>JAOEGL010000004.1:54872764-56253764 GCA_034509955.1 Urosaurus nigricauda
TTTGCCATCCCATCCCATCCCATCACTCTTAGCTGTGCTCTCAAATGGCTGGATGATGCAAAAGGATATTCTGGCATCTGCATAGAGAGCTGTTAATGTTTGCTACCAATGTTTGGTAATGGCAGCCACCAAATTTCAGCAATGGGGCAGCAGTGCAGCCCATACTTGGTGTGGTCCAAGGTACCCTCTTGGACCTGTAAAGTTGATTGCCTGTGTCACAGATGATCCCTGTCTTACAAGGCCTTTTTTAATACCATGCTGAAGTGTGCATGTTTAACCTCTTGCTTGTTTAGTTGCTGGTTCTAGTCATGTTTTTAAAAACTTCCTGTCCCATCATACTTTTATATCCTGCAGTTTCAAGACAGATAATAGAGTTCACTCAGCTGCTTTTTTTTTCTTGATGGAAAAGAATATGTAGAGAGTCTAATAGAAAGAAAGAGAACCTGTACTCCTGTTCTTATGCTAAAGGCTCAGCCAGACTGGCCATATCTTGGGATATGGCAGCTTTCACTGCTGTACTTACGGCTGTTAAGACGTGAATTTTTTTTGTTCTGGGGTATTTCCCAGTGATTCTCTTCAGTTACTCCTCTGCTAAATGGAGCTCTTTTTCTTGTCCTGATATAATTTGGTACATTTTAATTTCCTAGTCCATATGTGCACTTTTTCTTCCAGTTGATTTTGTTTGGGGCAATGCTTCATAACCTCTCTCTCTCTCTCTCTCTCTCTCTCTGTGGTAACATTTCATACTTTTGCATCCTGCTGCTTGGCCCCACTACTTGCCAAATATGACTTTACCAAACTGGTCACTTTTCTGTGAAGGTAATTATTTTTAAAAATGTCTGTAGTGCTTTAGTGATATTGCATGATAGATATCAGCTGTTGCAGTGGTATTTCTGTGTCCGTCTTTCGGATTATCCTCCCCATACACACTTGCATGGAAAACCACAGTGACACTACCATGGCAGTGTGCTGGTTGGTTTTATTTATATCTTTCTGTCTCCAAGCATGGAACCCAAGGCAGTTTATAACAATAAGAAAAACAGTAATGGTGCTACATTTATAGTAATAATGCTAAAGTTCTGGAGATAGTCTTCTTAAAAATAAAAAGCAATGCTAGAAGTGTTAAAGGTTCTGTTGCATTTGTTATTGTTGTGTGCCTTCAAGTCATTTCCAACTTATGGAAACCCTAAGGCAAACCTATCATGAGGATTTTCTTGGCAAGATTTGTTCAGAGTCAGTATGCCAATGCCTTCCCCTGGAGGTTGAGAGTGGGTTTCTATGATCGAGTGGGGATTTGGTCTCCAGAGTGGGAGTCCAGTACTCAAACCACTACATAATGCTGGCTCTCTACAGAGATTTTAAAAATAATTTAAACATTTGTAAGGAAGCATTGTGGAGAAAAAGTGTCCACAGATCTGATAACACATCTGGAGAGAAAATGAGGCAGGGTACAAGAGACTTAAGTATATGTATTGTAGCAGGTAGAACCCTTGTTTGGACAAGGTAATGAGGAGAAACATTAATAAGCAACATTAAATGGAACAGTATTGTGTGGCACCAGTATGTGTGTGCCTTAGTGTATGGGGGGGAAAAAAATCAAATTTCGAGTTCTCTAGAACTGCTGATCAATCAGATTTGAAGGTAAATAGGAGCAAAGGAGTGGAGAACAAGAAAGTGGAAAAACTCATGTCGGGGTTAATGAGGATTAACACTACATTAACCTGGACAGAAAATTGACAAAATGTGCCACGTTTTACTTTTGGAAAATTAATGTCATGTTAATTCTCATTAAGCCTGATGTGTCTGAAAAACAACCCACTTGTGCAGGGATTTTTTTTCTGCATGGGATTTGGGCAGTTTGCTTCTGTGCGATAAACTCCTAGAAATGGGAAGGGCAGCTGTGAAGGAACTAGACAAGACCATAAAAAGCAAAAATATAGCACTGTGAACAGTAAAGTTACAAACATCCAAATAATTGTATTCCCCATCACCATGTACAGATGTGAGATGAAGAACATATGCCCAATGGCTAGATTTATTTAGGGAGGCCATGGGCCTGAATCTACAAATCCTAAGCAGAGCAGTAGGGAATAGAGGGTCTTGGAGACGTCATCCACAGGGTGTCCTTGAGTCAAGGTCAACTCTAGAGCAGCTAACAACAACAAATTAGCCTACTAAATCCTGCTAGATGGAGACAGAGAGATGAACATTTTCTGTTGTGACATCCATCCTGTCAAAATACCTTCCCTCTGCAGTATGAGACCTCAATACTGATGCTTTTTAAGCTTTTATTTAAAATATCTCTTCTCATCAAGGACTTCCTCCCATCTGTGAGCTGCCTGGATGGTTTTGTTGATGATTTCAAAACTTATTTTCATTTTTAGTGGTGCAAGCAAGAGTTGGGATTTTATTCAAACGTGAAGAGATAAAGAAATTAATTCTAATAAACAAGCCATCACTGTTCCTATCTCCCAGCCATCTGCTTTCATCTACCTTGCCAAGAGCAAGGACTGCATTCAAGACAAGCAATGGTGTCACTGGGGTTGGTGTCACCCAGTGCAGTAACTCATGGTGTCACCACATATTGACCTCCTCCCATACCACACCGTACAGAATACTTAGTAATGTTTTTTGTATTAATGTTACTCATAAATCTTAATTCCCATATATCACTGAATGTAATGGCAATAGTTGTGACATAAACAACTAGCAAAATTAAAATTATACCTTTACATTACTGTCATACGCACAGCCTAAATGTATTTACATGTACATAGTTTCATGTGGTTAAAGTGAACGTTTGTTAAGATGTAATGTGTTTAAAGAAAATTTTAAAAGCATGTCAAAATTTACAAAAAACACATTAAAAATTAGCAGGTTTTTTTTTTAAAAAAACCCTGCAGTTAGAACATCTGGTTACCCTGGCTTGGGATATCACAGTTAAGTTTATCACATGAGCCCTAGGGAACAGGAATGGGGCAGAATGGAAGGGAGAGGAAACAGGATGGAATGGGCAAATCAGGGAGATTACTGTACGGGGGAACGTTGCAGTTGCCGCTGGGAATCCTCAATCTGTTCCGCATCTGTCCCACAGCAGCTGATTTTCGAGAAAGGTTCAGAACAATTCTTCAAAATCGGCTGCTGTAGGACAGATACGGAATGGATTGGGGACTCCCAGTGGCAACTGCAGTGTTTCTCATACATTCTCCCATGCGATAATCTACGTGATTTACCTGTCCCGTCCTGTTTCTTCTCCCTTTCATTCCACCCCATTCCTGTTCCCCAGGGCCCATGTGATAAACTTAACTGTGAGATCCCAAGCCAGGGTAACCAGATGTTCTAACCGCAAAAGAAGATAAGGCACCACAAAATGTAGGCCATTCCATAAAAATGTAGGGTATTGCCAAATAAAAGCTAAAAACACTTATATAAATATAAATTCATACTTCTTAGTCATGCTCAAAATGGAGGACTTTTGGAAATTCCTCCTGGGCAGATGGTTGATAGATAGGACATGTCCTGGAAAAGGAAGACGTTTGGTCACCCTGCTCTGAGCAAGGCCTTGAATGTTAATCTCATATTTAGCCAGGGTCATGTGAGAAAAAGTGGTCCTTCAGCTCTTTCTGGTACAGGAGAGGTAGGCAAAATGTTAGGCCTGACTATATGTTGTAGCTTGGCTCACAGTCCCTTGTACATCTGTCCAGGTGTGCCACTTAATCTAGCATTGGTGGCCTGCAAGCAGCTGTTCGGCCACCCATGTTTCAGACTGCTAAGATGTGAGGCAAGCCTCTTGATTTTTGAGTGGTAGAACAGCTGGCATAGCTGAGGGCAGTGGGGCTCCTTCAATTTATCAGTGTCACCCTCTGGGGTGGTCCTCTGTATAGCTGCTGCTCATCTTCCGGCTGTGCTCAACCGCCTTTTTAGCTTTTAGCTGTTCAAAGGCCCAGCAAGATTCATGGCACAGAGGAAACCACAGCCTTTGGAGGGTGTGTGTGTGTGCGTGCATTTCCCCCCTTCAGACACTCTTGCTTTTGTCTCCTGCTGTGTGCAGCTGCTGTGTGAGGGGTTTTAAGGAGGGGCCAAGAGCTGTCAAGTACACAATTTGAAAAACTGGGCTTGGCCCATGGCCCAGGTTGGTGCAAAGTATGTATAGGCCACTTTCACCTAGTTTCAGTAGTCTCATAGCAGCTCACAAGAGAACACTTAGGGGGCAAGCAGATACACACAACTTTGTTGGCTACCTTGCTGTTTCCTTATGGCTGTGGTAGTTATATTTGATTATTTGCAGTCAAACAGTAGTGCAGTTAAATCATTTAACACACCAGCCATAACCATCTTCTGGAGAGGTATAGAAAGACTTGAGTATGTCTGGAGATGTATGAGAAGACTACTCCCCATTTTTTAAGCTTGCTAGAACGAATGGGAATTGCAGTCCAAGAACTCCTGGAGGGCCACATGATCCCTGGATTAAATGCTAATGTGTATTTTTAAAATTACTTCACATGATGGTAGGTCAACCCTGCTGTGCTTGGGAGTCCTTGTCCTCCTTTTCCTGGAACTAGGCCCCAGAGTCTTACATTGAAAGCAGCATCATAGTGACACACAAGGTTGTAATATTTTCCTGTCCTAGATGGGAAATTATGACTAATGGTTACAGCATTGTTGACATAAGGGGATGCTACTATGCAAGCACAGTGGTGTATCTGTGACTCAGGCTTGCAATAACTGATCTCTCTTCATGTCTATTCCAGACTGACTTGAAAGGTGTTCCCACTGAAAGATGTGGAGACAGTGAATTTGAGACAGAGAATATTTTATTGGCAACATCATATTTGTGGAATGCCCTCCCTGTTGTTGTTGTTTGTGTGTTTGTTTGTTTGTTTCAAGTCATTTCCAATGAATGACAACCCTAAGATGAACCTATCATGGGGTTTTCTTGGCAGGTTTCTTCAGAAGGAGGTTGCCATTGTCATTCTTTGAGGCTGAGAGATTGTGATTTGCCCAAGGTCACCCAGTGGGTTTTATGGTCGAATAGGGATTGAAAACCTAGTGTCCAGTCTTAGTTCAGTGCTCAAACCACTATGCCAAGCTGGATCTTGCCCTCCCTAGAGGGGCTCATCTAATGCCACAGGGTCTGTTCAGTGCCAGGAAAAGACCTTTTTATTCTCATAGGCATTTCAAGAACGATTTCAATATATTTGCACATTTATCCTGCTGGTGGTTTTAATCTGCTTTTATATATTGGAATGTTTTATTCCCTGCTTCCAATTTTACCTTTTCCTCCTTCTTCATTTATTGTGTCCACAATCCAGATAACACTGAATAGTTGGTGTTTTCACATGCTATTATTAGTTTTGATGAAGGCACCCTGGAACTGTTTTTAAGGATAGAGCAGTGGTTCAACTTCAGAGGCAGGTTATTAATGTGTAGTATATAGAATGTATGGATACATATGTATGTGCCAATGTATATGTGTGTGGATGGGTCCACCATGTGTTTTGCATAGCTTACGCTCATTTAAGTGTGCATAGGTTTTATTATTTCTGGGCAATTACTGCCTTAATATTTCATAGAACCTGATAATTTAGTCACTTCTGACTGATTATTCCTAAGGAAACTCAATGACACTGGAATCTTGGTGGCCCAGTTTTGCCAAATAATATCACCCATTATTATTATTATTATTATTATTATTATTTCTTACCCGCCCCTCTGTCTGAACAATCAGGGCGGGGTACAACAAGGTTATAAAACAGTTACAGTTAAAATAGTTCAACATTCCCATCCCCATCCTCCCACCCCTTAAAATAGAATTAAACTAGCAAAGATTAAAACAAGTTAATATAAAATAAAACAATGAATTGAACAAAGATGGTTTCCTGATACACTACATGCACTTTAACACTATCTCACCCGATCCTCATTGGGGGTGCCCTACATTCATCTATTCCCCTCACCACAGGCTAGTCCCATTGCAAAACTAGATCTGCCAGTTCATCTCTATGCACAAAGACCAGTTTCCTATGTCTCTGTGCACTAATGAGCAGTGTTAAAACTGGACGTGCGATTTACAAAGGACTTGTAATTTATATTGATATCCTCACATACCAATGGCATATATATATGTCTGTGCCTGGCTCCACTCCACCAAATGCATCTGAGGAAGTAGACTGAAGTCTAGGAAACCTCATGCTGCCAATTTCTTTCTTTCAGTTAGTCTCAAGATCTCTCTGCATACTGATTCTATAGACTAACATGGCTATATCTTTGAATTCTGTCACAGAAGCATGTAAGAAGAGACCAGTAACAGCAGACTAAAGGTCTGCCTAGTTCAGCATTCTGTTTTCTACAGTGGTCAAGAGGAGATCTCTGAATAGCCCACAAGGAGGACATGAAAATAGTATGTAGTGGTTGGTATTGAGAAGTATGCTGCCTCTGATACTGTTGGCAAAATGTAGCCAATGATTTGTAGCCTTTGATAGATTTGTTCTCTGTGAAGTAGTGTAAAAGCTATCTGTGTTTGTGACTGTGACATGTACCTTGCCCATTTGAAGTTTTCCAGAATTAATAAATAACCAAATAGATACAAAGTCTTCTTAGGCGGTATGAGAGTTACTACTCCATGTTTGCAATATTTCCTAGACTGGGCCAGGAACACTGTTAATCATTCTAAGCCAGACACAATAGATACAGTTAAGGGCCAATTGTTCTGGTAGAGGTTTGTGAAGAAGCAATTTCAAAAATCAGGCCACAGAAGTCAGTGGATATTAAAAATTGAGCCTATTTATTCATACCAGGATTTGCAAACAGAAGTCAAATATCAACATAGAGAACATATATTCAAAGGGAAAAGAAACTTGCCAACCCTGGAGGGTCATTACAATGACGTATGTAATAAATATTATTGCAATAATTTTTTTAATTTTTATTTCTTATCTGCTTCTTTACTATAAGTAAGGTTGTACTCTCTCTCCTCTCTCCTGCTTAACTCCCTGATTCTAACATGAAGGATAGGCATCCTTCAAGAAAGATAGTTTCTTAGGCACAGTTGCCAAGCCTTCTAGTTCACTTTGTTATACAGTAGGTTCTTGTCATCCACTGAGGTTTGCTCCAAGGACCCCTGGTAGATATCAAAATCCGTAGATATTTGAGTTCCATTATGGACAATGGTGTAGTAAAATAGTGCTCCTTATATAAAATAGCAAAATCGAGGTTTGCTTTTTGGATTTTGTTGTTGTTGAATATTTTTAAGCCATGGCTGGTGGAATCCATGGATGCAGAATCTTGGATACAGAGGGCTTACTGTACTAGCTGACACCACTTCTTATGGCAAATAATTCCATCAATTAAGCCTTGGCTGTGTGAAGAAATACTTTCTTTTGGCTGTCTGAGTTAGGGTGGGAATTTTGCTACCATTCAGCTTTCACCTTCTGCAAAATACTTCCCAATGGCATCTCAGCTTGTGATATGCTGGTGCCATGCAGTACATTTACCACAACTGTAGATCCAGTTGCAATACTAAAATGTGTGTTATGTTTCACATAATGGTTTTACAATATTCATTCTTTGGGGTAAATGCACCATGAGTACCATGTGTGATTCTGTCCAGACCATTATGCAAATAAGAACTGGTGAGAATTGAAGAACAAAGTTATAGTTTCTCATTATAAGGGAAGCAAAACTTTTATTTATCTATTGTATTTATAACCCATCTTGCTTGTCAAAATGGGATACTTTGTTGTTGTTGTTGTCATTTTGTTCTCATAGATGAAAATGAAACATTTAATATTTTTTTCTTCTAACTAGGGAAGATCAGAGTTTTTGTGTCTTTTGCAGGTTTTAAAATATTTTGTTTGAGCAAAACAATTCATATTTGTGCATTGTTCACATTTGTGCATAAAAAGTCCTGAAATGTGAAAAATCATTAAAGCATGTGCAAAAACTCTCATAATGGAGGTGACACTTTGGTCAAGATTTCCTGCTAAGGATATTAAATTGACAAATGTTATTTACACCCCTGCTCAAAATGCTTTGAAATTAATGGGTTTCCTACATTAAAATGGGTTGTGTAAAAAAAAAAAAAAGCACATACAGTATCATTTGAAAAACATATACATGCAAATAGCAGGTACACACAGAAAAATTTGTGTCTTTATTGCCTATGTGGAATACATGCCTCTTCCCAAATGACCTCCATGTTAAAAAAAAATATGACATGTGAATTTGTGTTGCTGGCAATGATTTTAATATTCAGTTAAAAACTGTTTTGAGTGGCCTCTGTGAACTAAGCAAGTATAATCAAATAGTCATCAAAATGAATCTGACAAGTAAATTCAGTACTGATAACATGTTTTTGATAAGAAACAAGCAACAAAGCATGTGACACTTTTAGTCAACCAGGAAATGTGCAACTATAGGGCAATCTAATGTTACAATTTGCCTGGTGAGAATGGTATTATTAAATGTGATCTGCATTTATAACTGATTTTGTATATTGAACAAAACACTGGTAATGATATGCTTTAGCAGTACTCTTTCACACAAGAACTGCATTGAACAAGGTACAGGAGGAAAAAAACCTATCTGAACATCAATAGCAGGAAGAAGGCACAGTTTGGTTTCACCAGGCCTTGAAGTTTTGCTGGGCAGACGGGTGGGGCAGAATCTATATTTGTTGTTGTTGTGTACCTTAATATTATTATTATTATTTAACCTAGATAGTGGAACAAGAGGAAAAGAGGAGCTTGTCAGATGTAGAAAGCCACCTTGAATCCCACTGTTGTTGTCGTATGCCTTCAAATACCATATATATTTGTGTACAAGTCAAACTTTTCTTTACAAAAAATTGACCCCTAAACCTAGTTTGACTTATACACGGGTCTCATCTCCAGTCTGGCTGCCCCATGGGAGACAAGTGCTCACCTCTCAAGCCTCTCTCCAGCCTGAGTGCCACAGTGGTTAAATGGCTGTACTGCAGCCACTCACTCAAAACCATAAGGTTGTGAGTCCAAGACCAGAAAAAAGGCTCAAGCTCGACTCAGGCTTGCATACTTCCGAGGTCACTAAAATGAGCACCCAGATTGTTGAGGGCAAGTAGCTTACAGTTGTAAACCGCTTAGACACTTCTTAGGCGGTATGAAGCGGTATATAAATGAAGCTGTTTGTTTTTTTGAGTGCCTCGAAAGGGAACAGCTGGGCTGCAGAGGGGCAGGAAAGGTCCTGAGACCCTAAGTTTTACCTTTGACTTATCCACAGGTCATATCAAAATCCTTAATTTTGGCTCCAAAACCTGCCCTCAACTTCTACATATAGTGAAGTATATATAGTAGTTTCTAACTTGTGGCAACTCTAAGGCAAACCTATCATGGGGTTTCCTCAGCAAGATTTGTTCAGAGGGGATTTGCCATTGCCATCTTCTGAGACTGAGAGTGTGTGACTTGCCCAAGGTCACCAAGTGGGTTTACATGGCTGAGCCGGGATTTGAGCCCTGGTCTCCTGAGTCATAGTCCGATGCTCAAACCAGAACACCAAGCTAGCTCCCTCCAGCACTAGCTTAATATTTAATCAAGTCAGGTTTATTGTTCAGGAGCAATAAACTGCTGCTTTATATATGGGAATTACACATACTAACTCCATTTGTGGTATTCACAAATGTGGAGCTCTACCTTGGGAATTGTTATGGTACTGGAAGATCAAGCCTCACTCAGCATTTAAAACTATTTTACTAATTAACTCACTATGTTATAACTTTGTGATTTTCCCTAACTCTCTAGATTCTCCACTTAACATGGAGTTAAATTACATATTTTGGTGGTTTTATTTTGGTTAGAATTTATTAAGCTGTGTGCCTCTCTTTTTGTCACTTTCAGTAAAACAGAAAGGCTTGTTTCCTCCGAAGAAGAAATACTGAGATTGGGAAAAAAATGCATTGCATAGGCAGGTTAATTGGTCTGATTTCTTTGGGTAGCTAACTGGGGAGGGGAGAGAGAAAACTTTTTGAAACACAGTTGACAAAACAGGTGTGTTTGTGGAACCTTAGTTGTTTTGTCTTGGAGGCCTGCCAGTGACAAAGTACCAAGCAAAGTCTGTCAGACAGACAAGGCAGTAGTAGCCCAGTCATGTACCGGAGATTAACAGCCAGATACCCTGTTTCTCCAAAAATAAGATATCCCCTGAAAATAAGACCTAGTAGAGGTTTTGCTGAATTGTTCAATATAAGGCCTCCTCTGAAAGTAAGACCTAGCAAAGTTTTTGTATCTAAATATTTATATATGTTGTACCCTGCCCCGATTGCTCCTTCAGAGGGACGGGTTATAAATAAAACATTATTATTATTATTATTATTATTATTATTAATAAATATAATAAATGTTCATTTTTTTATTCAGCAATAAATGTGAATTCTTCTTCATGGAAAAATAAGACATCCCCTGAAAATAAGACCTAGCACGTCTTTGGGAGCAAAAATTAATATAAGACACTGTCTTATTTTCGAGGAAACCCGGGTAACAGTCAAACTCATCTCTCCTTTTTTCTTTCTTGCTTCACTTCTTTTCACTCAGTACTTCCCATTCTATTTTCAAACTGCTGCGCTGCTTCTACATCCCATCCAAGTGCTAACCAGGGCTGATCCTGCTTAGCTTCTAAAATCAGACAGAATATGGAGCCCTTAAGATATTTAGGTCCACTTGAAAGATACCTGATCTTTTTGAAAACTGAATATACCACAACATGGGTTTGGGATCTCAGGCTTCTGCATGCAAATAGGGTTGGGAGGTGGGAAGCCCTGAGACTTGAGTCTTGAGATCTGAGAATCCTAATCAAGGCTCCAAAACTGGGTTTATAAGATGGAATCAAAACACCATTGTTTGTATCTTTAAAGTAGGGTGGATATGCCTCCATCAGCTCTGGTTTGATTAACCTTACCTAAGTGCACATACAGAGACCAGAAAACTGCTAAAGCTTGTGAAAACAACTCTTATTAAAATTCTGCATTTCCCCTTTCTTGTTCATCTATGATCAGTGCAAAGATTAGATCAGGTTTGTTATGGCAGACATATAGTTCACACGTTGCAACACCATTAAAAGTGAAAGGAGGTGACTGTACATGATATAAGGCATCTGATAACTCTGGGTCCGTTTTACATTGGCAAAAAGAGGTGTGTTGAAGGCTGCATGAAAGCCCAGCCTTTAGATGAGAAAAAGGGAAAGTGTGCCATGAAAACACTATTTTGGAGTTTTAAGGGAGAAGAAGTGCTTTAAAAAGGAGCTGGCCCATTTTACATTGGCAAAAAGAGGTGTGTTGAAGGCTGCATGAAAGCCCAGCCTTTAGATGAGAAAAATGGAAAGTGTGCCATGAAAACACTATTTTGGAGTTTTAAGGGAGAAGAAGTGCCTTTAAAAAGTAGTTTGATTTCCCCACTACTTTTTTAAAAAGGGTGCAGCATTGCTGGCCCGTTTTACACGGGCAAAAAAAGGCGCTTTTAGGGCTAAAAAGCCCGCATTTAGGGTTAGGGAGGGCATAGCCTTTACACCCTCCCTAAGCCTAAAACGCATGGACGCCGCCATTTAAAGATGGCGGCGTCTACACGGTGGCGCCGTACAAGCGTCATCACGTGCGCAGCGTTTTGACACGCTGAGCACGTTTTGGCGCTCTGGCGGCGCGGGAGGGCGCCAATCGCGCCCTTCCCGCGCCGCAAAAAAAGAGCTCGATCCCGGAGCTCTTTTTTGCGGCGGGTCGTTGCAGCGGGATGAGGCCTCTGGGGCTGCCCGTGTGGCAGCCTAGGCCTCATCTCGCCGCTAGAAGGGGCGAGTTTGGACCGCCCCTTTTAGCCAATGTAAAAAGCACCCCTATTGCATCTAAAGGCTAAGGTGTAGTTGAACGGTTAAATGGGGCTCTGTATCTTTAAAGCGCCCATTTAAAGGCAGCGATACAAGTGCGGAGGGAGGGAAGGTGCCAAGACAAGAAGAGACCTTCAGAGCCCGGCCAGAGTGCGCCTGCACCTTCCTTCACCTCCTCCCTTTGGTTGAGAGAGTGTGACTTCTAGGGAGACAGCAGGGCACTGGAGGCGCTCAGCCAGACCAGGGCAAGCTGGCAAGAGGAGGAGGAGAAGGGGAGGGACCTGGAGCACCTCCGCTGCCCTGCTTCCCTGCAAGTCACACTCTCTCAGCCGAAGGGGGGAGGAGAAGGCAGGCCCAGGCACACTCTGGCCAGGCTCCATGGCTCTCTCCTGGCTGCCTTCCTCCTCCCTTTGGCTGAGAGAGTGTGACTTGCAGGGAGGCAGGGCAGCAGAGGGGCCCCATGTCCCTCTCCTCCTCCTCCTCCTCCTCCTCCTCCTCCTGTTTCCAGCTTGCCCTGGCCCAGCATCAGGAGGACCTGGAGCACCACCGCTGCCCTTCCTCCCTGCAAGTCACACTCTCTCAGCCAAAGGGAGGAGGAAGGCAGCGGGGAGGGAGGGAGGGAGGGAAGGAGCCAGGAAGAGACCCCCAGAGCCTGGCCAGAGCACGCCTGGCCCTCCTGCTTCCTCTTCAAAAAGAAGGCTGGAAAAGTAGGACGTGTCCTGGCAAAGGAGGACGTGCCTGGTCAACTTGGAAAAGGGGGGGCCTCTGCTCAAGAATGGAGGACATATGGGAATCCCTCCTGGACAGAGGGCTGAAACCTCAAGACAACTCAATATAATGCTCTGACAGAACACAGACTACAACTCTCATGAGCCTTTGCTACCATTTCCCAAGATGCCTTAATTTGCAACAGAAAGCCGACCAGTATGTTCACATGTGATGAATTCTTTCGTATTGACTCTGCATTTTCTTTTTGTGTAGATGCTCTCTTGTCTTGTGTGTGATGAGCTTGTGCGTAATCACGTGCATTTCCGAACTGACCTCACTTTCTCCCTCTTTCAGAATGGTCCTGTACTCCCCCATGTGATAAGCTCCGACTGTATGGTGTACCTGCGCAATTGCGCAATTCGCAGCCAGCAAGGGAAAAAAATTGTTTAAAGCGCGGCTAAAAGCCATGTTCCTTGCCGCCCATGTAGCTGCTCCACCTGTGTTTGTAGCGTTTTGACAGCTTCCCATGTAGTTGCTGAGCCACAGAAAAAACCTCAGTCTAGCTGCCCTGTACTTTTTAAATGCACACCTGGGGCTTGCTGTCTAGCTGCTAAGCATTAAGGAAAGTGCAACTTCATGTCACACTTTCTTGCCAATGTAAAAAGCCCCCTGGTTTCCTTTCCAAAAAGGCACAGAAGGCAGAGGTCAAGAATGCAGTCTCTTGAGAGCACAGTGTTGAATGCTGAAGACTTGATCTCTCATGAGATGCATATAAATCCCCAAAGCAGCTTTTCATTCTTCACAACCTTTTGCAGAAGCACTAGGCACCTTTCCAGAATCAATAAAACGTTCGTCAGGGGAACAGGTTTCCTTGGTTGACTACATTCTGGTAAGCCTGTAAAGGTTGTGCAATAATTTCAGCTCTGTTTACAAGCAAACATTATACCTCTCCTGTGTTTAGGGGGCATATCCTGAAGACATGCATACATTATTTGTCTTGAGAATATGGAGGCCTGTGACTGACCTTTAGAAACTATTCACCCTGCCCTTAGACAAAATGAGGAGACTGCCTCCAGCAGCTGAGGATTTGGGGTCATGGATGCTTTGTCATTACTGGGTTTTTTTTTGGGGGGGGGGGTGTTAAATTCAAGGACTGGTACAGATATTTATGGAATTTTCTACCTCAGGTACCAAAATAACTTGTCTGGCTTTGGGTTTAGTGCACCTTGGTTGCATCCACACTGCAGAAATAATCTGGTTTGACACCACTTTAACTGCCATAACTCAATGCTATGGAATTCTGTGAATTGTAGTTTTATGAGACATTTAGCCTTCTCTGTTAGAGAGCTCTGGTGCCACAACCAACTACAATCACATTACTTCACATTCTTCCGGCAATCAAATTCACACGTTTTCCTAAGGGCTAGGATGGGATGGAAAGTGTGGCAGAGAGCTAACTTTCAGGCTTTCTAGGTCCCATTTTTTTTTAAAAAAAATTCATAACATAACAAAGAAAAATACAGCAGATGCAATACTGATTCATCTTGAAACATCTGCATGTGATTGTGTGTTCAAAACTTACTGTTAAGATGATCAACCTAAGCTATTTAGAGTATAGTGTAAGCAAAATAAATAAACAAGCATATAAAATTTAAACACATTAGTATGCTTAGCCAATACAGTAATAACCTGCATCAGTGAACATTGTTGTTGTATGCCTTCAAGTCATTTCTGACTTAAGGCAATCCTAAAGCGACCCTGTCATAGACTTTTCTTGGTGGAATTTGTTCAGAGAGGGGTTTGCCCTTGCCTTCCTCTGAAGCTGAAAAAGTGTGACTTGCCAAAGGTTATCTAGTGAGTTTCTATGGCTGAGCCACTGGGTGACCTTGGGCAAGTCACATACTCTCAGCCTCAGAGGAAAGCAATGGCAAACCCATTCTGATCAAATATTGCCAAGAAAACTCCTGATAGGGTCACCTTAGGGTCTCCATAAGTTGGAAATGGCATGAAGGTACACATCAACAACACAACTCCCATGTCCTAGTTCAGCACTCATACTACTACACCAAGCTGACTTTCTCAGTGAACATGCCATTGGTTATTAACAACTGAATCATACTTGTAACTTACAGTCTTGGGGATTTTTTTTGTTTTGTTTTGCATTTTATCATGGGATGTGAAAATCCTGTTAAAACCAAAGTCATCATCAGTCTGATCTTCCCCTCTATTCTTCTTAACAGAACTGTCAACTTAGGTTCAAAACAGACTGCAGAAACAATCCAGTTTGAGACCACTTTAACTGCCCTGACTTAATGCTAGGGAATCCTAGGACCTGTAGTGTATTAGTGCACCAGAGCTCCATGACAGAGAAGGCTAAATGTTTCACAAAACTACAGTTCCCAGAATTTCCTAGCATTGAGCCAGGGCAGTTAAAGTGGTCTCAAACTGGATTATTTCTGCAGTCTGTTTTGGACCTTAGTTATTTTTGTATGTTGCTTACACATACAAGAAAACTCTTGCCTTCCTAGAAAGTGCCTTCTTTTCAGTTTAGTTTCTAAGTACCAAAAAGTAGACAAAGATAATACTGTAATTGATTTACCCCAATCTGAATGCTTGTCATGCCAGGATGTCCCTGTATTGAGGTCTTCCAATCAAACTTTTCAGTTAAAAATAATTTTATGCTTTCCAGTGACTTGCCTTAGGATGTTCCTGTGCCTTGAAACACTGAAAATATTTTCAGTGTATTGCAAATGTTTGCAAGATTCACATGCAGAGGTTTCCAGATACAGTCCTCGGCACATCTTGTCTAGAAAGCTATTTAGTAGATTTTGTTGAGGAAGGCTCTTGCATGAAACCCTTGAAAATCACTGCCAAAGTCAGTCAGTGTTACTTAAACTGTGGGCAGGCCTCAGACTACTTTTAGGTGGTCTGGGGCTTGCCCACTGTCACAAGGCAGCCTTTTGAAGAGATGCTGAAGCACTTGTCCCCATATGTGCAAGTATGTAGGATTTGGTTAGAGAGCAAATTTGTAGCCTCTAAGGGCAGAGGAAAGGAATATATATATATATATATATACACACACATACATATATATGTATATGTGTATATATATATATATATATATATAATCAGACAGTATTAATGAATGGTTTGAAATCTGAACCATGAACCATCTCCCTCTGGACAAAGCCAACTTTTTCCTGTAATCCAATTACAAAGTCTAGCCAGTGAAGACTTTCTTTGTTCTTTGAGCAAGCTAGTAAGAAATTTCCATCTTCATTTAGTTTCTGTCTTCCTTCAAACCTTGATGCCTGCAGCAGACTCAATAAGATAACAATTTTAATCAGGAAGTCTTATTATATAAAATCTATATGATTGTTTTGGGATTTTTTGTTGTTGTTCAGGTCACTGAAAGAGGACCACAAAGGTCCCCTCACAAATATAAGGAATACACTGGAACTGGGTATCTACACAGTGTGTGGCAGGGAATCAAATGGCAAACTGGAAAAATCAGCCATTTCTCAATGCATTCTATGCATTGCTTTAGAAAGAGAAATTCTGTCACCAAGAAATAGCACAAACTGGGGGCTGGAGGAAATCCCAGGTGACCTGGGTGCCTGCTCAGTTTGCTGTCCAGGTGCTAAGTGCTGATGGGCAACTTCAAGATCTCTCCTCTCCCTTCTTATGGTTCCTTATTTTTAAACCAGACTGAGGGTGTATCCACACTGCTGAATTAAAGCAGTTTTGAGACTACTAACTGCCATGACTCTATCCTACAGAATCCTGGGATTTGTAGTTTCCTGAAGCACCAGAGCACTCTGACAGACCAGGCTGAATATCTCACCAAACTACAAATCTCAGGATTCCATAAGATGCAGCCATGGAAGTTAAAGTAGTCTCAGATTGCTTTATTTCTGCACTGTGGATACACCTTCAGTCTGGGTAGAGAGGATACTTTCAAAGAAAAGATTGCCATCTAATTCTTCAAATAGAGGAGTGCTACTCTGTAAAGTAGGTGTCATGTCCCCTACTGCTAAAAGAGAGAAAAAATAGGTTAAGATTCTCAGATTAGGAACAAGAACTATTGCATTAAAGTTCATGTGTGTTTGTGTAGGTTTATGTATTTTATATCTTGCTTTTGCTAGCAGTAATTTTTTTTAAAAAAATTATTTGCTTTATATCCCCTCTTTTCAAAATATTAGTATCTGTCTCACATATGGTCAATGAACAGGAACAATTAAAAACATAATTAACCAAATTACCACATTAAGACAACTGAATATAAAATAACTAATAAACAAATACAGAAATTAATTCAGTAATGGTAATAATTTTAGTGAAAATTATAAACATTTGTTGCTTTAATCATTAGTAATGTGCTAGGAACACATAGCACGTTTACATTTTAAAGAACACAAACTTCTAAAAATGGCCAAAACAACCAAACACCACAAAATTACCCCCCAAAGGTAATGTATTAAATAATATGAATGTTAACCACCATTTAACTTATCAACACTGTGATGTCATTTATTTTACTGTTGCTAGCTGCCCTCGAGTCAGTTCAAACTCATGGCAACCCTGTGGATGAGGCATCACCAAGAACCCCTATCCTCCACTGCCTTGTCCAGATCCTGCAAGCCCTTGCCTGTAACCCCCCTGATTGAGTCTATCCATCTGGTCTGTGGTCTTTCTCTTTCTTCTATCCTCTACCTTTCCTAGCATTATTGTTTTTTGTAGTGATCCGTGCCTTCTCATTATATGGCCAAAATATGATGGTCTTAACTTGATCATCTTAGCTTCTAAGGAGAGCCCTGGTCCGATCTGTTCAAGAACCCATTTGTTTGTTTTCTTGTTTGTCCATGGTACTCTTCTCCAGCATCACATTTCAAATGAGTCGATTTTCTTTCTGTCTGCTTCCTTCACTATCCAGCTCTCACATCCGTATATGGTAATTGGGAATACAATGGCCTGAATGATTCTGACTTTAGTGTTCAGTTGTATGTCTTTGCTCTTCAGTATCTTTTCCAGTTCTTTCATAGATGCCCTTCCCATTCCTAGTCTTCTTCTTATTTCCAGACTGCAGTCTCAGTTCTGGTCAATGTTGGATCCTAGATATAGAAATTCTTAAACTATTTCAATTTCCTTGTTGTCTAGGAATTTGCGCATTTCTTCTGTGGTCATTATTTTTGTTTGCTTTATGTTCAGCATCAGACCTGCTTTTGCACTTTCATCTTTGACTTTCCTTATTAACTGTTCCAATTGCTGAACGTCTTCTGATAATATTATAGTGTTGTCCGCATATTTTAAGTTGTTAATGTTGGTTCCTCCTGACTTCACTTCTCCTTTTTCTGATTCGAATTCTGCTTTTCTTATGATGTTTTCAGCATGTAAGTTAAACAAGTAAGTGATAGGATGCAGCCTTACCTGACCCCTTGGCCTATTGGGAACCACTCTGTTTACCTGAATTCTGTTTTGATGGTGGCCTCCTGTCCTTGATACAGATTGCTCCTCAGGACTATCAGATGTAGTGGCATGCCCATGTCTTTGAGTGCGTTCCATAGCTTTTCGTAATCTGTACAAATCAAATGCTATGCTGTGGTCTATGAAACACATACTAGTTCTTTTTTGGAATTCTTTTGTGTGCTCCATTAGCCATCATATGTGTGCAGTGTGGTTCCTAGTTCCCCTTCCTTTTCTGAATCCTTCTTGCACCTCTGGAATTTCTCTCTCTATGTATGGTTGGAGTCTATGCTTCAGAATTTTGAGCATTATTTTGCTTGCATGTGAGATAAGTAATATTGTCCTATAGTTGCTTCAGTCTTTTGTATCTCTGTTCTTGTGGATTGATATGTATATCAAGCATTTCCACCTGTTTGGCCACCTCTTTGTTTTCCATATTTGTTGGCATATTTCAGTTAGCACTAAAGTTGCATCTGTCTGTAGGCACTGTAGTAGTTCAATTGGGTTATCATCTGTTCCTGGCGATTTATTTTTCCCCATTTCCTTTATTGCAGATTCCACTTCACTTTTTAGAATTTGGAGTTCATCTTTATATGGTTCCTCATTCCAAATATCATTTATTCCCTCATCTCTTTTGTATAACTCTTCTATGTATTGCCTCCAGTATTGCCTCCTTCTGTGTCTTATTATTTCTTCTTGTTCCTGTATTATGTTCTTTTTTACTCCATAGAGCATCCCTGCTCTTGGTTTGAACTTGGCTTTAATTTCTCAGATTTTTTTTTGATAGAGGTCTCTTGTTCTTCCCTTTTTGTTGTTTTCTTCTATTTCTCTGCATTGGTCATTGTAGTATTTCTCCTTATCCCTGTGTGCCAGATGTTGAACAGTTGTGTTCATACTTGTCACTTTGTTCCTATCTACCTTTGCTTTTGCTTCTCTTCTTTTATTGCTTGAAGTGTTTCACCTGTCATCCATTCTTTCTTATCTTTCATTTTGGCCACTGTTAGTGTTTACTTGCATTCATCTTTAATTATGTCTTTGACATCTGTCCATAGTTCTTCAGGCTCCTGAAATACTCTTAATTGCTGTTCTTAATATAATTAAACAACTATGGAAACTGAGTGATGAATTAATTTTAATGAACCATTTGAAAATTGTGGCTAAGAAAAGGATGAGTAGCTTTCTGCCCAGCAGGGTCAACTTTGTCTTTTTATAAGAAACACAAATTCTAGATGAAACCTGATCCAAAATCTGTATACTTAGAATTAAAGAATTTGTATCTCAGAAATATTATTTGAATGCTGAGAAATGAACGGAGACCACAGTTCTTCCAGACTTTTTGCTACTGAAAACTTCTTTTATTTCAGTGTTCTAATGGGAAATAGTAATTTTGTTGCTGCTTTAGTTAAGTGACTGGAAATGGGAGATTTATGTTGTTGATATGCTGCAAATCTTTCCAAGATCTATCAGTGAACCCAGGTCTGCCAACCCCAGTGCTCACATTTCCTCCAGAAGAAATATATATCCCAATAATGATCTGACTAAAGGAAGAGGACTTTTTCTTCCCAAGCAAATTAAAGATGGCTGCAGGCCCTGGAGAGCCAAAGTGCGCAGTACAGAGTACAAATGGTTCTGTCATCAAACTGTGATGAATGAAGGTACAGTGTAATGGAACACCATAATTTGTTGTAATACATAAAAAGGAAAGTCATGGAGTTTGTTGTTTTCTTTTCTTCTTAACCATCTAAGATTAGCTGTTTTTCAGTCTGGCAGTGATCCAGAAGCAGTTAATTTACTTCCCAAGGAAAGCCCAACTCAAGCTTTTTACTTGACAGTAAATGCCAACATTTGCATTTCTGTGGTTCCCTTGAGATTTCCCCAGTTCTGCTGGCTCAGTGCCACTCAGGCTTTAGAGAAGACCAGGCCTGCTAATGGAAATAAGAATGTATACTCTCTTGTGTCAGGAGCTTCACACAAGATCAATTTCTCCACTCTAGGGACCGTGAGATCAACTGGAAAGTGCCTTCTAGCAGTGCCACATGCATCTGAGATCCACTCTATGGGTATTCTGAGCAGGACATTTAATGTGGTGGCACCCTATATATGAAATATTGTTTCCCTGATGTTAAGCATGCTATGACTATTCTACTCTTTAAGCTCATGATAAAGCCATGTGTATTTTCCAACATTCCCAGTACAGTTCAGCTAACCACGTATTTTATACTTACAGCTGAGGCAGATACTGTCTCTTGATTTTATATATTGTTTTATACTGGATGTTTGATTATTGTTATACACTGGTTTGAAATATTTAGATATATGTAACTGATAAAAATCAATAAATCTGTCAATGGATCATTCACATTTGCATCATTCTCTGGAAGAAGTCTGGAATTGATTGCAGGAGAAGAATTGTGACAGAGTTTCACAGTCCAGTAATCTTTATACAAATTTAGAAGTAAGCTCATTGAGTTCAGTGGGACTTTCTCCAAGATAGAATTTATAATCTGATGCTAAATAGAGAGTTTACAGCAAAAGAAAAAATGGTTTTGAAATGACATCTCAAACTAGCAACTTGTTTTTAAAGACATGTCACCCCAAATATTGAAATCGTTGAACACTTACAGTTATGGGGAAAGGGTACACTAGACTTTGAGAACAAAATGCTTGTTCTAGTTCTGCATACATTATGTAGAGCAAACCATAGTCAGCTCTCAGGCCAGCTGAATATGGATTCTTGAGCAATACACCTGCATTTGTGTTACCTTTTTAGATATGTGTAGAGGCTCTAATCCACATGCAAAGGGGCATATTACAAATTATGCACAAAAGTATGACTGAAAGCCTCAGTACTGTTTTATTAATTTCAGATAGTAATTTCAGATAGGAATACTTAATCCTTTTGTCACTGTTTCATGTCACTTCCGATTTCATCTTAAACCCTACTGGAGGAAGCACTGAAGTATAGTAGGAGTAACTTGCAGGAAGCAGCATGTACAAAAATGGTTAAGCATCCACCACACTTCTTTCTTCTCAGTCACTGTTGTGGCTTTAATATATATGTCTGTACACAGCATGTGCATACCCATAGATTTGTCTATTCTTGTTATTTGGAGCTCACAACCTCCTTGTAACTCTTCAGAGGATATATTTAACATTTGTATGTAGATACCTTAGAAGTACTCAAAACACTTCACATGCTTTCTCAGTAGACCTTACAACAACTCTGTATGGCAGATCACATAGTCATGGCACAGGCACTTTCTGACTATCATACTTGGCCATTGCCAGGAATCACTATTTACATATTTACTTGTTTCTTATCAGAGCTTAGAATGAATTCACTTATCAGACCTCAGAATTAATTTGCTTTAACTCATTGCAATATTAATTTGTTACTACCTTCTAAGCAATCTCCTCAAACTCATTAGAATCCTCAGGTAATACTGAAATCAGATGTATGTTTTAGAGAATTTGGTCATTATACTTTGTGAGAATTGATAGAATCATAGAGTCGGAAGAGACCACAAGGGCCATCCAGTCCAACCCCCTGCCATGCAGGAACTCCAAATCAAAGCATCCCAGACAGATGGCCATCCAACCTCTGCTTAAAGACCTCCAAGGACAGAGACTCCACTACACTCCAAGGGAGTGTGTTCCACTGTAGAACAGCCCTTACTGTCAGGAAGTTCCTCCTAATGTTGAGGTGGAATCTCTTTTCCTGCAGTTTGCATCCATTGTTCTAGTCTCTGGAGTAATGCCTTCCTTGGTTAGTATATATAAAACAGGAAGGCCTGCTGCTGTAGAAGAAGTATTAGAACTAGAGGAAATGCATCGCATGGCTCTGTGTTAGGCATGTCAGTCTTCCTGCTTTCTTTGGCAAAAGAATTCTGAGCATCAGAATTAAAAACAAGAATATAAAAGAAGAAAAAAGAAGAAGAAATGGTGTGGAATGGGGATGAAGTGAAGTGGGAAGTGATTTGTTTGCTTAGCAGGAGACCAAATCCCTTAAACACCCAGGAATCTTTCAGAATGTTGGTCTCTTAAGCCTGAAAGGCAGGTGCCCCTACCTGTCTAGAAGGGAGGCTTTGGGGCAGTGTTTGTGGCTCTTCAGTAACATCGTCTCTCCTTCTCCAGTAACTTCAGTTCAGAGGATAGTTTGGATAGGTTTCTGTTGTATTTTATGGTACAGTCCACCCTCCCCATACATGGGGGATCCGTTCCGGGGGAAAAGAACATATGCTCAAGCCGCATTGAAAATAAGGGGGCGCGTGCTCACAGCACAGTGCAGTGCACCTGGTGTGTGTATGCACCCCGTTACTTCTGCCAGGGCTTGCCTTCTGTGTAAGCTCAAAGCCAAAAAAGGCAAGCCTGCCTATGGGGAGGGCTGACTGTATAATATTTGTGTTAACTGCCCTCAAGTCAACCTCAACTCATGGTGACCCTGTGGATGAGACATCTCCAAGTCAACTATCCTCTATGGCTTTGCTCACGTCCTAAAGGATCATGCACATGGCCTCTATGATTGAGATCGACCATCTGGTATGTGGTCTTTCTCTCTTTCTATTGCCTTCTACCTTTCCTAGCATCATTGACTCTTCCAATGATTCATGCCTTCTCATGATGTGGCCAAAGTACTCATTTGAATACAGTACTCAGTTGAGCCAAAGCCTCAGTTTTAGTCATCCTGGCTTCCAGGGGGAGTTCAGGATTAATCTGTTCTAAAATCGATTTGTTTGTTTTCTTGGCATCCATGGTATCCTCAGCAGTTTTCTCCAGCACCACATTTCAAATGAGCTGAATGTCTTCCTACTGGCTTTCTTTACTGCCCCGCTCTCACATCTGTATGTGTTAATGGAGAACATGATGGCTTGACTGATCCTTACTTTGGTGTTCAGAGTTATATCAGAGTTACATTTCAGGATCTTATCCAGTTCTTTCATGGCTGTTTTTTCCAATTCTAGTCTTCTACTTTCATGACTGCATTCTCCATTCTGATTAATATAAGAACTCTTTAACTATTTCAATTTTCTTATTATCTAGAATGAATTCTTGTTAATCTTCAGTGGTCAAAATTTTTTGCTTTCTTAATATTCAGCATTAGGCCTACCTTGGCACTTTCCTTCTTCAGTAATTGCTCCAGGTTCTTCTACAATCTTTGTGTAATATTTTTTGGACACCAACAAATCCCTTTGTAACATTCCTCACACAGTCTGTATCCTTTGACTATTAAGTGGAATCTTTTCCCCAAACCCATCCCCATTTCTCTCTGTTTTGGTTTTTCCTTTGACTCTGTTCCCACCATTGCCATTTTGCTCCTCTCCCCCCCCCCCCCCGCTCCTCTTTCTTATCCATCCCTTTGTAATTACACAAAAAGTAAAAAAAAAGAAAAAAAAAGGATCAGGTTTGTTAGATACTTAACAATTGAAACTGAATTTAGGATCACTGGCTCCTGTTCCTTGCTATTGATTTAAGATCACTGGCTCCTGTTCCCTGCTATTGATTTTTGCAGGTTTGCTTGATTATGAGTATGGAGGCAGAAGGGATGCAGTGATTCAGTGGTGCAGGAAAAAGTTCGTCATATAATCAGTGACTGTAAAAAATTTCCAATTAAGAATTCTCCACCCTGGATTTAATGACTTATCTTGGTAGCCAGCTACCTATTGCTATACTTGTGAAGGATCAGTCCCTTCTAACTCAGGGATGGGGAAATGCTCAATGGTTATTGAGCCCCCCCCCCCTTTTGACCCCTGATTCCTCCCAGAGACATCTTTATGTAAAAATAAACCCAGTCCAATGTTGAGGTTATTTTCTACCTGAAAACAGCCTCAAATTACCCAAAGCAGCATACAAACATGCTGGTTTCACTTGCCTGCATCCATTAAGGCTCCCAAGACCTGTAAAATGTTCAAAATCTGAAGAGTAAGTGAAGTATATATTTGAGTGGAGGTGGAAAGAAGAGAGAATTGCAGGTAAGTGACAAACTGAAGAAGTTGTAAGATGACATCCCATGCTTCAGGATACCTTTTTTCCAACCTTACAGTCTGCAGATTTTTTGGATTTGCACTATTTACAGGTAACCATTATATTGTGGATTTTGTAGCACATGTGAAGGGAAATTCTGAATTGGACGAAGGTGACTTTAAGAGAAGAATAAGATTGGTCCCAATGTGAATGTCTTAGTTAATTTAGGACAACACAACTAAACCATTTCACTTATTAGTGTATATATGGTGGTGAATTTTCTGATTTCTAATATTTAACATTATCAAATTAATTTTCAAACCTAACATTCAAAGCTCTGTTTCTTATGCAATCATCTTTCATTGTCCTGTATTTCAGAAAGAGATCAAACCACATTTTAAAAAAATTTTGATTGATAAAATACACACAGGACACAACAACTTCAGAAAATGACACAACAAAGACACAACAAAATCAGACAACTAATGTCACATCTTATAATAAAGCTATAATTTATAATTTATAATATAATTTAAAACATCTGTTTTGGCTCTTATATTTATCAAAGAGGGTTTTTTTTTCATGGTAAAGACTTCCAAACATAACTTCATCATTACAGTACAGTACATTACAGTTTCAAAGCTATAGATAATTGGTCCAGATATCTACCTTAAGCAAATAATATCCAAATTATATCCTTAATTAATAATCTCAAATATAAAAGTAAATGCTCAGCTAAATTAAAACCAGTTATTAAAAGACATGAGTTCAGATTTAATATCCCTCTGTGTCTTTAGTATTATCCTTTTCCAGCTCTTCTAAATGTAAATTTCTAACTGTTCTCCCTTGAGACAGGTAAAATGTCTGAGGAAATCCCAATTTTACAACCAATTGTAAAAACCAATTTTATTTCTGATATTCAGATGACATTTTGCTTCTGCCAATATATTTCTAGTGAACTCCTGGTAGTACCAAAGACTTTTTATTCCCATGCCCCAGGTGGGTTTATTATTAACCCAGTACATTCTAAAATGAAATAGACTGTTTATTTGCCTACATGTTTCTGCTGTCTCAGAATGAGTAATGACAACCGCCAAGTAAACAAAGTTATTGTTTCCTGAACATAAATTCAACATAAATCAAGCAAGTGAAAGAGGAATGTTCAGAGTGGCCAGAATTTTTTTGTTCCCAGGACATATCCTAGATTTCAAGTCCAGGATGAATTTCAAAATGGCCTCAATTTTGAGCATGACTAAGAAGCATGAATTTACATTTATATGAGTGTTTCTAGTTTTCTTAGTCCTACATTTTTTCTTGAATGTCCTGCATTTTACAGTACCTTATTCCCCTTTGTGGTTTTAACAACTTGTCACCCCCTGGGAATGTTGGAACTAAGATAAAACGAGACTAAATCTTAACTAGCATAATATTGGTAAAACACCTTTGCACAATAACGGCTGAATAATAATAAATGCTCATTGGAAATTGGTGAAAATCACTTTCTGAAATGTTCACGAGACAGGATGTGACAATGATGAGGGGCAGGGAGAGTTAGGGAACCCCTGGATATTTCAAGAAAGGACTAGATAGGAGAGCATGAAAATCTGTTACTATGCAGGTACAATTTTTTAAAAACCTGGAATATTTCAGACCATTTGGCTGAGTCCTTACACAATATGCCCAATGATGCTGTTCATAGGCAAGAGCGTAAGATTTCTCCTTACGTATATTCTTCCATTCAATTAGAAATGTGGAAAAACTACTCTGAACCTTTTGAACAAATGCCACATTAATAGCATGCAAATATGTGTAGTGAATGCTTGCAAAAAGTGCAAATTGAGACCCAGTATCTGAGTCTTCTGGATTCCAGAAAGAAACTTACCTCCCTTTTCCAAGGCCCTAGTGACTCATAGCAGTAATGATATGTTGGGAGACAGAAGTGGTTGCCATGTGGCTAGATTTAAAACAGTCAGACCTGGATTAAAGGCTTTTATTTACTTTTTTCCCTAGCTCTCTCCATATGTCTATATTTTAAATGAATTATGTGCAAATTATCAGTGTTTTTTTTAAATTCCCTGCACCAGTCTTTTCCTGAGTTATCTTGTGAGTATATGTCTACATTTGGGTTACGATAGCACAGCAGTTTGAGTTCTAAAGCCCAGATTGGATAAGTTAACATTCAGCATTCATCCTTTCAATTAGCATTATATCCCTAGTAGTTATCTTAGTATATATATTCATCCCACACATAGGTAAAGTGACATAGAAACCTGTCACTTCATACTTTTCCAAATCCAAGGTTATCCCACTCTATGTTCTCTATAGATATAATGTTTTGTAGCTCTACCAGTCCTTCTATATATTTGTTTATTTGATTCATATTCTACAACATGACCAGCTTGGTGTAATGGTTTGAGTGTTGGACTTGGATTCTGGGAGACCAGTGTTCAAATCCTCACTGGTTGAGAAACAAAACCATGGAACCACTTTCTCAGCCTCAAAGGAAGACAATGGCAAATACCCTCTAATGAATCTTGCTAAGAAAACCCTATGATAGGATCACCATAAGTTAGAGTCAACTTAAAGGCACACAGCAACAGTAACAGACTCTCCTGTATCACATCAAACTAAAGTTGCTTATAGTGGGTCTCCCTACATATTGCTATAAATGTGTACAGTCAGCCCTCTGTACTCATGGATGTTTTTTTTTTTATCCATGGATTCAAGCTTCCACAGCTTGAAAATAATTTTAAAATATATAAATTCCAGAAGCAAACATTAATTTTGCCATTGTGTATATGGGACACCATTTTACTATGCCACTGTAATTAATAGGATTTGAACATCCATGGATTTTGGTATCCACAGGGACTCCTGGAACCAACCTCAGTGGATACCAAATGTGCACTGTACTATTTAAACAGAAATACAGTGCAGCATGCTACAGTGGAGAAAAAGATTCAAAAGGTTGTTGTTCAAATAGGTAATGTTTCCAATCACTGTAATGAATGTGGAGCAGAGAGGCGCACTCATTCGCTCCAAGGCCAATCTGGATCACATGCCTCCAATGTTATACTGGCAGGAATTATTTCTCAGAACAGTGGGCAATTCTAGATTGATTTACAGAAGTATGAGTACTCACAATATATCTCCCTGAGTTTTTTCCAGGGTTTTCTGGTTGTTGTTGCCTATGTGTTTACTGTTCCATTCTTTTGTGGGGGCAGGGAGAAGGATTTGGAGTGATGACTTGGTTCTATCTTCACTAGGGCTCTTTCAACATTTTTTCAAAAAGCAGTGTTCTATGTCATTTGAAGGGTATATTTTCTCCTATCTGGATTTTACAAATATTGCAAAAGTGCCATTTCATTGATATTACAGTGCAAAAGTGCCATCTCATCAATGCACTATAACTCTAAATAAAACAAAATGATGATGAGGTTTGTTGTTGTTGTTGTTGTTCCAATATGTCTTGGAATAAAAAAGAAATCCGCTACCACTTTACTGCCCTCAAAGTTGTTTAATAGCAGTAAAAGTGCTATTAAACCACTTCAGCCACTTTTAAACAGTGACATCACTCTTCCTGTATGACAAGTCCATACTGCTGGTCAGAAATGATTCCTTGCTTAGTGGGCAAAACTCCAATAGGAGTGTTAGGAGATATTGGTGGTGTGTGTGTGTGTGTGCTGAATATAATTCTTGCTGTTTGTTTGCACTCTACGGTAAAACCTTGACCAAGCAATTCCATTTCCTCTGGTCGATGCTTGTAAAATCTCTCTGCTACTTTCTATAACCCATAAAAATGTGCAAATTTTTGTGGGTCTAACCAGATACATTGCTCTCTCCTTGATACTTGGCCCCATGGCACACAGTGGAACCTGGAATGTAAACAAGCTCTGAAGGTAAAACAGAGTCCTGTACGATACGATAGTTCACACTTTCCAGATTGGAGCAGAGCAAACTGGGAGTTATTTTGCTCCAGTGTTTAGCCCCAGAGTGCAGGTGGGTTTTGTCTTCTGCCTGATTTGGCCACTTGCATCATCTAAACAGGAAGTTTTCACAAAAGGACCCAGCCGCTTTTTTTTCACTCATGTGGACAACCCCTTAGTTGTTGTATTTTTAAAATTAAAGCTTAGAAATCTTGGAATTCAGGCCAAATGACAGTTTAAATATGCACTAGGTAGCATGCCTAGAACGCGGATAAAACTAGGCCAATCCAGATGATATGGCAACTCTGGTAGCTGTGGGAGTTCAATTATAGTGCTATAATTGTGCCATGTGAAAGGACCCTTATTTTCAAGAAGATAGCCATGTTTGCTTTTGCAGCAAAAATACTGTAACAAAGAGCCTTGTGGCACCTTAAAGAGTAATAGTTTATTTGGCATAAATGTTTGTGGACAACAGCCCCTTTTATCAGTCCATGTACTTTGAAGAAGTAGCCTCAATCCACAAAAGCTTATGCAAAAAACCCAAACAAACAAACAAAAAACAAAACAAAACCAACAATATGCTAGTCTTTAAGGTATAAGTACTTGTACACAGAAAATATCATATGAAGAGCAGGTTTAGACTTAAAAGAAAGAGGAGTGAAGGTAGGAGGAAAGAACATCAACAATCTAAGATATGCAAATGACACCATACTACTGGCTTTAAACATCATAGACCTGGAACAATTACTAAGGAAAATAAAAGAAGAAATTGCAAAGGCAGGCTTGCTACTGAACACAAAGAAAACAAAAATAATGATGGAGAACCTACAAAAATTCAATCCAGATATGAAGAAATTGAAATATTTAAAGATATTCCATACTTGGCTCAAACATTGATCAGAATGGAGACTGCAGTCAAAAAATAAGAAGAATAGAAATGGGAAGGTAAATTATGAAGGATTTAGATAAGATCCTAAGGAGTAAAGATATACAAGTGATCAATAAAGTTAGAATCATTCAGTCCATTGTATTCCGCATCAACATGTATGGATTTGAGAGCTGGACAGTGAAGAAAGTGAATAAGGAAAAAAAATCAAGAGTGCTGAGGATACCGCAGATGAACAAAAAGACAAACAAATGGGTTCTAGAACAAATCAAGCCTGAACTCTCTGAAAGCCAAGATAATCAAACTGAGGCTGACATACTTTGGCCACATCACGAGAAGGCATGACTCGTTAGAAAAGCATACAAGTATAAAATACTCAATAATGCTAGGAAAGGTAGAAGGTAGTGTAAAGAGAGGAAGACCATATGACAGATGGATGGACTCAATCAAGGAGGCCATGGGTCTGAATCTTCAGGATCTAAGCAGAGGAATGGAGGATAGGGGATCTTGGAGATGTCCCATCCACAGGGTCACCATGAGTCAGGGTTGACTGGAGGGCAGTTAACAACAACAGCAAAGTCTTTAAGGTGTCACAAAGCAGTTTTGTTCACCCTTTAATGTTGAAAGGTTGATAAGCAAAAATAACTTCCAAACACATACTTAGGCAACTGGATCAGTGCTTGATATTTTTATAGCTGCAGTATAGACACCCAGCAATCTTCATTGACTTAATTGGTAGTGTCTGAATTTTTGTACTTCCCAGAGAAGGCAGAAGACCAATATTAGTCACCCTTTAATTTTTGAGACCTCTTGGCCTAGTTTTTCTTTTTGTAGAAAAATGCTTTAGCTGAGGGTACATTTCCTGTTTAGAGGACAAGGCAAGATTAGCCCAAGAGTGCAGACGTCTGCTGTGACTGTGTCAAAGACCCTGCTGTTGAAGTGCTGTGGGATGCTTAAAATAGCTTACGATTTGCGTGTTTTCTAAGATCTTACACTGAAGAGCAATTCTGAGCATATGTCATTAACAGACTTCCCAGTATTTACTAAAAACAAATGGCAGCGGGAGTCCAGGATGAGTCTAAACCAGGATATTGTGTTCTCTGTCTTGTGGATAAATGTCATCCATGGAAGCATTGCATAAGTGTATAGTGTGAAGGTGATTACTTGGAGCCCTTTTACACTACACAATTATATGATTCCACTTTAAGTGTCATGGCAACCCCTTATAAAAATCCTGGGATTTGCAGTTAGGAAGAGTTATGTAGAATTCCGGGCTGGGCAGCTCTAGTGTTCCATCAAACTACAAAGCCCAAGATTCTATAAAATATTGCCATGATACTTAAAGGGGAATCATAATGCTGTAATTGTATAGCGTGAAAGGGCCCCAGGTCTGATGGCAGTTGGGAAAACATTAATCTGCGTCAGTGTGGTCTCCCAAACAACCATCCAGGGCAGCCCTACTAATACCACACTCCCACAACACAGATAGCACTATGTCCCAAACCCTGTTTGTTTTCTGGAAATATTTTGTGATGGGGGCAAGCCCCAACATTAGGCAGAGTGAGGCAGTTGCTTCAAGGCAGGAAATTTAAGGTGTCATCAAAGGCATTCAAATGATGGCAGCAATGGTGATTAAATCATTACCACCTAAGGAGTTCTATCTCAGGTGAAAAATTTACGTGACTAGTCCAGAATATTATGCACATTCTCTTTGTGAGGAGGCACACTATCTTCTGTTCAACTTCAAACAGCAAAATCTCTTGGGCTGGCTCTGTTTCCTGGTCTCTACCAGCTGCTTTCTTTTTGCCTATAGGAGTGGCCATATGCTTATAGACCAAGATCCTGCATTAAGAGAGGAAGCATAAAGTGATGCCCAGGTAAAACTTGTCCTGTTTTCCCCTCACTTCCCTAAAACCCTTCCTGTGTGATACTGGGCTGCCCAACACAGACATTTAATGGACAATGGACACTAGAAGTAGAGAGGTGGCAGAGAAGTATCCTGCTATTTCCTTATAGCCAGATGCATGATAATGGTGTCATTCTCTGGGATCTCTGTGGGACTCCTGGGAGGTGCTGGAGGACATCTTCATTGTAGTATGTCTGACTATAGGGACATAGCTGGATTCTCTGCTGATACCCCTCCTTGTTTTCAACCAGTTGTTAAATGACTGAATTGGGAGTCCTTAACATGAAACAGGTGGGTGTCATTGCACACTGAACCTACACAATGGCCAGAAGAAGGAGAAGGAGAATAAGTAGTAGTAGTAGTAGTAGTAGTTCAACCTGAGGACAATGGAGCAGAGGTCAGAATAGGAGAACTTCAGCACATATTCAATATCTTTATTAATGACTTGGATGACAGAATTGGGGGCATAGTTATCAAATTTGCAGATGACACCAAATTAGGAGGAGTAGCTAATATCCCAGAAGACAGGATCAAATTTCGAATAGACCAGAAAGCTGGGCCAATGCACAGATAGAGGATGGGGGACACCTGGCTGAATGAAACTACGTGTGAAAGGGATCTAGGAGTGCAAGTAGACCACAAGTTGAACATGAGACAACAGTGCAATGCAGCAGCTAAAAAAGCAAATGCAATCTTAGGCTGCATCAATAGAAGTATAGTGTCTAGATCAAGGGAAATAATAGTGCCACTGTATTCTGCTTTGGTCAGGCCTGGAATACTGTGTCCAGTTCTGGGCAACACAATTACAAAAAGATGTGGAGAAACTGGAGCGAGTCCAAAGGAGGGCAACTAAAATGATGAAAGGTCTGGAAACCATGCCCTATGAGAAACAACTTATGGAGTTGGGGATGTTTAGCCTAGAGAAGAGAAGGTTAAGAGGTGATATGATAGCCTTGTTTAAATATTTGAAGGAATGTCATATAGAGGAGAGAGCAAGCTTGTTTTCTGCTGTTCCAGAGACTAGAACATGGAGCAATGGATGCAAGCTCCAGGAAAAGAGGTTTCACCTAGACATTAGGAAGAACTTCCCGACAGTAAGGGCTGTTCAACAGTGGAACACACTCCCTTGAAAAATGATGGAGTCTCCTTCCTTGGAGGTTTTTAAGCAGAGGCTGGATGGCCATCTGTCAGGGATGCTTTGATGGAGAGTTCCTGCACGGCAGGGGTTTGGACTGGATCTGGCGCTTGTTGTCTCTTCCAGCTCTATAATTCTATGGGGCAGTACATACTGCACTGAATAGGTGCCCTCTGGGTGCCTGTTTTTCCTCCAGAGGGAAGCCCAGTGGCACACTCATAATGTAAACACCGTGCTGCACCACATAGATGCCATGCAGCACTTAGGTAAAGATGCGGCACCCATGTAAACAGGGCGCTGCCATGAATTAGATGAAATATTGACCTGTGATTTGAGCTATCATCTCTCTACATTTTTGTAACCAAAAAGAAACAAACAACAACAACAACAAAACAAACAAAAACCCAAGAAACAAACAAATCTCAGACCAAACTCCAAATTCAATTCAGGACTATAGTACCAAGGAAGAGGGAGATGGCTTTTTCGATTTGTTATGCTATTTTTCTAACAAAAATAGTCTTCCTCCCTTCTCAACTGCTACTTGCCCCAGACACACATAACATTTTTAATTGCCAAGCAGGAACTGACAGTGGTTTAAGAGAGCTGTTCCCCCTCTTACTATTTTGTTTTATTGTCATAACTGAGAGGAGGAAGAGTCATGTCCCGATGGCTTGATTAACTAAAAACTCTGTTGGCATGTCAGTTTTAGATAATGGGGAAATCTATGAAGTTATCTAATCAGGCAGGGGCAGATGATCTGACAGTTATCCTTCTTCCTGACTTCTTAGCGCATATTAAAGTAACTGTATTCTTTCCAACCGCAAATGTATACACAAACTGAAATAACCATAACAGTTATCTGTATCTTATGCCCAGTTCTGAAAGTGAATGCCGACAACTCCAAATTGGGCCCTATATTGTCCCTTGATGCAAAAAACTTGGTTCAGGATGAGTGTGACATGCATGATCCAGTCATAGTTGTACAAAATGGTCCAAGGCACTGTTCCAGAAAGTTGGTTTCAACTGGATTTGTATACAATAATATATAGGGCAGTGGCTAGTCTCTGGTCATGCTTTCTACTTGTTTCTGGAAGTTGAAGTCCAAAAAGTATGTTTTCTAAGTGCTAACCATGACTTATGTGCCTGAATCACATAATTGGAATTATGTGATTTCATTGTGCTGTTTGTTGTTGTTGTTGTTGTTGTTGTTGTTGTTATATTACAACAAGAGTAGAGAATCTTGAGGGCCAAAGTCCGGATTCTATTCCCTCAAGCCTTTGCAGGCTAGATAACCATGCACTGGGGCTGGTGGGTGGATAAGACCATGTCAGGAGCAGGTCACCTCAAGGAATCTCTGAAAGTCCTTTAGGTGATGCTTAGACTGGGAAAAGCCCAAAAGGAGCAAAACTAGTTGGCTGAGGGTCCAAACAGAAGAGCTTGTGCCTCATGTGCAATGGCTTTGCTTCTCTTTCACTTCCCCTCCATGAAGAAATTGGGGGGAAAGTAAAAGAGTGAGTGCTGCGGTTGTCATATGCCTTCAGGTTCACTCTGACATAGTGGTCTAAAACACATTGTAGAAGTAATACAGTTTAAGACCACTTTAACTGTCCTGGCTCAATGCTAAGGAATTCTGGGAACCATAGTTTTGAGAAACATTTAGCTTTCTCTGTCAGAGATAGCTCTGGTGTGACAACAAACTGCAGTTCCCAGGATTCCCTAGCACTGAGTCAGGGCAGTTAAAGCAGTCTCAAACCGGATTATTTCTTCAGTGTGTTTTGGACCATAGTGACCTTTGGTTTTGAGTTTTCTTGGCAAGAGTAATTCTGAGGAGGTTTCATTCTTCCTCTTAGGCTGAGAGAGTATGCTTTGCTCAAGGTCATCTAGTAGGTAGCCATGGCTGAGCAGAGCTTTTAACCTTGGTCTCTTGTTGTCCTAGTCCAAAACTCAAACCCTCTATGCCATACTGGCTTTAAGGAGACAGCCATGTCTTAAGATGGGGCTGTATTAGTAGACGTGTGTTTATTTCAGAGAAAACATGGGCTCCTCCAAGTGTGGTTTTCCTCCATGGCTCCTATTTTGGCTCCTGTCTGGTTGGCGCTCATCAACTGGGTTGGCAATCAGAGAGACTGATGACTATTTTCATTAGAAAGGGAAATATAGAGTAGGGCAATGCTAATATGCAGCCTGTGGACCTACTTGAGGATCTTATTTTAGCTGATTTAGTAATAACTTAAAAGCAATATGATTAATCATCAACAGAGGCCTTTCCAGTAGTAGTCTTGTCCCATTCTGATTCTCACCCTGTTGCTGACTCTTTCACCCTTGTGAGGATGACCTCATGTTAGTCCCTGCTGCAGGTGGGCGCTTTTGGCCCCGGCTCATTGAAAAATACAAGCTCTTTCTGGAACTCAGAGCACAGTGAAAGCAGCTAGCATTAACATTTATCCATCTACCTTTCTCAGACACTAAATAAATGACGTTTCCTGGCTAGAAATCTCTCCTCACAGGTTCTGAACTCTTGTTATTTTTACACATATAAATAGAATCCAGCTCTGTTCCTCTTGCAGAGTGAGAGCTGGAAACCATGTGGAGTTTGTACGGGAAACAGTGCTGAATTTTTATTTTAGTTTAGTTTTTGCAACCTTCAGTTGTCTCAGAGAGCCATGCCAATGGATTTGTTCCCATTGGTTCGTGTGACTGCAAGTGCAGATGTTTCACATGATTTTCCCATGCAATCTGGGTTCCGGTCTGCAAGCAGTTTGGACTGAACAGCTGTCCAATGTGGAAAACAAGGCGGCATTTGTGCCATTGCTCCAAAGTCAAGTGAAAAGTGTGAAGGACAAGATGCTACGGAAGGGGAGAAGGCAAATAATATGTGGTATTCTTAATTGTACATAATGAAGTAGGCACATTTGGCTTATGTCCTGGCCCAGTCATGAGCTAATATAAATGGTCCTGGATCCATTGACTTGTATATCTTCAAATGCTTGTCTAATTGGGAAACAGATGTTTCCAGCCTCTCCATGTGTGCTTCTGTTTATGAGGATTTGCACAAACATCTATTTGGTCACACAGATGCTCAGGGAAAGTTCACATTCACGTATGGATAAAGAATTGAAACAAACTCACACTATGTGAAGATCTAAATGGACCTAAGTGTGAAATTAATTTTCATGCAAATACACATGGAGGTGAAACAAACTGCCCATTTATCATTTGCAACTGGCACATGGGTGGCAGAAAACATGGACTCAGATCTGTGAGGTCTCTCTGTAGCAGTTGCCTGTCCCACTAAAAGTTTGTCAGGCATTAAGATCAAAATTAAATTGAGCCCTCCATATGTTATGGAAGCAGCAGATGAGTGACATCAAATCTGAGTGGTTTTCATAAAACAACCTCAGCCAAGATTATTGACAATACAAATACCAGGCTGGGTGGTTGCCTGATCCCTGTTCACTGAGTAGATCCTTTATTGGTTCCTCCTGGTGCACATACTATCTTCTCTTTTGACACACTTCTTCAGCTCTGTTTCTTTAGCAGTTGTTCAATAGTAGAGAGCTAATGGAGAAGTAGATCACTACAAGAAGAAACTGCTAGATGCAGAGAACCCTTGCATTCAAGATGAGTCCACTAGAAGCTGCTGAACAGGCTACTCCCTTGAAGGTCTTTGGTACATGCGATGTTCACCTCCCTGAAGCAGAAGCTGGTTTGTTATTTTAATGAAGTAATGCATCAGTATTGTAGGCTATATTTCAGAGGAAGGAACTAACAAAACAACTTCTGAGTATTTCTTGCCTGAGAAAACTATAAAATTAATGGGTCACCATAGGTGAAAAGGCAACTTGAAGATACACCACACACACACACACACACACACACACACACACTATTTTATATAGGTGTAAGAGGTTACCTGCTGCTACTTACTGGAGGAACACCACAGTAGTACCACATTATTTACACATTACTTTTCTGAATTAGAATGGGGATGATTTCCAAAAATATAGTTTAAAATAGAAAAATGCCTCAAAATCCCAAAGTATATTCGTCCTGAAACATTTAGCAGTAATAAGTAAATATTAATACATTTTTATAAAAGAAAAAATGCTTTAAGCAATTCCTACATTATTCACAAAAGCAACAAAATTGTTACCTTATTACACCAAAAAGTAGCATATTGTAGATAACAAAGTTACTTCTAGTGCATTACTTCCAAGCCATGGAGGTAAACACACTTTTGTCAGAACTTTGTTTTTTTCATTTCCTTTCAAGACTGTAAGGATTGATACAAAGAAATACAACAGGGAAGAAATCCACACTAGTAAAAATCCTCTAATTTATGATTTAGAGCTTGCTTCACTTCTTGGTTTTTTCAATAATAATTTATTTATCCATCCTTATCCTAAATTCCAAAATGTCTGAAGCATGATTTCCATATTTGTCAAGTTACTTCTACTTTATTTGTGAAATGGGTAATGAAAGATGTGATCTATAAATAGATGTGGTCTAAATATCCTAAAGGTACTAGAACCTGTCTGATCTTGGAAGCTAAGCAGAGCCAGTCCTGGTTAATACTTGGATGGGAGACTGTCATTATCCATTCATCAGTCTTTTTATAGTATCATTACTAAAAGCTATTGATATCTTATGGAGTTTATCAGACGGAAGGAATTTCTCTTTATTTCGAATGCAGCCAATTGGAGCCAATTCAAATTAATGTGAATTTGCTAGTTTAGTGAATTTACATGAATTCCAATTGTGTTCGGAATGCGTTCAGAATGACTTCCCATTACCTGAAAATGACTGCCCATTGCCCGAAATTGCGTGAGATGCTTTAATACGAAATAACATAAAACCCCATGATTGCGTTCAGAATGACTTCCCTTTTGCCTGAAATTGTGTGAGATACTTTAATACACAATAACGTAAAACCCCATGATTGCGTTCGGATTGCCATTAGATTATACTTCCAGTTTCCGTCGTCTGATAAACTCCGTATATGACATTGCAAAAAGGAATCCAGTATGACTTATAAGGATTTTAGTTTAGTTATTTGTAGATACTTAATACTATAGAGGGGGGAATAATTAGCTCCTAAATTCCTAAGAAATCATGTTTGTCAAATAAGGAGTGTGGGATTTTTCAAAAATAAATAGTATTTATTGGTAGCCCTGCCACTCCCAAAATATTATATATCTGAAACAATATTATGACTGGTAGCTCAGTTTATTGCTCAGATTTTAGTTGTTAAATAACAAAGATAATATGCTAGCTGTAGGCTCCATGAAGGTGAGAAAAGTAGTTAAAGACTGAAAATGCTTCTGACCCCATTGCTTTCTTTTCTAGTGTCTGAAAATCCAACAATAGTTGATTGCAGAGGCTTCAAAGTAATAAATAATGGATTATCACTCAGCACAGCCTGTGGTTGGAGCTGGTTCACTATTTTCCTGAAATAAAGTGATAGGAAAAGTAAAATGTTGAAATGAAGAACAGTACAGAAATGTTTTGAATAAACCTGTTTTGTGTTCAGTGATTAAATCAGTTAGTATATTTTCATTTAAACTTTGGATGGAATGGAAATCTTGTTGCCTCCCCAATGATGGCATCAGTACAAGTACTTTTTACAAAAATCAACATTGCCTTCACCTTCTACTCCGCCCCACAAAGATTGAAATACAGCTGTGACAAATATCTATAGAATATAATGAGGCATTTCTAAGCAGAGTTGCATCGGATCATGCCACATGTGTCCTTAGGGCAGGTCTCTTAACTTGGGAATTCAATTGAAAAGAGGGACAGTCAACCAGTATTCAAAGATATATCCATGTTAGTCTGTAGAATCAGTATGTAGAGAGATCTTGTAGTACTTTTGAGACTGAGGACCTTATCAGACGGGAGGAATTTCTCTTTATTGCGAATGGAGCCAATTGGAGCCAATTCGAATTCATGTGAATTCGCTAATTTAGTGAATTTACGTGAATTCCAATTGCATTCGGAATGCATTCAGAATGACTTTCCAATACCTGAAAATGACCCCCCCCCCATTGCCCGAAATTGCGTGAGATACTTTAATTCGCAATAACGTGAAACCCCATGATTGCGTTCGGATTGCCATTAGATTATACTTCCAATTTCCGTCGTCTGATAAACTCCTATGTAGAGAGATCTTGTAGTACCTTGGAGACTAACTGAAAGAAGAAAATTGGCAACATGAGCTTGACTTAAGTGTACTTCTTCAGATGCATATTAGTGGAGTGGAAAGCCAGGGACAGATCTATGAAACGAAAGCTCATGCTGCCAACTTCTTCCTTTCAGTTAGGACTCTTTCAGATGTGGGAAATTGGAAGTATAATCCAAGGGCAATCCAAACGCAATCCTGGGGTTTCACATTATTGCGAATTAATTCTTCTCACGCAAATTCGGGCAAAAGGGAAGTCACTCCGAATGCAATCATGGGTTTTATGTTATTGCGAATTAAAGCTTCACATGCAATTTCGGGCAGGAGGGGGTTATTTTCGGGTAATGGGAAGTAATTCCGAACGCCTTCCGAACGGAGCAGGGGTTCAGGTAAATTCGCTAAACAAGAGAATTTACATGAATCTGCATTGGCTCCATTCGGAATTGGGAGAAATTCCTCCCGTTTGAAAGAGTCCTTAGTCTGAAAGGTGCTACAAGATCTCTCTGCATACGGATTCAGCCAGTATATATCTCCATCCATTCATCTAGCAAAGACTGTAGGATGGGGTGCTTTTCTATGAGTGCCTTGTCTTTTAATGCCCTGCTCTCCTTTACAGAATTTTACAAGAGGTCAGACAATGGCTGGATCCACACTGCAGAAACAATCCAGTTTGACACCACTTCAACTTCCAGGGCTCAGTGCTGTGGACTCTTGGCAACTGTAGTTTGTTTTAACCTCAGCGCGCTCTGACAGAAAAGTCTCACGAAACCGCAGATCCCAGAATTTCATAGCAGTGTCAGGTTTGTTGTTGTGTGCCTCCAAGTCATTTTTTACTGACTTTTACTTATTTACTAATATTTTTTTACTTAAGGCAGTGAACCAATCTTGGCAAGATTTCTTCAGAGGGGGGTTTGCCATGGCTATCCTCTGAGACTGAGAGAGTGTGACTCGCCCAAGGGTTGTTGTTGTTATTGTTGTCGTGTGCCTCCAAGTCATTTATGACTTACGGCCAACCTAAGGTGGCGGACAACCCTAAGGCGGTGATGAGCCGATTGAGGGTTTTTCTTGGCAAGATTTCTTCGGAGGAGAATTTATTGGCTATAATCTGAGGCTGAGAGAGTGCGACTTCTTGCTGTTCTGTGCTTCCCACAGAACAGCTAGAAAGGGAGGACTTTTTGGAGAAGGCCAAAAAGGGCTGCGTCCACACTGGAGCAATAACCCGGTTTTGTACCGCTTTAACTTGTTGTCTGGCTCAATAGCTATGGAATTCTGGGAGTTGGAGTTTGTTGTGGGGCCTTAAGGCCCCACAACAAACTCCAACTCCCAGAATTCCATAGCCTTGAGCCAGAAAGAGACTTAAAGCGGTATGAAACCGGGTTATTGCTCCAGTGTGGACTCCCAAACCAAGCCAGGTAACAAAGGAGCAAAGGAGGCAAAGCCAACGTGTCCAATCTCGCCCATTTCCCAGACTCTCGGTGTGGCTGAATTGGGGTGGAGCTCTTTTTATTTTGGGGGTGTGAACTTGTGTTGTGTGTGTGTCTTAACAGTCACAAACCCTCCTTGAGACTGGAGAGAGACTGAGAGGGGAAAAATTAGCAAAAAAATATCACCTCATTTTCTTCACTCCTCCTCCCTCCCCAAAAAAAGCCCAGCCCTGCGCATGCGCTCTCAAGCCCAGCAATTTAAAAGGGCGGTTTTTAGAGCCCCCCCCCCCCAAAAAGCCCGGCTTGGAGGAGTCTCTCAAAGTGGAGAAGAAGAAGGGAGAGGTAGAAAGAGAAAGAAGCAACAAGAAGGAGAAGAGCCCAGGTATTTCTCCTCCTCTCTTCCTTTTCCAGGACTTCTCTCTCTTCCCAGCTTTACTTTTTTCATCTCCTTTTGGGGCAGGACTAAAAGGTTGAGTGTCTTTTGAGGGTCCTGTCCTCCCTTTTCCTCCCTCGTCCTCCATTTGGTGGTGCCTGGTCCTCCTAAGCGAGGAGGACATCCTGGTCCCTTTGGGGGCGGCTGAGGGAGCATCTCTTTAGCCCCCTTCCTTGCCAAGCCTTGCTTTCCTCCTTGAGAGATACCAAGGTGACTCCCCTCTCCCTCCGTCCTCCTTTTCCCGGACGCGTCCTCCATTCCCTGTCCGGGAGGGATTCCCAAAGGACGAAGAAGCCCTGGATGGGAAGGCTGGGGAGGGTCACTTTTCTCTAGTCCATTCTCTCTTTCTCTCTCTCCTCCTTTCCTCCTGGAGGGGTCCTGGGTTCAAGGGCTGGGGAGGCGGCCAAAGGAGCATCCTCAGCGCTTTCGGATGGAAACCCCTCTCTTCTGCCTCCTCTCCTTCCTTCCTTCCTCCTCCTTTTTCTCCTCGGTGTTCATTTTGGCTCAGCAGCATCGCCCTCCTCTCTCTCCTTCCCTCTGGAGGACTCCCCTCGGTCCCATTCCCCCTTCATCACCACCACCACCATCTCCTCCTCCTCCTCCTCCTCCTCTTTCTTCCACTTCTCTTTCTCCTTCTTCTCTTTCTTCTCCTTCTCCTCCTTTTCTTCCTTCTCTTTCTTCTCCTCCTCTTCCATCTCTTCCTTCTCCTTCTCTTCCATATCCTTCTCCTCTTCCTTCTTCTTTTCCTCCTTCTCCTCCTTATAGAGTAGAACGACAGAGTTGGAAGAGACCCCGAGAGCCATCCAGTCCAACCCCCTGCCATGCAGGAACTCCCTGTCAAAGCATCCCCGACAGATGGCCATCCAGACTCTGCTTAAAGACCTCTGAGGAAGGAGATTCCACTACACTCCAAGGGAGTGTGTTCCACTGTCGAACAGCCCTTACTGTCAGGAAGTTCCTCCTAATGTTGAGGTGGAATCTCTTTTCCTGTAACTTGCATCCATTGTTCTGAGTCCTGTTCTCTGGAGCAGCAGAAAACAAGCTTGCTCCCTCCTCAATATGACATCCCTTCAAGTATTTAAACAAGGCCATCATATCACCTCTTAACCTTCTCTTCTCCAGGCTGAACACCCCCAGTTCCCTAAGTCGTTTCTCATAGGGCATGGTTTCCAGTCCCTTCACCATCTTAGTTGCCCTCCTTTGGACACACTCCAGTTTCTCCACATCCTTTTTGAATTGTGGTGCCCAGAACTGGACACAGTATTCCAGGTGAGGCCTGACCAAAGCAGAATAGAGTGGTCCTATTCCCTTGATCTAGACACTATACTTCTGTTGATGCAGCCTATAATTGCATTGGCTTCTTTAGCTGCTGCATCACACATAGAGTCATAGAGTTGGAAGAGACTGCAAGGGCCTCCCAGCCCAACCCCCTGCCATACACTGTTGACTCATTCAACTTCTGGTCTACTAGGACTCCTGGATCCCTTTCACATATACAGTTGTTGTTGTTGTTGTTAACTGCCCTTGAGTTGGCCCTGACTCATGGCCACTCTGTCAATGAGGCCCCTCCAAGACCTGCTGTCCTCCACTGCTCTGCTTGTGGAGGTGGTGGTGGGCCTTCAAGTTATGGCAGCCCTAAGGCAGGGCAACCAGAGGTCCTCCATTTCAGTCTTCTGTCCAGGAGGGATTTCAAAAAGACCTCCATTTGGAACTTGACTCTGAAGCTTGAGTTTATATTTCTAGGAATGTTGTTAGCTTTTATTTGCTCACGTCCAGCATTTTTCCTTTGCGATGTGGACATCTGATCACTCTGGGGTTTTTTTGCTTTTCTTTGGTAGCATCCTCAATTTTTCTTGAATGTCCTGTGCTTTGCAATGCCTTGTCCTCCACAGTGCCCTAAGGTGACCCTATAATGAGTTTTTCTTGGTAAGATTTTGTTCAGAGGAGGTTTTTTGCCATTGCCTTCCCTTGAGGCTGAGAGAGTGTGACTTGCCCAAGGTCACCCAGTGGGTTTTATGGCTGAGCTTGGAATCAAATCCTGGTCTCCAGAGTAATTATCCAGCACTTAAACCTCTACACCACACTGGTTCTCTATGGAGTTTATCACACGACGGGAATTGGAAGTATATTCTAATGGCAATCTGAACGCAATCATGGGTTTTTGCGTTATTGCATGAAAGCCGATTACACACATATTCGGGCAATGGGAAGTCCTTCCAAACACAATGGTGGGTTTTATGTTACTCTGGGAGAAAGTATCACATGCAAATTCGGGCAATGGGAGGCAATTTTGGGCAGTTCCAAACACAATGCAGCATCAATACGCAATCATGTAAATTTGCTGAACTAGTGAATTCATTCAATTCCGAACTGGCCCCACTTTCATTTCTTTCAAAATTGAGAGAAATTCCTCCCATGTGATAATGTCCTATGTCACCACAGCACATTACATTTATGATTTAATGAAGGATAGCACTTCATTTACAGAGTAACTAATTTTAGTTACCATTAACTAAAAGTAACTAATGGTAAAATCACTATGCCACGCTGACTCAAGCTTAGGTCCTGTAAATTCAGGCCTGTGACTTCTCTTATTGAGTCTATCCATCTGTCATGCAGCCTTACTTTCTTTCTACTGACTTCTACCTTCTCTAACATTATTGTCTTTTCTAGAGAGTCATGCCTTCTCATGACCAAAGTGCAACAGGCTCAGTTTCATTATTTTGGCTTCTAGGAAGATTTCAGGCTTGATCTGTTCAGGGGCCCATTTGTTGGTCTTTTTGGCTGTCCATGGTATCCTCAGCACTCTTCTCCAGCACCACATCTCAAATGAATTCATTTTCTTTCTGTCGGCTTTCTTTGCCATTCGCACTCCCAATTTCCTGGCTGTGCAGAGGAGGATAAGGCACTGCAAAAGGAAGGACAGTCAAGGAAAAAATGTTGGTCATTACAAAATGAAAGCTAAAAACGCTACTAGAAATATTAATTCATTTCATATGGATAATTTACAGCTATATCATATGTATTGTATTTTATTATGTATTCACCCATATTGTTCTGAAGAAATTATCTCCATTAAAATGCTTTGTTGGCTTGCAATATGCTTGTAGAACTCTGAACAAGACAAATGCCTGAAACTGTACTTTACTAGCAACAAACCCTTGACTGAATCTACATTTAAATTATTTCCTTCATTAGCCCATTGTGCTGAAACTCAGGGGGAAATCCTTTCAACATTTGCATTGTGTCCTCAAGGAGATCCTTGCTGTCTTTTCCCCCTCCAAGAAACAAAGGTACCCCAAGTTTTGGGCAAATCTTGTCTGCTGCTCCTGCTCCTAGGAGAAAAGAACTTCAGAAGGATCCATCCTCTCCCTCTATTTGCAGTGAGGACAAATGGCCAAGTAGACACATTTTTTGAAGGGGAAGGACAAACACAGTGGTACTCAATGTGCTTCTTAGTCATGGTCAAAATAGAGGACATTTTGGAAATCCTCCTGGACAGAAGATTGAAAAGTAGGGCATGTCCTGGAAAATGACTGATCTGTATGTGATTCCTCCTCCCCCCCAGCTTAGCTACTCCCAATTATTTCTGGCTGCTCAAGGGCCACTTTGTTACTTGCTGTGGCAAGTGTGTGTGTGTGGGGAGGGGGGGAATGGGAACAATGTTACAAATAAATGAATTCATGAATTCATTTGCCCTTTAACCAGAATTTAGGAAAGCTACTTTTTGGGACAGCAACTCCCAAAATTCTGCAAGAGACTGGGAGCGGTTTTCCAGAAATGAAACTTTTCACAGTTCTTTCCTCGGCTGTTGGTTTGTTGTTGTGTTGACATTGCTGTGTGCCTTCCAAGTCATTTCTGATTTATGGTGACCCTAAGGTCATGAGATGTTCATAGCAAGATGTATTCAGATGAGGTTTGCATTGCCCTCTCCTGAAGCTGAGAGAGTATAACTTGCCAAAGGTCACCCCGCAGATTTCTGTAGCTGTAGTCCAACAATCAAACCACTACACATGATAATAAAACTTCAGCCCTTGAGTTGGTGTAGAAACTCAGGGCTGAGCATCAGTTCATGTTCATCCTGGCATTGGTCTCCCCCTGCTTCCTTTCTAATTCTTCATTGGCTTTCTTAGGTCCATGACCTGCTTTTGGCTCTACTAATCTAAGCAAGAACTTGGCATTCTGAGTTAATTATCTCAAGCTCCGATAGGGCTGCTGAAACTCCTAAATATGTAGAGTGTAGATTTACATTTGACACTGTCCAGTTGGTTAGTTATCTTGTGCAGTGCAAACAAAATGCTTTCAAGTACCTTTCATGTGTCAAGGGGAGAGACTACAGATCCTTCCTGGAACACTTTATTTTGTGGATTATCCCTCTCATCCTACTGTACAATATGGTGTTGCTCTTAAGCATTTCTGGAAGCCAACTGACCACCCACTGAATAGCAGGAGGACTCTTGGGTGTTGTACAGAAATTACTTCTATTTGAAAGTATCATTCTATCTAGGCTCTATCATCTGTACTGACTTAATTCATAATGCAAGGCTGAAATAGCGTACAACTAGGTTACCCACAAAGAACCACCCGTTTCTCCATATAAATACAACCCTACCTTAAGGTCTCCAGAGACCCTGCCCTGAGTGGCCCTGCCAGGTAGGGTGAGGTGGGTAACAAATAGGCTGAGGTAGCTTGGTGATAGAACATCATTAGTAGAAGGACATGCCACTGTCCCTGCTTTCACCCCTTTTAAATAACTTCGCTTTAGCCTGAGCTTAAAGTTTAAAACCCCATCTTACGTATCTTACGTATGTAGCTATACAACTGCAGAAATAAATGAATGCCTGTTTCCCCCCACAGTATCTTTGACTGATTCAGTATGAAATTAAAATGGCAGCTATATCCAGTCTCCTGAACCTGATTGAATCATTGGGTTGGAATTTTTTGTTCTTCAGGGGAGGGCAGGGTAAGTGTCAATGGTTGCCCTTGCCAGCGTTCTGGGGCATTGGCAGCTGCCCAAAAATGCCAGGTGCTGATGCCAGCCTTCCGTATATAAATGAAGTAACATCACTTACTATTTTAAGCTGTGTTGCATGACAGATTTTCCCTTTACATTTCAGTAACTTCCATTGTGGCAGCTTTGGAACTGATTGCGCCATGCACAGGACATCTCGTGTCAGTATTTGAGAGGAAAGTGGGTTGAGTGGATATGCTGAATACAGGCTGATTGACAAGCTACACACACACACACACACACACACACCACCCACCTCAAAGTCAAGTTCTGTATGCATTCTGCCATGCAGAAGTAGCAAAACCTGGTGGCAGAAGTTTCTATAGTTTGAAAGTAACTTTTTCAAGCTTCAAAACCTTGAGAATGTTAGATATATGAATTGGCCCTTGCATGGCTGTGATAAAAGCTTACCAATGTTTCTCTCTCAAATACTATTAATATTTCATAACATTTATGCCAAAGCAAACATGGAATTCCAATCGCTCAGCTTCTCCTACTATGAGCCTTTTCCTGATAGCTAGTTGAATGTTATCTTCTTGTTTGCTTATTGCTGCCACAGGCAATGAGGAAATAATTAATGTTTTTGATACAGTCTAGTTGTTGGCGCTGGACAACAAGCAATAATTGTTGTCTCTTTTAAAATGTGTTAACTAATAGCTTGCAAGCAGTATGCAACATTTTGTTTCACCTACTCTTTTACTAGCCTTCCCTGCTGAATAGGCCTGTGTTAAATCAAGTTTGCGTACTCCTGTATGAGAAGGTAATCCAATAAAAGCTATCAGCTTGTTTTTTCCTTCTTCTGCTCTCTTTTGGAAGCCTGAATAATGGGTTCTCTAAGTAGCACTAAGCCCTTATGACAGGGAAGGATATAACCCTAGTGTTTTAGTTGGGATTATCTGAGATACAGAGCACCTGCTAATGCAAGCATGTAGCTGTAGTTTAGTGCAATGATAATGGAAAGTGCAAATATTTGAGTAATGAGTAGCTTAAATGCTCTTAACCATGTTCAGCTCAGAGCCAGTATGTTGATATATTTAGGTTTCCTTATCATTTTTTTCTTTGTAACTCTTCTCTCTGTGTGTATGCTTCCTTTCCTCTTATGGATGACAAGCATAAATTCTTGGAATGTTCAATTCTTTGAGTAGTTCCCAAGTGGATCCCTAATGCTCTTGAGGCATAAGCATCCCAGTTATTCAAAGAAAGGAAAATCAACCGCAACAGTCTTATGTGGTGCTTCATGATAACAAATGGTATTGCTTTGTAGTTTCAGTACAGAATATTTGTCTATCTGTCTAGATACAAAATGTACGCATGTGCATGGAGTGTTACCATGGTTAAGAGATATAGATGATTTCATATAGTAACAATAAAGGGTCAGTGAGAAGATGGGGACAAGCAAGGTATAGATTCCTCATTATATTCTGCCTTTCCTCCAAGGAGCTCCAAAGTAGCCTGCACAGTGAAAAGCAATGCACACCTATCTAATATTTAAGGTAGTGCCTTCTTCAGATCTGGAATGATCTGGACTTTTTCTTAAAGTAAAGAACAGGTTGCTTTCACACTTGTAGGCAAATTCTGCTTACAGATGACAAATTAAAAGTGTCTGTTGCTGTTTCCAGGGGTCCAAGATCAGGATATTAATATCTACTAATTCTTCCTTCAGTATCATGAATTCCATTTCCCCTTTGCTGCTGATTCAAGGCAACTGCTTCCCATTTTTTTTCTTACTAACCCAGTTGGGTTTTTTTCTGTCACATCTCTAAGTCAGCAAGATTTAAGATCTCACACCTAGGATAAGCTGTTTGTGACACATTTGACTTAGGTCACAAAAATGGGATTTTCTGGATTCTGCATTTGTGTTCTTAATTTGTAAAACTAAAGCCATGGATTGCAGGTGTTTGAATTTGCTTAACTAGTGATATTAATAGTGTATTTCCCAACACATTTTAATCTATAACACCCCTAAAACTCTGAGCAGAAGACACATTTGGTATACATCAGAGCAGAGAAGCTCTTTTCTGTGTCATACATGAGAATAGTCTTGGAGCAGTTGCTCTGAATTTTTACTTCTTGATTTTTTTTATATACAAGGAAATCTAAGACCTCTTCTTTGCTTGCTTACTGTATTAATGCCTAAGTTAATAATGCTGCTTTATACATTGCTTAGCTTGTGACCAAATTGTAAATAATGCAATTCAGACTCCTCAAATAAAAATTTAATTTGGAAGATGAAGAGATTACCAAAAGACTAGAAGGCTCTATTTCCCGCTGTGATAGTATCTATCTGCACTAGAGACCTACAGGGACTGAACTTAGTCTGTTCACGCAATGTGATATTACTAATTCAGTCTTGCCTACTGGTCTAACCTCTTGACTCATATATGGGTCAATGAGGCTTTCTTAGTTCAAGTCCTCATGAGTTTCTCTTAAGAATATGATGGAAAAAAGAGATAAGTGGGTTTTTTTAAAGGATAGCCATCTTCATCTATTGTGGATAATATTGGGAGTCATGTGGCCCATCCAAGGCTAACAAATCTATTATAGTGCAAGATTTTGTAGATTTGCATTCAGTTTTTCATATGCATGAAGTGTTGTGCTCAGTTGGGATGTGGGTGCCTACAACGGAAATTTGTAAACAGTGAGGTCAGATAGCAATTAAATGCAAAAAGATGAAGTCTGACTGTTCATTTACAGCTTAAACAAAATGAACACAGGGACTATTCGCAACATGTTCTGTCAACAATTATTCTGTCATCATGAATCCCATTTTGGGAGAAAGGCAGGACATAAATCACATAAATAAATGAATCCTGTTGTTAATGGTTGCTCCACATATTATGTATGCTAGTTCAAACACACTTAGATCAACCATAACCATATTTAAATATCTGAAGAGCTCTTATGTAGAAGATGGAGCAAGCTTGGTGCTCCAGAGGGTAGGACCCAAACCAGTAGATTCAATTTACAAGAACAACCATTTCATCTAAATGTTAGAAAGAACTTCCTGACAGTAGGTGCTGTTTGGCTGTGGAATAGGCTATCTTGGAGCTTGGTACTCCTTTTCTGGAGGCTTTAGAGCAGAGGTTGAAAGGACACCTCTCAGGGATGCTTTAGCTGTGGATTCCTGTACCAATAAAGGGCTGGAATAGATGGCCCTTGAGATGTATTCAAATTCTTTGACTATGGAAAAGAAATGGGACTTCCATATAAGTAACTAGCCTTGGCATTGCACTGTATATTTAACCATTGTTTCTATTCCTTTTGGAAATGTGTACACACTGTGGCCAAGATCCTGTATGATGCAGGGTAGTGTAATAGCTCCTGAAGTGGACTGTCATATATCTTTCATTTCAAGCCCCCTCTCTCACCATTTAGCTCCCCTGGTGTCACTGGTCTGTTCTGGTTACAGGAACATAGCTTTTCTAAATGCTTTTCTGGCTTCCCTCCCTCCGCTGCCATGGGGGATATGGTCTGCAGCAGCTAAACAGTGAATCAGGAGTGGTGGTGGCTTTGGTCATAGTAGAAGGTGAAAGAAAATCTCCAGAATGACTTTAAAAAAGATATAAGGTAGACTCACAACTGTGTGTGCCACTTTCCGGATGCCAACCTATATTTGCCAGCTGAGGATAGCATTTCATACAACTGACAAAGTAGACTCCAGTCCATGCATGTATGCTGTCATACATTTCTTTAGTTTTTTAAGGCACTGCAAGACTTTACTTTTCTGTATTAACATAGCAAACCCACCTTAGCTGTAGTTAACTGTGGATATTTTTTGTAAGGTATGTTTACCACTTGTGTAAATGATTATTGATAGTATGTGTCTACTTCCTCTGCTTTGAGGCAAAGTAGATACTGATTTGTTTCATCTGTATTACTTGGTGTTTTCACTAATCGTGATAAAATCTGAGACAAACTGGTTGAAAGTAGGTATTTTGTGCTCCATAATAAGACTATAAGGAGCAAACTATGGAATGAATGTCCCACCGAAAGTGGGAAAAGGCCCTGTGGCATAGGAATATATTTCTAAAAATGAAAGGTTACTGTGAAGCTTATTTGATGTATTCTGGAAAACCTGAGAGCTCAGTATATATACTAGGAAAATAGGGTGAATCTGAGATGGTTTGCATGAATATCAGTGCACTTCAAATGTCTTTAAATGAGATGTAGTTTGGAGTTGAGAAAAGCTTGTGCAGTCTTGGTCATCTTGATGGTGCCTAAATTCCTGGCTCTGTGGACCTGTGCAAGAAAATTGTTGTCATTCTTGTATTGCTGAACTTGTTCTTCTCTCTTGTTCTTCTTCTCTTGTTAATTCCTAGGAGGTTCTTTGAAATTGTGGCATCTTTGGTTCCTGCCTCCCCTATACAAACAGAAACTGGTTCTTATGTGTTAAGACTGAAAATATTTGTTTTAACATTTTGCTCATCTGCATATCAGCAAGATCAACCATGGGAAAATAAGAAATGAAACAGAAAGAACACGTCTCAAATAACTTTTTTTTTTTTTTTTGGTTGGGGACGGGGAGACAAATAAGGACTGGACTGTGTTAGCAGCAAGCCAGCAGGTGCCAGTGTCTGCAGGCACTCCATAAAAACATCCCTTAATGCCTGTAGTGTGCAGCTACATTCTGGTCATAAAAATCTGTTTCTCAAGATTGAGAGCACTGAGAAGCTGCTTCTTTCCTGAGAGATGACACTGACCTTCCTTGCTCTGGAAATGATCTCTGTTCCAGCTGTTTACAGTCAGAATCACCTGCTCTGGGCCTGACTTGAACAAGCCATGAGGTTAATCATGCGGATTTTAATGAACCACAGGAGAGGTTTGCGTGCAGAGCTTTGATGATTTACGGTGTGATCTAATGGTGTAGAAAGATACCAAGACATCCTGACAGGATGGTAGTTCAAGATTTTTTTGACTGAAGTTCAGGATTGATTGGTTGTAGTTTCTGAAAGGATTGTAGAGTTCAACACAATTTGGAGTTCTATATAGCAGCTTCTTAAAATGGAATGTTAATATCAAAATTTAGACTTCAAATACAGATGTTTATTGAAATATGTGGGATTGATAGGAACCTGAATGTGGTTATCTCCTCCTTCTTTACATTCATAAACACATGCATGTATACATGTGCGTAAACAAAGAAAAGATATTGAGTACTGATACTTATCTTGGCTACTGCCATTAATGTTCTTCACAAAACTGTATATCTTGGATTTTAACAGTCCACACACACACACACACACACCATGCTGAAGCTTTAAATTAAACTTTGAGACTTTAGGGCTAAATTGATTTTAAGTTCAATACCAACTTTCACTGTTATTGTATTGACTGCCAGACCCTTATCTTGGTTACTGCCATCTTTTCATTTGGTAGTTACTGGTGCATACTTTCTGAATAGTCATTCTTCCTTGTACCAACTTTAAGAATTAGTGGTGTTACTACTTGGTATTCTGGTTTGTGGAAAGAGTACCCCTTGGTGCTCCTTCTGTAAAGTTGATCTCTTCCATCATCTTTCTTAGATAGCAGTTTTGTTTGCTGCACTATCCTCCATGGCTTTGGAATTCATTTCCAGACTAGTCTTGCTTGTTTTTTAGCCACCACTTTGTTGGGCAACCAATGCTGGCTGACCTCTCAAGCTACCAGTGTACTGTCTCTCTGGGATTACCAACCAATGAATCTGTGTGCGAATAGGGACCTTCTCAACCAGGGAGGTTCAGTCAGGGCAGAACAAGAAGGAATGTTATGGCAGGCATGGCAGGGCTGACACCACCACAATTTGAAGTAAGTGAAGTAGTACAAAAATGACAAAGAGCCTTCGGGCACCTTAAAGACCAACAAATTCATTATACTTGTGCATTTGTGAGCCATAGTAGTCCCCTTGATCAGAGATGCATGGATGTGTTCTCCAGAATTTCAAGTATACACTTGATACACATGGATGGAGGCGAGATTGTAGATTGAAGGGTCAGGAGGAAATTAGATGCCAAAAAAAAAAAAAAAAAAAAAAGGCGGTTAATGAGAATTATATCATTAGCATTGATAACAGCATCTTGCTCCTAGGTAAGCTGTTTAACAGATATAATAAAAGACAGTGTAAGAATATGATAAGAAACTTATTCCAATTCAGACTTCTGGTAATAGACTGAATTTCCAAATTTTAATTTTCTTTTGACCTTACTATTTGACTTTAGTCCTCAAAATCACTAAGCAGAACAAATTGGTTCATCCTTCAGGTATGGTGGGATTCTTAAGCCCGACTTAGTCTAGTGGTATAATACTGCTAAGTTCTGCTGTTTCCCACAGAATTTGCACCTATCTGCCCCTTTGATTTCATCATAAAAACCAGCTGCAAAGAACTAGGAAACCTTTTGAGTAGGTTTTTAGGTTTTACTTGGGATGCAGAAGGAGGGGGGAAATCTTGATGGTGCTGGCATTTGAAATTGTCTCTGTTATTTTTGATGCAACAGATTAACACTGCAATCCTTTCAGGAAATGAAGTACAATCATGCCTCCATTGTTGCAGACTTGAAATCTGTGGTCTTGAATATTCATAGAGAGGTAACCTCCACTAATTTGAATGGGGTGTGTCCCTGTGGCACACACCCTGTGCACACTTGCAGGCACACACCCAATTCAAGCCTATGGGGCTTGAATATTGATGAGTCTCCATTTTTGCGCTGGGGGGTGGATCTGGAACAGATACCCTGCAAAAAGGGAGGGCTGAATTTAATGCACATTTTTTTCTAAAGGGCTTTTAAAATAAAAGTTCAGAATCTAAAATTTCCTAAGTCCACATCCATGGTTCGGTTGGGTTTTCAGTAAGAGACCTGGCAAACTATCAAATACAGGGCCAAGGTGTACAAGTGTAATAGATATGTTACATCATATTATGAGAACTACTTGACTGAAGCATATGGTTAATGTGAACAACAGCTATTCAAGATTCAGTACCCAACAAGATTGGACAGAACAGCATGGACTAGCTAAGTCCCCGGAGGGGAAGGATGATGATGCAACAGGGCCCTTTTCATCTTTTTTTATTTCTATGAACAATGTCTCTGTCCCTCTCCCTCAAAAGCTATTCATCATTGTCCTCTACTGACAGTAAACTAGTCAAAGGGATGGGCTGGCATTTCATTCCAAAGCCTTGTTTTCTTCCCTTAATCTGGTACCGGTAGCTGCTGACTTGTGCTTTACATCTGAGATCTGCTCATATACTACCTTCAGACATGTTTAATTCTTCACTGAATACCTGCAGCTGATGGCCTCTGCTGCAATATGGCAAATGGGGTCTCCTGAAATTTGTTATGTTGAAATGATATCTGGGCTATCCTGAGATTCGCTGAGCAGAGGACATTCATGGGGCTTGAAAAAAGGTTACTTTTTGGACTGCAGTTTCCAGAATCTTCAAGCCAGTGTGCCTATAATAATAATACAACTTTTTCAGGCTTTAATCTGTCTCTCAGCCTTCCCTATTTTTTCCCCTTTTTATCATTCTAAAATTAAAACATAACCTCTGTCTACTTCATCTGCACATCTGATACTCATATTGTTGTTGTTGTAGGTCATTTCTAGCTGATGGTGACCCAAAGTTCGTATCATGTGGTTTTCTTGGCAAGGCTTGCTCAGAGGGTCTTTGCCCATTGCCTTCCTCTGAGGCTGAGGGAGTATGACTAGCCCATGGCCACCCAGTGGATTATCATGGCTGACTGGGGATTCAAACCCTTGTCACCAGAGTTGTAGTCCAGCACTCAAATCCCTGACACTCATTACTGATGGTAAATTCAGAAGGCTATTATTGTTTCTGTACACACAGGCATTTCATTGGAAAAGCATGCTTCAAACCTGTATGTATTTAGTATTAAATACTCCTCACTGTCTAGACAAGACAGGCTTCCAAATCAGTTTCAGATTACTGAAATTGACCAGATGGCTACCATATAAGATGCTTTGGAGTTCCTGTTCTAACAGTGATGGAAAGTCTGAAGTTCTCAAGAAATTGTTTTTCTGAAGCTTCATTCACCCCCTGCTATTAGCTATGCTAGCTAGAGCATGTGGGAATTGCAGACCAACAACTGTAACTGGATGGAATCTAATTAAGTTAATTGATATTTTACATATATTTATTATGTTATATATATTATTGTATGGTTTTAAATACTGTAAGCTGCTATGATTGGTTCAGCAAAAAGTGGGGTATAAATAAAAGTTGTTGTTGTTGTTGTTGTTATTATTATTATATCGTTGTCTTGTTGGGCTACTTCTCTACCAGCATACTTATGTGATACTACCTCCCTTTTCCAAAGCCCCAGCTTTTCCATAAAGCTTTTAGGTGAACCTTTTAAATTCTCAGTTCGGCTCAATGAGTTAGGGTTAGGGATTGTGCAGCTCTCTAGATGTTGTTAGAAAGCAGCTCCCAGCATCTCTGTCCAGCGCAGCCAGTGATGAGAAAATGTTGGGTATTTCTGGAGAGCTATGTGATTTTGATCCACTGTCTAAGATCCTTTTTACACTACACACCTACAGTGCATTGGTAACACTTCAACTGCCATGGCATCATCCTATGGATTCCTGGGATTTGTAGTTTGGTGAGGCACTAGGTCATCTGCTTCAGAAAGTCTAAATACCTCAGGAAACTACAAAGCCCAGGATGGCAATTACAAAGTACTGTGATTTTATAGTGTAAATGAGATTGATGTCCATTTGTTCATATTAACCTCCCATACTTAGTCCCCCTTTCTGCCCCCCCCCAGGTTTTCTCCTATAAAAGCTTAAGTTTAAGTACCTGGGACAGGTGTGTGCACGCAAACTTATGACTTATGGCAACCCCATGAATAGGGTGTTCCTCTGTAAGGAATATGCAGAGATGGTTTTGCCAGTTTGAAACATAGCCTATAGCACCTAGTGTTCATTGGCAGCCTCCCATCCAAGTATTAACCAGGATTGGCCCTACATAGCTTCCAAAATCAGACAGGCTCTGGTGCTTTTAGGATACTTGCCTGTCGCTAATTCACTTGGTTGATTTTTACAAACCACCTGTCAAGGCAGATCATAATGGGCTGCAATCCGAACCATGTATACAAAAGAGGTTGGAGAGGAAGAGCACTTAGGCAACAGTCTTCCATATTACTGGATAATGACCAAGCAGAGGTCACCGAGATAGCTATTTTGGGAGGAGTGGGAAAGTGAAACGGCAGTTTGTCCCAGACAGGTTGATGGAAGGGAGCTCACTATCTCACCTCCCTTTCACTGCAGCCAGGTGAAACATTAGATACACTGGTAACTGGGTGCATTGATAGTGATGAACAAACAATATCTATTAACCAGGCAATGAAAAATGTAGTCTAACTACAATAATGTGGGTGCTAACTTTTGAGAAAGTCTTATTGAACTGAAAAGGAATGATTTTAGATCCACACATGTGCATAATTGCTTTACGTTCTGTTGATCAAGTTAAAAAATGTGTGAGAGTGAAACAGTATATGTGTGTTTGTGGAAACCAGGCCCTTCATTATCCACCTCTGCATCATTATATAAGTATGCCATTTGGTTATTTTGTGATAAATTTGAACTCTGATGGATTAAGGAATGGATCCTCGACTTTTTTAAAAAAAAGTCTGTCCTTCCTCTAGTGTGAGAGGGAACAGGGAAGGAGCAAGTGGACAAGGGCAAGAGCTTGATCCAAAGAAAACATAGATCATTGTTTGTGTTTGCTTGCTTATTTTTTCTATTTTCTTTCCTTCTTTTATGTTAAATATCCTTATTTGTCAAATATGTAAAATGTCTTTATTTCTTATTTGATTGTATGTGTGTATGTTTGTTTAATATATATTTTTAAAAAGTCTGTCTTTCCTTCTCAGTTATTTTGGGTGGTAACTTGATATCTTTGTCAATCATATAATGAAAAGTGTAGCCTCATGAAAAATGAACTTCATAAATAAAATCCTGTTTGTTATGTAAATAAGAATCCAGCTTTCTGAAATTAATTATCAAACAGGTCTTTCTTATGCTTACCAAAGGCACTTGTAACATTGTAATTGGGAGGATGTGAATACTGTATTACCCAGTTACATTTGTGCTTGAAAAGTGTTTTCTGTGAACTTTGATCAGGTAAACAGAACGAGAGGTGGACAAGTACCTGAAGACATTAACCATAAAGGGCAATTGACAGCAAGAGCATGCCCTGCCATTGCCAGAGAGTATCTGTAAAGTTTCTCTCCATTTCCATTCTGTCCGTGTGGTAATCCACTAAGCAGAAGTGTTCAGTCTTGTTTGCTGTTGTTAGACATGCCCTCTGTTAACACTGGATTATGTGTGTTAAAGTGTGGGGGACATATCTCTTTTACTTTCTTTTGAAGTCCATGAAAACTTTTTTCTCCATTAAGCCATTTCATATCCCACATCCACCGTGAGGCTAAAATAGTGTTGGGGGAAAAACACAAAAAAACCAATGGAAGCTAGGAATACAAAGTAAATTTGCTCAATGTGGCATCTGTTAGGAATGACCAGAGCTTAGAATGTTACTTTTTAAGCACCATTATAGGGCTAGGGCTCCAACAATAGTTAGTTGCTGTTAATACTTATGGGTTTTCAATAAATAAACCCTTTCCTAGTAATAATAATAGTTAGTTTAAAAAACCTGAATGCTACCAACTTCTGGCATGTAGTACAAAATACACTCTCTTCCCTTCTGTCTGATCATCACCTCAGCATCCAGAACAGAGCACTAGGCAGCAGCACAAGATAAAATATGAACCAGTACTTGAAGCATGTGATTTTCCTTCTCCTGTGGACCCCAGAACAGGGAAACAGGGTGTCTTGAGTCTCCACAAGGCTAGTCTAGGGCATCCTAACTCACCCTATGGAGTCTGATGATTCAGACACAGAGGAGTCGGATGTTCAGGAATGTACAGCTGCTGATGCTGGGTTCAAAGAGCTGGGGCTGAGGCAGTGGGAAGCCCTGCTCACCAGCAGGAAGTAGAAAATGCTAAAGACATGCTGCCATCATTTGCAGCTCATCAAAGAGATAAGGAGAGATTTCCATAATCCCAGCAATGATTAAATAGGAGACAGTAGTTAGTTAGGCACCAGGTGTTTTGAGACAGCTGCCTATAAATCTTCCAGCAGTTTGCTGACTAGAGCATAGAACATTCTGAGGTGATTGAGACTCTGCCTCCACCACAATTTAGTGAGACAATACCCAACTCTAATGGTAATTAAAAAGTCAGTTATGCTGCAAATGAAGTGCTTTCTTTCACTGAATCATAAATATAATGAATTGTGGTTACACAGAGAACCAGTGTGGTGTAGTGGTTTAAGTGCTGGACTACAATTCTGGAGGCCAGGGTTCAAATCCCTGTGCCACAGATACCCAGTGAGCCTCAGAGGAAGACAAAGAAATCCTTGCCAATAAAAAATCATCTTAGGTTTGCCTTAGAGCTGCCATAAGCCAGAAGTGACTTTAAGGCACACAACAATATTGTAATTATGCCTTTATGTTGTGTACCAATATAATAGTTACACCTGAGAAAAGTAACTGGTTCTTAAACTCCTAAATGTTAACTAAAGTTGGGCACTGGATAATAGTTGCTGCTGACAATAATGTTGAAAAGGCACATACAGCCCTGTCCTCCTCCCAAAAGTTGATAAGTAGGACCATACCATTCCTCTTAAGCGGGCAGAGTTAACTTGTCTGACATCTTCACAGATACACCATCTAGATCTCAGAATTTAAAAAAAGATGAAGCTGAAATGGCATTTAGTTTATTGAAGGGAGAAGAGCAAGATGACTGTGTCCAAACGTATGTAATTTCCAATTCTGCTGTAAAAGAAGAGATTTTGCTCAGTTCACCTGTTTCTGTCTTGCCTCATGTTTAGTGCAGCCTAAATGAAATGAATTCAGGTACCTGTCTACTCCTTTTTGCAAAGTTTTTTAGATTCTAAGAGATCCCTTCTTATTATTTAGAAATTACAAAGAGGGGACCTGTTTACAAGGGTCAAAGAGTGCATGGAGAGACGATGGCATTAAATTAGTCTGACAGGGATATAAATAGTTGGAATCTCAGACCAGAAAATTGCCATGGGGGGAAAAGGCATTAGCTACCATGTGATTACAAAAGGACCCATTAGTGTTGTATGCCTGGGTTTCAAAGTGTATTCTTCAGTTAAGAGCACAAGGTCACGCTCTTAACTTCAATCAGGAAAAAGTAATAAAACTTGAAACCTTCTGTCATAATCTCTTCAAAGCTTCTTATAGCTGAGACTGGGCAATGGGTTTTTCCCTTGGTAATGTGTACCAGATAAGGGTTTCCTACTGGCATCAAACCCTATCCTTTTATTTAGAGTTCTTGTGCTGTTTCTGTGTGTCTTGAAGTTGTTTCCAAGCTATGGTGACCCTAAAACCTATCCTGGGAAAATCCTATCCTAGGGCTTTATTGTCCAGATTTATTTTTTTTGGGGGGGGGGATTTGCCAGTGCCTCCCTCTGAGGCTGAGAGAGTATGACTTGCCTAAGGTTATCCTGTGGATTTCCATGGCTGACCGGGCAGTTCAAACCTTGGCCTCCAGAACCACTACACCATGCTGGCTCTAGTTGCATTCAATTTTGTCTACTTAATGCCAGTACAGATTTGACCAGATGACTGACTGTGATTTATAGTTTCTCGTGGTTTTTTTCCGGCTATGTGGTTGTGTTCTAGAAGAATTTATTCCTGATGTTTTGCCTGTATCTGTGGCTGGCATCTTCAGAGACTGGTAGATTGGAGGTGTGTGGGGTATATATACTGTGTGACCCTTGGTTCAGAGGAAGTGATATACAGTACATGTTAATCTGGGTGGGAGGATATGCAAGGAGGATTTGTGTCTATTTAATTAGTCATCCATTGTCTGCTGGGAAACCCCTCTGACCCTGGGTGATGTTCATTTGCATGTGGTGAGTCTTGATTTTGGTGTTTTTCAGGACTGGTAGCCAAACTTTGTTTACCTTCAGGGTTTCTTCTTTCCTGTTTAAATTGTCCAAGTGTTTGTGAATTTCAGTGGCTTCCCTATGTATTCTGACCTGATAGTTGTTGTGGTCCAGAATTTCAGTGTTTTCAAATAGCACTTTATGTGGAGGTTGGTTAATAACTTGTTCTGCTACTGCTGATTTTTCTGGCTGACCCAGTCTGCCGTGTCTCTTGTGTTCCATCTCATTTGAACACTGCATTTGGTGGTCCCTATGTAGACATGTCCACAGCCGTAATTTCTTCCAAAGATGCTAGTCATTTGGCTGTTTTCCCAGTAATGTTCAATCATTTCTACTGTTTGACATTTTACTGGTCCACTGAATAACTAACACAATCTAGACTGGATTTCTTTATATATGGGACACAAGGTTTGCACTGGCCTTTAATCTAACCTACATCTCTCTCCATTTCAAGCTTCTCCTTGACAGGAGAATGTTGTAATAGACTGTAATGGGAGCTGCTTCATATTGATAAGCTGCCCTCCCCAACTGGGTATGCTCCAGATGCACTAGATTGCAACAGCTGTCATTCCACAGGCAATATGCTGCTCTGTATGGTGGGAGTTGTAGCACAACACTTTGGGAGGGCAGGTTGAGGGGAGCCATGCTGTGTAAGTACATGCATGCATGGACAGATGCAGTATAAAATTATTTTGTTGAGAAGCAGTATTTGAAGTGATGTAGAAAATTTTAAAACTAAGAAGCACTCTTACTTAATTTTGAAAAAAAAATACTGAAGACATCATATGCTAGTACTGTATTACATGACCACATCCCAGAAATCTGCATTGTTTAAATGAGGACTTGAGACAGAATTGAATCAAATCTAGATTTATTTATTTTTTAAATGGGGAAACAAACAAAATAGCTATTGTCCCAGTAGCCTTGGGTACATCCTGTGCGCTCCATTTTACATTTTACAAAACTAAAATCTTAGTTGTTTCTGCATACTGTACTCCATTTTAAGACTGTTCCAAATTGCAAATTTTGGGGCAAAAACATCATTCTTCTCTGCACACCTTGTGCTGCTGGATCTAACCTGATAAAGAGTTCTATAGAACATGAAAGCAAGACTTTGCAACATTTTTAACTCTAATTCAAATACAGTATTATCAATATTGCAGAATTTTACACATGGGCTTTCATTCACATCATTTCCAGCCCACCAAAAATAATAAAATGACATAAAATAACATCTTGGTCACTAACAAAATGAGAATGTCTAGAAAGATATTTGTATAATAATATTCTAGTGCCACAAGATGAAAATTATGTGTGTATGTGTCTCTCTGTCTATTCATAGATTTGATTCTGTCTCGCTGTCATGGCATTTGGTGGTCCCTATGTAGACATGTCCACAGCTGCACAGTATGTGGTAAACTGTAATTTCTTAATTTCGATGGGCTTTAAATTGCCCGTCGACTTACAGGCTACCTTTCTCATTTATTTAGTGAAAGTTTGTAATGAATGTTTGCTGAATGTCAGGTGGCCCTCCTCATGGCAGATTATGTCATGCCCTTTGGTATGGACAGAAATATACATACATACCTCATAGCATAAAGCTTTTTTAGTTTTTAATTTAGTACTATAGCACTATAGTTCAATGGCAAATGGTTCTAAGAACCATCTTACTTAATGCTGCTATATATAATTGTATGTAAGATTGTATTGCACCCATGAAACACATGTGTTGGGATTCTGGAAACCTGAAATTATTGTGTAAGTTCCTGTGATATTTGCCTGTGGGGAAACAGATTTTTCTGTCATTGCATGATACACACCTCCTTCTATAGCATTTGTATTCATGTAGGAAATTCAAACCTTGTGTGAAATGAGTGTAAGCAAATTGAACTTGCTGGGCACTTCCTGGATGAGTGTGACTTGAATATTCAAGTACAGGATTAGCACTTTATAATCCTTTCTAAGGAACATAAACTGCCTAAATTGTGCAGGATATGATTTCTCTTTTAGATAAGTTCACATTTCAGTTCCTTTTTCTAATGACTGGCCAATGAACCTTCTCCTTCCTCTTATCTCTGCTCTCCACTTTGCCTTGCTTACTTCCATGAAATACCAAATAAATTCTAATAGTATAAGGGGATAGTAGGGTCACTTAAGTTCAATGGTCATTAACTAACTTCCTGTAACCTCTCCATATACTAGCAACTAGCATGCATTTTCCTAGAACTGGATTTTCCCTCCTCGCAGTCAAGGCAGGTTCACATGATCTGCAATGTATTATTGTATTTATTTATCATGAAAAACCCAGGAAAAGTCCTACAAATTCTAAATTAATAATACATTAAATTAACTGCTTGAATAACAAACCTGTTGTTTTAGGTTCTTGTTCACTCTCTCACACATCTTAACATATCGATCCTCAGCTCACTAAGGGCCATTTCCACCAGATTTTGGCAGCGTGGCAGCAAGGTATTCTATATATACCCTACTCACTTTCATGCCAACATTGTGTGAAGAGTGTGCACCTAGATTTTTTTTTAGCCAAAATGTGCACCTAAAACCAGAGTGGATGCTTCCTGTGTACTGTGTTGCAAAGCAAAAATGCAGTTTCCTTCTGCAGTTTCCTCTTGCCCTGTCTATATCCTTCTTAAAATGCAGTACTGTAGATAAGGCTGACCAGCACAGAATGTAGTGGGACAAGTATTTCTAATATGTCCCTTAACTTGGAAACTATGCTACTATTAATTCATGCTAAAATAGCATTCACCTTCCTTGCTTTAGCATCAAGTGCTGGTTTATGTTCAGTTTATGATGAACAATAATCCCAATGTTCTTTTTACATGTGCTACTGCTGAGCCACATTTCTTCTATCCTATATGTGTTTTCATGGCCTAAATGTAGAATTTTGTATTTGACTCTTATTTAATTTCATTTCATTGATTCCTACCTGGTTTTCTAGTTTATCTAGATTCTTTTAAATTCTATTCCTCTTTTCCAATGTGTTAGCCACCACTCCTAGTTTTGTGTCATTTGCAAACTTCATAATGATTCCCTCCACATCATCATCTAAACCACTGATACATTTTTTGAAGAGTAATTATCTTAGGAGACAACCCTGAGGCACTCTACTCAAGACCTCCTTCCAGTTTGAAGTGCAGTCATTGATTATGATTCTTTAAGCATGGTTTTTCAACCAATTATGGATCCATCTGACAGTGTTTATATTTATTCCAGATTTAAGCAGTTTACTAATCAAACTACTATCAAATGTTTTGCTGAAATCCAGTAAGTGACATCCACAGCACTTCCACTATCCACTAAACTAGCGACCTGATCAGAAAAAGATATAAGATTGGTTTGGCATGATCCATGCTGGCTCCTACTGATCACTCACTGTATTGCCATCAAGATTCTTGCAGACTGACTCCTGTATAATCCATTCTACTTTTTTTCCTGGTGTTGAGGTCAGGCAGACTGGCCTGTAGTCACCTGGGTTGTGCTGCTGCTGCTGCTGCTGCTGCTCCTTCTCCTTCTCCTCCTTCTTCTTCTCCTCCTCCTCCTCCTCCTCCTTTAAAAGAGGGACAATGTTTGATGTTGTCCAGTCCTCTGGCAAAGATTTCTTTAAAATGATGGCAGATGGTTCAGAGAATACACCTGCAAGTTCCTTTAGTACTCTGGGATGCAGTGTATCTGGACCTGCAGATCTGAACTTATTTAGATTAGGTATGTGATTCTTGACTAACTTCCCATCACTCTTGATTTGTAATTCATATCCCATGCCAAGGACTCTGATGTGGCATAGAAGTGCACAGTCCTCTTTGGGGGGTGGGGGAAATTGAAGCAAAATAGGTATTGAGCCGTTCTGCCTTTTCATTATGATCTACTAGCATTTTACCATCCTTACTGACCAGCACTCTACTGTCTTCTTGGTGGTTCTCTTGCCTCAAATGTATCTAAAAACATACAAAACCACCAAAATCAAAATTCAAAAGATGAAAATGAACACCACTAAGGATCAGGGGATTTCCCAGCACACAATGGGTCACTAATTAAATAGACACCCTGAGACCTTGCCATTCAACACAGACCAACATAGAGATTAGCATGTACACCACTTCCTTCCAACCAAAGGTCACACAGTCTATATATACCCTACTCACTTTCATGCCAACATTGTATGAAGATGCCAACCACAGATCCTGGCGAAAGGTCATGAAAAAACTCTTCTAGAACATAGCCACATAGCCCCCAAACCCATAAAAAACTATAACAAACTTTTTGTTTTTCTTTCCTTGTCTAGCCAGTCTCATCTCATTTTGAGCTTTAGCTGTATTTGTACTATTCCTGCAAGCTTGACCTACATAACTGGGTGATTAGTCCTTCCTCCTGTTCTTTACACTTACTCTTTTTCTTTTCACTTTCTTCTTGTGTTTGCTGTATAGCCACATTTACTTTTTCAGGTGTTTCCCATTTTTCTTCTCCCATTGGATTGTTTGTCATTCTGCTTTTTGTAGCTCCTTATCAAAGAACTCCCATCCCTGCTGGGTGTTTTTTTCCTTTAGCATGTCTAACCATGGAATTCCACTTGGTATTTCCTTGAACATTTTAAAATCAGCTTTCCAAAAATCCAAGGTCTACGTTTGACAATACTCCTCTTTGCCCTGTCTGTCAATGTTGAATTCTAGCATTCCATTGTCACTTTACCCTAAAGTACCAACTACATGATGCAACTGTTCCATATAATTTCATAACTTCTCCGTTAATTAGGATGAAATCCAGGACCGCTTTTCTCTCATTCATATATTCAATTTTTTAAAAGTACATTAAGAAACTACAGAAAAAATATGACTGCCAATCTACTTTCAGTAGTTACATATAATTATTCATGTCTCATACTCTAATATTACAACAGATTCACTTTGAATAATGTATTCTTTCTACTGCAATTATCAAAACCTATGGTTACCAAATCATTTTCTTTTTTCCACAAAAAATCAATAAAGGGTTTTCAGTCTCTGAGAAATGTCACAAGTGACCTTTCTCTAGCCAATCATGTCAATTTGTCCACTTTTGACAAATCTACCAGTTTCATCAAACACTCCTCCATAGATGGTAATGTTGAATTCTTCCAGATTTATGCATATGGAAATCTTGCTGCCATGGACATATATTGGAACAGTCTTCTGTGGCGATTCTCCAACTGTCCAATAATCTCAACTGAATATTACTCTTCAAAACCTTCTGCATCAACATATGTATTGATATCCAATTTTTTAGAAAAGGGTTTTCACATGTCGACCACATAGGGTAAAATGGCTGTTCATGTTGCTCACATTTCCAACAAACATTAGACATATCCTAGACAATTCCTCTGGGGTAATATACTGCTGATATATCATTTTATAAACATTATATTTAGAATTGTAACATAATGTAAATTTCAGTCCTTTTGTCCACATATTTTCCCATTGTTCCAAAGTTCAAGATTGCTGATCCCCTTGTTCCTTTCTTCCCTTACCTTTTGAAATAGGAATTTATTTGCAAGGCACACCAGGAGTTTGTTCAATAGCCTGTGCTTTAGCAGAGCTGGTCTCCCAGTAGATGTCAGGGTAACTGAAATTCCTGCTAACTACTATATAATATATAATGTTTTATATATGGTGGCGCAGTGGTTAAATGCCTGTACTGCAGCCACCTACTCAAAACCAGAAGGTGGCGAGTTCAAGACCAGCAAAGGGCTGAAGCTTGACTCAGGCTTGCATCCTTCCGAGGTCGCTAAAATGAGTACCCAGATTGTTGGGGGCAAATAGCTTACAATTGTAAATGAAGCTGTTTGTTTAACAAATTGTAAGCCGCTCTGATAGTCTTGGCTGAAGAGCGGGGTATAAATAAAACATTATATATTATATATATATACTAATTTTTGCATCTTTGCAATGGGTGATAATCATCCAGCACCTCTTCTTGGTTTGGTGGCCTGTAATAAACATCTACCCCAATTCTACATTTGTTTATTTCTCCATTTATTTTTGCCCAAATTGTCTTGATTGGTCAGCTTATAAAGGGCAACCTGACTTTCCCCCGAATAGGCCACTGAGGATTAAACATGTTCAATAATTGCCAGGGAATGCTGACTAACAAGAGGGATAGGTATTGAAAGAGCAATGGAATGCAGTACCCTTTAAAAAGACATGGCTACCTGGCATTGAACAGGAACACTCAAATTTGCAATATTTCTTGCAGGTCTGACTTGTTCCTGCCTTAGAATCATTAGCTGGATTTTCTGTGAGACACCTTTAGATTCTACTGGTTGGCAGAAGAAGGCAAAGTGATAGGTCTAAATTGTCTTTGACAGCATGACTGTGCCCCATCATAAGGGAGAAAGATGCTGTTCTTTTTAGTTTGACCTTCTTAAAGCCCATTGCATTTTTCAGATTCTTGACGCCATGGGGTGATGTTAAGCTGACAAAGTATCTGCCTCAGACCAGAAGTAAGCATATGGGATAGGGGGCAGCAGTCTGTCTGAACCCCTTCAGATCATGTGCTCTTTGATTTCTAGCATTGTCTGAATAGTTTATATTGTTAAATCTGGCAGTGAGAGTAACCTCTCTTCCACCCTATTTCATTTTAAATCTGCAACCTTGGTGACTCTGAATAGTATCCTCCAACTTCATAGCTACTGGTAGTATGGAGCTGGGGATTGTGGAGAAAGAGGGCAAGTAGGGATTTGGAAAGCCTACATTTAGTGTGAAGTCGTAGGACTCTTTCATACAAGGCTAAATTGGAAGTATAATTTAAGGTCAATTCGAATGCAATCATGGGTTTTACATTATTGCGAATTAACTCTTCGCATGCAAATTCAGGCAAGAGGGAAGCCAATTCGAATGCAATCATGGGTTTTACGTTATTGCGAATTAAAGCTTCGCATGCAAATTCGGGCAGGAGGGGGTTATTTTCAGGTAATGGGAAGTAATTCCGAACGGAGCAGGGGTTCATGTAAATTCGCTAAACAAGTGAATTTACATGAATCCGCATTGGCTCCATTCGGAGTTGGGAGAAATTCCTCCCCATTTGAAAGAGTCCAAAGACTTTCATGTCCGGCATCCATAGTTTTTTGTAGCTTTTTTGGGCTATGAGGCCATGAACATGTTTAGGGCAGAGTTGCAGTACTAGTGCTCTCCTGTTGTTGGAAGATTCAGCCTTCATCATTTCCAACTTTTGCTCATGCTTCTGGCTGCGGCTGATGGTAGTTCTCGCTCTCTAGTCTAAAATATGCAAGTGATGACTGAACACAGTTTAATTCTGCAACTTGATACCAGATACCAAACTCAGTATCAGAAAGACAGACAGTGTTCACACACCCCTCCTCAATTCTGTATTTCTGCAACCTTATAGACTCACAGCTAGTAGCAGACTGGTGGGACACTGCAGCTCAAGGGACTTTTGTTCAGTATCTAAACTGTAAGAGGCAACATGAAAAAGAGCCAAACTGAAAAAAGCAATAAAAAGGAGAAAGAGTTTTCTTGGCAATGTAGGACAAAAGACTGATATTTGGCTTTATTCCTATCATTCCCCAGTTCCTATAATTCCCCAGGTTTATCTTATTTCTGACAGTTCCTCTATTGGCAGTTCCTTGGCTACAGCTTCCAGAATGCCACAATCAGCATGGCCACTGACTGTGTTGGCTGAAGGATTCTGGGCACTGTTATCCAAACAGATTGAATAAATTCAGTGTGCAAATAAAAACAATGGTGGAATAAATGAATAGAAGAATGCAGGAGGGCTACATACTAGAGGCCGTGTTGCTTGGAATAATTCCACCAATGAAGCAGGTTGATAGCAGAATGACAGCATAACTGAGAGCAACCCAGGTACGTTTTTCTGGCAAGATGTTCTGTGGAAGAATAAAGTTTACACAAAATTGTAAGCATGTTGTGAGGATTATAAAGGAGTAGCATATCTATGCCACTTCTAGATTTCCCCCTTTTTGTGGGGTGCTAAGGATTTTTAGCAGTCCATGTGACCCCTGGAGCAACCCAAGGGGGAAAAAAAGTGGTTCCAGACTTGCCACTGTTGCCTACACTCAATACATTGGGCAATTATGGGCTTCCAGGTGTTTTGGGACTGCATTTTATTATCCTTCACTATTTATGCTGGTTGGAGCCGATAGGAGTTGTAGTAGAGCAACAACCTCTTGAGGGCCGAAGTTGCCTGCCCCGTCTATGCTACAGATCAGGACTATTGGTGCTGGTATTGGCAGTGGCAGCAAGAATTAAAAGGCACAGCAGCCATGAAAGAAGTAAGACATTGAAGGCCCCAGTAGAGTTCTGTCCACTATATCTTTCTACCACTACTCAGCCCTAGGGAAAAAAATGTGTTTATTTGTGTAGTGTGTGTTAGATTTTGGCCCATGTGTGTTGATTGCACACTGTCATGCATTTGATGTGCAACTGACTTGTGCATTTACCATGATTAAAGGAAATGCATTGAAACTGCCCTCCTCCCATATCTACATGTAAGCTTTTTTTTTTTTTTTTTTAGCGAAGCAAATATTTATGGGGATGGAGAACTATAAACCATGGGAGGTTTAGGCATTGCGACTCCATCTGTATTTTTTTAAAATAGAAATAAAATAAAATGGGCTCCTTCCCATAATCTTCCAGATGCTGTGGAGAACTGATGGGCGATGGCATCAAATTGGCATCCTAGGCTGCTACCTGGCTATTACCTTGTGACAAGTCTTTATCTTTAAATCTTTAAAGATTGCTCCAGACATCCGGGAAACAATTTGTTAGGATCTCTCCCTGTGTTTTAAAATGTGGGAGAGATAAAAACGCCCTGAACTTGGCATGGCTGGGACGGAAGGGAAAATGTGGATGTGTGGGGTGGAGGCATGGATGCATAATGCAAAACCCAAATTCTTGAAATGTGGACTCCCGTCCCTAAATGAGGGAAGGGGTGGAGTGCTGGGCGGTCAGTATATATTGTCAGCTTCTTTTCAGTGCTGCTGTTCCTGTTACTGGAGACAGAAAGGAACGGAGGAAGGGGTGCTGGGCCACCTGTTGGATTTTGACACATGGGGGAGGCCGCTGCCCTTTTTAACAGTGTGTGTCTGTCCTCTTTTTCCTTGCCTGTCTCCCTCTCTTTTGCTTCCAATCTCTCAGTGTTCTGTTTACAACCGTCCCATTGTGGTTCTCAGGCTGGAAGCAGCTGGGCAGACTGTTGCAGGCGCTCAAGTATAATTTCAGCTTCTTCAAAAGCCTTTTAGAGGCTCCCCCTTGCCTCCCCCATCCCACTCCTTCTCTGAAGAGGACAGCAGCACCAACAAGGGGATAATTTGATGGATTACTCTGCAGGGCTGAGAGGCTCTTGGCTAATCCCCTTTGTGTGTCTGTTGGGCGAGACGCTCAGCAGAAGCCCCCAGCCTCAGGCGGAGAAAAGGCCACTCAGCAGGGTGGGTTTTACACACTGACATATAAATACAAGAGCTCTGGTCATGTGGTGCAGAGTTTAATCCTTGCCCACTACCATGGCCTAGAGGTTAAGGGGGGCACCTGTTTGAGTCTAGTTTATAGTTTTCCCACTTGGTTTGATTTACATTTTTATTCTTCTTTTCATAATAACTTGGAGACATGGAAAGGGGGGAGGGTCTGGCAGAGGGCAAAGCTGAAGATGGAGTTACATTGAGGGCAGAGTGCCATAAATGCTGCACCTGTTCATCCGAGTAAAGATATTTTACTTTTACATTTTACATCTCATAATTCCTCATCCAAAGAGTTCAAGGCAGTTTATATGGCTTCCCTGTCTTTTTAATCCTGACAGCAATACTGGAAGGTAGGTTAGGCACAGACCTGCTGGCTATCCTAACATCATTGGGCTATCAAGCTTCATGACTGAATAGCGATTTGAACCTGCATTGTCCTCATCCTAGTCTGACACTCTAACCCAAGTCTTTTTAACAGGAATTTTCATAGGCACGTTTGTGAGTAGTATGTGTGAAGCTTCAAAAAGGTGCTTTAAAATAATATGAAAGTATATTTTAATCTTAATTTTAATTTTAAATAATTAAATCTATTTTAATTATAATTAATTAATTTTAAATAATTAAACACATATTTATTTAAATAAAGAAATGACATGAATCTTTTTCTTTCTTTCTTTTGCTCCCAGCAAGTCTATGACACTTCATTCCATATGGAGTGATTTGTCTGAGGGCCTGCAGAGTCAGAGCCTTCCTCTCCATTACATCTCTGAGACAGCATGCAGAGAACATGACTTTAAATATCAAATCCCCCTGTTCTCTTTCTCTCCCCTTCTTAAAAACATCTTGCCTGATGAACAGATCTGAATGCCTCAAAAGTTTGCACAGTTTGTGACCTTTTGGTGAGCCCAATAAATATGTATTTTAATTGCAAATAATTGCTTTTCATAAAAGTATTTAAATTTGCCTTTTGTTATCCTAAGATTTCCAAAGGTCAGCTCTGGTTCATAAGTACCATTGGTGGATGCGAGATCTGAATACTGGGCCCTGTAGGCTATATTTCAGAGGAAGAAACTGGCAAAACCACCTCTGGAGTATTCCTTGCCTAAGAAAACACTTTGAAATTCATGGCGTCCTCTTGACAGGCAACTTGAAGGCACATGCACATGCAAGGCTCCTGGGTGAGCAGAATGAAAAGGGCACTTCAGGCAGGATGTTCAGTTTATAGGTACGGAATTAATGAGGGCTGGTAGGGAATTTCCCCAGCACTTCATATATTCCAAAAATGTCCTGGTCTAACCACTGTCAGATTAGCTGATGTAGGTAAAACTGCCAGCACTGTGGCATCAGCTGCAAAACATGGATGGCAGTGCATAAGTAAGCCTTCCGTCCAAAAATGGATTTATGCACAAGTTAAGTAAACTAGAATTTAGGGCTTCAGATTTGGTGCAACTCCAAAATTAAATTTCATTTTCTGTAATGGTTAGAACAGTGTGCATTTGTGTGAGGGGTATTGCTATGAAGGTTCTTAAATTTGACGTGGCTTCAGGTCTCAGTAGGTCTTAAACTGGCCTTGCTTCCATTGGCACGTAGTGCTGTTGTGATTGGAAACTGGCAAAAGTGCTGTAATTCAGAGATGATTGGAGTGGCATAGGTTTCCTGCTTTATATGTACTTGTACTTGCAATACAGATTTACACTCAAGTGATTGAGATTTTACCTTACCCACAAAAGTACATACTTGCAGGCTGGGTGGGATGGATTCGCTATCACTGAAGTCTCTGTTTGCATGGTATACAGTGTGGGTGGGCTTTCTATAGAAGGTTTAAGTTAGCTTTCGCCAACCTAGTGCTTTCCATATGTGTTGGACTACAACTTCCCCTACCCACCTAGCATGCTTATGCTGCCTGGGAATTATGGGAATTACAGTCCAACACATCTGGAAACCCCTAGGTTAGGAAAGCTGGGTTTCAGTTATTATGCTTGCATCCTGTCTTTTCTCCATGGAGCTAATACTTGTATGTGTGGGAGTTGTCTTTATTCATTCCCACAGGATAGGATCAGAAATGCAGACTTGTTTCAGGCCACCCAACACGGATAGTCCAAGATATTTTGCTGCCTGAGGCAGAATAGTAAATGGGTCCTTTTACTCATTAAATTCAAGATACATAGTACTCAAAGTCAGATAAGTTATTGTGGCACCTGAGGCAGAGATTCTCACAGATACAGCACCCTTCCTCATTTCTAGCAGTAACAATGTGTGTATATATGCCTTTGTGTTGCCTGTCAACTACAGTGACCCCATGACTTTTGTAGGATTTTTTAAAGCAAGCAATACTCAAAGGTAGTTTTGCCAGTTCCTTCCTCTGAAATACCTGGTGTTTATTGGTGGTGGTCTCCCATCCAAATACTGATCAGGGCTGACTCTGTTTAGGTTCCTAGATCAGACTGTCTTTAGGGTATATAAGCCAATCCAGCAATAAAAAGGAAATAGCCATCATCCTTTAATTAAACCCAAATCAGCTGCCTGAGGAAGCCACCTCATTCTGTCTAATATTAGCACCAGATCTGCCACACAGCGATGGCTATAAAGAGTCAGAACCCAAGCTTCCTTCCATGGCAAACTTACTGTGTTTGCAGGGTGTCCAGGCTTCCTCTTGTTTATCTAATCCCTGTTATGTCATATTGCTTCTAGTGCCTTTGGAAATGATGTGAAAATTCAGGTAAGATGGCTTGATGGACAAACCATGATGATCTGAATGTTTTTTTGCATCTTTTCTGGAGGATCTTTTACCTTGGAACCAGATACCCAGCCCTATTCCATCTTATCCTGCTGTTATCTTTGACAGAAAAGGAAGTACAGTAGTGGAAAAATTATGACAGGCTATCAATAAATGAACCCACTCAGAAAGGTTCAAGGAGGCTTCAAATATGGAGGATTTAGATATTCTACCAAATTCTTACTCTTTTAATTGTAATTTGATTTGTGACCCTGATTTTGAAACAATATGGAAAGGGAAAAGAAACAGTAATCCTATAGTACCTTCAAGAGTAACAAATTAATTTCACCACAAACCACTTCTGCAGATAGCTTATGCTGAAAGCTTATGCTGAGATAAATAGATTAAAGGTGCCACAAAACTATTTTTCCTTCTTTTTATGCTGAAACCAACTAATGTGGCTGCCTCTTTGAGAATTGATTTGAGACAGAAATGGTTTTCTGTTTCAATTACAGTTCCTGTCACTCCCTGCCTCTTCTCTGGCAAGGAAAAAAAACATGCCAAAAACCTAACTCCAATGCTATAATTGGCAATTTAAAAATATTTTGGAAAATGAAAAAAAAAATCTGACCTTTCTATTGTTACCAACTAGTAAAAATGCTACTTTTGGAGCACAATCCAGTATGTGTCTCTTTAGAGTTAAGTCTGAGAAAGGTTCATGGCGTTTACTTTTTGGTAACTGCATAGAATTAAATACAACCTTAGTTACATTTTTATAGGAGAAATCACTATGTTATTGCAATGCTGATTCATAAGCCATACAGAAGAGACAGTCTACAACCAGGATTGTGGGGTGGGTTTTGTTTTTTTTTTTTTGCTTTTGTCTTTGTACCTAGAGAAACTGCTCTGTCATGGCAACATTTCTGCCTTGCACTTTGGATAATAAGAGACTTCTAGCAGCCTGTTATTAGCTGTGCTCTTTGGTGAAGAGCCAGTAATAGAGGTCTGAGCTCACCGGAAACCTGAAGCTAATTCAGGGAGATGAAATTAAATAAATTACAACTGTGTTTTCACCCTCCCTGCTGTAGACACATACTTTAGGAAGAGTGGGAGGAGGGATAGAGAAGGTCAGGTGAGATTTCCATTCCATCCCACGCGAGATAGCTGGAATTGTTCTCCACAGTGTATTTAGCGTCCAGCTATTTGGCTCCATATTTTTCTGGAAGTCAACTTGAAATAAACAAACTCTGCACATGATCCACATTGTAGTATTTTCCACATACATCCTGAACTAAAAGCCAGAAATTAAGGTCCAGCTGGATACAAGGGAGAGGGATAAGAAGGAAAGAAGTGACTGGTACAGGAAGCCCAAAGGAAAGAATTTGGTCACCCCAGTAAATTCCTTTATTCTTTCAACCTGACAACAGTGTAGGAGGTGTAAATCACAGGGCTGTTCCCAAATTAATAGGATCTTGGTTAATTACCTGTGTGTACCTGGGACTGGCTCTACTATTGGGCGGAGTTAGAAGATATATTAAGAGGGCAGCAAATTATTGGCTGTTTACCTACAACATTTTTGTTATCAAGTAGAGGGAGAAGTGCTTTTGGAATTTTTTGCCTCATTTATTGAAATAACATGGTTGGCATTGGGTACCATGTACTATTAACAACTTTAATAATTGTATAATTACATTGTTACAAACAAAACGCTTATTGAAAAGAGCCACTTAACTGACCTCAGTTTTGACTTAGCTGATTACTTCCAATTGCCTAATAAATGAAACATTACTCTAAGTGGAAGGGTTGGGAAGATCAAGAAGGTGAATTAGTGGGGTGGGGAATAAATCAGTTGAAGGGTTGGAGTTGAATAGAGTGGATATGTATGGGATGTTAGTCTCCTCTGAAATGGTTGTGGCATTGTAGCTTGATGGGGCAGAGTAAGTGGGGACATTAAAGAGTGATTTGACATTTGAGAACTGAAGCTTAGAACCCCTCCTCCTTGCATGCATTTGGTGGTATTAGGAAACATTCTGCTTATTCTAGTTCAGGAATGAAGAACATGCATTCCTCCAAAAGCTGAGTTGTAACTCCCATCATTTCTCACATTGGGTTTGCTGGCTGGAACTGACAGGAGCTGCAGCCTAAGATCCTCTGAATTACCATATATGCTCCATCCTTGATTTAGTCTGACATTATCTTTCCAAAAATTCCAGAATCTCTTTAAGGGGTGGTAGGTGCTGGACTCTACTTGCAGATGGAGTTCTCAAGAAGAGTAAAGTCCATGTGCCCTGTTTCCCTGCACTTAGGTTGCCAGGCTTGGAGATGGTGGGGGTGAAAGCATCCCTTCCCACCCCACGAGGTGATCCTCAGCAAGGGCATTGAAATGGAGGGGATACTCTAACCTTGCCTACAACTTAGAGAACCTAAATTGTTGGGATAGGAGTAAGAGCAACCTCCCTCATGCCCTAGTGATTTGGGAAAATATGTGTGGGCACTTACATGTATGTATATGTGTGTGAACCCCCCCCCCCCCCAAAGCAGCTGCCAATCAAATGTCAAATGTGCCCCTTGTAATTATCCATCTCTGCCCTAATAGGTCAGTAATGAGGGAGGGTGAATGGCCCCAGAATAGGTAAGGAGGAAGAGCAGAGACATTCCTGCCGTAGAAATCCTTTTCCTTTTGAACCTTCTCCCTCTGCACCATGCCATTCCTTTTGATCCCAGCTTCCTGTCCTCCACATGCATGGATGCCTTCCTCTTTCTTTCTTTGTGAGAAAAAGAGAATTTTCTGGTTCACACTTCTAGAGTTTTTTATATGTGTATTTTTTTAAAAAAATAAACAATCATCAAATTATATTTTCACACAGTATATTCCATAACATTTTATTTACATTTAAATACACGTCTTTGTCTCATCCGATGGAGCATCATATTTAACACCCTGAGGGCATTGCTGTACTGTGTGGTGAGATCTAAATTTCAAAACTTATACTGATGCCTTGCATTATCAAGAGGACTATTCATTAATACATATTTTGGTCATTGCAGAGAGCAGATGTCATAATGTATTGCTAATAGATATCTTGTTCAAAAAGATGAACCACAGTGAATATTGGTTTTTGCCCTTCCTGTTCTTTTCTCTTCTTCTAGTGTTCCTGGTAGGTGGGGTCTGAAAGGTTTTGCCCCCATTTTAGACTACTCAGAGTTGAGAGTTTATATCTGAACTTGAACATAAACATCTTCTTCTTTTGCTCTGTTGGTTAGGGTTCTATATGGCTCTGTTTGTTGTTTTCTTTATATTATCTCTGGTTTTCAATATCATCTTTATGCTGATGATATGCAGTTATATTTTTCTATTCCAGAACTTTTTTTTTAGATATTGAACACGTATTACATCATGTCTTTCAGCTATCTCATCATGGATGCTTTATTGGCATCTAAGACTTAATGTGGCTAAGAAAGAACTATTTTTCCTTCAAAACCTACTTTACAATATACGTTTTCTATTATGGTCAATAATGTTCCCATTCACTTTGTGAAGTAAGCATCTCCCACCTTGACTGCTGCAGTCTTCTTTTGACAAGGCTCCCAGATATTCATTCAACATTCTGCTGCTAAGATTATCTTTTTAGCTTGTCACTTTGATCATGTCATCCCACTTCTGGCATCTTTTCACTGGCTACTCATTCCTTTTACGAGGGGGTATCCAAATGTTTTAATGATCACCTTTTAAAAAATTTGACAGAAAGTTTGTTTTGATTTGTAGTTGTTAACTTATCTCTATGTAGTCACTATGTAGATTTATACATTTTTCCCAGCATATCTTGAGCCTCCAAATACCTGATATTGTAGAAGTCTGCAGATTGCGCCTGACAAGGAGTTTACACTTTAGTCACTTTTGGCAGAGCCAGTCACAAAAATAAAGGACACAATGAGTTGCAACGTGCACTTAGGGACCAATTATGGCACTGACAAAATTTCATCAATATTGCCATAATAACTTCCGGTTGATAATTATTACTTTACAATACCCTCTCATAAGGTGCAATCTGCATTGGTCGTAGTGAATAACTCTTCTTGGAAGGGTTTTTCAATCCTTACTGGAAAAAAAAAGTTTCAGTTTTAAAATAGTGGTTTTGCTGGACTTGGTATTTGCTGCAAGACTCTTCTCTTTCTCTCTCTTTTTCCTCTCTTCAGTCATCCTCTTCCCAGTTATGAAGTTCCTTCCACCCCAGGAACTCTTTTCCAGGATCTTGTAGAGTGGAATAGGAAGAAAGTCATGCTGAAGCTGCAGGAATGTGAAGCATCCGGACTTGCTCAACGCTGGCCATTGTCAGAGCTGCCTGCCATCCTCCAAAACAGTGCTCTCACCCATCCTTCCCTTTGTCTGGCAGTTTCCCCCTCCTTTAAATTACATTGAGGCCCAGCCCACTTACCTGGCTTCCAGGTAAGGAAGTTGGATGAGTTGTTCCCTTGTTTGTTAGAGGGGAGAAAAATCTTCTAAGCTGTTCTGACTTCATCAGGTAGGGTTTATATATTATGTTTAACAGAAATTTTCAGTTTCTGACTCTCATTGAAGGGGGTAAAACAACCTGCTTCATACTTTGCCAGATTGGTTTAGACTCTTGTTGGTTATGTTGTCTTCTTGGCAGGCAGTTGATTATTTTATTCTTTAAATATGCATATTTCATAAAAAGAAGTGCAAGAAGCAGATGGCTTGCAGCATATTCATTATTGGCAGCTTAGCAGGTGATGTATTTAAAGTAGGGAGATAGTATTTGAGAAAGGACTTTTTTAAAAGGGTGGATTAGGAGCAGTAGGACAAATTGTACACTCCAGACACATCCATTTACTTTTTCTCCCTAGCAAAAAAATTTGAGTATGGACACTGAATTACAGAACTCCCACTGAATTACAGAACTCCCAGGTATTTAGCTGCCAATAGACAGAGATGGAAGCTAGGAAAGTACTGCATCACATCATTGGCACATTTGGCACTGTATTATCTACAGTGAGGCCAGGAACATGTGCTTATCCAGATAGTACTAGACTCCAATTTCCATCAAGCTTGGGCAAGTTGTGAGGGATGATGGGAGTTGTAGTCCATCCATATATGGAGGGCCAGGGGTCTCCAACCCTGGCTGGCAATGGCTTTCTTTCAGACAGACTGCCATCCATCTTTCCCACTGAGCTATATGTTATGCCCTTTCTCCAAATGCTTACTGTTCTTTAGATATCCAATCTTTGTTCTTTGTATCTCTTGTCTTTCATGGGTTCCAGTCATACTGTCCTGCTAAACATTCTTCCTTTGCTAATGTGTCTCAGTGATTTAAGCTGAAATGCTTGAAGTAAAATATGTAGACTTCCACACAGTTGGATTTTGCGTGTGAAATTCGAGTTTCCTTTGATGTGGAGTTAAGAATTCAAGAGTTGGCTGCCTGGGTATGAAGATTTCAAGGTATGAATAATACCACCTCAGCACTGTGGCTTTTAAGCACAGTGGGCTCCAAATGGAGAGGTTAGAAAAGTTACATTTGGGGATTACATCTCCCGGAATCCCCAGCCAGCTCCATCCAAATTCATTTATATGTCAGAGACTATTCTTCTATAGTGTCTCATCATGTGTGTCTGTCAGATCCAGGCTGCTGGTGGTGGAGTGGTTTATAATGTAAATGCTTGTTATCAGCAGAGACTTATGTGTAGCCAAACTGGCACCTGCAAAGTGTAGGGCACTAAATAAAGGCAATAGGTTTTTCTTCCCCATTTTGATCTTTGTTTCCTCCAGATAAGGGCTGGGGAGCTTATGAAACTTCAGGTGTTTTGGATTTAAGATTGTAGAAACCCCAGCCAGCATGGCAATTAAGAGAGTTATAGCTTCCTGATCTCTGTTTCAGGTTATTTAGAAATATTCTAAACCAACTGAATTAGGGTATTGTCCTGATCATGTTGTCTCTTTTGCATTTGCCCCAGGTCCAGTGGTATAATGCTTGGTTATAATATAATTATAATATATAATATAATCCAGTGGTATAATGCTCCTGAATTCACTGATTCAACTTGTCAAATGCTTGATCTTTAACAAATGCTATTTAGCCAACAAAAATGCTACCTTTTAGCTTTTAATTAGAAATACCAGCCATCTTTAAAAGAAGTGTTAACATTTAAACTGCTAGAAAGTAGTAAGACCCTCTATCTAGAAAGATTTATCTAGCCTCCACTTGATTATTTTCCTTGATCTCTATTCTAATCTATCATGAACAGTGGCTGAAGTTAGACAGTATAATAAGCCAGGGAACCAGGAACCACAAGAATCCTGGCTTAGTTATGAGCAGCACACTATAGCTACTCACACAATTCTGGTTGTGAGCTGTTTATTTATTGTGCTCGTTCATCATGTTGTCTGACTGTGGCTGCTTTTCCATCTCTGAACCAATAAATTTTCTTGTCTCCTAACAAACTGGAGAAACAATCCATGTTTTTGTTTTGGACTTGTCTGTTGAGAGAGAAACAAACCAAAGAGAGGAAAGCAATGACATGTGGACTGAGGAAACTACTGCACATGGTTTTCAAACCGCAAGTACACTGGGAAGGAAGTGGCTTTGGTGATACTCATTGCACAATGATGCCTCCAACCCATAGCTGCCCCCCAACCATCCCTTTTCATTCATTGGGAAAACCTGCGAATGATCTGGTAATTGCATAAATCTGCAGGTGCAAATGTCAATCCCAGGGCAGTTGCACAATTGCCAGGCATGTGGTGCCAGTGTCTTTTCCTTTCACTATTCCAAAGCGCCTTAATTTATCTTTAATATTTTTCTCTAATTTTTCTTTCTTTTACTTTTTAAGATTTAGTTTGGGGAAAACTAACAAAAGGGACAAAGGGAAAAACAAAACAAAGGCCCTAAAGCAGGTGTTCCCAAGTTTTTTTTACTCATGGAGCCCATATTTCAATTTCAGTGACAGAACCCTAAAAGGACCACCCTATGTCTTACAAGTTAATGGTGTTTAGGAGTATCTATAATAATATATTCTTATTCTTTAATTTCATTCAATTTTTATTTCTTTCATTTTCCTGGAATGGCCGTGGAGCACCTGGAAAGTGCATGCAGAGTCCCAAGGGCTCCGCAGAGCACAGGTTGGGAACCCCTGCCCTAAAACCATGCTGGCTAGGACATTAGGTGGGGAGGTGGGGTTGTGGGAAAGTTCAGGAAGAGTGTGTGATGGGGGCAGCAGCCCCAGTTGCATGATTGTGAGAGCTGTAGTGATGGCTGCCTAAAAGTGGTGACTTCCCACTTTTTATTAAAAGTGTGACTGATGCAAGAATGGGGCCTTGTGCAGTGATCTATTGAAAGCCACCATATTGCTCATACATGGCAAACCAAACTTTCTGTGAATCTCTGGCTTGTTATGTCATCAGATGCCATCCAGTAACACTTGAAAGCCTTGTTATTACCTTATTCATTTGACAGAAGGGCAATCTGCCATTTACTTTAGGAGATGGCATCACACTTGTGTTGTAAAAGAAACATCGGGAGCTGTGCTCACTCATGTTTCCTTTTTACTATGCCACTGCTCAAGTTAGCTGGAGCTGCAACATGAACAGTTTTTCTAGTAAACAACCTGCAACAGAGCTAGCTGTCTTATAAAATTGCTTCCTGTTTTGTTAGTTCTTCCTTTCTAGTTCTGTTCTCAGGTGGGAGTGTTATCATGATGTAGAACCTGGATTTCTAAATATGCAGCTTGGGCCAAACAAGAATAAACATACCAGTTTTTACACAGGGACTGTTTTCTGAGACAGTGAGCACTATGTACACTGACATAGTACTATGTGAGCTACTCAGGAACCACATAAGAGCTCCTCACATAATAGCTTTTATTCCCTGCCAGTTTTCTGTGGATTGTTTTGCATTCCTTCCAAGAGGCCCACTGGCATTCAAACTCTTTTGTATTGGTGGCAGAAGCATTCTAATGCACAGTATAGTGGGCCCGTGTTATATCCTGGGGTTTGGTTTTAAGATCCCCCATGGATAACAAAATCCATGGATGTTCAATTCCCATTAAATATAATGACATAGTAAAATGGTGTCCCTCATACAAAATGGAAAATCAAGGTTTGATATTTGAAATGTATACTTTCTTTGAACATTTTCAAACTATGGATGCTTGAATCCATGCATAAAAAAATCCATGGATATGAAGGGCCAACTGTACTTTGCAAGAAGTCTTTCAGGTTGCCAATAGTATTCCTCTTCTTTCTCCATTGAAGGCCTTTATTTGGTGGTGGTGAGCTTTTAAATAGCTGGGTAACAAACAGAAATACAGAAATACAAATGGTGTTGCTGGTGATGAAATGCAGGGATGGGGACTATAACTGACCAGCTACTATATGCCAGGGCTTCATATGTCTTTTAATGGGCAGCTAGACTCCAAATGGGCAGTTAGGAAGAATATGTGTGCAGCTCAAAACACCAAGTCATGTGAAAGCCATATTAAGTTAGGTAATGTAAGGAATGACTAGTAAAAAAGTAGGGGGGAACTGACTAGTCCAAACTCCTCTAGTTATAATGAAGCATTAGGATTTCTCCACCACAACCTAAAACATGCCCTACAAATTCCACTGTTTCAGTCGACAGAGTATTTATCAGTCTGGTATGAAAGAAATAATGGTAGCATATGGAGAACCCTTTTTTGTGAAAGTGTCAATATTATAAAAGTGATGATGCCAGAGATATCCAATTTTGAAGTCTTAATAAATAAGGGGTTGTAGTGAAGCAAAGCTGCATGCAACATTTGTGCCTAAAGAATAATCACAGCATCAAATTATTACATTGGAGTTCTGAAAAGCTTCAAAAAGATCCTCTGTCTAGATTTACCATGTTAATGAAAACCTGCCTTATATTCTCTTCAATGAGGCACTTAAGCAGTATGATTTCTCAGCTCTCCCACGATTCTTCATTCTATATCAGTTGTTCCCAAACCTGGGTCCTCAGATATTGGATTACAAATCCCAGAATGTCTGGCAATTTGCCATGATGTCAGGGAATTATAGGAATTAACATCCAACAACATCTGGGGGCCAAGGTTTGGGACTCATTGCTCTAGATCAGAAACATGCTAATTGTGCCAGCTAACAATGTCCTTTGCACACACATCCCCATCTCTGTCTTTTCCAGTTGATTGTTTCAACCTATTTGCTTGTGGCTGAGTTAAAGATAAATTAAATCAGCAGTTGGCGGGGGGGGGGGGGGAGGGATCACCTCTCTTTACATGCTTGAAATACTATTATTACTTTTAGCGGTTTGTGGCATATGAGCTATGTAATAGAAGAACTACTCTTTCGTTTACTTGGTTGTTACTTCCTGGTTGTTACAGGATCTTATGTAGTCAGTCTGTGTACTTAAAAGTATATAAGATGAGACACAAAGGCCTCATGTATTGTGTTTGTGCTGCTTTGTTTGTTTTATCCTCTCATGTTCTTTCTTATTATTTAACACCCCCTCACTACAAATAAATCATTGGAGTTTGTGATTCCTCTTAGGTGAAACTTCACACGAACATTGTTCTGCATTACTGTAAAATTCCCATTTCTGAAGATTTTCTCCCACCCTATGCAGGCTTCTAAATGCCAAGCAAGAAAACACATATGCCCAAAATGCACAGTTGTCTTGTAACAGTGTACCCTTGGCATGCAAACTATAATTACATACAACTGGACATTCTGTATTTCTTTGTTAAGGAGCCCTGAAGTCTGTTCTGCTAATGTGAACATGATGAAAGGGATTCTGGGAGCTGTGGGCTAAAAAAGTAACCTCCCCAAGCTCTGCTAATTTTAAAGACTCAGGACCCTGGCCAATGAAGAAATTAGCTTCTTTAATGATGGGAGCCTTATAAACAAGGACACTCAACTCTGAAGTGCAGTTATAAGATTAAGGTGAAAGAATAGAACTCCAGTTCAGTTCTTAGTAAAATGTACAATAGTTTTAAAATGTGACTTCTTCAGTGTTGGTGACGTGGGAGAGGCAAAAGAGCAAAAAGGGAGGGCTTCCAAACTGAAAGGATAGGTGTTCTGAGTACTGTATATAGGTTAACTTGGCCCCACCTCTCCTTTCTGCAACTAAATGAGTGGCACACTCCCTGTGTCTGGATCAGGCTCACTCTGCAGCAAAAGCTTTGTCTGGGTGGATGAAACCAGTGTGCTTAGAGCTCACCTGTTGGTCCGCAGCCTCTGCAGATAGTCAGGTGAGTTGGGTGTTGGCACTGGGGTTAAGTGGTAGCTTTTTAGAAGCCTCTTGAAGGCTGGAGTAGCACGATCTTGCTATGGATGTATGCAGCCATCTCATGTTTCCTTCCAAGAATAATTCTTCTGATTCCTCCCCTTCTCTCCCCTCTTTTCTGCCCCAGGCTGCTGGATACACCTCCTTGAAGTGTTGCAAATATTTTGAGAGAAGTCTAATTTCAATAGAAAATTGTGATTATTGTTTGACCTCACTTCTGAAATATGGCAGTTAGAAATCTGCTGGAAATACATTTTTTCATAAATAATAGTAAAGGAATAGAATTGTATGGCAGCCAAGATTTGCTCTTTTGTTTTTGTATTTTAAACAAGTGCCTGTCTTTGATGCATGTCTACAAATCTCGACTATATATAGTGAATTTCTTGCTTTCTTTTTCACATGAGATGTGAGTGGACACTGAGATTCTAGGATTTGGCCTGCCTGCTATTTAGCATTAAAAGGAAACAACAGGATTTTTTCTTTCTTTGTAAGAGATCTTAGACAGAAGCTTTTAGAGACCTAGAAGGTCAACTGGCATAGCCCTACATAATATGTTGTATCAACAGGCACTATCAAAATTAGTATGTTACAGATTAAATTCTTACCTGTGTCTAATATGTGTGATGGGTTTGTCTGAGATCATACTTCAGCTTGTCTTTTGAGTTTCATGGCTTTAGGGTAAGTGTATGTATCCCAAGGAGAGTTTCACCCTGACAAGTTTTTAAATGCTTTGATTCTGTGCTCTCTCTTTCTCTGTGTACACAGGTGCACCTCCCTTATGGCTAAGTAATTCAACTCCTGCTAGTCAAACAGTAATGTTTAAAATTAGCATAAATATAATTGAATTAATATGTGCAGAAAAAGCAGTGGTCGCTTTTATCTTTCATGTGGAGTGACGGCAATGATAAATCCAAACCAGGCATCCTGTTGTGTAGGAGACAAGTTATTTTAATGAACAGAATGTGGAATGTATAGAACCACAGGTTCTATACACACCTTCCATAACATATACTGTACTTTTGTTTCTGAGTGCATCAAGTTTCCAGAAAAGAAAGAAACAGTTGTAACCAATGGTCACAAATATGGTGGCAGTCCCTGGTGTATGGGGGTGGGGGGCTGCTGGTTTTCCATGTCAGATAGCTTACAAAGCACTATCCTACTGATGAATCCAAAACAGTTTGTATAGTGTGTGTACGTGCATGTCATGACACTAACAACCTCACAGCAGTGTTGCACCTAACTATCCAGATTATATGCGTACCGGTTTGTGGGGAGAAGGCAGAGTATAAATACAGTTGTTAAAGTTGCTGTTCTCCTAGCCAGGCGCCCTCCAGATGAACTGGACTACAACTTCTGTTACTCTAAAATCATCTAGTTATGGACTTATGGGAGCTGCAGTCCAGCACATCTATCAGTTACAAGGCTGGGCAAGGTTGTTGAAAATGATATACCATAAGTATATGCAGAAAGATACACTCCATGCATTGTGAGGTTGGAAAGATTTGCTTACGGATCATGTAAATCCTTAACAGGTGAAAACAGCCAACTGTTAGGGCAGGTTTCACAAAATTCTCTGTTTTCACTACAACGGAGTGATATAACACAAATGTGATTGAGCCCTAATTTCTCTGAACAATGCTGCTTTTTAGCTTTCCAAATTAGTTGCTGTTACTATTCATAATTATTAGTAAATAAATGTGAGAAGCTCATCTTGGAGCTCATCTTGTAAATAATTTTATACTACTGATTTTAATGCTGGAAAACATCTTTACTGTGAGATGCTGTTTCAGTTTCTGCTCATATTTCATCCTCTTCTCCCAACTGAGCTTCCACACAAAGAGACTTTGCACCATCTGACTTAGAAGATGAAGAACCTCATAAGGACTTCCATCCCCAAAATAGTATCCAGTTTCTTTCTTTCTCTCCATATTTCTGTATCTAGTTTGTGGCAACCAGGCCTATTGTTCAAGTGAAACACTCTTTTAACAGCATGGAAGAGCAGCCAGAGGTTAATGACTGAATATGTTCTTATTCTGTTTTTACTGCCAGGGACAGAGGGATGGGAATTTTTTTGCATTTGATGTTAAAATAACCTGGGTGCAAATGGCACCTGTAAATTGGGTTGGTGGATAGGTGAGGGCCACTTGCTGTTCCATTTCAAGCAGCAAAGTGTCTTAAGCTGTCTGTCTGTAGTAGTTCTCTTTGGCTCCTTCCCCTCTCTCACCATAAGTACTTTAGAAAAATGCAATCTTCTGCAGACTCATTAAAACCATGAAGATGGGTGAGGGGCAAATGACTTGTTGGGAAGGGTGAAGGAAGGATGTGAGGCATGAAAATGTCTGTACTAGTTATGTGTAGAATGAAGGTGATGGCCCCATGAACTTCTCAACTCTAAGCAAAGATGCTCCTCCCTTAAGGGCCATAATTGCTTCTCATGGGAGAGGTTGGTGTGCCTGGTAGACAGAGCACAGACCTTCTGTAAAGCCTATACATTTGAATAAGTTGATTAATGAGAGCTGAAATCTTCAGAGTTAATTCTCTGCATTTTGTCTGATCTTAGATATTAGAGAATTGCAGTTCTTTTGAATCATCTGGACCCATCATGCAGCCGTTGTATCTTGGTGGTGGTTGGAAAACATAATTTTTATAGTAAAAAGTCTGTCTTTCCTTCCTGGATTGAAAAGCTCATTTATAAAATAATTATCCTGGTATGGCAAGCATAACTTCTTGCAAATAGGAAATGTCAACATCATTAAAAGAAATATATTTCTGTTGCTTCCCAAAAATCTCATATCTTTGCGCTGTTGATATTTTAGTGTTCTTGTTAGCACTCATTCTGTAATGGACAATTCTCCCTCCCTCCCTGTGTTTGTATGTCTGTGTTTGTTGAAAGTATGCAGTTTGAGTATCAGCTGGAAAACAAACATGTAGAGGCTGTAATTGCACAAAATCAGAATCTGTGATGGGGGGGGGGGGAGATAGATGCTAATCTTTGGTAAATCATCTTTTATAAGGGACCTTCACAAGAGTGAATCAGAAAAGGCTGGTCAGTTTTGTGTCTGTTCCAAACCTGCATGTGTTCCTTATTTTGGAAATATGGATACCTCAAGTAGGCTTCAGTTCCTTCAACAGCACCCTCACCCATATTTAGTGTGTGTCTGACTTGACATCTTTGCCCTCTTATTATGCAGTTCAAAGGATTCAGAACAAAGAGAACAGTCACTTAAATGTGGAAACTGTCCACAGAATATTTACTCAGCTACAGCATGAGGTGGAAATCATGTGACTTTACATGTGTTAAACTGCAGATCCCAGCATTCCTCATTATGAGCTGTGCTGGTTAGGGCTTCAAGGTTGTCACATCAAGAAAGGGGACCATGTATGAGCACCACAGGAATCTATATCTGATACTTGGTTGAAATTGACATTTATCTACTGTGTAACGTGATAAAATCATCTTTCTGTTTATGAATCCAAACCAGACTTCTAGACTTGGAAATGTCTACAAGTAGGGAATAGTAACTTTACCAGTTACTAACACATAAGGATGCCAGACACTTCTGTACTTATGTTTCCAAACCCACTACAATCAGAGAGGGAAAAAAGCCAGAAATAAATAAAGGCTAACCTGAAGTCATCTAAAAAGGACTTCTAGCTCAGATATATTGAATAATATGGAGATAGGTTGAGAACCAGCATGTTGTAGTAGGCTGAGTGTTGGGCTAGGACACTAGGAGACCAGGTTCGAATCCCTGCTCAGCCATAGAAACCTATTAGGTGAGCTTGGGCAAGTCACACTCTCTCAGCCTCTGAGGAAGGCAAGGGCAACCCCCCCTCTGAACAAAATTTGCCAAGTAAACCTCATGGGTTCACCTTAGGGTCACCATAAATCATAAAATGATTTAAAGGTACACAACAATAAATATAAAGAGATGATTCATTATATCTGAGTTAGGGACCCTTTTTAGATTGTGGCAGGGTGGCCTTTATTTACCTCTTGATTTCCCCCTCTAACTTTAGTGGGTTTTGAAGCAAGAGCATTTTTTGGCATCCTTTTGTGCTGGTTTAAGGAACTGGTAAAATAACTATAGTTGGCCTTCTGGAACCACGGATTCCAGATTTCTGTGGATCATCATGCTTGATGTATTTAAATGGTAGCAACGTGAATGTGCATACTTCAGCATGCCCGTGTTCATGTCATCACTATTTAATAATATGGATTGTGATCATCCATGTTTTTTCCTATCAACCAGGGCCTCCTGGAATGGCATCTCCATGATCTGAAGGACCTCCTGTATATCCCAGTTGTAATAATTTCCAAAAAGGTAATTTGACTTGCAACAGAGGGCTGAACTTGCTAATGATGTCAAAGATTATCTTATTTAGCCTCTGTAATAAAAGAAAGTACTTTGGGGCTTCCATATTTGGGGCTGTACTGTCCAAATATCAAATGAACAGAATTAGATTAAGGAACGACTTAGGGAGCTGGGAATGTTTAGCCTAGAGAAGAGAAGGTTAAGAGGTGATATGATAGTCCTGTTTAAATACTTAAGGGGATGTCACATTGAGGAGGGAGCAAGCTTGTTTTCTGCTGCTCCAGAGATTGAACACGGAACAATGGATACAAATTGCAGGAAAAGAGATTTCACCTCAACATTAGGAGGAACTTCCTGACAGTAAGGGCTGTTCGACAGTGGAACACACTCCCTCGGAGGGTGGTGGAGTCTCCTTCCTTAGAGGTCTTTAAGCAGAGGCTGGATGGCTATCTGTCGGGGATGCTTTGATGGAGAGTTCCTGCATGGCAGGGGGTTGGACTGGATGGCCCTTGTGGTCTTTTCCAACTCTGTGATTCTATGATTCTATGACTATGTTGGAGTAAATACTGTATATAGGACTAGGTATTACGTGCTCTTGGAAGCAATAACTCCACCTAGTGGTCACCCCATGGCTTACCAAAGGTAAAGTCTACATGTCCAAGATGATTGGGCTACATAAGGGTTGAGTTTTCTTTCTTCTAAAATAAGGGAATTTCCTTCCTTTTTAAAATAAGGGTGTCCTTAGTTGTTTGTTTGCATGACTTCCTAATCCTTTCACTGAGCAGTAAGTTGGCAGTGAAGGAAGACATTACAAAAGACAAAGAGAGTAACTAAGTCAGTGACAGCACCTTGGTCATCAAGTTAAACTGTTCACTTACCAGCTGCCTAGCAGATGAAGGAAAAATGGATGAAATTTATGGGGAAAAATATCTTCTAGTCAGCCGCAAATGTGACAAATGTAAAAGTCCAGCGTGTTTGCATGGAAAGACTTGAGATGAAGTCCTGTATTTGAAGGAGAGGAATAATATTTAATTAGCTCAAATTAATTATAATATAATTAATTAGTCTGCTTATCTTTCTCTCACTTTCTTCCTTTCATTAATACTTGCATTTTGTATGTTTAGGCACTGACAGTTTAAAAAGTAATTAAACTGCCAATGATTAAAAACAATTTTAAAGATTAAGTCATTAAAAAACCCTAGAAACACAGCACATTATACAAGCCCTGTTTCCTCGTAAAAGCCCAGTTCTTAAAGGCATGCAGGAACAAGAAGGTCTTCACTTGCCTGCAGAAAGATAGTAAGGAAGATGCCAGTTTAACCTTCCCAGGAAGAGAGTTCCCGAGCCTATGTTAGACAGCTAAACCAGTTAAAGGCTGCAGTCATATAGGATTACATTCCTAACCAAGGAGACTTAAGGGGTTTAATTATGTTAGATTAGAAATAACACAACTCTGACCCCTGAGTTTGATGCTATTTGAGGAGGTTTCCCATCCTCCCTCCCAGCTGCTTCTCTTATTTCAGTTCACAACTTAGAGATAAGAGACTATTGAAAATGGTCAGTAACTGGAGATAAGGGACTATAGTATGGAACTGTCCTTTGGTTTAGTTTGAAGTCCATAAAGTTGTTGCACTGGAACATGTAACTGAGTAAACATTTGAAGAATTGGGCTGTATGCTTGTACAGTATGTCCAAACTGGTAAGAATTACATCTGTATCCACTCCTGTGTCCTTAGATCCACCCACTGCGAGAGTGAGCATATTTCCAAATTGAAATTCAGCTTCTGGGCAGAAAAGGTTCCCCAGATCTCTGTTAGAGCCTAAGGATCTCTAACAGAATTCTTAATACACTCTCTCCATACCGGTAGTACTGTTCTGACATTTAGCAAATGATACTCCATGTGGAAGCTAGTCAAGGGGAAAGATGAGCCATTGAGCTCAGTCAAGGTAAGACTGCTCTCAAGCATGAATGAAGGAAGCTTCCAGTAGAATATGCTTGGATAGCAGGAAAAGCTTGTACTGTGGGATTGCTACTTAGCAGAAGAATTTGCTACATGATTTCATTGCTATTAAAAATGTGTAGCTATGAGGACATTGGATGCTGATGTGCAGTTGAGCTTAACTTTCTCTCTTTTCTTGCAGAATGTGAAGCACAGGAAAACATCCAGGATCTTCATCTCTCCATCCTCAGCCCAGACACTTTGTTGATTTTGACCAGTGGCCAACATAACAGAAATTATTTACTACTGGATATAACATGGCTACTGACTTTCTCTTACTGAGTCTCAGAAGAAGACACAGGACTCAGATAGCCTGTTCTGGATCACCCTGAAGAGAATGCTATTGGCCTGGCACAGCTTTCTGATGCTGAGGTGTAAGGCCAGCATGGCTCAGAAGGCCTGGGTCAGCACATTGTTCCAGAACCGCAAAACCCAACTGTTGCTGGTCAACTCCCTAACGTTTGGCTTGGAAGTCTGTCTGGCTGCAGGCATCACCTATGTGCCACCACTGTTGTTGGAAGTGGGAGTGGAAGAGAAGTTCATGACAATGGTTCTGGGTAGGTTGTTCGTTTATTGGTTTTTATTTTTGAAAAAGAAGGTGTGCATTTTCTATATGACGTCTGGAGTGGTCTGATGTCTGGTTTGACAGAGTTTCAACTTGCATATGCACACATAAGCATGTGCCACACACACACAACCTATGGTAAAATGGGGTAAACTTACTAAGCACAAGATAGTATAACACTAGATATTATTACCAGTGGGAGATTTAGAAGGCATAGCTGCATTGCCTGATGCTAAGGGTTTGAAAGTCATACAGTGGTCCCCCGGGTTATGAAAGTAATCCGTTCCAGAATCACTTTCGTAACCCGGGGGACCGCTTTGTTTGTAGCACCGCGCGGCAGATTTAAAGGGCCGGCGCTTTTTTTGTCGTAACCCGGGTTTTTTTTCGCAAGCCGGAGCTGTTTTTCCGGCCCCGGCTCTTTTGTACCCCGAGGTTTTCGTACCCCAGGGGATTCGTAACCCGGGGGACCACTGTACTTGTAAAATAGTTAGATAAAAATGAATGCAATAGCAAAATACTTTTATAATAAGGAAAAAGGTCTGATACATACGAAATATGTAATATAATATATACAATAGAGAGTTAATAGAAATACGGTTTTATTTGTTAGTTATTTACCTTTCTTTCCTCCCCCCCCCCATGAGTTTTACTAGTTGTTAATTGTGTTGCCAATTGTTGTAACCTATGATAATGCATTAGATTTTGTTAGGTAATGATATATTAGATTTGATTTTAGAGACAGATTAAGAGAGAGAGAGAGATATTGAAATTTTACTACTATTAAGGAAAGTCATAAAGATAATAAAAATGGGCCAGTATTGGCAGAGAGGAAGTTAGACTGAATGATGAAAGTTAATGAAGTTATGCGTAAGTGATATGAAGGTACAAGAAAGTGTTATAGAGGTATGAAGAAGTGATGTGATAGGGTAGTTGGAATGAAGGAGCGTGGGGACTAGTTGGATGAAGAATGATGAGGAAAGAAAGGCTAAGGGAAGGACGTACTGGTGAATAAGCATGCAAAATGAAGAGAAAGAAAGTTGGAAGATGAAATATGAAGATGAATTAAGAACAGAAAGATAAGAAGAGGGAGTTACATAATGTACTTGGAAATAATGAATTGCGATATAGATTATATGAATGCATAGGTATGTAAATATTTGTTGTATTTGTGTCTTTATATTTAATAAAAATATTCAAGACAGTTTATATAAAGTAGCTAAATAAATAACAAATTAATGTTTCTCCCCGCTTCTTGTCTCTAGGGATTGGACCAGTTCTAGGCCTAGTTTTTGTGCCACTCATTGGCTCTGCCAGCGATCACTGGCATAGTAGCTATGGCCGACGACGGCCTTTCATCTGGATCCTGTGTTTGGGCGTGCTCCTGAGCCTTCTGATCATTCCTCATGCACATCGTCTGGCCAGCCTGATTACCCTGAATACCCGCTCTTTGGAGTTAGCCTTCCTCATCATGGGAATTGGCCTGCTCGACTTTTGTGGCCAGGTCTGCTTCACTCCCCTGGAGGCCCTTCTCTCTGATCTCTTCCAGGAGCCGGATAATTGTCGCCAGGCCTTTTCTATGTACTCTTTCATGATTAGCCTGGGAGGCTGCATTGGGTACCTTCTACCAGCCATTGACTGGGACAGTAGTTTCTTGGCTCCTTACTTGGGAGGACAGGAGGAATGTCTCTTCAGCCTCCTCACCATCATCTTTCTTGGTTGTGTCTTGGCTACTGCATTTGTGACAGAGGAGGTGGCTGCTCAGGTAGAAGTTCTCACAGGCCCTGCAATGAAGGATTCCTCCAAATCCCCATCCCTTACTTGCTGCTCTTTTTGGCTTCCACAGAACATTTTGAGGACCAGGCATCTGGTCCAGGCCTTTAGGAACCTTTGTGCCTTGGCCCCACGCCTTCATGGAGTTTGCTGCCGCATCCCCAAGGTAATTCGGCAGCTTTTTGTTGCTGAGTTGTGCAGCTGGATGGCCCTCATGACATTCATGCTGTTTTACACAGACTTTATTGGGGAAGGACTATACCAGGGAGTTCCCAGAGCTGAACCAGGTACAGAGGCCAGACGACATTATGATGAAGGTAACCTGATTATTTTTCTCAGGAGTTGGGGTGGTCATGTGGAGGTGCTTGCTTCTTCTAAATTCAGGAGTTTGGCACCTTTCAAGTTATGTAACTGAAATGCTCTCATAGCTCTGATAAATTATGTAAGTGAGGCAGACTTGCATAAAGTTTCCTTTCTAACTTACATTTCCTTGGTTCTTACTTAACTTGGAATTTGGGGAGGAAGTTGAGGGAAAGAGGAATGAAGCCAGTGAGTATCAGTGTGGTCTTGGGGTAGTGTTGGTCTTAGATCAGGAAACCCTTTTTTCTAAAAAAATAAAATAAAATAAAATATAAAATAAAAAAAACCCTTTTGCCCAAATGTGCTTGCTAAATGGCTTTAATTTTTTTGAAAATCTTTAAGAGTGAATTCCCTAATTTCATCTTATTTTTCAAAAATACAAAATATAAATAAATATTACTTTTTAAGAGGCTTAGGATACTCTTAGGCCAGAACATGTATCACTGGCATGGGCAATTTTCTGCTCTTCAGTTGATTTAAACTGTACAATCCCTATCTAGTGACAGTGCTGACTGAGCTTTTGTGGGGAGATGTAGCCACAACAGCTGGAAAGCACCAAGTTGTCTCCTCAAACATATAGCCATTCTGTGTTTGCCAGGGCAGGGATGAGAACTAGCATATAAAAATGTATGTATGGATTAAGTTGTGAACTTGCCAATGAAAAATAGAAACTGTGCTTTTAATTAGGGTGATTGACTTAAGTTGGAATTTCAGCATTAATATCTATCCAGAATTAAATTATTAATTAAACTATGTATTTGTTTATTAATTGAGCCATGGTGTTAACAAGCCAAGCTTTCATTGATCTGTTTATTTAGACAACTTGTGGAAGACGGTATACCATTCATGTACCATTCATGTCACCAGTCATCTGCTTAGTTCACAAGACCATAGCGCAGGTCTACTATAAGGTCTTGGAGAGAGGTTTAGCCTGCTGTCCAACACAGTTTTTATAACAGAGGGGCCTGCTCTATGCCAAGCAATAATCTAAGTAACTACACTTCACAAATATGAAGGCAACCTGCTCCCTTCTGTCACAAAGGGCTAATAGATACTGCATATCTTTTTGGTTCAAAAAATTGCCAATCCTAAAAGAAGGTTACCGTACCATCCTGCCATGCTGTTCCCTATTTCTTCTTTGCAACAACATGGAATGGATTGCCTCAGAAGAATCAGTGAATCAGAAATAATCTGTGATGAATTATGAGCAGAATGAAAGAGAAAGAAAGAAAGAAAGAAAGAAATCGTCATTAATGGAACAGATGATATAGCCGATGCAACACCTTCCTTTTTATCTATCATGGGGTTGACCTGAGATGTTTTCCATATCTGGATTCCCTTCTTGTTGAATGGGTTTCATATGTTAGATCTGAATCTTAGCATTTGTCTCCTCTCTTTCCTAATTTAGAAAAAGTAATTTGGTGTGGGATCCCTTGGATATCTCCTGCTAAAGCTACTGAGTCACTTGCCTGCCTATTGTTTCACTTACAATGGTTCAGCTCAAGGTCTGGGTGACCCATCTTGAATCTATTTAATTTTTAACATCTATACCCAAGTGGTGCCAGTGAGCCCTGCCAAAATTGGAAACTTCATTGTGTGTGCACAGTGATGCTGAAGGACTGCAACAACCCCAGAACCATGGCCATAGACCCATGTCTCTTTAGTTATCCTGGATGATTTTATAGGTGAGAAACTGGATTTGGCATTACTTGATATACAAGTTCCAGTGTTGCTGTTGCTATGGAACTTGATCATACTACCAAATCCTTGGAAGACTAAGTGTGGACAAGATCTGTGAGCTCTAGTTCTCCATGCAAAATTCTAGGACAGAACTAAATGAATATCTGGACAAGTTCTGTGAATATTTAAAACTGAAATATATTTAGAGACACTCCATCATGTGTACGTCATCTGTGGCTCTGTAAAAAAAAGTAAAAAAATAAATCCTATGATCTGCTTTTGCCCTTACGTGGTAGCCAAACATCTTCACTTTTAAATACACTTTTACTTTCATCATACTCACCTATTCATTATGAAATGGGGAACTGCTGAGCAATCCTAAAATTTCTTTCCTAAATATTAATTGGATTATTTAAGACTTGTAGGCTGCAATCCATATCTACTTACCTGGAAGTAAGCCTCACTGAAATCAGCAGAGCTTGCTTTTGAGTAGACATGCTTAGATTTGCACATTTAAAAACAAAATAATGGCCAATGAGTAAGAGTTTACTTGGTTTAGTAAAACCAGGCTGTCTTCTGATTAGTCTTTCCAAAGATTCCACCCTTATATAAATATGTATCTTTTTTCAGGAATTCGTATGGGAAGCCTTGGGCTCTTTCTGCAGTGTATTATCTCCATCATCTTCTCGACAATCATGGACCGGATGGTGAAACAGTTTGGGACTCGAATGGTCTACCTAGCCAGTGTGGCTTTATTCCCACTGACTGCCTTCATCATGTGCTTCTCTCAGAGTATTATTATAGTCACTGTTTCTGCCGCCCTGACAGGCTTCCCTTTCTCAGTGCTGCAGATTCTACCATACACACTGGCTTCACTTTATCATCATGAAAAACAGGTATGTGTTCATGTAGGTGTAGACTACAAAATCTGACGATACTTAGAAAGCATTTGGAATTGTAGCAAATGAGAGGGAGCAACAGAAGAAACATGGCCAAAGCAGAGTCCAGATTGTCTTGCCCAAAACAGAGTCAAAAGGCCTTACAAATTTTGCTCTCTTTGTCTGATCCTCCTATAGCTTGGGATGCTGCAGATTTACCCCATTTTATAAAGAACTCTATGGCTAACATTCTGATGCCAAGGTGACTCTGAGTTGCAGTGGTGAAACAGGATTTGCCTATTGGAAGTGCCTTTTATAGTCAAGTTCTTAGTAGCCTAGATGACTAAGTGGAAAGGAACCCCTGAACTCCTCCTCTCCATCCAGTATTGCTGGAAATTTCTTCTGGAAATTTTAAAATGATAAAGAGTATTGCAATGACAAACCAATTGGCTAGCAACAATTCTTTTACAGTATTCCTACTCATTATTGTAGGATACAGCATTCTTCAAGGCTACTGAAACCTTAATATTTCTAATTTCTGTACCTCCATCTCTGTCTTTTCCCTACAGCTTTTCCTGCTTTATGCTTCTTTCTCACCTGTTGCACCCCACACTCCGTCTCTAGTTATTAGTTCTTCCCAGAGGCCATGCTGCTTGGGGATTTAGGGTACCACAGTTCAAAGAAGTTATTTTTCTGTGGCTTGGTAGTCAAGCTACTTTGACATCTCACAGAACAGATTGCCCTATCCCATGCATGTCCTAAAGCAGGAATTAGAAATATGGGGCCATCCAAATGTTAATTTGTCTGCAACACCCATCATTAGCTGTGCTGGCAAGGGCAGATGGGTGTGTTAGTTTAACAGTACGTGGAGTGCCCAAAAGTCGCTACTCCTATCCTAAAGAAAGGGATATAGATGAGGACAAATCTTTGAAATAGGGACTCTTAAACTGCAAAGGCAGTATAAGCTTTTACAGACCATGAGATATATCAGATGAAGATGGGGTACAATGAAGAAGGAAACTGCCTGCCACTACCTGTATGTATGTTTTTTTTGGTTAAAGATATTAGTTACAAATAAATAAAACCACTGACAAAGGTCAGTTTGCATAAGCATATTACTTTGAAGTAAGGCTCAAAGGTGCTTCCTTTTTCTTTTGTCATGAGAGCTTTCTCATGTGCAAGCAGAGAATACAATTGTGGGAAGCAGTATGGATTCTTTAGCCATAAGACACTGAAGGGCACTGAAAGACTAAACTGGCTTGTTATGGGACAAGCTTCCATCAGCAATCCAGTGCTTCCCTGGTCCCCTGCTTCATTTGAATTTAGCCATCTTTAAAAAAAACAACAACCCTGGGCCTTATTCTAAAGCCATGGTTTATAAGAAGTAATTACCTTGACTTGTTCCTGTTTCACATCATGTAGGTGCTTTTTAAAAGAATGCACCAATGTATTCACAATTTCTTTTGTTTCCAGCCCATTCTGAGATCAAAATTCTTTTTTCAAGTGAATACTTGAAAAAGCAATTTGAATCTCTGCACTGTCTTCAAAAGACACTGTGTTCTTTCTTGCTCGCTCAGAGAGATTTCTGGAACAATGTAATGGCAAAAGGCCCTTTCTTTGATTCTTTATGTTTCAGGGCACAGAATACTGGGTACAGGTTGAGTCTCCCTTCTCCAAAATGCCTGGGACCAGAAATATTTTGGATTTTTTTTTCAGATTTTGTGATATTTGCATATACATAATAAGATACAGCACCCAAGTCTAAACATGAAATTCATTTATGTTTTATATGCACCTTGTATACATAGCCTGAAGGTAATTTTAAACATAATATTTTATTTTCTGCATGAAAAAAATGTTTGTGTACACTGAACCATCAGAATGCAAAGATGTCACTTTCTCAGCCACCCATGTGGACAATTTTGGGGTATTTCAGATTTTGGAATTTTGGATAAGGGATGCTCAACCTGTACAACAGATGAGGTCATTAAGATAGCTCAGGGCATTTGAGAGAAAGTGGGCTGGGACTGAATAACTGTCAGTGCCATAAGAAGCAATTCTGAGGCTTCAGACTTGAGTCCTGTGCCCTTCTAAGCTAATAGGATTTGCCTGCTCAAAACCAATCCACCCCAAAATACTGTGACAGGGATAGTTCATAACAATACATTGTAGCTGTGATGCTCCATTCTCCTTCAGCTACTGTGAGGACTGGAGTTAAACTCAGAGGGAACTGAGGAATTCAAGGAAGGTGACTGTTGACATCATAGTTCCTGTTAATCAGAAAATATCAGGGCTTTGACCCAGAGACCTTGGCTGCACTATACCATCAGCCCTCCACATCCATGTATTCTTTATCTATGGATTCAACCATCCACAGCTTGAAAATGCTTTAAAATATATAAATTCCAAAAAGCAAGCCTTGATTTTGCCATTTTATATAAGGGATACCATTTACTGGGCCATTATATTTAATGGCACTTGAGCATCCATGGATTTTGGTATCCATGGGGGGGGGGGTCCTGAAACCAAACCCCAGTGGACATCAAGGGCCCACTGTATATGCCCCTGCCCCTCACACAACCTCTCCCCAAACATGCAAAAGATTGTTTAAAGAGCATGATATACAACTGGTTAAATTGAAGATGAGTGTCTTAACTGACATCTGTTTGGAGCAGATAGGGTTCCTAGAGTGAAAACTGGACAGAGCTCATGCACTTTTAATGGTTATGTAGAAGACTTGAACTGTTACAACTCACATGGACAGAATCAACTCAGGGGTTAAAATATGCCAATAAATATGGAAAACAGACTGGAAACAATCAATATACATCCCCATCCACAAAAAAGGAGAGACAAAAGACTGTAGTAACTATAGGACTATAGCACTAATCATCCACACAAGCAAAATTATGCTCAAATTCTGCAGCATAGACTCCAATCATATATATATATAAATCCCAGAGGTACAAGCAGGGATCTTGCAAGGAAGAGGCACTAGGGGTCACATGACAAACAGATAATGGAGTGCTCCAAGGGATTCCAGAAGAAATTCAACATGTGCTTTTAGCAAAGTCTTTCACTGCATAGATCACAAAAAAACTATAAAATTCTCTTAAAGAAATCAGAGTGCCACTAATTTGATAGTCCTGATGCGGAATCTTTATTTAGGTCAAGAGGCTACTGTTAGAAAAGAATATGGAGAAACCGAACATTTCCTAATTGGGCAAGGGGTCAGACATGGCTGCATACTATCACTCTATTTGTTGAACTTGTATGCAGAAAATATCATAAAAAGAGCACGTTCAGGTTCAGAACAAGGACGAGTGAAAATAAGAGGAAGAGGAAGAAATATCAACAATCTAAGATAGGCAGATTATACCATAATACTAACAGAAAACATCATTGACTCTGAACAATTACTAAGGATTTTTTTTTAAAAAAAGTGCAAATTCAGGCTTGCTGCTGAACATAAAGAAAACAAAAATGATAACAGAGGATCTACATAAATTCAACTTAGATAACAAAGAAATCAAAATAGTTAAGATTTCTCGTACCTTGAATCAAATATTGACTAGAATGGAGACTGCAGTCAAGAAATCAGAAGACTAGGAACAAGAAAGGCAGCTGTGATAAGATCCTAAAATGTGAAGATATGTAACTGAGCATTACAGTTAGAACCATCCAAGCTACTGTATTCCCCATCACCATGTATGGATGAGAGAGCTGGGTGATGAAGAAAGTGGGTAAGAAGAAAATAAACCCATTTGAGATGTGCGGCAGGAGAAGAGTGCTGACAATACTGTGGACAGCCAAAAAAACAAATAAATGGATCCTTGACCATATCCAGCTTAAATACTCCCTGGAAGCCAAGATGATGAAACTGAGGCTGCAGTACTTTGACTATATCACAAGAAGGCATAATTCGTTAGAAAAGACAATAATGCTGGGAAAGGTGGAGGGTAGTAGAGAGAGGTAGATCACATGCCAGATGGTTGGACTCAATCATGGAACTCATAAACCTGATCCTGCAGGACCTGAGCAGAGCAGTGGAGCACAGGGAGACTTGGAGATGTCTCATCATGTCAGCAATTGTTACTTGTTATGTAATCAGGCAACAAGTGACATCTCTTCTTCTACACAGCCATTAAAAGTACAGGAGTTCTCTCCAGTTTTCACTCTTACAACCCTAGCTGGAGACCCTTTAAAGTAGTTGCTGCTCTTGATAAGCCGTTGAGCATGTTTTTGGCTTCTCAAATTGCCATGTCTTAGATACATCTCATTACAGTGGTCCCCCGGGATACGAATCCCTCGGGATCCGAAATCCCCGGGACCCGAAACCGCCAGGGCCGGAAAAAAGGCCCCGGCCAACGAAAGAATCCCCGGGTTGCAAAAAAAATTTGCAACCCAGAAGCTTTAAAACAGCGCACTTCCGGCGCACTGTGCATTGGCGAAAGTGGTCCCCCGGGTTATGAATGGCTTCCGGGTTACGAAGGTAATCCCGGAACGGATTACCTTCGTAACCCGGGGGACCACTGTATTGAGAATGGGAAATAGTCTTTCTTAACCTGGTATTTTAACCATTATCACTACATAGTGCTTGACTTTCAACACTTTTGCATCTTTGTCCAGGTTATGTCAGATGTCTCTCTCTTCCCACCTTAATGACACTAAGGTTTAATATTTCCTTTATAGCTATCTCTTTCTTAGGGTTATTGATATTCTAAGCCACCTCTGTTTCTTTGCCTCTTGTCAACCCTCTTCTGTCTGCTTCCTATGTTTCTTTGCTTCTCTCCTCTGAAGTGAGTTACTCCATAACAGCTGCCATTCCAGTGTTGTGAGAGCCTGCAAGACTAACCCTGTCTGAAGCTTCACGCTCGCAAGCCGCGTAAGTTGCTTGCATTTCTGGCATGCCCTTGAATTGTGATGTGCTGCTGCTTAGACCATCTGTGTAAGGGGATTCACCCTTTTGGAATCAGTTCCCCAACTGTCCTAAAATGAGTAAAGATGCTGAGAAACTGGTTATTCTTGGGGCAGGTAATATTGCACAAAAACTTATGTTACTCAAATTGAATAACACCAAGATTACTTGAACTTAATCTGTTTCACAAATCCTATCTTTTTTCTGGATTGGTTTATAATGCATATGATTGCCACACAGCATTTGATTGCTGCCTTTTGTTTCTTCTTCTGGATTATATTTTAACTCAGACGGTAGCTAGGAATTCTAGAAGGGATTTACAATTACTTGTGTATAGTTTTGTTCCTGTTCCAAGCCTGCACAGCTCTCTTTCAGATTTCCAGTGTAATGCCGTCTTTACTTTGATCCTTTTTCAAATGGTAGCTAACCATTATAAACATTTTACAGTTTGGACTGAAGATTTAGAGTGGAATCCTAATTCCCAGTTTCAGTGCCTGCAGTGGGTCCAAATAGGGAAGAAGTGCTCCTTCACTGGTGGTGAGGGGGTGAGGGGTGAGACACTTTCAGTGATCTGGATAGAAAATCCTAGGTCTACTGGAGAAGTTGTTTTCAGCAATTATACCCCAAAAACGGGTATTTCAGGGACATCTCAAAGGTCCTTATTCCCTTGAGAAGTGCTAGGGCTCAGCCCATTGCCTACAATAACTTTGAGCTAGTATAGGCCAAATTTCTCCACACTGAAACTCATGGGAGAGATATTGGGGGACTGGGAGTGAGGAATAATCACTGGAGGAAGCTTCATTTGGCAATTCAAACTGTTCACATAACAACTCATGCTGCTTTTTATATGTTCTAGTTTTTTAAAAAGTTTCTTTTTCTGGAGTTAATATTTAGTTGTTTGGCCTTTCAAAACATGGAAGATATTTATGTACATACACAATTTCCTATAGAGCTAAGAAATGTTACTTCATCAGATTACGACTCCCAGAATCCTCCATCAAGCATATCCAGTGGCCAGGCTGACTGAGGGATTCTAAGAGCCTTATTTCCAAATACTGTATCAGTTTTTCAAAGTTCTGCTTTGTAGTTTGCATTCCTTACTATTTTCATTACCAGCCTATTTCAGATTTGTCCCAAAGACTTAACTGAGAGCCAGACTAGGTGATAAACTGGATTAAGACCCACTTGGATCTGCTGTGCCTCCCAGTCCAGTGTTATACAAATAGTAGGCAGTGACAGCCAAAGAGAACAAAGGATTAAAGCAGCTATAACCCCCCCCCCCCGCCACACACCCATAGGCCTACCCCTGTCTGCTATTTGCTTTGAAAAAAGCTCCCTCCCCCTCTTCACTGTATTAACCAAATCAGCTTTGTACTGTGGCTTATTAAATTGGTTTGTTTTTGTAAACCATAGTTGGCAAACCTGGAACCCAAGAGTCTCATGTTAATCTTGACCTATTTTTAAAATTTGCCCTTTTTTGCACTGACTCCTCCACCTATTTCTGGAGTGTAAACCTTGATGGGCTTTGGCTGAGATAATACGGATTCTGATAGGAAACAGGTTCCACTTCCATGATTTAAGCCATAGTTAAGATTAGCGACAGTGTCAGATTTGGATGTAATAACTTTGATCAACTGGAAAGATAAGCAAAAGCTTCTGACCTCATGGCTGTACAAGGGAAGGGGGGAGTGTATTAGTTCAAAACACATGCATGTCATACTTTACCACAGTTTAATGTTGCACTGGAACACAGCCATAGTGACCAAAAATAACCTGTAACATGGATAACTGATAAGGTCAGCATCAACTTCTATAACTGTGGTAGATTGAAAAAGTGCCACTGAAATCATGGATTTGCTGTTAGTTTTCTCTGCATTCTTGTAGTTCATATATTCATAGAATCATAGAATCATAGAAATTTAGAGTTGGAAGAGACCACAAGGGCCACCCAGTCCAACCCCCTGCTGTGCAGGAACTCCCAATCAAAGCATTTCCGACAGATGGCCATCCAGCCTCTGCTTAAAAACCTCCAAGGAAGGAGACTCCACCACCTTCTGAGGGAGTGTGTTCCACTGTCGAACAGCCCTTACTGTCAGGAAGTTCTTCCTAATGTTGAGGTGGAATCTTTTTTCCTGCAGTTTGCATCCATTGTTCCGAGTCCTGTTCTCTGGAGCAGCAGAAAACAAGCTTGCTCCCTCCTCAATGTGACATCCCTTCAAGTATTTAAACAGGGCGATCATATCACCTCTTAACCTTCTCTTCTCTAGGCTAAACATCCCCAGCTCCCTAAGGCGTTCTTCATAGGGCAAGGTTTCCAGACCCTTCACCATTTTAGTCGCCCTCCTTTGGACACGCTCCAGTTTCTCCACATCCTTTTTGAATTGTGGTGCCCAGAACTGGACACAGTACTCCAGGTGGGGCCTGACCAAAGCAGAATAGAGTGGCACTATTACTTCCCTTGATCTAGACACTATACTTCTATTGATGCAACCTAAAATTGCATTGGCCTTTTTAGCTGCTGCATCACACTGTTGACTCATGTTCAACTTGTGGTCTACTTGGACTCCTAGATCCCTTTCATATGTGGTCTCATTCAGCCAGGTGTCCCCCATCCTATATCTGTGCATTTCATTTTTCCGCCCTACGTGTAGGACCTTACATTTCTCTGTGTTAAATTTCATTTTGTTAGCTTTGGCCCAGCTTTCTAGTCTATTCAGGTCATTTTGAATTTTGATCCTGTCCTTTGGGGTATTAGCTACTCCTCCTAATTTGGTGTCATCTGCAAATTTGATAACTAGGCTCTCAATACTGTCATCCAAGTCATTAATAAAGATGTTGAATAGCACTGTGCCCAGGACAGAACCCTGTGGCACCCCACTTGTCACTTCTTTCCAGGATGAAAAGGAACCATTGTTGAGCACCCTTTGGGTTCGGTCAGTCAACCAGTTACAAATCCATGTAACGGTTACCTTGTCTAGTCCACATTTTACAAGCTTGTTTGCAAGAATGTCATGGGGAACCTTGTCAAATGCCTTACTGAAGTCAAGATATACTATATCCAAAGCATTCCCTTCATCTACCAAGCTGGTAATTTTATCAAAAAAAGAGATCAGATTTGTCTGGCATGACTTGTTTCTCTGAAACCCATGTTGGCTTTTTGTGATTATGGAATTATCTTCCAGATATTCACAGACTCTCTGTTTAATGATCTGCTCCAGAATCTTTCCTGGTATTGATGTCAGACTAACTGGACGATAATTGTTGGGATCCTCTTTTTTCCCCTTTTTGAAGATTGGGACAATATTTGCCCTCCTCCAGTCTCCAGGGACTTCTCCTGTTCTCCAGGAGTTCTCTAAGATGATTGCTATTGGTTCCGATATTACATTTGCCAGTTCTTTTAATACCCTTGGATGTAGTTCATCTGGTCCTGAAGACTTATATTCATTTAGATTAACCAGGTATTCCTGTACTGTCTCTTTACTTATTCTGTGCTGAAATTCCCCTATTCTGTCCTCTGCCCCATTATCCTTAGGTTGGGCACCCTTTGCCTTTCCTGAGAAGACTGAAGCAAAGAAGGTGTTGAGTAATTCTGCCTTTTCTCTGTCTCCTGTGAGCATTTTGCCATCTTCTGCACACAGTGGCCCTACTGTTTCCTTCTTCTTCCTTTTGCTGCGGACATACCAAAAAAGCCTTTTTTATTGTTCTTAATGTCTCTAGCAAGCCTGAGTTCATTTTGCGCTTTAGCTTTTCTGACTTTATCCCTACATGTGCTGGCTATTTGTTTGAATTCCTCTTTGGTGATTTTCCCATTTTTCCATTTTTTATACATGTTCCGTTTAAAACTTAGCTCAGTTGTAAGTTCCTTAGTCATCCATACCGGTTTCTTGAGACATCTCCCATTTTTCTTCCTCATTGGGACTGTCTGAAATTGTGCTTTCAGTATCTTCCTTTTGAGGAACTCCCATCCATCTTGAACTCCCTTCTCTTTTAGTATTCTTGACCATGGGATCACCTCCCGTATTTCTCTAAGTTTATTGAAATCAGCTTTCCTAAAGTCTAGAATGCATGTCTGACTATGCCTAGCTTCTCCTTTCCACTGTATAACAAACTCCAGGAGGACATGGTCACTCCCACCTAAGGATCCCACCACTTGCACCCCATCAACTAGGTCTTCCCTGTTGGTTAAGATCAGATCCAAAATAGCTGATCCCCTTGTTGCCTCTTCCACCTTTTGGACAATGAAATTGTCTTCCAGGCAAGTGAGGAATTTTCTAGATCTTGAGGATATGGCTGAGTTTGACTTCCAGCAAATATCCGGATAGTTGAAGTCCCCCATCACTACTACATCTCTCCTTCCTGATTGTGTGGTCATCTGTTCTAGAAAGGCATCATCCATTTCCTCTGTCTGACTTGGGAGTCTGTAGTAGACTCCCACAGTAACATCCTTGTTGTTTCCCTCTCCTTTAATTTTTATCCAGATGCTCTCCACCTGGCTTCCAGTATTGATGTCCTGGATCTCTTCACTGGTGTAAATATCCCTGACATATAATGCTATTCCTCCTCCTTTCTTGTTTGGCCTGTTTCTCTTTAAAAGGTTATACCCCTCTATTTCTATATTCCAATGGTGAGACTCATCCCACCAGGTTTCAGTGATGCCTATTATATCATATTTCCCTTGTTGTGCTAGGAGTGCAAGTTCATCTTGCTTGTTTCCCATGCTCTGTGCATTAGTGTAGAGACATCTAAGACCATGTGTCCCCTTTACTTGATGCCTGTGCATGTTTTTTTTGGCTCTTATTGTTGGGTCCTTGCACTGTTTGCCTCGTTCCCTCTAGCCGTTTTACCTTCCAGACTGCTGTCTCCCTTCCCCAGATCACTTAGTTTAAAGCCCTCCTGATCAGATTCTTCAGACTGTTGGCAAAAACGTTTCTTCCAGCTGGCGTGAGATGTAGCCCATCCCTTGCTAGAAGTCCCTCCTCATGGAACCGCAGCCCATGATCCAAGAATCCAAATTATTCATTTTCTCTTCATGAGTGCAGACTAAAAGGTGAAAGTTTCTAGGAATAAATTTTGTTTGTAAGGGGAAATACAGCTTGAACAAGTGGAAAGACAAATAGACATGAGTTACAGTGAACTTTGAAGTACTGTAGCTCTAAATTTCCAAGAGCAATCTTGTTTCTGAGGTATTCTTTGCTTTATTAAAGAGCACCCATTAGGATGAGTCATCTTCCAGGCTGGCCCGGCAACTGTAGCCTGGAATGTAGACAATGCCATGGCTTTATGTCATACTGTACTGAAGTGCATGATCCTCACATGTTCAATCCTTTGTTCCATGGTGTGGGACCACACCATGCAACCTTGCACCTGCTATTTATAGGTTATGTGTGCAGGAGGAGTTAAGAGATTCTCAAATGTCACTATTTGTGTAAGACCCCAGTTAAAGAACACTGAGAGGAACAATTCTTGCAAAGTGTAATATTTGACTGCAATTAGCCATTTGATCCTAAACAATCTTTCTGCACGAGAATTTCGTCCACCCTGGTGCATTCCCTTCCTTGCAATGATCTACTGCCAGAAAAAAAAATACCTAGTAACTTAAATTATGAGGTTATGCAACTGCAAGATTGATATGTGCATTAACATGAGTGTTGGGGAGATTCCTAATTTTCATAATGGTGATGATTTGTTGAAAACTTGGCTTGGCATGCTGTGGACATTGGGATGTATTTGGAGGACTGATTAACACTGTATCTTGAATGGCTTCATTATAGAGGATGGGTGGCACATAAAAACATGGAGAGATTGCTCATGCATGTATGCTTGGTTGTGTGATCTAATGAAGTGATTGGAAGAATCTAAAGGGCAAAATAGCAGTGGGGTTAACCTGCATATTTAACAGTGAGGTGCAGAGGTCCTGTCTCATAACCTGTGCACTACCTCATACAAATATAAATGGGTTTACAGAGGATTACCAAAATTTTTGGAAGATATAACTTGGCAATACCCATTAGCCATAAAAGCTAAGAATGACTATAATAGTATTCTTTTCTGAGTAGAAATTTACAGAAGTAGAGATGGATATCCTTCCCTCTTATGTATTGCTGGTGAGCTTTCTAAGAGCATCTGGTAGCCAGTGATAGAAAAAAAGTGCTGGATCAGATGTGCCTTTGTGCTGAAGACATTTGCCACTGAATATTAGCTGCAGGAGAGGAGTAGCAGGAGAGGACTGTTGCCCTCATTGCCTCTTAGTATACTTTCCAGAGGCATCTACTTAGCTCCCTCAAGAACCTGCATAAGATGGACTGTTGGTCTCATCCAGCACTGTTTGTCATATGTTTCAAGGATTAAGCAGTACATATCTTTTCCTAATACACTACAGAAATTCAGTTCTGTAGTAGAAAACACTATGATTTGGGCAGATATTGTTTATAGAACATGATGTTCCACCTTCACACCAGCATCCATCAGAAGCAAAGTGTACATAAAAGTAAGTGGCAGTCTGTTTTCTCATTATACAGACTTGCAAGAAATGATTGGACCCCATTTCAGCACTGCCTGGTCTGACATCAGAACTGCTGCTTACAGCAGTAGCACTTTTTTGGTGTATGTGATCACACACTCTTAAATAAATAATAACTACTTCCCATTGTCTTTTTTTCAACCAGTTCTGAATCTCTTGAGTTGGGGTGTGCATGGTTTATGGTAAGACTGTCTTGTCTCTATTTCCTCCATCAACCATAGATTGGTTCTCAACATTTGGTCCTGAGATATTTTAGAGTTCAACTCCCAGAAGCCCCAGTCAGAATGCCCTGTAGACAGAGATTCTGGGAACTAGGAGTCCAAAATATTTGTAGGGTGGCAGGCTGAGAACACTGCTGTAACTCAATCATCACCTCCTGTTACCTGAAGCTTCTTCCTGCTGTTTTGAGCAATAAAAGCATATGCTTACACAGGCAAGGATTCTGCTTCTTCTCCTTCAGTCAAAATGCTGCCTTCTGTACAATACTGAGCTGTGCTGTGCTGTACCTACAAGTAAGACCACCCTTGTGCCAAAACTAACTCTGTCTACCTAGCCCTGTTAGAATTTGCTTGATTTGGAACTGAAGCCAGTTCCATTTCCTTCAAATAACCGCATTCTCCCAATTTCTACCCGGCTCCAACTACTCATATATTTCACAGTTGATTCTATCTTTGTAGGGTTCTGGTGCAACATCTTATGGTCCTTTCTTCTGCTCTTTCAGATATATTTGCCTAAGTATAAAAGCAAAGAAGAAGATTCAGCTCAACTAGACAAGAAGCACAGCTTCCTCAAACCCCATATTTCTGGCCAGAAAATGACCTATCAAAATGGGCACAGCGGAAGCCTCTTCTCTACTCCTGTTGCTGGCTCTTCCCTCTGCGTTGGCTCACCCTGTGAAGTCCCTCTCATGATGATGGTGGGAGACTCAGACACCACAGCTGCAAGCCGAGGCATATGTTCAGACCTGGCCATTTTGGACAGTGCATTCCTCCTTTCGCAGGTCATCCCATCCCTCCTTATGGGTTCGCTTGTTCAGTTCACACAGTCTGTCACTGCATATATGGCATCTGCTACTGGCTTTGGCTTGGTGGCCATTTACTTTGCAACCAAAGTTACCTTTGACAAAAGTGACATGGCCAAATATTCACTATAGGAGGAGGAAGACTTTCGAGCAGAATCCACCCAACTTGAAAAGGGATCATGGAAAAGAGTCAATTATACACAGACTGTTCCTTCCTTCCTTCTAGGTTGTGCTTGTATGAGACATGTGCAGAAACCTTGGCTGAAGGAAAACAAAACAAAAGGAAAATGCTGGGTTGATCTCAGGGTATCTAATGAAAGGGAGTCTAGTATCATGTTGTCTGTTTCTCTGTGATGCCTTCATCAAAGTGCCTCGGCACAGAAGCCTATAGAAACAGGCTTGTGGGCTTTAAAAGTAAAGGGCCAACCTTTGTATAACAGAAAACTACTGTTAAAGATAGGGAAACTTACTTCCATGGGCAGCTCCCAGGAATTATGGGGGCTGTTGTTTGAAAAAATAACTTTCCCAAGCTCTGACTACTATGATAGCTTTGTGAAATTGTATGGGAGTTGGTGAAACAGGGCAGAAGTGGCCAAAGATAGTTCAAAGTTCTCATTAACCTAACTTCTTTGATGTCTGTTTTAAAACACTGCTGTTAGTTGGTTGGTCTCCAGATTATGTTACAGGTAAAGATACTCCTGTAATGTACCTTTTCCTGTCTTGGTGTGAACCAGAAGATACATGGGAAGGAGGCTATACATCATCACATCTAAAAGGGGATAGGAATAATCCACTCCTTTTACCCATTCCTTGTAGGTGCCTTGTAGGTCAAGATCAAGGTGATATAAACTAGGACTGGGGAGAGGGCTTGTTTAGCTGAGGATACTGTGGTTGAACTAGCAGCAACTCTGCAGTGGCCTGACGGAAATGAAAAACTTGGTCATCATCTGATACTTCTCCCCCATCTATGACCTAAACAAAGCTTGCAGTGAGTGCAAACAGAGGCTCACGTAAACATCAGCCAAAGAACACACCCTTTTGGAAGACTTGGTCTCAGTGACAGACTGGCACAAACAAACCACAGTGCCTTTCACTGTGTGCAGTCCTAAAAAGGAGGCTCAGTGTACCACCATGGTAAAAAAATCCTTGTGTATATGCTGCCTTTCCTGCTAAGGATGCAATGTGGCTAGCCTCCCTGTACTAAAGGGCTCCATAGAAAAACAATCCATGTTTCAAAATACCACAAGGCAGGCACCAAGCTGAATTTTTCCAGTGTATGATCCAGCCATTCTGCCACCCAGATAGAGTGGAGGTGCTCCCTCTGCCAGGCAAACTTTGAAATGGCTCATTTCAAAATCTTTGTGCTGTTTTTTTAAAACATTTTTTCAAAAAAACATACAAAGCAGTTAGAACAAGCAATATAGCTTACAGCTGTTCACTCTGCACCAGGCAGTGCAGATGTTTCTAGCCATGAGCAAAAGAACTTTCAGTAAGGGAAGCTCAGGATACATAGGCTATTTGGACTAGAAGGACCCTTGAAGGCCAAACCCAACCCTGTTTACAAAAAGTATGATTATCTGTATTTTAAGTTCTAAGTTAGAAATGGAAAAGTTAGCAGTGGAAAAGTTTTGCTTTGGTAGTACCTAGTTCAGGGCCAAGCTAGTGGGTGACATTAGTGATATGGAAACACAATAGCCATGAAGAAGTCTTCAGCCTCTAGATTAGGGGTGGGAATCATACAATGCTCCAGAAACTGAGCTGCAATTCCTGGTAGCCTTAGCCTACATAAACAATGATGATGAATGCTGGGAATTTCAGTTCAACAATATCTAGAAGGTTACACAATTTCCACCCCTACTCTGAACTTTGGGATATGGGGAGGAATTTTTAAAAAACCTTTTCCCCCTTACATGTTTGGAATAAAAAGTATGGAATCTATGGCTACTTTCAGAAGTTCAGACAGGTATTCTCACTGGGGCTTTGGGAAGCTAAAGTACAGAACACTGGGGGAGGGATAAAGGTGCTTTACCACTGCAGTCCTAGGTTCCCTCGAAATGCAAATGGCAATGTTCCAGGAGTAGTTTTTGTCGGGACATGCCAGCGTGGCAAAGAGTAAACATTTATTCTCTCCACCCTGTCTTTGCTCAGGCTTCCTTGTACTGGCTATTGACATAAAACATAAAAGCTTGGAAAGGTTAGGTTTTTTTAAAAAATTTATAATTCCAAGAAACTCCCAGCCAAGTTCTGTAAAATGCACACATTAACATGATTAATGTCACATCTACTTTGGCCCCCAAATCAATTATCAGTGTCTGCTTCCAACCTGGACGTTTCACACTTTGTGCCATGAAGTAATTATATAGAAAACCACTCAGTAGACTTATAAGTAGTGATACCTTGTGGACTAAATGGGCTGGATGCCCCCCCCCCCCGCCAACTGCAACTGATAAGGGAATGTTCCCTCCTATCCTTGCTTTTGTCCACAAGCAGCCTGTAGGGATATAAAAACCACTCAGTCAATCCCCTCTGTCAATAAGCATCCAGAACAGGGGTCCTTTTACATTAAACAGTTATAGCACTATGGTTCCACTTCACTGCCATGGTGCCATTTTGCATTTCAGGGACCAGTATTTAGAATTCTTTACTTCAGAGCTGTACAAACTACAAACCCCAGGATTCTATAGGATATTACCATGGTGGTTAAAGTGGAATGGCAATGCTATAATTAGCTGCTTTGGGTGCTTTGTGTACAATGTGAGAATGCCCCAAGGTATAGCCCTGCCAGACTTTTCAGTCCCAAGGTAGAACACGGGGGCCTTCACACTATGCAATTCGACCCCTGTATTCTACTTCAATTGACATAGAAACATCTTATGAGGCTCTAAAGCTCTCTGGCTGACAGTTCCACCCTAGGTAGAAAATTCCAGGATTCCATAGCATTTTGGCATGGCAAATATAGTGAAATGATAGTTCTGTAATAGTGTAGTGTGAAATATTCCCAGTGCAAAAATTAATTCCCTCCATTCCCAGTGCAAAAAACAAAAACATCACTTTCTCGGATCTAATATGATGCTTAATGTCAAAACTTTGGAAAGGAGAGAAAAAATTACCAAGTCCTCTTAAGGAATTACTGGTTTCCTTTTAGCCACATGTTCATGCTATATGACTATACAAGGGTCATCTTTGATATGTTAGATGATGGGTGGGTGGGATGCAATATAGCACAGTAAAAAAAGTACTTGCAAGAAAAAGGACTTAATTCATAGAGATACATCCCACTTGTATTAAAGTATTTAATCTCATTATCTATCTGAATTAGTTTCAGCCAAAGATAGTTTGCTGCCTGAGGTGAAGGACAAAACGGTACTTTCCATCCTCAGATAGAAACTGGCTGGACTGTACTTCAGTATTGGCATCATATCCTAGGGTAGCAGGCTACCTTATGAAGTGATCCCAGGTTGTATAATCCAGACATCACTGTCCTAGTGGCTCAATAACAGTTTGGGGACTACTGACCCCAGCATTTGCTTCGTGAGATGGTTGTTTCCCTTTTTAATGGTGGGCCTGGTGCTCAGTGAAGACAAACTTTTCTCGGATCTAATATGATGCTTAATGTCAAAACTTTGGAAAGGAGAGAAAAAATTACCAAGTCCTCTTAAGGAATTACTGGTTTCCTTTTAGCCACATGTTCATGCTATATGACTATACAAGGGTCATCTTTGATATGTTAGATGATGGGTGGGTGGGATGCAATATAGAATTTGGAAGGAGAACAGACATACCCACTGTAAGAGATCTTACTGTGGTAGTCTTTCCAATTTTGTGGTTGGCTGAGAGGAGTTTGGTACTCTGGAAGTAAAGTTACAAGCTATAAATAGAAGCAAAAAGATCTGGGAGGAGCAGGGAATTGACAAAAACCTCTAGAGAGCCATAGTCTCCCAATAATTTCAGAATATGAATGGGAGAGGGAATAAACTACAGGGGAACAAAAATATAAAAGCAAAATGAGGAGTACATTGCCATAAACCAGCCTCCCTCAATCTAGTATCTTCCAGGGGTTTGGAACTACAATTCCCATAATCCCTGATATTGGCCATGTTGATGAGGGCAGATGGGAAGCTACTTTTTGGCCTGTGGGTGCATGTACATTGTAGAAATAATGCAGTTTGACACCACTTTAAGTGCTTCATTGTATAGAATTCTGGGATTTGTAGTTTCGGAAAGATTTAGCCTTCTCTGTCAGAGAGTGCCAGTGCTGGTGCCTCACACAACTATAAATCCTAGGATTCTGTAGGATTGAGGCATGGCAGTTAAACTGGTGCCAAACTCTATTATTTCTATAGGGTAGATGCACCCTACAGTGCTTAAAATCTCCAGTCAGCATGGTGACCATTCTGACTGGCAAATTCTGGGAGTTGAATTGCAAAATATATTTCCAAGCCATGATCAAACCCTGTCTGTTGAAAAAGCTATCTTACTTTGCTATTAATGAATATTTATTTGAAAGGATTAAACAAGGATAATCTCCTGTTTTCATGAAATGGTTGTGATCTTGGTGTATATCCCGCTGCTGTATATAAGGAATCTGTAGATCACAGTGTGGGGATATTTTAAAGTATTTTTCAATCTGCAGTCTCCCCCCCCCCCCAACAATTGCCTGGCATAAAGAAGCACTAAGTTATATCTGGTACCCTCCAGATGTTTTGGACTTAAAATTCCCCAAACCCCTCATCATTAGTTGTGTTATCTAGGGCTATTTGAAGCTGTAATCCAAAAAATAATCCAGAGATCACCAGGTTGAGAATGGGTGCTCCTGCTAATTGCTCCTGCTAATGGCTTGCCTCCAGCTATTCATCTGAAGTTCTTGCTCAGGATATGAGGAAGAATGAAGAAACCCCAGCCTGTCCTGATCATACAAAATGGAAGCACTGACCCCTGTGGACACCAACTTAATTGTAGCTGTCCTGCATACCCTTTAGAGAATCTTGATACACAGTGAATCCAGTGTTTGAGGCAGAGTGGAGAATGTGTGGCCCTCCAAGTGTTATGGTGACTACAATTCAGTGATCCTTTGCCATTGATAATAATGACTAGAACATCTGGCGATTGTAATCCCACAACATTTGGAGGGTCACATTTTCCTATCCGGTCTAGGCAGTGCAAAGCTTGAACTCCCAGGATGCAGATACATAGGAGTGTGCATCTTCCTCTGGAGTACCTCTCCTAGAAAGAATATTTTCTTATCTAGGATTGTGAGGACAATTGTGCTTTGAAATTGGCCTGAGGACAAAATGAAGTACGTACATCAGGTAATATTTTCCTCTAGGTGAATTACACATTACAAGTGGAGATCTAAATATTCAAACAAGTACACAGAAAATGTCCAAAGCAGCTGGAACTCAAGAAAACTGCTGTCTGCAGTTGACAAAGGGACGTGAATAAAAAGACATTAAATTGAAGGTTTAATTTTTGCCTTTGGTTGTAAAAAAATAACCATAGTGGCTGAGAAGAATGTTGCTTTCTGAAGTATTTAAGAGAGAGGGACTAGAAGAATGTCCATGTATTTACACTGGGTAGCCCTGCTTGAACTGCAAGTATCCCCTGGTCTGTCCTCTGGGGTGGGAGGGGAGAAAAAGCTGCAATATGAAATCCCAGTGACTACCTAGCTTGTCCTAAATTCAGGTATTTTCATTTCTTTGTTACATGAGGACATTGAAACCAACGTTGGAAAAAGAAATCTCAAATTTATCTTAGCAACTTCTTTTTTGCAATTATTTTTGTTTAATTAGGAGTGTATAAGACCAGTTTTATGAGCTATTCCACTTGCTGCTTATAAATCTGCCCCACAGTATAGTGTTGCCTTCAGTATTACTCTGCAGGGTCTCATCCTTTAACTTATTTTAAGCAAATGGTTATCAGGATTACTTGAGATGGGCTAGTGAAAATTCCATCCCAACCATGTGTTCAGCCACTGGATAATGGAGCAATCCACTTTGACTATTGGTGTATATTTAACATTAGCTCAGTTATGATGGCATCCCTTTCACAAGTTTCTTTTCATGTGTTAGAATTCTGTCAGGCCATGTATTTCCCCCCCATTGCTGATGTGCTATTGTCCATCCTCCTTTCTCACCACATAGCTTTATTTAAAGGGAACTTATTGAATATGTTTGGGCCAGTGATTGGATTCGTGCCTTTACCTCCAAAAAAGAGATTCTTTTTAATTATATTTGTTTGAGGGGGAATGTATCTCCCTTACTATGTCTTGCAAAATACTGTCTGCAATTTGTGTGTTTATTTATTTACGGAAGTAAATATTTTGTATAGTTTGTGAACAGGGGATATTAAAATCTATTAAGGAGGGGAAACTTTAAAAATTGTCTGTTTATAATTTAATGACCCAATGAGAACTTACTTTGGATTCAGAACTAGGTGATCATTTAATTCATTTTTCTATCCTAAACCAAAAGAATGAATAAAACTTGAAGTTACAAAGACAATAGAAGGTATTCACCTGAATGCGGGTATAATGAAACACTGCTCTTTTCTCATTTCTTTGAAACAGCTGTTTCAAACAGGGTATTTAATCCATGTATTGTCAGACATTGCTCAAGAAGATAGGATTAAAAGGCTAGATGAAAAGTTGAAAACTACAGTGCTCCAGAAGACAAAGCAAGCTTCTATCTGAGAACAGAGATTAGGCAGTATTACAACTACTGGTGGCAGCTTATTGCAAAATGCTAAGTAATATTAAGTTTTTTAAATGCCAAAATGTTGCAGGAAGAAATACCTCCTTTAGAATGGACAATTACAAATGGCAAATTAGTCAATCTCTCTCTCCATGTTGTCTTTAATTTTGGCCTTCTTTAGGAAGACTGAAGGGCAGATATAAGACACAGACAGACAACCGAGATACTGAAACCTCCCTTCTTGCCATTTCTTTGCTGAGGCTTCTCACACAGAACCCATCAGCAAGGTTTGCCAGCTCCTAGGCAGGATGCTTATGCTTTGGGAGTGGTATAATAAACAAGCAAAACAAACATTTATATACATCTTTATACTGCCTAAGGGGTGTCTAAGCAGTTTACAACTGTAAGCTACTTGCCCCCAACAATCTGGGTACTCATTTTAGTGACCTCGGAAGGATGGAAGCCTGAGTCGAGCTTGAGCCCTTTTGCTGGTCTTGAACTCGCAACGTTATGGTTTTGAGTGAGTGGCTGCAGTACAGGCATTTAACCGCTGCACCAGACATTAGCATTCAGTTACTCCATCAGAAATATATAAGGGTGGATAAAATAGAAGATGCTACTTTTAAGCAAGAAAATGTGGAATAATAAAGACATATGTAAGGGAGCTGCTATATTAAAGAATGTTGCAGTTGATGGGGACAGTGTCAGTTGGGGGCCTTTCATACCACACAGTTATAGTACTGTGATTCTGTTTTACCTGCCATGGCAGTACCCTATGGAGTCCTGGGATTTGCAGTTGAGGGAAGGGTATTTAGAATGCTCAGCCTCACTGAACTACAAACCCCAGCATTCTGTAGGATGGGACTATGATCCCTAAAGTGGAATCAGAGCACTATAACTGTGTAGTGCAAAAGGGCTTGTCTCACAAAATTCTGGTATACAAAGAAGGATGCTGATATAGACACACATTAACACTGGCAGTTGTGCCTTAAACCACCAGAAAACCTAGTGTATCTTTATCCTCATTCAAGAAATTAGTGAGAGAGGAATGAAAATAGTTTTGTTAAGTAATATCTTGAAGTGTGATGCGTTATGCTGTTGAAGAAACTAATGGTTGTAATTTGATCTAATCTGGGAAAATAAGTGTGGAAATTTTAATGAGGAAAAAAAAATGCCAGCAGAAGTTGCCAACCTTTGGCCTGGCATGAATTCCTTAGCAAGTAATACTTGCTAGGGATAAACCTTAGTAGCTACATTTTTCTATTCTCACAATATTAGAAGAACTGGTGAAACTATATTAGTTCATGCAGAAGCACTGGCTAGGGATTTGTCCATTGCTGTGGAATTGGTGATGCTTGTAGGTTTATGGTCTTTTTATGGTGTATTCTGCACACTTAATCCAGCAGGTGGTGCTGTAAACATTCTGACTGCAACAGCACTATGATACTATTAGCTTTTGCCTAGCTGCAAAGTGCTGTTTTGTACATTTTAGCTAGCCTATGGCTACTTTTGGTGATTCAGGCCTTTCTAAAAGACTTAAACTTTGAGGCATGAATCCCAGCATTACCAGTGGTTGGGAAAGATGGGAACTGAGGGTCAAAACACCAGGGGTTTTGGAAGGTTGCTTCACATAGTGTGTGGTATGTTCAATACTCACCATATAGAAGTGAATGTTTGTTAAAAGCTGATAACATAACAGGACGTATCAGTATTTTTGTTGTCTCATTCTCACAGCCAGAACTTGTGGTTGCATCACCAGTGAATCTGTTGCATTGCTGCTCGATTTTGGCAATGGCATAAAAAACAAACAAACATTGCTTTTACATGAAAACAAGGTGTTTCTGGAAGTCAAAATCAAAGCATACATTCAATAAATATTTTTGAGTTCTATTAGGAGATATTCTTGTATTCTTTGATGATCTTCCATCCAAGTAATAACTAGGTGTGATGTTTAATGATTTCAGAGAACTTTAGGATGGTAAACACTTTTTGTTAATTTAATTTGCTCTGTTTGGGGTAAATTAACAGAAAGTGTTTATCATCCTAAAGATCTCTGAATTCATTAAACATCACACCTGTAATTCCCTGCCAGATCACCTTCTAAAAGAATTGGTGTTATGTCAGACACTCTACAACACAGGCCTGTCTTAGAGGTGTACTACACATTTTTGTTTGTAAATCAGCGTTTTCACCTTCATAACCTTAAAGGACTTGAGGATGAATATTATCGGGACCCAGTGATTTGCTTGGATTCAGTTTGTCACACGGATTAGAACTAAAAACACAATACTTGCAGAAAAATCAACATATACAGCTGTTAATGTTCCTCTGATAACAATGGAACCGCTACTTGAAATGCGTAAATGGTAACCCTACCACTGACTTGAGGAAATAATAAGAATAATAAATAATTTATTTGTATCCGTCCCCATCTGCACTCAAGCAATCGGAGTGGCTTACAACATTAAAAATTATACATATCATATCCCCCAACTCTAACTCCCTTAAAATAGAATTAAACATTTTATACTTTAAAACACGTTAAAAGTTAAATAGCAATTTAAACAGTAGATAAAAGCGAACAAACAAACTACAATAGATAAGCAAACAGCAAATGGGATCGATCCATTACTTTCTCTCTTTGGTGGCCGGGTGTCTATTCAAGAAAGGCTTGCCAGAAGAGATCTGTCTTAACAGCTTTTTAAAAGCTGTCTAAGGTGATTATATGACGGATCTCATCTAGCTCTGGTCTCTGGAGCACGGCTTTAAAGTTTCAGGCCCTTGAAACTATTGTTTGTTCCTTGTCTTGGAGGCACTACCTGTTAAGACATGCTGCTTAACTGTGGCAGAAACCTGGGCTGTTACATGAATTAAAGAAAGATAAATTAGAGAGATCAGGAGTGCTGGCAGCTTGCAGAGGGGAAATTAATGAAGGCACCATCACATTACAGTTCCTAGGAAAATAATAAACCTGGCTACAAATTAATTAAGCCTGGGGAAAAACTGTTACCAGCAATGATCATGCTAGATCGTGCTCCAGAAACCAGAGTACACCTCCTAGTACAACATTTATAGCAACTTCATCCTAATGTGAGTGGCATGGAGCAGAAATGACTAGTTAATGGTATATACACTCATAGTACATCTAATATATCTGAAAATTTGGGAAAGTTACTTTGAACTCTGCCTCCCAGAATCCCCCAGCCACAACAACCAGTGGAATTGCTTTGTATACACTCACCCACACTCACCCCCACACTGCCCCATCATTAAAGAATGACGGGATATGCCATTCAACAACATCTAGAGGACCATATGAATCCCATTCCTGTACTACTGAGATCAGTTGAACTTTCAGATATGTAACAGTATACAGGATTACAGTTTAAGTGGTCTTACTTTAAGGTGAGAATCTCACAGCCCTGCACATGATATTGGACTGCCACTTCCAGCATTCCTTAACCTGAGGAATGTCATATCAGTATCATATCATTTTAACTGCCAAGGCCCCATCCTGAGGAATTCTGAGAATTAGAGCCTGGGTGCTTAAACTGTCTGTTAGAGGGTTCTAGTCCACACCTGTGAACTACAAAATAACAAGTATGGAACCACAACAATTAAAACAGTATGAAACTGATAAATGTAGTGCAGATGCAAGGCTGATGGGAATTGTAGTTCAGCAATATCTGGGCAGCCACATGATTTCCACCCTGATGTGTGTGTGTATCACTTCACAAAAGTCTCAACAATCCTTACAATAATACTATACAGTTATATTGTACGCAACACATACTGCACTGGTTTCCGGAGGGCACTCTGAAGAGCATCTTGTGCAACACACAGTTGCTTAGCAGTAACCTACATTGAACTCTGCAGGTTTTACTCCTGAGTACACATGCATAGGATTTCCCTGTTAGTGAACTCATGGATGGGGGGGGGGGGCAGAGATTTAATCTAAGGACCTCCCAGTGCAGAGGGCTCATTTTCATTCATTGTCAGCGTTAGACGCACACAAAGGATTCATGCTGCCAACTAGTTGAAATTAAGGACAAGGCAACAGTAGAGAGGTAAAGTGAGAATTGTATCCATGAATAAAATTAAGTATGCTAAGGCTTGAGTAGTGGATGAGGAAAAAATAATTTTGGATTACATCTCCCGGAATCCCTAAATCGGCACAGCCACTTGCCAAACTCTGGGCTCAAGTGTGACTGGAAACTGTAGCAAAAACTCTTCTAAGAACCTATATGAGATGTTTCTAGATGAAGTTGGCAAGTGCTGGTGATGAAAAGAACTGAGCAGCTGCTCTACCTTTCCTCTAACAAATTTGGATTTTGTGTGGTAAAATGAAAAAAAGCCAAAATGGCAATGGGAATACATGGGAGAATTACAAGTGAAAGACTTGTTGCCTGGATCTCCTCCCTCCCTCAAAATATTGTGAGCAGGGAAAGCTGACTGCAGGCAAAAAACCTTGTCTGGAAGCACTCGTAATATATGCTGAATGTTTACAGTCATCATGCATGCTGACCAGTGCATGAATTTTAGGGAGGCCAGGCATCAACACCTGCTGCAGTATTGAGCAGCTGACAGCAGAGCCTGGGAAGTCTGGTGATGAATAAACATAGCAACATGCTGTTGTCATCCATAAGTGAGAAGGAGTCAAAAGTTGCTCTGGATCCCAGAGCATCATCCAGCTGCTGCTTGGTTGTGGGTGGCTTCATTGGCTGAGATCCTACATCAAAGTTGCACCATCACTTGTGGAACTGCATATTGATTGTGTGGGATGGCAATGTCACAGAACCAAAATCAACAATGCAATGCACAGTCCACAACTGAAAAGTAATGCTTCCATTCCCTTGAACTGAATATGGATATTGCACATGTGACAAAAACATACAGCTGCTCCTCGGGAGACTTAATTCATGTGTAAGACACCAACATGATTCCCATCCTTATGCTTATTCCTCTTAAGGGTAACTTTCCTAGCTCTGATAAGATCCTGCTCAAGCAGGCCCATGACAGCCCTCCATATCCACAGATTCAAGCACCTATGGCTTGAAAATGCTTTAAAATATTTATAAATTCAAAAAAGCAAACCTTCATTTTTGCCATTTTATATATGGGATACCATTTTACTATACCATTATATTTAATGGCACTTAAGGATTCAGGGATTTTGTTTTCCACAGGAGGTCCTGGTACCAAACCCGAGCAGATACTAAGGGCCTACTGTAAATGCTCTCATTTCTGTTCCACACTGGGCAAGTAATTTGCCCTTTTAAAAGGCAAACCACCATGACATCATTTTCATTTTGTCATAGTGTTGGAATAAAGCTACATTGGGGATATTGCAAGACATTTAAAACAGTGTCTTGTACCTTCCTGACAATGTACCAGCTAGGCCTGTGGCTGGAGGCCTTTTGTAGTAATGCCTGGAGATTTGGGAGCTATTCAAGGTGCTGAACCTGTTTTGAGGATAAGATTCAACACTTTGGAGAACTCTTACAAAGCTTGGGTTAAACGTTGGAGTGGATTCACCACCTTCCTAACGTGGAAGCTGCCACCAACCTGCTGTTCTAGGGGGAAGCTCAACAGAAAACTCTTTGCCCACTTGGGTCATTCAGACGTCCTTTTCTTAGCACAATGATGTGAATCATCTCACTCATGTATTCTGGGTTTATTATTCATACTATGGAACCACATCAATGCACATTTCAGTGAGATTGGTTACTACTATTATTATTATTATTATTATTATTAACAACCTTTATTTATATAGCACTGTAAATTTACACAGTGCTGTACATACAATCTTATAAATTAGACAGTTATATGTGCAAGCATTCAAATAAAGATGGAGTCAACAATGCGAATGCATTCGGAACATGTTCAAGGCATGCAGTGTTTTATCCCGAGTCTATTTGGGTCTGGTTCCATTGGTTGTTCACACTACTGATGATGTGGATTTTTTTGAAAAACTCAAAGAAAAATCCAATATCAATTATCCTGGATGGTTGGTTTTTTTTTTTTTTTGTCAGCCCTCCGCCCCACCCAACTTAATCGGTTACATTCGGGATGCATGTGAACAATGGAGATTTAAACCAGATTCATCCTGGAATGTGAATAACCCCTCACAGATATAGAACTGGCACTGGAAGGAGGAGGCCACCACCACTACTCTATATGCCCATTACTATGGTTTTACAAAGCCAGAGAACTTGGCTAAGAAAGTGCATTAGGGGGGCAATCCAAGGGTGATTTTGTGGATTTCACTAACAGTCCTGCTCCCTATAATGGTAACCCTGCTATCACATAATCTCAGGTGGAAATATACAGTGAGAGGGCAAGATCTCTGTATATGTTCAAGAACATGTTTTTCTTGTTTCATCACATAGGTTGTGACATTCCAGGGCTAAACCCCAATATAGCCCACAGGCAGGAAAGTTAGTGGGAAAGAGATTTTTGTTTTATTAACCATTTACAAACCTTTTTTTTTAAAGGACAGCATTTATAACTCTTAAGTTAATTTAAAGTTGGCATTTAAATGACTTTGCAACAGTAAAGAGCTTACTAGAATGAAGGTGAAAATTTCTACCTCAGGATCCTGTCTATGAATATGATTTTAGAATATGATTTTATTTTATTCCCACCCCTCTGTTTTCCGCTTGAAAAACTCACTTGCATGAGTTTTTGGAAACCCCATTTTTCACCCACAAAATGGGAGTGAGTGATGTTACGAATAAACCGAGAGGCAGAGAAAAGAAAAAAGAAACCAAAAAGGATTGTTTTGAATTTTTTTTTAATTCTAGGCATTTTATTTTATTTTATTTTTTTGCAGGAATCAGACACCCCAAATTATACCGAAGAAGAAAAATTCTGAAAAGCATCTTAAAGAAAAAGATGGCAAGATCAAGACTGGCTTTTGAGAAGTGTGGATGCTTGAATCTGTGGCTAGAATGAGCTGACTGCACATGGAATAAGAATGTCTAAGAAAAAATAAAATGCCTTTCTATAAAATGGCAAAATGAAGGTTTTGCTTCTAAGCATGGGTGTGTTGTGTGTGTGTGTGTGAAGATTTTCAAGTGGTGGATGCCTGAAGCTGTGGGTGAAGGCTTCTTCCTTTCTAAGGAGGGCCAGGCGAGCCCCTTTGCCCTGCTGCCCAATGGAGCCTCTGCAGAGAGCCAAGCCTCCAGAGAGGGAGGGCCCAACCAAGCTCCTTGCCTTTGGCACTAGTCTCCTGGCATCATGTGAGCAGAGCAGCAGAGACACACACACACAGAGATCCAGGTGGGTGGATGGCTGGCCAGGAAGGAAGGAAGGAAGGAAGACTGTCCTCAGGAGGTCCAGGCTGGTAAGGGGTCTGGGCAGGGAGGAGGAGGAGGAGGAGGAAGAGGAAGAGCAGGGATCAGGCCCCTCTATAGAAAGGCTGGAGGGAGGGTCCCCCTAACTCAGGCTTCCTGGAAAGGAAGGGAGGAAGGGCATCCTTTCCCAGGACATCTCCTCCACCCCATGGAGACCAGGTATCCTCCTTTCATAGGACATGTACTATATCCCCAAGGTGATAAAAGTGCCCTCCTTTTCCAGGACATCTCCTCCATCCCCAGGGTGACCAGGTGTCCTTTTCCAGGACATCTCCTCCATCCCTAGGGTGACCAGGCATCCTCCTTTTCCAGGACATGTCCTCCGTTTCAGCTTTCTTCTGTCCAGGAGAAATTCCAATTTGGAGCAGGGCTCAGAAGCATGGATTTACACTCATCCCTGCACATTTGCCACTTTGACCTTGGCAGATTTGATTATTCACAGATTTCATTCATATTTTCTCTCTAGGCTCTCCTGCGCAACTCTATGGTCAACTTTAACCAAAAGTCCCACCGAAGGACCTAGAGATTTCTAGAGAGAACACTCCACTAGGCATTTGTAGCTCCTCCAGTGCAATTCTTTGGTCATTGTCTGGCAGATGTTGGACACAGAGTTGCACTGGAGGACCTAGAAATTTCTAGAGGGGTGTTCTCTCGGGTAAAAACATAGGAGTTTATCACATGGGAGGACGTTCTCTCTCAATTGCGAATGGAGCCAATTCGCAATTACATGAATTTGCTAGTTTAGCGAATTTACGTAAAATCTGATTGCATTCGGAATATGTTCAGAATGACTTCCTATTGCCCGAAAATGACCCCCCATTGCCTGAAATTGCGTGAGATACTCTAATACGCAATTACATGAAACCCCATGATTGCATTCAGAATGACTTCCCATTGCCCAAAATTGCGTGAGATACACTCATTCGCAATAACGTGAAACCCCATGATTGCGTTCAGATTGCCATTGCATTATACCCCCAAATTCCATAGTATGATAAACTCCATTATATAAGAATGGTTTTTAAAACAGCAACAGCAAAAACAATTCACTCTTCACAGACGTGTTGTGCCCTGTGTGCCTTCAAGTTGTTTCTGACTTATGGGGACCCTAAAGTGAACCCATTACAGTTTTTTCCCCCTTCTTGGCAAGATTTGTTCAGAGGGAGTTTGCCATTGCCATCCTCTGAGGCTGAGAGGGTGTTACATGCCCAAGGTCACCAAGTGGGTTTATATGGCCAAGCTGGGATTTGAACCCTGGTCTCTATAGTAATAGTCCAATGGTTAAACCACTACACCACATATAGGTATGTCACCAATAGGATTCAGGCCTTCCATTAAAGGGAGTCAGAGATGGATGCTCATAGAACACGATATTTTCTTGTAATGGTTATTTTTCAGTTTGTGCACCTTGAGATGTGGTAGGTTGCTTAGAAGACTGAAGTCTGTTCCTTATGCTCTGGATCTTTAACTATTCAGTCTGCTGAAATCTGTAGGAGCTGAGTGGAACTATGGACGTTAGAGGCAATGGATGGCATCCTGTTAGTGACTTAGACAGGTATCTAAGTTCTACAGAGGGAGCTGAACATTTTTATCCAATGCAGAAGTCCATATTCAGTTGGAAGTTGTGAAAGCAGAGTTGTGCACACAGTCTTATTACTCATGTGGTGCCACTGTGCATTGCACAGTGCAATCATTCATTGAACATTTGTTTGCACATTCAATTACAGTTCACTAATAATAATAATAATAAATATTTATTTATATCCTGCCCCTCTGGGTAAGCAATCGGGTAATACACACTCCTGATGTAACTCCATTGAGTGTAAAGTTACATTGATGTAGGATCTCAGCCAGTCAGTGCTCCTCAGAAACAGGGTTGTTCCTGCTGCCTTTAAGATGATTATGAGAAACTTTCTTTAAAAAAGCAAACAAATCCCAAACAAATGTTGATCCAACGATTAAGAACAACTATTTCTCCATGTACATTTTTCTAATTTTGAGTAAAGTGGATTGTGGCTTCTCAACTCCAGGTAATCCTGAAGAAAACTTACTATTTAGAACTATTAAAATTTGGTTTTAGGCTGGGTTTTGGTTTAGAAACAACTGGGGTCACTCTACAGCTAATGCTGAGGAATGCATGGAGGAGGGAGTGTGATGTTATCAGTTCTGGATCAGTTTATGGCTTTTGATATCATGAACAATGGTATCCTTCTGGACTGGTTAGCTAGATTAGCTTTCGGATGCACAATCTTGTCATGACCTCTGACCTTTCTGGAGGGCTATTCTTAGAAGCTGTGATATGGGATTTTTGTTATGTCACATGGCATTTGGCATATGGGGTATTGCAAGCTTTGATCTTGTCCCTAGTGCTTTCTAAAGTCTCTGTGTAATCATTGAGTTATGTTCACGGTGTGCTTGGAGTCAGCAGTACAGAAGTGAACACAGCTTCTATTTTCTATCTTTTTAGATTCTGAGGAAGCCATTGAACTCTTGAACAGGTTCTGGAGATGGTTTTGTGACTGTTGATGGAAAATCATCTGGAACTTAGAGAGAAGATGAAGGTATAGCAAACAAGTAAACTAACTGATCAAAGCAAAATGGTTCTAGATGGAGCTGCATTCTCTCTGAAGGACCAAGTTCACAGAAGCTTTTGGGAATAGGCTGTCTTTATCAGAACTTGAAAAGTTACCTTTTTGAACTATAGTTCAGCTGGTCAGGCTGCATGTGGAGTTGTAGTCCAAACAAAGTAATTTTGTGCACTGGGTCTTGGTTTGGCATTGTTTGTGAAAGGATAGGGGGTGGCAGCAATAGCAACAGGAAAGCATTTTTTTTCTCCTTAGGGATAGTGCGTGAGTTCTCATCATGTGTAGAGAGAGAGAGAATCTAATCTCAGTCATGTAGCACTAGTTGTCTTTAGACAAGACTACTGTGATGTGCTGTATGTGTGAATGACTTCGAAGACAATATGAAAAGCTCAGCTGATTCTTAAGTACACTTTAAGTCAAGATGGTTCAACTATATTACAACAATTCTCTATCATTTCCATTATAAGGTCAAGTTATTTGAAATATCACTTAGAATCATAGAGTTGGAAAAGACTACAAGGGCCATCCAGTCCAATTCCCTGCCATATAGGAATACACAGTTAAAGCATTCCTGACAGATGGCCACTCAGCCTCTGCTTAAAAACCTTCAAAGAAGGAGACTCCACCACTCTCCAAGGCAGCATATATTCCCCTATCAAACATCTCTTACCATTAGGAAGTTCTTCCTAATGTTTAGATGGGATGGATCTCCTGTTCCATATGAACTTGTCTATGGTTTTAGACTTGTGGCAGAGGTATTATTTGCACCATAGAATTGTGTCACTATGAATAGATGTCTTAATTCTTCAATTGTAATATTTTGAAAAGATTTGAAAACCCACTTGTGCAATGTGGGCATTAGGACATGTTGTATATTGGGATCGTTGTGCAATGGCTACACTGATGACTCCATTTGTGCAGTTGTCCCAGAGCTACATCTCTGCTCTCCTCCTGAGAATGTTAGCATTGTGCAACATCACAATTCGCCTTTACATAAGCATAAATCAGTTTATGAAGATGTAACAGGCTCCCAGCCATCCTAATCAAATCTCCTTTTGAAGTTTCACAGCTATTCAAAAAAGTAACTGGAGGTATCCAGTTAAAGGGAAAACCCTGAGATATACTCATGTATAAGTCTAGAAATTTTAGTCAAAAATTGACCCAAAAAAACTTAGGGTGACTTATCCATAGGTCAATGTAAGTACTGTACTTTAACTCTTATCAAAAAAGGGAACAATGCCCTGGTGAAAGGTGAGAGCTTAACCTCTTCTTGGAGCACCTAAAAGAAGCATCAACGCCCTCTGCTATATCATCCATCCAGCCTTTAGGGTGAGCAAAAACAGTTATGCCTGTCAAATTTTTAAAAGATCTTTAGCATCATTTTCCTTTGCTTCATTCTTGATATCTTTTGTTACATGTTGCTAAGTTTTATCCTCAACTTATCCACTGGTTATATCAAAATCCATACTTTTGGCCCGAAAACCTGCCCTTGACTTATACATGAGGTCAACATATAGAGTCTACACGGTAGTTAAAATTAAGGGTTTAGCAATGGAAAAAAGTGTCAACTGAAATCCATGAAATCTCAGAAATCTAACCATTGTGATATTTCTAGTTCTGTACAGTTGCTAGTTTAACCAGCAGACTTGTCTGAAAATGCACACACAGAGAAGGTGGAATCTCACTCATTCAACAAATTCTGCTCTTAATTTCATGAGGTGCTACTAGCAAACAATCTTAGGTCCAAAACACATTGCAGAAATAATCCACTTTGAAACAACTGTAACTGTCCTGGCTCATTGTTAGGGAATCCTGAGAATTGTAGTTTGTTGTGGCACCAGAGCTCTCTGACAAAGAAGGCTAAATATCTCAGAAAACTACAGTTCCCAAAATTCATTAGCACCAAGTCAGGGCAGTTAAAGTGGTCTCAAACTGGATTATTTCTGCAGTGTGTTTTGTACTTTAGAGGGGGAGAGAAACAGGAATGAGATTGGTTCCTCACAAGCCTTTCATATACCTTTGAAACACCTGGAGTGGGAGCTAGAAACACTGTTGTGAATGGTATTATGAAATGTATTGTGCAATGCCAACTCTTTGACCTGGATGTTTGTTGCTGGCAGGCCATTAAGTACATTAAATGCTGGGTGTGTATATTCAGGAATGCTTTCTTGAATTTCTAGTTAGGCTTTCAGCAATTTGGGAAGATAGTAATAGTAAAGAGAATGATGTGGACAAATGTATAGGAATTCCATACATTTCAAAGGGTGTGAGGTCCCTTTGCAAGCAAAAAGATAAACTATTGAAGGGACAAATGTTGTTTCCCTAGTATAGTGGTTTAGTATAAAATAGTTTATGAACCTTTAGTATGTTATGTTTCAGGTTAACCAATATTTTGATATTTTGTAGATTTGCAATTTCATCACTTGCAGAGTCTGTTCATTGCTGCTGATTGCAACTATTTCAGACACTATCATGGCGTTCACAGTTGCTGTGGCCAGTTTGTCACCTGTGGCTACCATTTTGGTGATTAAGTGGTCCTTTGAAAGCAGACAGCCAGACCACTATTGTGGCCATAGGTGAAGTCTTCTCAACCAAAGATGGTGCTTCATTGACATCGCCTTTGAAAGCCCAAGGTCACTTTTAAGCTGTGGCAGAGTGGGACTTTGTGGAGATTATGTAATATTTCTTAGAATTAATTGGTCATACTGTATGCAGGCTTAATCTCCATGCAAAGAACAATATTCTTACTTTTATGAAAGAAGTTGTACTAGAAGATATGTCTTAAATTGGAAGCCATTAAATAAATTATTTCTATTATTTAATCTTTTAAGATCTCAGAGAACATGCAGATTGTTTTAAACTGCTGCATTCAGTGTGTTATGTTGGCTAAACATGAGTACAAGGACAGCATGGGATGATGGGGAAGGAGCAGACAGAATCGTGGGTGCAGCATAACTTGAACTGGGCTCCCAAGCTAGCCTCCTGCTTTCAGGGATAGGAGAGGTTGCTACACTAACTGCCAATCCAGTTGGCTTTGCTACATCAAGCTGGGAGGAACCATTTTGTCCTTTGTACAGCCTAGAATTTTGGGGGGAGTGTTGGTGAGGATTAAAGCCATTTTTGTCTGGGATTGTGGGAATTGCCTGGTTCTGTGTTGGATGCATATTTGCATCTGTACTGCAATGTTCATTTAGTCCCCTTGGATCTTTTGATGGAGATAGGGATGCGTATATTCACTAGCAGTGACCTACAAATAGTTATGCTAAACTTGTTGAGTGTACCTAGCTTGAAATTGTGACTTTTGTTTTTACTGAGTTTAGCAAGATCCTTTCTTGATAGACTTGTATTTGAAACAGAAGTCTTTTTTTAAAATTTAAAAACCAAAATTACTGCCAGACTGCATACAATTTCAAATTCTAATTGTTAAATTATACACTAGGATTAAAAGTCAGAAATGCATTTTTTTGCAAAACTTACAGAGTTCAGTCAAAAAGAAGTATCATGTCCCATTTTGGGGAAAAGGCAGGATATAAATCCAATAAATAATACAAAAGATTATATAGGTAGAAAACAAGATTATCTCCCAATTCTTTCCAGAACTAGGGCGGCTATCAGGACTTTGCTGCTGAGAAAGTTAATCCCAGTCCAAAGTGAAGGAATGCATTTAAATGCCATTGAAAGAAAAAAAAATCTAGATATTGCTGTGGTAGAATTCAAGTAAAGTTTGAATATATAAACATTATCACCTAGTTTGACATATCTTGCATCTGTGTTAGAATGTAGGCCTTTTTGTCTGTTCTGCTTCTAGCTTCTTGTATTGTCATTTTAAATTGAGAGCCTTCTTGTGGTTGTCTTCTTGCAGGTGGGGCTGTAGCTTTCCAAGTTTCATAATTTTCAGCTGACAATTTAACAGTTATATATACCTCTATCTACATACTTGTTTATGAGCAAGAAACCAATGGTCTCAGTAATTCATAGCAAACTGGTGCCTGCTTCAGGACCACTGGCTGCCTCAGCTTCTGTCCAGCTAGACAATACATCAAGTGCTCTCAAGCCTGTGATGCCACCACTAAATCTGCAAGACTACAGTGGGGAACAAATGTCTAACCCTGAAGTGATTTCCAACTTAATTTGCACATCAGAGATGGGTGTCTCACTATCAAAGATAAAGAAGGAAATTGAGAAGCCACAAACCACTGTCTATGAAGCTTTCCTCAAATTACCAGATGTATGTGTAGAACTCTCTAGGGACTTCATTCCTACACTGGAGGAGATTGAAGAGTTCCTGAATGAGAAAATGGCACTTCTCAAGGATGAGCTCAGTGAGAAACAGCCAGTAGGAAGACAGTTGGAGATAAAATCTGAAATCAACTTGGGCAGCCTTGGAGAACAGTCTGTTGCTGGAACCACTCTGGATGATGGACTTTCAAGCTCTGTTCAGGCCAGAGTGGTGGCTGATGGTACAAGCATACCTGGGACCTTAGGGTCTGTCCCTGTTGTCCTTCAGATTCAGCCCATCCAAGTGAGTGAAGGTGGCTCGTATCCACAGAACCTTAATGGTGGTATCAGAGTGACACAGTTGGTCATCAGAATGCAAGGCCAGAGCATGACTGTTCTTCCTCAGGTTGTCCAAAGCCCTACGACAGACATAGACCAAAAGTATGTACGAATTGCCCCTTTGCCTGTGGCACTGAGACCTGGAGTTCTTGAGAGTGCAAGGAGCATTGAGGCCAAACTCCCCAAGGTCTCTCCTCCCACCATTAGAGTCCACAAGTGCACACATCCTGGCTGCACCAAGATGTACACTAAGAGTTCTCACCTCAAAGCACACTTCCGACGCCACACTGGAGAAAAGCCTTACACATGTAATTGGCCTGACTGTGGTTGGAGGTGAGTATATTTCATTGAACGATATTTTCCTCCCTGCTGTTCAGCTTTTCATTCTTTGCTAACAGGTTGTCTTGTTTTTCTCCTAACGGGAAGTGAAATACTGTAATCTCTTTTAAAATTACTCTGTTTCTCTCAAACAATAATCCAGTCCTATTTTTTTTTCTAATGTCAATCCCACTATGCCCAGGAATGTGGCCAAGAAGAGACTCCAAGCTAGTACAAGTTTGTAATTTTTAGAATTTCAGCCTGTTTCCAGGTGGTTTGTGGATTTTGAGAATGTGTGGGGCAGGTGGGAGTGTTAAAAAGGCAAACCACCACTCCAAAAAGTTTTAGCACCTCTTCATTTATTTTATTTTATTTTATTTTATTCTGTGGCCTTAGGGTGCTAAAAGGGGTTGGTGGGAACATGCAGTCTGATCTGCATTTTTGTCACCCATGGCGTAGACAGCATGAGCAGGATAGACCAATGGTCTTACTTGGTATAAGTAAGCTTCCTTCCTTAGCAGTGCAAGAGAAAAGTCTCATTGATTTGTTGCATATTTCCAGACACCAGGCCGCTGTTATCTCTCTTGGCCACCTCTTCTCAATGGAATTGCATCCAACACTTTTAATGGCTACATAAATATTTCCAACTCACTGTTGCTGCTTCCCCCAGAATTCCTTCCTTCCCTAGGTTGGATGGAGCCTACATGTTTCTGTGCCTCCTGGCATACAAATGATTTTCCACAGAGAGGCTATAGCCCTGCAAAGCATGCCTTCAAACCATCAAGTCAGCTTTTATTTCCTCACCACCCCCACCCTGCTTTTTGTTACATTTTACCTTATAAAAAAAGTAGAAATCTTGAAAGATTATCAACAATGTTAGGATTGGTCCTAATCAAAGTATGTCTAGCCATAGATTATGGAATATACCATGGAACTGCTTCACTTGTATGCTCTTTTTGTAATAGTGTTTCCAAACTACAGGATTTATTTTATGGGTGAAGTTGTAAAGCCTTGAGAGATTGTGTTTATATGCATCCACCCTATATATATATACTTCTTTCTCAAGCAGACAGTTTTATTTAAAATATAAACGCCTCCAGCTGTCCTTGTATCAGTGGAGTTATTAAAAATATGAAGAGGATGTGACCAATGAATGTGCAATTGTCACAGTTTTCAGGGAGCTTTGCAACAATCTTTCAGAGTTCTGCTGCATTAGTCTTGCAGACTGCTAGTGATAAGCAGGGGAACATGATGAAATATCTTATCTTCTTTTCAAAGCAGGATGCATGTACCCAGAGTTCAAGCATATCAAAGAGTTATTTTGCATTAACTCTAACTTCAAACAAGGGTGATGTGTGTATTCCATTTTGAAGTTGCTAAAATACCTAACCACATAGAGGAGTGTGCCCAGAGCTTGGGAAAGTTACCTCTTTGGACTACAACTTTCAGAATTTGGAATGCCCAGAATCCTAAAATAACTTTAGTTCTAAAGTAACTTTTTTCTATACTGATTGAGCAGTCTTTACAGCCTTCACTGCACTTTAAACAAGACAGTGTAAGGAAGATAGGACAGTCCCTGTGGCATGCACAGCTTTGCCAACCAAGTGAAGAGAATGTCCTTCCGGAAGCACTTGCCTCCCTCTGCCTAATGGATGGGCCAGCCTAGAACCTTTCATCAAAAAGCAGCAAAAGTTTCATAGAAGGGCCATAGTTCAATGGCAGAGCACAAGCTTTGTGTGGAGAAGGTTCACAGTTTGGTATCTGGCCTCTTTGAGCAGGACTGGGAAAGACACATGGCTGAAACCACAGAGAATTGTTGCCTGTCAGTTTAGGCTATATGGAGATAGAAAGACCTGTCCCAGCTTTAAGTAGTTTTGTATATTTATCTAAAATGATAGAAGAGGGATGATTGTTTATTCCTCCCACTTTGAACTGGGAAATGTTACCTTTTTGGACTGTAACTCTCAGATGCTGGCAGATGGATTCTGGGAATTGTAGCCTCAGAAAGCAACTTTTCCAACCTTCACCATCTCCCTTGCTACTTTGCTACTCTCTTAATTTACTGCTTCCTTTCAGTCTACAGGCTGTCATGCTCAAGAGAGTCCTGTATGATCTTGGCTTATCTGCTGCCTTCCAACTTCTTTGGCTATAATGACTTGAGATTTCAGAATGTACTTCTGCTTTACTACAGAGAAAGTCTGTATTTTTCCTTGGAACTCTGGTAAATGTATTAGGAACTCATTTGATGGGTGTCATGCTCTGTAAAAGCCTCTGCTGTGTTAGATATGAGCTGCAAATACAGATGGCAAATGGAGGAGACAGTCACCCTGCATTCCTTTGTACATTATGGAGAAGCTCACCTAATGGCTCTACCATATGTGAGGGTCATCAGGAATTCAGAGTTTTCATTTGAAAGCTTATTCCTTTCATGTTCCTTGGAGACATACCTTCTATTCCTTGACTCTTAGCACTCCCAATATAAAGGAATGAGATTTTAAATTATTTTCCCAATACCCTATTGGCAAAGCCTGGACAAGTTGCTTTTTTAGACTGAAAATCCCAGCATTTCTTTCCATCTTTGGTCATGTTATAGTTTATAGGAGTTGTCCACCCCAAAATAATTGCTGGAATCCTCTGTCACCATCTATGTTAAGGTAACTTTAAGATGCTTAGCTACATAGCAGAGATGCTAAGAAACCTTGTTAGTGAACTGGGAAGATGTGTGACAGAACATTGGCAAGAGTGTTCAATACTCATTGGTGTCCAAGGTGCACCAGGACTAAAGCAATGCACGTTGGGATCAATGCAATACAACAGTCACTTTGCCAGCTATGTTGCATAGTAACATGACAACAGAACTCTATTGCATGTGGATATATAAATTTCTGATATGGAGGTAATCAAATTGCCCACTTCTAATACCCACAGATATAAGTTCACTCCCCAACAGAATTCTGGCCAATGTTTCTAAGTGCAGAACAGATCATGTGTTGCCCAGCAGGAAATCTGTCACAGAGCAGAGAATCAAACCTGGAGTTCTTTATTATAGGTTAGCAGCTGTCAGACTCTTTCAGCAATCACATACCTGCCTTTACTGGTGCAGAAAGTTAAGTGGCTTCCCTTTCTCACTTATCCCCTTGTGGTGGAGAGATCACGTTTCTGGTTTTCTGTTTCAATCATACTCCATCTTCCTTCACTTTGGAAAAAAAATACATGGAATGAAGTAGGGAAAGATCACTTCTGCCAGCAGGATAGAACACAATCATCCACCCATTCATCACTTTAGTTATATTCTGCCTTTCTCCCAGACTGGGATCCACAGTGTCTTGCAAAAAGGCACAAAATCACAATAAAAACACATATAGGTAAAAAAAATCAACAAAAAATTAAGATTAAAACAGTATTTAACTACAACAAAATTACAATGATGTAAAATCTTACAGAAATAGAATGTAATGTATAATGGGGAGTGGGGAGGAGGGAGGTAGCCTAAAACACTATCTCAAATGATCTGGCAGCAACTAATTAGCAATGAGATCTTTATGTCATTTGGGACTGCTTTCTGAAAATATTAACCTGCTGTGGAACAGAGCTTGGAAATGGTACTTTTTTGGACTATAGCTCCAAAAAGAAGCTGCTTAGGGTTCCAGCTATGTGGGGAAAGGAGGATATTCAGACATGAAATCCAGTGGGTAATCTTGGGCAAGTCTCACGCTCTCAGCCTCAGGGGAAGGGAATGGTAATCTTCCTCTGAACAAAATCTTGCCAAGAAAAACCTTAGGTTCACCATAAGTCGGAAACAATTTGAAGGCACACAACACACAAACAGAAGTATAAAATTAATAAAATAAAAAAATAATTATTAATAATTAATAAAATTAATAATTAGCAGTGGTGTTGAACTGCTGTGGGGAAAATATATATATTCCATGGTAGCGAATTTTTAGGAATAGGACTGAAAATATAACTTTATCATAATGATATGTCAGAACTACACAATTCTATGGTATAGCTGCCTTTGAAATGTCCGTTTTCGTTACTCTATCTCAGAGTAACGAAAGGTCTCACTGAAATGATCAAAGGACCCGAGCATCTGTCCTACCTTTGGGGAAAGGTAAAATAGCTGGTACTTTTTAGATTATGGGGTATTTTAGATTTAGGTTGTGGGGTAAAAATACTTTTAAACAGGAGGACAATATACAGAGAGAGAGAGTGTGTGTGTTATATATATATATATATATATTTAGGAGTACTGTCATGAAAACATATGAAGGGAACATATGAAGAGCTTGGGCACATTATTTTTGGACCATGCTGCCTGGGAGATTCTGGAAGCTGTTGTGAATGAAAAAAGTACATTTTCCCAGCCCCAGGGAATAGATTCAGGATGAAGAGAGTAAAATACTTCTCTGTACAATAAGACATAATTAACGACATTTACTGCCACTAATTTACTGTTGGTGGCACTGTGTTAGAGGGAGTAGACAAATCCTGAAGGACAGGTCTGTCAAAAGGGGTTAGGCATAACAGGACTGTTGCCTTCATGTGTTGTTTTCTGAGTTCCAGGATATCTCTAGTTGGCCACTGTGGAAAATCAGGATGCTAGCATAAATTGAACTCAATCTCATCCAAAATGGTTGTCCTTATATTTCCTCTCATAAGAAAAGTCAAAATAGAGAAGGGAAGCAAGATAATGGTAAAGTTCATGATCAAGATCTTGGATTTGCTGATTTTGTACAAATTACACCCAAATAGGTCTCAGTTTGATGGGGTTTAGAGGGTACTCAACCCATCTTTGCTCCCATTCATCATTACCAAGCCAGCCATTTTTCATTTATCTCTCAAAAGCAATCCTCCACCATTCCTATAACCTGCTTTTTATAACATCTTACCTGGAGAGATCTGGACACCTTGAAAGGTTTGCCTACCTTCTCTCTCTCTCTCTCTCATCCTTAACTAGGGCTAATAGAGATATTATACATTCCCTCTGGGGTCATCTGTCCTGAATTACATGCCAGCTGCGGACAGAACTAGAAATAGATGCTTCTTCTTTTCTTCTCTTTTTGCCATTCTCTCTCTCTCTTTCCCCCTCCTTTTCCTCTTTTACTGGCACACATTTTTCTTTCTTTTGCTGCCATTTTCTCTTTCTGACACTCTTTTTTCTCTCCTTCCCTTCTCTTTTCCTCTTTCCTCTGTTTTTCCCCTTCCCTTTCTCTTTTTCTGACACCCTGTTCTCTCCCTTTCTCCTCCTTGTTCAGAGAACTGCACATGAAAAGAATAGATCACTCTTGCTAGACCTCACAACTGATCACTTGCAGTGTTTTTGAGACTGGGTTATGGGTTGCAGGTTGCCAACCCCTGCCCTGTATCTTTCCAATCACAAATACAAATTGGATTGAACAATAGCTGTTTTACAGTTAAGAAGGACAGTATCTGGCTGGGGGCTGTTCCTGCTATGAAAAGATTGTCAGTGAGATCATGTCTGGTCTGTTCCTGGATTATGTAACATGAGGGAGGTTGTGCTGTCTTCTGCACCTCTGTTTTCCTCACTCTAGAGAGACAGTATTTCACAAACATTATGACATTATTAGGGTTTTTGAGTTCCTTTGTTGGGAGGCTCTATGGGAACTATTGCAAAGTCTTATTACTGTGGCCAAAATCTTAAAAGAAAAAAGAACAGAAAGCATACTTAACATAGAGAGAGTCAAAGAGATACATGAGAATACTTTGGTAAACTTTTATTTGCCAAATACTTTGGTAAACCTTTGTTATTGAATCTCTGAGACTCCGTATTTGTACTTTTGCTTGGTTCATATATGAAATCTAGTTGGCATTTTTCCACTGCTGCAGAACATATACATTGGAGGACTGTATGAATTGGCCTATAGAATTGCACTTGCCCATTCCTACATTACTAAGATTCACATTTTCTACAACTCTTCCACACTGCAGAAATGAAGCAATTTGACACCACCATAACTGTCGTGGTTCCATCCTGTGAAATCTTGGAATCTGTAATTTGGTGAAGTATTCACCCTGTTTGCTTAGAGAGATCCGGTGGCATCACTATGGGGATGCAGGGCTGTGGCCTGCACCAGGTGACACCCTAAGGGGGGGGGGTGACACCACTTCTGTTCAAACACCTGTATTTTGGCAGAAACATTGTGGCATTTGCCTGTATCTATTTAAAATGCTTTAACAGGTGGTGGGAGTGTGGTGAACCTCAGTGAGAAAAGAAAGGAGGGGCCCCAATTCAAATTTCAATTTTTAAAGGAATTTTTAAATTAAAATTTTTTTAAAAAAATTCTTTTAAATTTTTCTTTAAAAGCATTACATTTTAACCAAATCTTCACTATCTATATGTAAATACATTTAGATTATGCATATGATATTGTAATTTGAAGGTATAATTTTCATTTTGCTAATTGTTTTATGTCACAACTATTAGCATTACATTCAGTGGTTTATGGAAATTAGGATTTATGAGTAACATTAGTGCAATTTTTTTCTTTTTTTTTACTAAGGATTCTATATAGTGCGAAATGGGAAAAGGAGGTCAATGGGGTATGTGTGACACCATGAGTAACCACATTGGGTGACACCAATCTTAGGGATGTCACTGGAGGGATCTGGTGCCTCACCAAACTACAAATGCCAGAATTCTGTAGGACTGAGTCATGCCAATTCAAGTGTTGTCAAACTGGGTTATTTCTGCAGTGTGGATACACCCTTATTCTTGCTTTTTGAGCTGTATCCCAGTCAATAAACCCTCTGGCAAACAAGATCCTTTTTACAAAGTCTTTTTATACCAGCCCTTATCATGTTTGTCCTCTGCCTAGGTGGAATCTTTAAGATTAACATTTGCACTGGGAAGACTGTGAAGGAGGGTTGGTGGTGAAACAGATTTTTGATGCAGGGTTGTAGTAGCATCCCTGCTGTAAAAATCTCTCTCTCTTTCTACCTGTCTCACCAGCTTTCCCAGCTTGTGAAAAACCATGGATCTATAGGTTTGGCCGCCAAAGCTGAAAATTATTAAGAAAAGCAGAAGCTGCTGAAAGAATCCCACCCCCACCCCCCAAATCCATAAGTTTCAAAATTCTTTTGTTTACTTTTGCAAGGCTTACACGATCTGGTTGTTTCCTTTCCTATATTCATACTGTTTGTTTTTGATAAAACATTTGCTGAAATATGTGAAACTGATCATCTTTTTTGCGGTGTCGGAACCTGTCCTTATTCTTTCAATGTTATTTCTGCCTTTTGTTCACTAACAAATTATCTGTTAAAGAAATAATGCCCAGGACCATATCTGATTTCTTAACTGAAGTTTGTGGTTTCAAAATGTGAGTAGGAAGCATAACTTTGGAAATGGAAAAAAAACTTTTTCTTAAAGATTGAAACTAAATTATTGACTGCTAGATCATCTATTCTTCATCCCAGAATCCTCTTCTGTATGTTGTAGTTTGGCTATGATGACACTGACGGAAGAAAACAGACTCCTTGGTTGCAGTAAACATCTTGTCCTCTGTCTGGCAGGTTTTCCCGTTCAGATGAGCTCTCTCGCCACAAACGCTCCCATTCGGGACTCAAGCCTTACCAGTGCCAAACCTGTGAGAAGAAGTTTGCCCGCAGCGACCACTTATCCAAACATATGAAGATCCACAAAGGGTCATTCAGTTTGGGAAGTCAGAAAGCCCAGGGTTGCATTGGAAATAGTTAACCCTCCATTTCCTGCTGTTTCAAGAGAAGCATCTTAATCAAATGAAATGGGAATACAAAATATGATTTTCCTCTGGGAAGAGAGGAAAAAACAAACTGATGGCTTAAAATCTATACATGGCCCAAAGCCTACGTTTTCGTGAACATGCCTTAAGGCTGCTAAGATCTTGATAACTGTGAGCTTTTCTGGAAAGATGGAATTACCTTTGAGGAGGAGATAATGTGACATTTAAAGGTGTTGAGATGGACAGGATACACTTCTCAATTTTCGAACTGGATTTTGGAAACAGGATAGATTTCTAATGCTCCTACTGCAGTGTATGCATGGGTGATAGGTGAACAGGAGTTCTCTTTTCAGCATCTCTTTCTCAGACAGCATCCTATTTGATTGTTCTGTCTCTGATTTTTAAATGTAAATGAACATTGGAATATTAATAAATTTTATTTTAAAATAATGCCAGCAAATGAATGCTGCTGAAGTTGTGAAAGCAAGTCTGAAAATTATCACAGTTTGATTCTAACGCTAAAAAATTCCTATTTTTAAAAATGAATTCTTAAGTTCCCAATTTTAAAACATGAGCTTTCCCAAAACTACATTTAGCCAGTTCGGTTTCATAGTATTCAACATGATTTTTTTGGATTACATTGATTCTCTTTGGAAGAATTAATTGTATTTTGGATTACTGTAACTGGCTTTTAAAGTTTCTCTTTAAATGCTTGTGTTCTGAATGATGTTAACTTAACTTGTCAGTGCCCTTCAATGGTACATAGAGTAAACTTTATGCACAGATTTTGTTTTTGTTTTTCTGAGCGTAAGCATTGCATGGTGAGAAACTGATTGCCTTTAGCTTCTTTAATAAGGCAAGAAAAAGTATCTTTTGCTCAGCCCATTTTGTTAAGTATGGCTTGGAAAAGTTACTGTTTTGGGCTAAAACTTTCAGAATTAATGTTGTTTGGTAGAGTTTGAGAGATTTAGTTATTTTTTCTCCCCAACTTCTGGGAAAAAAACTTGTTCATGTGCCTTTCATTTGAATTCATGTGATTGTTGTTTTCTCACTTGATTTTTTTTCATATATCAATAATGATTCCATTGTTTAAAGGTTTGAATAAGTTTGTTGTTACTGTTTTATTTAATTTATTTGATTGGCATTTGTTAACTCTGCTTGCAACAAGGAATTTAGGGCAAATGCAGCAACTGATACAATGCTACCTGCACTTTGTGCCTCAGTGTGGATTTAAACTAGGCCCCTGCTCCTTCTTTGTAGTAATTACACTACAGTACTTACTTTTCTAGAACAACCATCCTCTAAGACCTTAAAAACCATTATAGTATACCCAGCCATAAGACACTTTCTTGTTTTTGCAAGCCACAATATGGTACTGTATACCTCTGGAAACTATTGCTTTAATATGGATTCAAAGCTACTTTAAATAGCAGTTTTGAAGTAAAATAACTCATATATGCGTCCTCCAATAATGCAGTAGCAGCTGGTGGCTTCTACATTAGTGAGCTGGCAATTCTGCCCTGGGTTTCAATCTAAAATTTGGAGGAGCTACCTTTGCAGTAATGAACAGCAACAACCCGGTTCTATCTATTTTTAAGAAATGAAAAAGGGAAAGGTACTTTTAAAATGTTTAACTATAACAATAACAAACTGCTGGGTGGGTGTAAGCCTAGAACTGGAATGTTGTTGTTATGTGCCTTCAAGTCGTTTCTGACTTATGGTGACCCTAAGGTGACCCTATCATGCGATTTTCTTGGCAAGATATGTTTAGAAGGGGTTTGCCATTGCCTTCCCCTGAGGCTGAGAGCATGTGACTTCCCAAGGTCAGTGGGTTTCATGGCTGAGCTGAGAATTGAACCCTGTCCAGCACTCAAATCACTATGCCACACTAATAAAAGCGACTTTCAAAGCTCTGGTTTAATATATTCTTGCTGCGAAAGAAAGGACTTTTCACCTGGGCCATGGGGAATGTACTGTTCTGCAGCTGTACTTGAACTAGAAAAAGATGCCATGCTCCAATGAGGCCAGATGTAGTCCAAGCACTTGTAGTTTTGTTCCTTTTGTTTCTTATGTACTGGCCAAGTTCTTAACAGACGATGAGGACAATAGTTTTCAAAGGTGGTAAGACCAGCAGCCTGCATCTTACACATGTTTACTTGGAAGACTCTGATTGTGAGATGTGTATTTGGGCATAATTCTTGTTCTTGCTTGCCTTGAATGTTCCAACCGCCTTCCCCTTTGGGCACCTTCTTTTTCTGTACATGCCAGCCTGGGTGACTCACAACCCAGGCTTTTCCCTTGCTCTAGAGTTCTATACATACAAATTCAATCTGCTCTCTGGCTACATTATCCCAAGTTGCGCCATCTCAGTTTCCATGCAAGCTTCTTAATGAATATATAAAGAAATTCTGTTGCCCTTGCCCTTCTCACTGAATGAGCCTCTGCTGGTGCAAGTTACCAAGAGAGGGATTATAAAGCACATCCTGCAGAAAAATGCACAATGGGAACTTTAGCTATTTAAAGCCAGCAAAAAGAACTCTTTGGCTCACAGGTGCAGAAAGCCAGGATTCATGCCCAGCCATGCAGAGAGAAATATTTGCATATGTCACTTTAGAGAAAAACAAACTGAATCAGCCATCAAAGCTGGCAGATTTATTTGCCAACCAATGTGTTCCTTCTGAAAAGAAAATGCCTTTTGGCAAACCATGTGATTTCCTCCCTCCCTCCCTCCCTCTTTCTTTCTTTCTTTCTTTTCTCTCTCTCTTTCTTTTTCTCAGCTTTCATATGATAACACCGGTGATGGTTTACCTACTTGATCTCTGGAGACCTATTTATTTTAACAATCAGTTATCCTGGGACAAGGATCCCTTATTTCACTTTAGTCTCTGTCAAATATGTATTCATTATACATTCTAGAAGTCATGTATTCATACAGTATGTATTCATTATACATTCTAGAAGTCTAGAAGAGGTTGATGAAAGCAAAGTAAATCTACAACCTACGATAACATTAGAGACTTTTTTTCCCCCCAGCATAGCACAAATGGTCATGCAATACTATCAGCATTATTAACTCTGACAAATATGGTTCACACTCCCAAGGACTGAGTTCTAGTGACTAAGGTCTGAAACACACTGCAGAAATAGTCCAGTCTGAGATGGCTTTAACTGCCCTGGATCGATGTTAGGGAATTCTAGGAGCTGTCATTTTGTGAGACATTTAGCCTTCTCTGACAGAGCTCTGGGGCTACCCTAGCACTGAGCCAGGGCAGTTAAAGTAATGTCAAAGTGGATTATTTCTGCTTTTGGACCTGTGTTTTCTAAAACTACACTAAAAGGAGGTGTGGCTGAAAAAGCTGACAAGATTGTCATTTGGGTCAGCAGAATTATTATCTCGGGATAACAGTTGTAGGTAAGCAACTCTGAGACAACCCTTTCTGAGTGTTGACTGCATGAACCAAACCCTCAATGAGGTAATACAAATGTTGCTTTATGCTCCCATAATTTAAAGGAGTGACAAACTGGGATACAGCTGGTCTGACAATGTGCCTTTGCTGTTTCAGGGCGAATTGTTTCTTCCACAAGGCCTTGAAAGCAGAAGGGTTTTTACTGAGATAAATGCCTGCCTGGCGGTCTCCAGGTGACAATTTCTCAGGTGAAGGCTAAGGACATCAGTTCACTTAGGCAACACTTGCTTTATTTAGAGACATGGCTACAACCCAAGTTAAGAACAGTGGTTTTGGATAAGGGTAATGATGCCGCTTGCCTGAAGTTTTCACAGAGCGTCAGTAGACTTTACAGCAGATGTAGAGAATGTATAGGAAAAAGTGTACAGTAGGCCCTTGGTATCCTCTGGGGTTTGGATCCAGGAGTCTCTGTGGATACAAAAATCTGTGGATGCTCAAGTCCCTTTAAATTCAATGTAATAGTAGAATAGTGTCCTTCATATAAAATGGCAAAAAGCAAAATCAAGTTTTGGTTTTTGGAATACACACACACAAATATATATACAGTTGCTCTTCTGTTTGCACGGACTTCAGGTCTGCGACCCTCACTTACTTGTGAGGAGCAAACCGATGGGGTTAAAATGGGGTGCACACCTGAGGAGCATGCCCCCAGCCGCTTGCGGGCCTGCACCCCCATTGTAGTCTATGGGGCTTGAATATCTGCAAGTTTCCATTTTTGTGGGGTGGGTGGGGGTCCAGAACAGATCCCTCGTGAAAACGGAGGGATGAATTTATATATATATATATATATATATATATATGGAATATTTTCGAGCCTAGTCTTTAACGCTGTTTTATTTTTAAATTCAGACAGGTATTCAGGTGTTGAGTCTCTTTTGGCAGGTCATTCCACAGTTTAAGGGTGGCTGACAAAAAAGTCCTCTGACAGCCGCCAACCTAGACTTGAAGGCACACAATAGCAACAACTTTTCTCTTATTTACTGTTGTGGTGGGTTTTTTTGGGTGGTGGTGGTGGTGGATAAAAATAGTAAAAGAGTTTTCATACCTAAGATCAAACATGGATCAGAGTGGGGACTGCAGCCAGGAGATCAGAAGAAGAAGAAGAATTTGGAGGCAGCTATGAAAGAACCAGAAAAGATCCTAAAGTGCAAGATACACAACTGAACACAAAAGTTAGAACTGTACAAACTGATGTATGGATGTGAGAAAGCTGGACAGTGGAGAAAGCAGATAGGAAGAAAATTAATTCATTTGAGGTGTGGTGCTGGAGAAGAGTGCTGAGGATACCATGGTCAGCCAAGAAGACAAACTAATGGATCCTTGAACAGACTAAATTGAAATCTCCCTGGAAGCCAAGAAGATTAAACTGAGGCTGTTGTACTTTGGCCACATCATGAGAAGGAAAGACTCCCTAGGAAAGACAATAATGCTAGGAAAGGTGGAGGGATGCAGAAATAGAGGAAGGCTGCATACTAGATGTATGGACTCTATTCAGGAGGCCATGGGTTTGCAGGAATTAAGCAAAGCAGTGGAGGATAGGGAAACTTGGAGATTTCTCTTCCATAGGGTCGCCATGGGTTGAGATCGACTTGAGGGCAGTTAACAACAACAACGGCTTTGATATTTACACATTTGATTATTCAGGAATTTGATTAATATGTTCTCTCTAGGAGCATCTAGGTCCTCCAGTGCAACTCTATGGTCAAATTCAACTAAAAAGTTGCACTGAAAGAGCTAGAGATTCCTATAGAGAATACTCCGCTAGGCCCTTGTAGCTCCTCCAATGCAGTTCTAGGGTCAGTGCCTGGGAGATATTGACCCACAGAGTTGCGCTGGAGGACCCAGAGATCCGTAGAGAGGTGTCCTCTCGGATAAAAACATGGTGTTTTTGTTATTTGTGGCTTTCCCATATTCATGGGGGTCTTGTTGTGCCCCTAACCCTTGTGAATATGGAGGGACAAGTGTACATTTAATACAGTCATGTGAGCAATCTCTCCATCTTGTTTCTCCTTTATTACTTTGCTATCACTTTTATAGGAGACCATTTATTTAGTGGTGTGTGTGTGTGTGTGTGTGTGTGTAAACCTTTATTCACAACACACACCCCAATATTTTACTAAGGGCATCCAACTGTGCTCCTTTTGCCCCCCCTCCCCCAAAATCCATAGGTCCAAAATAAAACACTGCAGAAGGAATAATAATAATAATAATAATAATCCCAGTTTGACACTGCTTTAATTGCCCTGGTTTTTTTTGGGGGGGGGGGGGGTTCAGTCAGTGCTATTAAGGGGGAATTCTGGGAACTGTAGTTTTTTGTGAGACATTGAGCCTTCTTTGTTAAAAAAGAGAGAGCTCTGGTGCCACAATAAACTACAATTCCCAGGATTCCCTAATGGCACTGAGCCCAGGGGTTGTTAAAATGGTGTCAAACTGAGATTTGTGTTTTTGGACCAGGCTGCATCCACATTGGAGAAATAACCCAGTTTGGTACAGCTCTAAGTCTTTGTTTGGCTCAATTGCTATGGAATTCTGGGAGTTGGAGTTTGTTGTGGGCCCAAAGGGCCCACAACAAACTCCAACTCCCAGAATTCCATAGCAATTGAGCCAAACAAAGACTTAGAGCTGTACCAAACTGGGTTATTTCCACTCAGTGCAACAACAGGCCTAAGAACTCCAACTCCCAAGGTGCTTTGCGAAGGAGTGGGCGGGGCCAAGCCTCCTATTGGCTCCTCTCCTTCCTAGGTCCCCTGCGATTGGTTGGTGGCCTCGGGAGGGCGGAAGTGCCAGCTACTACGGCGGCCGTCATGGGACGAAGGCGTGCAGTTGCGGAGTAAGAAAGAAGAAGAAGAAGAGCCTGGCGTTGGATGATGATGATGATGATGATGATGATGATGATGATGATGGGGAGCCATGATGGGAGATGCTGCTGCTGCTGCTTTTGCTGCCAGCCATGAAAAGAGGGGAGGCTGGGCAGGGAGCGCCAGGCTGGGGAGGTGAGTGAGCCTTTGAGGCTGAGAGAGTGTGACTTGCCCAAGGTTTGTTGTTGTTTGTTGTTGTTAGTTGTTGTTGTTGTTGTTGTTGTTGTGTGCCTCCAATCCACTTTCTGACTACTGGAGGCCTCTCCTTTGGCGTTTTTCTTGGCATGATTTCCTTGCCACATGGACATCCTCTGAGGCTGAGAGAGTGTGACTTGCCCAGTTGTTGTTGTTGTTGTTGAGTCATTTTCCACTTACAGGAGGGTGACCCAGTGTCCTCACCGACCAGGAGAACAAGGCACTGTGAAATGCAGGACATTTCAAGAAAATAAAATCTAGAAACACTCGATATGACATATAAACCCATGCTCCTTCATCCAGCTCAAAATGGAGGAATTCCTCCTGGTCAAAAGCTTCAAACGGAGGACCTTTGGTTGCAACCTGGACTTAAGGCGGCGAACGTATCGTGAGATTTTTTCTTGTCAAGTTTTCTCAGAAGGGGTTTGCCATTGCCAGCCCCTGAGGCTGAGAGAGTGTGACTCTCTCAAGGCTTGTTCTTGCTGTTGCTGTCATTGTGTGCCTCATGGTCATTTCAGACTTATGGCGATGCTGAGGTTATCGTAGGGTTTTATTTTCTCTGAGTCATTTCTGTCTTATGGTTTCTTTCCCACCAGCATCTGGAGTCCCTGGCTCTCTCTGGACATTAAATGGCTGTTTTCCCCTTATAGCTAAATGGCAGAAGGAGGCTATTCCTGCCCTTCAAATTTATTACGTATTATATTTATTATATCAATTTGTATCCTTCTTTCCTTCCAGAATTCCAATTATGTGTGAGCGTGTGTTGTGGAAGGAGGTACTGGATACCTCCTTGCACAATGAGCCTAAAAAGACAAATCTGTGCATTTGCTGTTGTGTGTCTTCAAGTCATTCCAACTTCTGGCGACCCAAAGGTGGTGAGGTTTTCTTGGCAAGGTACCATCAGAGGAGGTTTGTCTTTGCCTTCCCCTGAGGCTGAGGTCCCAAACGCACTGCAGAAGTAATCCAGTTTGAGACCGCTTTAACTGCCCTGGCTCAGTGCTAGGGAATCCTGGGAATTGTAGCTTATTGTGGCACCAGAGCGCTCTGACAGAGAAGGCTCAATGTCTCACAGAACTACAGTTCCTAGGATTTCCTAGCATGGAGCCAGAGCAGTTAAAGGGGTCTCAAACTGGATTTTTTTCCTTTTAAATTATTCTTTATTGAGATAAAATAAAAAGTTACCCAGAAAAGCATAAATTCAACATCGATCATGAATTTCTCACCATCTCATCAGTTTTTGTAATATAAAATCAATCACACCTTTTGATTTATAAGCAAATAAATAAAACATGCATTCAGAGACATAAATGGAAACTTAAACAAAAGCCTACAAAAAAACACTAATCACTTCCGTAATTTTTTTCCCTTATTCATAATTTGCTAAATTTCCTTCTAAATTGACATTTCTCAATCCTTGCAGAAATAATCTGAGTTGAGAAATGTAAACTCGATTATTTCTGCACTGTGTCTTGGACCTGAGAGAGTGTTATTTGCCCAAAGTCAACCAGTGAGTTTCTGTAGCTGAGCTGGGATTCGAACCTAGGTCTCCAGAGTCATAGTCCAATACTCAGACCACTGTGACATGCTGGCTCTTCTTCCAAAGCTGAGGGGGGACTTTCACAAAAGGCTCTGGGCCTGGGGTCATCCCTGTTTCACTCTCCTTTCTCCCCCCTGTTGCTTCCTGACTCCAAGTGGATGCCAGAGTTTCCCTGGTTTTCCCTTGGAGTTGCAGGATACTATCTCTCTCTTCACTCAGCAGCTTCTGTAACTGTTAACTTTATTAATCATTTCCGGATTGCCGTTAATTCATATACCACTAGTGATAGACATAGTGCTTTGTGGCATGTCTTGCTTCATTGCAACACCTTTTCATAACTAATAATTCTTGTCATTTTACAGAGGAGGAGTGGGAAGGCAAACAGAGAGAGACTGGGAGGTTTATCACACTAGAGGGCAAACAAGATTTAAACAGGAATTAAACAGGAGATGCCCTATGTTAAACATAAGGCATGTTAAATACCCTATGTTAAACATAACACATTTCCTGTTTAATTCCTGTTTAATTCCTGTTTAAATCCTGTTTGCCCTCTAGTGTGAGAAAGGGTTATGCTGGGCTGAATCTCTCTTATCCAGAATCTGAAATACTGTATTCCAGAAACCAAAAAAAAAATTTTCCCCATGGCTGGTTGAGATAGTGACACTTTTGTTTTCTGATGGTTCGATATACACAAACTGTTCCATGCACAAAACTAGTGAAAATATTGCGTACCTTCATGCTTTGTGTATCAGGTGTATATGGAACATAATGCATTTTGTGTTTAGACTTGGGTCCCTTCTCCAAGATGTCTCATTTAGTAAGTACAAATCTGTATTTGTGGATTTTACTGGCAGGGCTACATTTGTTCCTCTTTGTAGCTTTATGTTATCCTGCAGCCCTGGGTTTTAACTTTTGGCCTTTGGAATTTAACTCCACTGTTCCTTTCTGGTGTATATTCACATGTAGATATGTGACTCTTAATGCATGCTGTTATTTTTCCAGTTTCCTCCGTCTTCAGGATCCCCCACTGTGGCTCCCTTGGGTTTATACTCCTGCTCTATCTGGATTACACCTCCTCACCCTATGAACGTCAACAAGTTGTATCATGTATTTCTGCAGTAAAGGAGATCAGAACCTCTCTTCTGGCTGCATGTTTAATAAGGACAGAGGTCATGTGGGGCAATCCATAGTTCTTTTTTAACCTATAACAGGAACACAAATGGGGAATATGAGGAATAAATAGTCACTTTTAAAAGCTGGAAATGTGAGGAATAGCCTCTTTTAAAAGTTGGGAATGTCAAGAATAGCCACCTTTAAAAGCACCCCATGCATGTATTTGGCTTCTTTGTGGGCCAGTCCACACTAGAGAAATAACCCACTTTGTCACCGCATTAACTGCCTTGGCTCACTGGTAAGGAATCCTGGGAACTGCAGTTTATTATGGCATCAGAGCTGTCTGATAGAGAAGGCTAAATGTCTCACAAAACTACAGTTCCCAGAATTCCGTAGCATTGAGCCAGGGCAGTTAAAGGTGTCTCAAACTGGATTATCTCTTCAGCATGGATTGGACCTGTGTCAATGGTGCCAGAGTTTTAATATGTCCAAAGTATTTTGTTAAACTAAAGATACTGATATGAACATGGTCTGTGTGCATACAAGGCCATACTTTCTCCACCCGATTAAATTTTTAATTAATATCCTTAACATAGGTTTGCACTTTCACTACCTGTAAAAAGGCAGTTGAAAGTATGGGCAAAGTCTGCCTTGTATTTCTCTCCTAACAATCCTGATGGCTTAAATCCAGGCTCCTTGACAGACCTCCCTGAGATTCTCCCTGAGATTCTCCAAAGACTCCCTTCTCTCGGTCCCACCACCTTCACAGGGAAGATGGATAGAGATGTGTGGCAGGGCCTTCTTGGTAGCTGCCCCTTTTTTGTGGAAATCTCTTGCTAGAGAGGCCAGAATAGCCCCTTTCCTTCTCCTCCTCCTATAACCAGGCAAAGACTTACTCTGGCACTTTTAGAACTGAAGCATTTTAAAGAAAGGGATTTTAAGAGGCTGCTGTAATGTTTTAATTGTGCTGTTTTAGGTGATTTTTTTATTTTAAGTTTTAAACAGTTTAATATTGTGACTAGTTTAATTTTATTTTAATGGTAGCATTTTGTATGTTTTTAGCTATGTTGTACTTGTTTTAATTTGTAAACTGCTTTGAGCTTTGCCAAAAGATGGGGTATCAATAAAGATAATGATATGCCAAAACTAATGGAAAGCATAACTGGGCCATCCTTTATGGTCTAAATTTCACAGAAATATCTCTTTGTTTTCTGTTCTGATGGCCAATAACTTTTGGATGTGTTTTCCCCCAGCCTTTCCTTTTTACTGTTTGCTGCAGATGATTATTGAACTGCCTGAATCAGTATATTAGTGTTTTTCTGAATAATTTCCTAACCTTTGGCCCTCCCATTTTGTTTACACTTTCCTGCCCTATTGAAAATTTTCAGAATCTGTTAGTATTTTGCCATTTCAACACACTATTTACAGTCATTACCAGGTTTGCTTTCTTTTTTTGCAACAGCTGACCTTTTGTAATTGAGCTAGGAGATTTTTCTGTTCCCTTTATTAGTTGTTGTTCTTGTTGTTGTCGTGTGCTTTCAAGTCATTCCTGATTTATGGTGACTCTAAGGTGGACCTATCACAGGGTTTTCTTGGAAGGATTTGTCCAGAGGGATTTCCTTTTGCCTTCCTCTGAGGCTGATAGAGATTTGCCCAAGTCATTCAGTGGTCATCCATGGCTAAGAGGAATTTGAACCCTTTTCTCTAGAGTCATAGTCAGTGCACAAACAACTACACCACCTTGGCTCTCCTTTCCTTGATCATCCTTATATTATCTGTAATTATTTCATTTATTCCATATCTCATCTTCCACAGCCTTCTTCTTTATTGTCATTGCTCCATGTTGCTTGATGAATGGCCTTCTTGCCAGCCCTGTGCTGTTTGCTGTATGCTTTTTGCTGCTGTCCTGGTCAAGAGATGGCAGTGGGTGGCAACTGGAACAGAGAGATACAGCAGGATGTTTTTGTGGCTGGTAGGAACTAACTGGAAAAACAGACAAATGTATATTTTTAAAAACTCCAAAACTAGCAAAGAAGTTCATGTTTACCAACTCCTGTCACTTGGATTTCCCAGCAATGGGAGTTTTTTTCAGTGGAAGATCTTCTGTCTCACTTCTCTTGAAAAAAGAATGAGAGTTTCTTAGTGCTGTATACAAAAACATATTGCTGGTTGTGTTAAAGATCTCTGCAGATATCATTCTGATCACTTAGTTCTGAAGTAATAAGTGAGATGGGACACTCTATCTCTTTATTTGAAAACACTAAGGTTCCCTTTTGTGCTACGAAATGAGAAAGGAAACTGAGAGTGCACACATGCATTCCTTCATGCCAAGAACTTGGATGACAACATAGGCGCAAAGCATTGAAATATTGCATTTCCGTTCGGGACTTTGATCTCTGAAAGAAAAAGGGAGCTATTTGTAATCGACTCTGTAAGATTGGTCTTTTTCCTTTGAATGTTCATTTCTTCGCTGGAAATGCTTGCAAGATCACAAGTTTGTTTGCTTAAAACAAAAAGGGTTTAGGCAACAATACAGAAGCATGTATAAATATTTTTAGCCTGTAGGGCCAGAAGGGACGGCCCTCTGCAAACCAATATGGCAGTGAAATGGGGCCACACAGAGAGAAGGGAATTCCTTCTGTATGGAGTGGGGCACTTTAGATTTCCAACTCTTAGTCTGATGAGTGGCTGTTAGATTATGGCTGCATCCACACTGGGGAAATAACACGGTTTGGCACTGCTTTAATTGCCATGGCTCTTCACTCTGGGCCCACAACAAACTCCAACTCCCAAAATTACATAGCCTTGAGCCAAGGCAATTAAAGCGGTGCCAAACCAACTTATTTCACCAGTGTGGATGCAGCCGCAGTTGTGTGTTGCTGAGAATACCAGGCGAGGAACTTTAATGGGAGGAGAAATGTCTGAGGGTGCTACACCCCAATCATTTAACCTGTTAAAAGATCTTCCCCTTCTGCATCTTAAAGAGGGGGCTTTGGGGAGATGGCTGGAGGAAGATTTCTTCCATTAATCCAAATGAATTCTCTTTAAATGACTACTTAAGCAGGACAGAGAACATACTTTAAACACCTGAAAGGAACCAGCAGTGCGGAGGATGTAATCCACTAATTTGTGTGTTAAGGATGAATGCCTTATCCCTGCACCATGGTTCAGTATAGCTATCTAAAGCGACTGTGGCAGGTTTGAGGGCCATATTTATGACCCTTCAGGGACAACATAGACTACTAAAAAATAAAATGAAAATCCCCAAATGCCTGGAAGTCCACTTCTGGTTCTCAAAAACTAGTACTTTTTAAAGTTTAATGGTAGAGAGAGAGCTTGCAACCTATCTAAAAGGTAAATTATTGCACCATGAGCATTACTTCATCCTCGTTTTCTGGCCAGAAAGAAGATAGTCTGGGGATTCTGGAGGTATTGGCCACAAAAGCATTCCTGGAGGGCTGCACCTTATTCACCCCTTCAGTTGAGGATATCATAATAACTACCATAATCCTCTGCCCTAGTTCTTTGTGGGCTTCTTACATAGTTTTACTTTTAAAGTACATACTGATGTTGGGGACAGAATATTCTTTAAGGATATTAATCATAAATTTGGCAGATTTATTTTTAGATATACTGTACTAAGACATAGGTTTAAACTGGCAACTGGCCTTTATTTTATTTTAAGTTGAACATATAGACCACTTTCCCATGTAATGATACTCAAAAGTTTACAGTGAAGATTTAGAACATCATTGAACATGAAAATAATAGCATATATTGAAACATGATTGAAAAAAATTATCAATATTTTATACAAAATATTGTATAAAATTGTTTTTGATAATAAAAATAAATGTTTATTTATATTCCACCCCTCTGGGTGAGCAATCGGGGCGGAGTACAACACTTAAAATACATACAATTAAATTTTTAGAGATCTGAAGAGATAGGCATTTGAGGTGTTGATCAATCAGTCAATTTTATTATTACAATCAACTGATCAGTCATCAAATAAACATCAAATACGCATCAGAAGAACAACAACCATGACAGTAAAATAACAGTAACCTGAACATCAAATTATAACATCCAATTATAAAAGTGACTAAAAATTTAAGGGTATAAAAGCATACTAAAATTATTATAAAAGCATTATATAAAATCATTATAAAATCTTAAACAAATTTTACCATTTTACGCCGACAGACCATTGCTGCTGCACAGAAACTAGCCACTCTTGTGTTTGGGTCTCTTTTCAGTCTCAACCTGTGTTTCCTTTGCAGATTTCAGTAGAGCTTATTTTATATGTATTTTATCTTCTGCCTCAGTACTGTCCTCCTGTACTACCATATATACTCGACTATAAGTCTCCCTCATGTATATGTTGAGGAAATGTTTGGGGGCCAAAATTATGGATTTTGATATGACCCATACATAAATCAAGAATAAAACTTAGGGGTATGTGCCAAAGGATGGAAAGGACAATGGAAAGGAAAATGATACCAAAAAACTTCCAAACTTTCAGCAGACATATTTGTGTTCCCCCTAAATGCTGGATGGGTGAGAAGAGAATTACAATAAATCATGGCTGTGCGATGTGTGGGGAAGGCAACCAGACACAGTTAAGGAAATGCACACATATCAAAAAGGATGAAAAGACAAAAAAAAAAAAAGGTGGAAACATAGAGGAGGTCGAAGTTCCTGGGGTGGACTAAGCTCTCACCTTTTGTCACTAGTTGGAGAAGGGGATGGTTCCTTTTTGATAAGAATTAACATACAGTACTTACACTGACCAATCAGTAAGTCTATCCAGGGTTTGGGGGTCAATTTTATGACTAAAATTTGTAGTCTTATACATGGGTATATACCTTTTTTAAAACTTCTGTAGCATCAACAGTGTGTTTACATAGCCTTCTTTTGTTCAGTTGTCAAATGGATATGCTAACATTGAAATGATTAATAGCAGATATCTGGCAGGCGTCCAAATGCACAGTTTACATTTGTGTTTATAATAGTATCCCACACACTTCAAATTTCACGGAGCAAGCTTGCTTTTGAAAGTGAGAAGTGTTCATATTGTATTGTCCACAACACCTGTGAGCTTTTGTGGACTATGCTGCTTTTGTTGTAACACACATACCTGGCTACCTCTAGAAGAAGAGAAAATGAAACCAATTATTATTAATAATAATTTATTTATAACCCGCCCCTCTGAATGAACAATTTCAAATAAAAACATATAAAAAGTAGCTTTTGAATCCTAGCTCTGGTGCTTTAGATTGTACGGCATAGATATCTATCAGTCGAATGGATAGTTCTTGCTTAAATGAAATGAGTTCCCAAATATTAATTCTTTATGTGGGTGGAAAATCTTATCCACAGACCATTAATATATTGTTGAGGCTGAGTGAACATTTCTTTTTCTTCAGTGTAACTAGTTGGATATATTTCTGTAGTTGCAAGGCTAACAGACTAAAAAGAAAAGCACTGACTCTCCCCTCTACTCTCTCACCCATCCAGCCTTTAGTGTAAGCACAAAACAGTTAAGTCTCCAGGAATTTTGTAAGTTCTTTGGCATTGTTTTCCTTCATCCTTTAGATCCTTTCTTACATACTCTTACGTTTTACCCTTGACTTATCCACTGTTCGTATTAAAATCCATAATTTTGGCCTCCAAACCTATCCTCGACTTACGAAGGGGCATTGTAAAGTTTTAATGATCACCTTTTAAAAATATCAACAGAATGTTTGTTTTGATTTGTAGTTGTTAACTTATCTCTATGTAGTCACTGTCTCGATTTATACATTTTTCCCAACGTATCTTGATCCTCCGAATACCTGATATTGTAGAAGTCTGCAGATTGCGCCTTCGAGGGGGTATCATAAAGTAATAATTATCACCTGGAAGTTATTATGGCATATTGATGAAATTTTGTCAGTGTCATCATTGGTCCCTAAGTGCACGTTGCTGAGAAAATCAACTCATTGCTTCCTTTAATTTTGTGACTGGCTCTGCCAGAAGTGAGTAAAGTGTAAAATCCTTGTCAGGCACAATCTGCAGACTTCTACAATAATGGTATTTGGAGGGTCAAGAAACGCTGGGGGAAATGTGTAAATCTGGATGGTGACTTCATAGAGATAAGTTAACAACTACAAATCAAAACAAACTTTCTGTCAACATTTATTAAAGGTGGTAATTAAAATTTTATGAAACCCCCTTGTATACATGAGGTTGACTTATAGTCAAGTATATATGGTATATAAGGAACATTTTGTGAATACAGTGAGCCTTGGTCTCTACTGGAGGTCAGTTCCAGCACCCCACATGGACACCAAAATCAATGGAGACTCAGTTCCCATTAAATACAGGGGTGTAGTGAAATGGTATCCCTTACATTAAATGGCAAAATAAAGGTTTGCTTTTTGGAATTGATATATTTTAAAAATATTTTCAAGCTGTAGATGGTTGACTCTGTGGATGTGGAGGGTCAGCTGGATTTGTTCTCTGTATATAGTCCTTATATATTTAATACAGTTATTATCATATTTTTGCCTAATAGGCACTTGATATGTGTAATATACAAATCAATAAATAAAAAATAGCAAATTACAGGATAATGTTAATATTAAAAAAAAAACAGAACAACATAAAAAATTGAGAGTAACATTAAACACCATTGAAAACAATACAACAGCATTAAAAACTCAATAGAACAGTCCTCTGGCCATTATTTATATCTGTCTGTCTGTCTATCTATCTGACTATCTGAACATTAGTTCTTCAGATATTGTGATTGTACACCAGGGCAGGCAAAGTTTCTGGTTTATTGCTGGCTGCAGCAATGAAAATTCAGCAAGAGACAATTAAGAAGCAAATTGAACACTTAAGTTAATAATAAGAATGCGTACAGCCCTCGAAACTGAATAGATTTAGGAACACCTGCAAACTTCCCCTTGTTTTCAGAATTCCCTTCTTCCATTGCCAAGGGCAGTTTTAACATTATACTTTTTAAACAAACAAAGGTTGCCATTGCAGGACTGTGCATAGGTACTAAACGTACAGGGGTTTTTTTTTTTTTTTTGAGGCTCACTCTTCCCAATATAGCTTTTGTGACACCTGAGATGTGGGGATGGCATGTGTGACCCACCCAGCTATAGATGTTACAGCAGCCTGCAGTTGGCCACCCTCATGGCTACCTTGATGCTTCTCTTCTCTTCTTTGAAGAAGGAGCAGGGAGCAGATTTTTGATTGGCTTTTGATTTGATGGTTATAAATCTCTGTATCTTTAACCATCCCAACTCTTTATATCTTAATATTCAAGTTAGCCTTGAAGGTTAGAGTCCTTTGGAACATTCCTTTTTTCAGGTGCCTGCTTAAGATTGCAGCATGTGAATGGGACTAAGACATGTTTGCAAATGTGTGGAACTGCAGGTAGACTCATCAGGAAGCTAATTTTTCCTGTGGTCCTTTGTGAAGTTTGTACAGAGTTGCAAGCATAGGCTTACTGGTAAAACGTAATATGGGAAATGGCCTACTGTCTTGGATACTTTCATTCTCCAGTTTGTTTGGTGTCAGAAGTTTGTGACTTAAATTTATCAAAAAACAAAACAAAACCTATTTCAGTGTCTAAAGCTAAATGCAGTTCAGTCCTCAAACAGATAATTGTAGCAATAATGATCTTTTTCTTTTTCTTTTTTTTTCTTAATAGAGAAAGGATATGTATGCATTTGAATTGCTTTTGTTTTTGTGTTGTGCTGTTTTTGTCTTGAATGGAAGAGAAGTCTTATTCGGCTGTTACAATGACACAATTTCTTTTCAGACAATAGTTTAACCCCACGTAGACTTTCTACAGAAAATTGTAAAGAGCAAATGTGACTCTCCAAACTGACCTCATTTAGAGGCAATATATAGCCCCATAAGAAAAGGAAAAAGTGAAGTAAAATTTCATGGCTGACATCCATAGTTTTTTGTGGGTTTTTCAGGTTATGAGGCTGTGTTCTAGAAGAGTTTATTCCTGACTGTTTCCCCAGCATTTGTGGCTGGCATCTTCAGAGAATGCTGGAAGAGAGTGGAGTATTTATACTGTTGGTTGAAAGGAAGCGATTTACATGTTGATCTGCATATTGTTCTGTTGCTGGATGGCAAGGCCTCAGAGTGTCTATTTAATTAATGACCCATTGTCTGCTGGGAAACCCCCCTCACCCTTGTTGGTTTTCATTTGCATTTGCTGGTTCTTGATTTTGGTATGTTTTCAGGGCTGCTGTTTAATTAAGGGTTTCTTCTTTCCTGTTGAAGTTATCCAGGTATTTATGAATGTCAGTGGTTTCCCTGTGCGTTCTGACCTGATAGTTGTTGGCATGGTCCAGAATTACAGTGTTTTCAAACAGCATTTTATGCCCAAGATGGTTTATAACATGTTCTGCGGGTGATGATTTTTCTTGCTGATCCAGTCTGCTGTTTGGATGCTATATTTGGTGGTCCCTATGTCCACAGCTGCACGGTATGCGGCAAACTTATGTGGTCATGAGAGAATCTCTCCTGTCCTTTGCTGAGCATGGCATTTGCTGGATTTTCTTGGTTGGAGAAGGAGGAGAAACTGTTGGACATTGTGCAGGACTCCTAAGCCTTTTGTGTTTAGTTTCTATCGGTAGCCCAGCTTTCTTGTCTCATGGTAGGAATTATAGTGAATATACCGTTTCTGCTGCTTACTTCCAGCTATGGAGATTATGCACATGTCTCCAGATGGTTTGGATGGCTTCTGTGGTAATCTTTTCCCCTCTCTTTCTTTGAATTTCAGCTCACTGCTATGGACAGCGCGATCACCTTGTGGCAGTTCCTTTTGCAACTTCTTCAGGAACCTCGGAATAAGGATATCATTTGTTGGACCTCCAATGACGGAGAGTTCAAGCTTCTGCAGGCAGAAGAAGTGGCACGCCTCTGGGGGATCCGTAAGAACAAGCCCAATATGAACTATGACAAACTCAGTCGTGCTCTCAGATATTATTATGTGAAGGTAACTCAGTCTTTTGTTTGCCCCAGAGGCTTTTAACCTTCTTACATTAAAGCTTTTGTTTAATGAGCTCTGTGGTTGTTCTCCTTCACTTCGGGGAAGATTATATTGAAGTGAAATGTAAATAAGAAAAATGCTGTTGGTCTGCCTTAGTTGAATGAATAGGCCTTGTCCACAATAGTGCCACCTCCCACTCCATGTACAAAAGCTGACTGGACTGTCAGTTGACTCTTTTAACATTACTGCCAGCAGGGCAGCTTTCTTTAGAGCTAGTGTAGCATACATCTCTCTTCCCTGCACTTTGCTGCCTGATGTGATTCCCATCTTCTTCCTAATGACAGTGGTGGCCCTGTGAGTGAATGTGATTGTCTTCAGAGTGTCAAGCAAATAATTCCCAGGTCACAGTTTTGATTGCTTAACAAGCATAGGAGCTGCCTTGCTTATAGCTGTGATTTAGACATGTATGTTCTTGGCTGTTAAAAAATTTAAATGCATAATTTTAATAATTTATGGAAAATCTGTCTCTGGCAATTAATTGAGGCTTTCATGAGAACCAGTTGCCTGGTCACCAGAAGACAGTACAAAGGTGGGGGAGATGGGAGTCCTAATAATACAAATTAACTTCCTGGGAGGGCAGTAAATTGTATTTTGTGTTTCTTTGAAATATTCTGCTTTAGATTTGAAGCTGAGTAGCCCCTTACATCCTTCTGTTTTATTTCAAATATATTTAAATGACTTCTTGAAGAACAGTTTATGGCTTGGGGGACCTGACCTTTCTTCTCAGCACAGGTACTGCTTCATTCTCTGTATAAGTTTTTGGAAACCAGAAGAACACCATAAGTTTTAATGAATACTGTCTGAGAACAGTGGATATGGATATATTATGAACTTGTAATAAATGGTTTGTTTTGTAGCTGTCTTTATGTGGATTTAAACAATTAAATTAAAAAAAAGTCTTCTGGGGTAATATCAGCTCCAATTGGCGTACTGATTTGGACTTAAATTAAGGTATCACTGGCGTGGTTATTAAACATTACATGTTAACTTTACAGTACACAGATTGAACTGTGTACTTCGGTAGGTAGAATAGATAATGGTGTCACAGAATATTGCTGAGATGCATTGAAATGGTTGTTTTTCATGCTGTTCTTCAAAAGGTTTCACCTGCTTGTTTACCTTCAGCTACTTCAAAAAGTTACATAAATGTTCCCTCTTTTGAATATTTAACCTTGGTGGCGGAACATTGTGAAAAAACTGGTGGAAATGTGCCTATCTTCAGAATGTAAGTTTCAGTTTCAGTGCCTTCTGAATCGAAGGCATAAAGTGTGGACATAATTGACTGAATCTCTGCTCATTATATTCAAGACTTTGAAAAATGGTAATATAGTTTCAGAGTCATCTTCACTTATTTTGATCATGGATGAGCTTTTTGATTAGTGGCTGGCTGGACAAGGATGAAATGGCTGTGCTCTCAAACAGACAAGATTCTGGAATCCTCGAATGCTGTCAGCTAGGTGAAACTAAAAGATAATGTGCCCTGCTTAGAAGATAGATTGGTAACCCTTCTGTCAATGTTCAAGATACTCTTTGGTTTCCTAAATGAGGACTGAGATTTAACTTTTGATCCAGGATCAGTTAGTTATACTTGGGTCCTGTTGAAATCAGTTGTAACTTGTGTGAGATGTACCTGATAACTTTTTTTCTTTTTTCACAGAATATAATTAAAAAAGTGAATGGTCAAAAATTTGTTTACAAGTTTGTGTCCTATCCAGAAATTTTGAATATGGATCCACTAGCAGTTGGAAGGATTGAGGGTGATGCTGAAACACAGACAAGCACTGTAGATGCTAACAACACTACAAAGGAGACGGAGAACTGTGGGAAAGAGAAGCCTCAGTCTTGTGCAAAATCCTCTAGTCGCAATGACTATATCCACTCAGGCCTATATTCTTCATTTACTTTGAACTCCCTGAATTCCTCCTCATGTGTAAAACTCTTTAAGCCAATGAAGATGGAGAACCCAACTGAAAAAGTGGTAGAGAAAAGAGTTCCTCAGGAGTCTACACCTTCAGTCATAAAATTTGTGACCATGTCCTCCAAAAAGCCTTTGTCATCACCCCTTGCTTCGACAACTCAGCCGACATCTACTATATCAGCTGCCCCTACCCTCCCTTCTAGCTCAGATGACAGTCTCCAGGTCTTGGAGTCTTTAGTAATACCAAAAGCTGCTCCCACTGAAACGTCAACATCTTTGCCAAGTTTAACCACCAATTTCACCTCTACGCCTCCTTCAGCCTCCATTTCCCCTGCTCTCCAGGTTCCTTCCAGGTCTCCTTTGCCACCTTTAAATTCTAATCCTGATCTGGTTATAGACACAGACACTGAGTCTGATGCTTGCCAGCAGCTGGAGCAATCTCAGAATCAAGTCTTGGAGTTTAATGAGCAGGGTTCCTCCTCAATAGAAAAGGAACTTCGCAATAGCCGAACTAGAAAGCCAAAAGGGCTGGAGATTGCCCCTGCTCTTGTCATTACTGGCAGTGACCCAAGTCCTCTGGGATTACTAAGCCCTTCTCTCCCTACTGCTTCTCTTACACCAGCACTTTTTTCACAGGTAATCCTGTTTTCTGTTTTTAAATAAATTCCTGTATGGGGAAAGTACAGCGCACAGGCATCCCGCAGGGCAGCTTTTTTGGTCTTTAATGCCCTCCAGAAATCCTACCCCCAAGCTTGGGGTGTGTGTGGTTCACTGCCTACCCCAGAAGTTGCAGGGGGGGGGGGCAATTTTGCCTTTTTAAGGTCCAGGGTAAAAGCCCTTTCATGGGCCTATATTGGGGCAATTTGGTGGAAAAAAAGATTCATATCAGTAATTTTTGTTTTCATGGGGCAGCAAAAAGGGTGAAAGATGGGAGCAGAAACAGAGGCTAGATGGAAACCTCTCCTCTCCTGAGCTGATTGTGTTCACATCCATTGCTACATTACCAGCGTCTGTTCAGTACATATGTCTAGTCTGTATATAACACAAGTAGAATGGAAGTTGGGTACAGGGCGCCTAAATTTGCTAGAACATTGGAGAAAGTGTAAATATCCTAAGATATCCAAGCTTCCTGAACTGATTTTTCATGTCATTTCAAGTCTTTGCATTAGGGGTCAACATAGGAATCCAAATTTAGACATATGCAGGAGGGTATTGACTTCCCTGTTCCCTTTTACACATAGCAACAACAGAAATGCTACACGAAGGGGGAGGGGGGAGGTGAATCTGATACTAACTGAAAATCAATTGGAGACATGTTCATTGAGCAGAGCCCTTTTGCTTCAAATAAGGCAGATCCTTGATCCAATTCGCTGTTCATTGTTATTGAAATGTGGTTGCTGGACTAGGACTCCAGAAGACCATGGAAATGCACTGGGTGACATTGGGAAGATCACACACTCTTAGCTTAAGAGGAAGGCAATGACAAACCTCCTTTGAATAAAACTTGGCAAGAAAACCCTGTGATAGGGTCACCATCAGTCAGTTCAACTTGGAGGTACATAATAATAAAACGCTATTAGAAGCTTGTGGTAAAATCACATTTCCCCCCCCCCCCCCTTCTTGTGAAGTGCAAAGTGTTCTTGCCTGGCTAATTGTTATGTCTGCTGCCACATAAAACCTAGGTAAACATAGCACAATTCTTGTTTAATACAAGATCAGATATACCAGTTTTATAATTTAGGTACTAACAAAACACTGTGAAATTCATGGGGTTTCCATAATTTGACAAATGACTTGAAAGCACATACACACACAGAGGTCATAGACTAAGTAGGAATGCTAGCTCAGTTTATGTTGTAGCCATAATAGTGTGATATAGTTTATGGGGGATTTCTACTCCATGGAAGAGAAAGTAGATGTGGGAGCATGCAATATTTTAACCATGGTTAAGTAGTTAACCTACTTGAGACCTCCTCCCCCCCCCCCCCCCAGACATATATAAGTGGAATGCTGTTACTGGTCCTGCAGGTACGGTATTTTAAAATTTAGATACTGTCTTTCTCCCTGAGTGGGACCCAGAGCATCTAGAAAATAGATTTTTCCATGAGCAGTAGCTAGGACAGGAGGCTTGGTTTACTTGTGTGCATAGATGTTCAGAATTAGTTCACATGTCTGTATTATTCCATCAAACTCCCATTTTAAGTTTGTACACATTAATCACTCTCTCATTCTATAATCATTCTATGATTGTCAGCTGCCTGTTTGGATTCTGGTCTCATCTGAGAGGTGCTGAAACAAATGACTGGTAATTACATTGAAGTTATTGGAAGCTTCAGGTAATAAATACTATTATAACTTGTTTTCTAACACTATTTTGTATGTCTTCAGACACCTATTTTGCTGACCCCAAGCCCCTTGCTCTCCAGTATCCATTTCTGGAGCACTCTCAGCCCAGTTGCTCCTCTCAGTCCAGCAAGGTTACCAGGTGCTACCACCCTTTTCCAGGTAAGTTCAAGAAAAAGCTAAATAATAATAATAATAATAATAATAATAATAATAAAAATAAATTTATTTCTAGCCCACCCCTCTGAGTGAGCAATTGGGGCGGGGTACAGAAAAAAAGTTTTATTTATTTATTTATGTATTTATACCCCGCTCTTCAGCCCTAAAGGCTATCAGAGTGGCTTACAATGATTATTTTTTAAGACGGTTCCCTGCCCTCAGGCTTACAGTCTAAAAGACACAACACAAAAGGAGAAGGGAATGGTGATGGGGAAGGGGATCAGGTCCAGCAGTTCTTCTTTCCCTCTGACACCTGGACCAAGGCAGATGGACTGGAGGGAGGGCTTGGCTTCTTAGTTAAAACAACAGTTAATATATCCAATCCCAGCCCCACTTCCCCCCATAAAAAGGAATTAATCAAGCAACGAGTTAAAATATAGTATAAAATAAACAGTATCAGTAGTATCACAATAAAGTCTTTGAGCTATATGGGTGGGCAGAGGCTGGAAAAACTCTAGGATCAAAGTTTGGAGCCGGGAAGTATTAAGCATTTTCCAGGAAGGCCTGCTGGAAGAGATGTGTCTTTAGGGCTTTTTTGAAGCCATCAATGGATGAAATAAGACGCATCTCATCCGGCAGGTCATTCCACAGCTTGGGGGTGACCACTGAAAAGGCCATTTGGAAGGTCTGCACCAGCCTGGTCTTAATGAGCTGTAGCAGATTCCTTCCAGAGGATCGCAATGTGCGGTGTGGGGGGGTCATATGAGAAGAGGCGGTCCCTAAGATAAGATGGACCCTAGCCATGTAGGGCTTTAAAGGTTAAAACCAACACCTTGTACTGTGTCCGGAAACTGATCAGCAGCCAGTGGAGAGATATAAGCACAGGGGTTATGTGCTCTGTCCTAGATGTTCCTGCAATAAACCTGGCTGCCGTATTTTGAACCAGTTGTAGTTTCCGAGTTAAGCACAAGGGTAGCCCCATGTAGAGCGCATTACAGTAGTCCAGACGTGAGGTTATCAGTGCATGTACCACAGTTTCCATATCCCTCACATTCAGGAAAGGGCGCAGCTGGCATATCAGCCGAAGCTGATAACAAGCACTCCTGACCATCGCGTTCACCTGACTAGTCATGTGAAGCAACGAGTCCAGGAGTATCCCCAGACTGCGAACAGAGTCCTTCAAGGAGAGTGTGACTCCATTGAGGACTGGAGATTGTATTCCCAAATAAGTTCTGTTAAAGAGCCAGAAGGGCTTTTTGAAGATAGAACAGAAATTATTACTGTATATGCTCATGTATAAGTCTGGAAATTTTAGTCCAAAAATTGACCCCCAAAACCTAGGTCAACTTATCCACAAGTCAATGTAAATACTATACTTTAACTCTTATTAAAAAGGGAACCATCCCCTGGTGAAAGGCAAGAGTTCAATCTGTCCTGGAAGCACTGACCTCCCTATACTCTCGCCTCCATCCAGCCTTTAGTATTAGCCAAAACAGTTATGCCTGTCATAATTTTGTAGGTTCTCTGGCATTATTTTCCTTTGCTTCATCATTTAGATTCTTTGTTGTATGTCTCTAAGTTTTACCCTTGACTTATCCAAGGGTTGTATCAAAATCCATAATTTTGCCCTCAAAACCTGCCCTCAATTTATACATGAGGTAGACCTATAGTTGAGTATATAAGTGTATAAGAGTATAAGTATGAATTCCTCTTCATTTAGAAGTAAATCTCAGTTTAGATCAGTGGTTCTCAAACTTCAGTCCTCCATGTGTTTTGAACTCCAGGTCATAGAAGCACCAGCTTTGCTAATGGTCAGGAATTCTGGAAGCTAAAATCCAAACAACTGGAGGACAATAGATTGAGATTCATGGGTTTATACAGTCTTCCTTATATCTTGGAAGCTCTGCAATGAACCACAGGTTCTGTCAACCAACATTTCAGCTGAATGCAGTTACAGTGTGTATCTTTATTTTGTGTTTTGTGAAATGCATTCCTCTCTCCATGAAGACTGAATAAACAGATCATTTATTATTATTTACAGATGGTAAATAATCCAAAAGGGCTATATTGTATGATTGTTTTTCTGCTTTGTTTCTTTTGGAAAAAGATGGGGCAAAGTTTTAAACTGAATACACGAAAACAGTCTATAGCAAATCCTGAAGCTTGCAGCATTTGCATTTCTCTTTTATGTTGGCAAGTTCCTCTGTTTCAGAAGAAGCTAGAAATAGATTTCTATTGCTGCTTTTTAAAGGCCTTCAGCTGAGCTTTTGGTGGGTAGAATAAGGATAAATTTCACATGACTACTTTAAATGTAGAAGAATTCATCCAAGCATGATATTTTACCTCAGATTATTAATGTAAATAGCCCTGTGATAATGCCCTTGGATGCTACAATTTTATTATACTGTTTGTAAAAAAAATAAACAAAAACAAAACTTGGTCTAGTTTGTTCACTTATGGCTTTGCCCAACATGGCCCCTTGTAACATCAGGAAAACTGAACCAAACAACAAACCTGTCCTAACTTTCATCACTGAAACAAGGCCATCTGAAGTTGACCATTGTTTTGCTTTGCAGCAAGAATTCAAATCTTTTTGGAAGTGTTCAGCACCTTTTGCCAATATTAAGATTTTGAAACTGAGAAAGAGAAATGTCTCTGCCAGCATTGCTTTTGACATAACTGCAGTCTTAACATCTGGTTCTATTTTATAGTTTCCATCGGTGCTGAATTCTCATGGACCATTTACTATATCAGGAATGGATGGGCCCTCTACTCCTGGGCCTTTCTCTCCAGACTTACAGAAGACATAGTGCATGACTTTCCTGGAATAAGACACATTGGGAAACAAGAGGAAGGAACATTAAAATGATGCAATCCAAGGACTGATTGGTAATAATTCCACAGAAAAAATATTATGCTGACGATTTTTGTCATTCCCAGTTTAAATGCCTTTGCAAAAATTCTCTTCAAGACATAAGAGAATTTGTACAGAAATGCCTTAATAGGTGGCTTTGCTCTGTTATCTCTTCTCTCCCTTGATTCTTTTTGCTTTAAGAAGTTTTTTTACTTGTTAAAGGGAATCTAACTTTTTGTGGATGTGTTAATTGATTTTGCAGCAGCTGATACCAGTCACAGCACCCCCCCCCAAATAATCTCCTGCTCCTCTGATTCCTGTTCTTTTCTATGATCCTATTAATCATTATTGAAAGCTGAAATCCTAGCTTGCTTTTAATATTGATAGTTTCTGTAGAGCTGGCACAGGAATGTATTGTAAGACTTTCTAAGGAGGAGCTTTAATGTGCATTTCTGATGGTATAGAAGAGATTCAATCAATGATGGATGTAGGTCTAGCTACCTATCCTAGAAAACATCATGTCATCTCCTTGGCATTCATGTGGCTCTAATAATGTGGTGGAGTGCAGCTCCCAGCATTCCTCCCATTGGCTATGCTGATTTAGGGCTGGTGAAAATTACACTTTAACATCTGGAAGGCTGAATGATTCCAACACCAACACCCTTGTCCTAGGAACTATGTGTTGTTGAACAATACAAAGGTGCATAGATCATGAAATGAACAGGCTTGATCTTCAAGAAATATTTGAATTCTCTAAGTTGGATATTACTTGGTAGGCAAAGAAAAGAGAAAATTAAAAAGATTATCTTGATATCAAATAGTGAAGAGCTTGAACTAACAAATCAGGTAGACTGAGGAACTTTTCAGTGCATGTTTTGTGGCATCAGATTAAGTATGTATTTGCAATGCTGTGTGCAGTGTTGTCTTTTTGTTTGCTAATGTCATATCGGAAGTGAGGGTTTCTATTTTATAGTACTTTTTCTCTCCCCCTCCCCCAAGAAAGTGAATTACCTAAAAAAAAAAAGCACCACATCTCTTGACCCCAGTCCCACTGGATGGTGTGTGTTTTATTTAAATCTGAGTAACAGGTGAACTAACATTTTGAATGTGTAGATCAGTGGTTCCTAACCTTTTCTATGCCCAACACTCCTAAGAAGTGTTTGATTAATGGTTGTACCTTCAACAAAAATAAGATCAAATTTGAAGATTTAGAAGTCTGATTTCTAATTTTTGAACCAAAAATGGAACCACATGCAATACTGCAGGTGAACAAATTGAATTTTAAAAAATAAGCTCTGTTCATAAAATGCAAATCTAAATTAAGCAATTAGATGTTAAGGACACAAGCCACTTTTTTTTTATCACGCCCCCTTGAAATTCCATCTTGCACCCCCTGGAGATGTGGGCACCCCAGGTTGGGAACCCCTGATATAGGTGCTCCTACAACTAAAAACATTGTGCCATTATTAGGATGTGTTTCTACTAGTTAGGATGGTTTAGATGGAAGTGGGAAATTCGCATGAGCTGCTTATAGTCTGGAAGAATTAAAGGCAGTGTGTAACTTCATGGCAAGTCAGTAGTTCAAGCCCCCAGTGTAATATCTTTAGCGTGGTGTCGTATGGCAGGTTTCTTCGTAATCTCATGGCATCATTATGCTGGTTTGCTGGTGCAAAATCCTGCTTGTATGATCCAAATTGAAAAATGTAACAGTATCTAGAATAGATGCCTACATCACTGGTAGTTGTGTTTTGGTATAAAGAGATGCACAAAGTCCTGGGTTAACAGGTGCTAAGGCCATAAGTCAAATTTTTGAAAGCACTTTAAACTTTGTAGCTCTAAGAGCTATTTATTTAAAAATGGTATTTGATGGTTTTTCAATGATCAGGTCATATAGCTCAGGGGTGGGAGGGTTGGCATTGGAAGTCTTGACCACTTGCAGTCAGAACTAATGTCTGATTTCCCATCATAGTTACAGTGGTGACTGTTAGTGGGTTCGTCAGCAGCAGAAATGTTGACAAAAGGACATCCATTTGTAATTAGTATTTTATGGTGCAAGAGTAAAATTGTTGGATTGAAGGGAAGTTTGCAGTTCTGTTCTGGGTGCATGGGGTCATTCAGAATGGGGCCTATGTGAATGTCTCCCTCACACCCAATAGTAAATGTATGTTCCCATTTTGGAACTTCTTTGGATCACTTGAAGCTTTGTTCAGGCGTTTGCCTGAACATATGCCAGAACAGCACTTTCCATGTTGTACCTATGCAGGAAAGTGCAGCATGGCTGAGTATCTTGTAAGGGAGAAGATACTAACTGATTTGTCTGAACTAACATTAACAGCTTTCTAGCATTTGTAATGCACCATTAACAAGATTGGTGCAAATACAGTGGTCCCCCGGGTTACGAATCCCCCGGAGTACAAAAACCCCGGGATCCGAAACAGCCGGGGCCGGAAAAACGGCCCCGGGTTACGAAAAAAAACCCCAGGTTAAGAAAGGAAAGCGGCGCGAAATTCAAATCGCGCCAAGTCCTTTCATATACTTACAGTGGTCCCCCGGGTTACGAATGTTTTCGGGTTACGAAAGGGGTGCTGGAATGGATTACTTTTGTAACCTGGGGGACCACTGTATTTTTAATTTGGTTTTCCTCCCAAACACAGTCAAATTAAGAGTCTGGTGAGAGGAAAACTATCTGATTTATCAGCCTGAAGAGAGACAGCAGACATAGACCAGACTCCTGTTGGTGCACTATGCAGGGTAGGCTCTGCCAGCAGGATGAGAAAAGCACAGGTGCAGAGAAAGAAGGAAGACACTAGAGAAACAGTTTGCCCAGTGGCACCAGATTGTGTCTTATTTCCCCTTGCCAATGTTACTCGATCCTTGAATAGGTGACCCTGCTTGCATAGCACACCTACAGAAATCTTGTAGGACCTTTGAGACTAACTAAAGAAAAAAGTTGGCAGCATGGGCTTTCGTAGACTTAAGTCTACTTCCTCAGATGCAGAAATTTTATATCAGTCATTTGAGAGTTTATAACAAATGACTACCTCTTTCTTGATGGAGAAATAAAGCTGTTGGGAACCAGAATTTGGAGTAATGCATTTGGCCATGAGAATTCCTCTCTTTGGTATTGCTTGTTCAGATACAAGTAAAGGAATTTGCTTTTTCTTTTTTTAAAAAAGTTACTACACAGGAGCAAGTTTTTGCCTAGTTGGGAAAAGGCAGGTTGTTGTATCCTTTTTGGCTGTTTGACCCACCCTTCTCTTCCTTTGTCAGATTTGTTGTGTGATTTTGTGCCATTGCACCGTTCACCTACACAAACTTGTAAGTTTTCTAGCCAGTAATTCATTTAAGTAAAGTGCATCCTACTATGCCCACCCCCTGGTCCCAAAATAAGGAGTGTGTCAGTGGAGCAAGGATCCCAAAAAGATAAAATAATATAAATATTTCCAGGTTGTGTCTCAACTAGGTACAAGTAAGGTCAGGATATACTGTTTTTATGCATGTTTTCTTTTCTGCAACATAACTGTTGTAAATATCTGTAATGATTTTAGATGGTAACAGATACAATAAATGTCTGAATCTTTGTGTGTGTACAAAGATAACAGTCATCTGGAGTATTACTGAGTTTTCTTAAGTAGTTAATGATCTTTTATCATTCAGATTTTACAATCTTTAGGACATCCTATATCATTCATCTGCTTGAATCACATTATTGTTGCATTTTTACATAATCCTATATAAATAGATAACATCAGACATTTTGCTTTTAAAAAGAGAAATATTAAAGGATGCTCAACCAGCTAAATTTTATTTTTCAAATTTATAGGTTAAGTGGGAAGGACTGTTTTTTCTCTCTTTTTCATCACTTCTCCCAAGTGGTGTAGAGGACTTCACAGAAAATTGCAAGTTCACACTATGACAAATGTTCTTCTAGTCAGTATCTGCTTTGTTGTACAGTATTAATTTTTTTTTATTTTAATTCAGCGCTGGGAAAATTCTGCAGTTAAGGCACAGCAATTCTGTATTTAGGATCACTTCTATAAAACAAACTTGGCATGTTTGCTCATTCTTGTGCATGTGTACATGCTATTCTAGAAAAAACTGTTTTGGTTCAAAAGCAGTTTCTGCTTTCTTTCTTTTTTAATCATAGTTATTACTATAGTCATTGTCTTTGCTGTGCACCTTTTTACAGAAAAAACTGGCTAAAATGTAAATGCCCTCTTATAAAAGTATCTAGGCATAATTAGACTCATCTAAAGAACTGCTTAAGCTTGTGCAAGGGCCACACACAATAGTCCAGTGGACATCTTGACCTTGTTTCTTTGAATACTTGTTCGTAGCAGTTTTTGAATCCTGTTATGCCAGCAATCAGGGCTTAGCTGCTGTTTGCAAAGTTTGGATGTAAATCACATTTTATGTTCAGTAAACTCATTCCATGATTCATTGGCTTTGAGCCATTTGCCCCCCAGTATGTGTCCCTCCCTTTTCCAAGTATAGAATAATACTAATCAAATAGAGGAAGCTAATCTAAATGTTCGGAAAAATTGGCATGAGAGGCAATCTACTATAATAGATATAAAGGACCCATAGGGGCATCCAGATTGTACAGTATATTTATTACCTATGTGTGAAATGTACGGCACTTTGTAACTGCAGCTTTTAAAATAACTTGCACTTTCGGGATTTCTAGTACTATTTGTTACATGACATATTATATTTGTCTCTCTAACTGTTGTAACAAATGTGCAATTATATGACATTTGATTTTCTGCCAAAGTGTCTTAAACTCATTTGGGGGTGAGTTCATGTGTGACATTAATGCAGTTTTGCTTATCATTTAATAATCCAAATAACTAAAGTTATTTTGTTACTTCATGAAATAAGGCAGAGTAGGAAAGCTTTGGCCTAAAACTTAAGTAATTTCCACCCATCACAGTATACTTGACTGGCATTTTAGCTAGAAAGACTTCTGTTCATTTTGCTTTTCTAGCACGTGGTAGTTAGCACTTAACGTGAGTAGGTAAACTTGAATTATTGTTAAATTTAAATTTGATGAAACAACATTTATTTTGAAGTCTCTAATATGAAATGGTTAGCTGAAAAGCATCTTTTGAAGACATCTCAAAACAGTAGCCATCAGAACATATTGTGGCTGTGAATTTCATAAAACAAACAGAGCACTAGATTAATAACTGGAAGCTTCTACTTTCAGTCTCACTTCACATCTAGAGGGTCTTTATAAGGTCTGTCTTTCTTGTGATTTACATAATAATAGAGCAAAGGGTGGTGATCTGAATTCTTCGGTTTTCTAGCAGGCCTTTTGAGCTGTGAGATTTCTTCTTTTGTAGTATGTATTGAAACTTGGCGTAAAGTTGTTGACTTTCATTCTTGCTGTCCAGTTGCACCAATTTCTATGTACTAGATGTTTTTTCATGAATATTTGGTAAATCTTGTATGGAAAAAAGTTGTCCTAAATAATAATTTTTAAAAACATCATTTGTATTTTTACTGCAGTGTTACCAGATGGCCTTATGTACATCACAGTGCTTGTGATTGGTACAGTAGCAAACATTTTGTTCTCTGTTTGTATTCCTAGTTAATAAGTTTCTGCAGCATGGAAGAATATGCAAAGGAATCTAAAGGCTGTGAAGGGCCAGACAGTAGGGGGATGGATTATTTGGGTCCTGTTTTGAAATATTTCACAGTGCTAGACAACTAGCGAATATATAATTTAGAGGCATGTTGTGTAGGAGAGATGAGGTTGGAGGTCCTGCTGAAATCTCAAGTAGGTTTACACAAATAAGGTATGGGCAACTGACTTCCCAATGTTGGGGGCTACATAATTCTCCTCCTGTCCCCTCCCTTGGATTTTTAACTTTTTAAAATTTATTCCCCCTCCCCTTCTTCTTTTTTACACCACTGGGGGATATGTGGGGATGTTTTAGGACCAGGCAAGATCTTTGTTCACTAAGGAAGTCAACAGGAACTTGACTTCTGGTTTACATCTTTATTACATAAGGACCTTTCCTCGGTGTGGAGCCCTTTATTTGACAAGGGTGTGTGTGAGTGGAGGCTTTTATTTATCAAGGGTGTATGTGTGTGTTTTGATTTTTTTTTAAAGTTGCTGGGGGGGGGGAAGTGTCTGTGTGCAAAAACTTTCCAGCAACTACACTCTGCCCACCCCACCCAAACCCCCAACATAGATGATGCTCCTGCAGTTGCTCTTATAAGCTAACACAGTTAATTTCTTATTTGTTCCTTTTCTAACAGTTTGGTTATTGTTCCTAGTAGAACAGCCTTGATTCTTGACCTTCTTATTGGAGACATTTCCCAGTAGATAAGACCCCCACATCCTGTAATTTGGGTTATGCTCCTTCCACTCACTCCAATAGGCAGGGCTGAAACTTGAGACCTTCTGGTGACTCCCACGTGGGTGGAGCTAACCCTGGAAGGCCAGTCTTGTCCTGCCTATCACTCCAGTAGGATGTGTTTGCTGTTGCTCTGCAACTTCTTCACTACAGCTGCTTTAATCCTTTTTCTTGGTGCCTTGGAAGCATGGAGGAAGATTTAATATGGCAAGAGCTCCCAGGATTGGAGAAATGTCTTGGCTTTGCCAATGACTCTCCCTCTCCAAAGCTGCCCCCTTTCATGGGGGAGCACAGGAGATTTCAGCAGACAGCCTTGCTGCACATGGGAGCCATGGGAACAGATGGTGAGGGTTTTCCCCTCCATGTCTCTGTTTCTCCCCATCTCCTCTGCCCAGCCCTTTTAGGGCCACGGATCAGAGAGGCATCTGGCCAGAAGTTATGGAAACTTCCCTCCTCAGTGTCTCTGCCCAACCCGTTGAGGGTCTGGGTTCAGAGGAGTGGCTGGCCAGTGCTATGGGAGTTTCTCCCCATCTCCTCTGCCCAGCCCTTTCAGGGCCACGGATCAGAGAGGCATCTGGCTAGAAGTTATGGAAACTTCCCCTCTCAGCATCTCTGCCCAACCCGTTGAGGGTCTGGGTTCAGAGGAGAGGCCAGCCAATGCTATGGGAAAGAGCTTCTCCCCATCTCCTCTGCCCAGCCCTTTTAGGGCCACGGATCAGAGAGGCATCTGGCTAGAAGTTATGGATACTTCCCCTCTCAGCATCTCTGCCCAACCCGTTAAGGGTCTGGGTTCAGAGGAGAGGCTAGCCAATGCTATGGGAAAGAGTTTCTCTGCATCACCTCTGTCCAGCCTGAAGCAGTGCCAAGGTCAGAGAGGCAAGCCAGCCAGAAGACACAGGATAAGGGGTGAGTACCAGGGGCCCTCTCTGCAGCCAGCAAGGAACCTTTCCCAGATCTAATGCCATTGGCCACTGCAGGCACTATGCCTAGCATAAGGCTTGGGACTCTGCCAGGAGGGCAGATGAGGGGTCTCCCCTTCCTTCCCTTCCTTCCCATTCCTGGTCCCAGTGGCACCCAGGATCCCAACACATGTGGGAGATCCTGTTGCAGCCTGGGAATCACATGGTGATGTTGCCAGGGCTCTTGCACATTGAATTCTTATAATGAAATGTGTGGAAAGAGGCAGAGGACTCCTCCTCGGGCACATAATAATAATATATTTATTTGTATCCCGTCTCTCCCTGAGTTGGATATACAACCGCCATCTTGGCCGCATGGCTTTAAGGTAAGCCAGATGGGGCCCAGCAGGGGCTGATGCTTGAGACTCTAAAATGGGCTTTTTTGGCTGCCATAGAGCATCCCACAATGAAAGTAGAAATGGCCTCTTGCCCTCACCAGAGGGAACATGGCCTCTGCCAACCATCTCTAAACAGAGGTTGAATGGCCGTATGTTGGCTTTGATTGAATGTTCCTGCATGGCAGGGGGTTGGACTAGATGCCCCTTGGGGTCCCTTCCAACTGTAGGATTCTGTGATTCAAGGTTTTGCTGAGAGAATACATGGATACAAATCCTCATGCATTCCCTCCTTTAAAAAAAGGGGGAGGGGGAAAATTTGTCGGGAGAGGATGGGGAGAGACCCTATGGTGTTAGGCTGCCCCAAACTGTGGCACTCTTGAGGCCCTTTCTATCAGAGATGGCCCTTTCTCAGGATCCAGGCATATCTCAAGGAAATGGGGTGCCATGTCCCACAGCAGCCCTATGTGCTCCTCCCAGTTCACCTATGCAAAGGGAAAGGGAGTTGAGGAACAAGCCAGCCTCTATAATGGAGCCTGAGACTGAAAGGGCTAAGCTTCTAAACCCCATCTTGGAGTTTTGTCTGTTTTCAAAAATAAGACTACAGGCCATATGCTACTATATTTCTTCCTTCTCAGAGTTGTTCTGTTTCTGGTCATCCCCCCTTCCCTTTTTGCCTGTTTTACCAGAGCAGAAAAGGTGCCTGGAAACTAATTCTGCAGGGAGGGGGTAGCCATAAAAGCCACATGATGAATTTTCTTCCCTCCTCAGAGGCCTCCATCCCTGTCTCCATTAAGGCCAGAGTTCACTTTGCCTTAGCTGGGGCAGCCTAAAGCACAGGAGGAGCACATGGTTCTATTCTGAGGACAGGTGGGGATGTTGAATAATTTGTTAATGTTTTTAATTGTACTGTTTTTAAGGTTGTGAAGCCGCTCTGAGTTCCATTGCTGGGAAAAGAGCAGAACACATACATCATCATCATTATCATCATCATCTCCCTTGTGCAAACTGGTATCAGCCTTAGCTTTTCTCAATGAGAGCATAGGCTTTATCTATACAGATTTGTTTAGAGTTTAATAAGCAGGGGGACTCAAGCAAGAGAGAAAGATACTTCCCTCCTCTGGTCATTGAGTGGACCTCTAAAGCTTACACACATTTGAGGATCTTTGAGAAGATCATCTCAGATGAGGTGATAGATATATATTGGATTAAGGTGACCAGCCAAGCCCTTCCCCCTTTAGGGGCGAAAGAGCTGCGATAAACACAGGGACCATTAGCTATCCTCAGGAGACACCTGGCTCCCCTCTCCATCCCTTCTTTCAGAGGAGAGATGTCTGTTAAAGGAAATTTAAAAATAAAAATACAGCTCCTTGAAAATGTTGGCTGCAATTCAAGGGGTTAAGGAAAGATTTTAATTGGAGACAAACAACTTCCTCTCCATCCCCCCCCCCTCTTTCCCCCCATGAGTATTTGAAACAATAAAACAGGTTTTTCTACTAAGGGGTTGCTTCAAATGCCATTCAAACAATCCTATGGAGCCCTGAGGGGTCTGCCAGAAAGAAGAATACCACTATTACCTGTTAACTAGTCTAAAGAGTTACATTTTAATTAAGAATGTCTGCTGATGGACTTGCCATTCAGCTGGTTCCTTTTGGTACATGGTTTACCAATCTCTTCTTTCAGTTAGTCTCAGGGTGCTACAAGATCCCTTTGCATACTATTGTTACAAGGATAGCCACTGTGTGGGTGGGCAGCCCTCTGTATACCCACAGCTTGTAGGGGTGTGTGTTTTTGTGTGTGTGTGTGTATATATATATATATATATATATAACAACAACAAAACCCTAAGAACAAGAACCATGATTTTACTGTTTTTATATAATGGACTCCTTTTTACTGTGACATTATATTTTATGAGACATGAGCTTCCATGGATTTGGTGTCCATGCAAGGGCTTATGACCAATCTCCAGTGGATACCAAGGGCCCACACTACTCTTTAAAACTGAAGTTTGTTTTTCTTTGACAGATCTTTTGTGGAGAAATTCCTCTCCTCGAAATTGGATAGCAGATAGCAGAGACCTTGCCAATGTTCTGTTATCGTCCATGACTCCTTAATCAGCGGTTCATTCAGTGGAGAGAGCCCTCAGCCTTCCTATAGGTTGATGATAGTCTGCTGCATGAATTTGGAAGGTTTTTTAATCCTCCAGACAATATCTTTCGTGGATGAAATCAGACTTAATCCTGACAGCAGTCCTCGCTAACTGAGTGCATCCATGCATCTGCATGGACTCACCAGTGTCTTCAACATAAAGGTTAACCCCCTTGCCTAACCATGGAAATAGTCTTATTTTACACAGGTGCACAGATGTTCCAGTGAAAAACTGCACACTGTTCTGAAATATAAGTTGGTGGTCAGACATGAACACTCTTCTTTCAGAGTGGTAAGTCTTCATTGTGTCAAGCTAAATCACCTTAACATCACCTTAATGGCTATAACCAATTGACCTGGTGATCAGGGATAGAGTGGAAGCTGACATAGGCCCATATCGGATCAGGTTCCATGCTGATTGATCATGAAATCCACCATGATTACTCCTGGGGGCTTAACTGGAGATCCTTCTCCCTGTTGGGATCACTAGCTTCTATTTTTTCCCTAGACTGCCCAGTAACGGGAAATGGGTTTTGGCTATGGAAGAAAGGGCTTCCATGCCTGACATTCTTCCCAATCTCAAGGTGAGCCTGATCCCTCTCCATCTCTCTACACCAATACTGGTTGGTATTGGTATATAGTGCCATACAGTGGCAGCCCCTTGACCAGACCTGCTGCTGTTAATTCTGAGAATATAATGGAAACAGTTGCTATTTCCTCAGAACAGATATTCTGTTCTATAACACATAAATTGGCATTGATGTCCTTCAGGACTCCATGAAAACCTCGGTCTTCTCCTTTTGTAATTCACCACAGCCATGTTCAGACTTCACTTATAACTTCACTGTTGTGACACACACAAGGGGCCAAGGTGGGATAGCATCCCATCTCCATCCCAAGTCCCTCTGATGACTTGTTGTTTGCCTTGCTACACAACACCATTTCTCTTCTATGATTTATACATGGTCCAGAGGGTGCTAACAGTCATAGCTCCTAAAGGTGATCTCTCTAAACCAGTTACCTGGTTGGGGCCGCTCCTGATTGTTCCCCCCTTGGCACAGAGGGGATCAGAGCCTGGGGTCCTGCAATCACACTAGCAGCTAAATATTATTAGAACTGCCCCAATGACGATTCAGACAGAATCAGACCCAGACCCCATCCTTAGGGTGAGCTTTAATTAACAAGATTTTACGTACAGTGCTATGTAAATTTTCAGCACTGCATAAACTAAGGTTAATAACATAATAGCTGTAACCTCAGGGTTCAGAATCATATTTCGTCACCTTCTCCTTCATTCTCCCAGTCACTGGAAAGAATGGAAAACATACACCATGCTGGGGAGCCAGCCACCCATAGAGGAGAAACAGCTGTGTACCTCTGACACTCCACTTTGTTTTCCTTTAGCCCTGTGCTTTGGGCAAGAAGGCATCAGCCTCCATGCCTAGCAAGTGGATCATGCCCTGCATTACTCCTGGCCATGGATCCTTGGGAGGTTACCACCAGAAACCAAATCACTCATACCAAGGAGTGGAGGTGCATTGCACCTCTAGCTATCATAGGTCCTATAGCCAAGACCATCAGGGTGGCCACATTGAAGCCATCATACACTCTTATTAGGGTTCACTGGTTTGACAGCTTGGCTTGGCTGAGACTGCTGTTTTTCAGCAGGGTCTTGCAGCAGGTGCTTAAACCTATGTAACTGAAGGGCCAGCACCACCCACCCTGGTTAGATCGGCTTTGGTAAATCCCAAATTACAGGATGTGGGGGTCTTATCTACTGGGAAAACGGACATTGGTACTTACCCGTGATATGTCCATTTCCAGTAGATAAGAGCCCCACATCCTGGCCCACCCTTAGGGGTGCTGGCATTGGGATGTCTCATAATCCACATAGTTCTTTCCTATGGGGAGCAAGTGAGTTTGCTCATGGGCTGTCTCAGTCACTGTCCAATCCTGTATAGTTTGATATGCAGCTAAATTGTTATGTTTTTCTGGAGCATTCGGCTTTTGTACGACTGGCCTTCCAGGGTTAGCTCCACCCACGTGGGAGTCACCAGAAGGTCTCAAGTTTCAGCCCTGCCTATTGGAGTGAGTGGAAGGAGCATAACCCAAATTACAGGATGTGGGGCTCTTATCTACTGGAAATGGACATATCACGGGTAAGTACCAATGTCCGTTTTCTCCTCTAGGCTACCTAATGCAGGAAGGAGGAAGAGAGTTATGCTTGGATTGTTTTTACTGCAGAAAGTATAGCCCTGCAGACTGGCAGAAAGAAAAGAGAGGAATTTTTTCATCATTTCATAATTGGTAATACCCTGCTCTCCTCATAAGGCCTTTGCACTATTTCTCAGAAGGGGAGGGGAGGGGAACCAGGTCTAACTTCTCTTCATGTCATCACCCCCCTCCCCAGAACCTGGGCAAATATTTGTGTACTGCAGAAGGTGAAATGGCCCACGGATGTTCTGTAACATCTGTGTAGCCTGAAATATCCAGACGTTTATTTCAGTGCATTTGAGACACAAGTGTTCTTTTTGAGGATTTGGCTATTGGATTAATCAAGATTACTTAATATCTTGCAAATATTTAGCCTATTGTAACAATAGCTATGTGGAGTTAGCTGGGGAGAGTAGTTTTCTCAAGTCTTGTTCCATTTTTTACAATTGAAAATGTATACCTTTTATATATCCAGTATATTAATGCTGTTGTATAAAATGATGCTGGTGTGTAATACAGTTGCATAAATAGCCAAAGTCCTAAGTAACTTTTCAGTGTTATTCTTTTGACTAAAAGCACCTCTGGGTAAGATATTCGGAAGACCTTCATGATGTTGAAATGTTGGCTCGAAAGGGAAGAAAATGTTGGGAACAATTTTTTAAAGGTGTGTGCTTCAGATCTGGTCGCACATTCTACAATATAAGGTTTTCAGGGACTGCACAGTGGTACTGTTTTGTTGATTGATTTGCTTTTAATAGCTTGTTTCTTATTTGTTGCCTATCAAAACATAATGAAGGTCTTTCCTATGGAATCAGGTGTTGTTTTCTATTGTTTAGTCTTCTGTGCAAAAATAAAAAATAAAAATTGTGGCAATTTTTAGAAAAAGAGTTTGAGGGAGTGTTAAATATTTTGTTTAAGACATGACAGAGGGAATTTGCCTTGTATAATAATGGCAAGTTGGCTTTAAACATTGTAGCAAATCATGTTAATATGTATGTGCAACCAGACTTGCAAAACAGTTGTATTTTTTTAAATAAATATTTTTTAACAAAATATGTCATCCTAAATGTCATTTTCATCTGTAATTGAAAGAAATTGTCATTGCAATGTAGTTTCTATACAGTACAGTTGGGTAATTGTGAAGGATTGTTGACCTCCCCCCACATGGTTAACAGCATTTTGCCTCTTGTTTATATGTTGTGGTGGTACTATTCTTGGATATGAATTCAAATGATCCATATTTATTGCCAAGAACTGTCATTCATCTCCAAAAGACACAGTTGTAGCCATCAAGGAAAGGAAAATGCTTGGGTGTAATTCAGGAGGCAGTTCAGGAATCCTACTTTAGGACTTAGAAACACTGCCTCTTAGATTTTCTTCGTTAGATTTTATTGATTTGTTTCTTTCATACTGTCCAAAATATTTGCAACTGTTCAACTCCTGTAAAAGCTTGAGCTAGCAAGGACAGCTGAGTGGAGGAACTAACACAGTAGCCTAGCACATCTGGTTTCCAGAAACAGATTCCCTCTTACTCTCAATGAACTAGATGCAACACATATCTTGATGAAATCACTCAAAACATGCTTGGTCACGGTAGGTCCTGAAGCCTTCTCTTAGACTAGGAGCTGAATGTACAAAAGAATGCTGGACACATACAATCTTGTAGTTTGCACCTGCACTTGCTAGACTGAAATTGTGTGCATGGTGCTGAACTTAACCTGTGGAGAAAGGGACTGAATCTGGGGTGTATAGCTGTCAGTTCCAGCTGGAACAGACATACTGAATTAATGGCAACTTGATAAGTCAGTTTTCTATGGGTCTAATCCATTTCGGACTACCACCTTATTTAAGCATATGTCCCCTACTCCTCATTCCCTCTCAAGCAATCACTACAGTTTTTATAGAGTTGTTGGTTTTAGGCTTGTGCCCATTTCCTTTCCATACACTCTCCAAAAAACAAATTCAGGGAAATGTCCTTCATAGGTATCAAATGCAGCATCCTCTGCTCTTGTAATTTTGTGGGTGCTGAATTTAAATTTGTCTGTTAGGGACACAATGGACAGAGGACACAGAGACAGTTTTTTTCTTCTGAGGAATGGCTGGCAATTACTGGGCAGAACAAGGTTCTTCTATGCCATACTGTCAGCATCTCTGCTCTAATAAATATATATGATTTACATTAAATATATATGATTTACATTAAATATATATGATTTACATTAAAACAATCAGGAATTCTCATCACTTGTGACTTCAAAATACATATTTACTAATGATTTTTGTTTTACATAGAAAGTCACGCTTGAAACACCTTACAATGCTGTTACAGGAACAAGCAGGTGTAAAGTTGGGCATATACCTACTCCTTCCTTTGCAGATAGGAGGATATAGTTAAAAGTTTCTTGGTTTTATTGTTTCACCAAACATGGTAAACTAGGGTTTGCTGCAAACCAGGAGATACCTTTACTCTTTTTACAGGCATGGGAGGACAGAGCAAGGGTTGTGCCTGCTTGTTGCTGTAATTTTTAATAGCTAAGACTCCAGTCATCTGTGTTACCCAAGCCATCTTACTCAGGTTTACATAAGATCATGCTTTGCTGAATCCAATTAATATCCACCTGGATGTGCATTCTAATGCAAGGATTCCACTAACCAGCAGGCCCAAACAGTTCATTAGAAAAGGTTCGTGTCCATGCTATGTAACTTAAGGCCAGAAGAACACACAAGTTCTGTAATCAAGGAAGATGTATATTAAGGTTCAGATGACATGAAAATCAAAAATGAGTGTGCATACCCATGCAACATAGCAAACCGTAAAGCCAAATGGTAACACAAATTCAGTATAATGTACAGTTTTGAAATGAGCAGTGCAACAAGCCTCTTGGAAAAAATAGCTCTGCTTGAGTGAAGTTGCTAGGTCCCATCTTAAAAGTCACTCCACGAGTTCATGCGACAAGAACAATATTAAAACATTCCTTTATATACATACACATGTATATCCGTGGGACAACTCCTGCAACAAACTAGCTCAATTCTGCTAAAGCTATGTCTTAAAATTATCCCAATACCTTCATTTACAGCAGTCATGAAAATGACCACCATGTCTGGATACTCAGTACCTCTGAAAGGTTTTGCTCCTGGAAGGCACCTATTATATTGCACAAATGGAAAGGACTTGACATTTGGCTTCATGTACTTCAGGAGTTAGGCTGTTCTGCCCAATATGGCAGCCAACAGATCTTATTCATTCTACTGTGCAAATTCTGAAAGTCAGTACACTCAACACAGCTCAAGCTATCATTATACTATCACCAGTGCTTGGATCTTTCTACTGTGTGGCTACAGCAAAATCCCAGGTAGAGACCTATAAGATTTAAATATTGCAACTGATTGGGTGATTGGTTTACTGCAATTTGTTTCTTAATCTTGTTGGCTGTTTAGAAGACTTAGGATTAAAAGGCGTTTAAAAATTACCCAGTAGCAAATAGTTTGCATCTTACCAAATTAGGAAAAAGTGCCCACTGCCTATAGCTGCCTCCTGTTTAGAGTGAATATAAAAAACTAGGAGACCTCTCAATCAAGGCCTGTAAAATAACATCAATACATTTTCCCCACCCCCTGCACTCCTGGACGGAGAAAGGAGTGTACCAGATGAGTTTAAACTTTCATGTATCAAAATTTTCAGCCCTTCTAGGATTCTGCAGTTTGTCTCTTAATTCCTTCTGCAGTGAACCTTCTCTGGTAATGATGGATGACTGGTTGATGAGAACAAGTTGTAACCAACAAGTCTGATTGTAGAAAATTCAGGTAGTTTGGAATCAGGCGGTGATAGCAAATCTTTCAGTTGGAGAGTGACATTGTGCTTGATCCAAATACAAACTCACTGCTTTGTTTAGCTCTGATAAAGTCCAGGTTCCCCTATTGGTGGTGGTTTATCAGGTGACAGATCCATATCTGCAAAACAAAATTTCAGCTACGTTTTTGAAAAAGCAATAAAACTTACCACTGTTCAATGAAGAGCATAGTAAAATGGTGCATGCGTTCTACTCCTTCCACCCTTCAAGAGCTTTTTCATACAGTATGTACAGTAGAAAATGGTCAGATACCTAGATGCCAGAATACCACTGGCAATTCTACTACCTAGTTTGTATCACTTGTGTCTTTGAGATAGTTGCATATCTCATTGATTCATTATAGTAAAAGTGTGGTTATGATACAGAATTGTGTATCACCAAGTCCTGTTTGTTTACAGTTGGCTTATAATTGATATTTTGCTGATTTCTAGAAACCTAAGAACTTCTTCAAGGTGAATCCTCTCTACAAGAAAATAAAATAATATATTTTCACTTTGAAACATATTGATAATGGTACTCCTCCTACAAGAGCAGCCAGCAGCTTGGTGACTATGGCTTTGAATCCTGGCTTGGCCATGTAAACCCACCAGCTGACCTTGGGCAAGTCACACACTCTGAGCCTTAGCAGATGACAATGGCAAACCCCCTCTGAAGAAACTTACCAAGAAAACCCTATGTCGGAAATGACTTGAAGGCACGCAGCATGCAACAACAAAAACTCCTACAAGTCAGAGTACGTAGATGTAGTGAGACTATACATTTATCTACCTTATACCTATTGAATAATTGTCCTTTACCAGAGTTGGCCTTATTATTAGCACAAGTGAAGGAACTACCTAAGACTGGAATCCTGTTGACGGCTTAAAGATTTGTTACAATGGCATGAGGCACTTTTTTTTAGTAGAGCATAACAGAAATGCTAAGAAATGCTGTGACCATATGGGAAGTGAAACCAAGAGTCTACATACAAGCACAGTATGATGCTTCATCCACACAGTTTTGTGTCTGCTCCTGGTTCTGGCAGCTTTCAAACCCAAGCAGAGTGCTGCTGGTTGCTGTTCCTTATACTGTAGAAGGGGAGGGAGGCAATTATGAGGATGGAGATATAGCTAGTCTGATCTCTGGAGAAAGGGAAGGAACGATAAGGAGGATGCACTTACTAATAAAGTACACCCTTCTTTTATCCTTCCTCCTGAAGACCAGCCCAGCTGCCTCTTCATTGTTTAAAGTGCCTCCTGCTTCATCCCCTTTCCGCTGGTAACCAGTAGGGACACCTTCCAGGGCTTGAAAGCTGCTGGGGAGTGGAGATTTCAGACATTGTTCAAAGGGCTAAAGAATAGCTCCTTGTACCCATCCAAAAATAGACATATGTGCACACAAGCCAAACCTATGCCTGTGTATGTCACCCTGCCAAGAAGCTCAGGAGTGGGCGGAGCAGCTTTTTTTCCTGATGGAAACAGCTTGCACTCCACAGCACTTGCATTCACCATACGTCTGCTGCTACCTATTGGTCTCCATTTCTCCTCATGTTGCCACAGTTATAGTGGCCAATAGGATTTGGGCCCAATGCAGCACATTGTCAATTGTTTGCAATTTTACTCCCAAGGAGGGCCAGAGGAGCTTGTGGGAATTTCTGCCTTCTGGTCCAAAATAACATGGCTGGTTTTGGGTACACCACACCTTGACTTGGCAAAGAGAGCTAGAGCACATGCTGTTTCATCTCAGGCAGCAAAATACCTTGAGATGGCTCAATTGCTTAACTGAAATGGCAACAGCAGGTATTCTCATAAATTGTTCTGGACTCATGAGTTCAGCAAAGCAAAACTATTCATTCATTTATTTTGCTTCTTCAGACTTCCAGCACATTTTATGATAGCTCCCTCCGCTTTCCTGTCTATACAATATGCTTTATTTTCCCTGGACTCCACTTCCAAGAGTAAAGAAAGTAAATGGGTGTTTGGTGCTGGAGCACTGTGGGCTGATCCAAGCAGGAAGAAATGACAGGAAGCAGCTGTAAAATAAATACTTCCTTGCATTTTGTCCTCCTCAGAACTCTCCAGCCCACTCTGCTCTAACATGTAGACCTCCCCTTCCTTTCTTTTTAGATGTACAAGGGGTGTAAATGAGCTGGCAATTCTTACCTGACTGGGGCTGTGGGTGCATCCTGTGGAAGAATAGAAGGAAGATGTAGAAAGTAAAGGCCAAGGCTCCAAAGATGGTTCCACAGACCAGGAAACTGTAACTGCCCTGATCGTGAATGATCTGTCAACAAAGAAAACCATAAGGCTGAGATCCTGCAGCTCCAGAAACTCACAAGAGCAACACACTGCCTTGATACGCTTTGAAGCCAGAGAAATAACAATGTTGGAGCCCTCCAGCAAACGTTGATGGGAGTTATAGAGGGTCTGTTTCCCTTGAGCAGGCTCTTTGGGACAGACTGTCTGACCTGCAAGGGAAAGGGGGCAAATGCCATCTGTTTCCCTGGGGTTTTCACCAACCAGGGAACTTATGGAAAGAGTTCCAGCTGAAGAAGTCTACTGCTCAGCTTTCCGATAAGAAACATGCCAGAAACCTTATCCTTTTATGGACTGGTCTCTGTTATTTTCCTTTTGTTAGACTATTCCCATATACTCTGGCCAGCATGACCAATGGCTAGTAAATCTGGAGGGCTGAAAATTCCCTTGTCTGCTGTCCATTCAGACAGACAGTGAATTTCTTTACAGGACATGTTAGCACTGGATTGTAGCTCACTAACAGATCACCTGCTTTGCATGCAGATGGTCCCATGTTCAAATCCCTAGGTAAGGCGAAGAGATTCTGTTGATCAACCAGACACACACATTTCCCTCTCTGCTCAGAATACTGAATGAGGTCATCTCAAACAACTTCTACCACTTAAGTGCTGATATTTATCAATTACATTTGTAGTTTGCTTTTCTCCCCTTACCAGCTCAAGATAAAGTACGTTGTTTTTCACCCTCACCCCAGTTTTATCCTTCGCAACAAGTCTATAGAACTGAGAGACAAGCCAGTATGCAAAGAGATCTTGTAGCACCTTTGAGATTAACTGTGCAAAAAAAATTGTACCATCATAGACTTGGTCTGCTTCCTTAGATGCAACTCTATAGGTTAAGCTTCATGCATATGAGAGCACTGTAAATGAGATAAGACTGGCCTCAGGCAGCCGTATTCAGTCTCATGGCTGAATATGGATCTGAACCTAGGTCTTTCATTTCCCAGTCCAGCTGTCTAACCACACTGCCTCTTGAGATGAAAGGATGGAGAAGCTAGCAAGTGCGTTCTCCAAGCACTTTGTAATACCACCCAAATGACAATATTGCAGGATGAGGGTGGCAGATTATCTTTAGGCTCCATAGCTGTGTCATCTGAAGCCACCAGGTGATAGCTCGGTGACACAGTACACACTTTGCACCCAGAAGGATCCAACAAAAATGCTCTGCCTGAGTCCCTGGAGATCCACAGCTGTGCTGGATGGAGAATCAGGGCAAAGTACCTTCCTGCGTCGGCTTCTCTCTTTGCTATAACAAATCAAATAGTGCTTGGTTGCCATTTGCTTCTGTCCATCTCCATAACTAACTTTCTAAAAACCTCTGGACAGTGCTTGTAGAAGTAAATAAACCCTACAAGCAAATGTAATTCCTATATGTCTCCTGACTGACATCGAACTAGAGAATTTATGACCTTCAAAATGTTGGGCTACAATTCTGACCAGCTCCCGCTAACATGACTAATGGCCAGGAATGGTGAGAATACCATTTGGCCATATGTCCCCCAGCCCTGCTGTCCAATCAAAGTTTGCTGCACCACAGAACATGTTAGGACTGGGCTGAAGCTCAGCAGTAGGTTACGGGCTATGCATGCAAGTTCAAATTCCTGGCATCTCCCACTGATAAGGAAACCCTGAAGAGCCACTGCCCCTCGGGTCCAAAACACATTACAGAAATAATGCAGTCTGAGACTGCTTTAACTGCCTTGGCTCAATGCTAGGGAATTTTTGTGAGACATTTAGCCTTCTCTGTCAGAGAGCTCTGGTTCCACACTAAACTACAATTTCCAGGATTCCCTAGCACTGAGCCAGGGCAGTTAAAGCAGTCTGAGACTGGATTATTACTGTGTTTTGGACCTCAGTAGCCAATATAGAACTAGAGGGACCACTGATGTGACTTGCTGTAAGACAGCTTCCTTTCTTCATAAGATGTAATTCTTGGGAGTGGTCATGAGAATCTATCAGATGCAGTGACAGTGTGGGCATGCATGTTTTAAACCAAGGTGGAAATCACGTAGTAGATAATGCAGGATGTAGATAACGGCTGCAGTCCAGAGTATCTGAAGGACTGTTTCCCTATACAAGCCAGCAGGAGAGCTAAGATCAGCAAGGGTGGGCTTTCTCTCAGTCCCCCTACCTTTGCAAGCACAGTTGGTGAGGACTCAGGAGAGAGCCTTCTCTGTGGTTGCTCTCAGACTGTGGAACTTCCTTCCACAAGAGATCAGGTCAGCTCCTTCATTGCTCTCTTTTTGCTGGCAGCTAAAGACCTTTTTATTTAGGCAGGCTTTTGGTTGGTAAATTTTACTTATGTAGTATGGCATGCTGTATTAATGTTTCAATAGTTTTTACTTTTAAATGTTTTGAACTATGCTGTTTTTAACTTTAATATTGGTATTATTTAATTTTTTAAAACTTTTACAATTAATGTTTTTAGTTTTATCCTTTTAAATTATTGTAAGCTGCCTTGAATCCCATTTTGGGAGAAAATTGGGATATAAATAAATATTCCCTCTATGTACAGTAAATATCTGCATGTGGAGACACACTGCACCACCACTACGCAACCACCATATGGAATAGCAGTTTTGTGGGACACATGACAGTGCTGTTGTGCAGTGTTCAACTACACTGCATAATGCTGCTGTATCTGCAACACCTCTTCTGCCACTATCGGCAGAATATGATGAATAATTTGCCCTGAATGTTTAGCATGTCCATACTGACCTTGTGCAACAACTGAACTCTCTCTCCAAACCCACTTTCTACCTGCTGCAGTCCACCCCAACATTTACTGGCCAATGGAGAGTGCGAGGATGCAAAGAAGCATTCAGCTATCTTCCTATAGCTGGATATGCAGCAACAAAGTGTCACCTGGGAATTTCTGTGAATCCTTCAGAGATTGTGGAGGATGATGGTGGTGCTGTGCATCCAGTTACAGAGCTGGATGCTTCACCAGCACTACCTCCACTGTCCAATAAATGGCTTTGTAACAAGTAATGGGTATGGGTTTTGGGTGGGGTTGGGGGACATAACAGATGAGACATGATTCTGCCTAGTGGCTATTGTTAGACTGCAGTTGTCTCCTGGCTGTGTCCATTGCTGGACTGCAATTTTCTTCAGCCCTAGCCAGAATAGCTAATGGTGATGCAAGCTGGGAGTTGCAGCCCAACTTCTGGAGGGCTGCCTGATTCATACTTCAAGCACCTACCAGGCTGCTTGCACTGTATCTTGCACACTTACCGACCCAACCAGTAACTGCAGAACCATCTCTCCAATTCCTGCTCCTGTCACCAACACAGTAGTGGCACAGCCTAGAATAAAAACCACACCAGGTTACACTCTTTGCTTTGTATATTAAACAAACAGAAGAGATGAAGATTGAACCAATATGGCGGGATGTTTGTCCCATCTTTTAGAGCATGTGCATGCAGAGCTTGAAAGTGTTACTTTCAAGGAGTCTGGGACCTGTAGTCCAGACAAAAATAAATTTTCCAAGCTCTTCAGATATGGCTTCCATTACGTCAGAGGTTTCTCCAGGGAACACAACAATGGAGCAAAAAGAGTCCATTCAGGTAGCAGGAATGGGATTCTATGATAAAAATGCTCGGCCAACAATACATTCTGAACCAATAAATTCCATCATCCCTGAACACAGGTTGTGATTAATAGAATCATAGAATCATAGAGTTGGAAGAGACCACAAGGGCCATCCAGTCCAACCCCCTGCCATGCAGGAACTCCAAGTCAAAGCATCCCTGACAGATGGCCATCCAGCCTCTGCTTAAAGACCCCTAAGGACGGAGACTCCACTACACTCCGAGGGAGTGTGTTCCACTGTCGAACAGCCCTTACTGTCAGGAAGTTCCTCCTAATGTTGAGGTGGAATCTCTTTTCCTGCAGTTTGCATCCATTGTTCCGCGTTCTAGTCTCTGCAGCAGCAGAAAACAAGCTTGCTCCCTCCTCAATATGACATCCCTTCAAATATTTAAACAGGGCTATCATATCACCTCTTAACCTTCTCTTCTCCAGGCTAAGGTTAATAGGAACTGGAATCCAACATCTGAAGGGCCAGAGGATCCCCATCCTGTGATATGGAAAGCCCAGGACATTCAGGTTGCAGCCCAAAATTGACACTTCTTTAATTTACCTGCTGGTAGCTACCACCATCTTCTTAACCCTACATACCAGTACCTATCTGTAAGGAAAAAGGTCCTTACAGCAAATCCTTCGGTAACTGCTGGGAGAAATCAAACCTACTGTTGCCTTTACCTCTCCCTTTTAGCATCAATCAAAGAGCTTGACATACATAAGTGTGACATATCTGTGGGCCAGGCAAAATACAAGTCCAAATACTCCACAATATTCCAGTGTCCAAATAAAAAAAAAAATCAGTTTAAGTTCAGTAAAAGGAGATGGGAAAAGTTAGCAGAGAAACCAAATAAAACAATGATAATTCTGTTCATTAGGCAATTTGCTTGTTGAAAGCAAAAATCCCTCACTTGGGAGCAGATCACTGATCCAATTCACCCACTGCTGTCAACATTGCCTAACTGGGTTTCATGCCAAGATTTCTTCCTAATCCTACCCAGAGGGGTCAGGGATTGAACCTAAGACTTTCTGTATGCAAGGCAGGTGCTCCACCACTGAACTACTTATTCTTTCCCAGAGGTTCCATCCATCTAACCACGCGCAAAGATCTACACAGAATTCAAATTTATTTATCGCTTAGGAATAGGTGGCGGGAAGGCCTCCAATTAGATTAACCTAGGGAGGGGGAGCTTCTCTTTATAGTCAAGAGACTATACTGCCTAATCTTTACACACATAAAAGAAACAGTTGATAATGAAAGGGATGTGTCCCCCTACCTTTCTGTTATATCCAGGATTGGTGGATCTGTGGCCCTCCTGATGTTTTTGGCCCGCAAGGTCCATCATTCCTGGTCTGTAGGAGGTGGAGTTCAACAACATCTGGAGGGCCAGATGTTTCCCATCCTTCACCTGACTTTGTGTGTTTGGCTGTATGCTTGGGATACAACCAACTATATCCTGGGAAATGAAATCTGTTACTTATTGGGGAAAGATAGAGAAATACTTTGTTGAAGTGGGCCATGTACAAAGCTCTTCTTAAGGAAAACTTAGCAGGCCCCTTAAGCAATTTTGCAGAGTAAATAAATTTTGGTTTTGCTATGATTGTAAACCAAGGCTGCACAGGTCTTATCCTTTACTTAAGGATAAATCTACTGAATGCTTGCTGCACATGATTTGTGCCAATATTTTAGTGTAGTCTTTCCCAGCCTGATATCCTCCAGATGTGCTGCATGACAACTCTAAGAATGCCCACAGTTGGCTGAGGGATTCTGGGAGTTGGAGACCACTACATCTGGAGGCTGGGGAAGGCTGCTTTAGTGTCTGTGAAGAATAAAATTTAAAGGAGACAAACCAGCAATGAGTTCAACTTCAGACTCAACACTCCAGTGAAAGCTCTGATTTACCTTTGTATTGGAGGATGTCTTCAGTGTAAGCCAGCACGCTGGGGAAAGTGCTGCTGAGAAATAGGCCAAGAGAGGCAGTCCCCACAAATAAAAAGACCACACTGTAGGAAAAGATCAGTAGCAGGAAGAATGTTATAAGCACTCCAACCTGGAATGAAATAAAACAGATGAGAGGGAGAAGAGATAAGTGCTGAATCAAAAGGAACGTAGCATTTCCATTCACAGAATGGCCAGCCTGGAGCCAACCCATTACCACCACCATCACAGTTGTAATTTCATTTAATTTATATCATTAACTGTTCTTCTTTCAAGCAAAATTAGAGCAGGATAGATTTTTTAAAAATCCTTTTACAATCAGCAACTGCCTCTTGGGAAAAGATTCTTAATTGACTTGAGACACCATGAGAACAAAGAACCAAAGCTTATCTACAGTATACACCAAAATGAAAATTAAAAAAAAAAAGAAGGGCTGTTATTGTATTTTTAAATATGATTTTACAGTTCCCACAGAGTCCCTGGAAATGGCAGGTTTGTAAAAGCACAGAGACTACTTTGTTGGAGGGTTTCCAGCTCCAATATTAATAAGGGTTCCTTGACAGGAGGCAAATCTCATTTTACATTTTGGCAGTTTACATTTTTCTCAGTTGTGAAAAGGAGATACTTATATTTCCAGAGGAGGGTGCTGGTTGCTGATTAAATTAGCATTACTTGCCAGCGTGAAAGTGAAGTAAGCAGACCTGGATTTCTTGACCAAGACAGTGGGTCATTGCTGTACTGAAAAGAAGGAAGACTAAGATCTGGCCTTACCACATTGATGAAAACCATGGTTGCTGGCTTCATTCGGTATGACACAGGGATGGAGATGAGCCTGCCCAGAGTGATGAAACCCCAGAAGAGACTAGGCAAATAGCCAGCCATCTTATGCCCCACTGAGAGAGGTTCCTCCACAGCATAGCTGTACACAAAACCAGAATACTCCCCCTGAAATAAATGCAAAAGGCACCCTGTGTTAGTTTACTCTCCATAGGTCTTCTCTCTTGCAATGTTAAGTGTGCCTCCTACCAACATATACCTAACATTCCATTAATCATTCAATTTATGAACAGCTCCACAACAATAATTACCTGAGTGATATGCCAAAAATAAAAGCTAACAAAAAACATAGTTCTAAATCCAGCTGTTAATCCCAACAAGAACAGGTTTACTGAATCATTGCAACCTTGGTAAATTCCACTGATTCAATAGGCTTACTCTAGCAGAGATTCACAGTAGGATTTAGGCAACATGTCTCCACACAAACCATTTGTAAACATCATAGTAGTAAAATAATCATTTAAATCAAAGCAAAGACTTTAAAACCCTGAACACACCTATAAGAGGAGGCAATGAATGCAAAAACTATTAAATTGCAGAAGAAAGCCACAATAAAGCACAACAGAAAGAAATACAGAGTTTTAAAGGTGTGTGAGGATAAGACAGTCTTTAGTACAGTACTGGAAAGACCTGAAAGTGGGTGCCAAGTGGAAATGTTTGGCGAGGGCTTTCTAGAACTGAAGGTCTGCTCCTGACGACCTCTTTCTTGATGGCTTCCCACAGCATTTCAGCTTGTGAAGATGCTCAAGAGTCAGTCCTCAGGGCCTGGGTAGGTATATGTGGGAAGAAGCAGTCCTTCACATATCATGGTCTTCACAGAACTTGAATAAAAGTTACTTATTTGGACTACACATCCCAGAATCCCCCAGCTAGCATGGCCAAAGCACTTGGAATTGATCCTAGAAATCAATCTTGAAGTGAATATGATAAAATACTGCAATATGAAGTTCAAGAAAAAAGTAATGGTAGAATCCTCCCTTCACCCCATCAAGATATTAACATCTCTATACTGGTTTATTATAACACCTCCTTAATAAGAGTCCATGGAAGGTTAATGGACAAACCATTAAAAGAAGGCATAGCAACCCTTCCCTGAAGTAGACTGGAACACAGCATATTACAAGGAACTGCTAGAAGTGACAGCTGTAGAAGCAACTGAACTGCTAGTTTTGACAATTAAGAAAAGAAAGAATTTCCTCATATTCTTAGATTAGAAGCACCAGAGTTGCAATTTAAAGGCAAGGAGAAACCAAAAGCATATGAATATAAGCTGCAGTGTACAAGTTCTGCCAGCTTTAAACTCAAGGGCTAGAATCCTGTTTGTGACATAAACAGGCAAACAGCTTTCTCTGAAGATGCCAGCCACAGATGCTGGCGAAACATCAGAAAGGAACTCTTATAGAACATGGCCACATGGCCCAAAAGCTCCACAAAAAACTATAGGCAAAGAGCTTGTCTGCATGGATAAATCCCCCAAACAGTGGAGACAGACCAGATGCCATCTGGCATTTTCCACACCAAACTGGGACACTGGCCACATATTGAGCATCAAAATGAGGCTCTTGTGGCTCCAGTGCCACATTCTAACAGAGCACATGACTGTGCCAGGCCACCCATTGGGTTGCTCGTGCAAAAAGCTATCTCACAATGCATTTGTAAGCAGAGGAGTATTATAGCAAGTAGCAAGTACATTTCTGTACCGCTTATTAGTGCACTTAAGCACTCCCTAAGTGGTTTACAATGTGTAAGCTAATTGCCCCCAACAAGCTGGGTACTCATTTTAGCGACCTCGGAAGGATGCACACCTGAGTCAAGCCTGAGCCCTTGGCTGGTATTGAACTCACAATCTTGTGGTTTGTGAGTGAGTGGCTGCAGTACAGGCATTTAACCACTGCACCATCAGGCATTAGGGCAACCCTGAAGCCAAGGTATGATGGGCTGCCCCTAGTGTATCCTGCACATGTGTTTGTGCCCTAAGTTGTGTTATGCATGTTGAATGTTTTTACTGACAATGGCTATATTCAACTGATGGGGATGGGCATGGAGGTCTGCATGCTGAACATATAATGATGCTGATTGGGTGGGGTGGTTGCAATCCACAATGGATCTCATTTGTAATGAAGCCTGAGGGCCCTCTGCGCAGCACAACATCCATGTCACATTGCACACTGCAATTGCAAAAGAAGATGTCAGCCATGTGCATTAAGCAATGATCAGGAAATACTGTGGTATACGTAGTGGTATCCAATGTAGGGACTGCATAATGCAAGTGGAACATAAATCTACTGGCTGTTACTTATGCTGTGCTGTGGCAATGCATGATCTTGGCCAAAGTATGTTCCCAAAAGAGATCCAGCCATCAGTGAGTTACTGGTTAGAAAACAATAATGTCCATGAGTACTGCAGTCCAGGTACAGAACTTAGAAAAGTTACATTTCTTGCCTACAGTTCCCAGAATCCCCAAGCCAAAATGGCTGGTGGCCTTGCTGAATGGGAGATTCTGGGAACTGTGGTCCAGAAATGTAACTTCTCCAACTTTTGCAATGTAAAACAAAAAATACTGTTCTATATAGGTTTTGTTCTGCCCATTCTAGAGATTCCAGACTGTTCTAGTGGCCCCTCTTCATATGACAGAATTGTAGCACAACGATTCCACTTTAAAGATCTTAGTTCTATTCATGTGGAATTCTGGGATTTGCAGTTTAGGGTGGCAGGCTTAAAATTCTAAGCCAGCGAGCTCTAGTGCTTCACCAACTACAAACCCCAGGACTCCATGGGATGTTGCCATGACAGTTAAAGAAGCGTAGTGTAGTGTGAAAGAGCTTCAGGTGGGGGATCAATGCAACTGTCCTCCACTGCTAGACCTTACCAGGATGCCATCAGTCATGAAGAGAAGAAGGGCTCCGGTCACATGGACAGCAAAGTAGGAGCAAGGAGCTCCAATGAAGTTCTTGCTCTGGCAGCATCCAAAAAAGTCATTGTGCCCTGAGGAGAAGAAAACAATACCATGTGAGCCATGACTTCTTTCTATATGCAGCACTGGTTTAGCAACGACTGAATGAATATGTCTGTCCATGCGCAAGGTTTCATCTTGTGTTCAAGCAAGGGAAAAAAAAGAGAGAGAGGAAACTTAGTCCTACTGCATCCTATATTCTGAAGGCAGGGAAACATAGCATTACAGTCAAAGAAGGGTACATTGTCTTCCTTTTGCTCTTCAGTTCTGACCCCAATCTGTAATGCCCACAGACAGACAATAGGTGTTAAGGCTTTTGAAAAACAAAGATTGTAGGGGGTTAAGTCTTTTAAAAATACAAAAGTCGGATCCAATGGAAAAATACAAACGTGGGAGTCAAGATCCAATGGAAAAAGAAGCAAACTTCACTTTCAGCAATTTCACACATTAAAAATGATTTGATCAGGGTAACAATTTGGAAGCAGTGTGGTCTTCATGCTTAGCTGGATGCTAAGGGAATGTGATCAAAAAGGAGAAAGAGAGAAAGAGTCCCATGTCAGCAAAAGTGCTAAATGAAATGAATCTAACAGTTTCTAAACAGTTATACAGATTTTTTTTAAACTACTATGTCAATTTCATTCAGGACCAGGCTTTTTGTCTTCTTTTTAGCTGGCTGTTGCAGAAAGCAGAACGTTCCACTAGCCTGCCTGCTACCCAGCACCCTCCAAATGTATGTGAACTAGCATCCCTATAGCTCTCTACATAGCTCTGGGGATTATGGGTGGTATAGTCTTGAATATCTGGAGGGCACTAATGCATTTTTTGATCTGCTCCAACAGGGACCTCTTTGAGGAAAGTTGCCTGGGGCTTTGTATGGCCTTTCAACCATGTGGGATGTGTCACCTACATCAATGTTGCAGGTTTCCTAGTTCACCGAATGCATGAAAGGAAGACTGATAAATGCTGTATAGCTGTTGGGTCTGAATCAGAGCTGCCACAACATGAATGTGTGCAGATGTGAAGGCCTGTTTCTGTGTGCTGGGGAAAAGGCATAAATGCAAAAGGCCTCCCATTATTGGGCGGGATGTGCAAATACATTAGTAAATTGCTACATGCTGAAGCAATACAGTACTACAAAACAAATGAAAAGAGATGTTTTTAGAAAGGCACACAGAAGCTGCTTATTACAAGGTTCCAGTAATAAGCTTTTTGGCACGTATTCACTGCTTTTCATCTTCAAACCACTTTGTACAAAGTGATAATTGCCCTCGTTTTAGTCTCCAGAATAAATATTGCAATTTAGGGAAACAGACACCTTTGCCTAGAGGCAAACACTGTCTTTATGGTGAAGCCCAAATAGGTATGATACAACTTTCTTTGATGAAGCATTCTCTGTTGCTTAGTACCAATGTTTGTGTAAATGTCATCTAGGAAGGATCCAACTGCAATTTCAGCCAAAGTGCTGCAGTGTTTATTATAGTAATAGTAGTAGTAGTACTAGAAATTGTAGTAGTAGTACTAATAAAAATAATATTTTTTTATTCCTTTCCCACCTCTCCTCAAGGCTCAAGGAAGGGAACAGCATGTTAAAATAGTAAACACAATTAAAAACACATAAACCCACAGCTAAAATATAATACTATAAAATCATTAAATACACTCATAAGAATTCAAATACAGATTAAAAATTCTTGATTTAAAATTGACTGGAGAGGCCTGTTGGAAGAGATATGGCTTTAATGCTGCTTTAAATGCAGTCAGCATTTTCAGCTGCCTTGTCTCTTCCGGCAGGTCACTCCATAGACTGGGGCCAGCAGACGAAAAGATCCTCTGGGAAACAGTTGCCAGTCTAGTACTGGCTGGTTGGAACAAACATTTCCCAGAGAACCTGAGTGTACAGGGCAGATTGTACAGGAGAAGATGATCCTGTAGGTAACCTGGATCCAAACCATGTAGAGCTTTAAAGGTATTAACCAACACTTTGTGATTTGCCCTTTGTGTGTCTCCAAGTCATTTTTTACTTATGGTGACCCTAATGCAAATATATCAGAGTTTTCTTCACATGTTTCTTCAGATGGGGTTTGCCATTGCCATCCTCTGAGGCTGAGAGAGTGTGACTTGCCCAAGATCACACAAGTGTTTTTTTTATGCTTGAGTGGGGAATTGAACCCTGAGTCTCCAGAGTCATGGCACAGCACTTAAACCACGAAACTATCCTGGCTCTCTGCAGTGCTAGGAAATGGGTAAATATTAGCTCAGGAACCTGTCCCAGAGAAGTCATAGTCTGCAGAGCAACAGGATTGTGTGTCATTATAGGATTAACTCATTTGAACTGGCACATTTTCACTTCATGTACAGTATGTGGAGGAAGCTTTCAAGAATCAACCTAGATTCATCAAAATAGATGAGGGGCTAGTCGAGTACTCAGATTTCCTGGTTGGCCAAAATAAGATATTACCTGAATGTGTCTCCACATGTTTGGTGATATGTTTAATTAACATGGAGTTACTCCTGTCCACACACATTAGAAGTAGGGAATTTTTGTCCCTGCAGGTATTTTTGACCACAACTCCCAGCAAGCAGCCCATCCAGCAGGACCAATGACACAGGGAGAACACAAATTATATCCCCAAAAAATCTGGCGGGCCAAGAGTTGGACATCCCTGTCAGAAATAAGATAGGAATGGGCAATTGTGGCCTTCCAGATGTTTTTTGGAAAAGTATCAGCAACCGTAGGCAGCATAGCCATGGTGGGGGATTATGGGAGCTGCAGTTTAAAAACAAACAAGGGCCACAATTAACAAGCCATGTTTCAGAAGAAAGTTAAGGAATATTGTGGAACACCTCTAGTACAACAGGTAGTTCTTCCCAAAGGATAGCATTAACACCTACCATACTCCACAATTTGTCTCTCCATTTATGAAGAAGCACAGTACAGTGGCATCACTGACTATGGTGTCACCTGGTGTGGGAAGCGTATGCATTCACCCCTCTTCTCCTCCATTCCTGGGCTTCCTCCCCTGGAAGAAAGCCTGGAGATGGAACAGATGCATGGGGAGGAGGACCCAACCAGATGTCACCCCTCTCCTGGGGTGTCACCTGGTGTGGTCCACACTCTCCACACCCCCACAATGTTCCCACAGGCACTATACACTTTCAGTTTTAACAGAGTTCACAAATGATGAAAAGAGCTGGCATATCCCATGTATAAAGGCCCCTGGCCATGCTGGCTGGGAGATCATGGAACCGATAGTTCAAAAAAAGGACTATTCCAAACTTTTGTGTCCATTGGTATGGCAACATTGGTATGGCAGATCTCACCTATTTCTGTTTGAAGTTTTGGCGAGGAAGTGGAAGAATCATCCCTGTCAGCTATCCGGGTTTCCATGGCCAGCTCATCTGCAGGCAGCAATGGGGGACTGTTCTTGTGGCAGCATGGCACCAGCCTTTCCTTGTACAGCAACAGGAACACTGCAATGGGGACAGGCAGCTGGAGAACAACATGAAAAAACAGATTAGCTAAGCACAGCCATCCTTTCAAATAAATTGATGATCTGTTTGCCCACTAGATGGCATTGGCCTGTTAGCACAGACCCCCTGTATCACCTCAAGCAAAATGCAGACCTATGACTGTTATAGTCACTTTTCTTCCTCTAAGTGATTTTTAAAGATCATTTCTGCCTAATGAAGAAAACCAATGGGATTCAAAAATTATCATAATTCATTTTTCACCTTTCTGGTTGGCCTAATAATGGTGCACTTGGATTTTGTTTAATGGCCTATGTGTCTACTCCTGCATCTTTTTTTCTTCTACGAGTTTTTATCACAGATTTGGGGCTTTCTTAGTTTTATGCATCCTCTCTCTTTGTCTGCATAATAACTTCCTCCTAAACTACAGAAGATGGAAGGGGCAGCGAGAAAGATAATTTTGCATGTATGTGCATGTGTGCGGCGAGGACAACCCTCTCCATAGTCTTTAATTGTTTCACTGAAGAGATTTCAGCAGTTTTGTCTTCAAAGTTCTGAAAAGCTGCCTTTATTGGAATATTTTCTTCTCAACAGCTCTTAAAAAGGGGACAGGCCTCTAGACAAGGAGCTCTTTCTCACTATAGAATTGTACTACTATAATTACATTTTAACTGCAATTGTTCCCTCCTATAGCATCCTGGGATTTGCAGTTTCGGGGTATTTAGAATTATCAGCCAGAGAGCTCTACTGCCTTGCCAAACATAAAGATTCTAAAGGTCATGTCAATTTAAAGTAGAATATAGTGCTACAATTGCATAGTGTGAAAGAGCCCCAGGCAAACTGCTCCTGGTTGTGTTTTGAAAAGTGCAGTGTTGTACAGAGAACAGGCACATGACATACAACTCCTACCACACAGCTCACAATAACACCACACATGCTCTTATCAAAGGCATAGATGCAGGAGCAACTGGCCAGAGGAACACATCCAACATGAAGCTCATCATAAAGTTTGCCTTGTCATAGGAGGACATGTCTCACAGATGCTTTCATGAGCATATTAACTGGCTTTCAGCAAGTTAAGCTGCAAGACTCAACCCAGACTGGAACATAACTTTTCAGACCATTTTGAGAGAGACCTTCCATACGCAATTGGTAAATCCATTTCTTTTCTAACAAATAATTCCTTATATATAATCCATTACATATAATCTAATTTATAATCATGATGGGTTTGGTTGAAGACCTAGAGGTATACATTTGTTCTTCCACATTCGCTGGGGTTAGAGGCACAGGACCCTTGCGAATGAGGAAAAACCACAAATAACAAAACCACTATGTTTTTAGGAATCTCTATGTCCTCCAGTGCAACTCTATGGTCAACATCTGCCAGACATTGACCACAGAACTGCTTCTCTCTTAGAATCTCTAGGTCTTTTAGTGCGACTTTTGGTTAAAGTTGACCATAGAGTTGCACTGGAGGATCTGCAATATTTAGGTCCTCCAGCGCAACTCTATAGTCAACTTTAACCAAAGGCTGCATGAGGGAGAACATATTAAAATCCGTGAATAATCAAATCCACAAAAGTCAAAGCCGCAAATGTGGAGGGACGAGTGTTCCAGTTTTCAGATGCTCAACAGACTAAGTAACATGCTTCTTCACATCCTTACAGCAGGTGGCAGCCTAGTCCCACAGTTGCTGGTAATCTTGGTAGTCAAAACAAGGCCAATTCTTCAAGTCATCATTTCTGATGTATGGTGACCCTAAAGCAAGCCTATCATAGGGTTTCCTTGGCAAGATTGGTTCAGAGAGGGAGTTGTCGTTGCCACCCTGTAGGTTTCTATGGCTGAGCTGGGAACCAAACCCTGGTCTCCAGTGTTGCAGTTCAATACTCACTATGCCACACTGGCTCTCTGCATCTACTTAGGGGTATGCATTTTGAAAAGGTGAAACCTAAATCCTCCCCGCCCCACAATCTGATCAGTGACAGTTCTGGAAAGCTCACAAGTACCCTTCCTTTCTGGCTAGACCGATACTGAATTCTGATATATTGATACAATGCCCTATAATGGTCTTTTGTTAAACCAACTCAATTGTTTAATGTAATAGGGGTTTTATTAAGAGTGCGTGTGTTAGAGGAAATGGTACAAGAAAGGAGCTAAATAATTTTAATTGAAACTGTCTCCCCCTACCAGATTAATGGGGGAAAGGATAGCCATAATCCAGCTGGTCGTGGAGTTTGTTTTCTCTCTGTCTGTGAATTAAAAGAGCTGTAGCTCCACGTTTCCTGGTTTTTGTTGGCTCAAATGCTCAATTTATGGCCCATTCTCCCCCTTCCCTTCTCCTCAACTGCATTCATTTAAGTGGCCTCCATTGTTTGCAGAACAATAGGAACAAGAACAGCCAGTTTCAGTCCCTATGGAAGAAAAACCTTTTCCCCTAACAGTTAGAATCCTTCCGGAGGTCAGGACCAGTTTGCGTTAATGGCAAGGTTGCTACGAAAGTGAGAGCAGTATAAACAGATACAGGTATCACAGTCCCTTTGGAAAACCCTGGGCTAGGCAAGCATAAAGTAAGCACTCTGCATTTGTCCAATCTAAGTCCAACATGCCCTTCTGCAAAATGGGAAAAGTGACCCACCTTGCAGGAAGAATCATAGAGCTCGAAGAGGCCTCATGGGCCATGGAGTCAAAACCCTGCTCAATGCAGGTGACTATGAAGAAGAAAGCTATGGATGGGGAAAGTACTCTCAAATGTTGAGTGTCATGATACAGCCTATCTGCAGTTGCGTCACTGGAATTGGTGTCACCCTGTGCGGTAATTCATGGTGGCACCCCTCTGTACTGACCTCTTCCCATACCCCACTGTACAGATTCCTTAGTAGCGTTTTTTTGTACTAATGTTACTTGTAAATCATAACTCCCATACATTACTGATGTAATGGTAATAGTTGTGACATAAACAACTAACAAAATTAAAAGTATATCTTTATGCGCACAACCTGAATGTATTTACACATCTATAGTTTCAGGTGGTTAAGATTTGGTAAAATGTTATGTTTTTAAAGAAAATAGAATAAAGGGGACTCTCCTTTCTCCTTCCCCCAATGAGCCTCATCCCATTCACACCATCTCTTCAGTGTCTTAAAGGGATTCAGGTGAACATCACAGCTGTTTCTGCTAGAAGCTAGATGTTTGGGAAGCAATGGTGTCACCTCTCCTTAGGGTATCACCTGGTGTACTTGCAACCTCCGCACCCCCTAGTGATGCCCCTGCATATCAGTACTCTATTTACGTGATCTGTTTCTAAGGATCCTATCGCAGTACACAATTATAGCATTATGATTCCACTTTGGATGCCATGACAACATCCTATGAAATCCTGGGATTTGCAGTTAGGATTCTCAGCTAGAGAGCTGTAGTGCCTCACTGAACTAACAAGTCCCAGGATTCTGCAGGATGTTGCCATGGCAGATAAAATGGAGCACAAAATAACTCATCATTTTCCCTTCTCCTACAAATCTCCCCTTTCTTGTCTTCTAAAAGCAACTATCAAGAGCACAAAACTCTTCAGGCAATGCCTACTTGAACACAGACAATTGAAGGAGTGAGGAGAATGGTATAACCATGCCCCAGGTACCCATTCTTGCTTCTTGACAAAAGTGTGCAGATGGTCCTGGAGAAACAGCAGTAATTTGCTCAGCAGTATTTTTGCTCAGTTCAAGTGCAAGAAGCACTGATTTGGAAGAAGCAAACAGAATGTTTCCTTCTTTGCCCCCATTGCTACTAAAAATAACCAACAGCAAAATGAGGAGTGAAAGAGAGAGAAAGAAGAAAGAGAAAACACAAATGAACACGCATGTATACTTCTGGCTTTAGCTGTTATAGCACCTGCAGTCACACTCCATGTACAGCTGCCCCTTATGTGCACATCTGGTTGAAGTGCAACTGCTGTAAAGTCAAAAGGAGAACTCATGCAGGAAATATGCTCAAGCTTCAGATGTGCCTCCAAACATTGCAAATCTTTCTTTCCAAAGTGCCCAAAGAACAGGGAGCATGAATGAGAGGCAACTGAACATCTGACCAGCTCCAGGTACTCGGCATAAATAAATACACATCTCTTGAAGAAATAAAGGAAACAGTAACTGATACCTAAACAGTGTATTATTTAATACTAATTAAATGTCATTGTTTCTGTTATTCATTTGAGATTTTTTTTAAAAAAAATATGGTGGTCTTGTTTGGTAGGTGTTTCTGTGTTAGAGACCCTTCCCTTTTGGTTTTGTAAGCACCGTATACTTCCATGTTTGAAGCTGCTCTTGGAAAAGTCACCCAAAGAGCACTTTCAAGGCTACTAAATGACGTATTTGAGCTTTGAAACTATAACTGTCAACAGTTCTGGGAATGAAGGCCATTAAAAACACTCTTCTTAAATGTTCCCAGTACTAGCACATAGTGGGAAATCCAACTGAGAGTACTGAGACCAATTCACTTTGGTGACATCCCATCTCCTACAAATCTGTGACATGGATTTTAAAAGTGATCAACAATGCCTCACAATGTGTTTATAGCAGTAAACTTCTGCTGAGCCAAGAACATATACAAAATGACTCAAAGTTGATGTTTAGGAGTAAAACTAATAAAAGCCTTGAGAAATGAATGAAATAAATAGTGTATTTGCTAGGGTAATAGCCTCAGGAGTTATTATCCTCCCCCGGTACTGATTTCCACAAAACCATGTCAACAAGCATTTTATATCACACACACAATTTATTTCATTTCTATCCTATCTGCCTGTCAGGAACTGCACACATGGCTATCTTTCTCCAATTTATCTTTAGCACAACCCTAGAATCATAAAATCCTAGAGGTGGTAAGGACCACAAGGGGCCGCAAGGGACAACTTGCCATGTAACCAAAGCACTGTTGGAAAATACCCATCCAAATACAGTTTAAAGACCTCCAAAGATGAAGAGTCCAACACTGTCCAAGGCAGTCCAATCCACTGTCAGACAGCTCTCATAAGAAAAAATTATTCCTATTGTTTAGGTGGAATATCTTCTCTTGTAATTCAAATCCTTTGTTTTGTGATCTAGTTCCTGGAACAGCAGCAAACAAGTTGGCTCCCTCTTCCACATGACATCCCTTCAGACATTTAAAGATATCACCTCTCAGTCATCTCTTCTGCAAGCTGAACATCCCCAGCTCCCTATGTCATTCCTCACTAGACTTGGCTTCCAGAGCTTTGATCGGCTTGGTCACTCTTCTCTGGACACATTCCAGTTTGTTGATATACTTCTTGAGGATATCCAGAATTGGAAACAAAAGTCTAACTTAAGCTAAGTTAGTGCCATTGGCCTTTGTTAACAAGTAGGTATTTGATGCTGGGCTTCATCAGCCCTAGTCTGATACATCTTAACCATGCCACCACGTGGAAGGTTAAATAGTACAGAACCTCAGCTCATATTCCACTTCAGCTTGAGACAGAAATGGCATACCTCTCCCTCTCTAGGAGAGAAGTGTGCAGCTGGTTGATGCTCCATCCAGCATGAAGAGAAACTATTCACAGACTAGCAGAACTGAGCATAAGCTGCTGGTTAACAGAGCAGCATTGCAAAGGAATAGTCTGGTTGAAAAAAATGTTTGACAGGTCAGGCATGGCATCAACACTGAGTCGCAGGCCTGGGATGTGGCCTCCCAGAGGTACAAAAAGCAACATGCATATCTTCTTCAATGTCTGCAGTGCTGCTTTCTTCCAAAATTAACATTCATAACCAAATCTCACAAATCTGGGTGAAGGGGATGAGGTTCTACTCAGGATCCTCTTTTTAGAAAGCAAACACAAAAAGACATTAGTGGCAAAGTAAGACAGGAATGGACAATCTTCAGGGTCATGTTTCTTTGTGGATAATCTTAAAAGGGCCATGTGCCCTTTAGGATGCACATAGGGTGGGGGCTGAAGTCAATAGTATGCAGAGAAAGAGTCAAAAGACCACCCCACCCTTCTCTCTTTTAGTCACCTTCTCCCTCCTTTCCTGCTAGCATTCACTTCTCTTTCTCTTGCCCAGTGGGCTGCTGGGCAAGGGATTGTTCACACTTGTAGAGTCCTGAACTGATTTTTGTTGGAAATCAGGCCAAAGGAGGCACAAGATCAGGCTGAGGGCTATGAGGCCTTTGGGCTGCAGGTTTCTGACCCATGCCTTTTAGGCTAGAGACTAATGGGTTTATTGAGCCATGTGCTTGCATGTACCACTGAGTTGCTCTTTCCTGTGCTTAAGTTTCTGTGCTTAAGTTAAGTCCCTCTTCCAAGGCGACCCAAGTGTTTTACATACATAAGTATACACATCTCAGCCTCCTCTAATTTTTTCCTTGTATCCTACCTTTCTCTTTCCCTTCCTTTCTTTCTTTTCAGCTTAAGGCTGAATGGTGCTGATGAGCTGACTTGGCTGCCGCGGCCAGGTTCATCTGCCAAGATACACATGGGCAGGGCCAAGGCGTTTTATTACAGGATCTCACAACTCGACATGCTTGCTTTAGTGTGACATACTGAACCTCCTGGTGCACTGTTTAATGAAAGGCCTTGGCAAAGGACTCAGCAGCCTAATGCAAGCCTAAACAAACAGCAAAATCAAAATCATTTCACACATGACTAAATGCTCAGCCTACAATGCTAAGGAGAGCCAGCCTTTGTGCTGATGCAACATGTATTCAGTTAACATAAAAAGGTAAATAGATTAAATGCCAATCCTGGTGCCCTCCAGATACACTGGACTATTATCATCCCCAGCCAGAAGGATGAGACTGTAGCCTAACTGACTTGAGAGAGTCAGAGATTTCCAACCCCCCTTCTAACTTGTAGATGTGGCTTTCTGCAATAATCTATATACCAAATTATACTTTTTTAAAATTACAATTTACAATATCACCTCCCAAATCTGGGGTTTTCCTCATGTTTTGGAATACAGCCCCCATCAGCCCCCAGCCAGCATGATCAGTGGGAAAGAATGATGGAGGTTGTCATCCAAACATCTGGAAGGTACCAGGCTACAGAAGGCTAATGTGTTCTGAACTAATCTGATTTAAACTGAAAAGGTAGCAGCACAGAGTTTGGATAGGTTGCCCTTTTTGATTCCAACTCTTAGCCAGTATGGCCACGAGTTTGGGAAGGATGGGAGTTGCAGGCCCCAAAGGTAACATTTCCAAGCTGAGAGAAATAGGTAGAGTCTCTTAGCTATGACAAACTAGAATTTCAACCTTAGGTGTTATTGCTACTCCCTGAATAAGGGGAGAGATGGAGGGATTCACACCACCAGTACCTAACTTGCACACTGGACTCCTCTCAGGAAACTAAGACTTGACCATAGCAGGGCAGTAGAGATCACAAGGAGAGGAAATGGTGTGGCTTGGATCACAGCTTTCCCCCTCTTGAACTGAATCATAGAATCATGGAATCATAGAGTTGGAAGAGACCACAAGGGCCATCCAGTCCAACCCCCTGCCATGCAGGAACTCCCAATCAAAGCATCCCTGACAGATGGCCATCCAGCCTCTGCTTAAAGACCTCCAAGGACGGAGACTCTACTACAGTCCGAGGGAGTGTGTTCCACTGTTGAACAGCCCTTACTGTCAGGAAGTTCCTCCTAATATTGAGGTGGAATCTCTTTTCCTGCAGTTTGCATCCATTGTTACGTGTTCTAGTCTCTGGACCAGAAGAAAACAAGCTTGCTCCCTCCTCAATATGACATCCCTTCAAATAATTAAACAGGGCTATCATATCACCTCTTAACCTTCTCTTCTCCAGGCTAAACATCCCCAGCTCCCTAAGTCGCTCCTCATAGGGCATGGCTTCCAGGCCCTTCACCATCTTAGTTGCCCTCCTTTGGACCCCCTCCAGTTTCTCCACGTCCTTTTTGAATTGTGGTGCCCAGAACTGAACACAGTATTCCAGGTGGGGCCTGACCAAAGCAGAATAAAGTGACACTATTACTTCCTTTGATCTAGACACTATACTTCTATTGATGCAGCCTAAAAATGCATTAGCCTTTTTAGCTACCGCATTGTACTGCTGACACATGTTCAACTTATGGTCTACTTGGACTCCTAGATCCCTTTCACACATAGTTTCATTCAGCCAAGCGTCCCCCATCCTATGTCTGTGCATTTCATTTTTCCACCCTAAGTGCAGTACCATACATTTCTCCCCATTGAATTTCATGTTGTTAGCATTGGCCCAGCTTTCTAGTCTATTCAGGTCACTTAGAATTTCGATCCTGTCTTCTGGAGTATTAGCTACTCCTCCTAATTTGGTGTCATCTGCAAATTTGATAAATATGCCCCCAATTCTGTCATCCAAATCATTAATAAAGATGTTGAATAGGACTGGGCCCAGGAAAGAGCACCCCACTAGTCACTTCTCTCCAGGATGAAAAGGAGACATTGTTGAGCACCCTTTGGGTTCGGCCGGTCAACCAATTACAAATCCATGTAACAGTTAACTTGTCTAGCCCACATTTTACAAGCTTGTTTGCAACTGCTTTTAACGTTTAACAATACTTTTACAATTGCTAGCCATGCTGGCTGGAAATGATACAGATCAATACGTCTAGAAGACATCAAGCTAGGGAAGGCTGGTCTATTATGTATGTGTGTATGTATGATATTTATATATGTCTCCCAGCCCACCAAGGCTCTTGAGAAGATGCACAACAAATAAATGCAATGCAAACAGTATAGAGGTAAAAAATAAATAAAAACAAATTAAAATGCTCTTTTAAAAGTTTTAAAAATGGTCTAAAACTAAAATATCATTTTGAAGCAAATGTTTGAAATAAAGGAATTTCAGACATCAAAGGCCATGAGGAACAGGGCTGTTTTAGCTGCCTGTCAGAAGCACAAAACCAACTGAGCCAGCCTAAATTCCTTTGGCAGGGAGTTCCACAGTTGGGGTGCTTCTACAAAGTAAGTCCTTTTACACGTACTTAACCACCTAACCTTATGAGGGCCTTCTCTAGACACAACCAAAGAAATAATCAGGAACAGACCTGACTGGCAGTGGGGTTCTCTGGTTTCAGATGGACAAGCGAGGAACTGAACCTGGACTTTCTTTATGCCAACCTTCTGCTCCAACATTAAGCTATGGTTTTTCTCCAAAAGGTCTCCTCATAATATTTTGTTCTCAATGCAAATATATATCCATCCAAAATCTTGTGCAAACCACTACTTTCCCCTTTAAAAAGGAAACATTATTGAAGAAGCAACAAGCAAAATGACTGTCAATTGGTAAGTCAATTGGCCATAAATGGGAAATGGGCAATTTACGCATGCCCAGTCTCTCCAACTGAATAATGCTTCAGTGTCAGAATTGCATCTGGGTACCCGCATCTTAGTACAGAAGTGGCTTTAAGTAAATTTGCCTACTTGTTTTCTGAGCCACAGGATAGCTGATGCTATGAAATATCAATCAATCAATCAATCAATCAGGATTGTTATGTGTTCTCAGAAAACTGCAGACTATGAATTTGATCACTGTAGTGACATGGTGAGATGGGGGAATATATGGTTAACCTTTCCCCCATATTCCCTTACCCTTCTCTATCAAAGGAGCTCTCTTTCATTTGTGGAAAAGATCAAAATACAGCAAAATCAAAACTAAGGGAGACTAGTCATAATCTCTTGGCATTCTGGTCAGTCGTAAGGCAGACCAGGGAATAAGGATTTTGCCTGTGCTGAACAGGGTTACACTCCCCCTGCAATCTCAGGCTTGCAGCTTGGGTGTCCTCCTGGATTTAACTCTGAGTCTGGATGCCCAAGTTTCAGCAGTGAACAGGAGTGCATAAAACTAGTGCACCAGATGCATCCATTCCTTGACATGTCAGATGATACATGCTATGAGCTATGGTAACACATGCCTTGATTACATCATGTTTGGACTACTGTAACATGCTCTACAAGGGGCTGCCTTTGGAGACTGTTCAGAGACTTCAGCGGGTTCAAAATGAATGCTTACTGGAACCAGTTATAGGGAGCATATAACTCCCTTGTTGAAACAGCTTTACTGGATACTGATTCGTTTCCCAGCACAATTCAACGAGTTGGTCATGCCCTATAAAGGCCTGTATGGTTTAGGTCCAGACTATTTGAGAGAACACAGCTCCTCATAGGAACTTGCTAAAGCCCTAAGATCTTCAGGGAAAGGTTTTCTCTCAGTCCCACTACCATTGCAAGCTTGCTTAGTGGGGACATGAGAGAGAGAGAGAGGGAGGGAGAGAGAGAGAGAGAGAGAGAGAGAGAGCGTGCCTTCTTGGTAACTGCTCCCACCTTCTGGAATGCCCTTCCATGGGAGGCTAGGCTGGCATGCTCCCTCTTTGCCTTTTGCCAGCAAGCAAAAATGTTTTTATTTATTTTAACACAATTTTATCTAGATGATTTTAATTGTTTTTACATTTTTATTGTAAGGTTTTTTGAAATGTTTTTATATTGTGAGCCATTTTGGATCCCTTTCTGGAAGAAGAAATGAAATGAAATGAAATAATTAAATCATGCAAAATTTGGTCCTTAGTAGCAAGCCCCAGATCCCATATTACTTGAAGGGCTTTAAAAAAAAATGGTGACTATGCATCCTGTGGATCATTTAAGGAGGAAAAGCAGCCACATTCCAAGGGCTACCATTCCCATTAAAAAAAAATCTCATTCATCACACCAGCCATGTGCATCCCTTCAGACTCCAATAATGACAAAGCCTATCATCTTACCCCTTGAGATGCTTTTTCTTTTACCTGTTTTGACCTTTTGCAATCACTCATTTACATAGCAAGGCAAAAGGAGTACCCCCCTTCCTCCTTAGAATCAGTGAGGAGGGAAAACCTTAATAATGGTTGTGGATGTTTTAAGAGTACTGTTCCTGCAATGCAAGGTTTTAGCTGCTCAGATAAGAATGCTCATGCTCAAAACCTTTTATGTAAAATAATCTACTAGATAGAAGATATATCCCACATAATTTGTCCTCCTTAGCCAACAGTACACAGTAGCTCGATGTGCTTTATAGATTTAGACTGCAGATCTTGGCTAAGACACTAGGCAAGCTGGCACTTAAATCTTTGTCTGTCTTCTTAGAAAACACATTCAACTATCCATTGCTAAAAATATGACATAATTTATATATTTTCAATAACATCTGACATTTCATATTTTTCTCATGCCCATTTTGCACCTTTAAGTTAAGTCTACAACAGATGCCACTTTCAGTATTCCTAGCTATATGACTACAGTTTACAGAGTCTCAGGCTGTGTTCTTTCTTGCTGCCCACTCCATCACAAACTGGCTTAACTGCCAAAAAAAGCAGAGGAGAAGGTTCTTTTTTCTTAGGCAAAGAACATCCATTCCTCCAGTTCCACCAACTCCATATGTTTAGCTTGCCTGCCTCAGTCTTGGCATGTAAAGCAGGCTGTTCTAATATTTCCCAAGCGAGGCAGAAAATAGAAGCTCCAGCACCCACCTAAGGGCTAGAAAGCCTTGTAGAGGCTGTGAAGTGTTAAAAATTGTGCAGGCAGATTGCAAGGGAGCTCTTTAAAAAGATGGTGCTAACACCCTTAGAGGCAGTTAATCGTAAAGAACCCTTCCTCCAGGATTATCAGAGGAGATAATCGTAACGAACCCTTTCACCAGACATCGCTCAGAAGAAGCTACTGTAACATGGCAACAAAATTTAAGATAACATATGCTGGCACTCTTGGTTCCCACTTCATACCCCATTCGCTACTGGAATGAAGCCCCTGAAACCCTTTTCAGACTGAATTTGGCCTTTAGGCTGGAAGTGATTTATAGCACTGTCATGTATTGCCACAGTTATTGTTCAACTGCTGGTCAATAGCCCAGAATAGTTGGCTGGCAGAAGCAAATGGTCAGGAAGCCCTTCAAAATCTCTCATCCAACCGGACCTCAAAAAAGGGTGGATAAAGTCAATGGTTTTTATGTTTAATTAAATGATTTTTTTTTTTTAAAAAAGGGTGACATTTTCCTTGTAGAAAAAAATAACAGAGGGTTGCATGCATCATGTGAAAAGTGACACACTGAGAATGCAAGAGAGGGCCTTTTTAGTAGCTGCTCCTATAATCCAGAACAATAAAAGGATTATTTTTAATTTTATGTTTTTAAAGAAGAATTTGCTTTAATCTGTTATTTTGTTATTTTTAGGTGTCATGAACATCTTTGCTTGGATAAAGGTTGAGAATAAATACAAATATGTTAAAACAAAGACATTGTTATGCTACTTATGCCAGGAAAAGGCTAGCAAGGCTAATGCATTGCATTCAGTTCCCAAATAATTTCCCCTCTAGGATGCTTGCAGAGTCTGAACCGCCAAGACTCATCAAAAGAAGTGGCAGGGAAGCTGGCAAAGTGAGAGTCTATAGAGGAAACTGACAGTGTATCACTCAGTGTGGACTCTTGTCCTGTTTTTCTTGCTTTGTTTGGTTTACACCCATATTCCCTCAATAACGTGGCAACAATACTGCCAAATCCAGGTCTGAATCACTAGGCCTGCTCATAATCAACTAAAAAGCAGAGAGAATCTGACACTTAAGATTAACAGCATGAAATGCAAACAAGTTTTCCCGTCTTTTAGACTCCCCATTTATTTTGTAAGTCAATGATAATCACTTAAAACTACTGCAAGAAGGGGAAACTGAGTCTGCAGTGACTCCTCTGACTGACATTTGCATTTCACCCTATAGTTGACTGGGCATCACAACTGCTATGTTGCCTATCATATGTCTTTAATGATTGTTTCTCATTTGTGCAGCACAAGCCTAGGACTGTTTACTCAGAAAGTAATTTGTCTCACTGTACTCAATGGGGTTTACTTCCTATTAAGCACATTTGGGATTTCAGCCTTACTCATAAACCTCCTTTAGCAGCTTAAGTGAGCTGGAAAAGCAGCATATGAATTTCAAATGAAACAAACCTCAGAACTAGGATAGGCTACCTCTTTCAGCTCTTTTGCAATTACATTTTATTTTAATGTTGACATCAGTAGCTTTGTGGGCACTGAAGACATAGCAATACAACAAAGATAAGTGCAAAGACAGCCTGGTTTTCAATGCAGTTTTAAGCCTTTCCCCTCTGTTGCTCTTTTTTAAAAGGCAAGGTCAGAAGGTCTCAGAGCTACCAGGCCTTGTAGGAGTAATAAACAGGAATACATTCCACATGGGGCAGAAACTAATAGGATTGTTTCGATCTGTATTATTTCCCCAGTGATCAGGATAGTCTCAGGCTACCTAGTTAATGTTTTTGTTTCTTAAAGTCAGATGCTGCTCTGTATTACAGAAGAGTTTGAAAAACAAATTACTTTCAGTGAAGACGTTTGTGTGGAATGCTATTTCCCATATTCAAAATTCTTATCTTGTGTTTAGAGACAGTCCTTTGCTTCCAAAGGAAGCAAGTTGAGGGACTATAGGATGTAGCAAAAGTCCTCCCCCACCACCAAAGAAAGGTTTACTCAGGAACTTTCAAAGATCACCCAAGTACAGGACAGAAAGCACCACTGCCGTTGTTGCCCTGCTTATGATGTTATGCCATTGGCAGAAGCAAAAATGAGATTTTCTGGGAGTGTGTCAAGGAAAACTGTGGATCTGATCATAGTATCAAAAAGTTGTAAGGGACCCTAAGGCCCACTGACTTCAACCTACTGCCATTTAAAGCACAGCTGAGAGATGGACATCCCATTGTTGGTAAAAAAAACAAAAACAAAATGAAGGAGACACCACCATCTTCCAAGGTAGTCTTTTTCACTGCTGAACAGCTCTTGCAGCCACAAAGCTTTTTATAATGTTTATTTAAAATGTAATTTCTTGTAATTTGAATCCACTGGTTCACATTGAATCCACTGGTTCACTAGTTCACATACACTCTGTCCTGTCATCAGTCATTTATAAAGATGCTGAACAAAACTGGTCCAACAATATTGGCATTTGTTACACTTTGGCATTTGTTACACTTCTTCAGGATGAAAAGGAAGCATTAATTAGCACTCTTTGGCTTTGGTCCATAAACCAACTACAACAGTAGTATCATCTAACTCATACTACCAGCTTGTCTACAAGACAATCACAAAAGACTCTCTCAAAGGGAGCTGGGTATGTTTAGCCTGGAGAAGAGAGGGTTAAGAGGTGATATGACAGCTCTGTTTAAATATTTGAAAGGGTGTCATATTGAGGAAGGAGCAAGCTTGCTCTCTGCAGCTCCAGAGAATAGGACCTGGAGCAATGGGTGCAAACAACAAGAAAAGAGATTCCATTTCAATATTAGGAAGAACTTCCTGACAGTAAAAGCTGTTTGACAGTGGAATATGCTCCCTTGGAGTGTGGTGGAGTCTCCTCCTTTGGAGGTGTTTAAACAAAGACTGGATAACCATCTGTCAGGGGTGCTTTGATTGTGTGTTCCTGCATGGCAGGGGGTTGGATTGGATGACCCTTGTGGTCTCTTCCAACTTTATGAATCTATGATTCTATGAAAAGCCTAACTGAAATCAGATACACTACATCTACAACTTCCCCGGACCTATCAAACTTGTAACTCCATAAAAAATTAAGATTAGTCTGTCATGATGGATTCTAAGACCCCAATAAGTCTCCAAACATCTCCTGAAAGTACACCAGCCCTGGAGATGACACTGCAGTCAATGTGGGTAAGAAGGAAAGAGAGAGAAAGAAAAAGGAAAAGAACACTGCCAACACCTAGCCACAGCAAGCTGGTAGTGCTTTGAATGTGGTAGTTACTTTACCATAAAGTCATTCTCCCTAAAAGATTGCTCTGGCCAAAGGCAAAAATAAGCAATACATTATCTTCTTGTATAGCTTTGAGAATTAAAACAGACACGACACCCTAGAAAACAGCAGAAACCAGTAAACACAGCCCACAGTGTTCAGCAGAACAGTTTGGACAACATGGCTATGCTCAGTGAGCTAGCCTGAAATCTACGTTGGTGTTCCTGGGCTGCTCTTTGAATTGCTATTAAAAGATGGGTCGACTTTAAAAGCACTTTGACAGGGCTTGAAAAATCCAAATATGGGGTGAACTGTAAAAGAAAAGCCTAACAATAATTTAAAATTACACTGAGCTTTTATGTTGTCCATTTGATCTTTTCAGTCTTAAAGCTATCTCTCAATAATTATTTTTATGTGACACTGTCTGTGGCTTACTGCTTACAAGTGACTGTTATGATGCATCTATCCAGGATGTGAAGATGCATTAAGCCAAAGTTAATGTTAATCTCTTCAAAACTCTGTTGTCTTTGCTGCTATTGAATAGCTGCTACTATGAGCCTCCTATTGTCCACCATCCTGTTGAGTGAAAACTGAGCCTTCCTGTAAACTACAGGTTGCCTAATACTGATGGTGATAAGAAGGCTCTCAGACAAGCACTTCCCTTTTGACTTCCTCAGTGTATTCACTGTATGTTAACAAGCCCAGTGTACAATTGGGACTTTAAAAGGAATCTAGAAATACAGATTCCTTTCTATGAAATATTGTGACACCATTCTTCTTCAAAGAGATCCCTTTCAGATCTACAAATGAACATATCTGACTCAAGGCCATCAGGTCCTTGGTTTGGCACACTACAGTTTAATTAACACATTTGTGGCACCAGTCTCTGCCAGCCAAAAGACATAACTGATTTTGTTCTCCAAAAACGATCTAATAATCCATAGAATACTTTGCAATGCTATCTTTTTCTAATGCCTTTAATACTCTCAGCATTAGTCCCAGAAACTGACTGTAAGATCCTGTTTACTATGCCTAAAGTTACGTTCTGTTTCCTAAACAATTTTTTATTTTAATATTCTGTTAGCCTCTGTTTAACAATCTAACCAAATAAAAAAACAACTGTTGGATGATTCTGCTGCATTGCCCCTAACATAATATAAAAGTCACCTGGATGTATACTCCTATAAGAGCTTGGAAACATTACTGCTAGCTGGAGGAATCTGGGAGTTCTACCCCAAAAGTGAAATTTGCAAGCTCTGTACCTCTATCATTTAAATTTCAAATTGTGAATCTGGGTATTAGACTGTGGGAACTGGGGAGCCTTCCAAATGTTGCCCTAAATACAATTTCCAATGTTTGTCACTGGCTGGCTAATGCTGGAATCTGCAGTCCAATAAACATCTGAAGGACCGCATCACTTCCACCAATACTATAAAGAAGAATGTGTGTGTATGAGAGAGAAAGAGCACATTTTTTAAGCAAACTCTGCAGGTCTTAGTCTCATTTATTTTCTATGAGTATTGACATTATACCCAGGAGTGATGTTTTGAACTAAATAGCATGTAGTTCAACAGTGAAACATTTGAACTGTAAAGTCAACCAATTCTGACACTTGGTAGATATCAGCTTAATGAGACAATGGCTTACTGAATTTCACCATTTTTCATAAAGCAGCCAGGGAAAGTGAGGATGGGGAGTGTAGTCAGGATTAGGAGCAAGAGATACTGCATTTTCTCTCTGCACTGCCACCTCAGTGAAAACTGATATCCCCCTCTCCCCCCTCCCCCGCAACTCTTCCCTGCTATTTTCCCAGGAATAGAAGTTGCCAATGGCACCAATCCTATATGTACTTAATTTGGGAATATATCCAATTGGAACTAATAGTACTAACTATGGTGATGTAGGCATGTTTTGGACCAGATAACATGGTATGATCAGTAATGAGAAAGGAGAGATTTAACCTTAGAACTGTTGGAAATGCAACAACACTCAACACTTTAAAAGGTTAAAGATGACTAAGAGAGTGGAGCACTGGATAGGGTTAAAGAGCTCTCAGTGACCCAAAGTTTCTTAATTTCTTATCCACCTATCCTAACCTCTCTGGGATGTAAACTGATACTCTTGGGGATCTTCCCACCTCTTCTGTTCCCACCCTCTTCTCATATGCCTACTAAAAGTGAAATTGAAATAGTTATGTATTAGATTTACTATCTTCAATGGAGTTCTTACAAAGAAGCCTTTGGTATCTTTGCTGCTTATTTGTTAACTACACTTATGTAGAGCCAGCGTGGCACAGTGGTTTAAGCAATGGACTTAGATGATCAGGATTTGATTCCAGGCTAAGCCATTGAAATCCACTGGGTGATCTTAGAATCATAGAGTTGGAAGAGACCACAAGGGCCATCCAGTCCAACTCCCTGCCATGCAGGAACTCTCCATCAAAGCATCCCCGACAGATGGCCATCCAGTCTCTGCTTAAAGACCTCTAAGGAAGAAGACTCCACCATACTCCGAGGGAGTGTGTTCCACTGTCGAACAGCCCTTACTGTCAGGAGTTCCTTTCTTGGTCAAGTCACATTCTCTCAGCTCCAGAACACCCCATAATAGGTTTTCCTTAGGAGCTCTATAAATTGGAAATGATTTGAAGGCACACAATACAACAAACATACTTACATTCTCCATCCAGAACAAGCAACACTTGCTGAGCTCTCCTTTATTCCACGTGGCAAACCTATCCCCCATTTAAATACCTAGCAGGTCCAATCCTGCCTAGCTTCCAAAATCAGAAAAGACAAGATGTATTCAGGGTGGTGTGGTGGTAATGTACCTTGCTAGAAACATTGTTGTGAACTATACTAGTTGTAATTAAAGTATTTAGCAGTGGTTTGATCATGGATGCACAATTAAGATCCATTGATTTTATGAAAGAGCTGCTCCTGGTAGAAAGGAAAACTGCAGGAGCTAGTTTGTCCCAAATTGCTGGGTTTTTTTAATTTAAAAAAAAATTCTTTTGATACACAGCTACAAGGATGTACTGTGATGCGTGTCTGCAGAACTTGCTGACTGTACTAACCGGTCTGCCGTATCTGGTTCCCTGAAATTGTGGGCTACAACTTCTACCATCTTCCAGCATGGCCATTGGTGGGAGTTATATCTCAGACATTTGAAGAATATTGCAAAGTCTGTGCTGGATGCAGACAATAGAAAGTTGTAGTCTAACATAGCTGAAGAGCACCAGGATGGAAGAAAACTTATCTTAAGTAATTTAAAAGACCAAACACTGTCACAGACTTACCCCCCCCCCTTTTAACCAGTGCAACCCTTCTAGTTCCATCCCTTTCTTCCTTGCTATCTAGAATATACCTAAAGAGGGAAAGATTGTTCAGGGAGCGTGCTAAACAATGATGTAGGTGAGAAATCACCTGACTATCCTATGTGAGAAATATTACCTGGAAAACAAAACACCACAGCTTTCCCAGCAAAGAATTGTATGTCTTTATGGGAGCCTAGATATGAGAAGCCTGTTCAAGTTTTGCTGTCTCCAGTAATCCTCTGCATCAGGAGAGTCCACCCGCTATGATTTTTGTTTGTTAATGGTAGAGAGACACCTCATTTGGTTAATATTTAAACAGGTAAATGGGCAACAGGATAAACACAAAGAAGGGCTGTGTTTTGCAGAGTTTTGCAGATCTTAAAATGGCTTCCTACTTTAGGAAGATTGGCATGATAGACATGTTTCATCCCCCCCCCCCCATTAAAACAAACTATCTCTGGGCTCTGCACTGCCAACTTTTGTGAGCTTCCCTGAGTATCTAAATACAGAATATCAGTCTTCAAAACCAATTAAAAGAGGTCCATCCTAGGTTCTGTCCTGTTCATACATTTTTCAGCAGTGTCATCATTTCACAAGCAGAAACAGAAGGATGGAGACAGCAAACTGGGAGCATCAGTTTTGTGGAACACCAGAACATTTTAAGTCTGAAAACTGAACTGGAACCATGGTATCTTCATAGACACAATCAGCTTCTAATTGAGGTCCTGGAAATATGCAAGCCAAGAACCCTCTCTTCAAAATGCTACAAGTGTTCACCTGGAGCCAAGGAGATAGCACAACTTACATTGATCAAAGCCATAATCCAGAAGGCATAGGACACTCGCGTCACCACCATTCCTTTGGTAGGCAGGTCATAATTGGAGAAATTCCCAGGATGATTGGGGACCAGGGATTTCCGGATGTGAGGGAGGTTGCTGCTGCCAGTGGCTGTGCCATTTGTTAAGATGCAGTTGGTGTCTGACAGAAATGGGTCAGCTATCAAAGGGCTCAGCAGGGCACCAAAGCCCACAAAGAAATGAAGAGCCTATATCAAGGAAGGAGAAAATCAGACAATTACTCTCAACACTGTGGTGCTGGGCATCACTGATGACAAGTATGATCAGATAAATGTCACAAGATTCCTAGAATCCAATACATACCTACATATGAGGCAAACACAATGATTTCAACCTTCATAAGTAACAATGATTTGGACCCTCATAAATTAACTCCAAATGGCTGGGTTATGGTCCAGCAGCTTTCTTGAATCAAGCTTTCCCCCATTACTATTGCTCTGAGTGCACCTACACTGCAAAAATAATGCAGCTTGACACCACTTTAAGCGCTGTGGCTCCATCCTATACAATCCCGGGGTATGTAGTTATACAAGGTCTTTAGCCTTTTCTACCAAAGAACTTCACAAAATTATAAATCCCAGGATTCTGTAGAATGGAGCTGTGGCAGTTAAAGTAGCATCATACTGCATTGTTTTACAGTGTAGATGCTCTCTTTGTGATAAGAAAGTTTGCAGTCTCCTAGAATGTATCTTTGATAGCCTCTTGGAGCTATGCCAGATGAACCCTTTTCTGGAGATGAGGGACTTGGAAGCTGGTAACCTCACGTCTGGACTTCTGTAATGTGCTCTACATGGGGCTACCCTTGTGCTTGACCCGGAAACTGCAACTGGTCCAAAACATGGCAGCCAGGCTTGTCACTGGTACATCTAGGAGAGAGCACATTACACCAGTGCTTAAATCTCTCCACTGGCTGCCAATTAGTTTCCGGGCACAGTACAAGGTGTTGGTGTTGACCTTTAAAGCCCTACATGGCTTGGGTCCATCCTACCTGGGGGACCGCCTCTTCCTATACGAACCTCCCCGCACACTCCAGTCCTCTGGGAGCAACTTACTACAGCCCATGAAAACCAGGCTGGTGCAGACCTCCCAGAGGGCCTTTTCAGCTGTCGCCCCCATTGAAGGTTTTAAAAAAGCCTTAAAGACACATCTCTTCCGGCAGGCCTTCCCAGAAGAAGTGTAACACCTCCCAGCCTTGAATTGCAGCTCTTGCGTTTTTCCATATTTCTCTCCTGCATTCTTTCACCTGTATACAGCTAAGGTCTCCAGGTTGGAACTTTTGCTGCTGTTTTATTTTTATTCGCTCATTTTATTGATTTTAATTTTGCTGTGATTTAATCCTGTTTTAAAGGGGGGGGGGAAGTTGGGTGATGGGATGGGATATTTTAATTGTACTGTTTTTGAACTTTGTTGTAATCTGCCCCGATTGCTTGTTCAGAGGGGCGGGCTAGAAATAAATAAATAAATAAATAAATACTTTTATACCACCTTTCACAAAAACTACCAGAGTGACATAAAGTGTATCAAAGAAAAGCAATAACATGAGAGAACAATAAAACTGTATCAAACCAATATTACAATGTGTTATGTTATTCATTCTGCAAGGAATCCCTGTCCAGATATATCATAATGAGATAGTTACATCAATACCTATAATTCAGACTCATATGATGCAAACAATTTCTGGAAGTATATGTAATAGAAGGGAATTACAATACCATCTGCATAGGACTTTTTATGTGTGCAGACTAAGTATGCTTAACTGGTGCTTGCAGTCCCAGTATTCTCATGGGACATGGGCTTGCCCCTTGCTTGTATCCATGAAAAAATGGGGCTGAATGAAAAATGGGGCAAGCACAGCTGACCAAAGATACTCTGGATGGAAAGGATTCTCTGATACTGTACCTTTTTGTGGAGTCATTTCTGCTTGTATTTCCTATTCTAAAGCAATGCTTGTTTGCCTGTGAACCTATTGGTCAAAATAGTATTCCTAATGCAGATTATAAGTGAAGCTCTGTACAGAAGTGCCTCAAGACTGTCTCTGTGACTCCACTGACCAGATGCAAGAGCAAAGAGTTGACAAGTGCAGTTATTGTCATGTCACTGGCAAGTGTATACTTTATCCTGGCCACAGTGCAGAATTAAGGTGCCCTACTGCCAACTACTGACTCCACTGACTTCAGGGACAATCAGAAAAGAAGAAACATCAGGGCTCAATGCAATAGGAAGAACCCTCTAAACTAAAAGATGTGGAAGCTGGAAAGTTTATCTGGGTCTCAAGTTCAAACTGCCACCTCTGACCTTAAGGAGAGTGCCAAGCATGTATGTTAGTGGGTTACCAGGTCCAGTCAATGTTTGTAGCAATACAGCAAGAATACAAGACAGAGAAAGATCTAAAGATCCAAAACAGGAGACCAACCTCCCAAAGCTATTTGTCTCACCTGTAGGAAGACTGCCGAATCCTTCTGATAGATCTTCACTAGCTGCATATTAGAGAGTGTATCGATGCACCCCATGGCCAGCCCAGCCACAGCCATGACCACCGCGAGCACCACCACATTATGGCAGATGGGAATGATGGCAAAAACCACTGAGATAGCAAGTGATGATGCAAAGAGGGCAAGCAGAGAATGTGCCAACCTGGACCAAGAGGAGGGAGAAAAGGATATTATTTTATTTGCTGTTGTTCATAATATCTTCATCCCATCTACACACTATAGTTCCCAAGGCAGGTTACAAGGAGGTGGGAGGGGCAGAAGTCATACCTACAGTAAAACAAACATCAATGCTAAACTAAAAAAGAAATGCACAATATTCTGATAATTATAAATAGAAGCAGTATCAATTAGTCAATTCTCGAAAGATTCTTTATAGCTCAGATAAACAATAAGGTATTGACAATGGACTAACAGTTTGAAAGCATGCAAATGCAAGTAGATAAAGAGGTACCACTTCTCGAGAGGAAGGTAAACAGCGTTCTGTGCAATCATGCTGGCCACATGATCACAGAGTAATCTCTGATAACACTCGCTCTTTGGCTTAGTGACGGAGATGAGCGCTACCACCTATGGTCGGACACAACTTGACAACCTTGTCAGTGGTTAATACCATTACCTTTTGATGAATGGATTAAAACAGAGATGGGAACCATGTAGCTCTTCATTTGTTGTTGGACTGAAGTTCCAACCAGCCATGCCCAGAACAGCCAATGCTAAAGAATGATGGGAAAGTACTGCACAGTCATTCCACACCAGGATGACCACATATTCTCCATCTTTGGAAGAAAGTGTGAGTCTCTGGCATGAAAGGCACAGCCACTACCACAGCAAAAGCCTTGTCTCCTTCATTGTAACCCATGTAACCTTTGAAAGTAGAGATGGGCCTCCAGAGAAGACCTTTTAAAAATGAGATTGTTTTGGAAACAGTCAAAGAAGACTTGAATCCCTGACTGTTAAGGAAGGTTTTTAAAAGATCAGGTCCATCACAATGATTCATTCTTGGAAACAGAGAGGCACATAGCTAGGCTCCTTTAAGATATATTTCCTTCTATTTCTACTCATCAATCCCAGTGGCTGCTATTGAGAACACAATGTATTTTTTGAATGGTCTTCACAAGTAGTGCTTCATACAGTGCATCACAGTGAATCAGAACACAACCAGGGTATGAGTCACCATTTTCCAAGAAAAATCACAGCAGGAATACCAACTAACATTGGCAAATTAATGGTGATTTGTTCCATGAATACCTCTCAAGACTGGATCTAATAATATTGTGTTCCTACAGAAGCCCCCCAATATTGCAAGGAGGTGCAACCCAATCTACCAGATTGTACCCCAAATCCTTGGTCTTTTATTTCACTAATAAACATAATCCCTGCTTTTTCTGAAACAGATGTCAGGTTTTAATGGCACCTCATTGAGCTGATTTCCTTTTCTGGGCACCTTATTCAATACATCTCACCACCTCATGTGAATTTAATGAAAAGGAGAAATACTGATGACACTTTTCTCTAAATCCCCAAATAGCCTCTCCCAGAGATTTAAAAATGATGTCAACAATGATGATGGTGCTTTGGAGAAGATACATACCACAGGCAGACCAATAACCTACCAACATCATCTGGAACTAATCCATCATTTAGGAAAGAAACCAACATATTATCTCCAATTCTTACCACTGACAGTTGGATACCACAATCAATGGCATTAAAAAAACTGTCCAAGATTTCAGAGTAAATTAACAGGATCACACACTTCCCCAAAGAAGATCAGCCAAAAGTTACTAAGCCAAAAGTGACTAAGACAGTTCCAATTTCAAAACTGGATTGGTAGCCAGATGGCAATAGGTCTAAAAACAAAGAGCACATAAACTTTAACAAGTGCCTGGACAACAGAATTTAATAGGTTTTAAGTACTTAAATTACTTTCCCCAAAGGCAGATATTTACATTTACATAACAGTTGTCAAAAGAATGAACTACATGGAAAGTCCTCAAACTCAGAAAAAGATTGGTGGTGTATGTGTGCGTACACGAAAATATGTTTGAGGCCAGTGCATTTCTGTTGTTGTTTGGCTTCAAGTAATTTCTGACTGACGGCAACTCTAAGAGGTTTTCTTGGTAAGATTAGTTCAGAGGAGGTTTGCCTTTATTGCTTTCCTCAGAAGCTGAGAGACTGTGACTTCCCCAAGGTTACCCAGTGGGTTTCCATAGCTGAGTGGGGATCTAAACCCTGGTCTCCAAAGTCGTCTGGAATGACAGCACTTTATCCATTTTTGGGATGACAGCACATAGGTCACCATGTGATAACGACCGTAGCCCAATGGTAAAAACCACTGTACCATACTCTCTCTCTCTTCAGTACATTTTACATTAAGTATAAAGAAATATGTTCAAGATCAATGCATTTTACAGTATAGAGTATTTTTAAAACAATACTTTTACAAATCATTTGTATGAACTATAATGAAGACCAGTCAAGGATACCACCTTCAAAAAAGATTTTCAAGTTATCAGGCTCCTTCAGGAGCAATTAGAGCTACTTCTTTCAAAGGGAAAAGGGCAATTTCCTCTGTCGATGGAACATTAATTGTCTCCTAGATCCAGCTGCAGGAGTCTCTCTCCGGGGCTAGAGTTAAGGAGCCACTATTGGCAAGAGCCATGCCTGACCAGTGGGCTGCACCTCTCCAAACACCATGTCAGCACTCTCAGGCGTAAACGTTCACCCAAGCAAGTAAAGTAGACTGACCCCTGCAAATATCAGCAATATTTTTAAACTTTTGTGAGATATTGGGTAGGTCATAATAAATGCATTTCCCACCTGTGAATGTCTCTTTTTTAGCCTCATAGAACAGCATGACTGTATTTCATTTTAGGCACACAACAGACACACATACACTGGTGAGCCATGAACTGCAAGGGCAACACAGTTTGGGATAGATATGCAATGTTCTCCCTGGATAAAATTCAGAGGGAATCTGTTGTTCTGGTTTGCAGCAGCTAAAACAAGATTTAAGCAACCTGGTCAGCCTTTGTGTCACGCACAAAACCAATGGATACCTTTCCCCACTGTCTCAGAATTCCCAACTTCCAATAATGCAAATAGTGGGATAAATAAAATAAAAAGTGCTAAAAGAGTGTTAAATACTTGATCACAGCATCATGCAAAGACACAAGGATTTGGAAAAGAGAAAGAAGAGAAAGAAAATAGCATAGGCCAATTGGATTCATGGAGTGAAGGGGGAAAAGGAAAAGGCAATTTGCATCCAATTTGTTGGCTGTATATATGCTGTTTGAGGAATATAGGCAGACAGAGCTCACTCTAGTTTTCAGCTGAAAGATCCTCAACCATTTATTTTTATAGATACACCCAAAGGTTGCCTAAAATATCATGTACTACAATTCAGACACAAATCCAGAAGTCATACAACATATTATGTGACATACTGTTTTATTGACCTCACAGCAACTATGTGAAGTCAATTACTGACGTTCACATTAGGGTGCACAGAAAATAGATCTGGACTGACTGATACTTCTTTGAATGATATGCAATAATTGCTAATGGCTTTCGGTATCCCAGTTGTTTAACAAGAGCTGCAACAACAACACCCCTCCCCTCAGTTTAAACTATACTGCTGAAATTAAATGAAGTTTAGAATTAAATAAAATAAAGCTTGAAATTAAATAAAGCTTTTTATGGGATCAATTAATATTTACTAGCCTAATACTATCCATGGCTTGAGGAAGAGTAGTTTCAAAATTTAAATACCGGTGAACACTACATGCACTTCATGTATTTATATTTGTGGGGAGGCATTTTTACCATATTGCTGGTAGAACTAGGTCTTGAATATGTAAAGAGTTCTGTGCAGGGACAACAAGTTAGATCCACAGAAACCATCCAGTTTAGGGATGAATAAATATTCAAAAATGCTCTAAAAATGGTTGCAAATGAATTTCTCAAGTGTTGGTAAATTTTGAGAAGAATAGAGATGCTCACACCCACACCTAAGCACAAACAAATGGAGAGGTTTAAATTCTCCTTTCTACTGAGAGTTAGGAATTATGGGGTAGGTATCTGTGAAGGAAGTGAAGGCCTCTTCCATTCCCCACTGATCCTCAGTGATCTTGCTGTTTCTCCTTGGAAAGATGAGAGTGGAAGCTGAGAGAGGCTTCCCCTTTCCCCACCACCCAGAGATCCTGAGAATACCGTTCTGTGATCACCAGAAATCAGTACCCTCTTCTTTCCCAGGTGATATTGGTCTCCCTCTCCTTTGCTAAACAGAAAATGAACAAACAACATGATAGAATCATAGAGATAGAAGAGACCACAAGGGCCATCCAGTCCAACCCCCTACCATGCAGGAATACAGAATCAAAGCACTCACAACAGATGGCCATCCAACCTCTGCTTTAAAACCTCCAAATAAGGAGACTTCACCACACTCTGGGGGAGCGTATTCCATTATCAAAAAGCTCTTACTATCAAGAAGTTCTTCCTAATGTTGAGAAAAATCTCTTTTTCCTGCAGTTTGATAGGTAGGTAGCTAGGGACCTGTCAATTTCAGAGATCAAACAAGGAGCAGTGCATAACTATATGCAACCCAAAGACTATGCACCTTTCATTACATTATAAATAAATAAATAAATAAATTTGAAAATGTACCCACCTAGAGTAATCAGAGCCATGGAAGGACAGAGCTTTTTTTACCTTAAAGACTTGTGCAAAAGAGGAGATTCTGGGAAGGCAGCTTTTCTTATGCACAAACACACAAAATGTGCCCAACTACCAGGACCACAATTCCTTCTTCTGCCCAACTTTTATAGCTAAGGTCATTCTGTACTCCTTTACATATAGTCTTTCCCTGCCTTCCCCACCACATTAAGAAAAATCCAAAACTAGACTTCTTCAATCAGATGCTCTTAGGATATTTTGGATTATAGCTTTCATCATCCCCAACCATGCTGGTGGAGATGAGAGTGGTAGCCTAGCAGAGCTGTAGAGAACTGACTTGGAAAAGGCTGCCCTACTTCAGTTTGAGGGTCCTGACATAACAACTGAACAGCAATAGTTGAAAGCAGGGGTGGGCAGAAAGTAGATCAGGATCACAGACTGATTTCAAACAGATCTGCAAGAATTTCTGGCTCTTAATTGTTTAGCAATGGCAAACACAACCTTCTTTTAAATTACAGTATACTGCTGCAATAGTCAACCAGGAATAGATTTCATGTAAAAGAGGTCTGAGCTTAATCCAATTCTGGTACTGAAAACAAATTCCTGTGATTACAGTTGTTTTTGTTTTTGCGTCTATTTGTTTTTTTTTAAATCAAGATGCTAACATCTTTTGCTATAAACTAGCAGATCTTGGTGGATTTCATGCTTATAGTAATAACAAAGGAGATCTGGCAAGCCTTAAGTCTTCCCACCACTCCACAATTTAATGGACCCAGAGTTTTTCCATATGTAATTCCTTCTCAAGACAGGGCCAGCCAAAGATGACCGAGGTAGAAAATAAAAGTATTAAATAACTTTACAGTCCTCCAAGGGTGCTCAAGCTCCACCGCAGGAGACAGCCCCAACCTAATGTCAGGGCCAGTCCTATTTCCAGGTGTCTCAGGCTCCAGCTCTCTCCAGGAGTACATTTCTCAAATGCTCAGGCTTTGGAATTCCATAAGAAAATAAACAACATCCTGAGACCTCTGTACTTCACATGCAGTTATTACTAATTATTGAAAAAGCTGTCTCTGCCAGTAACTCTTTGTAGCATTTCCATGCACCTTGATGGCTGATAGGACATGAAGGCCCTCTCTTACCCAGCCAGATATAATCTGGAGAGTACAATTATAAAAATAATGGGGGAAAAAAGAACATGATCAGCACTGGCAAATACAGCTTGTTATACAAGCGGGTGGTACACATCTCAGCTATGTCCAAAGAGTTGGTCAGTTCACTTTCTTTAAAAAGAGCAGATTCCAAATTGCTTTGCAGTTTTTGGAAGCCACTCATGACTGAAAGTCAACAGGTGACCAGAGTGTGAACCTAGGAAAAGGCCAGGACCCGAAGAATCAGTACAGAGTAACAAGACATACATGTTCCTAAGAATGATATTTTCATGACTGCAAAGACATATTGTCTCTTTACATGGGGAAGAATCATATCAGTGTTTTATTTCTGGTTATCATGGCAAAGACCAACAAAGAAAGCAAGGTAGCAGATGGGGTCCAGGTTTGTTTTGACACAATACTGGCTGAACACTTGTAGCATTAAGGCAGGAATAGGGAACATCTGCCCTGCTTCAACTCTCCTCAGTCCTAGCCAGCCCACCCCAATGGCTACTTATGATGGGAAGCATAAGTTCAGCAACACCTAGAGAACCACAGGTTTTCTGCACTGTCCTTAAAGGCCAGAAACCTACCAAAAAAAAAAAAAAAAAAAACCCAAACAAACTGCATTTCTCAAGATGCCAGTCTATGTTTTTCAAGGGGAATGTCTGCTTTTCCCACCTGCTCTGATCATGCTACTGGAAGTCAGTTAAATTCTTATTTTGGTTCAAGTTCATTATGAATCTAATACAAGCAGCTGTCCATCAGTATTTGATCAATATTCTGATGTAAGGGGGAGCCCAAGTCACATCACCAAGCTGTAGGCTTCCTCAAAGCAAGACAACAACAATTTCCTAGAAAGAAAGCTGTATTTGCAGTAGCACAGAAGTGGCCATCACATGTGACAATCTGCAAACATATTGCATGCTATATGTATGCAACCAAGCAATTCTTACATGAACAGGCCTTAAGCCTGAAGGTCAATCAAATCTGAACAAACCTTAAGCCTACGCTTAATGTAGAAATACACAGACACACTATTATTTTTAGGGATACTATTTGAAAAACAACTGCCAAAGGCTAGCGATGTGTCAGCAACAGGACTAAGCACAACACCTCTGGGACACAAAAACAGCACATCAGGGGATAAAGATGCAGATGCTAGCAACAGATACACAGGAGATGGGAACTGTGCCAAGACTAGAACTCTATCCGTGCTTCACAGAATTAACAAAATGCCACTTTCTACCCTTGTTTGGCATAAGAACACATCAAGGAGTTAAACATTAATTGTTATTTGGAACTCTTTAGGACAACATAAAAGTCTGTGCTATTTAGAGGAGACCGCTGGAGGTAGGGGAGTAAAGAACAAGTTTTGTTCTCTAATTATATCAGTGATTATGGAAATACTTTCTTACGCACTTCCACCAACCATTACAGTCACTTGTTCTATGCACCACTGCACTGCTGCCATGGTTCTGGTCATAAGAGGAAAGAAGAATTGCTTGCTTGCAGTTATTTTAGCCAATTACCCATTCTCTATTGGCTTTAGCTCACCACAAGATGCTATGGTTGATGTGTGCTTTCAAATCATTATCAACTTCTGGTGACCCTAGGACATATCTATCATGGGGTTTTATTGGCAAGATGTATCCAGAGTAGGCTTGCCTTTGCTTTCTGGCGGCTGAGAGAATGTGACTTGTCCAATATATCCCACTGGGTTTCTGTGGCTGAGCAGGGATACCTGGCTTTCAGAGTCCTAATCCAATGCTCTATACCACTCACTCTGGGTCACAAGATGCCACAGGGCTAAGAATTTCAAATGTTCTTTAGGATTTCAGAAACTGTCTTTGTTAGATGCTTAACGTAAATCAACTGGAGGCACTGGGGTCGTGAAGAAACCTAGTGTACCATATAGAATAGATGTGTATCCTTTGGCTTAGGGGAAGCTCAGTGGAAGACCACATGCTTTGCATGCTGCAGGTATTAAGTCCGATTCTGGTTAACCCTTCCCCCCCCACACACACATTTTAAACCTTGAAGGGCTGCTGTGTAGACCAAGGGTGAGCAACCTACAATCCTCCAGAGTCAGACATTGCTAAAATGCCATTCCCATCATCCTTTAGCACTGGCTATGCTACTAGGGCTGATAGGAATTGCAGTCCAAGAACGTCTGGAAGATTGTATGATATTCGCCCCATATGCAAATGGTCATAAACTACAAAGATTTTGCAATCTGTACATTGCAAACATTATGTTATAGGTACAGTGTGCCTGCGCTATATGTGAGCATGCCATACATGGCTTTTAGCTTATACTAAAAGCTGTGCACCAGAAGAGGCAATTGAACGTGTGCCACTGGGCACCAGAAGAGGCAATTGAACGTGTGCCACGCTGCGCTGCAGGCACATTATTTTCAATGGGGCTCGAGTATACGTGGTATTTCCCTTATGCACGGGGGGGGGGGGGGTCTGGAACAGATCCTCCAGATAAGGAAAAGGCTCATTGTAGTTGATAAGGTGGCCAGTGCTTCTAGTGCTGCTTAATACTTCCAAAATAAACCAAGGAGGGAACTTGCTCACATATTGATGGCTGACATGACATCAGGTGGCAAGGCAGGTCAGAAAATGAATACTACTGGGAGCATCAGTCCAGTCCAGACACAAGTAAGTAACAATAAGAACTTTCTCCATTTCCGATAGACCACTCAGTGGCTGAGCATAATTATGTGTCCATCTGCATACATTGTATTGAGAATCTACTACACTAGGTAGAAGATGGCCATGGTTCTCATGTACATTTCCCTCTGCTTTGAAATCTGATCCAAGAGACAAACATTCAGGAGTACAGGGTTCTATTCAAACACATCACTAAATGAAACTCCATATCATGCAAGATGACCACTGCTACCTTAGAAAATGCAATCAAAGCAACCTGCCCAGTGAAATTTTTAACACCAAGAGCATCATATGAGCCATACTGGCCATGCATTGCTAACAGTTTTCAAACACAGATGCTTGGGACAAACTACTACAAAGGTAGAATCACTGGATCATAGAATCATACAGTTGGAAGATACCCCAAGGGCCATCCAGTCCAACCCCCTGCCTTGCAGGAAACACAATCAAAGCAGTCTTGACAGATAGCCATCCAGCCTCTGTTTAAAACCCTCCAGAAAAGGAGACTCCATCACACTCTGAGGCAGCATGCTCACTGTTGAACACCTCTTACTGTCAGAAGCTCATCCTCATGTGGAGGTGTGTGAATTGGATCAGTGCCCTGCTTGCAAGATGCACCCAACAGGCCTTTAGAAAACTGAACACTAGACCAGAAGGGCTTTTGAAACGCTTTACAAAATTTCTAATCTTACAGAGGCTTGTTATTTTTAACATTAGCATATATTCAAGATAAATCCTCTTAGAAACTTGCACAGAACTTTCCATTTTTCCAAAACAAATCAAAATCACATTTTCAAAAACCTTTACAAAAACATACTTTAGAATTCAGGAGAGAGCGAGAGTGTGAGAGGGAGAACTAAATTCAACAGCTGCAGTAGTCCTAAGTGTATCCAGCAGTTCCTTCTTTCAACACTAATGGAGACTTCATCAGAGGGAGAAAGAATGAGGCAATTTTTAAAATGGAAACCTAGAGTGTGAAATAGCAAGAGGCTGAAGCTAGGGGGCAAAAAAACCCCTAAGAACAGTACAGCCAGGATGGAAAAACTTAGGAATAGCACAGCTGGGATGGAAATGGGGAGGTAGGTGGTAGGGGGTATCAAAATGAGGGCATTACTTCACCAAAATAAGATTTATAGCACCACAATGAACTGTTCTTTCAGTCTTCAATTTTTACCTTTGCTGAAAAGGAAAACATCAGAAATTGTTCAAGCCCCATTCACACTACGAAAATAATACAGGTTCACACTTGCCCTGACTGCACTCAGTGCAATTTGCAGGGGTAGTGGTATCAGAAAAGCCACTTAAATTGGTATATTTAATAAAGAGTCTGCCCCCCACATCTTTTTTTAAGAGTTGCAATGAACCGCATCTTCAGTAGTGTGAGTACGCTACTGAATCAATTCGGATTGCTCTGCATTGTTCCTGGAAATGGAGACGCCTCCATTTTAAATCACTCTAATGGCAAGAGAATTAAAATGCCACAAAGAAATTTGGGAATGAAAAACATAGTGGGAACACCGATCCAGTACTGCATCACCACGGAAATCTGGATCTTCTTGGGACATTTGCTGCATTCACATTCCCCTAGCAACTTTTCTGTGGATTACTGAATTAGATTTCTAAATACTCAACTGAAGTTTTATGTTGCTCTATTGGCGAGAAGGATTACCTCAATCAGAGGAATTCTAAGTGCCTTTCTATTTTTTTATAGCAAAAGGAGAGAGTGAGGAACCATGGTGAGTTAAACCATAGAGCTAGATTTCATCATTTGCAACAACCCAATTCAAGACACATTTGAAACCACTCTATAGTTTAACTAATCTTGGAAGACACTGGCTGGGGATATATTGCAAAAATAAATTCCTTATTGTTCTTCCAACACTCAAGCAAGCCTCAGAGCCATTTGGAGGACAGATGCCAGTGAGAAAATGAAGAGCAACAACCAGAGTTTCTGTGAACGATAAAGATAACCAAATCAGATAACCATACATGCCCCTAAACAATTCAGCAGAGCAATAAGGACTGACTATGACACAAAAAGCAACATTTCTAGCACTTACTAACATCTGAAAGCAAATTGTATTATCTGTGCAGCCCTACATTATGATGCAATTTCAATACATGAATGCACTCAAGTCATAAAATATTAAATGTTAGATGTACTGACCAGGGTGGGGTTGAACTTGTTAGCTGATGCTTCTGCCTTTTAACACAAGAGGCACTGCTTTTAGTTACGTATTGTTGACTGGGACAACAAGAAGGGTACAGAAACAAACAGACAGACAGATGAGGAGCATATTGCCAAGTCTTGTAACAGCATTGAGTCTCAACACAGTTGGCTGGGGTTAAAAATTGTCTCTTTCTTCCAATCCAGCTTCTAGAATGCCATGGGATTTAGATCATGACATCTAGGCCTCTCATACTTTCTTGAGATTGTGCATCTTCCAAGAAAAATCTGAAAACTGAATTCCACATGAGTCAAAAAGAAAAAGTCCATTAACAGTAATGGAACCTTTTATTATGATCTAAATATCACAGGAACCACAAGCCAGAAAGACTGTGATTTTTTTGTTGATGTTCTGTGAACGCTTGGGGACTGCAGCTGTTAGTTTAAGGTCATGACTTCCCATAATACATTTGCAGCAAGGAGTAACTGCAGTTCTTTCTCCAAATATGGTGAGGAGAGGATTCTCCCCCCCCACACACACACACCCTTGAGTGTGTGAGAACACACTTATTCGCAGTACAGTTGGCTCTCCATTTTCATGGGGGATCTGTTCCAGACACCCCCTCCCCTACAAAAATGGAGGCTTGCACATACTCAGTCCCCATAGGCTTGAATGGGGTGCATGCCTGTGTGTGCACACCCCATTGAAAATATTGGAGGTTGCCCCTCCATGGATTTCCAAGGTTGTGGATCCCAGATCTGTGAGTTAGGAGGGGCAACTGTAATTTAGATAGTGCTCATTTGTGAGGCACAGCAGGCAAGTGTGTGTATTAGCATAAACTCACTAGTTACAGGACTTGCAAATAAATCTGATTGCTAAGGGGAACCCTGAAAAGTATTAGCTCCTGACAACAAGAGAAGGTTAAGAGGTGATATGAAAGCCTTGTTTAAATACTTGAAGGGATGTCAACATTGAGGAGGGAGCGAGCTTGTTTTCTGCTGCTCCGGAGAACAGGACTCGGAATAATGGATGCAAGCTCCAGGAAAAGAGATTCCACCTCAACATTAGGAGGAACTTCCTGACAGTAAGGGCTGTTCGACAGTGGAACACACTTCCTCGGAGTGTGGTAAGAGTCTCCTTCCTTAGAGGTCTTTAAGCAGACGCTGGATGGCCATCTGTCGGGAATGCTTTGATGGAGAGTTCCTGCATGGCAGGGAGTAGGACTGGATGGCCCTTGTGGTCTCTTCCAACTCTACGATTCTATGATTCTAACATTGCATTTACATTAGAGACAAAACAAAGCTCAGTAAAGGGTAGAATTCAAAGATATAGCCAAAAATTAGTCTGGATCAATACAGAGAGGGATAGTGTTGCTAGCACCTTTGAGACTGAGAGAAAAAAGTTTGGAGCATAAGCTTTTGTAGACTGTTGTCTACCTCATCAGATACATGGAGTGAAGGGTACAAGAGCCAATGTAGTGTAGTGTCTGAATGTTGAACCATGACTCTGGAGACCAGGGTTCAAATCTCTGCTTGAGCGTAAAAACCCACTGGGTGACATTGGGCAAGTCACACACTCTCAGACTCAGAGGAAGGCAAAGGCAACCTCTCCCCTCTGAATAAATCTTACCAATAAAGCCTTCTAATAGAGTCTCCTAAGGGTCACCATAAGTTGGAAAGAACTTGAAGGCACACAACATCAATAACAACAACATGGAGTGAAGTGTTTTATAGATACATGTGTATGCCCATGAATGTAGATGTGTGTGTGTGTGAATAGTAATAGAAATACAGAACTTGTGAGTATTGTGATGAGGTGGCAAGTTCAGTTTTTTATTATGGTCATTGGGAGCATATACGATAAATGACATCCTCCATCAACAATACCCTTCAACACTCTGCATTGGACAAATAAGTCAGTCTCTGCACCAAAAGAGAAATGAACATAAATCAGACATTTGGAATGGGAATACACAAAAACTAGACTCAAAACACTTCAGTCTTCCTGAATATTGCATCCCAGACCTCAGAGCAACAGGCCTTGGACAAAAAGAACATCAAAGGAAAACGGGGGGGGGGGGGGGGCAGCAGAATTGGGACATAGCCACAAACTCTAGTCATCGAATCATAGAGTTGGAAGAGACCACAAGGGCCATCCAGTCCAACTCCCTGCCATGCAGGAACTTTCCATCAAAGCATCACTGACAGATGGCCATCCAGCCTCTGCTTGAAGACCTCTAAGGAAGGAGACTCCACCACACTCCAAGGGAGTGTGTTCCACTGTCGAACAGCCCTTACTGTCAGGATTTTCCTCCTAATATTGAGGTGGAATCTCTTTTCCTGGAACTTGCATCCATTATTCCAGGTCCTGTTCTCTGGAGCAGCAGAAAACAAGTTTACTCCCTCCTCAATGTGACATCCCTTCAAGTATTTAACCAAGACTATCATATCACCTCTTAACCTTCTCTTCTCCAGGCTAAACATCCCCATTTCCCTAAGGCGTTCCTCATAGTTTCCAGACCCTTCACCATCTTAGTTGCCCTCCTTTGGACATGCTCCACTTTCTCCACATCCTTTTTGAATTGTGGTGCCCAGAACTGGACACAGTATTCCAGGTGGGGCCTGACCAAAGCAGAATAGAGTGGCACTATTACTTCCCTTGATCTAGACACTATATTTCTATTGATGCAGCCTAAAATTGCATTGGCCTTTTTAGCTGCCGCATCGCACTGTTGACTCATGTTCCACTTGTGGTCTACTCGGACTCCTAGATCCCTTTCACATGTGGTCTCATTCAGCCAGGTGTCCCCTGTCTTATATCTGTGCATTTCATTTTTCCTCCCTAAGTGCAGAACCTTACATTTCTCTGTGCTGAATTTCATTTTGTTAGCTTTGGCCCAGCTTTCTAGTCTATTCAGGACATTTTGAATTTTGATCCTGTCCTCTGGAGTATTAGCTACTCCTCCTAATTTGGTGTTGTCTGCAAATTTGATAACTAGGCCCTCAATACTGTCATCCAAGTCATTAATAAAGCTATTGAATAGCACTGGGCCCAGGACAGACCCCTGTGGGACCCCACTTGTCACTTCTCTCCAGGATGAAAAGGAGCCATTGTTGAGCACCCTTTGGGTGCGGCCAGTCAACCAGTTACAAGTCCATGTAATGGTTACCTTGTCTAGTCCACATTTTACAAGCTTGTTTGCAAGAATGTCATGGGGAACCTTGTCAAAGGCCTTACTGAAGTCAAGATATACTATATCCACAGCGTTCCCTTCATCTACCAAGCTGGTGATTTTATCAAAAAAAGAGATCACATTTGTCTGGCATGATTTGTTTCTCTGAAACCCATGTTGGCTTTTTGCGATTATATTGGCTTTTTGCAATAATTGTTGGGATCCTCTTTTTCCCCCTTTTTGAAGATGGGGACAACGTTTGCCCTCCTCCAGTCTGCTGGGACTTCTCCTGTTCTCCAGGAGTCCTTAAAGATTATTGCCAATGGTTCCGATATTACATTTGCCAGTTCTTTTAATATCCTTGGATGTAGCTCATCTGGTCCTGGAGACTTGTATTCATTTAGATTAACCAGGTATTCCTGTACTGTCTCTTTACTTATTCTGTGCTGAAATTCCCCCACTCTGTCCCCTGCTCCACTGTCCTCAGGTTGAACACCCTTTGCCTTTTCTGAGAAGACTGAAACAAAGAAGGTCCACCGACAGTGGGTTGAATAGAAGCAATAGTTTCCTGACACACTACACATGTGATAACGCTAGTTAACACTCCAGCTTCACAAGGGCTCTCTTGCCCATTTTATTACAATATTTTTCTGGCTCCCAGCCAGTGTCATACTACATTCCAAGAACTCCCTCCAGCACACACATTGACTTTAGGCAATATCTGCCCTCCCTTCTATTACTATTCACACACACAACCTGCTATGTTTGTCCATGGGCATTTCACACCATGCATCTGATGAACTAAACTCAGTCTACAAAAGCTTATGCTACGAACCTCTTTCTCTCAGGTTGTTCTACAATACCCCTTTGCATGCTGAGTAAAGTTTTTTTCTTTATTTTCTGGACTATTAAGTTCCCAAATCCAAAAGCCAACATGGTGTCCATGCTGGTAGGAAAGTGTCTATGATTGTTATCCAATACAATGACCTTTCCCAAACTACAGATGAAGAGTCTATGATAACTGAGATGCGTACCTCTTTAGGATCTAAAAGAAGGTGTCAGTTGTTAGGGGGCTGCAATAATCCTCCAGGAGACATTAGAGAACTGTATTCCTCATTGAACTCCCCCCCCCCAACACCCCGTGGGTAACATGAGGAAGAATTTCACCATGTATTTGGCTCTTTGGGTCAATTTAGTTCCAGGAGAGGTCTTTTTTCCTAGAGGAAATGACCCAGAAGTTGCTTTCTGGATCATTTCCTGCAGATAAAAGTCCTTTCTAAAATGGCCCTAGGTTCCCCAAAATGTGTCAAAATTGCATCCTATACCCCCAGGGTGTTTTGGGCCATTTAAACCAACACCACCACAACAATAACAAAACAAATGCAGATCTTGGGGGCACAAAAATGGCCCTGGGGTACATGTCATCCAAAGCAGATTGTTACCACTCTTGATCTAAAAGGTCTACCTTGATCAAACTGGGGTTTAAATATGTAAAAGACAACACTAAAGTATCAGTTATTCCATGGATAACAGTTGAACTACTGGGCTATGTTTAGCTTGTAGAGAAAAGCGAGCGAGGACTAAGGCACCTTTCAAATACCTGAAGGGCTATAATTCAAAAGAAGGGAAAGAGTTTCTTGTTCTCTCTTCATACAGGTGTAAGTTACAGAAGGAAGATTTCAAATAAAGCCTACTAATAGGTTTTCTTTGAAAGGGAATACATCTTACTGATTTTAAGTGTTTGTTCATTTATATATTTGAAGTAAGCCGTAAAACTGCTTGAAAGAAGTATTAAACAAGTAGAGCATCAGTTCAACAAACAGACATAAATTTAATCTGTTTTCCACTCGTGATGAGTGGCAGCAATATTACAAAGGCTGGAGGGAAATGCCACCTAGAGCCACCTTGTAGGATGGCAAGTACAGTACTTAGTGATCTTCTCTTTTACATATGTGTAGAAAACTATAGAGAGTCAATAGATGAGGCCCAAGTTAGTTAATGACCTTAGTCTGAATCAAAAGATTGACTCTACTATGGAGACCCGCTCAGAAATATCCACCTCAGCTCCAGGAAGCACTTCACAGAATTCAATGCCTATGGTCAGTGGATTAGGTTAGACCAAAAGAATCCACACACAACCTTCTAGTTATAAAATACAGTACTGGATAAATACATTTCTATTTCAGAAGAAACTGTTGCGAACATAAACTTATAGAAGTCTTTGCTGCTCCAGAGACTAGGACGCGGAACAATGGATTCAAACTGCAGGACAAGAGATTCCACCTCAACATTAGGAGGAACTTCCTGACAGTAAGGGCTGTTCGACAGTGGACCACACTCCCTCAGAGTGTAGTGGAGTCTCTGTCCTTGGAGGTCTTTAAGCAGAGGCTGGATGGCCATCTGTCAGGGATGCTTTGATTGGGAGTTCCTGCATGGCAGGGGGTTGGACTGGACAGCCCTTGTGGTCTCTTCCAACTCTATCATTCTATGATTCTATGATTTGTTTAACCAATCATATGAAACTATCAAACAGCAGATAGACTGTTAAGTGATCCCCCAAGATTTTAATAGACAAAAAGTACAGTATGACTCCCACATCCAGGAAGAATATATTCCCCAATTTACTGCACATAGTGAAAATCACAGATAAAAGCAAACCCAATATTTATGGCAGAAGTTGACCATAGTCATGCTGGAGGACCTCCAGATGCCTAGCGAGATGCAGATATGTGAAACTGTGGGTACTAGTCTCATAGATACAAGGGCCGTACTATATTCACCTGCAGAAAATAACATGCAACTTATGGGCGGGATGCAACAGTTGACTTCTGATGGTGGACTCACATTTCCCAAATTCAGCCATCTTTGTGGCGCCAAGTTACCTTCCCTAGTGAGAAGGTCTGGGAAGCCCTCCAGAGCTCATTTTTAGGCAGTATAGAGAGGCGGGGGAGAGAAAGTTCTGTTGCAACTGAAAGCATAACAGTGGTTTAGCCTTATATGTAAGTAACACATAGACACGCCTACATATTTTAGGAGTTTATTGTATGTACTTTTCATGCTGACCTGAGCACAGGACAGGATCAGGCTGGAACAGGTGAAAATTGCTGCTGTGTTGCCGCCCGACCATCACCTATCCTCCAGCAGTGCTTTGGCAGCCGATTTTGGTACTACAGAAAGCAGCAGCAATTTTGCGTGTGGTAAAATCAGTTTTAACCCATTCCAGCCTGATCCTGCCCCATGCCCAGGTCAGCATGAAAATTACATGCAATAAACTCCTTACTCTACAGATGTTTGGTGCACAAATGTTTAGAAGCTATGTCACAATATGTTTACAGACAACAATGCACCCACCAAACTGTTATATGTCGCAAGCTGATGATGTCTTACATTCCTTACACAGGACTGCTTTCTGGCTGGGAGACATGCTGACTATGAAGACAAGTTCAGTATGAGAAGCATCTTGGAAAATGAACTATGGAACCATTCATTTTCTTAATATTCTGTACTCAGAAAGGTTAATCTTTTAATGTACCCTCAGTAGCTCTAGTTCAGGGTGGCAACTGTTGGGATTCAGGTAACCTTGAAAGGTGGCACTCCCGAAAAAAACTGGGGCAGTTTCAAATGCTCCCACACAGAGGGCATGGAGACATATATTTGGTCTTCTTTACACTAAGGCTAGGATAGGCCTTTTTTTCCAACAAAAAGTTACCCAGAAGTGAACTTCAGGACCACTTTCTATTGGGGGAAAATAGCTCTCCTGGGCCCAAAATGGCTCAGATGTGCAAAAATGTGGATATCTTGCAATGGGGGTATTCTTTTAGGGGCAGAATTAAAATGCTAGCCTAGGGGTACAAAACTAGTCTTGTGTGCCACATGAGGCCTACAGGGCACATTGCTCCAGTGATTCCTAAACTTTGGTCATCCAGATGTTTTAGGACTTTAACTCCCAGAAGCCCCAGCCAGCTTGGTCAACTGTCAAGAATTCTGGGAGCTTAAGTCCAAAACATCTGGATGACCCAAAGTTTGGGAAGCTCTAGTTGCTGATGTCCCTACATTGGAACATCACTGATGGTGCAATATGGTTCCTGAAAGAGGCACCAAAGGTATTTTGCTTTCTAAGACAACTGGTACATAGAAAATGGTAAAAGCCAATTATACCACAAGCCCATGTTACTACATTAATAAAAACCTTCCAAAGCAGCTTGTTCAACTGTAGGCAGAATGAACTAGCAATGCTGGGACAGGATTTCCTCTATATTTGTCCTCAAAAACCTGTCAAACCTTCAAAAAAGCATTCTGCCTCAGCTCCAGGAAGAAAATGGAAATGAAACCATCTGGTTGCACTATTTCAGTAAATCTGTAATACATTATAGCATCTAAAGGCATTCATCTGGAGAGCTCAAGTTCTTACAGATTCATTTATGCTCCTCAAAACATGAAATTTGTAAGTTAAGGTATCACCCTTACTACACAAATGGCATTTAGGCTAATTGCAATTGTAATTCTAGTTAAGTTACCACTAGAATGTTGCCCAGCATTGCTTACCAAGGACAGAGAGAACATCAGTGGAGAAAGCTAGGAGACTAATCAACAGCTAACAGCATCCTGGTTCTCTGAAATGGGATTTTCTCATTAACTTTAATTAAGTACAGAAACTACTGTAGGCTCCATGCTCCAAGAAACCCATCAACCACATCCAGATAAATAACTCATGGAGTCCATTGCTAGGAAAGGATGGGATCCCCCTAATACTCTTGGTTTTTTTACTCACTTGATCTAGAGGTCATTCTCCTCAGTTAAGAGGACTAGAAGGACTGTTTGGGCAGCAAGATAGCAAGGTCTCTGTACTGTATCCTGCCAACACACACTACCTCTCTAACTCACAGTAAGAAATCAAGTTGCAAATTCCATAGCCCTTTCCAGGTGCATCATGCTTGCTTTTATAAAAAGAAAAAAAAAACCCTCTCTAAATGCATGCTTGTGCTGTACAGAATAGTTTATGCCAGGTTATTATAGAGTGCTGGATAAAATCAGCATATGAATTGTTAAAAGTGTGATGGTTTCTCATTTACATGGCTACATGAACAACAGAAAATTAAAGGGCTAGTAATGCAAGATAGCTGTCTATGTAACCCAGTTCATAATTGCAGGGATGAAAATAATAATCTGTGTAATTAATTTTAATCAGATCTGTTCTCTATGGAATTATGTCTTCTGCTTGCAATACTTCTGTGACTACATTATGTACCTGCTTTAATTCAAGCAATATGTTTTAAGATTATTTTCCAAAGTATACATTGGTAATGAGGCCAGTAACTATTATGTAAATATCTGATGAATTAAAATAATTAATATTTTAAGCAAGGTAATTAAGCAGGTAGGATACTTATATCAGCTGACAGGCCAAACCGATTATGCATCTACTCAAAATATTCAAGGCTTCTAATCCTATCAAAATCATTGTGTTTGCTAATCAATTAAACATCCATCTTCAGATGGCAAAAGTTAAACAACTCAAAATGAATGCCTAGAAATAAATCAGATTTATAACTATAGAGTTATTTAGGGGCCAGAGGGTCACTATTCAAAATATGTTTATTTTAAAAGGATCTCTGGAGAAGAGGTGGTAATTCCTCATTGATGGGATCACTGACAATTTAAAAAGACAACAATGTTCCTTCCAGGAACTCTGTATGGAAGTAGAATATTTAAGGTGCCTCTTTTACATCACATCAGTTTTTATGAGTTTCTTTGGATGTTGCTTGCCAACTTTTTTGAAAGATCAGAGGACAGCGTGAGTTTTGACATCAAGGTTGTTAAAACAAGTGTTTTACACCAGACCATTAGGGTTACAAAAACACACTGAGAACTCCTCAGCAGGATCTTTGCAGCTTGAGAGGACTATGTCAGTCTACATTAGGAACTGCTGTGTTCTGTATACTCTCCACAGCAAATCTTTTCAGAACTGGGCGATATACTCCAATTTCCCAAATTCTGAAACCAATTCCAGGTGGGAAGAAAGACCTCAGATAACCACACTGACATCATATGAGCTGATCCAAGAGTCTGCCTGCGTGGGCTCTACAACAGAGCCAGGGTCCCACAGAGAGCGGGATGAAATCCTGCAGCCTTGACAATTTCCGTGGAGTCACTCAACTGACTAAGTGCTGTGCAAGTTACATAAGGCTCATTTTGCATGGCTTCCGTGTCAAACCTGTCCAAATCATTTTTGGGTCAATCAAGAAGCACCCAGATTACTTTGATCTTATTCAGATCAGCCCTCTGAATGCTTTTGAAGATATGCTCTTAAATAATTCATGAAGGAAGATAAATGCAGGCAAAGAGAAAGTCAAAAAGAAATAAGGAAACAAGGAAGACGAAGAGAGGTGCTTTTTTGCAGATGCAACTGTAACGGAAACATCTCCCATGAGTTTAGACAGGTGTGAGCACAGTGATGACTACAGGGGTGAGACCTCCATTTCCCTCTGCAATCTCTCTCAAAATTGAAACAGGGAGTGACGTATTTAGGGAATATATGCAGGAATGGGAGATATTTGGGGTTCTGAGGTGCATGCTGGGGCAGATTGGGGATATTTTATCATGTTTTCATATGTCTCGGGGGGGGGTTCTGTGTGGTTTTGAAGGCAGAAGTTGTCTGACAAATCAGATCATTTTAAAAAAATTGGGGTTAGGGGCTTTGAAGACTGTGAGGAGGGAGTTCAGGAATCCAAAAATTACGATCCAGAGGTCACCGCATACTCGTGCCTGTCTTGGCTCAACTGGGAAAGGAAGCCAGGGTATTTGAAGAAGAATATTACGCTAATTGTAAAACAGAAATAAACCCCAGGAGGAATGGGAAACACACAAGATTGTGCGATTGGCAGAGTGATTGGAATAATAATAATAATAATGTTTTATTTATACCCCGCTCTTCAGCCAAGACTATCAGAGCGGCTTACAATTTGTTAAACAAACAGCTTCATTTACAATTGTAAGCTAATAAATTCCAGTGTTTTAACAGTCGTGACAATGTTCCCAGTAGCAGGCAACCTTTCCTTCTCTTTTCTGTTCTTGCTCACATATTTTCAACAGCCTGATGCACAGTGCTGACCATGCAAGGAAAACTAAAAGGTTCTTGGGAACTGGCAGGGTTATATTACCTGCCTTTAAAAGGTTCAAATTGTTCCCACAAACACCATAAGTACCTGAAATCTTGTGCTGTTATGGGCCACCAAATCTGGGAACTCTTCAGAATACAGTCCTCTTTAATCAATGTTAGGAACTTTCAGGATTACATCCTCTGTGCTTCCTACTGTAGCTTGTTGAACTACTGCATCCATATACTTGATATTTGCATATAAATGGTAGCACAGGAGACACAGGATCACCCAAATTCTGTCTTAAAGTGTATTGCAAACTGTGTTTCTTAAAAGAGATTTCTGGGTTTCATAAAATTCTTACATTTAATTCCGATTACAACTATTTTTGTGATATTGATTTACCAGTAGCAAAAGCTCCGTTTAATAACAGGATAGAAGACACATTTGAGTATACAGTCTAAGATGCTAAAATTACATATGGTAAAGACTGTCTCATGGAATCATATGATCAAGAACGTTTCAAGATATGAATGCTATCTATCTGTTCTTACTAAATATTCACTCAGGAAACTTCAGGCCCTCATGTGGTTTCAGTAAACATATGCCACATTCCTAGGAGAGCAGATAGGTCCCTTGATAATTAAAGACTTTATGAGGAAGAGACTCTTCAAGACTTATTATAATACTTATTCCAGTGCCTGTCATATGGAGAATCAAGAGCCAAAATACTTGGATAACTTGTTCTTCGAACAAGAACCTTGGCCTCTACTGAAAAGAAAGTGATCATTTTTAGCCAGGAGCAAGGATAAAAGAATGGAAAAACCTGACCTCCTTTATGTTCGAGGCTGTAAATATTAGAAAGGTGCACCCCCGAACCGCTTTATGAGGTTAATCATTTTAAAGATAACTGACTGACTTTGTTGTAACCTGTGTTTAAACAGATAAAATACATTCTCCGTTCAGCTGCCAGAATTCAGCGTGTCAGGTTATTCTTAAAGACACAGAAACAAGGGCTGGAAATAAAAGGGTAAAGGCAGCAACCCTGTCTGCAAAGATGCTATAATATTAAGTCAATATTGTTGAACAGCTGTTACTGACCAATAAAGCTCTACATGTCTATAGGCACTATGTCATCTTGGGATCCATCTCATGTCTTACGTCCTGTTGAAAATGCTGCTCTGTCTTTCACCATAATCAACCAAACATGTCCATCTGATTCTTGGTCTTGATAGTAACTCCATCCCACAAGCGGAGGTACCCTTAGTGGCTACCCAACAAAAGTACGGTCCTCTCCTCTGAGAAACATACCCAAATCCCAAAAGGCTCAGTTTCTTACTACACAAACAATTCAAGCCATTAAGCAAGATTGCTTTTTAAAAAATGTGTTTAGTCATTTTAGGAGTTGTACTATGACTCTGGAGGCCGGGGTTTGAATCCTGGCTCAGCCTTGGGCAAGTCACACTCTCTCAGCCTCAGAGGATGGGCAAAGGCAAACCCCTTCTGAAAAAACTTGCCAAGAAAACCCCATGACAGGTTCGCTTTAGGGTCACCACAAATTGGAAATGACTTGAAGGAACACAACAACAAGTTCCCTTAGTTCGCTACAGCTTGGTAGACACACAGCCCGCTCTGCGGCATGGCCTTCAGAAACCCAAACCCACAGCCAATGCAGGGTGACCAGATGCCCTCATCACAAAGGAGGCCAAGGCAGCACAAAACGGAAGATGTTCAATGAAAAATGGAGGACATTACCAAACAAAAACTAAAAAGATGCTTTAAGATACAATATAAATCCATGCTTCTTGGGCATGCTTCAAATGGAGGGAATTTTGGAATGCCTTCTGGGCAGAAGGCTGACATGGAAGGCATGTCCTGGAAAAAGAGGATCTCTGGTCACCAGTGGTCCCAGTGTACAGAACCACGGCTTTGCCACTTGGTTTCAGGAGGGCATGGATTTCCAAGAGTCTGTTTTGTTTTGTTGTGCGCCTTCAAGTCCTTTCCCACTTGTGGCAACCCTCTCAGGGTAAGATTTCTTCCGAGGAGCTTTGCCCTTGCCTTCTTCCCCTGAGGCTGAGAGAGTGTGACTTGCCAGTGGGCCCATCCAATGGATTATTGTGGCCGAGCTGGGAATCCAACCCTGGCCTGCAAAGACTCAAAGCATTAGGCCACAGCTGGCTCTGCTATCCCTTTAACTTGGTCCAGCATCCCTTAAATTAAATGAAGAGAGTTGAGAAAGGGCAGCAAGAGAGGTTCAGGACCAGAGAGAGAGGAGAAGAGAGCAAGAGGGGATAGCAGACAGGGAAGGATGCTCAGAGGCCGCATCCACAGCTCCATACCTAGGTTTTAAGGGCTTTTTAAATCTTTTCCTGCATTTTTCTCCATACAACCTAAGCTGGGTCCACTCCCTACTATTGTGTATTGCTGTTTTAATCTATTATGTTTTTTAACTCCATTGTGATTTAATTCTTTTTTAAGGGAGGGTGGTAAGGGTAAGGAAGGGGTATTTTAACTTGATATTGTTTTAACCTCTGCTGTACTCCGCCCCGATTGCTTGTTCAGAGGGGCGGAATAGAAATAAATATTATTATTATTATTAAATATTATTATTATTATTAGGAATAATCCAGGTTGGCACTGCTTGAACTGCCCTGGCTCCATGCTCTGGAATTCTGGGAACGGTCGTTCCTGAGGTAGCTTCAGAAGCAAAAAGGCTTCCTTAATCCAGGTCCCAAACCCATAGCCTCTAGGCTAGGTCGCACAACATAGAGTGATGCTTAGTAAACACAGTGGTATGTGTGTTGCCTCTAGTAAGCCATGCACCCAATGGGTTTTATCAAGCATCTGGTGGTCCACAAGCCTTAAGACACTCGGCGATTGGTGCGTTTGGCAGCTGTGCTTCCATTCTTTGGGAATAATTTTCAATTTTCTGGACATGGGCAGTTCAAGCAGTGCCAACCTGGATCATTCCTGCTGTGTGTGGATGGACTCAAGAAAGATGGGGGGAAATGAGAGAGAAGGGAGAGACCAGGGCTAGGGCAGAAGGAACAGGGGGACGACACGCAGACTCTTTGGGTGGGGAGATCTGGGTCAGGGGCTCCAGTATGGCTAGAGATTAACGATATGGGGAAAGCATTCGCTTTTTTTTCCACATAAAAAAGAAAGGAAAGAAAAGTGGTCCTTTCATCAGGGACAGTCCTCCTTTCATCCCCTTAGATAGAATTATTTATGGTACTTGTTTGGACATGAGGCCATAGGTTTGGCAGACAGTGGCCTGAGCTTATAGTTCCCAACCTCAGCAGGGGTCCCAGGCACTGCTTCCCCTGAGCCAACAACAGCAACAACAACAAAGGTCACTGGCAGAGAACCTGTCTTGCCAAACAAGGGCTGCGTTCACACTGGAGAAATAAACCGGTTTAAGTGCCATGGCTCAATGCTGTGAAATTCTGGGAATTGTAGTTTGTTGTGGGCCCAGAGCGGAGCTCCGCTCCGCTCTGGGCCCACAACAAACTACAATTCCCAGAATTTCACAGCATTGAGCCATGGCACTTAAACCGGTTTATTTCTCCAGTGTGAACGCAGCCCAGAAACCGCCTCAATCCTGGCTGGTTGGTGGTCATGGGGGACACCTACTCCTGGGGTGGGGGGGTCAGGGGGGGGATGCCTGCTCCTGGGGGATGGGGGGCTGTGGGTCTTACGTGCGCTTGAAGAGGCCTCCGAGGCAGCTGCCGAGGAGGAGGCAGAACTGCTGGGAGAAGAAGACCCAGGTGATCTGGGAGAGGGAGCTCTGGGTCTGGCAGCGCAGGTCCAGCAGGGTGGGCCCCAGGAAGGCGATGCAGAGGCCGAAGCTGAAGAAGACGCTCCAGTAGGTCAAGGTGGGCTGCAGGTTCCGCTGGAAGAGGCTGGCCACCCGCGCGTCCCACCAGCCCAGCATCCTCCCAGGCAGCGGGAGAGGAGGAAGGAGGAGACCCTTGCCCCACAGCCTCACATGCCCCCCTGCCTTGCCAGCCTCTGGGACCCCAGGAGCCTAGGTGCAGCCCCGGACCCTGGCTCCTTCTTCCAGCTGGAGAGGCAGCAACACCTGCAGCAGCAGCCTCCTCCTTGGAGGCTCTCCCTTTTCCCTCCTAGTCCTCCTCCTTCTTGCCTCCTCCCGCCCACGATCCCAAGCCTCCCTCTCCTCCTCTTCCTCCTCCCTGCCAGCCTTGCCCAGCCTCTCCCTCCTCCTCGGTGCCAGCCTTGGGATGAAGTGGCACCGCCTTGCCTTCCTTGCCTTGCATCGCTGGGGAGGAGGAGGAGGAGCAGGTCTGCAAGAGAAAGAAGCTCCCCTCCTCATGCCTCCCCAGCAGCAGCAGCAGCAGCAGGGCCCTCCATCTGCAAAGGTCCCCTCCTGGTGGGGGGTGTGGGGGGCCTCTGCGGAAGGGCCAAGGCGGCTGCTCCCCCGGATGCTCTCGTGGGGGTCATGATCCGGAGCAGGTTGCAGGCTACTCTGGGGGGGGGGGGGGAATCAGGAGGGAGAGAGCACCTGGGAGACTCACTGGACTAGGGAAGAAGGTGGCAGCAGGAGCTTGCCTAGACTTCAGTCTCCTTCCTCAGGTGCATTTGCTGCCATCATCATCGTCATCATCATCATCATCATTTAGAAAGATCTTGTAGCACCCTTGAGACTCACTGAAAGAAAGAAGTTGGCAGCACGCACTTTCCCAGTCTACTTCCTTAGATGCATTTGCTATTATGATTATGATTATGTAGAGAGATCTTGTAGCACCCTTGAGACTCACTGCAAGAAAGAATTTGGCAGCCTGAGCTTTCCTAGACTTCAGTCTACTTCCTCAGATACATTTGCTATTATTATTTAGAGAGACCTTGTAGCACCTTTGAGACTCACTGAAAGAAAGAAGTTGGCAGCATGCACTTTCCTAGTCTACTTCCTCAGATGTATTTGCTATTATTATTATTATTACGTAGAGAGGTCTTGTAGCACCCTTGAGACTCACTGAAAGAAAGAAGTTGGCAGCCTGAGCTTTTGTGGACTTCAGTTTCCTTCCTCAGATGCATTCGGATCTACTTCCTCAGATGCATCCAAGGAAGTTGGCTGAAGTCTGTGAAAGCTCATGCTGCCACTTTCTTTCCTTCGGTGAGGCTCAAAGGTGCTACAAGATCTCTCTACATACTTTCAGAGTTGTGACTCATTTCCAAGTCGTTTCTGAGCTGATCATGGGGCTTTCTTGGCACCTTTCTTCAGAGGGGGTTTGCCCTTGCCATCCCTCTCAGGCTGAGAGATTGTGACTTGAGCATGGTGCGGCCAGGATTCGAACCCTGGTCTCTGGGAGAGTTGATCACACTTGGGCTAATTTCAGCATTAAAGAGAGATTAAAGCACATTTAAAGCATCCTGCAAGTAAAGCGACAATGGCGAGGAATTATGCAAATGATGATCACATGAAAGAATATCAGAAATGCATTGTTGCTCAAATCCCAAAAGTTAAAAAGATGTGCATTAAATACTTCTTTGTGACCACTTTAATGGTAGATTTTACGCAATGCCGTGTGAAACCTTTTCATGTAATTACGCAATTTCCCCAGGATATTCACAGGATAAACTCACAAACTCGTTCGTGATTTTCTCTAACCCAAGAAAATTGAGTGCAATTGACATTAAAAGATGATTAAATTAGATTAGCACAAGAGCCATTATCCTGCGAATAACCAGGGAATAACAGGGCAATAAACAGCAAAAAGTCATTCACAGGAAAATCCTGGGAATAGTTTGCTGCTGTTTTGTGCCTGGCTATTCATGGGATAATGGCACTTTAATCATGAAGTTTATCACACAGCACATTTTCTGTGCAGAAACTGAATTTAAACTGAAAAAAACCTGCAAAAGCAGATAGATTTTTCTAGAAATTAAAACTACCAGTAATCTATTTACATTCTGCGATTCCACAACACACACACACACACACACACACCCCAGCTTGGGGCTTATGTCATCAAAGGAGGAGGTTAAAGGGAAGGGCAACATTCCTTTAAATGTGAACAGAAGATTTAGAGGGGTGTTGCTCAAACTTCAGTAGTGAAAAGAATAAGGCACCCCTTTTCCACATGCACACAGGGCCTCAGGCTGCTACTGTATTAATATTAACAGAGCCCTTCAAGGTATGTGATTATTGCATTCACATGATTACTACAATCCGGTATGGCTCAGTGTAGCGCTCCATGCAGACCTATACTAGAACGCGTCATATACTTTCTCCCCCAACTTTTACCATATAGTCTCATAGAAAAACAGGCAAATTTGGAGAAGTGTCTGGCTATGTCACCCTTGCCAGATGTAAAATGATTACATAATTACTGAGATCTCCACTGATCCTCCTTGAAGGTCTCTGCATTGCTATAATCATTTAAAATATGACTCTGGAGACCAGAGATCAGTTCCTCACTCAACCATGAAACCTGTTCAATGAACTTGGACAAGTCACATGTTCTCAGCCTCAGGGGAAGACCACCTCTGAACAAATGTTCCCAAGAAAACCCCATGATAGGTTTGTCCTAGGTTGGCATAACTCAGAAATGACTTGAAGGTACACAACAACAGCTTGTTTCCTTAAGCATGTGCAAAGCATACTGTAGAATGTGGCCAAGCACAGTACCAGAAAATAATAGAGATTGCCTGGGTGAGCCCTCTTTCTGTGTTGGGGGAATTGTACAATGACACTGCTCACATGCTTGTCTTTGTGCTGTTTTCAGATACCTCGAACCCTTGACCATGCCGCTGTTTTCTAGCAATAGGCCAGCAGTGCAGCTGACCTAAGACATTTTTGGTACCTGTGGTGGGATAAGCAAAATGTTTACATTTAATAAATTTGATGGTCAACAACGGTTCCAGCTCTGCCTGTTCATGAAGCCATTTTACCCAGCCCAATGAGAGGGCAGCCCTCATCAACAGCCAGCTATGATTACCACCAAAACATTTACTTTGAAGCAACTGCTTAGAGGTTAGTCCGTGCTCAGGCTCCCAAGGGCTCTCCAGACTTTTCTCAGTGTGACTCCCTTGAAATGGTAATATGGAATCTTGCGACTTTCAAAATGTACTGCAAAGTGCACAAAATATGCAGAGAAGGTGGGAAACACTGGAACCTTAATAGTGAGCGTGCTTGTAGAAAAGAGGCTCTATTTTGTTCTTTTCTAGATTTTCTGTGACTTATTTTTTAATGAAAGGAATATATACCGTGGCTGTCAAATCTGGTAGGTTGGGGCTGGGCTGGAGTGGTTGATGCTTTGCTTACGCAGAAAACTCCCTCTGGAGAAGGCTGAGTTTATAAATATTTCACCTGCTGCATTTGAGATGTTAACTGGCAATTTTTAGAATGCTCTTGCTAGCTTCTTTCCCTCTATTTCTCTCTCACTTCCCCTCCCTCCCTCTTTCCAGGCAAAGCAATACACAGGCGTACTAAAATGATTCAAGCAAAGGCTGGAGAGTTGTGTGTTCTTTACTTCTGCCTGAGTGCTCCTGGGATGCATGCATGTTTTTATGTACTGTACCTCCAGAAATGTTTACTTGGTGAAGCTGGAGATGCCAATTTGCACAACCATCTTCTTATTTTAAGTCATTGAACATTTAAACTGCCCCTTATTTTAGATCCTGTTTCATTTTATGCCATTATTGAATTAGTTAAATTTCTATCTTGCCTTTCATCCATAGAGGCAGTGGACCTGACTTTCCTTCTCCACATTCTATGGTCACAACAACCCTGTTTCTGGATAATTTCTGTTTCTGTTTCTGGATAATTCCCAGCCCATGGGGGGTTTCCAGTACATTCCTCTGTATATCTGTCAAAAATGTTTGAGTACCAGGCTCAATGAGATTTATCTTGGATAACTGAGTTACTATAGCTCAAAGCTTGATAACATACGAGGGGGTATCCAAAAGTTTTAATGATCACTTTTTAAAAAATTGACAGAAAGTTTATTTTGATTTGTAGTTGTTAACTTCTCTCTATGTAGTCACTATCTAGATTTACACATTTTTCCCAGCGTATCTTGACCCTCCGAATACCTGATATTGTAGAAGTCTGCAGAGCCAGTCACAAAAATAAAGGATGCAATCAGTTGATTTTCTCAGCAACATGCACTTAAGGACCAATGACAAAATTTCATCAATATGCCATAATAACTTCCGGGTGATAGTTATTACTTTATGATACCCCCTTGTAAGACGCAATCTGCAGACTTCTAAAATATCAGGTATTTGGAGGGTCAAGATACGCTGGGAAAAATGTGTAAATTGTCATTTTTTTAAAAATGTGTAAATTGTCAATTGGATACCGCCTCGTATTCTAGGTGACACTACAAAGACAATTCTCTAAAATTATTAGAAATAAATTATTAATCCTAGATTTGCATGACATTATTAATCATAATAATATACAACTGGTGTAAAATTCAGTGCTGGAAACCTCTTCATGACTTCTTTGTCAGAGGTATATCCAGAGTCTGAGGTGGTTACTTTTGCATTACAGCACCCAGAATCCCCCTAGCCAGCATGGCCAAAGGCCCCTTCAGGGGTGAGATTCAGAAGTCATATGCTGCATCTATACTGCAGAATTAATGCAGTTTGATATGGCTTTACCTGCCATGGCTCGGTACTATGAAATTCTGGGATTTGTAGTTTTGTGAGATATGTAGCCTCCTCTGTCTCTAGTGCCACAACAAACTACAAATCTCACGATTCCTTAGGATGGAATCATGGCAGTTAAAGTAGTGTTAAGCTGCATTAATTCTGCAGTGTGGCAGCAGCCATAGTCTATAAAGGTAACTTTTCTAAATCGATGATAAATTGCAAATTTCAGCCTTTCCAGGACTTGCATACATGGCCAGCCAAAGACCTTTTGCTGCCTGAAAGAAAAGACAAGAAGCTTCTCCTTCTTGAAGTACAAAAGCCAACTGGAATACCAACTGAAACTTATCTAATACTATTTATTGATTATTTTGAAGCCCACTGGGTGACCTTGGGCAAGGCACATGCTCTCAACCTCAGGGGAAGGCAATGGCAAACCTCCTCTGAACAGATCTTGCCAAGAAAACCTCATGATAGGTCTGCCTTAGGGTCTTAGAGTCACCATAAGTCAGAAATGACTTGAAGGCACACGACAACAGCAAAAAAATTTATTATTTAATGTTTAAACTTATTCCTTCCCTGCACCTTAGCAGCTAGCTAGACTAGATAGTACTACAGACAGGCTATGTGGTGTGTTCACAGCTCTCTTGTGCAAAAGAAGGCAATGGCAACAGGAGGAGGAGATCTAAGGGGGGGAAAAATAGAGAAATGGTACCTCTGCTCAGCAGTGCCTCCAGCACTTGTCACCTGAGATGTTTCCCAGCTTTGCTTGTCTTCATGGGATCTTTAAATTAGAAAACAGTTAAAACTAGCAGAATAATCTACTATTGTGACAAAGTTATTTGCTGGGAGCAAATGTAGCCCAAACCCATTCACTATGTGATGACAGAGATGTGACTATAAATGGCAAAGCACTCATCAGAGGCTTGGAACATAAAGGCAAGAAGAAGAGTTCCTTATCACTGTCAGCCCTTTGTCTGGTCAAAATCTCTCTCTCTCTCTGACATATGCACATACACAGCCATGAGGTATGGCCAGAAAATTACCTTGGGACTAATTAGGCTGTAATTAAGCTTGTAACCTTTGCTCAACATTGCAAAACTTAATTAGGATAAACAATCCAGGAAGAAATGCCTGTTACATATTGGTAGGCCAGGCACTCTAGGTCAGGATCACTTTTGGAACTACATCTCCAGTATAACCGAAGCAGCATGGCCAACGGTAAGGAAATGTTTCGGGGTGGTGGTGGTGGTGGTGGTGGAGAGGTGGAGTCTAGGTCAGGATACTGGCCATATCGCCAGCATCTGAAGATGCCAGTGAAAAGATGCTGTCGAAAAGTCAGGAACAAACTCATCCAGAACATGGCCATATAACACACACACACACCCCAAAACCCACAAAAAACTATGGATGCTAGCTTACAAAATGTAAACAGTTGAACAGGTTGAAAACCAGCTGATTAAAACCAGTCAAAATACTTTAAAACTTTTCAAAGCCATGCACATATGTGGATTTGTAGAAAACCCAAAATATATGGAGATGAGGGTTTGAGGAAGGCTCCTCTGTTTGTCGCACCATAGTGGCTTTCAGATATCACCCTTCCCTACAATAGCAAGTACATTTTCTGTAGCACTCCCTAAGCAGTTGACAATGTGTAAGCTAATTGCTCCCAACAAGCTGGGTACTAATTTTAGTGACCTAGGAAAGGATGCCAGACTGAGCAGACCTTGGAGCCCCTGGGATCAAACTCACAAGTTTGTGGCTGCAATACAGACATTTAATCTGTATTTGTGGCTGCAGTGCAGGTACTTAATGACTGTGCCATCAGGGCTCCTTAAGAGACTGGATATCTCCTTCTCAGTCCAATAGCTGATTGTTGTGCTAAGAAAAGCCTCAATAAAGTAATGATAGATAAGTTAATATTCTCCCCCACACCTGAGGAATAAGCTAATCTAGTGACTATGGACTGGCCATGTGGCATTCACAGCCCTGTTATTCAGCAGAAGGGAATGATGGTAGGAGGTGGATCTATTGAGAAACAATCAAAGGAATGGTGCTGATGCCATGAAGGGGGAGTTTGACTGACAGTCAAAGGAATGATACAACAGATCCCCCATAACCCCAACATCTCTTGCCTTAGTTGATTTTCTGATCACTGCATTTGACTGTAGATTAAGTCTACTAACATTGTAATGCCTCTTTTTGGCATTTGTATGTCCTCCCTCCATGTGACTCACATACAATGTAAGTCAATGAAAAGCAAATATTTGAAAATAAAGTTCAAAACTCACAACATGTATTGTTTTAAGGCGGGGAGAGGACAGCTATACTATCCTTTTAGTGTTGGGGTTTTTTTCTAAAGTGCTGCATAAAGTTAGGATGCAAATTGAGAGGAGGTCCTACATTGTATCATAGCATTAGACTGGGAATTTGTTTGGTCTCTGCTGGTTCATTTCCCTATTGGGACTATTACATCTGTTGGGGCTGGAAGCAGAGCTGAGAAAGCGAGACTTTTTCCATTTGCTCATTTGATATTTTATTATCTATTTTTATTATGTAACATTCTGAAATAGCTGATCTCTTTATTTTATCTTCCACATCTCTTTCCATCTCCTTTTCCTGTGGTATTCTCTCTTTTAGATTCAGAGCTGTTGCAATAAATAGCAAACTACTTTTAGTGTTTTTTGGAGAAAGGTGTTATATAATTTTATTAGCATCGCCTGCTCAGCCACTGAAACCCACAAGTGATCTTGGGCAAATTTCTCACCATAGGAGGAAGGCAATTCTCTTCTGATTAAATCATGACTAGAATATCCTGTGATAGGGCCATCCTATATTGGAGTTGACTTGCATAATAACAGTAACAAAGTACACAACATCTGGAGGGGATTAATTTGTGTTAGTCCTCATTAAGAAGAACAATAAAGACCTGCTTCCAGTACAAATGTACACAGTCAAATGAGCCCCCTGCTAGAAGAAAATTTATTGCATCTAATATATTTGTAGGGTGAGGAGCCTATGGCCAGTTAATTAATGTGCATAATACTGCCAGGGTTGAGGTAGCTTTTGCAATTAAAAAGGAATGGTGGCAGTTAAGCTCTCTTCCTTTTTAAAATATGAGGAGGAGGCAGCCTATGGGTGTGAGTTGTGCGACTTTATAACGTTAATTAGTAAAAGCAGAAAAGAAGGTAATCAGGCCAAGGTGATAAAATGCTTTTGAGCTTATCAACCAGAGGCTGGCAAATATAAACTAACTGAAGAAATATCTCAACAGCACTGAGATGTAGGTCAAGTGTTTACCATATTTGATAGAGAAATGGGAGTAATGGAAACATGGAAGGACTTACCCAAGGTTAGGCTGTGTGTTAATCATGGTACGGTTAGAAGAAACATGGCTTTCTTTGTTGTTTATCCATGACCTTGATGTCTTTCAAATGCCACGAGGGACATTATTACATCAGAAGAACAGTATGTAAAAACAGCTGTGTCATTTTTATGTAAATGGTGAGCTAGGTTTGGCAATATTGGCCATATCATGCTTCAAGCACAGCTATGCTTAGTCTTTAGGACTGACCTGATGTGTTGGTAATATAGCCCACATGTCAGTGCTGGGAAGCTAGGAGCCAGCAAACCAGGTGGTTCTAGCTTTAGACTTTCCTCAAAAGGTGAAACATGAAAAAGAGGTATCATGGGCATGCAAGACCCAAAGGGTAACTGGGCAGCAAGGAAATGCTAGGCAAAAGTCTGGATGCTGAAGAACTAATTTTTCCCCAACAACCCACAATTAAGAGTTTTAAAGCATTATTGCTTAGGGCCCAGCTGCTATCTTTAGAGATGCTGTGGAATGTTCTTACTCATAAATAGACCTTCACTCACAAGAAGTTTTGGTTTTTGAATGGGCACTTCCTTACCTGGCAATCTTAGGTGTTTGCTAGGTTTGACAGTGGACTTGACAGCTTTCCTCTCTCAATCTGTTAGGCAGTTCTCCATATCCCAACAAGACAGGTTTATTAATGTCATATTGGAGGGTGCATGATCCCCCTCGATAACCTCAGGTTTCCTGAAACTGTTTACTCAGCCAGGGTGTTCCATTCAGGGAACTGCAGATCCTCTAAAGGGGATCCTTCCAGAATAGAAACATGACAAGATATATATCATAGGTATTTCTATACATTTGGATGACATGAAGGAAGCAAGCAGAGAAAACATTTCCTCTCTCTTTCTTAAGACTAGAACACAGGCACCCAATTAAGTTGACTGGCAGTAGATTCTGGACAGACAAGCCACTTCTTCAAAGTATTCAGAATGAGTCTATGGAATTGCTTTACCATATAATGACCACTATCTGACAAGGCTTCAACAGCAAATTAGATGGTTTGAAGAAAAAGAGGTTGATCAGTGCTTATAAGGCATAATGGCTAATTGGAACCTCCATGCACAGAAGTGGTATTTCACTCAATGACTGTTCTGGCATGTTAACAGCAGAGTCTTATTTTCTTCATGTTCTGCTTACAGGTTTCACAAACATTCTTGGTTGGCCACTGAACTAGGTGGACCTTCAGTCTGCTGTAGGACCATTACAGTTGGCCTCCATATCTACTGATTTTTCATCCACGGATTCAAGCATGCATGACTTGAAATATTTTTTTAAATGTAGATTCCACAAAAACCTTGATTTTGTCATTTTATATAAAGGTAACCATTTTACTATCCCACTGTATGTAATGGTACCTGAACACCCACAGACTTTGGTATCCATGGGGGGGGAACCTGGAACCAAACCCAATGGATAACAAGGGTCAACAGTACTTATGCTGGAGAGGATGGGGCAACCCCAGGTCACATTTGGTGTCTGCATCTCTTACTGCTCCACCACTGCAGAAGAAATGTCCACACCAGCATCTAGCCTTCTCTTCCCTGTCTATTACTTCAGAAAGGAAAGGAGGCACACTTCCTTAGGACCTTGCAGGGCTCTTTTCTACAAGAGGACACTTTAGCACCCACCTGCACCACAAAGAACTGCAGCAGAAACAGTAGAAGCCCTAATAAGTTCTAAGAGGTCCAATATAGCTCCCAGCCATGGGAAGATGCCCACCCATGTCTACATATCTATGGGTATACATTACATCTTTTAGCAAATTTAAGTACAGTCTTTCTTTGTAGGCCATGCTGGTCTAACTCTTTTCATATTATTTCCTGAAGCCTGTGCTTTACTGCACAGAACAGATCACTGCATGAAAACTAGTACAAGCATGAAAATGTGCTTTGTCATACACCATCTGGGCTAATTAAAAACAAGCTGTCCACAAAGCATACATCTACAACATTTTGTCTTCCAAGCACTTTCTCACTTCCAGGTAACAAAAATGGACTCTGGGTGGGTTTCAAGCAGTGTGGATGAAGACAGGATCCAATTAAAAAACAAACAAACATACAGAACTCTATTTTAAGGGGCCACATAGTGGAAGATTCAGCTGGAACCAGCTGATCAAGCAGCAACATTATCAGGAAGCTTCAAGAAGCATGCAGGAACCAGTCGGAATTTAAAGGCTACTCTCCCACCACTAACCAATTTGAGTAATTGGATCAGTTCCAGCCAATGCGATCTGCTGCTGCTATAAACAGATATCAGCTTAAGGAATCTGAACGGTAACAGGATAGTGCCAGTATTAGGAAATTAATAATAATGATAATATTGAACTGTATACCATTCTTTACAGACCTGTAATTGGGTAAAGTTTTAGTGTGTAGAGTCATTGTTTTAACTGTGACATTTACAGGGAGGATTTCAAATGGGAATAATGTTTTTCCAGAGTATGTAGAATATCTTGTCACCTTTAAAGCCAGTTAGAAAAAGCACGCTATGTTCAGAACCTTGGGGAACGATAGGGAAGTACAGTAAGTATATTTGCATCCACTGTAAAAGAAAGAAAAACAAATAAGAGATCCTGAGTGGACAGGCACAGAAATACTGACCTCACTCTCAATTGACTTTACATGCCCTCAGTAGCTGCATATATATATACATATATAATAATGTTTTATTGGTTACTTAGCACCATGAAGGCTTTTCACTCTATACATCATCCTGACTGGCTGGAATCTTTTTATATCAAATGAGAATGAAGCTACACTCAGTGAGGAAAACAGTACCAAAACTACATCAGACCAAATCAAAAACAAGCATGAAAAAAGTGAACACTAACAAATGACATGGGGAGGATATTCCAACCCCCTTAAAGCAAATTTTCATGCTGAAAATGCACGTTGTTGACCATGCCACACAGACCTAGCTGCACTGAAGGCGGAAATCTAGGAGCATTTTTATTATTTTAAATTGTCTTGAGGATGTTGATGTCTTTGGAGATGAAATTGCCTGTATTTTTGGGGGGGGGGGGGGGCATGGATGATGATAATTGTGTTTTACTTTTGAAAATGATAGATTGCCATGTCACTTAGACCTCTTCAAAGATTTAATTCTGAGTGAGCAGAAACACAGCAGGCACATTAATCTAATTTCATTTGTTTACCCCCAACTTCATTAAAGAAGGATAACTATTTCTTCTGGTTCTGTACTCAGCACAGTATACAGTTAGTATCACCACAGTTCTGAATAAAGCAAAAGCATCAGGGGAAGGGATTTGTTGTGCAAGGGGACACTTTTGCACTCACCTGCACCACATTACACAATTATTGTGCTGTGATTCCACTTTCACTGCCATGGTCCCTAAGATGCTGGGATTTGCATCTTAGGAAGAAGTATTGAGGAGCCTCAGCCAGAGAGCTCTAGTGTTTCAACAAACTACAAACCCTAGGATTTCATAGGATGCAACCATGGCAATTAAAGTGGACTCATAGTGCTATAATTGTGTATGTCCAGAAAAGCTGTCAACACCCACTCACACAGCTGATAAGGGAGTCCTTGGCAACAGATATACAGCAAGATGCCGAGGCAGTTCCTTTAGCAAACACAACAAAACATAGTCCAAAAGAGAGTAAGTTAAAAACAGTCCGAGGTTCAGGGTTACCGATAGTAACAATATCAGTCCAGTCCAAGATCAGAAAAGCCAGGGTATAGGAATCCAAAGCAATCAAGGGTCTAGGAGTCAGATACCAAACAGGCTTCTCTTCAGCATTTGCCACCTGTTATAAATAACTCCCTGATCACAGCTGCTGCCTGCCTGATGAGGCTCTTTCTGCAAGTCTCTTTGACCTTCTCAAGCCCTGCTTTTCAGCTGTCCTCTGAGTAAAGGCAGGGACCTGAACATTTTCCCCTATATCTTATGAGTCCTGCCCTACTACGGGGGCAGACTAGGCTGCTGAGCCCTAGACTCCACTGGGGCTGAGAGAGCAGAGCTGGGTCCTGACTGGGCCACCTCTACAGGAGCTGGCAGGGCAGAACTAGGACCTGGCAGAGCAGAGCTGGGGCCTGTCTCAACCTCAGGTGGCACCTGTACCTGAGGGTCCAAGTCCTCCTTGTGGCCCTCTGAGTCCTCCTTCTCACTTCTGGACATGACGTGTAGTATGTAAAGGCTCAAGTCAGGGCTGGCTTCACGTTTGAGAAGAATGGGGGTCACCTTATACTGATGCTACTTTGGGCTTACTGTGGGAGCAACAGTACTCCAAGGGTGTCTGGTAGTTGCCACTAATTTCCCGGTTTCATGGAGAATTCAACAAAATGAATTATGAGTCAATAGGGGAGCATTAAAGAAGCATCCACTTAAGTCCAAAACACACTGTAGAAATAATCCAGTTTGAGACCACTTTAACTGCCCTGGATCAGTGCTGGGGTTTGTTGTGTGGTGAAATACCTACTTCGGCTTGATATCAATACTACAGTCTTGTGAACTATAGAACTAAAGTTCCCTAGCAGAGAATTCTAGGCACCCCACCAAACTACAAACCTTAGGATTCCATGGGATGGAGCCAGAACAGTTAAGTGATATCAGACTGTTATAACTTAGTAGTGTAGATAGTCTTGTAGTGTGAAGATCCAGAACAAATACACAGAGGTCTCATCCACTGTATTTAAATACAGTTGGTTCTAAATTCCCAAATGTGTTTAGTTACCATTACAGTTAGTACATTATTCACTTTCCAGCTCCTCATCTGTAACTAAGAGGGTTGTGTTTCATTACTTCAAGAAAACCTGAACACAACAACACAAGGCACATCTTGAATCGGCACTTGAACTATGTAATATTCTTCTTCCTCTGTTTACTCTGTTTACCCTTTTAACTTCCAAGTTAATTAAAAAGTTACAGCTGTAGTACAGAAAAAATGAATGTATCCCACATTAAAATGCAATCATAATACAACTACCATTATTGAAAAAAGGAATGGTTTGCTTGAAACTTGTTATTTATAGTTAGTAAGTTATAAATTGTCATGAAAGTGAAGAAACTGTTTTTAATTTGTTTATATTATATGAACAATTATATAAATATATAATTTATATTTTATTGCAAAGGTTTTCCTCCTGCTTCATGTGCTGAGACTATGTAGCTGGCTTTTGCTTATACACACTCTGATGTAAATGAGTGGCACCACTGTTATGTATCAAGCGGCAAAATGCCTTGGGCTACCTAGCCACAGTTGATGCTGATCCTGGGCTAAGTGATTCTTCTCCAAGTAACCAGCACTGAAAATTCTGAAATTTCTCCTTTATTTTTAAAATGGCATTGGCTAACAGCTACATGTACCTTACTATGCCTCTTTATCTGGTTTGCAGATAAACATTAACAGGGCCACCAAAATTTTTTTAACCTACTGTGGCACAAAACTGTATTATGCCACTTGTAGACAGAATCTAATTTGGAGGCAAAAGAAACAGGAATAAAGTCTGGTACAACCCTGTTGTGATGAATCAATGCTGCAAGTATCTTACTACCGGTAACATTACTGATTACCCAACCACAATGGATAGCAACTAGAATTGTTATTCCATTGTGGGCTGAAACACTTGGAAAGGTTAGTTGAGAACTGCAAAGGTTCAGATGACATTTTTGTGTCTGAATGTACAGATATATGATAGGTAGATATATTTGAGATACCCTTGAAGCTGAATCGATGTAGAGATCAAATATCATATAGGAGATGAAGTATAGCTATGCCTAATGACTTGCTTGTGGTTAAATTCTTTTGAGGGACTCTTACATTTCCTGAGCAGTTTTAAAATCACACAGCATGACAGCACAAAGGAAATCAGGAAATGATTTAAAAGTCACCAATTGCAGGAATGAAAGTTCCAAGGAATATACTGTACACGGGAAACAGGATTTTCTACATCAGCAGCTACAATTCAATAGCCTAGTAAAGCAGGAGTACACAATCTTTTGTGCCCCCCACTGTTGGAAGGGCACTACAAATAAATGCATGTGTGTATAGGTTCATGTGCATGCACACTGTTTTCTCTTACATACATCAGTATAAACACACCATTTCCTGTCTATAATCTCTGTATGTTTTTCTCATAGCAATTGCCATACCATTTATCCATTGCCCTTAATAGTAGTGGATCAATAGTGATTTCAGAATCCAGGAAACATGGGGGGAGGGGGAATTGTAGGACTTTGGAGGAAACTGGGTATGGTCCTGCTGGCTCTGGGAGCCACATGGAGAACAGATAGCGTCTGCATGTATTCATGCAACTGTAGAATTCAAAGATATAGCCATGTTAATCTGGAAGACCAGTATGCAAATGGATCTTGTAGCGCCTTTGAGACTAACTGGAAGAAAGAAGTTGGTAGCATGAGCTTTCATAGACTTGAGCCTACTTCCTCAGATGCATTTTTTTTAAATGGGGAGAGGGTTTGACTAGGTTAGAGGACTGACCCCCACCCCTAAAAAAATTAATCTGGCAAAATTGGACCACTAAGACTCTTATGTAAGTTGAGGCTCCTTGGGACTCAGTCAGAAGTGTACTGAATGACCAAGCCGTAAGAAAAATTAAGATAGCTATTGTAGTCAAATCCTTCTAGGGATGAATAATAAAAGCTGCCTGCAGTTTGTCCTCTTGCACACTTACTTCCTGACCTCAGGGAAGGTATGTCTAAATATACATTCTGCTTGTAAGTCTTTATATTTAAGAATCTTTCACTGAGAATGGATGAGAAAAGTAATTTGCCCTTCCCTGCAACTATCTGCAAAATTAATAATCACCAGCCTGCCAAAGTTGACTTCCCCCAACCTTAAAAGCAGCTCTTGGCTGGATCCTATTATTGATTCACTGAGTTGTATTCTCAGAAATGCTTTGTTGGGTACTGAAGCTAAATCTTTCTCAAGAATGAGCCGGCTCTCTCTTTATAAGACCTTTCTTAAAAAAACAAAATTGCAGGATGGTTGCTCTTTCTTTTTCTTTTTCTTTTTTTCTTCTTCTTTTTTTTTTTTGTAGTTGGCAGGAGCAACTTACAACTTTATTGTAATAGAGTTCTCTGCAGGAAACCAGATGCCCCCATTCAGCATAACATGATTATGACATTGCCTCTGTTGCTACTTCTCTGGATAGACCATTTTCTAAACAGGAAGCAGCTTTGTAGCTTAAAGAAGGAAAGGAAATTATCCTCCACAATAATGGATCCAGCATGGTACAGTGCTTTGAGTGTTGGACTAAGGACTTTATCGCATGTGGAGAAAATCGGAGGTTTAAACAGTCATTTTCCCAGGAAAGTCACACAATTGAGGTAAAGATTTTCACACACATCACAATTAAAGAGGACTTATACTTGGAATAACCAGCCTCAGCCTCAGAGAAAGGCAAACACAAATCCTCTCAGAACAAATCTTGCCATGAAAACCATGTGACAGGTCTCCATAAGTTAGAAATGACTTGAAGGCACACAACAACAATAATAATGGATAACCCACCTTACAAAGCTAAACTGAAATGGGGAGAATTGGGACACTAAAAGCTAGGAGATGCATGTGGTCACATTTTGAGTCATGGGTCTCTTTCTATTGCTTCCTATAATAGAAAAAAGTGAGTGTTTACTGAGAATAGAGTTGGGTTTGCTAAAGAAATTTTGGGTGCAGCATTTCTTTTCAATATTTTACAGGTGGAAACAATATACATATAACTTTCAGTTGGTTCACTGTGCTGTTTTCTTTTAGCTCTTGTCTTCATGCGGGAGAGGAGATTAACGGGAAGTTCTTGATGGAGGGAGAGATGCTTAAACGTCTATCTCCATGCTGTGGCCCTGATCCAAATTGTATCCCTGTATGCTTACTAGAAAGTATGAAAGAAAACAAGGTTTCTGTGAATGATTAATATTTCATGTGGCATTAAATTACATAGTCTCCAACATTTCACAGATGAAAACCAGGACATGTGTGCCCAAAAAACATCAGAATGTGGCCAAGAGAGCAGAACTTATTAATGAGGAAGACAAGACAAGCTAGGAAAGGCTATTACAGTTTGCTTTTACCCAAAAGGGAAGTTTTTTCCACCTCCTCCCTCGTGCTGAGTTAATTGAAGGGAAACTATTTTTGCCTTTTCAGCTTGGTTTGTAGCAATTGAAGTAAGCTGAGGACAAAGGAGGAAAATGGGAGGAGAGAGACACTGGTGACTCTTTAAAAGCAACTGAAAAAGTAGCATGGTAGAGGATTAATCAGCACTGTCCCTGCCAAATCAGGACAGTTGGAGAGCTGAATTACACATTCAACCCTCAGTTTAAAATATCTTTGCCTTGCAGTGGTCTATTATAAATGCACAGCATTAAGTGCAACCAGTCCTAGAGAAGCCACATAGAATCTGATGTTAATTATAGTTTTTGTGTCTCTCGTACTTGGCATTCACAGTGCAGGTGTACAAAGACTACAGGAGTGCACTGAGTTTTATCTAATGGCTATTTTCTGTTTTCTAACTCAGATATAGTACCAGAAGGGCTCAACGGCAGTTTTAGCATCTCTTGTGAAAACAAACTCTGTAATAACCTAGCCTATATTGGTTGTGATTCATCATTTTTCGCCAACTTGACATTACTTGTTTCTATTTTGGGAATACAACATTATATTCGTAGAGACAGAAACCAGACAGCAAAGTTGTACCGAAGACATCTCTTAATTTGTCACATAGAGGTCAATAACTTGGCCCATCCTGCTTTATTTAATGAATGGTTTTGAAATTTTTTAAAAAAACTGTTGATTATCCTCAAATGCTTTAAGAAAATGTCTCAGTTCCTGACCAGACTAGCTCAGAAAGTTGAAAATTAAATATTCTTCCTACAACCATTAAATTAACAAGACCCTGGTTGTTGTTTTTTTAAATCATATACCAAGCTCCCTTGATGGGCTGAAGCTCTGCCTCTCTATGTCATAGGTACCAAAATTGGTTGATGTTGTAAAGCAGGGAATGGCAACCTCTGAGTCTACAAATGTTTTGGCCTTTAGCTCCAATCAGCCCATCCCAGAGAGCAAAGACAATGGTAAGGTATGGTAGGAGTTGCAATCCAAAATATTCAGAAGTATAATCTTTTGCCAAATGTCCTGATTTGGCAAGGAAAATCCTGATTAATCCCTCTGTCATCCCATCTTTTTATCCACTTTTAACATGTACCACTTTCACTCTCCTCATCTCGCTTTCCCCCATTGCCCTTGACTTACATCTATTAGTGTAAACTGAGTTCAAAGTAAAAGAGTAGCTCAATTAACTAACTGGGGGGAAAGGAGGGGAGGGGGAAGAATTTTGTACTTCTCCATAGGCTCACGCAAAATCAAACTGCTGCAGTGTCTCTTGCCTTCTGTGTTCTTCCTTGTGTGCTCCAGTTTTCAATTGTAAAATATTGGAGGGTATGCTGTTATCAGTTAAGGGGATGACATAAGATTTTGGGGTGGCCCAATTGGGGTTTGTTTGGGGCTTCTTTTGGAAATGTTTGGTTACTATGAGTAGCTTTTCTGAATAATGTGCTTTACATCAACCAAATGGCCATCAGTAGTCTATGTCCTAGGACATAGGTTTGAATACAGATTGTGATTTGTAGAACCCTGTAGTGAATGCAAATATGAACCATACTACCCTCAAAAGCAGAGCTGAGAAATTTTTGGCCTCCCAGTTGTTTTGGACTGTTCCCATAGTCCTTTGCTATTGGTCAGTAAGACTAATGGGAAGTAAAATATAAAATATCTCCCAGATGCTGCTCAAAATGACAGAGTGCATTCCAGAATGACCTTTCATCCATTTAAATTTAAGGTTGAACTGATTTTCTAAGAATAAATATCTTTTTATTATATAAACTAATCTGCCTCGCTGATTTCCTGAGAATAAAACTATTTTTGTTATTTGAAGTCTCTCTGGTCTCCAACTTTCTGGTAGCTCAACAGTATGATGTACTGGACCTTACTTACTAATAAGTAAGATACTTTGATTGTATAGATGAAACAGAGGCATTTCCAAATGTCCAGAGCAGCCTTTTGCAAACCTGAGTCCTCAAACAATATGCAAGTACTGTACAGCTTCCAAGAACAGTGAGCAGCACTGTCACAGGCAATGGAAAATGCATCCCCAAAGCACCTGTGGACTTAAGATTTAGAACAGCTTCATCTCAAGGGCAGCAAAAGGAAAAATAATGCACCCAATTCGAATGGCAGCATTTCTGAAGCCTCCCAATTCTAACTTTGGCATGCTTTTTTTTTGGGGGGGGGGGGTTCTCCTAGTTCCTGCAATATTATGATTTAGGGTGCTTCCAGTTCATTGCTGGAGACACCAAAATAGGATTGGAGGTGTGGAGGGAAAGTTCTCTGTTCACTGAAGTCCAGTATGACCAGAAATACAAAATAGCATTCTTCTGTTTGAGCCAGTAGCCAAGTACACTTACACAATGGACTAATGGCTTTCTGCCTTTCTTTCTGTCTGAACTTGAAAGTCAATGCTTTTCAACATCTTTGACTAGGCCAAACTCACTGAACAAATTGGTGTGGCAAGGGAAACACTTTGTTCAAGCCATTTGGAAAAGCCTGTCCTGAATGGAAAGTACAGGCTGAGAACTCATGAGACAATAGATTCAGGATTTGTGCCAGAACCTAAAGGTCAGGGTCCAAAATCTTGGTTGGCCAACCAAATAAAAAACAATACTGTAGAGTTTTTAGTCCCCGCTCATTGTCATTGTTGTCATTTTTATTTCTCACTAAACAAGAGCAAAGGGCAATAGATATTATTTCCTCATGGGGAATATTTCTTCCTGTTACATATTATTAATTCACCAACTAATTCATTCTTCAATACAAGTGTCAACATTTTTTTTTTTTAAAAAAAGTATTTCTGGAAATTGCAACTGGTCCAGACTGGCTACTAGGAAGTTAGCAAGGGCAAACTGTATAAATCATATTTCTTCAACTGTGAATGGCTTCATTAGCTTCCAGATGTTTTCCAGTTCCAGTTCATGGTGGCATCTGGCTGGACACTGTGAAAACCATATTGTGGGAATGGATAGGCCCTCAAATTTGAGCTAGCAGGGTTTTGATGGCCAGTGGGGTTTTCAGCCTTCAAACTACACTTGTCCCTCCATATTCACTAGGGTTAGGGGCACAATACCCCTGTGAATATGGAAAAAACCATCTGCAAATAACAAAAACACCATGTTTTTACCTGAGAGGACACCTCTACAGGAATCTCTAGGTCCTCCCGCGCAACTCTGAGGCCAATGTCCAACAGACACTGACCACAGAACAGTGGAGGAGCTACAAATGCCTAGTAGAGTATTCTCTCTAGAAATCTCTAAGTCTTTCAATGCAACTTTCAGTTAAAGTTGACCATAGAGTTGCACTGGAGGACCTAGATATTCCTAGAGAGAACATATTAATCAAATCTGCAAATAATCAAATCCACAAATATCAAAGCTGCAAGTATCGAGGGATGGGTGTATTTCATATTTCCTGGCATATTTCCTTCTCTATCCCAGTCTTTCACACCATCCAAGTGTTCCTATTATTCAGATTCACTCTTGATTAATCCTCTGTTGTCCCACTTTTTCGGCTGTATGTAAAAATTCCAGCTTCTCTCTTCTCCTCCCCCTTTCCCTTCTGTCCTCAACTTATTTCTATTGATGAAAACTCAGAGTAGAAAAGAAGAAAGTTTGTACTCAATCAACTCAGCAGGTGAGAAGAGGTGAGTAGGGGTGCGATCTTGCCCTTCCCAGAAGGCTCAGGTAAATGCAAGATGCTGCAGCATCTCCTAGCCTTCCTATTATTAACAACGTTTTCCATCTTGACCACACTCTGAGGTTATGGTACTTGGTCACATGCAGGGAGAAAGCCAGAAAAGGTATGAATTAATTGAGGTTTGTTAGAGATATTAAAAAATAATAAAAAGGGCTTTTGAGGCTATGTTTGGAGCAAATGGAAGACAAGGAAATAAGGGGGCTGCTGTGTAGAGAAGATGGTGATATGCTAACTGGGGACAAAGAGAAGCCGGAAATGTTTAGTACCTCCTTTGCTTCAGTCTTCTCCAACAAGGAGAACAGTACTGTAACTGGTGGAAATAGAATAAATCATGCAGTAAGTGGTTTGAGCATTGGACTGACTCTAGAGAGCAGGGTTTGAATCCCTGCTCGGCCATGGAAATCACTGGGTGGCCTTGGGCAAGTCACACACTCTCAGCTTCAGAGGAAGGCAAAGACACCTCCCCCGAACAAATCATGCCAGGAAAACCCTGTGATAGGTTTGCCTTGGGGTTGCCACAAGTCAGAAATGACTTGAAGGCACACAACAACTAAAGGAACTACAGCCCACAATAGGTAAAGAGGTAGTAAAGGGATATCTTTCTACTCTAAATGAATTGAAGTCTCCGTGGTTGGATAGGCTACATCCATGAGTAGTAAAGGGACTTGCAGATGTGAGCTCAGAGCCATTGTCCATAATCTTTGAGAATTTTTCGAGAACAAAAGAGGCCACAGCAAACTGTAAGAGGACAAATGTTGTCCCCATCTTCAGAAAGAGCCCCCCCCAAAAGAAAAAAGAAAAAAAGAAAAAAGAACAGAACAACTACCTATCTGTTAATTTGATATCAATACAGAAAAGTTTCTAGAACAGATCATTGAACAGTCAGTCTGTGCACATTTAGAAACAAATGCTATGATTATTAAGAGCGAGCATAGGGTTTCACAGAAACAAGTCATGTCAAACTAATCTTACCTCTTTTATTGAGAGAATTACAAGTTTGGTAGAGCAGGTTAAATAATTTTTGTTAATTACTAGTTATATATTACTCATGGGGAGCATATTCTATTACATGTTCAAGTGGGATAGTTGTTGTATTATGCACATTGCATATTAATTGGGTACCTACAACGTTTGTATATTGCCCTTTACAGAGATTTGTCATAAAACTTATATCTTTTCTACATGTTTTATTGCATCTCTATCACTAGTATGACTCATATATACAAATGTAGTTTATGTTGACCATTAACTAGTAAAATGATTACAGAGTAACATTATACATAGCTTGCCATATAAATGTATCATACTATTGTTATACCAGGATTGTTATTCTTTACTGTATATACTTAACTATAAGTTGACCTCATGTATAAGTTGAGGGTAGGTTTTGGGACCAAAATTATGGATTTTTATATGACCTATGGATAAGTCAGGATAAAACTTAGGGGCATATGGCAAAGGAACCAATACCTAGTGGCATGTGGCAAAGGAACTAAAGGACGAATCAAGGAAAATAGTGCCAAACAACTTACAAAATTCCAGCAAGCATAACTGTTTGTGCTCATCTTAAAGGCTGGATGGATGAGAGAACCGGGGGGGGGGGTGTCAATGCTTCCAGAACAGATTATGCTCTTGTTTTTCACCAGGGCATGGCTCCTTTTTAAGTACAAACTAAATGTATCTCTTTTATTGATAGAGTTATAAGCTTGGTCGATCAGGGGAGTGCTGTGGATATAGTATGTCTTGATTTCTATGGGGCTTTCTAGATTGGCAGGAAAGGGTGACATGAAGTTGCCTTTTCCTTAATACTTAGCAGCTGCACTGCAAGTCCCAGGTGTGTAATAAAAAGGCATAGGGCAGCTACACTGAGGAGGTGTGGGGACGACTTATCTGAAGTCTTTTCTGTTGCATCCTGACAGCTTCCAATGTAGTTGCTGAGCTAGAAACACAGGCGGAGCAGCTGCACGGGTGGCAATGAACGGGGCTTTTGGCCACACTGAACCTTTAATTTTTTGTTGTTGTTGCCAGCTGCGAACTGCGCAGTTGCACTGGTGCATCATACAGATAATTGCATTGCCAGCTGTGAACTGTGCAGTTGCACAGGTACATCACACATGAACTGTGCAGTTATGAAGATCTGTCAAATTACCATTGTGGTTTCGCTTCCCTTTTTAAAGTGCGCAGTTGCATTGGTGCACCATGAATGAACCCCTTTATTTTATAATAATAATAATAATAATAATTTATACCCCACCCCTTTGAGATCAATCGAGGCGGCTTACATATTAAAATACTATTACATCAATAGAACAAACTGCATCCTTTCCCCCTTAAAAAGATATTAAATCCATTACAATTTAAGTTTATGAATAAACTTCTTTATTTTATGAATGAATTAACATTTTATGTGCAGTTGCATAACAGTTAAAGCATCCCAGAGTCTCTACTGCACATCTCTAGGGTTTGAATTAGGGCTGGAGCTAGGGTTTGGGAGCTTTAAAAAACTGCTCAGTTGCACTGCAGCATTTAGACACAGCTGCGCAGTTACACCCTTTTTAAAAAGAAGCTGGAAAAAGCAGCTCATTTTTAAAGCTGCTTTTTCCCCACTAAAATGCAAGAAGTGCATTCATGCCAAACTTTCAGTGTGGGTCATCTAAAGGCTACACTTTCATGCAGGCATGAACACACCCCTTTCTGCCAGTCTAGATCAGCCCAGTAAGACTTTTTGACAAGGTCCCTCATTATATTCTTGTAGACAAGCTGATGAACTGTGAGCTGATAGTGTTATAGTTAGTTGGAATTGTAATTAGTTGACAAGCAGAACCCAGATAGTACTCACCAATGGTTGTTCTTCATTTTGGAGGTAGGCTACTTTGGAGGGAGGTGGAGGTCATTAAGCAGAGTTTGGATGGACATCTTTTACAAATGTTGTATTTTTGTGTATAACTGCATGGCAGGGGGTTGAAATAGATTCTTGTGGTCCATTCCAACTCTTAAGATTCTGTGATTCAATGTGTCCTGTTTTTCATCTGTGCATTATTGCAGAGTATAACCTTTTCCAGCTTGGAATAAATGGTTCTAGCAAATTGTGACAGAGAAATTAGTAGACAAGCACTGGAAGTTATGTAGAGGAAATGTAGAGATATTAGGTAACTGCTTCACATAAACAACTCTTAGGAGTTCTCCGCCTCATTTCCTTGTATCTCTGCACTGGATAATTAATAAGAATTTTCTAGGTCACAGTCATTGTGTGTGCGCGTGTGCATGTGTTTGTGCGTGGGTGCCTGGAGCAAAAAGAAAGAAAGCTTGGTAAAGAGATGATGCAATCCCAAGGATTGAAAAGGTAGTGTTTGCAATATATCATCTGGTATGAGAATTGATACCAGGATACTGAAGTAAGTAGAAACAGAATTGCAGCCATTATGGTCTTTGGAAACTTGCTCTGAATTTGATGCTATAATAAGTAGAAAAAGTAAAGCAATTCCAATGGGATCAGTGTGTCCTTAAAAAACAACACAAACACCTATATGTTTTTCAACAGCAACAAAAGACAGACCTCTTAATTTACTAACTGTTGTGAGCCTGTACATTGTTTCTGAATTATGGCGACCCTAAGGCAAACCTATCATGGGGTTTTCTTGGTAAGATTTCAGAGGTTTGATATTGCCTTCCCCTGAGGTTGAGAGCATGTGACCTGCCCAAGTTCATCCAGTGGGTTTCATGGTTGAGCTGGGAATTGAACCTTGGTCTCCAGATTTGTAGTTCAACACTCACACCACTATGCCGTAGGATCCTAATTACTGATATGGAATTAGGAAAATTGCTGGCCAGTTGGTCTTCAAAGGCCAATGTCTTGATTTTAGTGAAGTGTTTTGTGGCACCTTAAAGGTTAACACATTTATAAATGTATGCATAGGATGAAGAGGCATCTCATCCATGAAAGCTCATGCTTCAACAAATATTATAGTATTTATGGTGCCACAGGAGTCATTTTTCTTTTTTACAGCAATTGGTTAATGTGGCTTTTCCTCTAGAAAAGAAAAATACAAAGTCTTCTGTGGGGGAGATGCCATGTTTCTGAAGAACTCAGGGTTGGTCCTGCCATTAGGCAGGGTGAAGTGAGCAGATGCTGAGCAGAGGAGAGCAAAGGAAGCATCTTACACGTTGTCTTTCTTGGAGTATAGACCTTTATATATCACATAACCTCTCATGATCCTCCTAATCTGGGTGACTGTTTGCCAAATGCACTTACACAATGGATTGATGGTTTCATTGATGTGTTAAAGGAACTTGCCAGATCAGCTGACTCCTGTATGTGGGCTTAGGAACGAGTACCATCATGTTAGTTGACCCAAGTAGAAAAAAGCTTCAGGCTTGTATTGGAAGGGCCCATTCTTTTAGAAGTAAAAATGTTTCCCAGTATAGTTTACAACTACCTTGGAATAATAAATAGGAAAGGTTTACTACCCATCATTATAATACAGAGATTCAATGGGAGGACAGGGCTCAGAAATCCTTCTTTGACAATCTGTCTTTAAAGATTTGTAAAGGAAGTCCTCCCAAGGCCAATTCTTGGTGAATCCTTTGGAGAAAAGATACAGTACACGCACTTCCCATTAATCTTTTTAAGAGCTTTCCCCTCACTCCAATAAAGAAGTGTTGCGGCGGTAATGGATTGGATGAGGGAAAACAATTTGTAACTTAGTCCAGACAAAACGGAGATACTCACAGTTACAGGCTTGAAACCTGATTTGGGAATACAATCTCCAGTCCTCAATGGAGTCTCACTCTCCTCGAAGGACTCTGTTCGCAGTCTGGGGGTGCTTCTTGACCCGTTGCTTCACATGCCAGCCAAGTGAATGCGACGGTCAGGAGTACCTGCTATCAGCTTCGGCTAATACGCCAGCTGCGCCCCTTCCTGGATATGAGGGATCTGGAAACTGTGGTACACACGCTGGAAACCTCACATATGGACTATTGTAATGTGCTCTACATTACATGTGCCTAACCCGGAAACTACAACTGGTTCAGAACATGGCAGGCAGATTTGTCACAGGAACATCTAGGAGAGAACATAACACCTGTACTCAAGTCTCTCCACTGGCTGCCGATTAGTTTCCGGGCGCAGTACAAGGTGTTGGTTTTAACCTTTAAAGCCCTACATGGCTCGGGTCCATCCTATCTTAGGGACCGCCTCTTCCTGTATGACCCCCCCCCCCGCACACTTAGGTCCTCTGGGAGGAACCTGCTACAGCCCATGAAGACCAGGCTGTCTCAGACCTCTCAGAGGGCCTTCTTGGGTACCGCCCCCAGGCTGGGGAATGACCGGCCGGATGAGATGCGTCTTATTTCATCCATCGATGGCTTCAAAAAAGCCTTAAAGACGCATCTCTTCCAGCAGGCCTTCCCAGATTAATGTTTAATCACCTTCCAGCTCCAAACCCAAGCCTTAGAGCTTTTCCAGCCTCTTTCCCTTATGTCCTTAGCCTATTCCCATATAGCTCAAGAATTTTTAAGCCTGATATTGACATAGGATATTGCTGTAATTTTATTATGTTTTAACTCACTGCTGATTTAATTCCTTTTTAGGGGAGGGAGGGGTGGGTGGGATTGGTTTATTTTAACTGTTGTGTTTTAACTTTTTGCTGTAACCCACCCCGATTGCTTGCTCAGAGGGGCAGGCTATTAACAACGACAACAACAACAACAACAACAACAACACACACACACAGTCCTTGATCTTTGCCAGTCTGGAGGCAGAACAGGTTATATTTCCTTCTAATTATAATCTTACAATTTTAAAGACTTCCTTTCATTGGCAAAGACTCTCTCATACCTCATAAGCCCAACTCCCCAGATATGTCTATCAGAGGTATTTACTTTAGCATGCCTATGTGCAATGGATGTTAGTTTGCGCGTCTAGGTTCAAATGTTCCCATCATGTCATTTCCTAGCCACATCCTTTCTCTTCCAGCATCAGTTAGTGGGCAGTTAGTCTGTTAGTCTTCTGTTTTGTAATATGCAACTCTCTCTCCCCCCTTTCTGAAGAATGTATGCTACAGAGCCTCTCACCATGAGATATCATGAAACATTTTAATGTTTGAAATAAACTTTGTCCTCATTTTCTGCTGCCTTCCACAAAGCATAATTGTCTTTTCCAGTCAGTCATGTCATCTCATGACATGTCCAAAGTGCAACAGTCTGGTCATTTTGCCTTCTAGAGAGATTTGGTGTAGGACCCATACATTTGTGTTGTTGGCAGTCCATGATATCCATAGAATTTCCCCCTAGCACTACACTTCAAATGAATTAATTTTTGTCACTCTCTGGCTTCCACAAGCATTTGGGAACCTTTAACACCTGTGTTGTTTTTTAGTCCCACTGGTGTGCTGGATCTCCTTTCACAGCCTGACTAGAGGAATGAGAAATGAAGACCTCTGTTTTGTAAACAATTAATTATCCATATTTATCCAAATGTGGGATGAGGTGGCTTAGTGAAGACGCCAGTTCTGATGATCAGAAGACTGGAAGATTTTCAGTATGAGCCCCGAATGCTGCATGATAGGGTGAGCCCCTATCACTAGTCCCAGCTTCTGCCAACCTAGCTGTTCGAAAACATGCAAATGTAAGTAGATAGATAGGTATCACTTCTCAGTGGGAAGATAAGAGCATTCGGTGCAGTCATGCTGGCCACATGGCAATGAGAGCAGTCCTCAGACAATGCTGGCTCTTCAGCTTAGAAAGGAGATGAGTACTGCTCCCACAGTTGGTTTTGACTAGACAGTCATGTCAAGAGATTGACTACCTTTACCTTTTATTTATCCATATTCCACACACATGTATGGCTCACACCTGTTCAGACTGAACACGAGAATAGCTGACAGAATACCACTGCATATATACCTCCTACTTCCAATGGAAATTCATATTGTATGCTAAATTCTGTGACTAGTTCCAGTAGCTTGTGTACATGGTACCCTCTTTCATGCTTCAATGCAGCTCCTTTCAGTGGAAAAATGGCAAAACAGGTGTTATGTTCCTAAATCATGATATGAGATATGAATATCATATTAGATATGAGACGACAAGTGGGGAGGTGGGAAACACTTGTGCAAAATGTAAGGTGAGGTTGAAAGCAAGTTAACAAAAGTGTGGGCTTGAAATTCCTTGTGTGTATAGAGGGCAAGGTTGCCAAGTCAGGACTATCTCAGGCTAAGAGATTTCAGTGCCAGAATTTGAGACTTAGGGATGATTTCTTGGGAGGCAGGTCTTAGTGATATTACAGAGGACAGCTCCTGGTGGTGGCATTAAGCATGATACCTTAAGCATTAAACTTACTTGCAAGAATATGTCATACAAATGAAAAACACCAAGTTTAACAAATGAGGACACACATATATACTTACTTCAAGGCAACAGTCTCATCCTGTGAGTCCTCACCCTCACCCTAAGGACTGGAGAAGAGGCTTTAGGCCCTGAAATCTGACAACCCTGATAGAGAGGGGACCTGAAATTCCACTGTATGATAAATCCTTAAATGAAATGCATACAAAGTTGCCTTTATTTGATCTTTTATCCATCTGTGGTTACATCTAGGGGGATTTTTTTAAATCATGAAATTGCCTTTGCCTTATTCATGTCTCCCATTTTTATCTTTCCTATGTTTTCCTTTACCACTCATTCCTTTTTTATTTCCAGATGAAAACTCTTAAGGAGACAACGGCATTACAGGTTCATGTTGGTCTTTTAATGTATAGTGCTAGGTGGTCTGTGTCTGGAAACAACCTTCCAAACAAACATTTGTACCTCTTTCTGTTTTCCTGAGCTTTTCCCTGCCAGAATATTGTTGGGAGGAGGGATCAAGGAGTATGCAGAGGAACTGGAGAAAAACAAAGAGAGTGGCTTGTCTATTGCTCACAGTGACTCAGATATGGTAAAAGAACAAGGCTGACTGGTTTTCTAGATTACATGTTTGGATTACATAACCGGGGATTAATGGCTGGAATGCTGTTGATGCCTTATGTTGATATATGGCCTGTTATGGAATGATAGAGTGAGGGGTGGAGGCAGCCGAGAAAACCATCTTCATTCCCAGAGGAAGTTGGTCTGGTTCTTGAGCAACACAGCATAAGGTCAACAGGATTGCGGCCTACATGATAAAATACTTCAGACTCTTTGGAACATTAGCAAGAAATGCAAGAGGAAACTTCCTTTAAAAGCATGAGATACAGAAGTTTCCAAATGTCTAGATTTTGTTTCAGTTTCAGTTTGGTGAGATTAGAGACCAACATACACACACACACACACACACTGATTTAAATGGTTAAATGCAAATGTGATTTGCAATATGTGGGACTGTCTTTAAAAATGCTCTGAAGTTATGAGAGTACAAAATACAGCCACCTGAATGCTAGTTAAGTTTTAGCTGCACAGACCATGTGACAACTTTATTGTACAAGGTGTGCTTGTTCCCAGTGTGTATCCAGGGCATTGGGATTCGTCTCTAAATGGTTAGGGTCCAGGTTACTTTGCCCAAAAGCAGCCTGTCTGCATTCTGGAATCACTGCCAATAGCCCTATTTATTTGGTCACCTGTTAGGAGGAGGTTTTCTTAATAAAACATTCCAGCATGTGGAACATTGTTCCAGTTAGTGTCCACCAGTCTCCCCCCAACGAGAGCTAAATAGACATGCACTAATGGGTTTGCAATCCCCTCCTTTAGGTATTCTAGGGCAAAAGCAAGATGCAGAGACTTGCTTTCATGAACAACCTAATTCTTGGAGGCTTCTGAGAGCAGATATTATAATTTCCTTTGCAAAAAATACTTTCTTGGGTGGGCAGGTGGATGGATTCAAGAGGGGTTGCAGGAAGAGCTGAGGGCTGCAGAATTGGCCCTGCAATGGCAGTTTAGCCCCCGCCCCCATCTTAAGCACTCACAGAGTTTCCTTGAACTATCACTGAGTTAATGTCATGTGCCCATAGTGCTATTTGATTTAAATTATTAATTTTTATCAATGTTTCCTCAGGCTCTCTGATTGTTAATGTCTGTTATTACATCACCCTGGGAGGGTTTACCTTAAAAGGCACCATATTAGTCTTTTAATAGAACAGACAAATCATGACTAACAGTTTTGTTGTTATAGCAGGAAAATTATTTCTGCAAATGTTTGTATTAAAATTAGGTTCAATATGGTTTACATTAAAAAAAAACAAACCACCATGCCACAGTTGTGCATAAAAGCTGTTTATACAGGGCTCCTGGAATTCTTTTTAAGGAGTTTGTTGGAGGCGGGCACTCAGCTTTGGCAGGCAGATTGTTCTCTCATCCGTGCAGGTTGTTGTTGTTGTTGTTGTTCTTCTTCTTCTTCTTCTTCTTCTTCTTCTTCTTCTTCTTCTTCTTCTTCTTCTGCTTCTTCTTCTTCTTCTTCTTCTTCTTCTTCTTCTTCTTCTTCTTCTTCTTCTTCTTCCTCCTCCTCCTCCTCCTCCTCCTCCTCCTCCTCCTCTTCTTCTTCTTCTTCCTCCTCCTCCTCCTCCTCCTCCTCCTCCTCCTCCTCCTCCTCCTCCTCCTCTTCATTGTATTTAAACCTTGCTCTTTAGAAATGCTCTCAGAGCGGTTTACTTGTAGTGGGAGAGCATATTTCTCATCCTTTATTACTGAAATATCCTTAAATGTGACAATTCTGACAAGCTGAATGTGTACTTAGAAGTGCCCCCCCCCCCAATGCCTTCTGTGTAGCTTATGCCCAAGTAAGTGAGCGCAGGATAGAGTGGAGGTAGCTTTTATAATTTATCTCCAGGAGGGCTCAACTACAGTAGCTGTCTTAGTATTTCTTAGGATTTGATCCTTTCGTATACAGTGGGCCCTTTTTATCTACGTGGGTTCTGTTCTGCCCCCCTGCAGTTGGCAGAAACTGTGGGACATCAAGTCCTGCAGTTGTCAATGGCAGCATGTGCACATGTGCCCGCTCTACTGGGATTGCAGGCATGCATGGACATTAAACTCAATAGGCCCTGCTGTATGTGGATGCTCAAACCCTCAGTTGGGGTGGGCATGATGTACTTCTGACTAATAATTCCTGAGGCAGTTCAGCTACATAGGAGTCTTAGTGGTCCAAGTTTGCCAGATCATTTCAGCAGGGGCTTAATTTTTTTTATTACACTCAGCAAATAAAATACAGTCCTCCCTCCATTTTCGCAGTTTTGGAACTTGTGTCCCTCGCTTATGCTTGAGGGATGAATGGAGAGGGAAATAATGGGGCGCGTTGCTTGAGGCACACCTGCACATGCTCCCACGGCTGCACACCTATATTCAAGCCAATGGGGCTTGAATACATGCGAAACTCCATTTTCACGAGGGGGTCTGGAACGGATCCCCCATGAAAAAGGAGAGACAACTGTAATCTAAAATGTTACAACAATAGGAACAATATCATAACAATTTTTACCTTAGGGATACAAGCCAATTCCAGAAGATTTCAAAGAAGATTTAAGAGAAGAGGCTTAAGGGCACCCCTAGTTTACTTCTGGATGAGACTCAAGACTCTCCAGTTCCAGAGTCCATTAGTTTTTTTAAATAGTTTTTGCTTCATTAGAGGTGGAAATCAGTTCAACAGCATGTGATCCTATTTTTTAAAAAGCAAAGGCACAACTTGGATTGGCATTTCATTTTTCTGTCTTCCAAAATAACACTCTGGCCAAACAACCTGGTACTCAGCACAGTTTATTTTCGGTGTTTATAGCATTGGTAATACATTTGAAGCACAAGCCTCAGTAAGAAAACGATTAACATTTATAACGTTCCTTGTCATGTCCCAAACCTTTCATCAAAACACGTGAGCAATGTTTGGCCCTTCAGAGATTGTTAAACTGCAATTTCCATTGGCTCAAGGATGCTGAGATTTGCAGTCAAACAATATCTGGAGAATCACAAGTGGCCCACCCTACTTTATAAAACTTTACAACAGTGCATTTGTAAATGAATATAATCTTTATATTGGCAATCCTTTCCGTTGTATTCCAATGAATACAGTCTTTCTATTGGAAATCTTTTCCATTCAAAATATAATTGTTTCACTAGCAATAAATCTGATAAAATCACCCATATTTCAGACATGTCCTTTGTTTGTACAATAATATGTTTTAATATATTATCTGTATTTTCAACATGAAGCACACAAAAGAATGTTTTGCAGTAGGATATGTTGTGACAACATGAGCGTACTTTCTCTTCCCACCTCCATCCATTACAATTAGTGGAGGGCGAGGAAGAACCCAAATGACGTGTTTATTTACCTCAGAGCAACATTTGGACCTTTTGCTGTAGGACACCATTAAGCAGGGAACAATAAAGGGACTTCCGGGCACATGCTACATAATTATGCCATAGCATAGGAACTAAGGCAAGCATGGACATAACCAGAGTTTTGTGATCAAACTTCGGTTTGGATGTTCTGATTCACCATGCTCTTTCAATTTCACATCCTGATCTCACCCAGAAAGGATCACACAAAAAAGACAATGCACTAATTTTGTCTTGAGTCACAAATACTTAAAATCCAGCTTATGTAGTAAATGTATCCAACTGGTACATAGGCACAGACAAACCAGAGGCCTGGAAAACTTCCTTTTTAGGACTAGAACATCTACAATCTCTCAACCATGGCCACACCAGTTGAGAGATTCTGGGAGATAGTAGACAAGAGTGCTTGGAAAAGGATCTAAAGTGAATCCATTCTAGCAATCAGCAATCAGATAACTAGCAGTTATCTAATCCAGAGAATCATATATGGCCCATGAGGTGCACAATGAGGCCATTTCATATTGGCACCTTGAAAACACAACACTCAGCACTACATTGCTGGGCTCTGGGCTCTTAACTTGGTTTCATCATCATCTCCTGATCCAAATTAAACTGCTGATCCAAATTAAACTGCTGAAAGTACACATGCTTTCACCTCCTAGCATGACCTTTATTAAATGAGATAAAAAGAGCACACCTCAAGGTCATGTTCTGATATAGTCTATTTTTTTCCTTTCTTTCTTTGAAGTGATGGCAAAACATAACTAAGGTCCAAAACGCACTGCAGAAATAATCCAGTCTGAGACCACCTTAATTGCCTGGGCTCCATGCTAGGGAATCCTGGGAAGTTTAGTTTGTGAAATAGCCATCTCTATCAGAGAACACTGGTGCCACAATAAACTACAATGCCCCAGGATTCTCTAGCATTGAGCCAGGCAGTTAAAGCGGTCTCAGACTGGATTATTTCTGCAGTGTGCTTTGGACCTTAGTTATGTTTTCCCTCCCTTCAAAGAAAGGGGGAAAAAACAGACTATAGATACTGCTTCTGCTGGGTGTTTTGGACCAAGGACATTCATCTAGAAGGTGGAGGCATGGAGAAAATGTGTATCGGTTTCCCACAAGAAGCCAGATGACAGGGAGAAAGAATCTAAAATCCTTTGTAGGAGAATGTAAGCAATAAATCCACCCTCCACCCCAGTCTTCACAAAGAGCAGAGGGTACGTTGACTAAGCAACAGTGTGTGTGTGTGTGTGTGTGTCTTAAAGTCACCTGTTGGTTTACAGTGACCCCATGAATTTCATAGGGATTTACGCAAGAAATGCTCAAATGTGGTTTTGCCAGTTTCTTCCTCTGAAATATAGCCTATAGTACTTGGTATTTCTTGGTGGTCTCCCATCCAGGTATTAACCAGGGGTAACCTTTCTTGGCTTCCAAGATCTAATGAGATCTGGTGTTTTGCAGTCAAGTAATTTCAGGATTGAGATTTAATAATCTGATGGAAGTGTCCTTTGGAATCTTGGTCAGTAATGTGGGTTGTTGTGTGCCTTCAAATAATTTCCTAAGGTTTATTATTATTATTACCTTGTTATTATCATGGGGTTTTCTTGGCAAGATTTGTTCAGAGGAGGTTTGCCATTGCCCTCCTGAGGCTGAGAGCATCAGTGCCCAGTGGCTTTATTTGGGGGGGGGGGGGGGGCAGAGCTAGGAATCAAACCCTGATCTTGTACTCCAACACTCAAACCACTATTGATTTAAAAATATACTGAACCACCCAGCTGTGCTGCATTTCAGCACATTATCTTGAGTGTGGTCATGGATGTCTCTCCCCACTGCACCACTGAAGAAGAAGGAAAATAGTGGAGAGTGGAAAAAACAAATTTCTGTGCTTAATAGTATCAGTACTTTGTTACCTGCACATTGTGATAGAGGTGATGCTAATGAATGTCAAACACTAGAGACGGTAGACATTTAATGAAAGAATAATATTCTTTCAGACTGTCTCAGATCACTTTTGTTGAACTTGGACAACTACCTAGAGTAGATCCTTTTGAATTACTCAGATTTTTTTTCAAAGAAGAAAAAAAATGGGAGAACAACTGAAATAAGTACAAGAGGTCTGAGAAAGAAATAAAAGATGGTGGGGATGCAACTGCTCATAATAATAGAATTCAGGTCCTATTGGACATTTTAATCTATAATCTTACATATTCTTGTCTGGAAAGTCATGATATTATTTGCACTTATTCATACATACATATATGGATTAGGTGGCCTCCAGAAATCCCAGTTTGCAGGCAAGAATGGAAGAGCTTTCCTGAGGAGTTACAACGAATGCGTTCCATAAAGGTTCAGGTGTACCTAATCATATGTATTCTGGTCCACTGAGCAGAGCAGGTGAACACCGTCTCACCTGGAATGCTGCAAATTGGTCTGAAATGTACACCCTGATGGCCAGATTTAGCACAAAACACAGGCTTATATCCAATCTTTACTTCAGTGAGTTCCAGACAGGATACATATGCTCCTCCTTCCCACTGGATCTTCACTTCAAACCTGTGAGATGCTGTCCTAGATTCAGAAACTTTACTTCTGAAGATACATGATGGCTAAGATTGCATTGCAGCCTTCTCTTTAGCATTATTTCTGACATTAAACAGCAGTCCTATGGAATGTATAATGCATGTGAGGTATAGGCAGGGTGTTTTGGAAGTGGATACTTCTACTTAATGTTTACCGAAAAGTGATATTGTTACTGTGTTTGTGTATGCAAAAATTTTTGCAGACAGTTATATACATTCATAATTAATAGACCAATCTGGGATATGACTATTCAGAAGTTTAATGGGTCCTACTCTTAGAGAAAGTGACTTTAAGAATACCGCTTGAATATCTAAATCCACTTTTCTAACAATATAGATCTGCATTAAAATAGACACATAATACATCATTCTACATGCTGTCATTTCTCTGGGTTTGGCCCAGGAGAGCATGGCTAGGGGTTAATAAAGACTAGTCTCTCAGTCAGAGTGATCCTTACTTGGCCTGCAATGTTTTAGAAGCAATAACCTTGTGGAGTCCAACCATCAAATTATGAATAGTGGCTGGGGACTCTGAAAGTTGTAATAAAAAAAAAATGTACGGGTTTTTCTGGCTGCTGCTGGAGGGAACATTAAATAATCGCTCTGCCATATGTGGTAAGTGCTTCTAAATCTGGGGTGGGCAACATGATGCCCTCCAGAGGTTGCTGGGCTAGCTTTCATTATCCTTTTCCTGGAGCTATACCGGCCAGCATGGTAGAAGTTTCTGTCAAATGGCATCTGGTGCACCATAATTTAAAATTATATTTAATAATTTTTAAATTATTGACCTGTTTAAAATGGGACAGGTCAAATGAGACTGGTCTATACATTTATATGGTGCAGTCTTGTAGTGTTTGAAAAATTACAAATCAGAGTACAACGTCCAAAATTCCCCCAGCCAGCACTGACCATGATGGCTGGGACATTATGTCTAAAATTATAGTCTAAAAGGGTTACTTCACCAAACTGTTCAACTTCTAATCTCCAGACATTTTGTTCCTGATTTCCCTCCACGTTACTGAAATACATTGCCTGCAAGCTGGTGTGGAATTTGCAGTTTAAAAAAATATCATTTATAATTTGACCTCATCAAAGAGTTGTTGAAAAGAAGACCTAAGATGAAAACAACCCAATCAGTTACTTGTGAAAGAAAGAGTTGATCAGCTTCACATTTACAGAACAGTGAATAACCACCCTCTAGACAGGACACAAAAAAAAATTCTCATATTAAAAGTGGCTTTGAACATATAAAAGATACCACAAATTTATTGGAATAATAAGCTGGTGATGGAAATATAGTGGGTTAAAAGTTCAAATGGGTTAAAAGTTGAAAAAAAAATCTGTATATGTAATGTTGTCTGTCAATGAAAAACTGATATTGACATGAAAGTGAAGGAGGAAAAACCGTTTTTTGTTGTTTTCAGTAAAGAAAAGTTAAAAAATAAACAGAGATATTTAAAAATAGGATTATGGGATATGTAAGTGAAAGGTTTAGAACATGTATTAAATAAGACTAACTCACACTGAAGTGTGCTATTCAGAACACAGTCTTCTACATGTTTGTTCAGGAGCAAATCCAGCTCTGTTCAGTGATGGCTTACTGTCATGACTGTAGCCATACTGTTCCACTAGAGAAAGTTTGTTAAGGCTGGGGGGGAGGGGGGAGATGTGATTTGCTCTACAATGCATAAGGATTAATGCATTGCATTAATCTGGAAGTGTTGTGTCTTTGGAACAAAGATTGAAGAAATATGAGATTGTGAAAATGGCAGACAAAAGCCTGCATTACATGTGCTGAATGTAGTACTCTGCTCCTCCACACCACTGTCCCTTGCTCAGGAGCTCTCAAGCCCAGGCGGTGCAATGTTGCTGTGGCCATTTACTGGCAGGAAAAGAGGGGGAAGAGAAGTGAATTCTCTCTTCATCTTGGCCTTGTTTCTCTTTTACTTGGCTAAAATTGCAGCTGGGATCACTTCTTGGTTACCTGAATTGACTCTCCCTGAACAGTAAATGGACACAACAGCCCACCCCCCTTGGGCTTTACTGGGATCTTGGGGGGGGGGGGGGAGGATTAGACAGTGCCAAAGGGTAGTAAATAACTCCAAAAGAAGATGTACAGATGAATAACCACATATTAACATGTGCTTATGTCACCAAGAGGACTTAAGCCATTGACATCCCTATAGTATTCTATGAATGATGCTGGGTGATTGTAAGATAAAAACTTCTCTTGGAAGCACCTACAATTGAATGAATTGCTATTGTTTGTGTACATTACTCATGACAAATGTTACTTGGATTAATTTGAGATGCACATGTGTGAGATCAACAGAGATGAAAAAATCTTTGTTTTGCAGTCTCCTGAATTCCGTTATTAAAAATCTCACATCATTTATGTCCCAAATATTCTTTAACAATTAACTGAAACATGATTGTCTCCCCCCCTGCTTCTGCACTCTTTCGCATCCCCATAACTAAGCCTTATTACTGCAATAATAGAAAAACCAAAGTGTCAATAATTCTATTTTTGGGTCTCAAAATGTTTTTTTAAATGCTAAACAGTACAGGGAGGATTTCTGAAAAATAATTTTTAAAAAAAGCAAGTGTCAAGAATTTTAGGAACTGGAGGGTTCCGGAAGCAAAAAATAAAAAATTAATAGTAATAATAATAATAATAATAATAATAATAAATCATCCTCTTTTTTGGGCCAGAACAAAGTCATTTGGGGGGTTCTAAAGGTGTCAAGGGCCACAAAAACATGTTTGGGTGTGTGTGTGTGGAGGGGACTGCATTTAGATCTAGGAGTAGACTTTGCCCATCCTTCAGGACTTTATAAAATGTCATTATCACCTCTATGTGTATGATAGTTACATACATACACACCCCTACTATGTCAACACATATCCTCAAGGCTTATGGCCTTAAGTGTTCTAACTTGGACACAAGGGAAAAGGAAAGGCCACTGATGGAATGCATAGCTAGAAAGCCATCACATCAGATTCAGTCTGCCATGCCATGTGAGTGAGCAAGCATAGGGGATTATAGCTCAAGCCTCGTACAGCACAGATCCAAATATTTGCAAATAGTATTACCTGACTGAAAGGGAATAAACAGCCATTGAAAGCACTGGAATAAAAGTGGCTATCTAAAAGCTCACTCTGCTATCTAGACATGGTCTCATAAATAACAGCGTCCCAACAATGTGAAATTGTCTAGGAAAGAGCTGTAGGGGAAATCTGGAATTATTCAATAGGAACTAAACAAGTGAACACATTAACAGGAACAGACTAACTGTTGACTTAAAAGCAAGCTCCTTCATAATGCCTCTTTCTAATACCCCCCCCCCCCAAAAAAAAACCACTATTAGGCACTGGTCTTCCACTTTCAATACTCAGACACTTCCTTTTATTTTAGAGCCTGGATTCATTCTGTCTTCTTGTATGAGCTGAGTCAAATGAAGGATTTTTGTTAACAGAACACTGATTTTAGGCTGCATTTGTTTTACTATCAAATCAGACTTGAGCACAATGAGCAGGGACGAGCCCTCCAATATGCTGTAGCAAGTTCTAAATCCATCTAGTACTTGGTAGGGCTAGAGAAAGATCATTTCCCACACTACAGAAGTGCAAGTGCTATTGTGTTTTTTCCTGGTCTTACTTCAGCAGATCCCATAGAGATGTCAAAATACTTGCAAATCATCATTGTACACATCTTCATGCTGTGGTTTGGCCATTTAATAGCTGCTTTGCTGAAAGCAAGCCTGGAAAAGACATGTTGCAGGTATGAATTTTTAAAACAGCTGGAATGTGTGTGTGTGTGGGGGAAGAGAAGATACAAAATTTTGGAAGGTTTTAAATAATTTTTTAAAAAAAGCATTAATATAAATAATAATTGTCTCTGGAGCATTTCCCAGCTCTCGAAGACCAGTTTAGAGAGCACATGGAGAACATTCCATTGGATTGTGATATTTTTTCCTGCAGAAATCCATCTCTGGATCTTCTTGCCTTCTGTTCGTTGTGAAAAGTCAACACTTAAATGCATGATTTTAATTATTATCAGTATTAGGGCATGGTATGTACTAGAAGCCAAGATGACTAAACTGAGGTTGCTGTACTTTGGACATATCAAGAGATGGCATGATTCTCTTGGGAAAGACAATAATCATTGCTATTGTGGGAGGCAGCAGGAAAAGAGGGAGACCCACACTATAGGTGGATTAGTGCAATTAAGGAAGCCATGGTCCCAAGTTTACAAGGCCTGAGCAGGACAGCTCATGACCTAGGATACTGGTGGTATCTCATTCATAGGGTCACCATAAGTAAAATTTGACTTTAAGACAAATAACAACAAATCTATTTTTAATAGAAACTAAAAAAAAAAAAAAAAATTACATGCATATGGTTTCCTCACCTAACCATGTTGCATGTTCACACACTTCTAGAAATATTACACACTCCTGTTTTGAATAGGGATACTATTTATTGGGATGGCAGGACTCCCTGTGCCTTTAACAGCTGGATAATAAGAAGTAATTCTGTTAGAAAAACAATCCCCATCACTTTATCTGAAATCCTTGACCTGTAGTAGCCTCTTAGAAGGATGGAGTTGAGATATGTGGTTCAGCTGAACTCTAAATTCTAGGCAGGACATCTTTCGAGCCTCAGCATGATCTTAAGAAGTGTTAGATATATTTAAACTAAACACTGAATGCTGGGAATAATTCATCTGAAAGTCTTTTGACTCTTTCATATGAGGCTAAATTGGAAGTATAATTTAAGGTCAATTCGAATGCAATCATGGGTTTTACGTTATTGCGAATTAACTCTTCGCACGCAAATTCGGGCAAGAGGGAAGCCAATTCGAATGCAATCATGGGTTTTACGTTATTGTGAATTAAAGCTTCGCATGCAAATTCGGGCAGGAGGGGGTTATTTTCGGGTAATGGGAAGTAATTCCGAACGGAGCAGGGGTTCTTCCGAACGGAGCAGGGGTTCATGTAAATTTGCTAAACTAGTGAATTTACATGAATCCGCATTGGCTCCATTCGAAGTTGGGAGAAATTCCTCCCGTTTGAAAGAGTATCCTGTTAAATGAATGAAAGTTATAGAACTGTACAACCACATTGCAAGCATAGATGTATAAAGATTTCACTGGGTGAAGCTGAGGTTAGTCTTCACATTATCAATTAGGTTTTGCCCCAAGCTGACAGAGTATTCACAAAACTTCTCAGGAGTTCACAAAAATTCACAGAACTGTTATCGATTTCATCAGGGCAGCAGTGAATATTCCATTTGCCAAGACCAAGACAAAATACCCTGATTTGTCATGTGGATCCAGGGTGGGAATAATGTAGGCCTCCAGATATTGCAATACTACACTGACTAGGGCCATTGGCAGCTTACTGGATGTCTTTTGCGTGAACACCTGAAAAAATAACTGGGTTCCAGTAGCTGTAATAGTTGCCTTAATGTGGGAATTTCAGCAGAGGTAGCTTGGGCAAATCTTTATCTGTTGAAAATCTCTCTTCCAAGTAAGTCTGAAAGCTACAGAGGCCCTGTCCTCTCCTTCATGTGACAACTCTGGATAACACTTTTTACATCACAACTCGCCCTAGCAGGATAAATGTCTACTCCTGACCAGGAAATGAGAGAGGTGTGGTCTTGAAGAAATAGTGCCATCTATCACCAGCCTTTCCACTAGATTGCAACAGACGGAAAAAAGTATGGCAGGACCACTCCAGTGGAGAGAAAAGGGACCCTTTCACACTGCTCAATTGTAGGGCTATGGTTCAACTTTTAATTGTCATGGTTCCACCTTATGGAATCCTGGCATTTGCAGTTTAGGGAAGGGGATTTAGAATTATTAGCCAGACTTACACTTCACCAAACTAGAGATCCTAGGATTTCATTGGATGAAGCCATGCCAGTTGATGTGGAATCTGAGTACAGTTGGCCCTCCATACCCACAGATTCTGCCTCAATGGATTCCACCATTCATGACTTGAATATATATATGTATAGTCAGCCCTTCTTATCCACGGATTTTTTATCCACAGATTCAGGCATCCATGGCTTGAAAATATTCCAAAAAATATAAATTCCAATTAGCAAATCTTGTTTTTGCCATTTTATATAGGGACACCATTTTACTATGCCATTGCATTTAATGGGACTTGAGCATCCACGGATTTTGTTATCCACAGGGGGAGGTGGGGTCCTGGAACCAAACCGCAGCAGATAACAAGGGCACACTGTACGATACAGTGGTTCCTCCACATTTGCTGGTTAGGAGTGAAGGACACCCCCTATTCTTTCTACCTAAGAGAACACCTTTCTAGGTATCTTCAGGTCCTCCACTGCAACTTTGTGGACAATATCTCCCAGAAGTTGATCACAGAATCATGCTGGAGGACCTACACATTTTTAGAGAAGTGTTTTCTCTAAGAACTTATAGGTCCTCCAGCACAACTCTATGGTCAACTTCTAGCAGAACTGCACTGGAGGACTGCAAGATTCTGAGAGAGAACATATTAATCAAAAGCACAAATAAGCAGATCTGCAAATCAAAGCCACACATGTGGAGGGCCAACTGTAGTTCTCTAGTGTAGAAGTGTTCTAGCTCCACTGTATTCTTCTTATTACTTGAATTTTTCCACCCCAGCTGTAACATAAGAACTGGTCCCTGCACTTGCTGTCTCCCTTCCTGCTCCTCACCCCCTTTCCCTTTTCTGTCATACCTTTTAAATTAGAAGCCGGAGAACAGGCACTACATTTTTAAAAAATGATCATTATGATGTTTTGGCAGTTTTCATAGCTTCTCAGTGGGGCAAAATGCTTCAAATAAATAAACAAAGGATTAGCACTGCATTTAATCCTACGATGAAATTCTATTACACCAAATCACCATGGTACTTAAGCTATGACACTAACTCTTAAATGTATTGATTTCCATAAAACAATCTAGTTCCTGTGCATTAGCATGGGTTTAAATGCCCTGCTGAAACCATGTGGGGGGACAGTTCTCTCTAAGGATCAAATAAACAGATGAATAGTTAACTCTTAAATAATACTGTCAGTGCAACTACTACAGCCAGTGAAGTCCAGTATTAAAAATACAGCTAAAATTCTATTAACTCTTTCCTATGTTAATACCTGTAACTATTCAGCAGCAAATTCATTGGTATTTACTTTCAATATAGTATGAGGATACAATTATGGATTCACTTTTAAGAAGGGATAATTGTGCTCTGTGTCAAATAATTATAATAGTTTGACTAAGAAAAGCCATTCAGCCATGCTTTGTTTAAGTTGGAAAAAGTGATAAACCCATGCTAGGTTTATCTATTTATCCATTAGAAAGTACAGTTCCTAAGGAGGTCAGAGTAGTTCCCTCTTTGTTGTCCTTCTATAGGGAGATGAATAGGACTATATAAGGTGTGTTGTGTGTGTGTGTGCGCGCGCGCGCACACACACACACACACATATACAGTGCACCCACACCAACCACGGACTTGCCATCCTCCGATCTGTGCTTCCGTGGAGAGCACGCCCCAGCTTTTTCAATGGATGCGTGTGCAGGAGGCTGCACACACACCAACTGAAAATAACAGGACTTAAGGTCCCACTTTTTTGCTATCTGCAAAGGGGTCCAGAACAGATCCCTCATGGATAGCAAGGGACAACTGTATGTATCAGTAAGATTTTGAGAAACAGCTTTTTATGATGTACTGCACTGTCTTTATTTTTTGCCTTTTTAATTAATATATTTTAAAATGTTGGTACATCTATAGCTAGTTTAATTCTGTTTTAACTATAACTTTTTGTATGTTCTTAATGACATGTTTTTGTCGACATAGTCGACCCTCCACATTTGTAGCTCTGACTTCTATAGATTTGATTATTCATGGATTTGATTAATATGTTCTCTAGGGAACTCTAGGACTGCTAGTGCCACTCTGCTGGAAGCTGGAAGAGTGACTTGTTGTTACACAGATATGCATGTGATGTTTCTGGAGAATGGAAAGAGGGTAGAATGATGCCTGCTTTTTTCTTTAGTCCTTCCTCTTAAAACCTCATCATACTCTCATGGCATGCATTTCCCATAAATCTAGATTATTAGATCAGATTATTAGATGATATACAGTACTTAACATTCCATGCCTCCACCGCTTAGAATTAAAGAAGCTAGATCCAGCTGATTTTTTTTTCTTCTTTTTAATTTTCAGATCAGTATACCTTTGCATACCTATAGTGGCCAATGAGTAATCAGAGGTGACAATTCATTTGGAAAACACTTCCTTGGAGTGTAGTGGAGTCTTCTTCCTTGGAGGTCTTTATACAGAGGCTGGATGGCTGTCGGGGATGCTTTGATTGAGGGTTCCTGCACGGGAAGGGGTTGGATTGGATGGCCCTTGTGGTCTCTACAAACTCTATGATTCTATGATTCTAACTTCATTTTGGAATGATCTCATTTCTTCTAAAATGGTAGGCACTAGACAACCCAAAGCTAGTTATTAGTGGCAGTTGTGATTTTGTTTACTGATATAGGACGAGTTTTGTGGAGCAAGGTGAAGCTTGGCCTTAGGAGATAGCAAAGCTAAGTGGCAAGGGACTCAGAGGCAAAGTAGCTATGGAGTTTATCAGACAACAGAAACTGGAATCATAAACCAATGGCAGTCCAAACGCAATCATGGGTTTTCACGTTATTGTGTGAGAGACAACCACATGCATTTTTGGGCAATGGGAAGGCATTCTGAATGCAATCACGGGGTTTCACGTTATTGTGTGAGAAACTATCACATGCAATTTCGGGCAATGAGAAGTCATTCCAAAAGCAATGAAGCATCAATACACAATCACGTAAATTCGCTGAACTAGCAAATTCACTAATTTCCAAACTGGCCCCACTTTAATTTCTTTCAAAACTGAGAAAAATTCCTCCCATGTGATAAATTCCTATGGGAAGAATGCAAAGTAATCAGTGGACTGAGAAAGAGGAGTTCAAAGGAAGGAAACATGAAGACTTCAGGAAAAAGGGAGAAGGAAACATGGTGGTTTATACAGAAGACTGTGAAGAATCATCATAGTGCTCACTACTGGAGTGGCTGTGTGTCTTGTTGTGTGGCATGCAAGCAGGCTGGCCAAGGACAGGATGGCTAAAGAAATGGGACGAAAAAAGTGGACTGAAAAGTAATGGTCTGAGAAAAGGATGGGCATTTGTGACATGGTGCTGAAGAGAGGAGGAATCAAGAAAAAAAGTGCTAAGGTAAAACTTCTTACAAAACATAAAAGGAGGGATTGTGCAATATTGACAGGAAAGGCATGGGAAGGGGGGGGGACTTCTAAAGATCCAGTCTGTGGATCCAAAACATAACAGGATTTCTAGGCAGGGTTTCCTTTGTCTGGTCTCTAGGGGATCCACAGATGGGTACCACGAGCTCTATGAACTGGGTGCAAAATGTTAAGCCCCTCTCTCAACTTCCTTCTTGTTATTTTGAAAATTTTGTTTTAAGTCCACTTACTGGGAAAGGGGCCCATCACTTTCATCAGATTATCAAAAGCATCTTAAAGGACATTCAAAGTGAACCAAAAAAGGCTAAGAACCACTGGTCTAGGCCCAGATGGGATTGCTCAATGTATAAAAATTGCAGAGAAAAGAAAAAAATCTCATCTAATTTAAGTTAACTGTAGCTACTATTGCCCCATAAGCATGGAAATGTGAAGGGGCAAAAAGAGCAAAAATGAAGCAGGAGAGAAGGAGCTGAATTTCACATGTTGATATGAATTAGCCAATCAATTCACTGACTGCACATTTTTAGATTATTTTAAAGGCTTGCTCATACATGATTGATGTGGTCCATCTGTCTATGTGCAGGGCTGGTGCCTCAGTTAGGAAATTCCTGCAATATGTAGGTTAAATCTTTCCTCACTCCAAGCTCCCCCCCCTTTTTTTTTTAAAAAAAGTGGGATACCATTCATCTAAGCAATGCATTTTGAAACTTAAAAGTCAGTGTGTCCCCAGCTCCCTGCTCTCAAAATCTGCCTGGCCTGGAGGTCACGGATACAGACATAATTTAGTGTTCCTTTTGGAATCTGCTAGATAAATTACAGTGAACTTGGCATGTTGCTTTGAACAGACCTTGAATGGTTATTGTGCCAATAGTAGAAATCCCACTCATCTAAGTCTCCCCATTTAACAGCTGTCAAAAATGAGGTACTGACAGGCCATTTTTTCCCTGAAAGCTGTAAGAATGAGTGATTTAATCAGGACATGCAAACTTATCTGAACCAAGAATGTGTTCTTTCTCTGGACTCTTTCAAACGGGGAGGTCCTGCCTCACTCATGGAGTTTTCTGCAGAGTCTCGACAACACTGCCTTCCTATTGCAATTCTCCCATATTTTCCAACTGTTTCTACCATCTTTTTCATACTGCAGGAAATCTGTTTAAACATGGAATAGCTGCACAGTGTCTTTTTCTTGGTAATACTCGAAGCTGTCCAGATTGAAGCACCCAAAATTTGATTCAACATTTGCCTGGCAGTTAGTGACAAATGGAATAAAAACAGACCAACAAAACTGAAGGAAAAGTAACCAATTCTGATTCCTTGAAATATCTATATATCTATATCTATAAATCACTTTCCAAAAATGACAGTTTGAGAACTGGCTTGCCCTGATTACCAAGACCTTGCTTGACTAGGCTGAATAAGAAAAAAAAATTAAAATATACAAATTATTTTTATTTGCTATCTACCTACTTACCTATCTAACTTTTCATCACCTTTTTCCCATGAAAGTCTAAGGGCTCATTTAGTTTTTATAGATGTCATTGATTTCCTGTCCTAGGCACATTTACCTGAGAGTAAGCCCTATTAACATAATAATGCTTACTTCTGAATAAACATGGATAGGTTTACTCTGTGTATGTGTGAGTGAGTGAGAGACAGACAGTGAAAGAGGGATAATGAGTAAGTGCATGTATATCCAGGGGTTTCTGAATATTATTAAATGTCTTTCCATAGTGATGTAGGGAAGAAATGAAAGGACAGGAGCATCTTTGTGCACCAGACACAAAGGGAGAATTCACTGCAAGACTATGGAATTTCAGATGGAAGAAGGGCTTGAGCTTTCACCTTTTATAATAGGGTTTCATAAAGATTCAAATAGTTTCTGTAGTTCTTGAGTTACTTGGATGTGAGTTATCTTTTGTAGAGAAAGTCCATCTATTTGTTTAGTGGGAGATTTTTGATGAATGATTCTTGGAAAGAGATTCTGAGAAGTACTGGGTATAAATCCAATACTTACATGATGCAGATCATGGTCTGCAGTCTGAAACCTACCTGTGAGTAAGCCTAAACCTGGAGTTCCTTGTATAGCAGCTTGAGTTCAGAAAACAAACATTGGAATAGGAGTGTCAAGAAAATCCAGCAAAAGGCCTCCCCACTCTATCCACTTTCCTAAATGTTTACATCTTCAGAACTGATATTCATTTCTTGACAAACAGAGCAGAGGAAACTCATAGAACAGATGCCTTTTTTGGCCCTTAATTAAAACATAAAGTTTCCTTTTCAGTTCAAAGGCAGAAAACCCAGGATATGAGTGGATCAAAGAGGATTCCTGCTGTTAATATCATACCCATCATGTCTGCATGTTGTCCTAGGAGTCATCTCATGATGGGGAAAACAAACAATGGAATTCAGCACATCTGTCATGGCAGGACATCTAAGAAGCAAAGCAGGTCTTGATTTTGCAGTGAAATCCTTGCTTGCTGCCTCCATTTGACTTCCTTCTACAGCAGTGGCTAGCACATGTCCATGTTGCAGGACCACACTTCTGGTAGTTGATTGCTTGATGAAGATCCTTGCCCAGCTGGAGTATGCTGATTACTGTATAAAGAATAGGGGCTGGACCAAGCACCAGATCATTTCTGATTTAGAACTCATGAAAGATGTGAAATTCTGGAAAGCAGCCATACAGTGACCTCAGACTGGGAAGCAGATCCTGTACTGTGTGTACCAGCCATCATCATTGTGCGGATAAGCTCCAGGGGCTCTATGTGGTCCTCTCCCCCTCAGTGCTTTTCATTTTCCCAATGATACACTGAACGAGTAAACTGAGTTTAAAATATGCTTTGTCTCCGGTTCTTTCCTCGAGCTGTGGGTAAAAAAAGGAGAAATGTTCGGTAAGTTTGTGAAAGGTCTGACAATTATGGGCCCCAATCTGTTGTCTCAAAGAGTAAACAAAAAAGGAGATTTCAAAGAAGAAATTCCCTCCATAAAACAAGAAAGTTATCCAAAGCACAGGAAGACAAAGCAGCCTCATCTCTGAAGAATCAGTGAATCATTTCCCCTGTCAAGTCTGTATTCCATTCATTCAGTTATATCAAAAGTCTTGTCATAACCTTATATGCATTACTTCATAATGCAGCTGCAGCAGGTAATTTGCAAGAACTGTACCATTACTACTAGTTAAAACAAAGAAGCTGGCTTTCCTAGAAACATTTCTTCTGAGTTTCTGTACATGGATGTGCAGTCCAGTGTAATTAGCTACATTTTGCACTGTGGTATCCAAGGGCATCTTTGTTCATAAGGAGAGAGGTGTGAGATGGAGGTTCTCAGAGATGGCCTTGTTAATCACAGTTCTCCATATTAAAAGAAAGAAGAATGGCTAAGTTATTAATCTTGGTGCTATTGTTAAGGGTTGCTATTTCTTCCCTATATCAAATGTATTTATAGTTTGGAATGTATAGGGGTATATTATAAGAGAAGTGGGTGCTTCAGACTGTCTAGTTACCCATTAAAATTCTTGAGAATTTAGGCACTTACAATCATAATTATCGGAGTTGGCCTTTGTGTGATGGCAAAAATCTTGCCAGTTCTAGGTTAATGTATTAGGTAGCAGTTGGCAGCTGGGAACTATGGTCTTTTAAATACTATGGTAGGATAAATAGAACTAACCAAGACAAAACTCAAATCTCGCATTTTTGTTTATAATACACGTGGTTAAAAGGATCACTAAAGGCTTAATGAACCATGAAAATTCAGAAGATCCTGATAGTATATCTTTGGAAGCTACCCTGAATAAATAGCCTCTTTCTAAGGAATCACTACTGGTACATAGCCTGAAAGACAGCAGGATCTGGAATATTTTGATACCTCAGTAAATCTACTCTGCTTTCAACTGGCATCTGATGACACCATTTGCTTTTATAGCTTCCAATAGTTCTACTGTATCACTCACTAAGATACCCATTTTTGAAAGCAAAAAACCCAACTACTTTTATGAAAAGGAGGAATGAAATCTGGAGCCATATTAATATAGGACAATTAAAAGAGAATAATTCTCAATTTTCAAAAGGAATTCTGTTTGTAAAATCTGAGTCTCTGGCTTTCCCTGGTTAAATTGTGCAATTCCTTTGCTTTTTCAGGAGTTAATGAGTAGGCTTTAAGCTGGTTTGTACAAAAGGAAGGATGCTCTATGTGGATGAATACTTGGATAACTCAGGGAGGGAACTAGTTGATCTTTTTTCATCCTCTAAAAGGTTTGTACTGCTTTAAATAAAACATACAATAGGTAGACAGTGGCTCTGGGCATGATAAGCTAGGTAAGTATACTAAAGTTTTTGGCCAAGAGGCAGCTAGGTTGCACTGCACCATGCACTAGGGACCAATAATACATACAGGAGAATTTTTCCATTAAAACCTAATTCAAACTATATTTTTAAAAGACAGATAACCAACAGAGCTAAGGCAGCTGAATAGAGCTTATAGATCAGAGCTCAAGAATCTTAACTAAGCTTGAAGATCAACACTGTCACCCAAAATCTACACTACATTCAGAGCAGAAAGGTTTGTTGTGTACTTAAGAACTGTGCACACTACAGCAAAACGTTCTTAATTGGTGGTGGTAGTGAGAGCAACATTACAAAGGATGTACATGGGACAGGCCTGACGGGATAAATAAGCATGGCTGCTTTTTAAAAAGAAAACTGAGAAAGTCAAAGGGATACATGGGAAGAACGACTAGCCTGTTAGAATCCTAAATGTCAAAATTACCTTTGCTTCTTTTTCTGCCATTCCCACCAGTGAATAGGTAACTGCCCCAGGCAACCATGAGATTGCTTTGTAAAGCTCTTAATGTTTTTTAAAAAACTTATTGGTATTTGTTCCATTTGCATTGTGCCGATCCCCTAATGAGTTCAAGTTAGTGTATGCATCCCTGTTCCTTGCCAATTTATCTTCACAACAACTTTTTTGTTGGCCTATATCACCCAGTGTGTTTTGTGGGTTAATATTGTTTTGAACCTGGATATAGATCCTAGTCCAGCACTCTAACCGCTATACCACACTGGCTCTGATTAGAATTAGATGGCAGCAAACCTGGCTTTTGGTATGCTTCAAATTCATTTTTAGAACAGCAGTGGTTACACCATACTGGAATGGCAATAAACCACCACATCATGTCATGACATGGCTATGCTCTTGGGGAACTTATAACAGAATGCCACAATGCCCTAGAAAGCCATGCATATCTTCAAGGGTAGCCTGTGAAAGAAACAAGTACCTACCTGAGTGGTGGAAGCTTGAGCCTCTGTAACCTGGGTCCTTTTGAAGCTGTATTTCCTTGAGGGAAAAGATGGAGGCAGCTGGAGGAAAGAAGGTGAGGAGACAGAGAGAAGGACAGCAGGACCAAGAATGAACGGAACATTATACATCAGGAACTTGAGAGTGAAGTGTAATTTCAATTGAGTTTCAACTGAAGATCCAAGTGTGGCCTGCATTTCTCCCATTAAGTCCCAGGATAAATTCCCAATAAGTGTCATAAGATTAGTTGCACTAGCATGATGACACTTCTGTTAGATGGTTCTCATGTGAACACTCAAACAGGAATAATCTCTCCATCCTCTTCTGTTTCAAAAACTTAAACATGTTCTGCTACTTGAATTCTACTTTCCCCCAACTTTATATAGAGTTTTCCCTTTCAAGATGTATGTACTTTGCCTCTTAGCATTAGAATCCATATCTCCTCCAAAAGGGGGAAGAAACATTCTAAGAACGATGAAATACAGAGATTTCTACCCACCCCCTACATCCAGAAGAACTCCTCCTGCTCCTTTCTGACACTTATGGCATTTACCTGCATCAATACGTGGTTTGTGAGAGCAATGGGAGAGGGTCTTACTGAGATCAACAAATGCAATTGCTATTCAGATTCTGAACAGATCATACTCCTTTCTAATGAAAATTCTCCTCCCCCTGTGCTATTCTCTGTATGGCACAGGATGCTTCCAGGGAATGTTTTTATTGTGCAATTGCTCTGCTTCAAACCTAGGATTTCATGAGGGATGAAGACGGTAGGGATCAAGAGGGTTCATTTGTAACCCTACTGTCTCTTCCCATCTCTACTCCTGTCTCTTTCCTAACTACCAAAATCTATCTGGAGGGGAAAGATGCAATAATTGTAAAATGTGTTAGTGTTACTGCTAGGAGTCACCTATCTGGAAACAGCCATGGATTCATGGTTAGAAAGCCAAAGTAGATATATCTTTGAATCCAGTAACTGAGGTATACAGATGATAATCTGCCTTCTTCTACACAGTGATCAGGTGGGTAAAGTAAATTCTGTGAACTGCAGGTGGCTACAGAAATCTAATTTCACAGCCCCCCAAACCCTCAGCAGTTTTCCTACAGCTTGTAATGTACCCAGTTTCTGGCACAATTTTAAGGATTTTTTTTTGCATAAAAACTACCCCAAACTGCATTCAGATGTGGTCTTTTGCCTCTCCCCAGATCCTCAACTTTGTTGGCTATTATTTTGGAGCTGGCAGGGAGGTGACAATTGGTGCAGTTGCACACTCCTGATCTACACACATTGGTGTTTCCACTGCTGTCAATAAACAGAATAATAAGCTTTTCTCTTTGCTGTGGTCCAAAAAAGGGAAACCCTGACTGCATGTCTTCAGAAAAATGTTTGTAGTGTGAGGAGAAGCCAGACAAGTTAAGCTGGCCTGCTCCAGTTGGTCACTTACTCTCAGGAAGGAGGTGGACTCGTTCACCGAGGGCCACGAAGTACGGGTGTCTCAAGGCTGACTCAGCAGAAATGCGTTGCTTGGCTTCATACTACAAAAAAAGAAAGAGAGGATGTTCATTCAACTAAAATGTGTGTATGGGGAGGAAATGTAAATATTGTGGATTTAAATATTGTTTAGATGCTGGCTTTGGTATAAGGACACATCTGCATAAAAAATTCCCAAACTCCTAGTTTATTGGACTTAATGTAATTAAGAGAGCAAGAAGCAGTATCCCAACACAAAGAGATTTTTGTAGTGGGTTTCATTTATCTTTTCCCTACTTAGATTTTGGACACCTGTTATGATACCATAAGTCTCCTAAATTTCTGTGTAGTTCAGGGTGGACACTGTGTGACTTGTGAGGCTATTCTGATGCAACAAGCCCTTGACCCTTCAAATCCTATCATGCAGTTGTAGACTGTGTGTTCTATACTTGTTGCCCACACTGCATAGAGTTATTTTCTATGTGTCTATGTGGGTGCTGGGCTATAAAATACAGGTGTCAGGCTGTAAAAGACTTGCCTCTCTGTTTCACTGAATGTTACATTTAATTGTTATACACGCCTCTGTACACATAGCGACAGAACATAGTCCAGTAGCAAAGAAGGAAATACTGAAAACAAATACATTTGGGCAAGTCCACCTCTTTTAATCAACCCTACTATGTTAGGTTTCTCTTGGCTACAGCTATTGACTGTTTTAGCCAGTTACAACAAGGCATGGGGTGATTTATTGAAATCTGTCTTAAACATGTGCCTTTTTTTAACCAGCCATTTTTGACTAACAAGCCACAAACTCCACAAACTCCAAAGAAGTCACAATCTAAACATATAGATTGTTGTTGGCTTGTCTTGTCTTACTAAAACCATGATTTGTTGTGACATTCAAACCTGCAGCCGTGGAAATGGTCATAGAAACTGTGGAAAATACAAATGGGGAAGGAAGGCCAAGATCAGTTTAGTTATTTGGTTTGAATTTGTGGCTTAAGCTAGTGCTACTCAAAGTGGTGGACCGGTACCAGGCCATGAGTCATCAGATGCTGGTTTACCGTGAGTTTTTAGGAAAGAAAGAAACAACTGTAGTCAATGAGCACAAATACAGTACAGTACTGGTCTCTGGCTCATTAAGAGAAAAAAAAAGCTTGCCTCCTGCATCAGAAAGCCTAAGAAACAGTGGCTTAGGCAACAAATCATGGTTAACACAAGCCATACCTTCTTCCTGATTGGGTGCAAATATGCCCATTACTTTACAATGCAATTTTGTTTACTTGGAAGCAAGTCCAACTTTATTTAGTGTGTTTGCACCATGGAAAATACAGATTAGATTGTAAGCATACATTCCTTGAGGGAGACACATCATCATCATCATTGTGTAGTTAGGGCTGTCATCATGTGTACATATAGCGCAAACAGAACAAATACACTTTTATGGTTTATGTAATTATGGAAAGAATAGGCTTTGAAGCCAGTAACAGATGCAGGACATGGGATGAGAAAGTGCTCCTTGTCTTCCAAAGACAAACCTGAGCAAAATGTTTCCTTCTACCTCATCCTCTCACTTAGCAGGAGAAATACAACTGTACTTGAGAAACTTTCTATTTTTCACTTTTAGGTTTAGCTTAGCCAGAATGGGTGAGGCAAGAGGGAGCAAAACAATATCTCCTAGGAAAGGAAGAACAGGAGCAAAATAATGTTGGCAGCAGAGAGCAGCCAACCACCAGAAATGTCAACAATTCTCTGGAGTTCAATTGATTTTGATTTAGGAGACTTATTAAGATCAAAGATCAGACTGAGAATAGACGAGTCATTGTGTTAGTTTCCCACTATGTGGCAAAGCATTTAGTGGTTCCTTGTTCAAATCCTTCTTCTATGAACTAGTTTATGTATTAATTTCCACTTTGGTAATTCCTACCTCACTGAAATTTTAAGTTACACATCATGACGTTCCCACAGGTTAGATCTATGAGCTACCGGTAAGTGCAAGTTTTGAGTAGCCTTGGGAAAGGTGAGCTTGGTGCTCCACTCCTTAACCTGTGGATAGGAAGGCTGACTGTTGAATGGCCCATTGACGGTGATGGTGCCAGTGCTGACAAAGGGATCGAGGCCATATATCCCCTCTCATGAACCCTAATGTCTTAATTATGCAGCTTCTGCCTCCAAAGTCCATGTGATGAGGTTAATATAATTAAGCATATGGGTCCAGGGAGGCTTCCCAATCAGCACCACTGCCTGACTACTCCTCTTCAGATGCCACAAGCAGGCAATCTCCCTTCCTAACATCTGGCAGCAGTAATAGTTCAATGGCAATACTAAACTGGATAGTGCATCTGAATTTGCCACTCCTGCTGCCTCACTCTCTGAAGGCACCAGATCCTGTCTGATCTTGGAAGCTAAGCAGGGTTAGCTCTGGTCAGAACTTGAATGAGAGACCACCAACAAATACCAGGTTTTGCAGGCTATATGTCAGAGGAAAGGTGATGGATGATGTTCCTGAAGTGTTAGATTATGCCTGGAACATCTAAACGCTGTATTTTACAAAGCAAATAAAACAAATTGGTATTATTCACAATTTTGTTACAAACCAAGTTTTTTTTTTTTACTAAGTGCATAAATGTGTGTTTTGTCCAAGGGCCCATTCACACTCAGAAGTAACCCAGTGTGGAAATTGGGTTATTTCATTCATTTGCCATGATCGAATCTGTCTGTGGCATTGATTTGCCACGATCGAGCCTCTCCGTGGCATTTTATCCTGGATTCACATTCATACTTGGGAATGTGGTAAAATGCCATGGAGGATTCAATCCTGGCAGTCATAGCAGCGGGGGCAAATGAGGAGGAGGAAGAGGAGATCGAGGGAGAGGAAGGCAGATCCCAGGCAGGGGCAGTGAAGGCAGATGAGGAAGAGGAGATCAAGGGAGAGGAAAGCAGATCCAAGGCAGGGGCAGCGGGGGCAGATGAGGAGGAGGGACAACAGATGCAAGAGGAAGAGGAGGATGAGGAAAAGCAGCAATCGCTGGTGGGGGAGAGGGGGAGTGGAGTGAATGTGATCAATTTGTAAGTTCCCATTGGCAGCCCACTTAAAAAACCCGGTTCTTTTAAAAAGAATCTCTGATTTCCCTGTCTTAAAAAAACCCGAGTTAAGAGGGATTTGCACTCCCCCCTCAAATTCGGTTCAAGAAAACTCGGTGTGAATGTGAACAAACCCCAGGAAAACTCGGCACAAGTGTGAATATCCCCAATTTACACCTGTTTGGAAACCTGGTTATTTTTCAGTATGAATGGGCCCAAAGATAGAAGAGTGATCCTTGAGTAGTTGCCAGACTTTGTGTTTTCAAAGATGGAAACAGGCCAGTGGTTCTTTGTCCCAGTATGAATTTCTAGATTTAATTTGAAAACTAGTACAACTGCTAGTAATTCCATGAGTCTGCAATGTCTATCTTGTGATCATGTTTAACAGATCATGGCAAAACCACAATATCTAGTCAAATCTATGAATTTTCCTGTTTCCCAATCTTCTTAATTTGCTTGGACCAGCTAGTCTGATGTGGATTTCTGGAGAAATAAAAAACTTACACAATTCTGAGGGCATTTTGGATGGTGCTAACCAAGGTTTTGCTCAACTGTGGATGCTCACATTTTCCTCCTTTCCCTCATGGACCAAAACAGTTATCTTTGTTATTCATTTTTTGTTTTATTTTATTTACTTATTTTGGGACACAACTATGGCTACATCACAGTTAACCAAATACATGGGAGCATCTCATAAGACCGCAAAAGGGTATGATTAAGAAAAAGTGATTGACAGTTCTGCAAGTATCTCTCTAGCCCTTATTATGTTGTCAGAATCCTCTCAATGCACGTGTAACTCTCAGCAAACAAAGTTAGGCAGTTCCCTAGGTTGCTAATGATGTCAGTCAAAGTATTTCAAAAGTAATTTAAACAGGTCAAAGCAGGATATATTGCCTTCTTCTACTTTTTTTTTTTAAGTTGATGAGGCCTGGAGTGGTGGTCATTTTTCTGTGGTTCTCCCTAAGAATCTTGCCATTCTCCCACCAACATCCCTCTCTTCCCAGTCCTTCCAATCCATGCTACATGCAGGAAACAGACACTAATAACAAAAGTTTAGAATGATTCCCCTTGTCAGTGCTTGGACTGCAAGAAATTTTGGGAGTTGTACTCTGCGAGGTAACATTTCCATGGTCTGCCCGTTTGTAACAGCTGCCTTACTCATCCTTAGATCCTAGCTAGGAACCAGTTTCATCAATATTCTAACTTGTTCTTTTTCTTTCAGCTTTCTCAAATCTCTGATAAACTGTAGCTAATTTTTAAGTGCCTTGCAATGAAGTCTTACAGTCACATTGTACACATTGTCACATGTTTACTTCAGGCTTTGGCAATTCCATGTATAAAGTTGTTTAAATGGTTGCTATTCTTTTCATAAACTGTACCATGTTATTAATAGTTGTGCTTTTAATTTTTGCTATAGTAAGCCAGCTCAAACTGCCAATAAATGTATTAAATAAAAACATTTTTGGACGAACTGACAAAATTATTGTTTACACTAGTAAACCTAAGAAACTGATGGTTTGACCTGCCACTTCAATCAACTCTTTATAGTGCATCAGAGGAGTATGGGCAAGGAAAGCGAAAGGAAAATACTCCTTCTCCCTCTTAAAATAATATCAAAATAATTTCCAATTGGCAGGGATGGTGAACTTGGTGTCCTCCAGTAGTTGTTAGAGTAAAAAATTCTGTTATTCCTGACTGCTAAGACTAAAGGGAGTTTGGAGTTCAAAATTACCTGGAAATTCTCAGCCTCTGTCATTGGCATCACGACCTTTGACATTTACCTCTGAACAAAACATTAATAGTTACAAGTCATGATGCTCTGAATAACAGATGCTAGGGATACTAATGCATTCATGTTCTACTTATGAGTTTGCGAAGGTCATCAGGGTAGAAAGTGTAGGAACAGTTTCCTGAGGCCCTTTTAAACAATTACATTCTTATTATTTTACTTGAACTGCATGACAACATCTTATGGAATTCTAGGGTTTGTAGTTTGATGAGGTACTACAGCTCTCTAGAAATGAAATCTAAATACCCTTTCCTAAACTACAAAGCTCCAAGATTCCACAGGCAGTTAAAGTGGAATAATAGAATTATAACTAAATAGAAAACAGGTCCCTGGATTGCATTGGTTTTTGGTCTAATCTGCAGGGAGGCACTTCTGTTCTTGAGAACAGAAGCAGGCAAAGAGAGCTCTATAAAAACATCAAGATCAGAAGGGATACTTACAGGAGCACTAGAATGCCATTTGACTGGATACCCTTGGATACAAGTTCTTTGCAAGCATATTTCCAGTTAGCACTGTAACGTCTGGACCTCTTAAGTAAATAGCAGACAACTAAGGATACTCATGTTATACATACCAGAAGGAGATTCATCAATAGGTCGATCCCTTCTGTATCCAGTCTGCAAAAGAAGAAAAGTGTTTTATGTATTTGTGAGGTTCTTCAAGGAGCTGTATATTGTTAGGAACAGCACACTTGGGCATATGAGCTCTACTGAGCTTCCCCACTAGAAGAAATATATGTTAATTATTTAGAAAATACTTGTCCACTTAGGCAACAGAGATTCATTCTTAGAACAGTGGCAACCCAATAGGCATAAAAATATAGCTTCAGAACACTAACACCACCTAGTGGCAATCCCAGAAAGACTGATACAAAGAAGAAGATTTCATGGACCACTCTCATCCTCTTGAAATAAAATGGATGGATGGTCTATGTTGGAAGAGTAAAATATGCAAATGTGCTGATCACAGTGCAGATTACTGATTTCCTATTCTGCCAATTAACATAGAGCCTTACACCACAATCATTTATATTTGTCTGCCTGTTTCTTACAGTAGGACTGAAGCTTGCTTCCCCTCCTAATCTTCTCATAATAAAGAGGGTCTGTTCTCCGATGTAGAATTGATGTCTTACCTTGGCACATGATTTATCAAGGGCTGGGCACGATGCTGTGTAAAATTATATGTTTTGAATTCCTCATTGGATGTGATGCCAGGCCAGGTTTCTTCCGTAGGAGTGCCTATGGGTGCGGGAGGAAGGATTGGAGGTATCAACCAAGGCTAAACATGTTTATTGGAAAAACCTGGGGCAAGGTTCAAAATGGAAACAAAAATCTCCTTGGGATTTTGATTTCTGAAAATCCCAGGCTCAGCTAGGAACATACAAAGATAGGAATTCACCCACCCATCAAGCACCACTAGCATTGAAATCCAATTGCTAGATCCAACTAGAGTTTACTTACTGAATCCATGGCATCTTCATAAGTACTGTAGTAACCTATCATTCAGCAGTCTAGTTGGGTTTAGGAACTGGATTCAAACCCAAGTTTCTATTCCTGTTGTTAGAAAAGCTGAGAAAAGTACTTTTCTAAGCTCCATTTTGTATTGCGAGCGATATTTGGAAGCATATTGACTATAGGGCTATTTGAAAGACTGAAAAACAAAGCAGAGCACTGGAATATTTGAACACATAAAGATACCTTACCATATCATTGGCTCATTTGGGCCAGTTCTGTCTAGTCTGAGCAGCAGCTGCTCTGAATCTTTTCAATCCTGCTGTTTCAGAGTACTTAGAGGTAACATGGACTGAACATGAGGTGTTGCGGTAGGGCATGCTCCACCATACTGTGAGGATGAGGCTTCCATGACCCAATTGCTGCTTCATTATATATCAGGGTTTGGGAACCTGTGGTCCTCTCACTATTATTGAACTCCTTTTCTCATCAACCTGGCCAGAGGTGATATATGATGGGACCATAGTTTTCTGTGGGTTTTCTGGGCTATGTGGCCACGTTCTGGAAGAATTTATTCCTGACGTTTCACCTGCATCTATGACTGGCACTCTCTGAAGATATTATGGGACCAACTTTGGAGAATCAAAGGTTCATCTCACCCTTGCCATTAAACTCTGCTGTTACTATTTTACTTATACTCTACTCTCCATGTTCTTTCCTCCACGAATTCCAAATTTTTTGAGAACCCAAATCTTGGCTGCAGACTGAACTGCAGAATTGCAAACATTTAGTAAAGTCAGTCTGAGTTGCCCTGATGTTGAATTGTTTCTTAAGAAGTGCTCCATATATTATGTTCCCTGACCTGCCAAAGAAATCCAGTAGTTTTCATATTTAGCATATTTAATGCTACAGTTTTATGCAACTTCCTCTATCTTAGCCCACACCAAGAAACAGAGAATGAAGAGAACTCACCCAAAATCCTGAATATTAAATGTAGCTCCTCTTTCACAGTAGATCCTGGGAACATGGGACGTCCTGTGATCATTTCATAGTGTATGCAACCTACACCCCTAAAAGAATAAGTATTTATGAGGCATAATGGCGTTCAAACGTATGTAAAGCAATTGGGTCCTGCATGGCCTCTCATCCTGCCTTTCTCTCATTGCTTCAGCCTCTGCAGAGAAAATAGGACAGCTACAGCGATTTCTCATTGCTGGTCCACAATATCTAAAGCCTCTTGTCGTCATCTTTTTCCTTACAGAACACAGGAAGCCTCCAGGAAGACAAATAATCTCCTCTGGCTTGTATAGCACAGGTCGGGAATGTGGTACCTTTCTTCAGTCATCCGGCATGGCCAATGGACAAGGAAGAGGGAAGCTGCAACCCAGCAAAATCTTGAATGCCACCATATTTCTCACCCCTTCTCTACGGCATCAGGTGTTATTCAGACTATATGATTTGACTATATATGACTCTGGAAGCAAATCTGACCAGGAACCATTGCAGTTGTCTTTTAACAAAGGGGAAAAATCTGTGTGGTGAATCATTGTACCCACCCAAGCACAGGTGTTCAACTCACCACATGTCAATGGGGGTGGAGTACTCTGTAGATCCCAGAAGAACATCAGGAGGCCGGTACCACAAAGTGACCACTTCATTGGAATACGTTTTTGTAGGAACAGACTTGGCTCTGGCTAGACCTGAGGGTGAAAGTGATGCCAGTGAGATATAGATCTAGGACTTGCCAATGACAGCTTTATCACATTTATAACCAATATCAGGTTTATATCTGTATCTAGGGGGCTTTCTAGATTGGCAGGAAAGTGTGACATGAAGTTGCCTTTTCCTTAATGCTTAGCAGCTGCACCACAGCCTTTAGATGGAGCTGCGCTGTTCCGCAGTTTTTAAAAAAGAAGCTGGGAAAACCAGCACCTTTTAAAAGGCGCTTCTAGCATTTTCATGGCACACTTTCCCTTTTTCTCATCTAAAGGCTAGACTTTCATGCAGCCATGAACACACTTCTTTTTGCCAATCTAGATCAGGTCGCGGAAAACTATGACAGCATCCATCATTTTGCAAACTGTTCACACTTAAACTGATATCCTAAGTAGAGAGAGAATATATTGGTCATATTATTGGACTGCAACTTGGAAGATTCATGTTATAGCCCCCCTTAAGCCATTAAAATGGCTTGGATGACTTTAAGCCAGTAACTTTCTCTCTTAGCTGACCTGACTAGTGAAGGGGAGAGTCATGTACACTGCCTTGAGCTTACTAGAGGAAAAGTGAGCAAAATGCATACAAAAATAACATCAAGATGCTTTGGACTGTAGTGCACATCATAGCTATAGGTGAACTTTCTGGTTGATTGTCAGTTACTGGGTGATAAAAATAATACTGATTATTTGACTTACCAAAGTCAGCGAGTTTTAGTTCCCCTTTCCCATTAATAAGCAAATTTTGTGGCTTCAAATCCCTGTGTAGGATCTTAAGCTGGTGGCAATAGGACAACCCACGAAGCAGCTGGAACATGAAAATCTTGGAGCAGCAGAAAAGAAGAGGAGGGAGAGAATAGTAAGATTAAAGGTATAACCTTTTAGAAAATACAGCTTCTTCTAAAATAGGGAAGGGAATCACATTGCCCTCCTGTTCCTGTTGGACTACAACTCCCATGGTTTTCCATTATTAGCTATTCTGGTTATAGCTGGTAGGACCAAAAGACCAGCAGCATGTTGAGGGTCATATGATTTCCACCACATGCTGTAGAAGGGCACGGTGCACCCTTTTAACACAGACCCTCAGAATAATTTTGCAAAGTAGAAAGCCAATGCAAAAATAATTCCCTGCATCCATCCACCCCCATTTTTTCACCTTCACATTGTGCATGCTCATCAGGTTTCCACAGTTATCCAGGTACTGCTTCAGGTCACCATCCTGCAAAAATAAACATGTCTTGAGACGCCTAGGTTACTTGAAGAATGAGGCACTCCTCATTTTTTGCCAGTAGAAAATGCAAGTCAAATTATAATTCAATGCACTTCAGAAGCATAGAATATGACAGTGGTGAACTGCTTTCTCCAGCTCAGATCAGTTCAACAATACACAATTCACATCCACAAATCCTTTCAAACTGTGTTTTTATTTGTTAAGGAATGCATAGCTATGATAGAGGCTGCATCTGCACTGCAGAAATAATGTAGTTTGACAACGATTTAACTACCATGGCTCAATGCTATGGGATTCTTGAATGTGTAGTTTGTTGTTGGCACCAGAGCTCTCTGACAGGGAAGGATAAATATCCCACCAAACTACAAATCCCAGAATTCCATAGCATTGAGCCATGGCAGTTAAAGTGGTGTCAAACTGCATTATTTCTGCAATGCAGATGCAGCTTCAGTTGTTGCAAGAAGCAGTTAATTTTTCCACTAGCTAATACAGCTGCTGCAGGGTCAATGTTTAATCTTTTAACTAGGGGAGCAACTGCAGAAAAGTAACATGCTTCCAGTAACTATTGGGAAAATATAATTCTCTCATATATGCATCCAACCCCACACCATTTCCATTTCTATTCAGTGAAATTTACCTGGGAGAAAAGCATACCAAACACAATGAAATTTATCCCTTAGAAAACATGCAGAGAACTGGCATGAAATAGTGGTTTGAGTACTGGACCAGGACAGTGGAGATTAGGGTTTGAATCCCAGCTCGGCCATGGAAACCCGCTGGATGACCTTGGACAAGTCACACTCTCTCATACTCAGAGGATGGCAATGGCAAATCCCCTCTGAAGAAAATTGCCAAGAAAACCCATTGATATGTTTGCCATAGATTTGTCATAAATTGGAAACAACTTGAAGGCACACAACATCAAATTAAACATGCACCAGACTGTACATGCCACCTGGAGCTTAGGTGAGCAACTATTGTGGGCTGACACAAGTTTTGCAACCTTTGAATGAATGACATTTATTGCATAGATACTGACAACCAGCAGTTAAGGTTGAATAATTTTTAATGTTGTAAGCTGCCCCAATTGCCTGAGTGCAGATGGGGCGGGATATAAATAAATTTTATTAATTAATTAATTAATTAATTATTAAACCTCAAACCTCAATTCAGTACTAATATCAACTACTATAAAAGTGCAGATAAGCCTGGAACTGCTGGGCCAACCAGTTTCTCTGTAAAAAAGAAGGCTGGAGACTCACCAGATACTCAAAGACAAGAGTGAGGGAGCATTTTGTGTGGATGATGTCATGGAGGGTCACAATATTTGCGTGCTTCAGATTCTTCAGTAAGGAAACTGTCAAGGTAAAGAGATTAGCAGCATTAGTTGTGTGGATCTTAAGGTGTATGTGTCATGTGCTGGAAAATCCAGATAGGGATTCCAGTCCTATAGTAATGGAAACAGAACTCCCTGATGTTTCCATGGATCTTTCATATTTGTCAGAGAGTGCAAGGGGAGAGCAGCCAAAACTCTACTTTTTACCTTCTCGTATAGCTGTGCAGGGGGCTCCTTCTTCATGTTCCAACCGAATCTCCTTCAGAGCAACCAGGTTCTTGGTGAGCTTACTGCGCCCTTTAAAGACAGTGGCATAGGTACCCTGTGAAGGAGGCAAGGCAAGTAAGCAGCTCACAAATACATTACATCCCATCCTCTACTACTTTATTATATAGGATAGCATTCCAAGATAGCATTATTTTCAGTTTGTTGAAGTGGATTAAAACCCTATACAATCATTTAAAAATTATGCCATTGCACTATCTTCTTCCAAAAGAAATCCACAGAAGGACGATGCAATTTAAATTTGCATCTTTTTAAATTTGATAAAATAGTTGGGTTATTTGGGGTGGGGGAAGAGCCATGTGGGAATAAACTGATGTCAACAGGTGAGTCTGAATGATTTGCATGAAATTATATAAAATCCTTTTTTTAAAAAAAGTCTATTTATTCTGGAATCACACTACCAGGACACTGAACAGTCTTAACATTTCTTACCCACACAGATAAACCTCAAGGACTTACCTAAATCCAATTCATAATCAAAAGTGCTTTAATTAAAAAAATGTAAAATCTTAGAACACAACACCCTTATAGTTGCTCCCAAAATGGATGATGACAGCTAAAATTTATTTAAAAGAGTCAAAAATCAAACATTAATGTATACATTTTTAGGGGTGTAGGATGATTGTAGTTCACATTCTTACCTCCCCCAGCTTCTCCAACTTAACATAGGTTTCCATCTTCCCAAATCCAATGTCTGACTGCCAAGAAGAACACAGAGGAATCAGTAAAAAGGATCATACACTCTTCCTTAAGAAACGTATATTGCAATCCAATGTATGACTACTGAAAAATAAGTCCCAGTGTATTTAATAAGAGTTGCTTCTATAGAGATGTGTACAAGTCTACGGCCTTACTAATAATCTACATTATATAAAAGGGCTCTGGCTTCTAACAAAGGTAGTGGGAAATAAAAGCAGCATGACCCCTTGAACTCACAGCTAAATGTACTGGACTCTGGGAAACAAAGCACATTCAGCAGGGAATCAAAATATGCCGTGTCCTTGAAGAACCTGTGGGATTTTTTTTTCCTGTCCATTGTGCTTAGAAGCAGAATATTAATTGAAACAGATTTCTTCACTCAGAGTGTGTTGCAGCAAATAACACTTTCAACTGCTTTTACTTCTAACATTTCTCCATCTGTCTGTCATCCTTCTTAGTTCAAACACCAGTTTAATCTTCTGAGGCGCTTCCCTGTGCTTCCGTAATGTCTTGGATCCTGGCTCACAGCTGACCCAGTTGACCCAGGGATCAAGGTAACTAAGCTAATCTTCCACTTCTTCCACCAGTATGTTTGACCCCTGAAAAAACAGGCAGATACCTCTAGATTCCAGATTCAAAGAACTCTATTCTCATTTAATATGTTAGTGCTTAACAATCCATATTTTAAATGTTGTCCTCCTTGGGCTACATATGAGCTTAGGCACCTGCGCCTAACAAACACATATAGCATTTGCAAACATGAATGGATCACAGAATTAATCCATTTATGGTAATAAGAGGATTTGAAGGAGTAAGTATGAAGTTTGCTAAGGTCACATATTGTGTTATAAGCATATCAATTATTTAACACTAGGTGGTAGTAAAGAGACAAATGTCTTGAGAGCAAAAACAGCAACAAGATTTAAGAAAATTACATTTTCAGGCCATTGGAAAATGATTCTACTTGACAGCCTGGGAAAGAGAAAATAATGGAGCATGATTTTTCACCTGCAAGGAAGAAAACAGACTGAAAACTAATGTATTAAAATGTCTTTGTTGTTGTTTTAGTTTGCCTTCAAGTTGTGTCAACTTACAGCACACTTAGAGCAAACCTATCATAGGGTTTTCTTGACAAGTTTCTTCAGAGGGGTTTGCCATTGCCACCCTCTGAGGTTGAGAGAGTGTGACTTGCCCAAATGGGTTTCCATGGCCAAGCTGGGATGTGAACCCTGCTTTCCCAGCATCCTAGCCCAATGATATCCTATACTGGCCTTATCATACACCATATTGGCCCCATCGAAAAGTCTTGGGTCCAACCTATCTGAAAGGCCATTTCACATTATATAAGCTTGCCCAATTTTTAAGATTGTTGGGGGAGAGTTTTCTCTTTGTCTCACCATCATCACAGTAATGTTCGGTAAGGACTCAGGACAGAGGCTTGGTTGCCCCCTGCCCACTCTCTTCCCTGGCAGGCAAAGATCTTCCAGGCCTTCAGTTTTTAAACAGTTGGGCAGAAAAACAGGTGTATTGGCTCTTAATATATATTTTAATATGCTTTTAACTGTTCTAAATTAATATTTTTAAATGGGTTGTTGTTTATTGCTTTTTAATTTTTGTGTAACAAATTGTTTTATTTTTTTTAACATACAGTATAAGCTACTTTGGTTCTCATGTGAGAGGAAAGTAGGATATAAAGCAAGCAAGCAAACAAGCAAGTGAGCAAGCAAAGGTACAGCATCTAAATTGGGGGTCGAAAGATTAAAAATATTTGAAAAATGATCAAAAATTGTGTTGCTCAAGTATTAAGGAATGCTGATGAGGAGACACCAGGACTGATGAAAATCTGTGATGTTTGAGACTTACTCTGCACAAAATTCACAGATTTTTTTTTTTTTTTTTTTACACAGGAAACAGCATTTTCTACATAAGACACAGCAGTTTTGTAGAAAATGCTGTTTGCTATGCTCAAAATGGTGTTTTCTGTGAATAAAGGCCCATGGACGTGCAAATCATGCACAATATTATGTTGGAAACTACAAAGAGTCAGCTCTCAAAATTTCTCACCATGAGGCTGGGGAGGGGGGGAATGCAAAAATTATTTATTGCTTTCTTAGAGAATGAAATTAGTGAAGAATTACACCCCTAATCTATGGCAACAAAGAAGTGAAACAGTAATTAAACTATATTTTCATTCAAGATTTTGGATATCATAATGAATCACAGCTCAGAATGGTAAAGGGAGGTTTTAAGAAAACTTCAACCCCTGGTGTTTGCAAATGATCATGGGCGGGGTGGGGTGGGGAGCCATACTACAACTCTATACATAAGAGCTACAGAGAGAGTGCAATCTCCCTAAATCTGCTTTTGTTAAATAAACATTATGTTCAGCAGAATGTACACTGTTTGAAGTGTGTTCTTAGCATTAACACTTCAAGCTCTTTTACCTACAGGTATGTCTTACTATTTCAAAAGCATGCACATCTGAAATTATTGTTTGCTAGTCTTAGCTTGGCCTGCTATCATACTTCTGTGTGTATTTGGCATTGCAGAGAAATGTCACTTTCAGTACATTAAAATATTGTATCACTGAAACAGGAGCACAGGTTCCCTCCAGGCTCCAGCTCAGGAAGGAGCTGTACCTAAGCCCCTTTGAGAACTCAGCCGAAGTTTGTTGGTCTTTAAATTCACAGGCTGTTAAGCTGAAACATAGTACTGTGCTTATTCCAGAATCTTAAAATCACAGAGTCTCACTGGATCTACAGGGCCAATCACACACAGACAATACAAAGAGGTAGAAGTACAAGAGGAGAGAATAGAATGTAGAATCCTGAACAAGAGCATGGCTGGCTGGTGGAAACACTGAACAGGAAAACAAGTGTGATTGTGAAAAACCCATTATGCCTATTAGATTTTTTGGTAAAAATGTCACAAAGTTACAAGTGATCCAAAGGAGGCTTAACATGGCTGGACATCCCACAAAGGTAATGGTGCAACATCCCTGAGTTTAAAGAGAACATACATTTTAAATTTATGAGCTTATTAATATTTATTGGGCAGCTGGTTCAACTTCATATATTTTATTCAAGACACAGAAAAAGTAGCACAGGTAAATGGGAAACCCTTAGAGATAATGTTTCTCTCTTTTTCCACCAGCTCTTGTTAGAAAAAAATAATGCCACTTTCTGGACATTACAATTACAAAATAAATTAGCAGACACTTCCAATAAAGTGTCAAGAATAGTTTGTATTCCCTTGGTTTAGGTGACTTGTGCATGACAGTTCTCATGCAATGATATGTAGAAGTGTATGAGAGTAAGCCACGAGTTTCACAGAGTTCTGTCTTCTTGACACCTGCCAAAGAGTAGGACTCACAAGTGATGCCCGTCGAGACATCCTGCTAAGAGGCTTGGAAATCTCTGGACTTTCCATCTCTAGCTTCTGGAGGAATTCAGGGGGCAGGCGAATATCCATGGGCAGAGAGAGGCGCTTGCTGACATCCTGTGGAAAAGAGTAACACATGGTCACTTTCTTTAATTATGATGGCCAGATGCAAAAGAGAATGGGACTCCTGTGCCTGAAAAAAAAAGTACAAAAGAGGAAATAACCTTGGTATGAATTCTCCCCTCTATCCAGTTACAGTGGTCCCCCGGGTTACGAAATTAATTCGTTCCGGCCCCTTTTTCGTAAGCCGAAAATTTCGTAACCCGGGGCCTATTTCCAATAGGAAATAGGTAATCCGTTCCGGCCGGCCGGAGGGGAAGGGAAATCCCTTCCCCTCCGAAGCCTGGCCTGGCGGGGGCCTCCTGGCTGAGGAAAGGAAGGTCCGATCCGGTGGATCGGGCCTTCCATTCGTCACCCGCGGAGGCCCAGGCTGGCTGGGGAACGTTCGCTTCCCCAGCCAGCCAGGCTTGAGTCCCTTCTCCTCCGAGGCCAGGCTTCGGAGGAGAAGGGGCGGCCTTGGGTCCCTTCTCCTCCGAAGCTAGGCTTCGGAGGACAAGGGGCGGCCCAGGCTGGCTGCGGAACGTTCGCTTCCCCAGCCAGCCAGGCCTGGGCCTCCGCGCCTATCGAAAGGAAGGCACGATCCCATGGATCGTGGCTTCCTTTCGTTAGGCTTGCCCCCCAAGCCCGGCTAGAGAAGGGAATCCTCCCTTCTCTAGCCGTGCTTGGGGGGCAAGCCCGGCTAGAGAAGGGAAGCTTCCCTTCTCCAGCCGGGCTTGGCCCCCAAGCCTAATGAAAGGAAGCCACGATCCCATGGATCATGGCTTCCTTTCGTTAGGCTTGCCCCCCAAGCCCGGCTAGAGAAGGGAATCCTCCCTTCTCTAGCCGTGCTTGGGGGGCAAGCCCGGCTAGAGAAGGGAAGCTTCCCTTCTCTAGCCGGGCTTGCCCCCCAAGCCTAACGAAAGCAAGGCACGATCCGATCGGATCGTGCCTTGCTTTCTCTTCGGGGCGGAGGCCTAGGCTTGACAGGGTGGGGAAGGTCCCCAGCCAGCCAAGCCTCTGGGCCTCCGCCCCGAATGGAAAGCAAGGCACTGCCTTGCTTTCTCTTCGGGGCGGAGGCCCAGAGGCTTGGCTGGCTGGGGACCTTCCCCAGCCTGTCAAGCCTAGGCCTCCGCCCCGAAGAGAAAGCAAGGCACGATCCGATCGGATCGTGCCTTGCTTTCGTTAGGCTTGGGGGGCAAGCCCGGCTAGAGAAGGGAAGCTTCCCTTCTCTAGCCGGGCTTGCCCCCCAAGCACGGCTAGAGAAGGGAAGATTCCCTTCTCTAGCCGGGCTTGGGGGGCAAGCCTAACGAAAGGAAGCCACGATCCATGGGATCGTGCCTTCCTTTCGATAGGCGCGGAGGCCCAGGCCTGGCTGGCTGGGGAAGCGAACGTTCCGCAGCCAGCCTGGGCCGCCCCTTGTCCTCCGAAGCCTAGCTTCGGAGGAGAAGGGACCCAAAGCCGCCCCTTGTCCTCCGAAGCCTAGCTTCGGAGGAGAAGGGACCCAAGGCCGCCCCTTCTTCTCCGAAGCCTAGCTTCGGAGGAGAAGGGACCCAAGGCCGCCCCTTCTTCTCCGAAGCCTAGCTTCGGAGGAGAAGGGACCCAAGGCCGCCCCTTCTTCTCCGAAGCCTAGCTTCGGAGGAGAAGGGACCCAAGGCCGCCCCTTGTCCTCCGAAGCCTAGCTTCGGAGGAGAAGGGACCCAAGGCTGCCCCTTCTTCTCCGAAGCCTAGCTTTCCATTCCCCAGCCAGTCAGGCCTGGGCCTCCGCCCCGAAGCGAAAGCAAGGCACGATCCGATCGGATCGTGCCTTGCTTTCGTTAGGCTCCCAGGGCCAGGCTTGGCTGACTGGGGAACCTTCGTTCCCCAGTCAGCCAAGGCTGGCCCTGGGTGCCTAACGAAAGCAAGGCACGATCCGATCGGATCGTGCCTTGCTTGGCCTCGGAGAAGAAGGGACGGCCCCGCGATGGCCGTCCCTTCTTCTCTGAGGCCGCCGGCGGAGGAGAAGGGACGGCCATCGCGGGGCCGTCCCTTCCTCTCCGAGGCCGCGGGCGGAGGAGAAGGGACGGCCATCGCGGGGCCGTCCCTTCTTCTCCGAGGCCGCCGGCCATTTTTCGTATCCCGGGGATACGAACGTAAGCCGGGGCCATTTTTCCGGCCCCGGCTCTTTCGTATCCCGGGATTTTCGTAGCCCGGGGGATTCGTATCCCGGGGGACCACTGTATTAAAGGAGTAGGTGTCCTGGCCTCTTTTGTATCCTGACAGTCTGCTCTTAAACCTCCAAATGTGTTAGCTAAAGATATTCAGCAGTCACAGTTCAAATGTCATATGCATCCCATTTAATCTTATTTACTTTGTAAGAAAGTCATACCTTTGGAGCTCAGGAATTATAAATTGAATGATGGGGTCCTTCTAACCATAGGGAAGAAAGAAGTAATCAAGAGCAAGTGCATCATTGTATTTATTTATTTTGATTTTTACAGACTAATATTCAGCTTAGTTGAAATCAGAAACAAGAGAGCTCAGTTTTGGTTCTGTAAAATGAAATGTTATGTCGTCTCCTTAAAAATGCATTCAAGCATTTGATATGTTTTAATTTCTCCATAGGTACTGTTGGGATTCTTTTTTGTTTGGGGGTCACTGGTTATGGTCTCTCAGTCCCCTAGGTCACAAATGTATAGAAAACAGTTAATGGCTTTCAGTAGGGGAGAATGTGGCATTCTGAAACTTTTAAAAACACTATTTTCTATAAGTACCATACAAGCCCTGCACTGGAAAATGAGATAGGGTTTTAACATTAAGTCCACCATCTCAAAAGATCACCTGCCTCTATTGGCACAAACTTATCACTAGGGTAACTGCAATTTCCGTATGATTATATAATAAGCATCCTTGAAGCAGCCATTCATGCAGCTGTTCCAAATCCACTTTTTATCAGAAGAATCTCTGTTATTTAGTGAAACATCTACATTATTTTCAATCTAATCAACAGTTTACAGCTGCAGATTACCTCCATAGAAAATCGCCGTTGGTTGCCATTTCGGTAATGCACTGCCATTGGGGACTGGCCTTCCAAAGGTGAAACTGAACTGGGCTGTGTCCTGATATCCCTGTTCAGATGACCCAGGTGCAGATGTCCTTGTGCAATATCTGATAAAAAAAAGAAGAGCAGATAGCAACTGTTCAGATGACTGTACAGACAGGCAACAATAATCAGGGGGCACAAGTGAGCTTAACAAGAAGCAGCCATTTCTTCATTAAACCCATAATCTGCTAACCATAATCTGCAGATATAATGTGTAAACCAAAGCACCTGTTCCATTCAAAACCTTCCAGGGCTGCAAAGTAGAATTCATTTCTATGCAAAGCTTTCTTGTTTTTTTTAAATGGCCTCTTACCTTTGACCTCCAATCACTAATTAGAGAAAAGAGGAGAAGAAGCCTAATGGGGAAACCCTGTAAACCAGTTTAGTCCTTAGGACCGGAAGTTCCCTTTACCTGCTGCATTGTCTACTGAAGTACTTTTGCCGGAGAAAGGTTGCAATCTGACGCAAAATGAAAATACATCCCTCTAATGTCAGTGGGGGATTCTGAACAAACATGAACAGAGACAGGCTGTAACTTCTTTAATTATTAATCTATGTTATTCTCAACACTTTAGACCATTAATATATTTTTGGTTTAGTACTATAAATAATTTAGAAACTTGAGGACAACGGGAAATAGTTTAACTGAGAAGGTGGCTTTTATTTGTTAGGCACCAGCTTGCATCTTGATGTTGCAATGGGCAGCTACATGACCATCTGTTTTTATCTCCTGACATTTCTCTTAGTTTCTCAGTACCACTCAGGAGGATACCCCAAGGATGGCAATTTTTTTTTACTGTCATTCACCAATACTACGAAAACACATAAAAAGCCAAGCATATGCCTTGTACAGCTATAGATGTATATCTTTTATGCAAAGGTACCTCTCACACAGGAAAAAGACAGAGGGGTGATATGATAGTCATCTTTAAATATTTGAAATGATGTTATGTAAAAGATGGAGTAATCTAGTTTTCTGCTACTCCAGAGACCAGGATGTAAACCAATGGCTTCAAATTACAAGAAAAAAACATTCCACCTAAGCATTAGGAAGAATTTCCTTGATGGTAAGAGCTATTCAACAGTGGAATAGACTGCCCCACAAGGTATTGGTCTCTACTTCTTTGAAGGTCTTTAAACAGGGGATTGGATGAGATGGTCCTTATGCTCCCTTTCAGCAATATGATTATACAATTCTATGCTTTCCCTAATAAATTAAGCAGAAACCTAATAGCATAGATCATTATTTCTAGTTGCAATGCTACTGCAATGGTCTGTCACTCAAGACCCCAGATCAATATCCTTACCCAGATATGCTGGAATATTGGGAGCCTATGATCATAGAATCATAGAATCATAGAGTTGGAAGAGACCACAAGGGCCATCCAGTCCAACCCCCTGCCATGCAGGAACTCCAAGTCAAAGCATCCCTGACAGATGGCCATCCAGCCTCTGCTTAAAGACCCCTAAGGAAGGAGACTCCACTACACTCCGAGGGAGTGTGCTCCACTGTCGAACAGCCCTTACTGTCAGGAAGTTCCTCCTAATGTTGAGGTGGAATCTCTTTTCCTGCAGTTTGCATCCATTGTTTCGCGTTCTAGTCTCAGCAGAAGCAGAAAACAAGCTTGCTCCCTCCTCAATATGACATCCCTTCAAATATTTAAACAGGGCGATCATATCACCTCTTAACCTTCTCTTCTCCAGGCTAAACATCCCCAGCTCCCTAAGGCGTTCTTCATAGGGCAAGGTTTCCAGACCCTTCACCATCTTAGTTGCCCTCCTTTGGACATGCTCCAGTTTCTCCACATCTTTTTTGAATTGTGGTGCCCAGAACTGGACACAGTATTCCAGGTGGGGCCTGACCAAAGCAGAATAGAGTGGCACTATAACTTCTCTTGATCTAGAAACTATACTTCTATTGATGCAGCCTAAAATTGCATTGGCTTTTTTAGCTGCCGCATCACACTGTTGACTCATGTTCAGCTTGTGGTCTACTTGGACTCCTAGATCCCTTTCACATGTGGTCTCATTCAGCCAGGTGTCCCCCATCCTATATCTGTGCATTTCATTTTTCCGCCCTAAGTGCAGAACCTTACATTTCTCCGCATTGAATTTCATTTTGTTAGCACTGGCCCAGCTTTCTAGTCTATTCAGGTCATTTTGAATTTTGATCCTGTCCTCTGGGGTATTAGCTACTCCTCCCAGTTTAGTGTCATCTGCAAATTTGATAAGTATGCCCCCAATTCTGTCATCCAAATCGTTAATAAAGATGTTGAATAGCACTGGGCCCAGGACAGAGCCCTGTGGGACCCCACTGGTCACTTCTCTCCAGGATGAAAAGGAGCCATTGTTGAGCACCCTTTGAGTTCGGCCAGTCAACCAATTACAAATCCATGTAACAGTTAACTTGTCTATCCCACATTTTGCAAGCTTGTTTGCAAGAATGTCATGGGGAACCTTGTCAAAGGCCTTACTGAAATCGAGGTATACTATATCCACAGCATTCCCTTCATCTACCAAGCTGGTAATTTTATCAAAAAAAGAGATCAGGTTCGTTTGGCATGACTTGTTTCTCTGAAACCCATGTTGGCTTTTTGTGATTATGGCATTGGCCTCTAAGTGTTCACAGACTCTCTGCTTAATGATCTGCTCTAGAACCTTTCCTGGAATTGATGTCAGACTAACTGGACGATAATTGTTGGGATCCTCTTTTTTTCCTTTTTTGAAGATGGGGACAACGTTTGCCCTCCTCCAGTCTGCTGGGACTTCTCCTGTTCTCCAGGAGTTCTCAAAGATTATTGCCAATGGCTCTGATATTACATTTGCCAGTTCTTTTAATACTCTAGGATGTAGTTCATCTGGTCCTGGAGATTTATATTCATTTAGGTTAACCAGGTATTCCTGTACTACCTCTTTACTTATTCTGTGCTGAATTTCCTCTATTCTGTCTCCATTATCCTTAGGTTGAGCACCCTTTGCCTTTTCTGAGAAGACTGAAGCAAAGAAGGTGTTGAGTAATTCTGCCTTTTCTCTGTCCCCTGTTAGCATTTTGCCATCTTCTGCACGCAGTGGCCCCACTGTTTCCTTCTTCTTCCTTTTGCTGCGGACATATCCAAAAAAGCCCTTTTTATTGTTCTTAACCTCTCTAGCAAGCCTGAGTTCATTCTGCGCTTTAGCTTTTCTGACTTTACCCCTACATGTGCTGGCTATTTGTTTGAATTCCTTTTTCGTGATTTCTCCATTTTTCCATTTCTTATACATGTTCCGTTTAAAACTTAGCTCATTTGAAAGTTCCTTAGTCATCCATCCTGGCTTCTTGAGACATCTTCCATTTTTCTTCCTCATTGGAACTGTTTGAAATTGTGCCTTCAATATCTCCCTTTTGAGAAACTCCCATCCGTCTTGAACTCCCTTTTCTTTTAGTATTCCTGACCATGGGATCACTCCCAGTATTTCTCTAAGTTTATTGAAATTAGCTCTCCTAAAGTCTAGAGTGCGTGTCTGACTATGCCTAGCTTCTCCCTTCCACTGTATTACAAACTCCAGGAGAACATGGTCACTTCCACCTAAGGATCCAACCACTTGCACCCCATCGACTAGGTCTTCCCTGTTGGTTAAGATCAGATCTAAAATGGCTGATCCCCTTGTTGCCTCTTCCACCTTTTGGACAATGAAATTGTCTTCCAGGCAAGTGAGGAATTTGCTAGACTTTGAGGATTTGGCTGAGTTTGACTTCCAGCAAATATCAGGATAGTTGAAGTCACCCATCACTACTATATCTCTCTTTTCTGAGTATGTGATTATCTGTTCTAGAAAGGCATCATCCAATTCCTCTGCCTGAGTCGGGGGTCTGTAGTAGACTCCCACAGTAACATCCCTGTTATTTCCCTCTCCTTTAATTTTTATCCAGATGCTCTCCACCTGGCTTCCAGTATTGACTTCTTGCATCTCTTCACTGGTGTAAATATCCCTGACATATAATGCTATTCCTCCTCCTTTCCTGCTTGGCCTATTTCTCTTAAAAAGGTTATACCCCTCTATTTCTACATTCCAATCGTGAGACTCATCCCACCAGGTTTCAGTGATGCCTATTATATCATATTTCCCTTGTTGTGCTAGGAGTTCAAGTTCATCCTGCTTATTTCCCATACTCTGTGCATTAGTGGAGAGGCATTTAAGACCATGTGTCCTCTTTACTTGCTGCTTTTGCACATTTTTTTGCCTCCTACTGTTGGGTCCTTGCACTGTTTGCCTTGTTCCCTCTATGCCACTTGGACTATTCTCTCCATCCCTTTTGCCTTCCAGTATAATGTCTCCCTCCCCCACATAACTCAGTTTAAAGCCCTCCTGATCAGATTCTTCAGACTGTTGGCAAAAATATTTTTGCCAACTGGCGTGAGATGCAGTCCATCCCTTGCCAGAAGTCCCTCCTCATGGAACCGCATGATGAGATTAACTTCATGTCTTCTGTTTTACCTGTTGACTGTCAAAAAGTGTTTACTTTTCAGACTTTTCTAATTATCATTGTATCTACATGTGCAGCCAGTATCTGTTTTCTTTATGGTTTGGAAGAACTTAAACCATTCTAAGTGTGTTAATGTTCCATTTTTAAGACTTTTCTAACAACCAAGGGGATTGATTTTAACCCCAATCCTACCTGAGGGCCACAGTCATAAATGACAGGTGTCAGACGAGCATTTCGGGGTGTACAAACAATACATTTTACCTTTAACCTGTTGAGCTGGTTGTGTCATTCTGAGAAATGATAATTTAAGAAATTTAATTGATCTCTTTTCATGAGATTACAGCTTTGGAGTGTTGTTGAGCAACAAATGGAACATGAAATCTGAGCAAAGCCAGCTCACAAGCCTTCTGTGTGTGCCTACGTCTCTCTGGCCCAGGGCTTTATGTTCTGCCATTAAACCTGATAGGGCTGCAATTAGTGACTGGTTGCTAGGAGGCTTTGGAGCAGGAAGACCCAGGCAGATGTACAGCAAAACACTCCACAAGTGCAGCGTAGGTCACCCATGCACCCATGAAATAAACTTCTGAGAATTTGCAGGGGGATTATTTCCTGGAGAAACCTGCGCAAAAATAAACTGTGCCAACTATCAGCCTTCTGAATAGAGCCATGCCATTTAATGTTAACTTAGTTTTAATTCCAAGCCCAGTCCCCAATGGATCTATATGGCAGAAACTGGACCCTATTATAAAAAACACAAAAGATGGGTACAGAGGCACAAAACACAATCAGACAAGATTGAATTTAGCAGTGTGAACACACTGAATAAAACAGTTGCAGGAAGACACAATGTTGTTCTTCTTGGTGGGGGGGGGGGCTATCAGGAAAGAAAAGTAGGCCATTTCTAAGTCAAATATGCAATATTATTAGAAGCCAGTGTGGCAGAAAATACCCTACATGATGTGATCTTGGCTGCTACCATTCAGATAAGAGCCAACATGGCATAGTGATGTCAGTGCTGGACTACAACCCAGGGTTCAAATCCCTACTGGACCATGAAACCCACTGGGTGATCATGGGCAAGTCACACTCTCTCAGCCTCAGAGGATGGCAATGGCAACCCCGTCTGAAGAAACCTGCCCAAAAAACCTATGATAAAATCACCATTAGGATTGTTTTAGGATCGCCATAAATTGGACATGACGGCACACAACAGCAACAACAGTAGTTAAATATAAGAGTTCCAGATGCAAAACATCTTCAACGTCTCAGTCTCTACAATATTAAACATTTGGGCACTGCTCTCATTTCACCCCTCCCACATTATTTTTTAGAAGAAGAAAGAAGTTGTCCTAAGGTGGTCTGTACTTGGGAAAGTTGTGCTGCTCTTCCATTTCTGTCAAAAGTACAAATGGCCCTTTGTCTTCATGGATTCAACCATCCATGGCTTGAAAATATTTAAAAATTCCAAAAAGCAAACCTCTATTTAGCCATTTTATATAAAGGACATGATTTTACTATATCACTATACTTTGTGGGATTTGAGCATCCACAGATTTTGGTATCCAAGGAACCAAACCTCGGTGCCCACTGTATCAGATTTTGTGGGTTCACAAAAGAAACATAAGAAACTAGGATAAAAAGGAGAAAAGTAATGATCTGAAGACAGCATTTTGGACTAGAAAAAGGTGACATTTTTGAGATCTTTTGAAATAGATTGGCACAGATATTTTTATTTAAAATGTGTAAACTGTGTAAATTTACAGCGCTATATAAATAAAATTAATACCAGTAATAATAATAATAGTAAAAAAAACAAGAGCAAAAGAATCCTTGCTTTGAACATTACTAGTAATTTACAGCCAAATATCAATAGGAAGAGAAATGAAACGAACGTATATATAACATTCTATATAACAAACCTGCATGTTAGATTATACAGTATATCCCTGGCCATTATTAATCCCCAGTCTTCTTGCCTTGAGTGGTAGCTCTAATCCTAAATACACTAACCTGAGAATAAGTGCTTTGTGTAAACACTGACTACCAAGCAAACATGTATGGAATGGCACTACTAAAGTACAGTAAGATATAGGGACAGAGAGGCAGCATACTGCAGTCATTTGAGCACTGGACAATGATTCTGGATAGCAGGGTTCAAATCACTGCTCAGCCATGGAAACCCCCTGGGTGGCCTTGGGCAAGTCACACTCTCTTAGCCTCAGAGGACAGAATGACAGACACAGTCTAACAATTACCACTAATATAGGTATATATTGAGAGATTCTTCATTACGAGAAACATTACATGTAGGTCAGCAAGGGGCCTGAAACAACTGGACCAACTGTACCACTGATGATCTGGCCCTGCATCCAATCTGTCTCTCAGCCTCCTACCTCACAAGATTGCTGTAAGGATAAAGTGGTAAAGAAGATAGACATGGGCACAGCCCTGAGCCCACTTGAGAAAAGGCAGAATATAAACATAATAAACAACATACAACAAGTAGTTCATAACTGCATTCTGTAACTGTTACCCTGTACTCAAAGATGACTACTTTGAAAACAAATGCAACGGCTTCAGATCTAGTGAAGTATCAGCCAAGTTTCTAAGAAATGTGCCGTCTCTCATCCAGCCAGCTCCTAGTTATGGGTGCAGATACTAGAAAAGGCAAGCTAGTGGGTTCTCTGTTTGATAGCCTCCGGAGCTTGCATTGATGTTGCTTTCAAAAACAGTACTGCTAAAGCTACATGCTACATCTGTATTATTTCCCCTTGAGCTGTAGGTTTTAAAAACAGACTTTTATCACAAAAAATTCCAGAGGGTTAGTTTGCTGCAGCAAAAAACAACAAAAGGTGCTACAAGACACTTTTTTGTTGTTTTAAAACAAACTGTTCTTTACGTTTTACTGTCTTAGTTTAGTACACTCATTCCTGTGAAATATGTTAACTTGCAATGGTTTGCCTGACCCTCTCATCCCACAGGAAAGAGGCACTTAGCAATATTATGTTTATGTACAGACAATAAAATATTAAATAAATGAGAGTTCTTCCCCTTATCCCTATAGTTACTACACAATACAATGGACAAATTAAATGTATGTAGGTAGGAACAGTACTTTGAACAGAAAGGCAGATTTGATCAAAGGCACAAAACTAGAAGACTATCCCTTCTGTCTGGTCTGTTTGTTATATTCAGCACAAAAACTTTAATACATGAGCATGAAAAGGCCAAATATCAGCAGGTGGACTTTTGTGCAAACTAAAATGAAATGTCTAGCTGTCCAAGGCATGCCTCCCTGAGGCCCCTCCAGTGAAAGCCTGGTTTACTGCTGGCAATCCCACCAGCTGAGAACTACCTCCCATGTTTTCACTGTGTTGATTTCAATGTATTTGGACAGTTATCCAATTTGCTCACTAACTGATGAACTGGTGCATTCTGCACAGATCAAAACAGCAGGTTCTCCGGGGTGACACATCTAAGGGATCAAAAGTTGGTTGGGGGAGGTTGAGTAGATTAGCAAGAGCCATTTTTATTTCAACCCTAATCTCAATGAAGTGCAGAAATATTTTGTACTTTAAAAACAATGAGGCACAAGCTTTCATGTGAAAAACACCACCACCAAAACAAAAACAATCATTCCAGAACTGGCACACTAAAGCAGAACAAAAACTGTTAATTCATGGTGTATGTGGCATTGAATGAACCCCAGTTCCACACATTGTTTTGTAACAGACTGCTTTTTTTTTAAAGGAAAATTCACTATTAGTGATTAGGCAAAAGAGGAAAAAGGCAATTAAAGTCATGTTATAAAAACTATTGTGTGCCCCCATAGTTGTTGAATTCTTGTTGCCTCATCTCAGAATGGATATCAGACACTGGAGAAAGTGCAAATAAGAAAGGGGGATTAAAGCATTTTCCATACTTAGAAAAGGCTCACTGGCTCAGCAAGGAAACAAAAAGTCAAGAGTCAAACAAGCATAAAACTGTAGAGCAGTAACCTTACTAGATGTCTGTACCCAAATGGCCTTGGTTGGGGAATTGGTTGAGATAAAGGCAAGCTCAGAGGCCTGTTTGATTCTGCTCCACTTTTCATGTGGATTACAAGCAGGCCCTGACACTCAGAGCATAATGAGGCTGCATACAATATCAAAGCAAATTAAAAGGGAAATTGCAGACATTGCTGCTGCCTTTGACAAGTCTCACTCCTTTTATAAATATATTTAAACATTACCTTTGCCAAAACAAGCTTTGATCTCCTGGGGAAAGAGGCCAGAAACTCTTTGCTTTGTTTGAATCACAACTTTTTAATTACTTTGTTAAGTGTTAACACATCTTCTCAGTTCTTAAAAATCTAAGCTCCAGAAAGATCTCAGTTTATTTTATGGCTTGTTTCTTCCATCAATCAATAATTTATGTCTTGCACTCCAAGAATCCTAATCAATGAAAACACACACACACACACACACACACGTACAAATATTATCTGTAGTATTTGCAGGCCAAAATGAACTTTTTAAAAAGTACAGTATGTAATTTACCTCTGCAGCTCTTCTGTGGAAAAGGAAACAGGCAGAAAGAAGCAGCAATCACTGTCTCAACAGAAAAGAGAAGTCATGAGAACCTTCATGACTTGCCCATGTATGCCCTGATCTTTTGTAGAGAAGAAGATGAGGGATGAAATAAGTTTTATAAATTCAATCCTAGTACCACTACAGCTTGGCTCTTATTTTAAGGAAGGGCCCCAGAGCTCTCCAGCAGCTGTGAATTGGAATGGCATTTCTAGCTTTTCCATATGGGACTGAGGCAGGAAATTCCATAAAAATGAAGAAGTTTCAAGTAGTTCTTACAGAAAGTCTTGAGAACTCTTTACAAATGCCCTTTCCAGCTTTTGTACCAGGAGACTGCACCAAACCCAAAGGTGACACTGCCTGGAACTTCCTGTGCTCACTTAGAGAATTATTTGTTTTTCCACTTGTCCTTCTGTGATTGTGCATGTCTTATTATTCCTTGTGTTCAGGGGAGGGCAGGGTAGCACAGGGGAAGAGAGAGAGAAAGAGAGAGAGAGAGAGAGAGAGAGAGAGAGAAAGAAAGGCAGGAAGGCAGGCAGGCAGAGCATGGTTAAACCTGATGTGATTTTCTAAATGCTAAAAAATTGACCCCAAAAACCTAGGTCGACTTATCCATGGGTCAATTTAGGTACTGTACTTTAATTCATATATAAAGGCGAGACCTTTGTCCATCCTGTGAGCACCAAAAAGAAGCATGGATCCATCCCATCTATTCTCTCATCCATCTTTACAAATTAGCTTAGTACCAGAGAAGTGTGGTTGTATCACTAGATGGCTTGTCAGGATGAACACAAACAGTTATGTCTGCCTGAATTTTCTAAGTTCTTTGGCATCATTTTCCTTTGCATTATCCTTTACATCCTTTGTTAAATGCCCCTAAGTTTTACCCTCGACTTATCCACCGATCATATCAAAATCCATATTTCTGGCCCCAAAACCTGCTCTTGACTTATGCATGAGGTGGACTTATAGTTGAGTATATACGGTAGATTCTCTGATAGGGGCCTAGTTATTGTAGCCTTTGGTTGCAGCTTAATTTTGGTGGTAACCAATGGAATGAAGAAAGGTGGCTCGTCCATGGTCCCTGACCACAGAGTTTATATGTTGCCTTCTAACAATGAGCAAAGAGGACTGGTGGTGTGGAAAAGAATCAAGGGTCCAAAACTCACTGCACAAATAATCCCGTTTGAGAATGCTTTAACTCCCCTGGCTCAGGGCTAGGAAATTCTGGGAACTGTAGTTTTGTGAGATATTTAGCCTTCTCTGTCAGAGAGCTCTGGTGCCCAAATAAACTACAATTCCCTGGATTCCCTAGCACTGAGCTAGGGCCGTTAAAGTGGTCTCAAACTGGATTATTTCTGCAGTATGTTTTTGACCAAGCTCTAAGGATGGTGAAAAATCAAGATGATTTAATTTTTGAAAACAGCCCAACAAATTTCAGCCTGGAAATATTTTTATGGCCTTTCTTTAGGGGCCGTTAATTCTATACTGTATTGTAGAATTGTTGTGATAAGGCTGTGCTTCATGTACATTTAATAAACTAGAATAGTATAATGCTCTGCCTCCTACTTCCTAACTGTCAGTTGCCAAGCATAAACTTTAGAGACGCTCTTTAGAATCCCTGCAGGATGATTTTTAAAATTGTAATGCATTATCTTGTCCCTATACAAGTTTATTTTGCTTAATAGGATTTTTTTAAAAATAACTGAAACAACTTATATGTAATTTGATACATGTACATATAATTGATTTTGTAAATTATATCTCTTTTGTTAGAATTAACTGTTATCTATGTGTCGTTCTCTTGTAACAGGGCCTGAAGAAGGCATAAAAATATTTCCAGGCCAACATGCATTTTCAAGAATAAAATAATCTTTTTTCAACATCATGAGACACTGTTATCTTTTTCACAATGGTGTTGTACTGCACTGGGATTGGAGTGGATTTCTCATTTAGCTAGGAAAAGAATAAACTCCCACAGTTCAGCTTGCAGGCCATTAGTTCTCTTCTTCAATGAGTTCCCTTGGCAGTTTACAAAGAATCAAAACTGCAATAAAAACCATTGAAAATGACTAGTAACTGAAATAAGACATTAATTTGAGATAATAAGACCATCTTCATTGAAAAAAAGATCATCTTGAAAAAGATAAATTCATCTTTCCCATTTTTCTATTTGGGCCTTAATACTGTATTAACATGCAGTTTTCATAACGGTTTACCTCCAACTCTGTTTTTCTAAGCGCCAGCTGAATTCCCAAACATTTTGCTCTTTTGTTGCTCAGTTAGAAACTTAGTTTCTTTTATTTTTTCCTCTTTATTCTATAGGTTACATCCAGTTACTTATACTTTCCTTTTGTTTATTTTTAACCAGTAATCTTTCCATATGCAGTAAGCTGCAATTCTATGCACTTTACAGACTGTGGTGGGTCAGTTAAGGTGACAACTACAGCCTTATTTAGGCATTTGAAATCTGTGCTACTGAAATTGTGAAGGAGCCAGTAGTACAGCGTTAGCCTTCGTCACAAGTTAAAAATTCACCAGTCAACAATGTTTTCCCCAGCAAACCACATGTGATTGATTCAGTCTTAAGGTAGCCACATCTACATACACAAGGTTCTCTTCATAAAACTGTAGATCCTAATTGACTGGGATTCTTGTTCTCTGGGGCATCACTAGGGGTGTGTGGGCTGCACCAGGTGGCACCCTATCAGACACATTTTTGCTGAAACAGGCTATGGCGTTCACTTACGTCTCTCTAAAATACTGAAGAGATTGTGCAAGTGGGGTGAGGCTTAGTGGGAGGAGAAAGGAGAGGCCCCATGTTTTTTTAATGTTAAATTTTAATTTTTTAAAAATTTTGAATAAATTTTTTTAAAATTTTTTTTCTTTAAAACGTTATATCTTACCAGATTTTCACATGTAAATACATTTAGGATGTGCATATATGATGATTTAAAAGTATAATTTTAATTTTGCTAGTAGGTTATGTCCCAACTATTGCCACTACATTCAGTGATATAAGCGGATTGCAATTTATGAGTAAAATTAGTACAAAAAACATAACTAAGGATTCTATATGGTGTGGTATTGGAAGAGGTCAATGGTGGTGTGACACCTTGAGTTACCGCTCCAGGTGACACCAACTCTTGTGATGCCAACCCTAGTGATACCACTGCCTAATCCTATGGAGGAAATTCTACACAAGCTGAAGCTGCACTTTGAGTAGAATCATGTCAGCACATGGACTGCTGTTGTAGTGACAGGGCTATCCATGTGTATTCCCACTGGCCCCCCTCATATACAGGGCAATGAATATAGTACTGGAGCAGGTCTCATTTCAGCTGATTATAGCCCCCAGATGGCAGGCTCTTAGTGCCATTGGTCAAAAGTCATAGGGATTCTGCTGTTATTTCATAGAGATCTGGTGGGGGAAAATGGAGGAATTGAGGGTAAAACATGTGATGGTTACAAGTCAGACACTGTTATCTACTCACCTCACGTCTATGAATGAAGCAAGGCAATTCTGCACAAAAGTTCAAAGTACACCAAGGGACTAAACAGACTGGCACTATATGTCACCATTGGGCTGGAGTGGGGACATGGTGACCATATGCTGGCCACCCTGACTCCTCCCTGATGCCAGTGTCATGCTACATGCTTGACTGCATGGCGGGCAGCATCTCACCATGTCTTTGGCGCAGCGTTTAGACATTCTGCGCCTAAGAACTGGTGAAAAGCCACTGCTGTGGCAGCAAGGGTGGCTTTTTGCTGGTTGCCGTTAACAAAATGAAAGACAATTATTCAACAAGTTTTACAGATAACAGACTGAAAGACAATTATCAAATAAGCAAGAAAATTTAACACAACTGCAGACCTCCCTCTTTCATTATGATATTGTAATTCTCCAATTACCTACAACTGCACACTGCATGTATGAATACAACACCTCAGATACAGCCCAATCATTTTTACCAGTTTAGCAACAGAAAAATCCTTTCTGGGCATTTAAAAGGACTAAAATGAGAAAACACAGGGAAACTGGAAGTAGTACCATGCTTTTTGTTGTGAGGCTCCTTTCTCACAACAGTTGTGTGTTTATTAACACTTATGTAAAATGCCACTGCAAATGCTTTTTTTTAAATGTACAACTGAGAAGCTTGCAAGGGCAGGGTTTTTTTTTAAATTGCAAGGACAGATTAATCTGTGCATATGACTGTATATGTGATAGCTCTCAAACCCTGCACTACTGTGGACCAGGGGTGGCATGACACCAGGGACATATTTTCCTGTAATGAGAAGGCTTAAGGTGAAAAATCACTCAGAAAGTCCCTAGAGGGCTTCATGGTCCTTCCATCTGCTCTCTCCTTGCCTGCTGGTATTCCAGCAGTGCTGCCTGCCAAGCAAGGTTACTATTATTGTTCTTTTAATTAAAAGGACTTCCATCCTCCTTATTTATTTTCTGATGTGAAAAATCATGGTGTCATAATCTCCATTTACAGACAATGGGTAGAACCCTGGGTTCCTGCCATCATTCCATCTTCAGAAATAGAGTATGTTTTCCATCCTCTTGCATAGAGCTGGGGATAACCCAAAACCTGCACACCTGCCAGTGAGACATAAACAGTCTTCCATCTCCATCTTCAGAATGAAAGTTTTGATGTAGACCTCATGATTACAGCAATGTATCTGACTTCTAGACTCTTCTGTTTCTATTGCAGGATGAAAACTTGAAAGCTTGCACAGTTTTGTTATCTTTTTGTAGGGTCCAATAAAGCTATTCCTGTTGTTGTGTGCTTTCAAATCATTTCTGACTTAGGGCAACACTAAGGTGAACCTATCATGAGGTTTTCTTGGCAGAATTTGCTTAGTGGGGGTTTGCCTTTGTTTTCCTCTTAGGCTCAGAGAGTGTGACTAATAAAGGTATTAACTGCCATCAAGTCGACTTCGACTTATGGTGACCCCAGAGTCACCATGAGTCAGAGGTGACTCAAGGACAGCTAACAACAACAAATAAAAGACCTCCAAGCCACCCTGTCATCAACAGCCTTGCTCAGATCTTGCAGACTTGTGACTTCTTTGAGGGAATCTATCCATCTGGAATGTAGTCTTCATCTTTTCCTACTTCCCTTGACGTAGCCAAGCATTATTGTCTTTTCTAGAGTCATGTCTTCTCATGATATGGCCAAAGTACAACAGTCTCAGGTTAGTCATCTTCACCTCTAGAGAGAGTTCAGGTCTGATTTGCTCTAGGATCCATTTGTTCTTTTTTTTAGAAGTCCACTGTATAAACAGGTATTATCAGACTATAAATTTTCTTTCTATCCACACCCAGCATTGTTACCTGTATTTTCTTATTTTCAGCAGGAGCAGGAATGGGAACTTTTAACTTGATTGAGGTACATTAATACATCTGTTATTCTTACTAGCAGTTTTACTGATACAGAGGTGTAGTACTGACCTTAGTCATCTTTCACTCCACTTTCATGTTACTCCCAATTCCAGAGCTTGGAAATGGAAGTGAGAATGAGAACCTTGTGAGTATGGAGTAGAAAACTTAGAATGCTTAACTCCAAATCAAAACTTCAACTAATTCTTGAGTTAGAATTCCATCCCAATTTTAATTTGGCTCCTCTTGCTTTGAAAAATATCTTTTAATTCTATTACAGATATTGAAGGATTCCTTATCCATGGATTCAACCATGCACAGCTTGAAAATATTTTAAAATATATATGAATTCCAAAAAGTAAACTCTCATTTTACCATTTCATATATGGGACACCATTTTGGTATGCTGTTATATTTAAAGGAATTAGAGCATCCATGGATCTGGGTATCCACGGAGGGTGTTGAAACAAAACCCCAGTAGATACCAAGGGCTCATTGTATTAATTGGTTGTGTAATTCCCCCCCCCCCCCCCAAATCACCTTTACTGCCCCTTGTTAGGGAAAAAAAGTGATCTAAAAAGGATTGACTGAATTAACATAAACAAATGACCTACAGCATCCCCATAGTAAGTAGAGTATCATCTCTGAAGGTTTCAGCTGTCAGGAAGTAACACTAGCACTAGTATCCTGCCCATACTGCTTTCAGTTCAGTGAGGTTGATCTTCCACTTTTTACCTTCATTCTTTCTGTTGTTGAGCTGATTGAACTGCTCTGTAAACTCTGCCAGTGATTCCTCAATAGTCTCTGTCCGGGGAACCGAAAGGGAAAAACGCCGCTTGAAAGTTTTCATCTTGTTCATTGTATCCTGTACACCAAGATAGCAGCAGGATCTGGTGGGAAGAAAAAGAAAAATGATGAAACTCACTTGTTCTACTCATGAACAATTCATATAGTTTGGGGTTGGGCCTTATTACATATCTGGTGAGAAGGATATACTATTCCTTGGCCTGAGTTCAACTAAAAGTGACAGCAGCAATTCTGTGATTTTAGAGACAGACTCTCTTGATTGTTATTAGGGATGGAAATACTGTATATACTCAACTATAAGTCGGCCCCATGTATAAGTCAAGGCCAACTTTTGGGGCCAAAATTTAGGATTTTTATATGATTCATAGATAAGTCAAGGTTCAGATGTAAGGAGGGAGCCCAGCTGGGGAGAGGCTACAGGATGATCAATTGCCTTTTCCAGCCTCTCCCTAGCTAGGCTTTCCACAGGGAAGGAAGCTCAGCTGTGAAAAGCCTGCAGGGCAATCGATCGCCTTTCCCAAGGCTTTCCCCCATGGAGCTAGCTCAGCTGGGAGAAGTTACAGGGTGATTGGTCACCCTGCCCAACCTCTCCCCAGCTGGGCTGTCCCTTGGATCATACCGTATTGACCCACATATAAATTGGCCCAGTTTTTGGGGTCAATTTTTTTGACCTAAATTTCTCAACTTATACATGAGTATATACAGTAATATTCAAAAATATTTGAAGAATGATCGAAAAATATTTGACAAGTTAAAATGATGTCTTTTAATTATTGTAACCCGCTCCGATTGATGACAGAGGAGCGGGCTATAAATAAAATTATTATTATTATTATTATTATTATTATTATTAAGTGAATCATCACAGTTTAGTACTCACCGTTTGCAAAATTTACACATTTTTTTTTTCTTTGCACAGAAAATAGCATTTTCGGAACAGGAAAGAGTATTCCTCACCCTTGGAAAATAGTCTTTCTGACAGAAATAATATCTTCTGCACAAAAAATGTTGTTTCCTGTACAAAAAATGCTGGGCAGTTTTCAACGGTTTTATCACAGAAGGTAGAAAGATGCCAAAATTGTTCAATGCTTCTATTGAGAACTAATTTAGCAGACATGTACATCCCTCATTGTTATAGGGCTGCCACAGTGGTCCTATGCTGAGATTGAGTAGGACCGATCATATTCTAAAACATGGAAAAGGAAAAGATTCCACAGTTTATTCTCCAAAAATGGTTCAACAGATTGATCTGTCACTTAACAGTATAGGAGAAATTGGTCTGGTCTGCATCCATTCTGAAGCAAAAATAGGGAATAGTTTTATTAAACAGGAGTTTAAAATTCAAGGAGTGCCCACTGTCATCTGCTTTATCACACTAGGGGGCAAACAGGATTTAAACGAGAGTTAAACAAGAGTTAAACAGGAAATGTCCTATGATAAACATTGGACATTTCCTGTTTAACTCTGGACTCTTTCAAACGGGAGGAATTTCTCCCAATTCCGAATGGAGCCAATGGGGATTCCTGTAAATTCGTTTGTTTAGCGAATTTACCTGAACCCCTGCTCCGTTTGGAAGGCATTCGGAATCACTTCCCATTAGCCGAAAATAACCCCCCCTTGCCCGAAATCGCGTGAGAAGCTTAAATTCGCAATAACGTGAAACCCCAGGATTGCATTTGGATTGCCCTTGGATTATACTTCCAATTTCCCACGTCTGAAAGAGTCCTCTCATTTAACTCTCGTTTAAATCCTGCTTGCCCCCTAGTGTGATAAAGCAGTTTGTCTAACTAAGTCCCCTGACTTGTTTTCAGATAGCTGGCAAATGGTTAAAAAAAAAAAAGTACCCCTGACTAAAATCTCAAAAAGGTAGTCTCAGGAGGAAAAATCTTCCTCCACAACAAGAAGGAAGCTATTCTGTTCATACAAATGACACTTCACTGGAATGATTGCTTCCTAATTTGAAGAAGCCAGCTGAAAACACTCTTTGTGTACTTCCAGATATGACATGAGCTAAGCTCCCAAATGCACAATGGTTGCACAGGCATTACAGAATAAATCCATGGTGTCATTTATTGAAATTCTGCGATTTATAAACAAGCCTATTGCGTAATTTATAAACTAAACATAGGTTGTGAAACCTAAAGTAACATATTTTGGCCGCCTGATGATGATCATAGAATCCTAGAATCCTAGATGATTTTATTCATTTCCTATCTTTTCTCCAATATTGGGATTCAAAATGGTTTACAGAATATTAAAACCAGAACAAATTGGAAACATATTTAAACATCAGTAAAAATGCATAAACCTCTTTTTCAAGTAAACAGCTTAAAGAATTATTTGTAAAACCATTTAAAAAAATCATTTAAAACAGGATATAAAAACGAAACAGCACAGCATTAAAAGCCCATTTCAGTCAATTCCCAAAAGCCTACTGAAATAGGATTTTTCACATCCTGATGGAAAAAAACTAAGGAGGGATCCATCCAAGGATCCCTAGGGAAGGATTTCCAAAGTCTGGGAGCTGCCACTGAGAAGGTCCATATCCTCTCATGGGAAAGGAATGGCAAGAAAGGAGACAATCCTGTTTTCTTTATTATTATTTTTAAAGTTCACAACTTTTATACATCACAAAACGGTCCCAAGAAGCATCAGCACCAAGATCATTTTGGACCAATTTTGTGGTATGTGAAGGCATCTTTTGAAAGTCTGACAGGTTCTAGTTTTATTTTTTAAAACCCTATTTGAAAGTTGAGGCACCAGGTGAAGTAAACACATAAAGATTAGAAGCATGCTAGCCTTGCTTCCCCCCATGACAGGTTTCCTTCCCTCTCCTCAGTGTTACGTAATGGTTTGAGTGTTGGACTATAACTCTGGAGACCAAGGTTTGAATTCCAGATCGGCCATGTAAACCTACTGGGCGACCTTGGGTAAGTCACACTCTCTCAGCCTTAGAGGATGGCAATGGCACCCCCCCCCCCTGAAAAAAACTTGCCAAGTAAAGCTCATGATAGGTTTGCCTTAGGGTTGCCATAAGTCAGAAACAAGTTGAAGGCACACAATAACAAAAACCTCATGTGAAGGACTGCTTTCAAAAGAGGATAGAGCCCCCTATGTGTGGAGAGGCTCTATTTAATCTAGTGTTCTGGGCTGCATGAAGAGCACCCATGGATTTAGCATGCATTCTTCTTCAGAAAGCCATCTTCCATGCATGGAATAATGATAGGAGGGGACAAGGCTAGAGAGCTCCCCTCCTCAAGTATTCACTCCACCTAGTTCTTGAACACCATGAGAGATGAATTAAGAGTTAAGAATTAAGCATTTCTGAGCTCATTTCTGAGCTAGATTGCCCACATTCTAATCAGGCCACTTTTGCTCTCCTTTACCTGAGGAGTGATTCATTCTAAAAACAATACCAGATGGTTACTGTCTGCAGCTTCAAACTGGTTCTGTCCTTTCTTACTTTTCCGGGCTAAATTTTAACCTTAAATCAACAGCAACATGGATTCTCAGGTATTTGGGAATGGCTTTATGGCAAAGCCAGGAGTCTTCTTCGAACAGAAGCCCTCTCCCCTATGGTCTCTTCCAACTCTATGATTTTCCAAGAGAGGGGCATCTTCAAAACACTCACATTTCAATATTACCTACTACTACATCAAATGCTGGAGCAGGGGTACACACATTTCCTTTTTTCGAGGGGCTGTATTCTGCCAGGGATTAATAGCAGATGAAGTTGAATCCAGTAGAAGACAGAATCAGAACCAAAAGCAATGAGGGGACAACTGTTTTCCCTTTCTTTCTGACAATCCTTTCCTCCCCTCAGTGTCATGTTCCTTGGTGCTTGGCTGAGTGCATGAGGATGACTTGACAGGCTTTTGAAATTAGATCAAGAATATATACAAAATTTGGTTGAGAGTTAGAGGTTCTTACTCTAGAAGAGTAACACAAAATCACCTTGGCAGATCTTTTGAGCGACAGTGTATAGATTTTGCAGCCTGGGGTTAAGGTGAATAATAACCATGGCCTGCCAAGTTGTTTGACACCCAAGACAAATAAAATAAAATAAAATAAAATATAAAAAAGAGTAAATAAATTAAATCACAGTCCATAGGCTGCTTTTCCATGACTTCCTAAATCAGCTGCCTGAGTCAACTGCCTCACTTTGCCTAGTAGCAGGGCCATCCTCGTTTATTTCAGCTCCCATGCAGTTATTTGGCAGCCTTTGGATGGAAAAGCAACCTCTCATTGGAGATAGATTGTTAGAATAAGACAATCAAAAACTGTACATCTTGTGCCTCTGTTAATTAACTTTGGTTTCACAAGAACATTTCAGCTGCTAATTAGCAGATGCATCCAGGGCAATGCAGATCAAGCTGATTGAAATCTGTGTCCAGACACATTTCCCCCCATATATGTGCAGCAGCAATCATCATCATAATAATAATCATCTACTACTACAACACTTGTCAATCAAACTAACAATAATAAAAAGCAATTATACAAAGGAAATGTCAGGTGTTGAGATCTAAACTACAAGTAGTGTGGTCACTCAACTATTACCATTTAGCAAAAAGAGAAAGCATAACCCAAAGAATAGACAAAAGAGGATACCGGTTTGCATAAAATTTAAGTATGCTACTTTGAATGTATAGATGAAAATTAAGAAATAATTCATGTCACTGAGATAGAAATTCAATGCATCACAATATGGTAGAGAAGACTGAGACCTGGTGAACCGTGTCACCATTTTATCAGCTGTCCAGGTCTTGTTCTCAGGTACTTTCGATGTCTGAACTAGAAAAAATTAGACAAGATACTGAAGTGTAAAGATATAACACTAACACTAGGATCACCTGAGCCATTATACAGATATGAAAGCTGGACAATGAAGAAAGTAGATAGGAAGAAAATAATTTCATTTGAGATGTGGTACTGGAAAAGAGTGCACAGCCAAAAGGACAAACAACTGGGTCCTCAAACAAATGGGTCCAGCATGAATTCTCCCTGGAAGCCAAGATTACTAAATTGAGGCTGTCATACTTAGGTCACATCATGAAAAAGCATAGCTCAGAAAAGGCAATAATGCTAGAAAAGCTGGAAGGCACCAGAAAGTGAAGAAAACTGCATAGCAGATGATTAGACTCAATCAGGGAGGTCTTGGTCCTGAACCTGTAGAACCTATGCAGAGTAGATGAGGATTAGGGATCTTGGAGATGTCTCATTCACAGGGTCACCTGAGGTCGACTTGAAGGCAGTTAACAACAAATAACAACAATCTTTGAAGCTGCTGCTCTCCCTATCATTCTTTGTCAAAAGACCAGACCTGGATCTGATAGCCCTTCAAAGAGAAGCCCCTTCTCTGTAAAGCAGGAAACATGGATACCGTAAGCACAGGTCCAGTAACAATGTTATTTTGTTATTTTATTTTATTTTATTTTGCATAATATTGTCATGCAGTATTAATGGTCTTATTATTTTTGTTTGTTACTCAGAATTATATGAAGGGAGACTGGGTCTGAAGGAAATCAAACAAGCCAAGAGGGTGCTTTCAGTCTCACACTAATTGGGAAAATGGATGTCAGGGGCTGCATCACGGAGGTAACATTCCTAGACACAGTAAATGACGGTGCACTGGAAGAGTTGTCATGGGAACTGAACACACAGAAACTGACCCTGGACATAATCCTGAATGGTGCCAAGAACCCAGTGTGAGATTTGTTGTCAAACTAATGCAGATACCAATCTCAGTGATATGAAATTCAGTATATCTTTAATGTTTTCAAGCTCCAGTCATAATTGATTTCAAGTTAAATGTCTAACATAGTAAAGAAAAAATATATAAGAGGATTAAAGGGAAAAGTCAACATGCAAATGTCTTCAGAACACATGGGGATGATTAAAAATCACATTATACCGGTATAAGAGATATAGAATGTATGTCACAGGTTAAAAAAAGATGCAACTAAGTCTAATCAAATATTAGCATGATTAATGAGTTGAGTCAAGAAAGCTACAAGAAAGCACAAAAGTGTCTCTTCAATAGTGGAAGAGTTGTCCAAAGGGGGACAAGTGCTGATGAAACAATTGTTGACAATATAGCAAGCCAAAAATTTTTAAAAAATGAAAACTGACTGACATATTGCTAAAAATGCAGACATGAAACAGCAACTATTTCTATAAATACCTCTGCAGGAAGCAAACAAGGGACTTACCAGTGAAACTGCCTGTCAGTGCACTCAGGTCAGACAAAAGAGAATCCTTCTTCAAACAATGTATTACTAATTTATGAAATCTGCTGCCAAATAGATTAGATGGCTTTAAAGGTGAACACAACAAATGCACAGGGGAGAAATCTGTTAAAAAATACTGGTCATGGCAGATAAACAGGAAAGGATCAGTGGCAATATGCTGGTGGGCTTTCTAGCTATTTTGGTCCACAGGACACATTTTGAATACAGTGTGCTAAGGCAGAACCCTCCTCAAGCAACCAAGGGCTGATCCTCTCTGCTTCTGTATTCCTCCACTTTTGTTCATACATGATATAACCAAACATACAAATTGCAAAGGGATAAACCATGTTAGTCCTCTAGCAAAAACATCTGAAGTTCCACAACAAAGTATAACATGATCTTATGAGGAATATAGTCCAGCTCATTAGAAGCCTGGAATACTATCCAGAAATTAAGGTATATATGCAGTACATGGAACTGGAGTGGGATGTATATATCTGCCTATCCAACTATCTGTCTTCTGGGCGATATCAAAAACTTTGAAGGAGATCTGCTAATGCCTATGCATACAGATTTGGAGCATACACTTCATTAAACAGAGATTGTTTCCAAAATATATGAAAGCTAAAACCTTTTCAGCCTCAAGGACTAATTCTATTTGTCCAACTGCTAAGGTGTACACACCTGCAGTGTGCACACATTATGGTTTATTTCCAATGCAATTATCCTCCTTCACTCCGCTGGTTCTTGCAGCTGCTCAGCAATGTGGATGCAACCTGACAGAGCTGACCCTTAGGGAGTTATTGATAAAAACATATGATGCTGGAAACATCATTTACTTCACTTTACTTTTCTTATATATTTTTTATCTCCATATCTCTCTACCCTACATAAATTACATCCAGTTTGATTTCTATGGGGATTATTTTGCTTTAATTTCATCCTTAGCTCTGCTGTTTCTAGTTTAATTACTCCTTATTTTTCCATTTTTGCACTCTCTTCAGGAAATTATTCTACCACACACCTTGCAGTATGCTGATCATATTGAGAAGGGAATCTTATTTAAAAAACACAACAGCACTAGGAATATGCTGTATTGGATAAAGAAGCTACAGCATGCCTGAAGTTAAAACTAATAATAGATGTTGAATCAAACCTCCACATCTGATGGCATGTATTTGCTGGGATGAGGAAAAGATGAAGAACATTTCTATTCTTCAGGCTCTGAAGATGTACTTGAAAGTCTGCGAGCAAAAGAGGCAAAAACAGAACTGAACAAGACCCAGGACTTCCCAGTTGCTAGGGCCTCATATAACACTGTTTCCTTCATTCAGCAGAAATATCTATAAACAAAGTATATATATAGCCCTCTCTGTTATACTATATTCCCATTCAGAAGGGATAGAGGAAATTTACCCTGACTCCTGAAATCATTCAACAACAGTTACTAAATGGCCCATCCAAGGAAGACATGTGAGCCCCAAAGCAATGACAGTTCCATCAATGTCAAACTAAAAAGCATGAACACAGATCAGTGACAGATGTAGTGAATGGATAACTAGCCCCAAACTGCTAACACAGAGAAGATATGGGATAGAAAAACAACAGAGTGGAACTGATTCTTTCTGGTTTCATAGTTTTTGGAGAGATTCTCCCATTGGCAATTCTGGAATTCCAGAAGCCAGTTTTGGCCAGTTAACATAACCATTTTAAATTCCAGTCCACAAGACCTTTGCTACTTTAATGTTTATTTTGATATTTATCATGACCTTGTTCCTCTACATAAAAACAAAAACAAAGCTTACATGACATGGATGTGATTTACCAGAGCCTATCATTTTCTACCGTTCTCCAGAGGTATATCTATTCAGAGCTCTTTGAAATGTTAAATAAATTCCTTTACGGATTCATTTAATTAATAGCCCACACATTGATTTCCCAGGCTTTTAACATGTGCATGTATATCCATGAAGAAGAATGGTTCTGAAGATCCAAGTGCACATCTGACATCCTTATTTCAACATTTCCCTTTCTGATGAAATATATCGCATTCTGCTATTGTGCCTCGCAACTCATCTAATTTTTTTAGTCTTAAACAATCATGTAGAATAAGGAAAGCCTGGCTAGCAGCCATGTGGCTTATGGAGATATTGACAGAGGTTGAGATGAGAAACCCCCTTCCAGTCAATCAGTATTGCTAAAATCCGTCCTTTCCTCTCAGCCTCCACCACCAAGACTCTGGTCCATGCCCTAGTGGTATCGCGACTAGATTATTGTAACCTTCTGGACAGAGATTAAAGGATGGAGGTGAGAGAGAGGAAGCCCTGTCAGAAGAAGGTTACAATAATCTAGTCGTGATACCACTAGGGCATGGACCAGAGTCTTGGTGGTGGAGGCTGCATGTATTATCACATCTGCACTCAGCTGCACGTATTATCACATCTGCTCGCCGCTTTGACCATATTTCTCCCCTCTTATCCTCCCTTCACTGGCTCCCCTTCCCCCTGTGCATCCAAGTACAAGCTTTTGTTGTTGACTTTCAAAGCCCTCCACGGACTGGCCCCTCCTTACTTGTCTGAACTTCTTTCTCCTCACACTCCTTCTCGTACCCTCCGTTCTGGTAGTCAAGGTCTCCTGTCCCAGCCGAGGATCTCCACTGCCCTGTCGTGGATTCGTCCCTTCTCACTTGCTGCCCCTCACTCCTGGAACCTTCTTCCCCCACATGTGTGCCTCATCACTTCTCTAACCAGATTCAAAATTAAGTTAAAAACTATATTGTTTAGGGAAGCATTCCCAGGATTGTGCCATCTGCCCCAGGATGCCTCCTTATAACTATGTATTAAGAAGCCGTGCTCTCCCTCCAGTCCATCTGCCTTGGTCCTGGCCCCAAAGGGAGAGAAGAACCACTGGACCTCATCCCCTTCCCACCACCTTCCCCTTTTCCTTTTGTGTTGTCTCTTTTAGACTGTAAACCTGAGGGCAGGGATCCGTTTAATTTAAGATTGTATGTACAGCACTGTGTAAATTTACAATGCTATATAAATAAAGGATGATGATGATGATGATGATATTGTAATGACTTGACAGTTCTCTGATGAACCAGAACTGCACGACTCCTGGAAGCAACTGAAGCAGTGCTCTGCTCATACCAAGTTGTCCTGTGTTAGTCAGCTACTACAATGGTTTTAGAGAAGAAAAGTAGGGAGGGAAAGAATTGTCACTGATGTTTGTTTCTTGGGGAAAACGGGTCTCTCAACACTTAGGTAACCTGATCAGAAAGAATAACACAATGCTAAGAATTTGTGTACACCTTTCATTTGGTATACATGCATGCTGTAGTGTTTTGGGAAATTATTCTGCACAGAGTACGTGTGTGTGTGTGTGTGTGTGTGTGTTTGTGAAAGACACATTTCTGTTCAAATCCCCTTCCCCATTTCCAGTTATAGTGGGCCCTTGTTATCCACTGTGGGTTGGTTCCAGGCCCAATACAATAAAATAATACTGTCCATTCCCAAAACTACTGCTGATAAGTTCCATTCAATACAATGGCATAGAAAATATATTAAATGGAAAAATCAAGGTTTGCTTTCTGGAATTTATATCTTTTTAAAGCATTTTCAAGCTGTGGATGCTTGAATCTGTGAATTAAAATATCCACGGATAAGGAGGGCTGACTGTACATGTTTTTTGTGAAAAAATGCTGTTTTCCACACAATCCCCCTATATAGCTATTTTTTTTCTAGTGAAAATATGCTTTTGTACAAAACTGACTTTCACATAAAACACACAGTTCCCTGAAACCCAGATTTTTGTGTGTGGAAAAATCATCTTTTTTGTTGAAAAGCACTAATTTAACACAAAAGAACATGTGGTTTTCTGGAACAATTTTTTGCATGAAAAAACACTGCCTTTTGTAACACACACACACACACACACACATGTCCTAAAACCAGTTTGCAGAGAGTCATGTGGTTTCTTTGTGCAAGACTATTTTCTTTATGAAAAAACTATTTTGCACAAAACATGTGGCCAATTCAAAAACATTATTTTTGCATGAAAACCCCATTGATTCCATGCAAAACATGTATACTTCAGTGCAGATTAAGTTCATGAACAACTTCAGGATATGAAAATGCCAGGAAAGAACTATGCAGAAATACTTATTTTCTCCCACAGCAGGGAGAAAACTGCAGAAATTATTTGTTCTCGCCTATGAGGACTAAACATCCAAATATTTATAGCCCTACTTTAAAAAAAGGTCAAACAACAACAATGAAAAGGTAAAAGGGATCTGGCTTGCAGAATGTTCAGGGTTCTAGCCACTCAATTCCATTTTCCTCTCTCCTATATTTCAATTCTTCCCTTTCAACCAGCAACACGTATTCCACGTGCTGATATGCTCAATCTTCAGTGGGTTGGTTCCTATTATGAGCTGTTATTCATTGGTAATTCTGCAAACCGTGGGGGTAAAGCTTGTGAAATGCTTCCATATTTGGTGTAGGTGATGGTACTATTTAGCTATACCAGTAGCATTTAATGATTCCTCATTGTCAAGATGCACTTGTTATGAGCTGAACATTCTTACTGGAATTCTTGCCATATTGGAAGACAGAGGAGGAATGAAAGACATGGATCAAATTCCAGAGATTTTCTCAGTGACTAGAACACGAGACAATGGTTTTCAAATTACAAGAGATTCCATGTAAACATAAGCAGTACTTTTTAAAAAACCTGTAAGAGCTGTTCAACAGTAGACGAGATTGCCTGAGATAGTGGTGGACTCTCCATCTCTGGAAGTCTTTGAACAAAGGTTTGATGGGCACCTTTTAGGGGTCCTGCAGTGGTGTATTCCTGCATGGCAAGGGGTTGGATTAGTTGGCCCTTATAACCCCTTCAATCTATAAGATTCCATGACTGTATATTTCAATTGTTCCAAATATCTAGTTTCTCTCAGTGTACTGCAGGTGTGTACAGTTGGCCCTCCTTATCCATGGATTTTTTATGCATGGATTTGAGCATACACAACTTGAAAATATTCCCAAAAAACATACATTCCAAATAGCAACCTTGATTTTCCATTTTATATATGAGACACCATTTTGTTGTGCCATTATATTTAATGGGACTTAAGCATCCACGGATTTTGATATCCACAGAGGGTCCTGGAACCAAACCCCAGCGGATAACAAGGGCCCACTATACAACCTTTTTACTTCCAAGGACTACCTGGAACAATGCAGATGGGGACCATACCCACTCAAACACATATCCACATCCATTCAAATGAACATGTACACCTTCCTCATTCCCCTTCCCTCCATATATGCATACCTGAGCACAGAGGGCTTTGGCCTCCCTACTCTGTGCTCTCTTTGCACCTGCCCCCCAGCTCCAGGTAGCTGAAGGGCATGGAAGAAAGGTGGGTATGTTCAGCCTGGAGAAGAAAAGGTTAAGATAGCCCTGTATAAGTATTTGAAGGAATGTCATACTGAGGATGGAGCAAGCTTGTTTTCTGCTGTTCCAGAGAATAGGACCGAGAACAATGGATGCAAGCTACAGGAAAAGAGATTCCACTTAAACATTAGGAGGAACTTCTTGACAGTAAGAGCTGTCCAACCATGGAACAAACTCCCTCAGAATGTGGCAGAGTCTCCTTCTTTGGAGACTCTTTTAAACAGATGCTGGATGGCCATCTGTCGGGTGTGCTTTGAGTTCCCACATCACAGGGCATTGGACTGGATGGCCCTTAGGGTCTCTTCCAACTCTATGATTCTATGATAATTTAATCAGGGTGGACTGCCTTTAGGGGTTATTTTCCCCATGCATCTTTTCCCATTAAAACAGTGCTCCTATTGGCCAACCAAGTAGCTGTTTGCTAGGCTGCTGGGACCACAATTGTGCTGAGAATGTGGGTGAACAGGAGCAGTCATCTCCACATACTCTGCACCCTGGCACAGTTGTGCTCATGACACCCTGCTAAACCTATTTTTGGAAAGGCAAGGGAGCATGGGATCTCTACTCATGGTCCATATTTCTCAGTGAAACTGCAGCTGCAGAAAGGTGCAAGAAGAAAATCTAGTGGTGGAGAGCAGCAGAGGCAGTTTGGGGGTCTGCAACTTGGGCTCCATGGGCTGCCTATTACCCATGGACTATGGATTGGGCATACATAGTATACTGTGAATGTAACTGTATACTGCGAATATAACACACAACTATGGGTTGTGCGTACATAGTATACTGTGAATGTAACTAACTGCCAGGCCATGGTGCAGTTTGTTGTCCAGCTGATCCCATGATAGGATATGTGCACAAATGATGATCATATTCCACACCGATGTGGTCAGATTCAGCATCCAATGCTAACATACTGCCTTTTTATGGCAACAGAATACTTGGGTTAAATGCCTCTATACAAAAAAGCTTAAAAGCTTATCTGTAAGTGACACAAACACTCTGTAAGCTAATTTAACACTGTTGCCAGGGGAAATGAGTAAAACAGTCATTAACCTGCAGTGCCTCAAGACCTATGCATTCGCTTGTGGATTCAAAGTTTATTTTTTGCTTCTTTCTTTTTATATCTGACCCGAATACAACACTCACCCTCTCAGGATGCCAAGCAGCCTTTGGTGATCCTATGCTCCATAAGAGCCATGTTCAAGGAGTGCCTGAGGATCATATATTGGAGTTGCCTGGCAACTACTTATTCCACCTACTTTTTGCATGTGTATGAGTATGTGTATGAGCCTTCAGGGCACCTGCTGCCTTAGGCAAGGAATACTCAGAGGTGGTTTTGCCAGTTCCTTCCTCTGAAATATAGCTTACAGCACCGTATATCTGCTGAAAGAGCCATGCCAGTAAATGAGGATAGCTGAGGGGGAACAGAGGATTGGGGAAGGAGATCAGGGGAGATGACACAGAAAAGCATGTTAATCATGACATACCAAAACCACTGCTAGTTACTCCTACATCCAACATCTAATTACCTAACAAAATTTAGTCAGGATAACACAGCAAAACAACTAAGATCCCTGTAGTACCTTAACATCTAATCGTTTTATTATAGTATGGGTTTCTGTGAACTATATGTGCACAATGTGTGATCTATAATTTCAGGTGTATGTACAGTAAATGGAGCTAGAGGTGGGGTTGTAGACAGTGAGGTCAAAAGGAAGTTAAGTGCAGAACGTATGGTTAGTCACAATTACCCTGTTAATACTGGTCATTCACAAAACTGCTCCTGATAATCCAAACATCCTGGGTTTAGGTAAGCCATTTAACAGATGTAATGTAATAAGGTCATTAGGAACTTCCTAATGAATTGTAACATCAATCTCTTACTCTAATCTCCCTTTGACATTTCTTTGCTCCATCGTGGGTTGTGTTTTTTTAATCAGTGACAGTATGTCCTGAGAGGCTGACATGCTCTCCTACTGGTCTTTGAATACTGTCATTTATGCTTATACATATAGAATACAGTAAGGGATTGCTGGCAGAGTATGGCATATAATACAAGCAAGTGAAATAATCTCGTATGTCCATTTTATGGTGACATGTTAGCTCTTGTAATGTTGCTGCCAGATTAGGCATGGGCCAAGGCTGGCATTGGGGTTAATTGGTTCCCCACTTGGGTTAATTACATAGCATGGTACTTGTATTTATATCCTTGTTGTGGATATAACCTTCCTTTGGTCCCCATTCTACAACAAGATGTTGTACATCTTGTTATTGAGTAGTTGCTAAAGTGCTAGTGTTCTCTTGCAGAGGTCTGTCACCCAAGGCCTGTGGGAGGGAGGTATCAAGGCTAGGATGGCCTGTGCCCCACTAATATGTCTGAATGATTTAACTGGGAGCTGTAGGTAACAACAAGTGCTGTTTTGTCCTCTTGCCTTCTACATCTTTCCTGTCAATACCAATCTGTTCATGTCAATTTGCTGTTGGTGTTGTTTCTGTGGGTACCATTTTTGTCTGTTGAGTTCCAACAGATACCCTTGTATCATAGGATTTGGCTTTGGACAATGATTTTTGTACAGGCTAGAAGCAGAAAGTATAGCAGTATGTGTATACACATACATTAACACACACACACAATACTTATTGTCCATTATGCAGTTGTTTACTTGTGTTCAGAAAAAGAACTGGTATTGTGGACTTGTCCAGACTTAGATTTATGGTGGGACATAAGTAATTCAAATGTTGCTGGGACTTCTCAGCTGATTCTTGACCATAAGTCCAGATGATCAAGATTTCATAAACATATCTCAACTAGAGCAGCAGCTCTTAGATTGTTCCACCTCAGTCATGAAAATGTTGGTATACTGTAAGCCATGGCAGTGCCACCAATTTGTAAACAACTTTCTTCCCCAAACCGAAATGACAGCATGCACAAAGTGGCAGAATTTGGTAGCTAGACACATTGTAGTTGCGTCCAGAATTAGATTTGTGAGGGCTTGCAGTTTATCTTTGTGGTGATAAAAGACTTCAACATCCATGGTAGCTAGGATAATATTTTCTGGAAGAGTGTCAATGGTTTGTTCATTTCTTCAGGGATTTAGTTCAGTCCTATACATAACTTTGAGTACTGGATTGATAGCATACAGCCAGAAATCCCAGTAGAGACAGCAATGATGGCTGAGAGTGAGACACCCAGGACTGCATCATTTGTGTGTTTTGGACAGCAGATGGACGATGCTTCATTGAGACTCCCGTGGTGTGTCTATATAGACTTACTAGATTACCGCACTACACTCTTATAGTGCTGCTATTCCACTTTAACTGCTCTGGCTGCCTCCTGTTGCATTCTGGGACTTGTAGTTGAGGGAGGGGCATTTAGAATGTTCTTAGGCCTCACTGAACTACACACACCAGAATGCAATAGGAGGCAGTGGAATAATGGAATGGCAGCACTATAACAGTGTAGTGCAGTAATGTAGTTAGTCTTGCACATCTGTTTAGACTTCCTTCACTCCAATGTGTAATTCCTTTTAATATTACCCAGTTGGATTTGCAGGCAGAAGCTTGCAAAATGGTGTTGGAAAGCTGATTGTTGCCTTTCTACCTGTAATCGACCTTTTTCATGATGGCAACAGATCTTTCATTCTCACCCTCTTTAATTATGATTATCAGTATTGTTTCTGAGGCTGAAAGCCATCACATTTTGCATAGCTGAAACTACATTGTTTGCTGGTTATCTCAGTTTGAATGCAGCAGCAGAAGCATTATGTTTAAAAATTCATTCCAGTACTGTAAACATTAGAGGTGTCCATGCAGTAGATGTCTTTAATGGGGTAGTACACTGAGCAGATGCCTGTAATGTGTTAGTACACTGTTCACTGGTATACTAGGTAGATACCCGTGTTTTCCCCAAAATAAGACAGTGTCTTATATTATTTTTTGCTCCCAAAGATGTGCTAGGTCTTATTTTCAGGGGATGTCTTATTTTTCCACAAAGAAGAATTCACATTTATTGTTGAATAAAAAAATAAAAAATAACATTTATTATACATTGTATATATATTTATATACAAAAATTTTTCTAGGTCTTACTTTTGGGGGAGGCGTTATATTGAGCAATTCAGCAAAACCTCTACTAGGTCTTATTTTCTGAGGATGTCTTATTTTCGGGGAAACAGGGTGGCAGTTGCCTTCTGGTGCACTGGTTAGTATTGTTATTGATATATTTCTTGAGCTGTAGATGGCAAAAAAAAAAAAAGTCATCTGCAGATCACCACAGAATTGTATCTTATATGTGAATTTGGTCAGGTAGGATACACTTTGTGAAAGAACATCTTACCGTATATTTTCTTTTGCACATGACAAGTGAGGAATCATGAGAAATCTTGAGAAGTTAACAAAACAAAGCTCTGATTAAAAAAAAACCTCCTTGTTGTAGAATGGGAAGGAGGCTTTAACTGGGGTGGGTGGGTTGTTGTTGTTGTGTGCCTTCAAGTTGTTTCCCTAAGGTGAACCTGTCACAGCGTTTTCTTGTCGAGATTTGTCCAGAGAAGGATTTGCTTTTGCTTTCCTCTGACAGAGTTTAAAAGTTCTAAACTATCTAATTTTTGCAGTTGTGGAGTCCAGAAAATATCCCTCTCATGCCAAGAATGAATTAGTGACTGAGCAACTAGAATAAATAAAAAAAGATTTTGTTTGGTAATCTTGATGAAGCATCAGAAACTGTGTCAAGCCACTGTGACAATTAGGTGTAAATTTGCTTATCTAATTTATCTAGAAATTGTTGCTAGGCAACTAAACAAATGACAGTCTCCTGTATCAACAGAAAGCCAAAATGAGCCTCAGCACTACAAGTTTTAGGTATGTCAGAGAGGGACAATTGCGGAGGGTAGGAGCAAACCCTCCTTCTGTGTGTCCCACTGTGGGCTACAGTATTTACATTTTGGACATACTACAAGTGATGCTGTGTTACTTATGGCCACCATTTTGGCAGCTGGGGATGAGAGCAGGGAAATCATGTATATTGCTTTAAGCTCCCTGAAGAAATGCAGAAAGTAAATATCACTATGATTCTTATGTTCTCATAATAAGAGTTCATCATTACCATGTTCCTTTGAGGCATCTCTGTAAATTTTCCTTTACAGAGAAGCTGTAAAACAGAAAATGGAAAGGCTTTATTATATTGCTGGGCACAAATGGCCCCCTTTTGATTGCTTAGTTGGGACGCTTATCCAACCTTATGAAAAAGAAGCCATTAGCTGACCAGTCAATTCCTGTGTTGGCTGACAAACGTTACCAACATTAATTCTTTAAATGCTACTTCTAGTTAGCAAGCTATATTACAAGTCTGAAAATGTTTACCCTATCAACACTTTCTAATCTACAAGCATTATTCATTGTGTGAATCTGGTAAGAGGCAATAACTTTTGCTGACACTTTTAATGTGGTGCAGCCAAAGATGAAAATAATCTTATACCATCTTAATACATTATGATATTATGGTATATGCTTTTGAGGACTGCAGCCCCCCTTCATCCACTCCAACAGCAATTTCTTCCTGTTCATTCTTGCAATGCCCAGGACAACAACCTCTGAAGACAGAAATGCAATCCTCTTGCCCTATTCTTAGCCATGCCTGAATCACCTGGCCCTGATTCCCTAATATCCCTAATATTTCTGTTGAGAATTAATCATGGTAATATTGCACAATGTGTGCTACAATGCACACAGACAGACACAACTCTAGTGCTAACTTTGTCAACAAATGTAGAAAACAGTGGCCAACAGACTGGAAACTATCGACATATATCCCAAACCACAAAAAAGGAGACATAAAAGACTGCAGCAACTATAGGACCATAGCATTAATCTCCCACGCAAGTAAAATTATGCTCAAAATTTTGTAGCACAAACTTTATCAATACATGGAGAGAGAAATCCCAGAGGTTCAAGAGAGATTCAGGAAGAGGCACTATGGACCACATTGCAAGCATATGATGGCTAATAGAGTGGAGAAAGAATTCCAGGGGGGAAAAAACACATCATATGCTTAATAGCCTACAGCAAAGATCATAAAAAGCTATGGTTGGCTCTAAAGGTTATGGAAGTGCCACTACATCTGATACTCCTGTTGAGGAATTTGTTCTTAGGACAAGAGGCTACTGTCAGAACAAAATTCAGAGAAACAGATTGTTTCCCAGTTGGCAAAGGGGTCATGCAAGAATGCATTCTATCACCCTACTTGTTCAACTTGTATTCAGAAAATACAACTTGTATTCAGAAAATCATAAGAATAGCAGGTTTAGACTCAGAAAGAGTTTAGACTCAGGAAGAAGAAACATCAACAATCTAAGTTATCCTCAGAACACTACATTACTAGCAGAAAACATGATAAACCTGGAACAATTACTATAGAAGTACAAAGATGAAAGTGCAAAGGCAGACTTACTGCTGAACATAAAGAAAACAAAAATAATGACCATGGAAGAAATACCTAAATGAAGCCTAGACAATGAAAGAATTGAAATAATTAAAGAGTTCCCATACCTAGGATCAGGCATGGATCAGAATGGAAACTGCAGCCAAGAAATAAAAGGAAGACTAGGAATGGAAAGGGCAGTTATGAAAGAACTAGAAAAGATTATAAAGGGTAAAGACATACAAATGAACACTAAAGTCAGAATTGTCCAAGCCATTGTATTCCCCATCACCATGTATGGATGTGAGAGCTGGACAGCCAAGAAAGAAGATAGGAGAAAAATCAACTCATTTGAGATGTAGTGCTGGAGATGTGTGCTGAGGATACCATCGAAAGCCAAAAAGACAAACAAATGGATCCTTGAACAGATCAAACTAGACACCCCCCTCCCCCCCCCCAAAGGAGGCCAAGATAACTAAACTGAATCTGTCGTACTTTGGCCACATTGTGAGAAGGCATGACTCACTCAAAAAGACATTAATGCTAGGAAAGGTAGAGGCCAGTAGAAAGAGTGGAAGGCTGCACACCAGATGGCTAGACTCAATTAGGGAGGTCACAGGCCTGAACCTACAGGACTTAAGCAGAGCAGTGGAGGACAGGAGATCTTGGCAATGTCTCATACATAAGGTTGCCATAAGTTGAGTTTCTCGAGGGCAGTTAACAAAAACAACAACAAAAATATTTCACACAGTTTTGCTTGCTTTGTAGGCAACACCAGAGTCACTGCACTGTGTGACAGACACCAGCCTCAAAGTTCCAGTACAGCACAATGTGTCAACTGCCTTGCAATATCAGCGGGTTGAATGTGAACACTTTGTGGGATTACTACATTATTATGCATAACAACACATTCAGGAAGATTATAGTCTAACACTGCAATTACCTTGTTTTAAACCTTCTGTGAATCATGGTAGATTGACAAGAGGCTTGGCAGACAGGCCTTTCTCTGTGTATCAAGAAGAAAACACAGCTTTACCAAATTCTGCATTGCTATCCTACCAGGGTGTTTAAAAGAGATGGCAAGGTTGATACCACCCATCCTATCTCATTCCCACTTCATCTTCCATGACATATAAGAAGACAATCAATGTGGGCAAGACCTTCACTGTGGTCCTGGGACCTAGTGGCATTTCCCACAGGAAATTTTCTCTCCTCTCCTCCCTGAACAAAGAGCAAGTCCTTGCTTCATGCTAGTTCTGCTTCGGTGCCCAGCATTGCCCCTTTCACCATCCTACTCAGTCAGTGGGAGACTGGAGTTCAGCCAAGTTAGCATTCAGGTCAAGTTCTGCATGGCTGTGCAGAGTACAAACTTGTTTGATCTAGTACAGGCAACAAGCTTGAGCTGACACGCAGGGAAGGAATGCCTCTCAGAAGCAATGGCATATGAATTAGCATCGCATGGACAGCCCATAAAATGAATATAGTCCTTCACCTGACAAATGACCCTGAAAATGTGGTGGCGTGGTGGTGGTTCATGGTCTAGCCAGTATTGTACAATACCATGATAACAAAACTATGTAAGCCATAGTCACTTCATATAACTAAAAGTTGCCATCCTTTGGATTGTGAGTAGTTACTTTGGGTCAGACAATACTCTTTTTGCATATGATGATTTTAGAACATAGATCAATTCAGGGTATTTTCAGACCAACAGACAGATGGGGAAACCAAAACAATGACTACTTATGCACTGACATACCAGTGCCAAAACAGCACAATCAGGTTTCAAAGGAATTCCAGGAAAAGATGATTTGTTATCTCACTATTTGCACTAGCATGTCACTGACTTCATATGGATGATCTACTTTTGTGGGCTTTACAATTCAGTTACAGAATTTCAGAGAAGATGACATATGCACATAAAGATAGAGATATACATATATGTGTATATGTACATATTGTGTTTGAACCTTAGAAAACTGGCTTAATAATCACAGTAGAAGGAATGACTGTGACTTCCATGCCTCAGCATGATGTATCTTCCTTCCCACATGAATATGGATGTGTAGCTCTATAGATATTGTTGGGCTACAATTTCCATCATCCCTCACCACTAGCTATGCTGGCCAAAGCTTCTGGGAGTTGAAGTCCCACCTCTGTTATATGGTCTTCCAGGGTAGAAAATGATTTCATTATCTTGCACAAATCACATTTTTTATCATGCAAATTCTTAGCTGGGTCATATGAAATTAAATGCTGTAGGCAGAAACCAGCACTGATAAAATTAGCATTTAGGAGCTTGGTTTTTGTTTCTGTTTTTTCAGTACAGATGTGTCTGACCCTCAGGCAAAATAGTGATTACCTACTTCTTCATCATGGGCTCATGCAATCCAGACAAGCGAAAGAACATTTGCCAAAGGGTGGGATGAGGGGATTCGAAATGGTTATTCAGAGCAATACTAAGAAATTGTCACTTTGAGAGCCAATGTAGTGTAATCACTAGAGTGTGCGACAGAGACTCTGTCCCTAGTTCCTTATTAGGTAAGCAGGTATAAAAATCACATGAAGAAGGACGTGTTTGAGCCTCACCCTACTCCAGCTCTAGTTCTGTCATTCTTCTCACACTGAAAGTGAAAAATATAAATACAAAAGGTTGGATACTATCCACACTATCAGAAAAGAAAAGAAAACCAGGGTATCCAGTTGTGTATCCACATTAGGTTAACAACAGAACTAGCACCAAAGATCGACAGGGCTAGCATTCTCCACTCTTCCTGTGTTGATTCAACATGCTTATCTAATATATAAATCCAATTTTGCAGACCCGCATACTATCCCACTGAGCTCCCGGAGGGGGGGGGGGGTTCACTAGTGATTTGGAGTCAGCCATTGTCTCTCAAACTGACCTACCTAACAGAGTTAATGTGACAGTAGAATGGAGAGGAAAGAAAGCCATGTAAATTTGTTTTACCCCCATGGAGGAAAGGCAAGATAAATGTAATTGAAAATAAATGCATGTTAACATATATATATATATATTAAAAATTGGTATAAGTTCCTGAAAAATGGCTGTGTGTGATAGTTCAGATCAGCTTATGGTCTAAAACCTGAAACTCCTGTCATAATGATTTTTGTATCATACACCATTGCTTTTGTGCTGCTGAAGGCGTTGCAATGCATACTGCAAGGTAAAGAAGAATTAGTTATATGATTAAAACAAAATTAGCTTTGATTGAAACATGAGACCTATGGTTCTGCCTTCATCAGCTCAAAAGTGCTAAAATGAACCAATGGTTTCTAATAAAGGTATTTTATAAACTGCAGGTGGTGAGACATTTCTTTTCATGTGTTTTGTTTGTTATACACTACTAAATATAACCTTGCTCAGAGAGGAAGTGGGATGAGGGTATGAATAATAGCTGAGAAATTGCAGGATATTGTTAGGTGCTGTCGCTACCTTTGTGTGTGAGGCTATACTGGATTTATTATCTTTATTATCTTTATGGCTCTCTGAACTCAAGAACCTGAGTTGGTTCTCCTAACAAGACTGGAACTCAACTGCCATTTTCAGGGAAACACCAATTAAAATGTCCACAGATTGAGATGGATTGGGTTGTTGCTGCCCATTTGCTTCCTGCAAGAAGACATTTTTACCCCTGCTCCAGTCTGTACTTCCAGCAATTGTAATAAATTTGAACTGTCTTTCTGCTCTTTGCTGCCTAGGCATTGCCTCACTTCTAAAAATTCTTCCTTATCTTGCCAGTCCAATTTCTACTCAAAGAATTGTTTCCAAGGATTTGCCTGCTTCAGATCTTCATTTGCAAGGCCACAAGATCACAAAACAGCTATCTACATAAAAAAGTGTGTGCGAGCGTGTGCATGCACACACACACACACACACACAAAGAGCTTCCCATCAGGGAGCATTTAATCCACTTTCAATCACAGAGATCTCTCAACTTTATTACTTTCTTAAGAGATGATGAAACTGAGTTGAGACACTGAAAGAAGAGACTGTCCCCCACTGCTAAGGATGCAAACAGGTAGTGGTGAAAAACCTGGGCAGCAGCTGTTTTTTGAAACATTTTCTATAAATGTCTGAAATCAAAAAGCTAATCTGAGAACCTTTGGCTCAGTTTTAATTTCAAGTAAAGTGGAAAAGACAACTTTCTTGGAGGTAAATAAAATGGCCCCCAAAACAAAGAATACTAGTCTAAGAATATCTGGACAATCTGATCTTGGAAGCTAAGCAGCATCAGCTTTGGTTAGTACTTGGATGGGAGACTGCCAATGAATACCAGTTGCTATAGACTATATTTCAGAGGAAGAAACTGGCAAAATCACCTCTGAATACTCCTTGCCTAAGAAAAACCTATGAAATTAATGACACCACAGTAAGTCGACAGTTGACTCGAAGGCACATACACACCACATAATGAATGCTAATGAAAGATTGACTGTGTACCTCATGGAGACAGACTTGAATGAGCTCTTGTCCCATATCCATTTTTCAGTAAGTTAATGGGAGAGAAAACATGGATAAAATTGATATGGACATATTTTCTGTTTATGCCAGGCAACCTGATCCAAAACAAGTCCTTATAGTGTTCAAATGGACTTATTCCCATGTAAGAATGCAAAAAAAAAAAAAAAAAAAAAAAAAAAGCAGCTTACCATTTTTCCTTGTGTGTGATCAATAATGCCACTGACTATGACAATGGCTTCCTTCTATCATATTTCTTCTTTTTTATTGTTATTTCTAACTGTACCGTTGTATTTTAGCTTTACTCTCTTTTCCCAGCTTTCATATTACTGGGGCAAATGGTTTTGTTATAATTGTACAGAACAAGTTAATAATACACCCCTGAAAACCCTTTTCACTGCAGTTGGATTTCATATGTTGGCTGTCAATAGTGTGCTCTCTTGCTTTTTAATGAAGTTCTAATTGCCTTTAAAAATAGGGAGGTATTATTGGACTGATATTTCCAAATAAGTTAAGGTCTGCCTTTGCCATTATTGGAAGAGCAAAGCATGTAATATTGCTTTCATGTAATATTTTTCATGTAATATTTTTTCACACAGTGTGGTGTAGTGTTTTGAGCGCTTGACTGTGGAGACCAGGATTCGAATCCCTGCTCAGCCATGGAAACCCACTGCATAACTTTGCACAAGTCACACTCTCTCAGCCTCAGAAGAAGGCAAAAGCAAACTCCCTCTGAGGAAACCTTCCCAGAAAAACCCATGAAAGGTTCGCCTTATGGCTGTAAGTTGGAAACAACTTGAAAGTGCACAACAACATATTTTTCATCTCACAGTCTCCTAATGAAATAGGTTTTTATTTTGCTATGAAATGAATCTTAGGTCAAAATGTTCCCTGTTCCATTGTACATTCAGCTTTATCCATTCATCTTAGTTCTGGATGCTCCAAACCCACACTCTCTTCGACCTGCTGGGTTGCTTTGACCCCTTCAACATAATTTTTCTTGTTCTGTTCAACTTCTACCTTAAAATTTGCAATGTTTCTTTAAAAAGAAAGAAAAAAGAACACTATAAAGTACAGCTGATTCATTCCAGCGACATTTCAGTTCCCAAAAGGCTGTGGCTAAAGTATGACAGAAAAAAGCAACCATAATTTTCCAGAAAGAACTTTTTTGTTCTCCATAGCAATAGATGCATCAGCATGCAGTACAAGAGGCCAGTGATAAATAGAGGAAGTTAACAAAGAGGACAGGAGAGGGGAGGGAAAAAGAGATTTTAAATCTTCCATTGCTAAAATAAGTGGTATTCAAATATGGTAACTATCAGATACCATAATCAACAGCTATGATTGTCAGGCCAAGGAAACAATTTTGTTGAATGAAAGTTCTTGGTGTTTGGCAAGTATCCATTTATAGATCCCTGCTTTGTAACCACAGACAGAAAAACCAACAATAACACTGACAAGCCAGTAGAATAATGTGTGAGCCTGTTCATCATGCTGGACAACAAAACAAGCAGAAAGAGCAGTGGATACAACACAAATATTTGTTTTTAAAAAGGCTGATTCTGAGAATTCGGTTCTGATACCAGTCCTCAGAAGAATGACATGTTAGGGTAAATATCAGTAATTTCAATTATGATTAATGTACAGCAATATGATAAACGTCATGATATAGGCTACCATTTAAGTAGGTATAACCGAAATGTATCTGACTGTATTTATTCGAAATGTATCTGATTTCACCGGAAAATTAGGAATATCAAAAAAGAACTCTTTTCTTCCCCAAAATGTTTGCTTGTGGGTGTGGTTGGCTCTTCTGGATCATAAAGCACTACCATCCTTCATAAAGTAATGCACTGCCAACAGTTTTAAGGCACAAATGAAATCAGCATGGCCGACACATGAAAAATGCACAGAGTCAACCCTGATCATTGCATTGATTACTGTCACTCCTCATAATTGGCAGAGAGAAGACCAGATTAATAACCCTGGAATGGAACAAGGAGGAACAGTGTCCAAAGTACAGTCACCTCTCTAGTCACTGAAGAAGTCATTAGATCTTGGAAAAGTTCCCCCTTTTTGGACTAGCATTCCCAGAATTCTAGGATGTCCCCAAAAAGTAATTTTTCCAAACTCTGGGACCAAAGACACACAGAAATAATGTGGCTCTTATCCTGTGAAACTGGGATTGGGATGGTGGAGGTGGTCTTGTTTCACAAAGTTAGTTGGTAAGGAGGAGGGATGGATAAAAAACAGCCACACTGCTTCCTTCTTCCATCAGCAGAAACAGTGGTGTGATTGTGTGCTGTGGCTCAGCAAGGGGAAGCATAAAGCCTCTGGAGGAAGCTGCCTGAGGAAAGCTGCTGAAGTTGCAAACAATGGCTCAGCTCAGACTTATGTGCACACAGCTGGATGAGTTGCTATGCTTATGCTGTAAAGCAGAGGTATTGGTAGCAAAGAATTTTAAAGGGTATGTTAGAAGATGACAGCCAACTTTCTAAGCATCAGGAATAGTCAACACAGAAGAATATTAGACTGTTGTAGCTTATTCTTTGTGAAGAGCCTACACCAGACCAAGGATGGGTGAAATGTAGCCCTTCAGCTCTTTTTGGACTGTAGTTCCCATCAGCTATAGCCAGCACAGGCACTGCTGAGGAACACCGAGATCTGCAGTCAAAGAACATCTGGAAAGCAAAATTTCACTCACCTCTGCACTAGACAAAACTTGAAATGATACTGGGAGTCAGAATCCCTCTCTTGACCCCTCTTCTTTGTCTAGCTATCATCCAATCTCTCTTCTTCCTTTCCTCTCTAAGGTTTTGGAACAGGTAGTTTATTCTCGCTGTCTTGAGTTTCTTGAAGCCAACTCCATCCTGGACCCTTTTCAGTCTGGTTTCCACCCACGGCACTCTACAGAAACGGCCCTCACCAAGATCTCAAATGATTTCTTGCAGGCCAAGGCAAATGAACTCTATTCTGCAGCCTTCGACACTGTGGACCACTGTCTCTTGCTTGACTTACTTTCTGAGCTTGGGTTCTCCGACTCTTTTCTCAATTGGTTTAAATCTTACTTGTCAGACAGATCTTTTGCAGTGGTCACAGGTGGTCAGACTTCCTCCGCTGTTCCCTTATCTGTTGGAGTCCCCCAGGGCTCTGTCCTGGGTGCCCTTCTGTTCTCTCTATACACATTGTCCCTTGGTAAACTCATCATTTCTTTTGGTTTCTCCTATCATCTGTATGTTGATGACACTCAGCTGTATCTTTCCACCCCTGACCTTTCGCCGGGTTTGAACAGCAAGTCTCCTCTTGTTTGGCTGTCATCTCTCAGTGGATGCGGCATCGGTGCTTAAAGCTCAACATGTCTAAGACAGAGCTTCTCATCTTCCCACCTAAGCCCACCCTTCAATACTCCTTTTCTGTTTCTGTTGATGGCACTTCTATTCAGCCGGTTCAGCAAGCCCGCAGTCTTGGTTTCATCTTTGATTCCTCTCTGTCGTTTATCCCCCAGATTCAGGCCACTGCCAAGACCTGTAGATTCTCTCTCTACAACATTGCTAATATCCGTCCATTCCTCTCACCCTCCACTGCCAAGACTCTGATCCATGCCCTAGTGGTTTCACGACTAGATTATTGTAACCTTCTTCTGACAGGGCTTCCTCTCTCTCACCTCAATCCTTTAATCTCTGTCCAGAACACAGCTGCATGTATTATCACATCTGCTCGCTGCTTTGACCATGTTTCTCCTCTTTTATCCTCCCTTCACTGGCTCCCCTTTCCCTTCTGTATCCAGTACAAGCTTTTGTTGTTGACTTTCAATGCCCTCCACGGACTGGCCCCTCCTTACTTGTCTGGACTTTTTTCTCTTCACACTCCTTCTCATAACCTCCGTTCTGGTAGTCAATCCTGTCCCAGCTGAGTATTTCCACTGCCCTGTCCCGGATTCGTCCCTTCTCACTTGCTGCCCCTCACTCCTGGAACCTTCTTCCCCCACATGTGCGCCTCATTACTTCTCTAACCAGTTTCAAAATTAAGTTAAAGACTATTTTGTTTAAGGAAGCGTTCCCAGGATTGTACTGTCTGCCCCAGGATGCCTCCTTCTAAGTATGTATTAAGAAGTGCCCTCCCTCCAGTCCATCTGCCTTGGTCCAGGCCCTAGAGGGAGAGAAGATCCACTGGACCTCATCCCCTTTCCCACCACCTTCTCCCTTTCCTTTTGTGTTGTCTCTTTTAGACTTTAAGCCTGAGGGTAGGGATCCGTCTAATTTAAGATTGTATGTACAAAGGAATAACAATAATATATCAAGCACAACATTCACCTTGAAAGATTTCTGTCAAAATCCCTTACAATGGGGTCTTTATAACAAACCTTTGGAACTAGTCTCTGGTGTTATTTAAAGTTACTTATTTCCTACTTGTTGCATTGCTTTTAAAACTTTACTTCATTCTATTATTGTTATCCCACAAAATAACTAGTTACAGGTAATGTTGCAATTTTGTTGCTATGGCAAGGCAAACCTATCACAGGGTTTTCTTGATTGAAATGGGGTTTGTCTTTCCTGTCCTTTGTATATGACTTACTCAAGGTCACCCAATGGATGAATGAGAATCTGAACCCTGTTTGGCAGAGCTGTAGTCCAACCATTCAAACCACTATACCTTGCTGGCTCTCACCTTACTAGTAATTTGTTCTTTTTGAATTCTGCAACCATCAGAGGCATGGTGAAGAAACATGGTAGCATTCATGTGACCTACACATAATTTATTAAGCAGCTAAAAGTAAGGAGAAAGCTCCATCAACTTCTCAAGGGCTTTGGCCACCAACCTGAATTCTCTTGACTTTGATGGACAAGGCCAATAAATTACTAGAACCCAAGAAAGTGTTTTGGTCTTTTTAACCACACTTTCCAGAAATGTCCAGTCAGCAGAGCCAATGACTATACCCACTGAGGAATTCTGGGAGCTGACATACGAAAAGGAACAATTTCAAACTCTCTGCTCAAATATGGAATTTGCTTTCCACTACTGCTTCCTCTTCTGTACCGTCTATCTTTATCTGTTGGTCGCTCCCTCTCTCTCTCTCAGCCTCTCCAGGCTTATACCACTGTCAAGAAGGAAAAAAACCATTGTGATCAATCCCTATGCTTTAAATCTTGTCTTAAAACCTGGACTCATTGCCTCACTGACCTGGGGGCACCCAGCACCATTTCCAACATGCTGAACTTCATCCCTCCAAATAGGTTTTCCACTTAGGATTGCAATTTTAAAACCATCCAAAACCCAGAGCAGATTCACTTCCCTGCTGAGGCTGGAGCCATCAGCTGCTGCTGGATATAGAGTGGTGAGGCACCTCACTTCAGAAAACCCTGCATGAATAATGAAAAGCAGGCTTTTTTGAAGTGGAATCCAACTGATAAACTGCAGCTAGTTTGGAAAAAAACAAGCATCTCCAATAACGCTGAGGCAGGCCTGCTGTTTCCATTCTTCATGGCATGACCATGAGGCAGCACACAGAAGTATTTTATACATTTTAAATATTTAGAGTCAAAACACCTAAAGCAGTTTACAACATACTTGATGTAGAAACAACAATAAAATGCAATGGTGAGGATCTAGTGGGGTGGTTCTGCTGCTATAATTTCTTACATCAACAAAGCCAAGAGAAGTTCATCTTGCAAACTCCTCGGTTGCTCTCCTTCCCCAACTACCAGAGCTGCCTTTTGGGCAACAAGGAACAGGGCACAGGGTGCCAGAGGGAAGAGAATGGGAAAGAGAATAAAGAAGTTCTGCCACGTTACCTGCTGCTGCTACTTGGAAGTCGTGTTTGTGTGTTTAAACTGGCCTAACAACAACAACAACAACAACAACCACTACTACTACTACTCTGAAATCAAGAAGCAGCTTCCAGTTCCCTGTTGAAAGCCTTGGGAAATAAAAAGGCATTAACCTGTCACCTAAATCAGCCTTGAAGATCATACCCCCAAAGTCTGTTTCCTGTTTTGTTTCTTTGGCTGATCAGCAAGGATTTGGGGCTTTGTTTGCTTGCTTTTTTGATGCAAAGCCTCCCAGATCTTTCTATGACTATATCTATGCTTGTGGGACATGGGTTAAATCCCTTTTTAGCTTTGGGAAACCTTCCTTAGGGCAGCTGCTGAATCCATGACTTTCTTTCTAAGGGCAGTGAGTAAGATGCAACCTTCTCTTTGCCTCATTTCTCCTTGCAAGGGACTCTGCCACTCTCAGTCAGGAGGCTTGGCATTTCACTTACAAAAAGGAAACAAGGCTTCCCTGCCAGGTAGTCATGTTCCTGGCGGGGAGTCAATTGATATCCTATTCATCAACTAGGTTCCTAGAGCAAGCTGCTCAAGCCTGAGAAGTAAGACAGGCTGAGCTGGTTTGAAAAAGAAAGTTCCTCCTCAGAAAGGATAAGCTGGAGGTCACTTGTTTGAGGATATTTTAGTGGCTGTTGCCTCTCCCCATTAATCCTTAAATCTACCTCTCTGCCGCCTTGCCGGGTATATAAAGGGCAGGGATGTGAGAAGAACTTAGGCTGGTGGGGGTTGTGCTTGTGAGGGCTGCAACTACCATTGTTCATTCCTCCACAAACCCATTCTCTCCTTCCATGGTTTTGTCTCAACTGCAGAAATAATCCTGGTTGACACCACTTGAACTGCTGTGGCTCAGTGCGGTGGGATTCTAGGAATTGTGAGACATTTAGCCTTCTCTGTCAGAGAGCTCTGGTGTCACAACAAACTACAATTTCCAAAATTCCACAGCATTGAGCTATGGCAGTTAAAGTGGTGTCCAACTGGATTATTACTGCAGAGTGGATGCAGCCTAGGTTGCATTGACCACAATAGTACATCTTTGGGACCAGGAATTGTCTTTAGCCCTCTGTCACCATGACAACTCCCTTGCATTTCATATAGTCTCTTCTGTCTACGCCAGGGAGCATGCACCGCTCTTAACTTGGTGTAGCCCCCAAGTGCTGTTTACCTGCAAGGCCCCTCAGTCCTACCGAGAAGTGTTGAAGAATGCTGGGAGACACAGTCCAAGTGCATCTGGAAGGCCACACGTTGCCCACCTCTGGTTTACATGACCATACTGCTGGTTCAGCATTTCAGCCAAATTGCCAGAAGGTGAGACAATGTTGGGAAGAGGGAGACATTGCTTTTTTTTCTGGCATGCAACTGACATCTCTCCCAGTACTGTTAAAAAACACCATCCCCACTCCTTTCTTTAAACACAGAGGGAAGTATAATTCAAAGATAGATCCATATTAGTCTGTAGAACCAGTATGTATTATAGAGAGATCTTGTAGCACCTTTGAGACTAACTGAAATAAAGAAGTTGGCAGCATGAGTTTTTGTAGACTTCAGTCTATTTCCCAGATGTATACAGAGGGAGTGATGTAATGGATATACCTCAGGTTCACACATATTGGTAGCCAGCCCAGAGCTCAGCCATGTGAATTCTTGTATAATCTAGTGTATACTAACAGCAGCCAGGACAAGATGAGGACATGAGAAGGCAGGTAAAACAAGTTTCAAAATTGTATAGAGAGAAGTGAGCAGGGGAGAAAACCACAGGACAATCAAAGTTAGACATTTTCACCCAATATCCAACCACAAAAAAATCCAGTGGCATCTTAAAAATGCCAGTACAAGCATCCTCTAGCACCTAGCTAGTGGCCATCCTGGCTAGAGAGCTCTTGCAATTGTAATTTTTTAAAAAAGTGTTTCCAAGCTCTGCACATGACAAATACAGAAACGATGAACCAGATCTTACTTGGGCAGGCAAAGTAAGCAAACACTCTGCTCTTCTGCATCAGATTTCCAGACCTTAATTTTTTATTTATATCAGATCCATCATTTGTGTCCACTTCTTTCCAGCTGACAAACTAAGGCTACTTTTACATGCTATGTTTCCTTATGTTGGGAGAAAGGTAGAATAATAAATAAATATACCAATACTTTAGGGGTGGGTTTTTTCCTTGTAAAGCAGATTTCTGAATAGAAAGACCCAAAACATTTCTTGTTTAAAAAAGAGATTGGCCAAGCCTGGTATTCTTAAAAGATCTGAGCTTGAAAAGCTGAAGTCAGACAAGCTCAAATCCCTCAGAGAGAGAGAGTATTCTGCAATGAATAAACAGATACAGTAAAGGGAGCACTATTTCTAAGCCTGGTTTCTGCAAAATACAGAAATGGGACTTTGCTGTAATCATAAATATTACATAGCAAGGATTTATCGTGATTGTTCTCATAGTCTATATCCAAAGAGAATTGAAAAATGTAGGGATTACATCGATCCACATCAATAAGCCACTGCTTGCAATTTTCATCTGTACTACAAGCTGGTCTTTTGTAAAATGAATGAGTCTTAACTGCACATTCCAGATCAACCCACTCAAAAATCCTTTGCAGTAAAACAGAAGTAGCTCACAATATGATATTGTTGCTTGGAAAATCTATTTCTGTCTGGTTAGCCACTCTAAGGATTACAACTAAGCTCAAAGGGAATAGAGAAGGTTGAGGTGAGTGACTCCACCATTCCAATTAATTTTTTTAAATCCTGGTATTTTGACTCTGCAAGACCTAGTTCTATCACAAGAAAAGCAACACATAGCAATTAAGTGCATGAAGCTGTTTTCCTCTTGATATATAGCCCTTGACAGAGATAAAGGCAAAAAAGGAATATAGCCTTGTGGTTTATGAATAAATTAAAAAATGGGGTTCTGCATTACCTTTATAGGATAAGTAACTGGGCTTCTGAGTCCTTCAGAACATGCTGTCAGGCTACATATTGGGACAGAGTTTTAAAGAGGACCAAAATTAATCTTGCATAGTAGCTGGACAAGATTAGAGTGGATAGATGGCATTAAAGTCACATTCACTTTTTCCTTCAAACCCCCTCCCCCCCTGAAAAAAAAACACCCCGACACACCAGGATCCAGTTCTTTTACAGGACAAGATAAAATGCATTTTGTGTTCTCCTTGGCCAGATAATGTGCTATTAGGTGCCAGCCTGTCAAGTCACACCCTAGCGACCATTGCTATTTCAATAGCCATATTGTCTGCTTCACTAGAGGAGTTCTTGTCAGGCTGTAAAAAAGTTGGCTTTGTCAGCACTTTGCATGGTAAACTCCATCTTTTCACAGAATCACACGCCTTCAGCCAGTGTCAATCAATGTATCACCCAGGAAATCAACAGAGCTACAGCAGCTTCCACTAAAAGAGATTATCCAGCTATGGGAATGCAGGGAGAGGGTATCAGCCGCAGGACTGTTCTTTACTTCTCCAACACACATCTGGCAGCCAGTGAGGTGTAGTGGTCTGAATGTTGGACTATGACTCTGGAGACTAGTGTTTGATTCCCAGCTCAGCCTTGGAAACCTACTGGGTGACCTTGGGCAAGTTACACTCTCTAAGCCTCAGGGGAAGGCAATAGTAAAATCTTCACTGAACCAATTTTGCCAAGAAAACCCCATGATGGATTCTTAGGGTCACTATAAACTGGAAACGACTTAAAGGTACACAACACACACACACACACTCCCACATCCAGAGGTTAAGATTTCTAGAAGGGAATGAGATTTTTGTGAGGGGAATAGGGAGAAATGTTGATTTATTATATTGACTAGTGGGCTGTGATAGTTGTGAGCAAGTAAATTCTGAATGGCAAGCCAACCATCTGTTTGTTATGAATGCTTGGAAAGTCTTTCATGAACAACTTACCCATAAAATTTATCCTATGATAATGCCTGGAAATGCCACCTCTATTTCTGTAAAATTATACACACACACCATTTGTTGTTGTCATGGGCCTTCAAGTTATTTCTGACTTATGCCGATGCAAAGATGATCCTATCACAAGGTTTTCTTGGCAAGATTTCTTCAGAGGAAGTTTACCTTTGCCTTCCTCTGAGGATGAGAGAGTGTGACTTGCCCAAGCTCACTCAATGGGTTACTATGGTTGACTGAATGAGAAAGATCACACCTGGTAGTGAAGAAAATTCAGGTAAAGGATGAAACTGGTTATTATCTGCAAAGTTTTGGATTATGCTAACTGACAAAAATCGAATGATTATGGACATATACTGAAAATCAGCTTGAGCCCAGTCAGTTATATAATAATCTGGGGTCATAAATTCCAAATAATATTTATTCACACTTGTTCAAATGTGGCATGCAAACACAGAATCCAAATGTCACTTAATTTTAAGTGCTTTTAAACCAAAACACTCATCGTACTGTTATCAGTTTAATTAGTTTGTCCACAAAAATATCCTTTGACAGCAGGGATGGGCAACTGTCAGGAGATCTTTGTAGGGGGCTACTCTCATCCTCTGAAAGACGTTGGAGTCATATTGTATTGTACCTTGACAAAAAATAAAATAAAAATTTGTCTCCAAATACATCAAAATCCCTGTAGCAGATTTTTTCCCAATCCCAGCTCTGGTGGAGGAGCATTCTAAGCCCAGGAGAAGTCTGGGATTTCCCCCTGAACAGAACGTGAAATTAACATTTGGGTCATTTCCTGCTAGACTACATTTGCTCAATCCATTTTGGATTCAGACTTTTTTTCCAAACCTACCAGGGAATGCTAAGAAGAAGAAACCCATCTGTAAACCTGTCTGTAGACTTACAGAATCACTGAATCCTATAGTTGAAAGAGCCAAAGGCCATCCAGTTCAACCCCCTGTAATGCAGGATTACACAATCAAAGCATGTCCAACATATGGCCATCCAGCCTGCTCAAAGCCTCTGTCCTATTCTCTGGAGCAGCAGAAAACAAACTTGCTCCATCTTCAATATGAGACCCCTTCAAATACTTTAACAGGGCTATCATATCATATCATATCATATTATTTTGACTTGAAGATCAAAATAATTACACACAAAAAGTGCAGCAATCAAGGCACCAGCACATCCCAAAGGAGAGTGCAGAAGTTCAAGAGTGGAGAAGATCAAAACCCAAGGTGCAAGAGGTTTACAAATCCAGTCTTCACTAAGTCTGGACAAATTCCGAAATTAAATCACTGTACCATGTTTCTCAATCAACAATGAGATGTACCACGAGGACAGAACAAATGAAACATCTACCCAAGTAGTGTGGTAAGATGTAAACTGATCACTTCTTTTAGGATAATGTGATCTTAATCCCCTGGAGACGTCCACTGTTGCTAGCGATGGAAAGGAGGTCCACCACTGGTTGGAGACATCTGCCCTGGAAACCTCATTTAAACTCACTGAATGTTCTGCAGATGTAATTCTATCAACATATACACTACAACCACCACCACCACCACCACACACACACACCTTCCATGCTGTCTGACCCACTCTGGCATGGCTACTGTATATCCCACAACTTCCCTTGGGACTGTACTGTAAATTGCCATTTTCTTTTTCTTTCCTCTTTTTAATTAGAACTCTCATTATCTCTACATTGCTGCCACGCTTCAGCCCACACAGCTCTCTGGATCTCCCAAGTCATATTAAAAAAAATCTGTGAACATTCTAGTTCAGACATCCCAGATGTCAGTTTGCCATAAATCCAACTGCAGGAGGAGGCAACGGTGAAAGGTGAGAAGAAAAATGCTGCATTTTAGCAAAGAGTAGTTTTGACACTTCCAACAGCTAAGACCACTACTGCTGTCATTTGCTTCACACTGCCCTTCATTATTTCTTCTTCGTGTCATATGGGAGCAAGTGATTAAAGCCTAAGGAGTGAGATCCAAGATACCATACTTCTATTCCTGGCTCAGGAAGAAAGGAAGACTCACAATTAAGGGAAGCGGTCCCTCAGGCTCCATTCATGGCTCAGAGCAAAGTGTGTGTCTCTGGCTAGTGAAAGCCTGTAGAATAAATTAGGGATGTTCAGAGCTGTGTTTACTTTGAGAATAAAAAAGTCCCAATTTTATGTGCTGCATATCTATTACCCAAGTTAGGAAACTGTACTAATGACAAATGCTTTTACATATACTTTGCACATGGCTGGTTCAATTAGAAATGCGAAGTTATTGCCAGTGGCTGGAAAAAATGTTTCAAAGCTCTGTTGCTGTGTCCCTCCTTCTTTATTGTGTAAATGATAATTTTCTATCAGGAAGCCTGGAAACCTGCTTTTTCAATAAAGCAACTACAATGCAGACATTCTAATCATACCAGATGCTGTACAAGGTCTTCTGAATTCACACTTGAATGATGAAACTGAAAACATGTGAACTCCACATTGACCTGCATGTGATCCAAAGGATACAAGATGATAAGAATTAACAGTGGATGTGAAGTTTACATAATGCAAAGGGAAGGGGAAGCACAAGTAGCTTCATCATGTACAAAGTTCACTTTTGACATCTCTCATGACCCTGTAGTCAGTTACAACAAGCTGAGAGTTTATCATTTGAGTAGGTCACTCAGGCAAAGCTTGGATGTTTTCTGTATTCTTCATTAGAATAAAGAGCACATGATTCAAGAATTATTGTTGCTTTTTCTCAAAGGGTGCTTATTTATTCTACACACAGGCTGCCACCATGTTGGGATTACCATGTATGTGTATGTTGAAGGTCAAATTATGAATCTTATTTTGACATAAATCAGTCCCTCTGCTTAAATGTTGTTTTTCAAAAAGGGCCTCTGCGCACAGCAAAAGCAAGTTTAAAATTATAAAATACCCCAACACAGTTTAGTTTTTCTAGAGAAACATAAATCACAGCATCGTAATTTTGTTCTTCAGATCCACACTAGAAATTGAAATTCCTGCATAGAATAATTAAGGGATTATGTCTATTTAAACACAGGTACCCTATCTTCCAATTTACATATTTTATAATAAAAAAGTTAAAACTGAGCAATTAGATAAGCAAAACTGCAGTGTGGTAGCAAAAAAAAAACAAAACAAAACAAAACAACAACAACAAAAAAAAAAAACAACCCTTGGTGTCTTTACTAAATTAATATTTCTTCTTCTTCTGGAGTGATGAAAATGGCTCAGACTCCTATAAGGTGGTTCAACTTTGCCAGTTTTAAGAAGGAAGAAAAAGAAGACAGACAGACATGCAAGGTATTTTACAGTAAAAGTTGCAATTTGGTTTTTCTCAGTGCCCAAGAGCCATTCTTCTTCTTCTTCTTCTTCTTCTTCTTCTTCTTCTTCTTCTTCTTCTTCTTCTACTACTACTACTATCCCATTTTTCTGCCAAAATGGTATTCCAAGCAAGAAAAAATTTACAAACAAAATGGATGGTACACCTAATCCGTTTGTCTCTTACTAACTGGTTCACAAATATACAGGGAAAGGACAGGAGCACAATTCCAGAGGAGACCTCTGTCCCCTTTTGAATGTATGCACATTTATGCAAATTGCATCAATGGGGGCAATACAGTGGTACAGTGGAAAGGGCCTTCTCTGCTGAGACTCCCTATCTATGGAATGCCCCCCTTTTTGGAATCCTGACACTGACTTGATTCCTGCACCAGCTTAAAACATGGACTTTTAATTCAAGCCTTTGGGCCTAAATGATTCCCCCCCTCAAAACACACATGTACAGTCAGCCTGCCCCATCCACATGCTAGCCATCCATGGACTGGGACATCTGCAGATGGCCCTGCTCCATTATGGTCAATGGTGGTGCATCCATGTGGCTGTGCACATTGGCATTCATTGACAATAATGGGACTTGGAGTCCTGCTTTTTTTGCATCCACTCATGGTGTGTGTGTATGTGTGTGTGTGGAACGGAACCCCTGTGGATAGGGCAGTCTAAGTACAGTGGTCCCCCGGTTTACGAATCCCCCGGGGTACGAAACCGGTGGGACCGCTACAATATCCCCCGGGATCTGAAAGATCCCCTGGGATACGAAATGGAAAAACTGTGCGGCCCCTTTAAATCGGCCGCGCGGTCCGTTGCAAATAGCGGTCCCCCGGGAAACGAAAGCTTCCGGGTTACGAAAGGTAATCCGGAACGGATTACCTTCGTAACCCGGGGAACGACTGTACATGGTTTTAAAAAGCTTTTTAAAAATCCATTTAAAAATGGATTTTATTTGAGATTCCATGATAAAGGGAGGAATATAAATATTTTACTAAATAAATAAATAAATATTTGAATACATATCTAAAGATATCTATAGGCTCATTTCTGGCATACAGATGAGTAAATGCAGGTCATGGAATGGAACCATCACTGTAATTTTACTATCCTCCAGACATACCTTACCAGATTGGACTAGATGATCCTTCTGATCTTTTCCAGTCCTACATTTCTATGGTTCTGTGAATCTCTGTTAGAAACTATAGGTTATCTTGAATGTAGACTCTGAAATAGCCTATTTTGTTAAGGTGAATACTATCATCCCTCTTTTTTAAAATTTATTTTAAGTTGAAACAATGCAAGAGATAGAATCAGAGAATCATAGAGTTGAAAGAGACCACAAGGGCCATCCAGTCCAACCACCTGCCATGCAGGAACTCTCAATCAAAGCAGAAGAGGAGACTCCCGGGTCAGAAGCCACTCAAAAAGCTACTGGGGAAGAGCAGAGGGCGAGTATGAATAGCGCTGTGGCTAATGATGCAACTGGACTCAAGCCAAAAGCATGATTAGCTGTTGATGTACTCAGAAATAAAAGAAAAGACCAAAGCTGCACAATGCATATTATAGGAGCATGAAATGTAAGAAGCATAAATCAGGGGAAGCTAGATATTATAAAACAAGGAACAATGTACAAATATTGTTATACTTGGGATGAACAACTGAAGTGGACAGGAATGTGATACTCTGAGCCAGATAATTACAGTATTTTACTCGGAAAATTAAAATCTATGGGATAACATTAATAGTGAGGAGAGATGTAGCAAGAAAAGCCAAAGGATATAATGCAAAGGGAGGGGTATCAACGATTTAAGATTTGCAGATGGCATAATACTCCTAGCAGAAAATAGCAAAGACATGGAACAATTATTGAAGAAAGTCAAGGAATAAAGTAGATGATGAAGACACTTAAATAGTAAAAGATTTCCAATAACCTGACCCAACTTGGAAGGGCAGTTATGAAGGAACTAGATAAATCTTGAAGTGTTAAGATATACCATGGAATACCCAAGTAAGGTGGAATACCAAAGTCATCGTGCACATCATTGTATTTCAAATTTTTATTTATGGTTTTGAAACCTAGACAGTAAAGAAAGCTAATAGGAAGAGAATGAACTCATTTGAAATGTGATGCTGGAGGAATGTTTTCTGCAGACACCCTGGACTGCCAAAAAGACAAATAAACAGACCCTAGAGCACATCAAAACCGAGCCAGTGTGGTATAGTGGTTTTAACATTGGCCTAGGAATCTGGAGACCAAGATCTGAATCCCTGCTCAGCCACAGAAATCCACTGGGTGACCTTGGGCAAGCTATAATTTCTTAGCCTCAAAGGAAGGCAAAGGCAACCACTTCGAACAAATATTGCCAAGAAAACCCCATGGCAGACTCACTTTAGGATCGCCAGAAGTCAGAAAAGACTTGAAGGCACACAAGAAGAGAAAATCAAGCCTGAACTATCCCTAGAAGCTAAGATGACTAAACTGAGACTGTCGTTCTTTGGACATATCATGAGAAGACATGACTCACTAGAAAAGACAATAATGCTTGGCAAGGAAGAAGACAAAAGGAAAAGAGGAAGGTTGCAGTAGAGATGGTTAGACTCAATCAAGGAAGCCACAGCCCTGAATGGCCAAGACCTGAGCAGACCTCTTGATGATAAGGTGGCTTGGAGGGTCTCTCATTCATTGAGTACCTATAAGTCAAAGATGACTTGGCAGCAATTAACAACAAAGCTGGATATCATGGCTCACACAAAAAGAACAGATGTTACACAATAAACTACCAGGGGGAAGGAATCGCACATAGATTTTCCACTCCCAGCAAAACACTCCAATCACTGGACTAATCTTTCATTTTAAAATAGAAGCTCTGACACTTAATGGCATCCACCAGGATCAGCCTTTATAGTCTTTAGCAGGTGACCTGGCACTTTGCCTTTGCTCCCAGGAAAGGGGGGAGGGCAATTTCACCTGCTAAATGCCTTGGGATTAACAGCCGCTTCCCTTCTTGGAAAAGGAAGGCTTCATTCATTAAGCCTGATCTTCGGTTAAAGGCCAAGGGTTGAACATTCATCTGGACTTTCTGCCTGGTGAGAACTTAGTAGCAAGAGCTGTAATAAACGGTGGCAGTTACACAGTTTACTTATCCTGGCTTAATGAACCAGTTGTGCAATTGGGCCAATAAATTACTAGATTTTTCTCAGACATCAGTGCAGCTTCGTAGAAGCCACCTAAACCCATGTGGTGGGACTCTGAATCTATGTTATTTAAAGCTGCAATGGAATCACGTGGTACAAAGCAAGCAAACCAAACAGTTTGGCCTCCTTGGCAAAGATTCAGCTATGCTCTTTCAATGAAAAACAATTGTGCATGCATCCTGTGTTGTGAATGTGTCTATTATATAATTAGATTACTTAAGGGGGAAATTCACTTGTGCACTGTAAAAAAGAAAGAAAGAAGGAAGGAAGGAAGGAAGGAAGGTAGAAATGCATCTCTAGAAACAAAGAACAGATTTGCTTAACATTTCTACATGCTGATTTATTTGTATAGAGCCAAATCTAGAAATAATTAATAAAATTTAAACAGATATATAATGCATCTCAGTGTAGTGCTGAAATACATGACCTCTGTGTACCTATTTAGTCATGTGCTGAGTGTGGCTGGACAACTTTAATCTCTCCTGTTCCTCCTCCTTATTGTAAAACTGGACATGAACTTGACAACTCTTCAAACAGGAGAAGCTTTTAATTAGAGGACCATCCTTCATCCACACTGTTTAAAAGATCTACATATGGCATCCCCCAGTAAGCAGTTAAACAATCTGTACATGTAAATTTTTGTTTTGTTTTTGGACAAAATTACAAAAAGGTTAAGCCATTTTGAAAATCCAGTTTTGCAGGCCAAATTGTTTTGGGGGGAAAATCAATAACTAACACCTCCAACTGAACTCTGAACAAAGAGATGGGAAGGGAGAAAGACCTAAAGGTTTGGGAACTGAAATGTCCTTGGAAAGCAAAAGGGAAATGACAGGACATCTATTCCAGATTTGTTTCTTTATTGTATGTCTTCAAGTTGTGTCTGACCTATTGCAACCCTAAGGCAACTCGACCCTACCTTGGGGGTTTTTTTTGCAAGATTTGTTCAGAGGGGATATGCCTTTGTTTCCTTTGAAGGTGAAAGAGTATGACTTTCCAAAGTTACCCAGTGAGTTTCCATGGCTGAGTGGGGATCTGAACCTTGGTTTCTAAGTTCATAGTGCAATACTCAGACCACTACACCATGCTGCTTCCTGTTCTAGATACATGATTCCTCTGCTTTTCCCCCACAAAAAGAAGATAATAACCTCTTTGTCTGATCTGACAAAAGCATACCCTTCAGCATTTCATATGTAAAAACAGAGGTACTCTTGTGCACTTACTTATTTTGCTGCAGAAGTATCAGTGCCAGCACACCTTATCCTTTATTGCTAATGGCTGAGGGTTCTGTGGTATATGATGCTTGTCATTTTATTCCAAAATAGTCTATTCTGTACTGGATTTTTGTTACTTCCTCTTTAATGATCATAATAGTTGCTTATTATTTATTCATGTTTAATTTTATATTCTACAATTTGGTCCTCTAGGTGTTTGTATTTTTCCCCAAGAAAAATAACCACTTCACAATAGATTTGGTTGCAATGCTGGAAAAGCCATCACCTAACAGCAATATCTAATACAGGCTTAAAGATCCAAAATGCACAGGCAGCAAAACCTTTATTAAAACAACTGCGATACCAAAGTAGTATGCATGCAAATTCTTCATCAGACCATGTGTTTAAAAATCACAGAATACATGGTGTGGAGGACAAACATGGTACAAAATATGGCTAGATGTTTTAAGCCACACTCAGTTAATATAGATAGTTTATTATTTACGGTAGTTACATAGGTAATTATATAATTACATTGCTAATAATATTGGTCACCTAACCACAGCACTACCTTTCCAGGTCGGTGGGACTGCAGGCTCCTGTGAGGTCAGAGATAACAGTGGTACAATCAAGAGCACTTTGGGAGAAATAAATCACCAGGGACAGATACCATGTCAATAGAACTGCTTCAAGCTAGAGGGGCAGAATCTACTCCTGTTCTAACTAAAATCTATCAACAAATATGCGTAACAAAATAATGGTCCACATTCCCACAACTGGAAGTGCTCAGTATACATTCTGATCCCCAAGAAAGGGGACATCAAGGACTACAGTAACCACCTTGCCACTGAAGGTGAGTGAGGTTGTGTGGGAAGGATGGTGAGGTAGTCTGCCACCCACCAGCAGCCCTTTCTGGCCACTTGAACCAGGTGACACCAAAGAGAGTAGCCATGTGACTCAGGAACATCACTATCTTTGTTGACAAGGGCAGGCTCCTGGATGCAGAGCTGGAGGTTTGCTTTATTCATGTCAACTGAATTTAATTGCTGCAGTGGACTAAAAGAAGGCAGTGAGAAGCTGCTGTTAGAAACGAGGAGACTTGTGCCTGTTACATTCCAGAACAAGCTGGAAGGCATCAGCGGCAGAAATGAGAGCCACCTCTAGAAAGACAAGCATCATTTCCCAAACCTCTCTCACATTCAGCTGACTGAAGGTGTGAGCCTTGTTAGCTCTCAGATTTAGTGCTTATTTTGAAGGCTGGCTGAAAAGAAGCAAAATAAACAGCAGAAGAATTTCCTTAAGTGAACTTTTAGGGTGTTCTCGTTTGCCCTCAATTGATGGACATTCCTCAGGACTGGTGGAGCTTCGCAGGGCCCACCCTATCATGTGTTGGAGACAAGACACTGCATGCTGCTAAAAATCTACATTCCAAGAAATTCCTTTATGTGAATCTCTGTGGTCGGATGACTTACCAGGCCACCTTGTGCACAGCTGAAGCTTTTGTACCAATGAATCTGTTAAAAAAGCACTAACAATGTCATATATGAGGTACAATCATGAGAACAATAACTAATTAGAAAAGACAATAATGCTAGGAAAGGTAGACAGTAATAGAAAGAGATGAAGGCTGCACGTCAGATGGATGGACTCAATCAGACAGGACAGGGGACTGAAACTGCAGGACCTGAACACAGATGGGGTCAACTCAATGGCAGTTAACAACAACAAAGTACTTTACATAGGAGGCCACATCCAAAGATAGTCTCTGAGAACCTAATGTGTATTTGCATATATTCACAACCCTGTTCATACTTATGTCCCACTATAATAAATAAGTGGGTTGTGATAAAATTTAAGATCTCTGGGATATAAATCTGGTGGGCTGAAGTATATATCCAGCTTAGCCCAACAGCAGACACACCAATTGGTAAAAACTCAAGTTTGTAGCTTGGGCATACTCCTGGACTCAGGCAGAGTTTGGATGCTGAGGTTTCAATACTAACCAGACATGCATTTGCACAGTTGAAGCTAGTTTGCCAGTTCTGCCTGTTCCTGGTGACATCAGGTCAGGTTATGGTGACAAAAGCCTTGATTGCATTTTGTTAGGATTAATGTAATGCACTGTACATGGGGCTGCCTCTGGAAACTTCAGCAGGTCCAAAATGCTGCAGTCAGGCAGCTAACCAGGGGCAGTAACAGTGAACACAAAACTCCCTTGTTGAAACAGCTTTACTAACTACTGGTTCATTTCTATGCAGAATGCAAAATGCTGGTTATGACCTTTAAAGTCCTACATAGCTCGGGCTCAAAATGTCTGAAAGACTGTAACTCTACATAAAACTGCCTGAGTTTGAAAATGGGGGGAGTGGGAGTGGGGAGGATCTCTTGCTTCCCTCACCACCACAGGCCCATGTAGTGATGATACAAAAGAGAGTCTTCCTAGTTACTACTCCCAGGCTTTGGAACGCCCTGTTACTGGAGGCTCAGTTGCCACCCACGTCTCTCTTCTCTTTCTGCTAGCAAGCAAAGACCTTTTAATTCAGCCATTTGACCTTAACCCAGCATTGGAGTTTATCATACGATGGAATTTGGGGGTATAATGCAATGGCAATCCGAACACAATCATGGTGTTTCACGTTATTGCGTACGAGTGTATCTCACGCAATTTGGGGCAATAGGAAGTCATTCCGAACACAATTATGGGGTTTCACATAATTGGGTATTACAGTATCTCATGCAATTTCGGGCAATGGGGGGTCATTTTTGGGAAATGGGAAGTCATTCTGAACGCATTCCGAACGCAATCAGATTTCACTTAAATTCGCCAAACTAGCGAATTCACGTAATTGCAAACTGGCTCCATTTGCAATTGAGAGAAATTCCTCCCATGTGATAAACTCCATTGTCTAATGGTCTGAGCATTGCACTACAATCCTGGAGACCAGGGTTCAATTCCCTGTTCTGCCACTGGGTGACCCTGGGTGAGCCACACACTCTCAGAAAACCCCATGATAGGCTGGGTCACCATAAATCGGAAACAAGCTGAAGGCACACAACAAAAACAAACATGTGGCAAAGGCTCCTTTAACAGGGTAAGCTGTGCTTTTACCTTTGTTATTATGTTTAAAAATTTTTTTAAGCATTTAACTCTGTGCTTTTAGTTTATTTTTTTTTAAAAAAATGAACTCTCACAAGATTTCAGCTACACTTAAAAAAAATAGTTGTGAGCTGCCTTGGATCATATGTTGGGGAAAAGGCAGGAAAATAAATAAATAAATAAATAAATAAATAAAAGCATTGTTAGTCCTTCAGTGTAACAAGTTTTTGGAGACTCTGGAAACTGTTGAGGAAGAGAAAACAAAAGCATACTTTCTAAGACACCACAATTGCCTTCCAGTTTTTATATTTATTTGCAAGAACACAATAGCTTACAGAGTTGATAATAAATTGATGTGACAGTAAAGCACCAAACTACTGGTGCTACAATAAAGCTTCTACTGACATTTGGAAGCAAACTGGTAGCAAAGCAGCCTCATAAAGACAAATGAACAAGAGAATATGTAGAGATATTGTCTGGCTGCAGTGTGAACTCTGCTCTCCATATTTTTGGTGTAACTCAGATAAAGCTCCTCTTCGGTTTTATATGAAGTAAGCCCAGACAAACATAAATACTCAGGTAACGGGGACAGAGAGAACAGATAGAGTGTTGAAGATGAATCAAATGTGATTGTATATTGTTAAGACATATATCCTAGTACAGTGGTCCCCCGGGTTAAGAAGGTAATCCGTTCCGGGATTATCTTCGTAACCTGGAAGTCATTCGTTACCCGGGGGACCGCTTTAATCAATGCACAGCACGCCAGAAGCGCGCTGTTTTAAAGCGTCCGGGTTGCGAATTTTTTTCGCAACCCGGGGTTTTTTTCGTTGGCCGGGGCCGTTTTTCCGGCCCCGGCGGTTTCGGGTCCCGGGGATTTTGGATCCCGAGGGATTCGTATCCCGGGGGACCACTGTATCATTTTGCTTCTTTAGGTATAGGACTCTGTGAGTCTTAGAAATAAACACGTCTAACTTTAGTTCACCAGAAATGGAACACTTGAATTTGTTTTTCTACACAAAAAGTGCAGAACATTTGAACCTCCTTTTAGCTCAGATCTATGTTAGGATGTCAATGTCTGCTGTGGACAAGATGCTCCTTTTCATTAACACTAAAACATGAACACATAAAACATGAAAAATCCATAATTCACAAAAGAATTATAGTGTTATTGATCCATCAAAATATGTCATGTAGGCTTTTGAAGCTTAATTAGCACCTTCATCAGGCAAATCTGTAAATCTGTAAAATCTTACAGGAGGATAAAAGTGACAATATTAGAGTTAAAGGACTACATTTTGTCTCAGATGCTATTTCTGTTGTCAGTTCTCTAGAGCGATAGCGATGCAGGCAGAGACTACTCCCTTTCTTGGCCATGTTGGGATATCTAAAGAGGATAGCTAAAGTTTAAACCTAGACCAGGATTTTACGATACTGGATTTTTCAGCAACAGGGGAAACCTTTACAAGAGGGAGCAATGGACTGGGGCTTAATTCTTTGAAGTTTTTTACTTCAACAAAGGTAAAACTCTTTCATTTGGATTATAATTGGCAAATCTTACTTATACAGCACCTATTTTAGATGTAACAGTACAAGAACTTCTTGAGAAATTCAGTGCTTTCTGTGTAGGAAAGTGGCAATTAGCTTTGCACAGGATAGGACCAACCTGGATCTCAAGGAAAGTTACTTTTCTGTTGCTAATGGAACTGAAATATTGTTATCTCTCTTTTATTCCCCTTTGTCCCTAGACCCTTCTACCTGCACTGATAGGCCATCTTAATGAACAACAGAAATAACAATTGAGACAAAATGTGGGCCTGTGACTCTCATATTATCACTTTTTCTTCTATATGATCTTTGACATCTTTGCCCAAGGAAGAAGTCAGTGAAGCTTCAAAAGCTTGCATGATATATTTTCTGCATTTTGGTTGGCCTTTTGTGAATTTTGTTGCATTTTTCATGTAAAACAAATTATTTCCATATGCCCATCACTGATGCAAGCCTCGGCTTTCCAGTGAACAGTAACACATGTGGCATGTTTACTGTACTAGCCTTCAGAAGATACTAGATCAAAAAGCAGCAATAAAGAGCTGAGCAGGCCTGCTGTGATTGAAAAAGAAATAGAGTGAAAGGTATACAACTATGTAGCAAAATATTGCAGAAGTAAAGGACAATTGGTAGCCCTCCAAAAATTGTTGGACTGCAGTTCTCATGAGTCTCGCCTACCATAGCCAATGATGAGAGATGATGAGGCTTCCAGTTCAACATTTATTGAGATGCAAGTTGCCTACCACAGTGCTACAGAAATCAACAATACTGCCCTGTGGATTCTATAATTATGCAGCCACAGAGGCTCCTACCATTTAGTACACAAATTTTGAGCCAGCATTTACACAACACCTACATTAAACCTGACCAGTACTTATTAAATATTAGGATGTAGAATTTAGAAATTTCAGCTAGTTGTGACTGACCACAGCTTCTCCCCTTGTGGTCTTCCCAGTATCTCTGCACAACACACACTTCTCAATATGCCATTCTTTGAGATGGAAGGCATTTCAAACTCTTAAGTCAGTCAATTTCTCATGTTAAATAAGCAGTTTAAACCCATTTGTGAAGTATGTTTCATCTTTGTAAGTTGAAGCTGCTGCTAAGATTATTTGTAAGTTGAAGCTGCTGCTAAGATGGACCTCTTTTTAACTGCAGATGTAACTGCAGACCTACATGGCTTGGGTCCAACCTATTTGCAGGATTGCCTCCTTCCATACCTCACACACTTAGGTCCTGGGAAAAACCTCTTTCAACCAATAAAGGCCAGGTTGAAGACAGTTACCCAGAGTGCTTTCTCACTGACCATTCCCCCAAATTATGTAATGGCCTGTCGGAGGAGATCCAAAATATTACCTATCTGGACAGCTTTAAAAGGGCTATCAAGACAGATCTCTTCCGACTGGCCTTCCCTGAATAATTCACCTGGTCTACCATGGAAACAGATTATCATAGAGAACACCCAAAGTGCCCATCCCTCTATTTCGGTCTGGCTTGATGTTTATCTGTTTTAACTGTTTTAATTGTTTATATTATTTTATTATAGTGTAGTTGGGGAGGAGGGAATTTGATGGAATGTATTTTAAGATATGTTATACTTTAGATTGTATTTTATCTGTTATTGTAAGCTGCCTCAATCCTGCAGGAGAAGTGGTATATAAATAAAAATGATTGTTGTTGTTGTTGTTAGGGGCAAATCAGTAATTATTCCTAGCTAGAAATGTGGTGCTGGAGAAAACTGCTGAGGATACCGTGGACATCCAAAAAAACCAATCAACCAAACAAACAAACTAATGGATCTAGAACAGATGAAACCAGAACTCTCCCTGGAAGCAAGGATGATGAAACTGAGGCTGTTGTACTTTGGCCACATCATGAAAAGATGTGACCCACTAGAGAAGACTATAATGCTAGGCAAGGTAGAGGGAAGAGGAAGACCACATGCCAGATGGGTAGACTTAATCAGGCAGGCCATGGGCCTGAACCTGCAAAGTGGATGAGGATAGAAGGGATGGAGATGTCTCATTCACAAAATTGCCATGAATTAAGGCCAACTCGAGAACAGTTAACAACAACAACAAAGTAGAACTTTCTGTATTTGTGAGGCTGAGTAATGACAAAAGTCAGATCAAACTTTTTGTAGAACCAGTATAAGAGAAGTAGCAGAATCAAGCTGTTCTCTAGATGATGTTGGATTGCCAATTCCCAACAAACTTAGTCAACATAACCAATGGTGAGGAATGCAGTCCAACAACTTCTGAAGGGCTGTATGATTCCTAGCTGCATTAGAACATGGAAAAAATTGTTTTAAAAGTAATTACAACTCTAAGGCCTCCAAAGGTAAAGGTTTCCCCTTTGATATGACTGTCTAGTCATGTCTGACCGTGGGTAACAATGCTCATCTCTGTTACTAAGCCAAGGGAGCCAGCATTGTCAAAGACAACTCTGTGGTCATGCGGCCAACATAACTGCATGGAACGCTGTTACCTTCCCACCGAAATGGTACCTATTTACTTGCACCCAGTAGTGTCACTGGGGGGATGGTGGGGAGTGGGGGGGCACACCAGTTGACATCCCAGAAGGGGAGTGACACCCAATAAGGGGGGTGGCACCAGGTCATCCCCCTGCCCCCAGCAGGTGCTGCTTTGGCCTGCCCCCAGTGGGCACTACTCTGCCCTTTGTGGATCTTCAGGGCCGAACAGGTGCGCCTAGGCCTTTTTGGGGCTGCACGGGTGCTCCTGGGGCCATGCAGGTGCGCTTTGGTGGCCCCCACCCCAGAAACGCAGACAAAATTCCAGGGCCAGAAGCCCCACCGCCAGAAGCCCTACCCCCACACCGGGTGTCACCTGGTGTGGGAACTCTACTGTTTGCACCTTTACATGCATTTGAACTGCTAGGTTGGCAGAAGCTGGGACTAGTGATGTGAGCTCACTCCATCACGCAGTGCTTAGTCCTCAAACTGCCAACCTGGTGACCTTGTAGTCAGTCATCAGCGTCAGCGTCTTAACCGCTAAGCCACTGCATCCCTCTTTGGTTACCTCCACTATAATTAATTTTAAAAGCAGAATTTACTTTCTCATTTTGAAAAAAAAATACTGTATCAAAAAGAATATCAGAATCCACTGACCTGTGGTATAAAACACACTGAAGAAGTAACTACGCAACTACAGTACATCATAAAAGGACTGATGCCCCCTATAATGATACAATCACAATGCAATTTATTTACATTTTAGTAACTGCAAAACAGAATTAATTGCAAATAACTCACTTGTTACTTTCATATTCTAACTTGGATCCAATTGGACTGGAATCCTCCTGTTGAGAGGGCTGGTTTTACTTTGTGCATTTGTTTACGCCTTTAAAATCTGCTAGCACAGAGATGGCAACTTCCTTGTCCCACAAGAGGGAAACTTCCCTTGTGTGGGAAGGGAGTCAGAAAATTTCAAATAAGCAACTCCACTGTTTGAGGAATAGACAAAATAAAGGAAAAAGAAGGACAGAAAAATGATGGCTTTTGCGGGGGAGAGTATAATACTATGGCAGATGGTAGTAGCCTTTATTCTCCTTTTTTTTGACACAACTGCACGATAAGCCATCTGGTGAATCTTGGTATTTTAGGTCTAAGCAGCTGTCACAATTTGCCACTCTACAATCAGATTCTTACCATTTGGGCTCCTTATTTATTGGTTATATTTATTTATTGCCTTTCATCCAACAATCTAAAGGTGGTGTACATGGCTTTTCCCCTTCACACTTTATCTTCATAACAACAGAGGTACTCGTAATAGGTACCCCAAGTATGGGAATGGAATTTTGTCAACCAGTCCTGGATGGGTTCACACTTCCCCTAAAGGATATAGTATGCAGTTTGGGAGTACTCCTGGATCCATCTCTGCAGTTGTCTTCTCAAGTAGATGTGATGGCCAGGAGAAAGAACCTTGAAGCCTTGGTACATGCACTGGTAATCTCTTGTTTAGATTTCTGTAATGCACTCTACATGGGGCTACCCTTATGAAGCTTCAATTAGTACAAAATGCAGCAGCCAGGTTGGTCACTGGTACATCTAGGTCTGACCACATAACACCTGTGTTAAAATCTCTTCACTGGCTGCCGATTAGCTTCCGGGCACAGTATAAGGTGTTGGTTATCACCTTTAAAGCCCTATATGGCTTGAGCCCAAGTTACTTGCAGGAATGCCTTTCCCTACATAATCCACCCCACACTCTTAGAATATCTGGGAAAAACATATTAGAAGTACAAACAACTAGATTAGTCTCTATTTCCCAGAGAACTTTTACCACCACCGCCCCAAAATTGTGGAACAGTCGCCTGGAGATCCGTCTTATTACCTCCTTGGATGCTTTCAGGAGGACAGTTCAGATGGCTCTATTCTGGTGACCTTGCATAGGAGATATTATCCCACCATCGTTTTAGATAGAATTTATTTTAATGGAATTACTGCTACATTTTATTGTACTTTATTGTTGTGATTTGTATATTCACTATGTTGTAATCCCACCTTGATCCACCTGGGAGAGACGGCAAAATATTAATAATAATAATAATAATAACATAAAAGGAAGGATTTCTGTATTCAAGATTAATTCTGCCCTTTCATATACACTGCCTTTCTTTCAAACAGTGCTCAGCTCAGACGTATTAGGCTTCAATCTTGTCTTTAACAATCCAGAATAGATAATGTTATGAGTGAGTGTGGTGTAATAGTTTGAGCGTTGGACTAGAGCTGGAAATCAGGGTTTGATTTCCCATTCGAGCATAGAAAACATCTGTGTGACCTTGGGTAAGTCACACTGTCTCAACCTCAGAGGAGGGCAATAGCAAACCCCCTCTGAAGAAACTTGCCAAGAAAACCCCTTAGCCAAAAATGATTTGGAGGCGCACAACAACAGTAGATGATCATGATGGCCACAAAAATGATCTTCATTTCTATGGCGCTTTCCCGTCTCCTCCAAACATCTAGCACTAATGTTTCAGTGACAGTGGCACCTCTTCCATAGAACAATGCTATACTGTCCTTAGAAGTTCTATTGAACTACATATCAGAGCTTCAAAATGTTAATGTTTTGGTTGGCTGAGGAATTCTGGGAGTTGCAGTTCCTTTTCAAACTCTGCAGAAAGTACTGTAGATGTGCAAAGAAATTCACCACTCCTAGAAATCTCAGAGAGATAATACAGAATCAGTAATGGGATGGTGAAGAACAAATGAATGATTTGCCCCAGGGCACAAACAAAAGTAGTGCTTGAGACATCTGGCATTCATCTGTCTGAAGCTTTGAGGGAGGACAACAGGAACAGCACACCTTACTGTGCTTTTTTCTATGGAGTTTATCAGACATCGGAAATTAGAAGTATAATCCAATGGCAATCCGAACACAATCATGGGGTTTCACATTATTGCGTATTAAAGTATCTCACGCAATTTCGGGCAAAAGGGAAGTCATTCCGAACACAATTATGGGTTTTAAGTTATTGCGTATTAAAGCTTCTCACACAATTTCAGGCAATGGGCAGTCATTTTCAGGTAATGGGAAGTCATTCTGAACACATTCCGAAGGCAATTGGAATTCACATAAATTCGCTAAACTAGCAAATTCACGTGAATTCGAATTGGCTCCAATTGGCTCCATTTGAAATAAAGAGAAATTCCTCCCATCTGATAAACTCCTTTGAAGAGACAGATCTTTAAAGTGATGGATCTCACTTTAAAACTCTGTGCTGTGTTGTGTCCTCTTCCCAGCTTCCCAAGGCTCACACCCTCTTCCTTTCTTTCTCTCTTTATGGTGTTGCTAACATGGCAAGGGCACCAGAGTCAGAGCTAGTTGCATGTAGAGAAGGTTGTGGCTTCTGTGGGAGATTGAACTGCTGACTCAGAATGAGAGATTCAAGAGTTTCAATGAGGAAGAAGAAGAGTGGGTGAGTGAAACGCAGTACAAGAGCAGGAGATGAATTAATTTGAGGGAGAGAAAAATTTCCATTCACAGTGTAGTTCTAACAGTCCTCTGAAATATTTCTTTTTGGGGAAGGGTGTTGCTGAAACTTTTTAAATAGGGGGCATACACTTCCATAGGCTTTTCTTTTTTTGGTCCAAAACAAGTGTAAAAATAATCCAGTTTGAGACCACTTTAACTGCCCTGGCTCAGTGCTAGGGAATCTTGGGAATTGTAGTTTATTGTGAACCCTCTGACAGAAAGGGCAAATGTCTCACAAAACAACAGTTCCCAGAATTCCCTAGCATTGAGCCAAGGCAGTAAAAGTAGTCTCCAACTGTATTAATTCTGCAGTGTGTTTTAGATCTTTTTGTCAAGACTGGAGCTTCTTCTGTGACTTATTGATTTGGCCTGAGACAATTTTCCAAAGTAGGCAAGGGAGGGAGGGTGTATTTGTGCATGTGCACATCTTCAAATGAGCTGATATTGAATTTCCATTTGGTAATAGTGGATCTGGAGCTACAAATACATTAACATTATGAGAGGGGTTCTGAATGAAGAAGCTCTCATATGATGCTTCATCTTCTATAGCTGCATTTCCAAGCTGTTCCCCTTCAGATGTCTACCTGAAGGGCACCAGGTTAGGGCAGGCTGATCTACACCACACAGGCTGAGTTTCTTAGGCGTACTACTATACTATTCAAAATTAAATTAAAAGCTGAGATATTATCTTCTTTTGTTTTGTTGATTGCTATTGTATACTGCTACTTATTGTATTTTATAGTTGCAAGCTACCCAGAGATTTAAAATGTAGTACTGAAGGAGGTAGGTAGTGAGGTAGTGTGGCATTGTGGTTTGAGTATTCAACTACGACTCTGCAGTCTAGGGTTCCATTCCCTGCTCAACCATGGAAACCCAATGGATGACCTTGGGTGAGTCACATACTCTCAGCCTCAGGGGAAGGCAATGGTAAACCTTTTCTGAACAAATCTTGCCAAGAAAACCCCATGATAGGTTTGCCTTAGACCTGCCATAAGTCAGAAATTACTTGAAGGCACACAACAACAACAACAACAACAACAACAATAACAACAAATTTTATTTCTAACCCGCCCCTCTGCTCAGCAATCGGGGCAGCGTACAACAAATTTTAAAACAAGCAACAGTTAAAACACTCCTTCAAGCCAATCATTAACCTTCCTACCCCTTAAAACTAAATTAAACCAATGCAGAATTAAAATAACAATTAAAACAATTAAAACAGAATACAATAAACAACAGAATACAACAACACCTGGAGGAGGTAACTCAAACATACTCTATTAGCTAATATATTAATCAGAAAAGGACTTGAATAGGAATTTGTTTCATTATAGACATTTTTTAGTTTTGTTCCTTTTTAATACTGTATAGAGACAAACTTTGTCTAAGTTCAAAATTGTCTGCCATGAATCCAAGAAACATTTTGGAATAGCTATTTAAGGTTTTCAGCTTTATTAACTGTGTGAAGGAGCTGGATCTTATGTACACATGTAATCATTCCCTTTTCAACCAGAAAATGGTTCAATGCTACCTGCTTCTAGTGCATCACAAAGCTTATTTATAAATCTTTTCTTCAAGTGAAAAGTGGCTGTATTTTGGAAAAACAATCCTAACTCCCATTCTGCCAAAATAAAGCCAGGCGAGAAAGGTTAACATGGAGTGGAAGACTCCCTCCATCAGAATGCTACTGGCAGAGCAACCAACCTACCAAGAAATCCGTTGATATGCCCACAGAAAATGCAACAGGTGTAACAACAACACTGGTGGAATTTCTTCCAACTGTAGACCCAGAAGCTGGGCCTTTCCTGACAGAAAGAGAATAAGTATATAGAAAAACCTTTATTTCCTCCTGGGCACTGGGCCAAGTAACATGAAGTAACAGACAGCCTCCCCTTGGTCAGAACTTTGAGTTTTAGGAACTTGGTGTGGGTATAGTATAGGAAAAACTTGTCTATGAAACAGTATCAGTTTCATATTGCATACATATGCACACATGCTGTTGGAAGGGTCTTAAATTATTTGCTGTTTTTCAGTGTTAAGAAATCAAAGAAAGAAAAAAAACCTAGGATTCATACAATTCCAGTTATTTAGAAGAAAAGGCAATGTGGGTTAGACCTCTGAATATATAGTTAAACTAAAGTGTGACTACAGATAGATAAAAAATATACCTTTCTTAAATGTTGTATACGCTCTCTCTGTATTTAAAGAAAATTGCATAGCCTGTACTTTGCAGATAAAAATCACAAAGAAATTTTCAATAAAAAGAAATTGAAATCTATTGATAACATAATTAAAAACTTCATTAAAATCCAAAGGTAACTATTAATCAAGGAAACTATCAGGATAACTCTTGGCAAAAAAAAAAAATAGTCTTTAGGTTAAACTAACACCCCACACTGGGAATCCACCTAGGTCTAATCTACACTGAAGAATCAATGCAGTTTGACACTTCCTTAACTGCCAACGCCCCTTTTACAGAATTCAGTGATTTGTAGTTTTGTTAAGATATTTAGCCTCCTCTGTCAGAGAGCTCTGGTGCTGCAACAAACTACAAATCCCAGAATTCCAAAGCACTGACCCATGGAAGTTAAAGCAGTGTCAAACTGCATTATTTCTGCAGTGCAGATCAGACCCTAATCTCAATGAGGAGATAATACTCTTCTATCCTGCACTTTGGATGCTTCTCCTACCTCCGAGAGCTCTTATTAAAGATGAATTTATTGAGGGGTCAGTCATAAATATAAAATTATTGTGAGAAAACTGAACTTATTGTGGGAGGAGTATGATAAAGATAAAAATTATTGTGGGGATACTTAATGGAAGACATATTAATTAATAGCACTTATTTTCATAAGAATGCTTCAAGGCATTACAATTTCAAACCAAGTTAACATCCTTGGAGCCAAAATGACATGTTGGAGTCATTACCTTAGATCTCAAAATCCTTTCTGACTAAGGATCTAGAATGAATGAGATAAAGTGTTCTGACTTCTAAGGTCCTTCACAGCTCAAGGCCAGGATACCCAAGCTCCAGCATTCACCATCTTCATTTTCTCACAATATCTCTCAGCCAACATGAAACTCAAAGGTATTCTGGGGAATTAAGATGGTGGACAGCTGGAGTCTCATCTTACAGTTACTCTCACTTTGTATCACACAGACCCCTGATTTTTTTTAGAAAAAAAGAAGAAAAAGGGATTACAACCACCACCTTGTAAGTGATGAGGACATGGAAGAAAAGAAGAGAGAGGGGACAGAAAAGAAAAGAGGACCAAGTAAGTGATGGGGATGGACATGGGAGGAGGGAAGGGAGAGAGGACAGAAACCAAGACAATACGGCTAGCAGCACAAAGGAAAAAAAAGAGCAAGGTAGTATGGGGGTGTCATGATGCTGATGGGAATATTAGCTATTTACACCTCTGTTAGAATGGGTAGAGTGCTTCCTAACATTCAGTCTGATGGATTTAGGAATCTGGCACAGGAGTTGTATCAGCTGCAAAACAAATTATTGTCTAAAACACTAAAATTACAAATATGTTTCTGTTGTGGTGAGGGTGTGTTTTCAATTTGTTTCCAGTTTATGCCATGAGATTTTCTTGGCATGATTTGTTCAGAGGGGGTTTGTCATTGCCTTCCTCTGTGATTGAGAGAGAGGCTTGGCCAAGGTCACCCACTGGGTTTCCATGGCTGAGCAGGGATTGTGAACTCCAGTCTCCCAGATTCATAGTGCAACACTCAAACCGTGCTGGCTCTAGAAATATGTTACTCATCCTAAAGGTAATCTGAAAAGCATGTACAGTAACAATTACAACTGCATGCTATGGGGAGTACACTTAGAGGCCTCTGAATGTACATTTTTGAAAGTATGTAATTCTAATGTGTACTGTCTCACTAGCAATACAAATAACCCACATATCAGTAGTACAATTCTTACTTCAGTAATCATTAGAAGTCACTCTTCCCTTGTATTAATCCTTTGGGAGCAATCGTGCAATATGCAATTAGCTTTTGTCACATGACAATGTCAACAAAGAAGCTATTAGCTCATTATCACAACACTACTAATTGTATAAATTAATCATCCCTAATAGGAAGATACAATGGATTATAAGATTAAAACATAACTCATGCCATTTGTACTGTTGTTTTCTCCATTGCTGCTTCTTACTCCAAAGGATCTTTCTCCCTAGAAGCCCAAAGAGCTTAAATTTTTAAAAGTGCTCCTTCATTGTAATACCCTTCTCTCGCCTTCTCTCTCTTTCCCTTCAAGATTTCCTTGTCCAGTCCAGCTGAGGTGGTGAAGCTGCCTTTCAAAAATTACAAAGTAACCATAGCTCTTTAAAAAATCTGCAACAATAAAGGCTCTGCAAAACTAGGAATTCTCATTCCAGCACAAAGAAAAGTGCTGCTATTGTTTCTGCCCAGGGGCCTAAGGAGATGTATTGATACAGAAGGAGGGGGGTCCAGATGGAGTCAGGAATGGAATTAAGGTATTGGTTTGTGAGCCAAGGTTCATTTTCATGCGGGAGAGAATGTGTCTTGCTAGCAGGGATGTTTTTCTTTCTCTAAAGACAACTGCTGCTTTTGATAGGAGCAAAAGATTTTTTTTTCTTTTAAAATGCCATTTTTTCCTTTAAAATGCCACAAGTGAACTTACTTACAGTTACTTTACCTGCACACAGAGAGTGTTGCCTTCAGAGTGCACATGAAGAGGCCCTTCTCATTCAGATGGGAGTTAGTGCTCTACAGAATAAACAGTTTGGCCTCACTTAGCAGCAAGGAAGTATTTGCCCTCAGAAGGAACTCTCCAAACTCAACTTTCCAGTCCTGCAGACTTACATTTGCCTGGGCTTTGCACCTCCCCTTTGGCTGAAAAGCCCAAGAAGACAGCCTCTGCAGTTTTCATTGAAGGCCTGTCAAGTTTTTGTCCTCCTGTCATCACCTCCAGAGACAGGGATTACATAGGTTACTGGGACACTGGTTTTATTTACAACTAGAGCAACCTGTAGTTTTCTTGTGCAAAGCAAGCTACTCAGTCCAGGCAAGCTGACTCAACTTGCTCCACCTCAATTAGATTAGGAAATATTATCCATGTGCCTCAGGGCTGACGAAGGCTTGTTTTCCCCATTTTGCTTTTATATCTCACTACAGGGACTTCACATGGTTCTCCCCTTGCCTAGCAACTGTTTTATCATCATAACAACCCTGTGGGGTAGGTAGGCTGAAAGTGACTAGTCCAAAGTCACCCGCAGGGCTTCATAGCTGAATGAGGATCTGAACCTTGGCTTTCCCAGCTCTTGTCTAACTGTAACCACTACTCTATGATGGATAAGAAATAAGGATCTGAACCTAGGTCTTCCCAACTCTTTTCTGACTACTCTATGATGGTTAAGAAATTAGGCCTTTGTCTACTTAAATTCAGCATTTTACATGGAAGGAAAGGATCTGTTTCCCTAAAAATAAAGGATGGAGAATTCTATTCTATGTACTTCAAATCTTTTACTGTCTATCATACCAGAACTTATGTTGGAGCCCCATGCGCCTACATCAAAGTATTCACAAGAATGTGCATGTATATGGCATCTCTGATGAAAGAGGACTGCAGGCATAACACTAAAGGTAAAGGTTTCCCCTTGACATGAATGTCTAGTCATAACTGACTATATAGGGTGGTTATTATCTCCATTACTAAGATGAAGAGCCAGCCTTGTCCAAAGATGACTTCGTGGTCACGTGGCCACCATGACTGCATGAAATGCTGTTACCTTTCCACTGAAGTAGTAACTATTTATCTATTTGCATTTGTATGCTTTTGAACTGCTAGGTTGGCAGAAGCTGAGACTACTGATGGGAGCTCACTCTGTCACACGGCACTTGTGCCTTGAACTGCCAGCCTTCTGGCCAGCAGAACTGGTATCTAAACTATTAAGTCACCACATCAATAATACTACACGTATCGGATTTCAAGACAGAATTCAAGAAATTTACATGCAAACATAAAAGAAATTCCTAAGTTAATGAAATAGATGTGTTTCTCTACATTATGTTTTTAACAGAAAATTTGGTACTAGAGGCAGAGATAACATAGAAAGAATAAGGGTAGGTTCCAAAAGAACAGCTCAACATGTTTCAATAATTTTTAAAATCAAAATTTAACAATGCACGTATGTATCAAACATTGATCAGAATGGAGGCTGCAGTCAAGAAATCAGAAGAAGACTAGGAATGGGAACGGCAGCTATGAAAGAACTAGACAAGGTTCTAAAGAGTAAAGATAGACAACTGAGCACTAAAGTCAGACTTGTCCAGATCACTGTATACCCCATCACCATGTACGGATGTGAGAGCTGGACAGAGAAGAAAGTGGATAAAAAGATAATCAACTCATTTGAGATGTGATGCTAGAGAATTGTGCTGAGGATACCATGGACAGCCAAAAAGACAAACAAATGGGTCCTTGAACAGATCAAGACTGAAATCAAGCTGTAAGCCAAGATTATCAAACTGAGGCTATGTTACTTTGGCCACATCATGACAAGGCATTAAAAAAGACAATAGTGCTAAGGAATCTAGAGAGTGGAAGAAAGAGGGGAAGACCATACACCAGTTGGATAGACTCAGTCAAGGAGGCCACAGTCCTGGATCCGCAGGACCTAAATAGATCAGTTTAGAATAGGGGGACTTGGACATTTCTCATTCACAGGGTCTCCATAAGAGCAGTTCACAATAACAACAAATCTTTATGGGCAATATACTACTTCATGCACACATGCTTCTCTATACAAGCTTAAATGAGGTTTTTTTTTCCAAAATATAAACAGCCATCCACTGAGCACTTGCCTCCTCCAATCCTGTGGATTCCATTGGGTGATCTCCAGTTTTTGTCTCTTCTGCAACATGCTATCCACCAAAGTATAACAAAGTTTCTGGGAATCTGAACAAATATTATGAGAGCTTTGATGCCTTCAAATATTGTATTCAGTTTTATTATATTTTGTATTTATGCTTAGTCCTGGAAGAATTCCTGAATGTTACTTTTTCGATACCTATTTGGGTTACATTTTACCTTACTCCAGGACACATTTCCCTGTTATCTTTTTATATCTGTTATGTCTGAATTTCCCCCAATTCATCTTCATGTCTGTGTGCGAATAAAAATGCATGTGAGTTTCACAGTTCATACACATCATATAGTAGGGGACAGATATTTCTGACATGTTTAGCTATACAGTTGCCTTTGATAATTCTTCAGTCCAAAACAACAGTCCTTGATCATTTAATAAACAAGATATATAACCTGAAGCCTCTCTCCATTTAGTGTCAATCAAGTGTAAATGATGCTTTCCATTTTGTAGAAAGTATGATGTATAACATTCCTTCTTAAGGTATTTGATGTGTTTTTGTCTCAGTGTGCCATTGATGGACATACTATTTATGCCCATTGAATACAGCAGTTTCTTTCCTGCCTGGGAACTCCCTGCAAAATGGCACCACAACTTTGAACAGGATTTTTATAGAACACCTATACATATGGCATTGGCCCAGTATTCCTTTTAATGTAGAAAAGCCACACTTGGTATGTTTTCATTCAGGTCTCACCTCCAATCCCTGTGGTGCAATTACATGGTCTACAACCAAAACTAGAGAGACAGATATGGCTCTGATGCACTGAGAGAAATATAGTAGACAAGCACACATATATAGTGGATATACCAACAGTGTATAAAACACATGAATTTAGCCATAGCAAAGAGGACATTAGTTTTGGAATACATAAATACTGTACAGCCCTTCACAGACTCCCCAGCAGCAACAAAATCACTTGACTTATGCTATTTATCTTAACAAGAAAAATGTAGAAAGAATATAGAGATGGATATAAAACTACTGGTAGCAGTAGTAGTGATGGGTGTCACCAAAGTGAAGGCCAGCATTGACATCATAGCTAAAACTTGTTAGCACTATGCACAGGGAGGTGTAGGTGGTCCTCTTTGTGTAATTCCTCACCTAGAAAATCCTATGAGGAGACATTGAAAGTGTCACGCAGGCAGGACAAGAGCACTAACAGAGAGACAGATAGGAACTAAAGGAAAACACACTTGTAAAAGCAGCTAAGGGCAGTCAAACGTGACAAAGCAAGCAGTAAACACTCTCAGAAAGACAAACCCCATCAGAACCAGCATCACATATAAAATAGGGACTTGCAATGTGGGAAGCATGAGCCAAGGGAAGCTAGTGAAAATGGAAATGCAACGCATGAATATAGCAGTACTGGGGCTGAGTGAGTTAAAATGGACTGGAACGGGGCACTTTGAATCAGACAAACACATGCCGTTCTACTCAGGGAATAAAAAGACAAGAAGGAACGGGGTGGCTTTCATACTAAGAAAATATGTTGCAAAAGCAATCAGAGGCTACAATGCAAAATCAGACCGAATCATCTCAATAAGGCTCCACGGGAAACCTATGAATATCACCATAATTCAAGTATATGCACCAACCACTGAGGCAGAACAAGAAGAAATTGATAGATTTTACAAAGAAGTACAGGAAGAAATTGAACACAAACCACACAGGATGTCAAGCTGATCATTGGAGATTGGAATGCAAAGGTTGGAAGTAAAGAAGAATCAAAAACAGTAGGCAGATTGGGACTAGGCAAAAGAAATGAAGCAGGTGAGTGTCTGATGGATTTTTGTGAAGCCAACAACCTATTCATTGCAAACACATTTTTCATAGAACCAAGGAAAAGGTTATACACGTGGACCTCACCAGATGGCCAACGCAAAAACTAAATAGACTACATAATTGGAAGTAAAAGATGGTAAAGCTCCATACTGGTAGCCAAGACTACACCAGGTACTGAATGTGGCACAGATCATGAACTACTCATTTCAAAAATAAAAGTAGAACACGAGAAGAGAACAAAACCAGTCATCACACCAAAATACGATTTAAACAATGTTTTTACAGAATTCATTGATAATATAAGGAACAGATTTGCCTTACTAAGAATAATAGATCATGAACCAGAAGAGCTTTGGCCTGAAGCGAGGGACATAATAAAAGAAGAATTTATTTTATTTTATTTTTATCCCACCTTTCTGCCAAAGTGGGACCCAAGGTGGCTAACCTATACAAAACACACAATTAAAATTGTACAATTAAAATAATAAAAATATAAAATGACAAACACAAAATTTAAAAGAAAGCATAAAGACACTTTCAACAGACAAAAGGAAAGTGAAGAAACCATGGATGACAGATAAAATGCTACAAGCAATAAAGGAAACAAGAGAAACAAAACAAAAAAAAGGAGATAGGAATAATGTAACAGTACAATGGCAAGTGTGCAAAAATAAGGAAAATTACTACGACAAATGTAGAGAAATAGAGGACAACAACAAAAAGGGAAGAATGAGAGACCTATTCTACAAGATTTGAGAAATCAAGGGAAAGTTCAAACCAAGGACTAGGATGCTCTATGACAATAAAAATAACATAATTCAAGACCAGGAAGGAATAAAAAGACGATGGATGAAATACACAGAAGCTACAATGAAAATAAGACAAATTCAGACTAAAATATCTCCCTATCTTAAATGTATTATTATTTTATTATTATAATTTTCAATTTGAAATTTTTAATGGAAAAATGTCAGGGAAAATACAAATTCTGTATTTTATTTTAATTTAATTTATTCTATAGTACTCTATTGTGTACTGTTTCTATTGTATAGTGCTTGCCCCATGGTGTAGCAAGGGTATTGGCAAAACCACAGGAGAGTGAGTATTTTATTTATTTATTTATTATTTTTATTTCTTTTAAGTGGAGGGAAGTAGAAAAGAGAGGAAGGTCACATGCTAGATGGATGGACTTTATTAAAGAGAGCATGAATATGAGTTTTCAGGAGCTGGGCAGAGCAGTAGAGGTCTGGAGATGTTTCATACATAGGGTCGCCACGGGTAGAGATTGGCACGAAGGCAGTTGACAACAAATAAAACTAATATACAATAGAAAAGGCTCACTATTGAATCTTTTCAGAAAATATTTTTTCATGCTGTGAGAAGCTGTTAACAAGGACTCTTTGGCCACATTAGAATTCTCAGTACACCTTTTTAAAACTTATTATTTCAATTATAAATTATTTAAAACTTATTATTTAAATTCTTATCTACATGGGGCTACCCTTGTGCCAAGTTCAGAAACTTCAACTGGTAGAAAATATGGCAGCCAGATTGGTTGCAAGTACATCTAGAGCCAACAACATTACACCTGTTCTAAAATCTCTTCATTGGCTGCCTCCAGGCAAGGTATTGTTGGTCATAACCTTTAAAGCCCTACATGGCCTGGGTCCAGACTACTTGTGGGAGTGCTTTCTTTCACATAATCCATGCCACACACTTAGGTCCTATGGGAAGAACCTGATGCAACCCAAGAAGACCAGATTGGCTGCGGTGACCCAGATGACCTTCTCATCTGCTGTTCCTAGGCTCTGGAATGACCTGCCAGATGAGATCCATCATATTACCATCCTAGAAGCCTGTTAAAAGGCTGTTAAAATGGATCTCTTCCAGCAGTCCTTTCCAGATTAGCCTTTTTAGCTTAGCCCCCTTCTACTGATATTATTGTCTCTGTTCCCCCTCCCTAGATAAAGACATGTCTCTCACTCCAACCTACTTGTAATTTTACTGAACTCCTAACAGATTTTTTTCATTTGTTCTATTGCTTAATCTCTTTGTACAGTTTGTGATTAATGTTGTTATGATTGGGGGAGGGTCAGGATACAAGATTGTTTCTTTTTAAATGTTATTTTATTTTTATGATGTTTTATCCTTATAATTGTTGTAATCTGCCTGGATTCCCTAAGGAAAAGGCAGACTATAAATAAATAAATAATGATAATAATAATAATAATAATAATAATAATAAATGAATTTTAAAACTGAAATTTTATTACTAAGATTAACAGAGAGGCAAAGGAAAAGCCAGCAAGAAAAATAATAATAATAATACAGTATATGATAACATCAGTGATGACAGTGTATGCCAAAAAATGTAAAAATAGGAGAAATAACTTCAATAGAAGACTGGAGACAGAAAATATTCAAATTAGTTGAGATGAATAAATTAATCATATTAAGGAGGGAGAAGACAATGAATAAAGACAATAAATAACTTCTCACGGAGATGAAAACTGCCTGAACCAATTAGCAGATACAGATCAGCCTGCATTTTTGGAGTCTTCTGAAGGAGGTGGCTCTGGGAATTGTCACAATTAGTGCCCATTATGTATGTAAAAAAACCTTAACACTACATCACTACCTTTATAGTGTGGGTACATACAGCACTTGAAATTTAAATCCTTCTCACACTGAAAGAATCAATGTAAAAATGGAAGGAGGGAAGCTTTCTATTCCTCTCTGGCTGTGCATCAGGTCGCAAGGCCCTGGGATATGCAACTGTTTTATCAAAGACTACTAACACCACCATATGCTTCCCTGTCTTCATCTGCTTTTGCTGGGGGATGCTACCGTACCAGCCTGGAAAGCGGTTTATATGGTAGAGGGAGTTAAGTGGAAATAAGATTGGCTTCTGAAATAGGCCAGCATATTTTCTGTTTTAATACAGAAATAGCCTGGTTTATTTCTAATCTAATCTGATGTGGATGGGTGGGATCTCACTGGAAAGATATTTACTGCATGTGTGCATGATTTAAATATTTGTCTATTTTTATATATAATAGTGGAAAGCTATAACATCTGGGGAAAAGGAAATAGACCAGACCTTCTCAATGAGATGCTAGATTTCCATGCACAGGGCTGGTATTTAGGCAAGGAAGTGTTCAAAAAAGTCACCTTTGTATAAATATTTTCTGAACTGGATTAGCTCTCAGTACTGAGACAATTTAATAAAGCATAAAGTGCAATTGATGACAAATTCAGTTGAACTGAGGTATCTTACATTATATTTTATTTATTTATTGCACTTATATCCCCCTTTCCCCTAAAGTGGAATCCAAGGCAGCTTACAATAATTTCAAAAAGAACCAACGAAAACATTAATTTACAAAGGTTAAAAAGAAATTAAATGACAATATTATTAAAAACATTATTAAAACAGCTAAAACACCAAAAACCCTTTAAGTACATTTTTAAAAAATGTGTGTGTACAGAGAGAGAAAGAGAGAGACACAGTGTGCACCATTTCATTAAAAGCCTGCCCCCCAATAAATGTCTTCACCTGCTAGCGGAAAGACAGGAAGGAGAGGGCCAACTAGACATCCGATGGAAAGACGTTCCACAGCTTGGGAACAGCCATGGAGAAGGGTCTTTCCTGCGTCCTCACCAACTGCACCTGTGAGGATCCAAATTGTGTAGGGCGTTGAAGGTCAAAACCAGCACTCTGAATTCTGCTGGGAAATGGACTCGTAGCCAATGCAGCCATTTCAACAAGGCAGCTATACCTAGCAACTGTCAAATGCCTGGTTGCAACATTTTGAACCTGTTCATACAATTTTTAAAGGCAGCCCCATGTATGTACAGCACATTACTGTAGTCCAAACAGGATGCATCACCATAGCCATATCTTACTTCACAAAGAATGGGTGCAGCTGGTACACACTAGTTTTAACTGTAAATGCAAGCCTGGCCACAACCAAAACCTTGGCATCCACGTTCAGATCCTAATCCAAGAACACACCCAAACTGTGAACCTCAGATTTCAGGGGGGTGTAACCCTATTCACTACAGGCTGGAACTTTATTCCCGACCTGGCTGCCGACTGACCAGGAGCACCTCTGTCTTTTATACATTAAGTTTCAATTTTTAATTGAACAGAGCAACATTAAACACAGCAGACACTGGCCTAGTGAAGAAGCAGCTTCCTTAGAGTCAGATGGAAATAAAAGATAGTGTTGTGTGTCATCAGTATATTGATGACATTCAAAAACCTCCCGATTTGCATCTCCTAGCAGTTTCATGTAAATATTATAGAACCATAGAATCATAGAGTTGGAAGAGACCACAAGGGCCATCTAGTCCAACCCCTGCCATGCAGGAACTCTCCATCAAAGCATCCCTGACAAATGGCCACCCAGCCTCTGTTTAAAGACGTGCAAGGAAGGAGACTCCACCACTCTCCGAGGGAGTGTGTTCCACTGTCGAACAGCTCTTACTGTCAGGAAGTTTCTCCTAATGATAAGGTGGAATCTCTTTTCCTGTAGCTAGCTTGCATCAATTTTTCCAGGTCCTAGTCTTTGGAGCAGCAGAAAACAAGCTTGCTCCCTCCTCAATTTGGCATTCCTTTAAGTATTTAAACAGAGCTATCATGTCACCCCTTAACCTTCTCTTCTCCAGGCTAAACATACCTAGCTCCCTAAATCATTCCTCATAGGGCATGGTTTCCAGACCCTTCACCATTTTAGTCGCCCTCCTTTTGACACACTGCAGTTTCTCCACATCCTTTTTGAATTGTGGTGCCCAGAACTAGACACAGCATTCCAAGTGGGGCCTGACCAAAACAGAATAGAGTGGCACTATTACTTCCCTTGATCTATTAAACAGCATGGGGGGAAGAACTGAGCCCTGAGGGATAGTGCAGAATAGTAGCCGGGTCTCAAACAAGCATCCCCCAGCACCTCTTTCTGAGTTTTCCAGGAAAGACTGGAGCTGCCCCACTGCAGAGATATAATCCAGAAGGATACCACAGAGATTGGTACTGAAACCACAGAGCTCCAGTAGAACCAACACATTCCCCCCCTATATCCTGAATATTTCATCTACCAGGTGACCAAAGCTGTCTCCATCTCATAATTAGGCCTGAGGCCATATTGAAATGAATCTAGGTAATACTTTACATTCAGGAATGCTTGGAGCTGGGAGGCTACCACCTTGTCCCAAAAAAGGGGATGTTAGAGACTGGCTGATGGTTCTCCAGTATAGTGGAATCCAGGGAGGATTTTTTTCAATATGAGATGCTTTCAACAGCCAAGATGGGCCTGGGTCCAGTATACTTGCAGTGATTCTCACCTCTCCCAAGTCTCCTGCCCACATCCTCAGGGTGCACAAATTGAAATGTAGCCAATAACACTAGATAAGGAAGAGCCAAGGTGACATGTACCGGACCTGTATCAACTACAGTTAGAGTGGATCTGAGTGATTTCATCCACAAAGTGTTGTGCAAACTCTACAGTTGCAGGACAGAGAGTAAAAGGTCCTTGACCACTTCAGGCAGCTCCTCTGAGTGGCAATGTGCAGATGCAACTGTGGCAGTGGTAAAAGATTTCTTCACTGCCAATAATTTTTCAATGAGCTATAACCTGTGGGCAGTCGGATTTATTCTGAGTCTTCCACCATTACCACCCTAGATGCCATCCTACACATTTTATCACCGCCAGCTCCGTAATGAACAAGTGTCCACTCATGAGAAGTGACACTAAGAGGGGATGCTTAGTAGCTATCATGTCCACTACAGTGGCCATTTCCCTATTCCAGAGAATAGCCAGGGCTCTGGCAAGATCATCTGGCAAGGGAAGAAGAAACTCCTGAAGAGCCATCAGGAATCTATCTGGATCCATAAGCCTCCTGGAGCAGACCATCTTAATAGGCCGCTCATCCCTGCAGAGAATCTGAGTTCCAGTGAGTCTAAATCCCACCATGTAGTGATCTGACCATGACAAAAGAACTGTAGAAAGTTTCTCCATCCCCAGATCACCATTATCCCATCCAGAAAAGAACAACAGGCTCAGAGTATTTCCTGCAGCATGGGTGGCACTAGATGCTACTTCTGTGGTTGTCACAGAAGACACGAAGGCCTGAGCTGATCCTGATAGAGGAGTCTCTGCATGGATACAGAGGGGACTTCAACACCAACTCAGTCAGCTCAGGAAGGGAGAAAGTGGGCGGTACACCAACAGAATTCCTGTTCTGTCCTGGCCACTCACCTTTAAGCTTAAAAACCCAACAGACTGTTAAGATGGGGCACTTGGTGAGGGAGATGGAATCCCAAGAGGCCAATGTGATTCCACCTCCCTGCCCTCCAGGCCTTGCCTCATGCTCCATAGAAAACCCAGGTGGACAAAGCTAGCAGAAGTTCACCCTTCCCCCATCTTCATCCAGCCAGGTCTCCATGATGCAGGCCACGTTAGCATGTTTTTCCAAGATCAAGTCCTGGATGAGGGATGTTTTTCCATTCACTGACTTGACATTTAGAAGCAGTATTTTCAGCTCAAGGGTAAATATTTATAAGGCACCCCATACCATAAGAGCTACAGCAGATGAAGAAAATATATTTAAAATAGAAAAAAACCCCAATGTGAATAGTTTAAACTATATTACACAATATAAACAATCTAAAGCAATTTAAAACCACGTGCCTTTTGCCTTTTGTGCAAAAGTGTTAGATACCAAAGATTTGGATAAAATGCCAGTTTTCAACATGGTCCCAAAATTAATCCAGTGTAGGTAACAGTTGGGTTTCCAAGGACAGGACTTTCCACTACTGGGGCACAACAGTGGGGAAGCCCCCCCCCCAATGCAAAGTATAGTTCCTGCTGGTGGCCTCAGATAGACATATACACAAAAAGATATTGTGGCAGCCAGTGCAATTCCTCCAAAACTGGTATCATGTGGCTTCTGTCATGTGTTCCTGTCAACAATGCTGTCAGGTGTTTCTGTCTTGAATAATCTTCAAGATGAACCCCACAAAGAACAATTGTTGAAGTCTACCCGGTAAGTGAGCAGCCATGAACAAATGGGTGGTCACTGAGCAGAAAAGGCCACAGCTAGAAGGCCAGTGGGAATACACCTGGGTTTCCAGTGAAAAAATACACTGCAAGAGTACTTCTAAACTACGCACATGCTTGTTCAGTGGGATGGAAAACTATCAATACATACATAATCTGATCAGAATTCAGCTTCAGTTTACTGACCCTCATCCAGCCTATTACAGCATCCAGGCTGTAATTCATTACCTGCACAATCCCAGCTGAGTAACATCAGCATATTGGTGAAAGTCAACTCTTTATGTTCTCATCCAATAAATTAAAACAGATACCAAAAATGAGGGAGGGGAGGGTTTCAACAGGAATGCCCTCATACCACTCTCTGGAACCAGTCCTGTAGACAGTGCCTTCTATTCCCATCTGACATATTCCAGGCCAGTAGGTTACAATGGCTGTGATATCAAAAGTTACTGAGAGATCCAACAGGATCTTCAGGGTTACATGTCCTTTATCTTTCATCCAAAAGTTACCCACTTGGGGCAACTAAGGCTTTTTCAGTACCATACTCTGGCTTGAAATCAGATTGAAAATCTGCTTCCTCTAAAAACATCTTTAGGGTTTTTTTGGTTGTTTTTTTTTTAAAAAACAAACAAACATATATGTGAATTTTGGAAATCAAAACCCAAATACCCACCCACACCCATGCACATTTCTCACATGTGATTGGAATAGGACCTATTTAGATAAATGGGTTTGCTGTCATCCAAGGTGTTTCCAGGCATTACCAATCAAACACTATTCCACGCTCTCATTCTCAGCAGATTTATTTTGCAGTAAGCAAAGATGAAAATTGCAGGGGTAAAACAGAGGAGGGATATAAACAGGAGACAACGTCCTCAGGGCCTCCTGTAAAATCCCATGTTTGAAGCAGGGTGAGTGTTGCACAATAAAAGCCTTATCTAGAAACACCTCATGTCTAATGTGACCTTTATCTGTCTCTTTTTAAAAATATAAAGCAGAAGCCCTTGGGGGAAATGCAATTTTATTGAGGTCCTCATTACATGAGGATCCAGTGATATAATGAGTAGAAGTCCATCCATGCAGGAAAGTGAAGCAAAACAACAACAAGCTGGCCAAATTACCACAAGAGGAAAAAGAAACAAAATTGTTTTGGGTTAGAACATCAGTCCTCCTTATACAACCTGATGCCCTCTGGGAGACCTTTTAGAATGAGAAGGCAGACCTGGGACCCACAAGGGCAGGAGTATGTCAAAGCCGCTCTGGAAATATCTATCCAAATATATTGCCTCAAGGGAATTTACAATTGTAGCCCAGTTAAATTACGCAAGTTGAGTTATTTATGTATTTACTTTCACTGTGCACCACTGCCTTCAGAGGTAAAATGTGAGTACAGAGGAAGCTGTCTCACACCAGCTCAGACTATTCACTTAGACTTCCAGAGCTTGGGCAACAGCTCCCAGAATCCACATGCATTTTAGCTAGAGGATTATCGGAGGTGTAGTACAAAAAGGGTCCTCCCACCTCCCCCAAATTCAGTAATGGTCTAATCTGATTGGCTCTCCATGGCATTAGGCAGAGCTCTTTTGCATCACATCCTTACTTACCTCATCCTTATAACTGATGAGGCTGTGACTGACCTGGGGACCTATATATCCATAAAGTGCTGCACCAATGAACCCTCTGATTTTCTTTTATTACACTATCCAGAAATCTCTCTATTGCTCCCCAGCATATATACCTGCAGGGATGGGAGAGGAATATCAAGACAGCTTCCTGGTATTGCTGATACTATGATGGGTGCAAGGTAGGCTATGATTTGGAGGGGGGGTAATAATAATAATAATAATAATAAGGTTTATTTCTAACCCGCCCCTCTGAATGGGCAATTGAGGCGGGGTACAAAAGAAGTTAAAATATCACCATTAAAATATCCATTCCCATTCCCAACTCCCCCCCCTTAAAAAAGGATTAAACCAGAACAAGTTAAAACAAATACAAATAAACAAAATCAACAGTGTCAAGCTTAAAAACTCCCTGAGCTGTTTGGTAGGATGAAGACTAGGAACTAACAGAAAGTCTGGAGCCAGGAATGTTAGGCATTTTCCGGGAAGGCCTGTTGAAAGAGATGTGTCTTCAAGGCTTTCTTAAAGCTGTCAATAGATGGAATAAGACGCATCTCGTCTGGCAGGCCGTTCCAAAGCTTGGGGACGATCGCCGAAAAGGCCCTCTGGGAGGTCTGCACCAACCTGGTCTTCTTGGGCTGTAACAGATTCCTCCCAGAGGATTGTAGTGTGAGGGGAGGTTCATACGGGGAGAGGTGGTCCCTTAGACAGGATGGATCCGAGCCATGTAGGGCTTTATAGGTTAAGACCAACACCTTGTACTGTGCCCGGAAACTAATCAGCAGCCAGTGGAGAGATTTTAGCACAGGTGTCATGTGCTCCCTCCTAGATGTGCCAGTAATAAGCCTGGCTGCCATATTCTGAGCCAATTGTAGTTTCTGAGTTAAGCACCGGGGTAGCCCCATGTAGAGTGCATTGCAGAAGTCCAGTTGTGAGGTTACCAGTGCGTGTATCACAGTTTCCAGGTCCCTCCTCTCCAGGAAATGGCGCAGTTCGTGGATCAGCTGAAGCTGGTAACAGGCACTCCTGATTGTCGCATTCACCTGACTAGTCATGTGAAGCAATGAGTCAAGGAGGACCCCCAAACTGCGAACACAGTCCTTGGAGGAGAGTGTGACTCCATCAAGAACTGGGGATTGTATTCCCAGACCCGGTTTCGGGCCTGTGACTCTGAGTACCTCCGTTTTGTTTGGATTGAGTTTCAATTTGTTTTCCCTCATCCAATCCATTACTGCCTCAAGGCAGTGGTTGACAGGAGAGACACCATCTGAGGTCTGAGTGGACGATCTTGTCATGGAGAGATATATTTGAGTGTCATCAGCGTACTGAAGACACTGAGCTCCATGCCTCCGAATGATCTCACTAAGCGGCTTCATATAGATATTAAACAGCATTGGGGACAGGATGGCACCCTGAGGGATGCCACAATTAAGCTCGATTTTAGGGGAGAAGCTGTTCCCAAGCCTCACCCTTTGGATTCTGCCGGAGAGAAAGGATCGAAACCACCGGAGCGCCGTGCCATCGATCCCCAGCTCTCTTAGCTGATCCAAAAGGATGGCATGATCTATGGTGTCAAAGGCCGCGGAGAGATCCAAGAGCATGAGCAGGGTCACACTACCCCTGTCGATACTCAAGCGGAGGTCATCCATCAGAGCAACCATGGCAGTCTCAACTCCATACCCTGCCCTGAAGCCGGTTTGAAATGGATCGAGATAATCGGCTTCATCCAAGACTGCTTGGAGTTGGAAGGCAACAGCTCTCTTGATGACCTTGCTAAGAAAAGGCAGCATGGACACTGGTCTGTAGTTGTTCCTGTCCAGGGGATCAAGGGAGGATTTCTTCAGGAGGGACTTTACAATAATCACAATAATGATCATGTCCATGGGCATACAGATTCTACACTAGACACCAAATTCCTTGCTTTGAGCAGCAGTTTCCTATGTACAGGTTTCTAGCAGAAAGCTTTTTTAGTGAAAATTAAATACACAGATGAAATCAAATCACACCACCCACCCCACTAACATCGCTGGCCGGTGCAGGCTTCTTTTAGACAAACAGTGGCACACAATTGAGCAGGTGATGAACCCTCCCCACCCTCTGACACATGAGACATTTTTCTTCTCAGTGCAATTCACTTACAGTGGGGGAAAGAACCTGGGGAGCAGGGGTTGATCTCCTCTCACTCATCTTTCCTTTGGCTGCCAAAATTAGGTCCCACATACTTTATACGGGAACAGAGCAGGGACATGAACAACACACATGGCTATCCCGTCTTGTCTCATTTTAGCCTTATCTGGACTCCTTTCAGTTATATTAGGCATTACTCTGGGAAATGACACATTGAACAGAACAGTTAGATTGATTTAGTCTGGTTCTTTTTGTGTATCCAGTTCTTTTTGTGTATCTTATCACCATTCTCCCTATTTCTTCTTTTATCTAACCACTCATCAGTTTCATAAGAACATTTCTCTATTATGCCTCTTCAGTGGATACCTTTTCATGTGTTGCTGTCTTACAGAACTACACATCTTTTCTTCTGCTTTATTTAAAAAGATTAGATCAAAGCCTTTTCTTTTCCTTGACTTCTTCACGGCACATTTAGGTTTACTTCTTTCTGTTTTTGGAACACACTCAGCGTATCAAAGTTTATAGACAAGTGAGATCAAAGCTAAGATACCAAACATCTCCCTTTGCTTCAGTGTGTTTCAGTAACTTCCATGCTGCCCTCCTCACCCCACCCCATTATGCATCTGAAAAACAACTGTCACAACTTTGGCCTTAGTCATATCTCTAGCTCACCAGGGCCAGTTGCAAACATGCTGTATAAATAATCCACATAATATGAACGACTGTGAAAGGAGGCAGGTGCCAGAGCTATACGTCAACTGCCTCTTTGTTTAAAGACCTTCATTATCCTTCCATTCCTCAGACTTTTAAAAAGAATACATTTTCTGCCCTCTGGCCTCTGCAGAAGCTAGGAAGATAAAATAGTTGTGAATGCCAGCTTCTCCCACTCACTTGTGGAGTTTTAGAAAATAGATTTAAGGACACAGCTAAAGAAAAATGTGTCTGTCTATCTGGGGGGAAGGAAGCATCAAAAGAAAGAGAAACTCAGCAGCGCCAAATTTTAAGCAGCCAATGCCAACTAAGGGTCCAACATTGTAGCTAATTTGTGCTTTATATGTTCAGAGACATTCCTGGTTATAATAACTTTACATACACTTCTCCTAAATCCTGGTACACAAAACAACTTCTAAGACTGAACACTGACCCAAATTACAATTAATTATATTTAACAATTGGAATTGCAGGACACACCATTCAATCCCCAGTCTTCCAATCTTCCAGTCTTCCATCCCCTTCCTCATATACTAACACCTACCATTCTGTGGCCATTGAGCATGCTCAGTTCACACTGGGTTGTTTTAAACATCTACGTTTTAAAAAATCCACTCAGGTCTTTTTCTCCCCGAACATTTTCTGTATACTCCTGCAAACCTTGGGGTTTCATCAGTCATGCTGATGCTGTATTTTTTTAAATCCACTTAGGTCTTTTTTTCCTGAACATTTTTTGTGTACTCCAGCAAACCTTGGGGTTTCCCCAGTCATGCTGATGCTGTATTTTTGTTTCTTAATACAATGATACTCAAAACTTTCTACCCCACCGTTTGAGGACCACTGTCTTAGTGGATCCATTTTGGCTACAATTCTGCCTGCACTTATCACCAATGTTAGCTACTAGTGGTAGCTCTTTTTTTCTTTTTCTTTTTCTCTTTCTTTCTTTCTTTCTTTCTTTCTTCCTTTTTTTTTTTTTTTTTTTTTTTGCACTAGATCTCTAGCAGATACTGGATAATCTCCAAAATTTGATCTTAATCACTAATTGAAGTTAACAAATCAGGTACTGGGAACATTTTTGACACCATTGTTGGACATTAAGTACACAATTTATGGGTTTAACAACAGACATTTAAGAAACAGATCCAAGATGTTACAAGCAACCATGAAGTAGTGGCAAAAATTATGAGACTTCTCAAGCTTTTTATTTACTGTATTGCAAATATCAATACTAGCATATACTCAAGTCAGGATGGGTTCTTAGTATCGTCCTCTCACACCAGTATGTGAAAGATACAAAAGGCAGGACAAAGAAAAGGAGTACTGTTTGGAATTTGTAAAAGAGATGCTACATCTGATTACTGCTAGCTTTGCAAAGCCTGACTGTCTACAGGACTGAAATCCAGGAACCTTCATCTACCAGTATACCAGTAACATTCAACAGCAGTTTGCTATTTTTCATTTCCCTTTCCAAAAAAAGGTGTGTCAGCACAGCACTTTAATTAGAGGGGTGGGTGGGCAGGAGGAAGATTCAATAGACAGATTGTATACATAGGTTGCCAAAAAGATAACCATTTGAAGTTATCACATGTTTTCATTTTGTTATTGAACAGATATTATAAGAAGATATTATAAGCATGTGCAAAGGTGAGGGATGAACATAGTGAGAGATCTGGAAAAGTGGCATAAGCAGACTGAGTATGTTTAGTCAGGAGAAGGGACAGTTAAGAGGTGATATAATAGCCCTATTTAAGTATTTGAAACCATGTCATATTGGGATGTTGACAAGCTGCAGCATGTCCAGAGGAGGTCAACCCAGGTGGTGAAAGGTCTGGAAATCATGCCCTATGAGGAGTGACTTTGGGAGTTGGGTGTGTTCAGCCTAGGGAGAAGGTTAAGAGGTGATATGATAGCTCTGTTTAAATATTTGAAGGAATGTCATATTGAGGCTGGAGCAAGCTTGTTTTCTGCTGCTCCAAAGAAAAGGGGCCAGAGCAATAGATGCAAGCTACATGAAAGGAGATTCCACCTCAACATTAGGAGGAACTTGGTGACAGTAAGGGCTGTTTGACAGTGGAACACACTCCCTTGGAGTGTGGTGGAGTCTCTTCCTTTGAAGTTCTTTAAACAGACGCTGTATGGCCGTCTGTTGGGGATGCTTTTATTGTATATTCCTGCATGGCAGGGGGTTGGACTGGATGGCCTTTTGGTCTCTTCCAACTCTATGAGTCTACGAGGGTAGAGCAAGCTTGTTTTCTGCAGCTCCAGGAAATAAGGTTCAGAGCAATGGATGCAAACTATAGGTAAACAGATTCCACCTAAACTTAGGACAGTGTTTTCCAAATGTTGGTTTTCTAGATGTTTTGGACTTCATCTCCCAGAATCTCTGACTGTTGGCAAAGTTAGCTAGGGCTTCTAGGAGCTGAAGTCCAAAACAAATGGAGAACCAAAGTTTGGGAAACACATCTTTAGGACTTCCTGATGCTAAAAGCTGTTTGTGGTGTGGTGGAGTCTCTTGGTAGGTTTTAAAACAGAGGCTGGATGGCCATCTGTTGGGAGTGCTTTGATTGTGTATTCCTGCATGGCAGGAGGGATGGATTGGATGGACCTTGAAGTCAATTCCAACTCTATGTTTCTATAAAAAAAGAAAAAGAAAGAAGGAACCAAGCAAATCATAGTGAGTGTCTAGTGCACTAAATGAAGTAAAAATACAGGTATTTGATCCCATGAATCATGTGAGTAAGAATCCTCCTTCTCTTATAACAGATTCCCTAAGCAGTCTTGATGATTTAGGTGATTTTTCATGAAAAGTTAATGTACTATATACTGCACTTACCCTTATGAAACTTCAAGGATAGAATATCACTGCTGCTGGGGCTGGAAACTAAACCTGTGATTCTGTAAATCTGGTGACCTTTCAGTACTGCAGCTTGAAATATTGATTGATTTTTATAGTACCCAACTGGCGAATACACTTGGAATGGCTTACAATCCAAAAATCCACAACAATTAATAAAATGGCAACAAAAATAGGACTGTAAATCCCAATATTAAAATGTGAAAATATATAAAATTCTTCTAGCCAATTATTAAACTGATAATGAAAACAAAATAGTAAAGGTTAAATAGCTGCCAGAAAAGGAAGGCCCTGACATCTGAATGAATATAGTGAGGATGCTAGGTGTATTAGCAAGGGCACTCCAAAGCCTCACATTGAAGTATCTCAATTGGCCATGCCCACACTGGCTGCTGACTGGGCTTTCAACATTGATACTGAGAGTATTTCAATGTGGAGTGCCCCCAAAGCTCCACTTGGAATTTTTGGCACATCTTTGTGCCTCTGGGTTCTATTTTTATATTGACAATGCCAACATAATATTATATAAATAAAATATCAGTGCAATGACAATGTATAATCTACCTAGAGGAAACCTGAACCTATTTAGGAACCAATCCACGCTACTATGATGCAAAAACCAATCAAATTTGCATAGAGGTATGTCAGAAAAATGAAGCAATCTGGATTGCAAAATGAGTTGTTGTATTCAAAATCAATCATTAAAAATGTACAAACATAATGCTGTTTAGTGTAGCGCAAGCACCTTCAACAATGCATGGCATAAACAGCACAGTAGCCTCTAGAGTAAACTTCAGTATTGTCTAAACAGATGTTCTTGGATATGAATTCTTGTGGATATATTATGCATTACAGTTTCATTCTGGACTTGTACAAAATAAAAGAGACTGTCTTGTGAGCTTTTAACCCACATCATCTGCATCTCTAGCCAGTAGGCTGGTCTCAGAAAATCCAAAATTATCTATACTGTTAACTCCCCACTTCATTTTTCTCTCCAATTTACCTTTATAAACCTTTATTTTAAAAAAAAGATGTTTGCAAAAATCAAGGGCCTCTTCCACTGTGCAATTTGTAAGATATGGGCTACATGATCAAATTCATACTCATGAGAGCATTAGCAATAACCTATGCCAGAGGTGGGAAACCTATGTTCCCCCAGATTGTTTGGAGTAAAGCCTCCATCATTGGTTAGAGCTGGTAAGCCAAGCCAAAGATACAGTATCTTGATGCCTGAGGTGAAGGATAACATGATGCCCACTACATTCCATTCCACATACAGAAGCCAACTTGTACTAGAACTTCAATCTTATGATTTATCCTGTGTTCCTTAAATTGGCCTGCTGCTCTGAGGTATAGAGAATGCTGTTCCATCACCAGTGTTGAAGTAAGACTGAAGAGCTAATATGATAGCCCTGTTTAAGTTTTTGAAGAGGTGTCATATTGAGGATGGAGCAAGTTTGTCTTCTGCTGCTCCAGAGAATAGGACACTGAGCAATAGATGCAAACTACAGGGAAAGAGATTCTTCCTCAACATTAGGAGATGTTTCCTGACAGTAAGGGCTGTTTGAATGCAGAACACACTCCCTCAGAGAGTGGTGGGGTCTCCTTCTTTGGAGGTTTTTAAACAGAGGCTGGATGACCCTCTGTTAATGGTGCTTTGATTGCATGTTCCTGCATGGCAGAGGGGTTGGACTGGATGTCCCTAGAGATCTCTTTCAACTCTATGGACTCTTTCAAACGGGGAGGAATTTCTCCCAACTCCGAATGGAGCCAATGCGGATTTATGTAAATTCGCTTGTTTAGCGAATTTACATGAACCCCTGCTCCGTTCGGAATTACTTCCCATTACCCGAAATTAACCCCCTCCTGCCCGAATTTGCATGCGAAGCTTTAATTCGCAATAAGGTAAAACCCATGTTTGCATTCGAATTGGCTTCCCTCCTGCCCGAATTTGCATGTGAAGAGTTAATTTGCAATAACATAAAACCCATGATTGCATTCGAATTGACCTTAAATTATACTTCCAATTTAGCCTTGTATGAAAGAGTCCTATGAGTCTATGATATGACACAGACAGCTCTGTCCTCCAACATCTTGTAAGTGTTTCCTATATTTACATTCGAGGCATCAGCTATCCTGGGCACTGCCTCACTGTTCCTAATGCTTAAAGTCCAATACCTAGAAGACTTTAGGTTGCTAATTTGATCTGTTAGATTTGCATAGATCACCAGCAGCCTATGGTCTAAGCTGTGGAGGTGTCAAATCTACCACCATATGCCTGTCCTCCTGATTTCGACCATAGGCCACCAAAGCACTAGTTACTGTAGGTCATAACCATCCCTGTATTCGTCTAAACAGCTTCTTCACTAATATATAAAGACTGAAATTCACAGAAAAAGAACCTCTAATCATCAGCTAACCTTTTCTCCCCACATCAGTGATCAGGTAATCAAGCTAAATTATTGCTAATGGGTAAAGTTCAATGTGCCATGGAGAAACTGAGTAACTTGTGAATAAATTGTAATATGAAGCCAGGTGATCTGCTGCCACAGGGTGTGGTGGAGTCTTTGGAGGTTTTTAAACAGAGGCTGGATGGCCATCTGTTGGGGGTGTTTTGATTGTGTATTCCTGCATGGAAAGGGATTGGACTGGATCACCTTTGTGGTCTCTTCCAACTTGCTATGATTCTGTGATATATCTGTTTCGATAAATAGGAGAATTAGCTCTAGATAAAAGCCCCAGGGCAGCAATTCTCAAGTAACATTTTTTTTTCTAATTGTGTCAACAAGGCATGCCTAGGAACACTACTCTACTATCCCAACAAATAAAACATTCAGGGGTAGTCATGTTGGCCATGTTGCAAATCAAAAATCCACCAAACAATGATACCTGACCAAAATGCACAATTACATGTTGCAAGCTTTCGAAACTCCATTGGCTTCTTCATCAGGCAAGGTATAAAAGAAACATACGGGGGGGGGGGGATGAAGATGTTAGTCACAGACCTGCATTTTGTTGTTTTCTGTTCTCAGTTCAGATGGTATGGAGGGGTACTACTTGCATGTGGCCAAGAGGAGGAGGTTCCAGCCTGCAAGTAATACCACTTCATACCATCTGAATTGAGAACAAAAACAGCAAAACACAGGCCTGTGACTAACATCTTCAATTTGTTTCTCCTATATGGTTTTTAAAACCTTGCATGATGAAGAAGCCACTGGAACTTCAGAAGCTTGCAACATGTAACTGTGCATTTTGCTCTAATAAAGGTATCATTGTTTGGTGGATTTTGATATTCCAACAAACGTTAGCAGTTCTGATCTTTTTCTCTCTCTCTCCTTTTCAGATCAGTCAGTCTCAAGGTAGATTCTTGCAAACGTCTTACTTACAGATACAAAGTACAGCACTTGCACCTAGTCATGGAAAAAGCAATAAAACACTAACCAGTTTTCTGTTCATAGTACTCAAGGCTTAAAGGGACATCAAAACATATTTGGAGCAGCATGCTACATGCACAAATGTGAGAAAAGCAAGTTCTTCAAAAAAATCAAAATTCAAAATACTTGAAGGAATTGAGCATGCCTCTACTCACTGACATTAAATCCCACTTATAGTCTTGCTATAATGTCTGAAAGCGCTTCAGCAGAATAACTTTTTACAGTACAGTAGTATACTTATGTACTCTAAAGTAAATCCTATTGAGTTTGATGAACCTTAGTCCCAGATAGGGTTTGCAGCCTCAAACAACTCATACGGCATAGCAAGAATGGTAAAAACATGTGCTTGAGTTTGATGTTAAGTAATACAGTATGTATAATAACATGGACATAAAATTATTGCATATAAAGACATTGCTCACTCCAGGATTTTATCAAAGTGGAACCACTTGCATCTCTGTGCGTCACATCTGTCTCCTTTATCTTTACACTTCCAACCAAAGGAGATTGTGGATATAACCTGGCTTGTAGAATACAGAGTATGTTTATTAGAAAAAATTACATTTTTTGAAAAAAATCCTCTGTCATAATTATCACCACTCAGAATGATGCAATGGATGAATGGTTCCATTTGAACATGTTCAGTTTTTTAAATATTGCCTTATCACATTGCTACTAAAGATGCCCTGCAGCCTGACTAGTTTCCTGATACCAAGTTCCCTACATACTTCCCTCTTCAACTTTGTTAGAGCTCATTGTCCTTACAGTAACCATTTCATCACCTTTCTAAAGTGACGCACCACCCGGCTCCAACTCACTTGGCTGGCAGAAAGTACAAAATTAAAAATGAGTGCCAGCAGTCTGAGGCTTGAGGGTGCTATGTCTTCTCTTTCACAATTAATGCTACCATTGTGCTCCTCCATCCGCCACCCTCACTCTCCCTTTTGTTTTTCTAGAGAGAAGAGACAGTTTAAATATCCCTTGCACAAATTTAGTCTGGCAAGACAGGCGGTTACAGTGATACGCACAGGCACATCTTGAATGAGAATGACAACTTTAAATATTTTATATACAACTTCTCATTATCCTGTTTTTTAAAGTTAAGAAGATGTCAGAGGAATCCCAAATGCTCCAATATGGCATGTTAATTCTTGCTTGGACATATCAGGTAACAGAGAAAATGAGGACCCTCTTAAAGTTGAATAGCTTATCAGTTTAGACTCTTAAAGGTCACATAATTTCAGCTCCTCTTAAACAACTGCATCCCATTACCTAAAAAGTTCTCTTTTGCCTCTCCCCCCCACCCCCATCCTTATTGGCTTTCTCTTCAAAAGGCTAAAATACTGTCCTATTTTTATTTTATTTTATTTTAATCTGATGGAGAGAAGGGGGCTGGAGGTGGAAAGAGGAGGTTGCCAGGTGAACGCAAGACTTCTGATGTTACATAATGTAACATTATCCGAATGATCCAAAGGTAGCTCAGTTTTGGACAAGCCAGGGTGTATCTCCCAACCGACAGGGGAGCATATATCTCAGCTGCTTTTGGGACGGGGATCAGCTGGGGTACAAATGACATTAAAGAAATCACACTCACAAACAGAAAATGTCAGAGGAAACCTGTAAACAACACCTCACCCTGCAGCCGGCTGTTTCACAAGCCTGGATGCTCTGCACACAATAATCCCATGCATTCAGCAAACTAGTTGTTGAGCGGAGGGACTAAACTCCCTGACACTTCAATTCTTCCCCTCTGTGGGATTTCTTTTTCTTTTTCAGAGAACATTCATTGTAGGAACCCTCAGCTACAACCCAACATAAAAATTTATCACAGGAAGGAGATCGGGAACATCCCAGAAAAATCACGTAATTTCACAGGAAGTCACACACTGAAGTGGTCACATCTTTTTACTTTCAGGATTTCAGTGGCAATGCATTTCTGATATCACTTTATTTGCGCAATTGCGTGTGATCACCATTCGCGCAATTACTTGCCATTTCCGCTTTATTTGCGGGATGCTTCAAATGCGTTTTAATCTCTCTTTAATGCCGAAATTAGCCCCAGTGGCCATATAGCAAAGTACAATCACATCCCAAATCCCCCGAACAGTGATGCCTTTATGGGGCCAACCAAAATGCACAAAATATAAAATGATGCAAGTTTCGAAGTAATTTTCCCCCCTCCTTAACAGCTTTGCCTGGTGAAGAAACCAGTGGTGCTTCCAAAGCTTGCATGATGCATTTTGTGCATTTAGGTTATTCCCATAAAGGTATCACTGTTTTGTGGATCTGGGATGTGACTGAACCGAGGCACAACAGGAGGAGCTCAGAGGTCAGACTAGTCTGTTTCCTTCCTCCTGAACCCAATCCACCCAACATTTCTTTACTGGAGGCTGCATCTGCACTGCAGAACTAATCCAGTTTGACACCACTTGAACTCTAATGGCTCCATGCGATGGAATTCTGGGATCTGCAGTTTGTGGGGGCACTTTATTCTCCTCCTTCCCCCAGAATTAACTGAGTACAAACTTCTTTTGCAGCAATGGGAGCAAGCTGAGGACAAAGAAAAACAAAGTGGAAAAGCAACCTCAAAAAACCAAACAAATGTACATTCAAATCCAACGCGAAGAAAATGAACCATCATTCATCCACAGATGTTGGGCTGCATCTGCACTGCAGAAAAAAATCCAGTTTGATCACACTTTAAGAGCTAGGTGATCCTGGGGACTGTAGTTTTGTGAGACATTGACCCATTTCGGCCTGAGAGCTCTGGTGCCACTGTAAACTACAAATCCCAAAAGTGAAGTCGAAAGCCAAGGCTCACACAGTACTACACACACACACACACACACACACCCCACACACAGCTGTCAGGAACAAACTCTTCCAGAACAGGGCCACACAGCCTGAAAACCCCATCAAAGAAAACTACACATCCCAAAACTCCATAGCATGGAGCCAGGGCAGTTCAAAGTGCTGTCCAAGGTTCCAAAACCCACTGCAGAAAACAACCCAGTATCATACTGCTTTAATTGTTCAGGTAGGGGATTTGGGGAATTGTGGGAACTCTTTGTCTGGCTCTTTGCTATGGAATTCTGGGAGTTGGAGTTTGTTGTGGGGCCCAGAGGGCCCCACAACAAACTCCAACTCCCAGAATTCCATAGCAAAGAGCCAGACAAAGAATTAAAGCGGTGCCAAACCGGGTTATTTCTCCAGTGTGAATGCAGCCTTTGGGAGGGAGCTCTGGGGCCACCATAAACTCCAGCTCCCAGGATTCCCTAGCATTGAGCCAGGGCAGTTAAAGCGGTATCAAAGTGGGTTATCCCTAGAGGTGCGGATGCTAGGAAAGGAAAGAAAACCAACCCACTGGGCAGAAATCTCAAAGCCTAGAGGGGGGGAGAAGGGGACAGCAAAAGGCTGAGTTGGAAAGAGAGGGAAGGGGGGCTTGCACACACAGCTCCAGTTCCCCCTAAGCCTTGGCTCTGTTTACATTTGCAACGCCATGGAAGAGGGGCAGAGAGGGAGGGAGGGAGGGAGGGAGGGAAGGCTTCTGCTTCTTCTCCAGTCCTTACCGGGCTTCAGTGGCTGTGGAAGGATAGGAAGGGGAGCCAGGCTGGTTCTTGCTCCACCTTGGCTTTGCAGCAGCAGCAGCAGCAGCAGCCAGGTCCCCCTTTCCCTGCCTCCTCCTCCACTTCCTCACAGCTTCTCTCAGAGTCAGGAGGCAGCAGCAGACTGTGAGAGAGGAGGAGGAGGAGGCAGAAGCTGACTGAGAGAGGGAGGCTTCTTGGGCTTCCCAGCTTCCCAGCCCCCCACAGACCTCTCTCTCTGGGGAGGAGAAGGAAGGTGGAGCCACACTGGGCCACCACCACCACTTGGAGCCCTCCTCCTCCTCTTCTCCTGGCTGGCTCTGCTGCTCTGCTGCTCTGCCTTCCAGGCCTTGGCTGCATTCCAACCGGAGCTATGGAATTCTGGGAGTTGGAGTTTGTTGTGGGGCCCAGAATTCCATAGCCTTGAGCCAGGCAAGGGCCAAGCCAGGTTCTTTCTGTCAGTGGGGGATGCAGCCCTTGCCCATGGCAGCCCTCCTGGAGAGACACACGCCCACCCCTGGCCTCCCCTGCTCTGCCCAGCTCCTGCTTCAGACAGGAGCATCCATACCTTTATGGAGCCAACCAAAATGCACAACTACATGTTGCAAGGTTTCAGAGTCACACTGGCTTCTTCGTCAAGCAAGGTGTTACAAACCAAACAGGAGAAGAAGAAAAACATTTAGGGGTAGCTGTGTTGGCCATATATTAAATGCAATAACATCCAAACCATGATACCTTTATGTGGGCCAACCAAAACGTACAGCCACATGTTGCAAGCTTTCAAAGACATACTGGCTTCTTCATCAGGCAAAATGTTACAAACCAAACAGGAGAAGAAGAAAAACATCTAAGGGTAACCATGTTGGCCATATATCAAATCTCATAACATCCAAACCATGATACCTTTATGGGGTTAACCAAAATGCACAACCACATGTTGCAAGTTTTCAAAGTCACACTGGCTTCTTTGTCAGGCAAATGGGAGGAAAAAAAAATCGAAGCTGTTAGTCCTAGGCCTGCATTTTCTGTTTCTGGTCTTAGTTCTCATGGTCAGGAAGGCTATCTGCAGGCTCCGCCTCCCCCTTTTTGTGGCCATGCGGTCACTGGGAGGTTTCCAAAGTCAAGGGAATGTAATGTCAGTGTGCAATTCAACGAAGACATCTCATCGGAATCCAGTATGTCTCCTTCCTTTTGCGAAGCCATTTATCATACTGGGACTAATTTCGGCATTAAAGAGAGATTAAAGTGCATTTAAAGCATCCCACAGATAAAGCACTAACGGTGAGAAACTGAAGGAAGGATGATCACATGCAGTGATATCGGAAAAGTATTGTCACCAAAGTCCCGAAAGTAAAAAAGAGGCGTGTTAAATGCTTCTTTGTGACCACTTTAATGGCGGGTTTTGTGCGATGTCATGCGAAACCATTTTGCAGAATTATACTGTCTGGGATAAACTCCCAATATATTCACATATACACACACACACAGTGTGCCCTTCCCTTACACGAGGGATCCATTCCACACACACACACAAAATCAAACAAACAGCTTCATTTATATACCACTTCATAGCGCCTAAGGAGTGTCTAAGCGGTTTACAACTGTAAGCCACTTGCACCCAACAATCTGGGTACTCATTTTAGCGACCTCGGAAGGATGCAAGCCTGAGTTGAGCTTGAGCCTTTTCGTTGGTCTTGAACTCACAACCTTATGGTTTTGAGTGAGTGGCTGCAGTACAGGCATTTAACCACTGCGCCACCACCACACACCCCCATGTAAGTGAAATACCGTGTTTGCTTGTTTTCAATGGGGCTCATGCCTGTGGTGCAGTATGGCACTCATGCCACAGGCGCACACACTATTACCTCTTCTGGTGTGCAGCTTTCAGCATAAGCTGAAAGCTGCGTATGGTGCTCCCACGTATGTTGCTGGCACACTGTATATATTATATTCATGGGATAAACATCTAATCTCCTTTGTGTGATAAACTATAAACTCCATGCAATAGTTACCTACATACAAACATGGAGAGAGAAATCCCAGAGGTCCAAGCAGGGTTCAGGAAAGGAAGAGGCACTAGGGACCACATTGCAAACATATGATAGATAATGGAGGGCACCAGGGAATTCCAAAAGAAGATCAGAATGTGCTTAGATCATGAAATGCATAGATCATGAAATGCTATGGAATGCCCTTAAAGACATGGAAGTTCCAACACATCTGGTAGTCTTGATGAGGAATCTGTTCTTAGGAAAAGAGGCTACTGTCAGAATAGATCATGGAGAAACAGAATGGTTCCCAATTGGCAAAGGAGTCAGACAAGGCTGCATCTTATCACCCTACTTGTTCAATCCCTGTATGCAGAACATATTGTAACAAAAACAGACTTGGACATAGAAGAAGGAGGAGTGAAAATAGGAGGAAGGAATATCAACAATCTAAGATACGCAGATGACACCATAATACTGGCAGAAAACCTCACACACCTGGAACTACTATTAAAAAAGATCAAGGGTTTCGGCAGAAGCTGAAATGTTTTGCTCTAACCTTTTAATATTTCTGTTTTGTTAGTCTCTAATATACACTGTCATCACTAATATACATTGTCATCCATGATGACTAAATAAAGTCAAGGTTCAGAAGCAGCTCCTCTCTGGATACCAGTGAGGTTGGGGACTTGTTTGCTGCAAAAAACATGCTGGATTAGATTTATAGAATTTTCTTCTTTTCCAGCAAGACTTATGTTATTGTTCAGCAGAGGGGAGATATGTCAGACCGAGGGAGGATACCTCATTGTACTTAAGGCAGTTGCAGTTTTATAAAAATTACAACAGCCTTGCCAAAAATAAGGTAGTAACTCAGCAGGGTTGTTCACTTGATTTGTCAGGTCTTCCTGCATTGATTACATTTCTCTGTAATTAAATCATCATCATCATCATCATCATCATTTTAAAAATATATATTTTTATCCTGCCCCTCTACACAACACAACCGGGGCAGCTAATGGATATGATGAAACTGGATAAATTAATGACTTATTAAAGAAAACTCGGCTAAGAAACGCAAGGAACAATGCAAAGATGTAATAAAGGACTGGAAAGAGAAACCGGGTGATAAGACATTTATAATAGATTAGGAACTTTGAGATAGTTAGAATTTAACTTCTCTAACAAGAAAGAGGTAATGAAGACTTATAGAAAGAAATGATAATAAATAATTAAAAAGAGAAAAACCATGGCTTGGTGGGAGATGGATATAAAAAGAAGGAGGGAAGGGGTTAATTTAGATTAGATTTTATGGAAGAATTAAGATGATAACATTAATATTGAATGATGGATGGAAGATGCACAATTGTGGAAAAAAGAGTAATAAAAATAATTATCCAATTTAGCAGCATCCCGTTCAACCGGTAGGCAATTTTAAGTTCAGTGGTGCCTATAGGAACATTGGGGGTGGTGAATTTGCTCTGGGTTTGAGTTGAAACTTTAAAGAACTATCCAGGGTGCTGAACCCTGTCCCAAAATAGTTTCAGTATCTTGGTTAATGTTTTTAACTGTCAGGCTAAAACCTGAAGGGACACTGGAATCATTCACTGCCATTGTGTGGTTCTGAAACCACAGCAGGAAGAAGAGAAAGCCATTTTTATGTGCCTTTGCTAGTTAAAGGCTAGTTTGCATGACCATTTTGATCTCATAGCAATGGTTTATTAGGGTCTGCTTGGCCCTCTCCTTTGCCGCAAGGGCGGAGTTGGAAAGAGTGCAGCAGCAGGAGGGCCCAACCAGGTGTCATCCTTCTTCTGAGATGTCACTTGGTGTGATCTGTATCCACTGCACCCCTCTAGTGATACCACTGAAAACAGAATTTATTTTGTTTTTTTTATTTCAATATTTCTCTTCCTGTTGAGTGCCATCAAGTTGTTTCCAACTTATGGTGGTCCTAAGGCAAACCTATCACAGGGTTTTCTTGGCGAGTTTCTTTAGAGGGAGTTTATCAGAGGCTGAGAGAGTGTGACTTGCCCAAGGTTACCCAGTGAGTTTACATGGCAGAGCCGGAATTTGAACCTTGGTCTCTAGACTCATAATCTGATGCCATACTGCCTTTTTTCTATTTTATTTCCAAATCAGAAGGAATTGAGATGCAAACAATTCAAACAGGATAATGACTCTAACAGTGGCCATCTTGAACTGATGAGCTAATTACCACATAGAATATTGATGCTAGAGGAGATAGAGCCAAAATCTTTTGATTAATGATTGTTCACTCGTTTTACATTGGAATTTACATTCTCTTTATTCATACTCTCCAACTGTCCCAGATTGATAGGGAGAATCCTGATTAATCTTTCTTCTCTCCACTTTTCCAGTTGCTTTTAAAATATCTCAGCTTCTCTTTGTCCTCAGCTCGCTTCATTTGCTGTAAAAATAGTTTGCACTCAATTAATTGGGGGGTGGGGAGGGGGGGGAAGAATAGAGAACTGGGTAGAATCTTGACCTTTCTAGTTACTGGCTTAGGCAAAAGCATATTGCTGCACCCTCTCCTAGCTTGTGTTTTCTTTCTCCTTAACAACTTTTGCCATCTTGACCACATTCTAAACCCTGGGATAGATTTGCTTTAGGGTTGCCATAAGTCTGAAATGACTTGAAGGCACACAGCTCACATGCACATTCCCATCCAAGCACTATCCAAGAGATCTGGTGCCTTTAGGGTATTTAGGCATTTTTTTTTGTTGATTTCTATATTTTTAAAGCTTATGTTTAAAGTAAAGTTGATGATGATCTATTAATGATGATCTATTAAAAATTACATTTTTAAATTTATTTTTTATTTTTTAAATGTTTATGTCTGTCAGCTGCCTTGGGTCCCTTCTGGGAGAAGGGCGGCATACAAATGAAATAAATATATAAAATACATTAATAACATGTTACTCTTACAGTAACATACAATGTAGTGTGTGTGTGTACTGTATATAATTTTAAGTAGTGTTAATATGAATGCTAAAGCTTTTTACAATATTGTTTCAGGATCTGGTATTTAAAAGGAATATAATGCCAGTCATTGGTTGGCTATTTATGTGAGTTGATGGGTGGGGAAGTTGATCAGATATGATGCCATCTGTCAGAAAGATCATAGGAATTGAAAATTAAGGTAGTCAAGCTGGTATAAAATGGTAACATGCTCAATAATCAGGTCAGACACAACAAGACATAAACTCTCAGATCCTGACTTGAAGTGTACTGACAGCAACAGCCTTCAGGACATAAAAATAAAAATTAAACAGGTCTAGGTGAAGCCCACCTTGTTCATTTCAGCAAAAACTGTAACTGGCACTGGGCATCTTTTTCTGCTACTGAAATGTGAAGGTGTAACGTGAAGTTTTTAAAAATAACTCAGTACATTTTTATTCCATTCTAGCTGTCACAGGAATTTGAATAATTCATCCCATGTTAATTTCTAATATGAGGGCAGCATAAGAAGATTTAAGAATATAAATATGGCCAAAGAATAAAGAAGGGACAAAAAAAGCCTGAGAGTATTTTATGATTAACTGACAGAATGGCATAAGACCCCTGGGGAAGGTAAATGTGAATGATATGTGTGAGTATAATTTTAATGAGATAAAATAACTATGTTGAGGTACAAAAAATATTAAAAGCATGGAAAGATATCCAGACTATTGCCTCCTCCCACTTCCACCTGAGAATGTGGAATATTTTGCTTCTGGACTGAATAACCAAGGTTCTTTTTTCTAATGTGGAAGAAGTGCTTCTAAAAGAGAGAAGAATATGTGGGCAGGAGGACAAAGGTTTTTAGCTAATTACAGAATCTGAATGCACCAATTACTTCTGAATTTCATTACTGTTCATTTCATATCTATTATCAACCAGGTTGGACAGGGAGTCAGATTGCTTAACTTGGGGGAAACCTGCATGAATGTGTATATGGGTGCATATGCTCATGCGTGCATGCACACGTGTTAATACATGCATGTATAATCAAGACTCACACAGCAGAACCAGAACTAAAAGAGATAGATTGATTTGATGTATCTTTGTCATGTTTCTTTGCATTTTCCATGAAGCATCTGATATGGACTTATTCAAGAGACAGAAAATAGAACTGGATAGACAAATTGTTTCTAATAGCTTGGATGCATAACAGGTCATATCGCAGATGCTAACTGGCAAAAATAATTGTACACACCATTAATGGGCTCAGGTATACATTTTGTGACTGTATCATAATAACTTTTGTTGGCCATAGCAATACCAACCATTATATATACAGTAATTGCCACTTTTTTTAGTGATAGCTTGAAGTAATTGGAATAAGAATAATGCAAGACAAGAGAGACCCAAAGGATCCTGCTGGCCTTTCAGGGACATCTTGAGAAGAAATATCAAAAATGAACACTGCTCTGCAAAACAGGTGACCAGGCATCCTCCTTTTCCAGGACGTGCCCTACATTTCAGTCTTCTGTCAAGGAGGAATTTAAAAATGTCATCTGTTGTGAGCATGACTAAGAAGAATGAATTCATATTTATATGGATGTTTTTAGCTTTTATTTGGAAATGTCTTACATTTATCTTGACTGTCCTACATTTTGCGGTACCTTGCCCTCGTTTGCAGTTGCGACATCCGATCGCCCCGTCTGGAAATGGGATCATTCCTGTATCTCATTTCCTTTTACTACTGCTGGTTATTGTCAATCAGACTTATTGTATCTTTGGAAATGGAAGCTGCTTCCTTTTGCTGTTCCTCCATTTGTTTTGCTTACACTGCAAGTACTCTGGATAGAAATCACGTTACTGTTAGAACATACAATAGTCAGTTTGCTTTTGTTATTTGCTTTCAAGGTGACCCTGTAAATGAGAGATCTCGGAAAGCCTCAGTCATCAACTGTCCCGCTCAAATTTTTCATACTCAGGGTTCTGGCTTCCTTGATTGAATCAATCTACCTGTAATGTGATCTCCTTCTTTTCCTACTGCCTCCCACTTTACCAAGCATTGTCATCTTTTCCAGCGAGTCACATCACCTCCTGATATGTCCAAAGTACAACACCCTCAGTTTAGTTATCATTGCTTCTAGAGAGAGTTCAGGCTTGATTTGGAGGCAATTGGCTTACACGTTGTAAACCGTTTAGGGAGTGTTAATTCACTGATAAACAGTATAGAAATGTGCTTGCTTTTGCTCTTGCTCTAAAACCCATTCATTTGCCTTTTTAGCATCCCATAGTACCTGTAGACTTCCTTCTAACACCTCATTTCTAATCATTTGTTCTTTTTCTGTCAGCTTTCTTCACTGTCCAGATTTCATATCCATACATAGAAAATGGAAATACTGTAATCTGGGGGATTCTGACTTTGGTGTTCAGTGACGTGACTTTACACTTTACACCCGTATCAAGCCTTGAGGAGAGGTAGGAAAGAAACAACAACAACAGCAACAACAATAATACTTGAGGATTGTTCCACCATTGCTGCCCTTCCAAGTCTTACACTGTCCTACAGTTTTCTGTCCTAAGTTTCATTTTTGTTTAATGAGTCAAAGGACAAGAAATATTTAACTATGTTAATGTCTTTATTACCCACTTTAAAGTTATCTAAATGATCTGTAAGTATAAGTTTTTTGTCTTAATTCTGAACTGTAGTCCTGATTCTACACTTTTTTCTTCAAAGTTTCTCAGCAATCATTCCATATTTTCTGCATGTAGTATGATGTCATCTGCATACCTTGAGATGTATGTTACAGTTTTCACAACTGCTTTCTCTGAGTCTCAGTCTGCCTCCTGGAAAATATGTTGTGAATATAAATTAACATATAGGATAATAAAAATAAAGCCTTGTCTAAAACCTCTTGCCAAATGGGATAGCATTCTGTTTCTCAGTATTGTGCCATGACCATGATCTTATGTCCAAAGCAAGGGAATCGGAAGTTGAGGCATGATCATCTCTTTTAGAGTGAACCACAATTTCTTGTGATCTACACAGTCAAAGGCTTTGCAGCATAAAAAGGAGGGAGTGGAAGGGAAAAAAAGAAATGTTGCAGCACCAAGACTGAGAGGCTGAAGAGGGGAAGAGTGGGGGCATGGCATCTGCACAACACACACTCCAATGCTGGTGTCATGTGATGTGCTCAACCACACAGTGGGCAGCATCGCAGCACTCATTTGGTATTTGATGATACACACCAAAAGGAGCACCGGAAAGTGCCGCTGTGGTAGCAAAGGCACCCTTTTTCCGGATCCAAAAGGAGAAGTATTTTGTTGTACTTTTTAGGGCCAGAAAAACACTGTATTGAGGCTGTGGTGTATAGTTTCCAGGCTCCCAATCTGGCGAGGAAAGGGGCAGTGGCAGGCCACTCCAAAGGGGCAGTCTGCTTAGCCCCTATCTGGTTTTTACTTTAGCTGACCAAAGGCCAACTTCCCAGGGTTCAAAACGCTCTCTGAAAATATTTCTTTTTATATTTGTGGACTAACAAGGACTCTTGTATTAATGTATACAGTGTGCCATGAAGCCATTTTCTTGTTCATACCTCTCCATTTTCTTTGTTCATACCTCTCCTAATGGACTGGAAATTATGAATATAATTCAATTTGGCAGTTTCTCTTTCATGTCTTGCTTTATAATTTTCTAGTTCAAAGACCACAACCTATAAATTCCTTACTATATGTCCAAGAATGCTAAATTGTTTTTTTACCTGGGTTTTGGATATTTTTTATTTTTGCCAGATTTGTTTCCATTAATCCTTTTATGTAGAGACTGTCCTGTTTGAGGTAGAGGAGCAATGCTGCAATAGGATGACATATATCACATTATAGGAAGAGCAAGTAAATGCACCTCTGAAATTGTGGGTTATGTTATTGCCCTATTACTATCGCTCACAATGTAGATGTGGGGACAGTGTTGCCAGGGTCTTGTCCTATGTTAAAACCCGCGTTGTGTAGCCTGTTGTAAATGAGTAGTGAAAGATTTGGAGACTATAAGCAAATAAAGATCTTCCTGCCAGAGAGCTTATGAGTGGGCTGTGTTATTCTCCAGAACTGGTTGTAGCTTGTTGATAACATGTTTGAGGGGACTGTAGGTGACCACTAGTTTGCATCGAAGATCTTAACTGCAAACAGTAGATTTGGTAGTATGTTCTGGGTGGCAACTGGACCCATGTAATTATGTCCAGCAATCAATGAGTTTTCAATAGAGCGTGGTGTTCAAAAGTCCATTGTGCAGTTGCACAGTGATGTAAAAAAGTGAATTTGTTGTGTGGATTATTCCAGGCTCAGACTGTGGTATAAGTGGTATTCCAGGCTGAGATGTTGATGAAATCTTGGTGGAACTTCTCAAGTGATTGCTTTCCATGTACCCAAATTACAAAGATCTCTTTGCCATCATCTATAAAACATGTTGATTTTTCTGTTGGAATTCTTTGGTGCATTCAACTGTTGTACATATGTTTGTGAGGCATATCTGGCCTTTCTTATAAAATCTTGAGTATCAGTTTTACTAGATGGGACATTGATGCAATAGTCTGATGATTACTACAATCCCTGGTGTCTTTTATTGGAGATTACAGTGTAAATTGAGCACTTCTGCTCTAAAGGCCATTGTTTTGTTTTCCAGATTTGTTGGCAGAGTTTTGTTAGAATTTGAAAGGATTCTGTCTCTATAGCTTGAAACAATTTAATTGGTATATCATTTGTTCCTGGTGATTCATTCCTCTTAAGTACTTTGAGAGACTTTTCCATTTCACTTTCTAAAATCATGGGTTCATCTTCAAATGGTTCTGTCATTGGAGGAATCTGTCATTTTCACCTGTTTTTCAGTGTACTGCTTTGATCAGCTTTTTATTTTGCCTTGATCACATAATGCTGGGTTTTTCTATCAGGGTTCCTCGGAACCCTAATGTTCCCTAAGATGTCACAAGGTGTTTCACAGGAGATTATAATTGGAAAAATATTTATAATAAATTATAGATATAATAATAATGACTATCATCATCATAATCGCTGAGATGTATAATTTTTTTCAAGGGTTCATACATGTGTTTCATTGTTAGTCATGTACCACTCCTAATATTAGTTTGAATACCTCTTTAGTTTCTCAGATTCTTGTTCTACCTTTTTTGTTGTCTTCTGTTTCTTTGCATTTATTATTATAGTGGGTGTTCAATAAATATTCAAGAGAAATAATAATTCCAATATAGTGCACAGAGCAAAACATGATACATCTAATTTACTCATGCAAAATGCTGATGGCCAAAGGCAAGATGGAATCCATTCATATAGCCATATAATCAGTCAGGTTGCATCTGTACTGCAGAAATAAAGCAGTTCAACCCCCCTCTTTAACTGCCATGGCTCAGTGCTATGGAATTCTGGGATTTGCAGCTTTGTGAGTTATTTTACCTTCTGTGTCAGACAACGCTGGTGCCACAACAAACTACAAATTCCAGGATTCCCTAGCACTGAGCCATGACAGTTAAAGTGGTGTCAAATTGCATTATTTCTCCAGTGCAGACGCATCCTTAGAGAGACAAAGTGCTGTTTGCTTTCTTGAATATTGATAAGTTGTACTTAAGAGGTGTTTCACAACAAAAACTAAAAAGAAAAATGAAAGTGGCAACAATCAGTGCATGGGACCCAAACTGTGTGAATGGCAGCATTACAAGCTCAGTAGTATAGTGATGGTAGATATAGATCCCACATTTAAATGAAACCAGAGGGTAGTTTGAAAAGGCTCTCAGATGAAGCCACCATGACATTATGAAAAGCTGAGCAGTCACACTCATTGCTCTGGTTGTTCTTTGTGATGTTTGGCTTAGTGGATTTGCTGGAGCTATGTTACTCGCTTGCTTAGCTCTGCAGCAGAACATGTGCTTTGTCTACAGAGAGTCCCAGGTTCAATCTCTCATACCTCCATTTATGGCTAAGAAGGAATCCTGTCCATTTATTTTATTTTATTTTAATTAAAATATTTATGCCTCATCCTGTATTCACAGACCTGCAGGTTACATATAATAAAATCCATTTAAACAACTCAACAAATTTTAAATGTGAAACAGTAAAAGATAATTTACTCTCTAAACAATACAATAAACTATTTAAAGCCCTAGAGACAGACAATTAGGGTACACATACACTGTAGAAATAATGTAGTTTAACACCACCTTAACTCCATCCTACATAGTCCTGGGGTTTGTGGTTTTGTGAGGTTCCAGCACTCTTTGGCAGAGCAGGCTAAAGACCTTATAAAACTACAAATCCCAGGGTTCCATAGGATGGAGTTAACTCACCTAAAGTGGTGTCCAACTGCATTGTTTCTACAGTACAGATGCACCCTTAGAGTTAGTGTTGGGCTAGATGAATAAAAATAACCAACCATTGGTATGAGACAGCTTCCTCTGCAAGTATACTTTAAATATCACAATAACCTTTTAGAGGTTTACCCCCACTAGATTCAGATCTTTCTGTAGGGCAGCCAGGACAAGTCTGTTGCACAGGCTGGAAAAGTTACTTTTTGGAAGTCTACCTCTTAGCATGACCACTAGCTGGAGGATTCTCAGAGCTGTGAATCCCCTGAAAACCATTTTTCCAAACTGTTTTAATGCTCAGAGAACTTTCTCTTTTTATCATATATTTGATTATAATAAGGATTGCTTATCTCATAATTGCTATAATTGTAAATTTTATAATAATTTCTATCAACATTTTTAGCAAAAAAGAAATATTGAAGAGTATATAGAGAGACAGCACTACATAGTAGTTTGAGTGTTGGTCTACAACTCTGGAGACCAGGGTTTGATACCCATCTCATCCATGAAACCCCCAAGTGACCTTGGCCAAGTCGCATTGTCTTAGCCTCAGGGGAAGGCAATGGCAAACCTCCCCTGAACAAATCTTGCCAAGAAAACCCCATGGCAGGTTTGCCTTAGGGTCACCACAAATTGGAAACGACTTGATGACACACAACAACAACAGCAGATTTAATAGTAGATACTGTCAAGCTGTATTCTGTTAACCCTGCTCCTCTGTCACATTTTTAACCATACATTTCCATAGCTTCCATATCATGGGGACCAAATATGTATAAAGTTTCTCTATTGACTTTAGAACCACTGAAATTCAGAAATCTATATCAAGCAGTGGAGAGGTGCCAATTGAAGATGTCATCCAGCTAACACATGGATGGCCACAAGGACAAGCGACAAAATCTAATAGAGTGGGAGTAGTCAGTGTGCTCATCTCCACTTTCCCTCCGTGTATTTTTTAAAAAATGTGTGTGTGTGTGTGGGGGGGCAGTATTTGAATGCACAGCCACTTGAACAACAAAATGCATTTGAGGACCAAATGTCCCAGTGTGTAAATAGTGATAATAAAGAAATACATCTGGGGGAAAGTTTGTCATCTGTATGTCACTGTCATGTGAATTGCTGGTTTTGCCCTCTCCGATCACCTGCCTTCATTGGTACATTCAGGAAAGGAAATAATTCAGCAGGTGAAATGTTTGCTATCACTTCACCTCCATGCCGGGAAAAGTGAGTTCATTTACGTCCTGCATCCAAGCTATGCCAAACTATGTCAAATTTCCAGTGCATGGAAAAATTACATTTTTGGCCCATGCCCCAGAATTCTTCAGCCAGCATAGCTAGCTCTCAAGCTGGTAGGAGGATTCTGGGAGCTGTAGCTGAGAAAGAAGTGTGTCACAGATCTCTTCATTTCTAGTTTAAAAAAACAACCTATTTTATCTCTTTGTTAAAGCTGTGGCTTTAGGTTTTGGTTCTATATTTTGAAAGGCATATCATTTCACTTCAAATACACTTCATTTTTTTTTTTTTTGTCTTTCCGGCAAACGTACAAAGGTACAAAGTTACTGCCCATTTTTTTTAAAAAAAAAATCCTATTTCATTATACATTACCTATCATCCAGCATTTCACAAATGAAAACTGGGCATATGTAGTCGAGTAACATCATTTTGTGATTAAATGGCAAAAGTTATAAATGAGGAAGAACACACATGTTCATTGCAGCATTTGGCTTTTACCTAATCCTATTGGGATTGGCACATTTCCTCACCCTCTTCTCCTCTCCCTGCTGCTGAATTAATAGTGTACAAACTACTTTTGCACTTTAAATGCAGTTTGGATGAACCAGTGTAAGCCAACAAAGAAAGGGGAAAGTGGGAAGAGGAGAAAAACATGGGGACATTTTCAAAATAATAGGGAAAAATGGCACAACAGATTATTAATTGGGACTGTAATTGCTTAATTAGGAAAGTTGGCAAGTATTTGATTCACACAACCATTTGTAATACAGTGGATGAGGTTGCTAAATGAAATTGTGTATCAAAATGATAGGTGACAAACTGTTGGCTGCTGAAGGGATTGGCCAAAATGGTTAATTCAGATGAGTATTCAGATTAACTGTTTGTTTTCACTATGTCAGACAAGCTAGTAAAGATGTGTATTTTGTTTTAAATATTAAATTATTTTATTTAATTTGAAATTTAATTTCTTTAATTTTACTGCAGAGGTTAACTTGTCAGTATCCTGAAGGAATATGACAGTTCTCTAAAGTCTTAGTGAAACTGTCAGGAGCTGTTGGAGCTCATGTTGAAAACTCTTGGTTCCCTTTGAGGTAAGTAAAGAACTATAGGAACACATTTGTTTCATTAGTTAATATGTTTTGGACTTTGGATTAAATTTTTCAGTCTTCAGCTCTTATTCTTGTGTCAAATGCTTTGTTGGAGATGCCATTTGTTCCTCTACAGATCTACAGTTTTTAAAAGAATTGTATTGAATATAAAAGAGAAGGGGGGGAAAAAGGGGGGGGGGAATGAAGGGAGTCATTAAGCAAATTGTCATCATAGAATTATAAACTATTAAACATCCAATATATTAGTTTTCATATTCCATCTTGATTCCCATACAACCAAAACTTTTTTTTCCAATTTTCTTTCCTTTTTGTACTATCTTGCTCTTGTACCTGACATGATAGTTGTTATTTTTTTTAAAGCAAAACACCTCAGACTCATTCCTTTGCTATATGAAGACATGGGTGATAACAGTAAAGCATATATAATTATTTATCATTAGAGATCTTCTAAATGCTGCATGGAAGTTATGGCCACTGGTATTTTGCAGGTTAAGTGTGTGTGTCTGTGTTTGCTTTATTGCCTTCAGTTTGTTTTTCACATTTATTTCCTCCACTGTGTTTATTGTAATACCATATATGGCAGTTTTTTGTGGCATAGTGTTGGACTGCAACTCTGGAGACCGGCGTTTGATTCCCACCTCAGCCATGAAACTCACTGTGTGACTTTGAGCATATCATATGCTCTCAGCCTGGGAGTGGGGGGGAGGCAATGGCAAACCTCCTATAAAGAAATCTTGCCAAGAAAACACCATTATAGGATCACCTTAGGGTTGCCATGAGTTGGAAATGACTTGAAGATACACAAAAACAAAAATGTATCCTTGGAAAGGAGGATTAAAGATCATGTTTAATATATTTAATATGATTTATAAGGTTGATGTTGTATTTTATTATTGGTTTTATTATTGTAATTTTTTACTGTTGTAACCTGCCTCGAACCATTGGAGAGGTGGGATTATTATTATTATTATTATTATTATTATTATTTCTGCTAATGCCTCCCAGTCACCATAGCTTTAAGATCTTAACTGGATAGGACCAGTTTACATAAACCTCAGTGCAGGTGAGCTGTAAATGCACAAGCCATTCCTTGTGCAATATGAGGTTACAGATCATGGATAATACCTGTACACTGCGGTATATTAGAGCAAGACCATGCATAGATGGGATCTCAAATGTAAGAAAGCCAGGGCTGGTGCCAATAGGTGTGATTGTGAGACCTCTTTGCTCCCATCCCACACCACAATATGGTCAGAAGATAAGACTTAAGTAAACAAAAACTACCATTTATTGCTAGAAAGAAAAACAATGTAATGGTCACACAGGATTAAAGGAACTAAACAATTCAGGTTGTCAGTTAAAGCTCACATCCCTGGAAAGGGTCAAGGTCCATCAAGTATTATTGCAGATATAAAAGGTACACTGCCATTGATTGGAACCGAGCATTATCTACTTCAGTTTACTGTGGCTAATGCTAATAGCAGAAACCAAAGGTGTTTCAGTTGCCTGAAAAGCAAGCAATGTGCTGTCTTTTCAGTACAAAATGGAAGGAAGAATCTACTTGAAATGTCTCTTCAATCAAATCTGGTACAGAAAGTACAGAACTGCATTCTGTGGGTCTTCTGCATGTGTGGGTCGTTATAGATCTGCGGTCTTCTGCCCATTTAGTTGAGAGTAAATCTCACTAACCTCAATAGAACTTTCTCTTTCGCTGGGAAATTATGGCTAGCATCAAGTTTCAGGAGTGATTTTTAATCTTCAGTTTTAGTTTGCGCTATTATTTAGCTTGCGCTATTACACTGTCTTTCCAAGGAAATAAACTCTAATGGATATTGTTGTTATTATTTTCATGTCTATGCTGCCTTTGTCCCAGAAAGGGACCAAGGCCTCTTACAGATAAAATTGTTTTTAAAAATTTACAATATTTTTTTTTAAAAAAATTAAAATCAGCCAGCTAAAAAATGGTATAAAATCACACACACGCACACACACACACACATATATAGCACCCCCCACCTATAGAAACTTCCCTCACATGATTATACAGGGCCTCATTTTTCACAGGCTTGCCATCCTTGGATTTAAGCCTCTTCAGGCAGCAAGCCATTGTCCCCAGTGGTGGTGCATTCATGAGGCCACACTAGCAGACGCACACATGTCACACTGCCATTAGGGACAATGGGACTCTTGTTTTTTTGGTACCCATGGGACAGGGATGTCCAGAGCAGATCCTGCATGGATACCAAGGTCTGACTTTATATTAAAAGCCTGTTTGATAGGGAAATGTCATTGCCTATCGATGAAAGGAAAACAAGGAGGTCAGCCTAGCCTCCCATGGAAGGGATTTCCAGATAGTAGGAGCAGCCAATGAGAAGGTTCTCTCTTATGTCTTCACCAAGCAAGCTTGTGATGGTGGCAGAACCAAGAGAAAGTCTTCCAACATAGATCATAGGACCCTTGCAGGTTTGTATGGGGAGATATGGTCTTTCAGATAGTCTGGACCTAAGCTGAGAATTCCATAGTTCCCTTAATCTTGTGTAGTTATTTTATCTTTACAGAAGTAATATAAATACAATAGATTAGAATCTCTGAATTATGTAGTTATTTCACAAATGCTTAATTCATGCACAGATAATAACAAGCTGTGGTGCAATTTTCAATATATAAAGTTTAACTAGATCCCACCAAGTAATGTTATACTACAGCCTAGAGAGCTGAGGTCAATGGGAGCTATGGCTACAGATTAGCAATGACAGTGATTGCATGCAGCTGGCTAAATTCCTTGCTAGTGGGCTCAGCCCATAAATACCTGTAAATTTCAAAACCTAATGTCTGGACTTGTTTGTGCTGGGTGGAGTAATGGTGATCTAGGTGTGGATGAGTTTTCTAAAGTTTTGTTATAATGAATCTATTACTACCTGCTTACAACTAGTGGCAGTTCTATGAGAGGGAGGTCTGATCAAGGAGTATGATGTATTTTTGTGGCTTTGTTGTTGTTAATTGCTTTCACTCAGCTTCAACTGATGCCTGCCTCCAAGATACACAGCCCTGCTATAATCTTCCAAAATCAGTGTTATGGCTTTCCTGATTGAATCCATCCACCTATAATTTAACTTTTCCTCCCCATTAACTTCCATTTTGATGAACGTTATCTTTGCCAATGAGTTCTATCATCTCATGATATGTGCAAAGTACACTAGCCTCTGTTTCATCATTTAGCTCAGTTTGCTCTAGGACACATTTATTGGTCATTTTGGGAATCAATAATTTCCATATAACTCTCTTCCAGCACCACATTTGAGACAAATTTATTCTTTTCATGACAGTTTTCTTCAGTCTTCAGCTTTCGCAACGATACACAGAAATCAGAAATGCAATGACATAGACTCTCCTGACTTTGGTATTTAATAATAATATATCTTTACATTGAAGGATATAACCTAGTTCCTTCATAGTTGCCCTTCCAAACGCTAGTCTTTTTATAATTTCTTGAATGCCATCTTCATTTTGATTTATTATCAAGGCAAGGTACAGAAAATCTTTTAAGTATTTCAAAATCTTCATCATCCACTCTAAAATTATGTAAACCCTCTGTAGTAATCCTTTTTGTTCTCCAAATGTTCAGCTGTAATTCTGCTTTTACATTTTCTTCCTTGGCTTTCCTAGTACACTCATCCCTCCATATTTGCAGCTTTGATATTTGCGGATTTGATTATTAACAGATTTGGTTAATATGTTCTCTTGAGGAATATCTAGATCCTCTAGTGCAACTCTATGATCAATTTTAACTTAAAGCTGCACTGAAAGACCTAGAGATTCCTAGATGAATACTCTACTAGGCATATGTAGCTCCTCCAGTGCTGTTTGATAGTGTCTGTTGGACATTGACCACAGAATTGTACTGCAGGACCTAGAGATTCCTACAGAGGTGTCCTCTCAGGTAAAAACATGGTGGTTTTGTTATTTGAGTTTTTTCCATATTCACGGGAGTCTTGTGCCCCTAACCCTAGTGAATATGGAGGGACAAGTGTATTTTCATTCCAACTATTTTCTGCTAGCAGCATGGCGTCAAATACATACCTTAAATTCTTGATGTTCCTTCCTCCAGTTTTCATACCTTCTTCCTTCAAATTTAACTCAGCTTTCCATATGATGTGTCAGCCTGGTCTGACCCTGCATGAAGAGAAGTATAGTGTTTAGATCAAGGGATGTAATAGTGCCACTCTACAGTGGTCCCCCGGTTTACGAATCCCCTGGGGAACGAAATCCCCGGGACCCAAAACTGGTGGGACCAAAAAACATCCCCCGGGATCCGAAGGATCCCCTGGGATGCAAATAAGAAAAACCGCGCGGCCCCTTTAAATCGGCCGCTCGATCCGGCAGAAATGTATTCTGCTTTGGTCAGGCATCACCTGGAATACTGTGTCCAGTTCTGAGCATCACAACTCCTTGCTGGTGGCCCATTTAGGACTGTGACAGTAGCCAGCTTCAGGTCTGTGGTATCCAGTCACCACAGTCCCAGGACAATTGAGGGTTGATCGGAGCTGGAGTGGCCAGAGGCTGCTCCAAGCCGCCAGTCTGTTTGCCCTTATGATTGCATAACAAAGTCTGCTTGTCCTCCCATATAAACATCCTGAGATTCCACTAGTTAAGAATGCCTAAGCAGAGTGTTGATGTTAATTTTGCCTGTCTGGATTTCACCATGATCACAAGGTGGATGCCCAGGCAGCCAGAAGATGATAAAGATGCCCCAGATAGCAACAGATTATCTGAGGACTAAAAAGAATGCAGTGGGGAACCACATCTGTTTCAATAAACCCTGGTTTCTTTTCATTTTCTGAACCTGTCTTGGACATGTGGTATTTCTCACACCACATGCAGTAAAAGTTCTTGTAACATTTGAGTATCACTTTGCTTGCATTGGAGTAACTGTCCAATGGTTACGACAATCCCTGGTATTCCCTTTTTTGGAGACTGTAATGTGTATTGAATACTTGCATTCTGTGTGCCATTGTTTTGTTTTGTTTTGTTTGTAGCTTGTAACAGTTCTATTGGTATGCCATCTATTCCTGCTGATTTATTCCTTTTAACTGCTTTGAGAGCAGTTTCCATATTACTTTCTAAAACTGTAAATTCATTAACAGTAAGGTTTTCCCTGAATAAATGTGTTATCCATTCCTCTCATACATACAAATCTTCAATGTTTTTCTTCCATCATACATTTATTTACTCTTTTCTTGGTCACGTAGTGAGTCACATAGAATTTCCACACTTGCTTTAAATTTACCTTTGATTTTTCAGATCTTGTGGGGGAAATCTCTTGTTTCCTCCTTTTTCTTGTCTTCTTCTGTTTATTTGAACTGATTATTTAGTCCTCTTTGTCCCTACACAAAAAACAGCATTACTTTCAGGATTCTACCATATTAGGAATCATAATGATGGCTTCCTGATGGGAAATTTCCTGTTATCTGCTAAAATCCTGGCTGACCTCTGCAATGGGGAAATGGCCTGGATTTCAAACAATGTGCACCTTCCCGTCAAATCCAGTCAAACTAGCCCCCTATTTTTCTAGAAAATTCACAGTGATGAGTGGGACAGGGCTGTAATGACAATGATGGAAAACTCAGAACAAGTCTGGCCACTGGCTAGAGGTAATCTGAGAGCCTATTCTGTGACAAGGCAGGCAGTGAAGAAAACAGTTTTCATTATACTATTGTTGTTCATTATATCATTGTTGTCCAGTGGGGCTCTTTGGGGCTGTAGATTACCCAGTGGCTAGTTGTGAATAATTTGCAAAACTTTTTGTGGATAACATTGCTTGGATCTTTTTCTGATGCTAGAGTTGATCCAGGCCCAGTGGATATACAATTAGTCATTACTTCTTCAACTGATATTTTCCTGTTGTAGCCATACTGTCAATCAGGTCAGTTATAGGGTGCACACCACTCTCTTATTACAATAGTTCCATGAACAACTAGTCTTTTTCAACTGTACAATTCATATCACATGTAATGATCTACCATATACAGTCAGCAGTAAGTCAAGCTCATGTATAAATCAAGGTCAGGTTTTGGGGGGGCAAAATTATGGATTTTGCCATGACCTGTGGCCTCCTTCAGTGTATATATATGTGTGTATGACAAAAGAGACTATTATTGAGGCTTTCTGCTTCATAGGTTCAGCTTTCATTTCAGCTGGATGTGTGGGCAGGAGATGGAATCTTAAACAAACAGCAATACCCCCCCCCCCCACTCCTCTCTGCATTGCATGGGGAAATTTGAAAGAGCTGCTATCACATTACCATAGTGTCCCATAAATAGGTTGACCTGGGATTTTGGGGGCAATTTTTGGGCATATATTTTTAGATTTATAGACAAGTATATAAGATATATAATTTGGACCCAGGCAATCTGAAGGTCTATGTTCTATCGTATGAGCCTGCCTCTGTTTTGAGATTTTTCAGGGAAGGAAGGGTTTTCTCTCACTCCCAGCAGCCTCAAAGGTATGTTTGGTGGGGATCCAAAAGAGGAATTTCCAGGTTCTAGCATTTCCTGACCAAAGGAGGGTAGCTTCCTGTTCTGTTATCCTTCCCTCAGTAAGCAATGTCATTTTTATTCAGGTAAGTATTTTGGTAAGCAAGCCAGTATGATGTAGTGGTTTGAGCACTGGATTGTGACTCTGGGCAACCAGGCTTCAAATCCCTGCTCTGCCATAGCATCCCAATAGGTGAACATGGACAAGTTACAATCTCTCAGCCTCAGACGAGGAAAGCAAAGGCAAACTCCCTCTGAACAACTCTTGCCAAAAAACCCCATGATAGGGTCACCTTAAACAAACAAACAAAACAAACAGCTTCATTTATATACCGCTTCATACCCTTAATGAGTGTCTAAGCGGTTTACAATTGTAAGCTATTTGCCCCCCAACAATCTGGGTACTCATTTTAGCGACCTCGGAAGGATGCAAGCCTGAGTCAAGCTTCAGCCCTTTGCCGGTCTTGAACTCGCCACCTTATGGTTTTGAGTGAGTGGCTGCAGTACAGGCATTTAACCACTGCGCCACCAAGGCAGGGTCTCCATAAGACAGAAATGACTTGAAGGCACACACAACAGGTTGTTTTTTTTTTTTTTGGTAACTGATTGGTTGCTGCTGGAGAAAGGGATTTTTACAAGGTGAGATCTTAATTTTAAAATACATTTTAAATTTTGTTTTTTAATATTTGAATTTGTTTTTGTAATTCAGTTTTTCTGTGAGCCAATTTGAATCTATTTTTTTTAGAAAAAGGAAGGATACACATGATGATGATGATGATGATGATGATGTAAAGCCAATTAGACTGGAGTTCTCTGATAATATTTTGCTTTTTTTATATAGCAAGCAGCTCCTAGATTTAATTTCAATCTTAATGTTAAAGAAATGTCACTGTACATTTTTTAAACTAAATTCTCTTTCTGATAATCATAATAATGTCCATTATCTGGCATTTTGCTTTATTCATGGTAATGATCTCTGCGTCATACCCTCCTAATTCTCTTCTAACTCACTCCCTATATCTAGAATGAGACTTAGAGTACCTCTTCTAAGTCCAGTGTTCTATTTATTAAGCAACCCCACCTTCAACACTTGAAGCAATTTTTTTAAAAGCAACATGAAAACCCAGAGGACTCAGCGCTACAGAATGCAGATAAATTGAATGCCATTTCTTTCTCAGCATTCTAGACACATTATTTTCCCCATGTCTAATCTGTTCTACAAGTAGCAAAGGTACTTCCTGTTCTCTGAGAAATTTATCTGTCTCCTGCCAATAATTTTTCCTCTTTAATAGGAGAACACCTTTGCTGTTTCTCAGCTGCACTCAGTTCTGAAGGATCCCCAGTGAGGCAGGTTACAGACACTCATGGACATGTTTTCTCTGCTAAATCAAACTCTCTCACTCATCAGCACAATGAACTTGGAAGGAGGAAGCACAGAAACAAGACACAGCTCAATCTTCTGCAACCAAATGCCCTTCAAATGGGGTTGAAGTAAACCCCATTATCCTAACATGCCAGTGTTTCTTCTGTAGCACAGACAGAACATCCATTGATCTTGCTGTCAAGTACCAATTCAGATGGGTATTGTGTGAATTGTTAAGACATGATTTAAATGCACAGGGCAGATTCTCATCTTCCACATCTTAGAAGTTAATGGGAAGTGATTAAAGTAGTATTTTAGTTATCCATATTTTCCCTCCCCACATATATGCAGGTGTCACTGTGGCAGCTGGTGACTTACATGGAGTGGTAAAGCTACTCTGGGTTCTAATCTAAATGTTAAAGGAGCTATCCTGAATGCTGAATCAGTTTTGGGGATAGCATTCGGTGCTTGGGAAAGTTTGCTGTGTGTCTTCACTTTGTTTTTGACTTATGGTGACCTTAAGGCGAACATATCATCCGGTTTTCTTGGCAAGATTTGTCCAGTGGAGGCTTGCCCTTGCCTTCCCCTGAGAGTGTGTGGCTTGCCCAAAGACATTCAGTTTTGGGGCTGTTGCCAAGCTGGGAATCGAACCCTGGTCTCCAGAGTCGTAGTCCAATGCTCAAACCACTATGCCATCCTTGCTTTTTTAGAACCTGGCCCAAAATAACACACAAGACTCTGATTTTATATTCTCCCCTCAACCCCTTCAAGCATGCAAAAGACTGATTATTTGGGGCCTAAACAAACAGATAGAATACCATGGGCCAACCCCATGGTATTCTGCTGTGGCCTCCACCCAGGTCAGTCTCTGGGCTGACACAGCGATGGGAGGGTGTTCACAAGCCCACTGATAGACATGCGATGGAGCCGCTCCCATGCGCCCCTTATTGTTGCTGCCATCGCCTCTTCTCAGAAGGCCCCGGCTGCAGCACATAAGGGCAGAAACAGGCCACCTGGCTACACCCATGTGGCAAACAGTTGATCTTTTTAGACTGGATTAAGGGCCTTTTGGGTCAAGATTGGGTCAGATCCACTGGATCTGCATCTGGTCTGCCCAATCTCAGTTTAGGGCTATTGGCCTGAGTCACCCTGACAGGATGATAGCAGGCCAGGGGGAACACAACTCTTTTTGCCCATATGGATAGCCCCTTAGTCTTGCCAAGCTTCTTTCTTCACAGTCACCCTGTAAATATTACATCAATCTGAGTTATCTTGACTTCAAGACTAATTCTTGCAAACAAGGAAAAAATAAACTCATTTCAAGATGCTTCTTTAATAGGGCAGTAATGTTGAACTTCATTTCAACAAGGTACATGCCAGAACCCGCCCCCCCCCCCACAACACTCTGAAGTATTTGCAGTAATACACTTTCCTCTGCCATTATATAGGAGGTACAGACCAAAAATTGTGTCTGTGAGACAGGTTTGAGCTCTAGCTGCTTTCTTATTTTAGAAAGCAATAACACTATCTCTTATGAGTTCATGTAGTCTCAAGGTAAATCCATCACCAGCAATAATTCATTCTCTTCCCGCTGCACACACTTATTATTTCATTAGCCACATAATTCCATGTGATTAAGAGTTCTAGTAGTAAGTAGCATCTTCTGCACTTCACCCCAGCTTTTCTATAAATAAAACCTGAAATTATCATCTTTTTTCCACACCTCTTAGAAATGAAACAAAAGCAGGTCCTCCAAGGATGATCACATTTGCATTTGCTTAGAATGTTTTTCTATTTTCATTTTTACAGAATCAAAAATGAGAGGGAAAGAAAGAATGAAACTGTCTACTGTGGGAATGATTTTAAGAGGTATGAGAATTGTCACAAAATACTCAAGAAAACAACACAGAACATTAAATAATTAATGGAATACCATAGATTTCACCCCCAAGATACACTTAGCTTTATTAATTAAATTCATGAGTCATTTCCCAAATCCAGAAGGGGTTATAAAGAAATTTAAAACAGGATGAAAATATAAAGTGCTACACATTAACACATTTGTGGCAGTAGTATTAGAAAAGATAGCTATGTTAGTCTGTTTTAGCATAAAAAGACAAAAAGGAATCTGGGAGCATTTTAAAGGCTAACTAAGAAAAAAGAAATTTCTAGCATAAGCTTTAATGAAGTCCAGATAATTTCATTTGATGCATCTGTTGAAGTGGACTACATGGAAGATTAAAATAGCAAAATTTATAAATACCCCTCTTTCTTTCTTTCTTTCCCTCCTTACTTTCTGACACACATACTGCAAAAGAAAGTACATAAGACAATAAACCTCACCAGTTCAACGCTGCGTTGATTTACCAGTGTCTTCTAGAATCCTTTATGTATGATCAATTTCTCTTCCTAGAGCAATTCTTGATTATTAAAGGTGATTAATATTATGAACAAAAAAGTTAACTTTTCTTAATCACAGCCAATCATAATGATTTTCACAGAAATAATATCTTAGAAATTGTATTTTAGTTATCATGAGATTAGTTAAGTTGCAGTCTGTGGCTAAGATCTAACTGTGTAGCAGCTCTGTTACTGGAAGTGAGAGGAAGACATCTCTCCCCACAGGATTCCCCTGGGGGACATTTCTCCCTTCTCTACAAACTTCTGTTGTACCTTCAAGACCTACTCCAGAGGGCCTATCAATCTTCTAAAATTAACAGATTCTGTTAGTTGAGGCTTATAAATTACTGGAAGCTGCCATTCTGTATTATCCTCAGGCCTCTCTTCCCCCCAAACGCCAAATTTCAGCTGGTCAAAGATTATTTGATGAGCAATATATGATATTATTCTTTTATAGTTTTGTTGTCTGTATGTTTATTGAAACAACAATTTATCAACTAAATTAATTTTAAAATTGTGTTCATTGAGTTTGTCCAACACAAGATGCTTGCTTGCTTGCTTTTTTCTTTCTTTCCTTTCTTTGAATTCTTCTGAAGGTAGAATGACATTCCACACATATAGGAGAACCATCTTTAATAGTTTTTTTGTGGGTTTTGTGGGTTATGTGGTCATGTCTCTGAAGATGCCTGCGAAATGTCAGGAATAAATTCTTCCAGAACACAGTCCCATAGCCTGAAACATACACACACTTATGTATGTCAGCTGTGAAAGCCTTTAACTTCACATCTTTAGTAGCTTTTGAATTCTTAGTATACAGTGACTGCATTCATGGATTATAAATTCATGGATTCAGCCATCCACAGCTTGAAAATACCTTCCCCCTTCCAAAAACAAAAACAAAAACAAAAAACCCCAAAAAGCATTTTTAATTTTTTCATTTTATATAAGGGACATGATTTTCGTATGCTGTTGTATATAATGTGTCTTGAGAATCCACGGATTCTGGTGTGTGTGTGTCCCAGCAGATACTAAGGGCCCACTCTATTTCAAACATGCAAAGAAAGTACCCATACCCTCTAAATGTCCAAATTTGGCAGGGATGGTCCTGACTGATCTACTGTCCTACATTTTTATGTGCTTTTAATATGTTCCATTTTCTCTCTTTTCCTCCCACTTTCTCCTTTGGCTCTCAGTTTATTTCAGTTGCTACAAACTTTATTGAAGTTGTAAAAGTTGTTTGTACTCATATAATTCAGCAAGGAGTGGAGATGGTAGGGGCAGAATTTTGTTATTCCCAGTAGGTTCAGGCAAAAACAAATTTCTGTAGCTTTTCCAAATGTTGGAAGGTATGGCCACCTTGCCTCTGAGACGCTCCCCAAGTTGCAAAGTACAGCTCAGTTTTGGCAACAGTTTACAGGCTTACAGGAATGCCTTTTCCACAGTATGTAAAAGCAAGGCTTGTCTCAGCTTCAAAAACTCTGCTAACTTTCTCATTCAAAATACTTCTGAGATACTGTATCTCCAACTAGTTCCTGACAATTAGCTTGTTATTGTGTGCCTTCAAGTAATTTCTGACTTATGGTGACCCTAAGGCAAGTGTATCACAGGGTTTTCTTGGTAGGATTTATTCAGAGGAAGTTTGCCATTATCTTCTATCAACTCTCATTCCCAGGCTGTTAAAGCAGCATTCTACCTAACAAAATTAATAGCTGGGCCAGCAACTAACAATCTCTGTCCTCCAACCATTCTCTGACTCATTACAACAAGAAGATGAAACATTGACTGCACTATCCTCTAATGAGATTAGATTTTACATTGGATCAGTGCTTTACAGACAATCCCAAACCCATGAAATCCCACTATTTTCAGTGCAGGTTAATAGAATACATATACCTGCTCACCCACAGAGTGGGTATGGGACTGAACTACTAGCAGCACCTTTCATACAACCCTTTTCAACTGTGGCACCATAGTTGTGCACTTCTCCTTTAAGACCCAGTTCACACCAATTTCATTTAGGTGCCAAGTAAAATGTGTTTTCTTATCAATGTTTTTGAGGCCTAACTGATGTACTCCAAACTGCATCCCAGAGTACTGAACTTGCTGATGTACTATCTGAATCACTTGCCATCCTTTTTGTGAAATCTTGGAGAACAGGTGAAATGCCAGAGGACTTAAGAAGGGAAACCACTGTCCCTCTCTTCAAAAAATGCAAAAAAGAAGGTCCAGAAAACTACAGGCCAGTCAGACTGACCTCAATACCAGGAGATATATTAGAATGAATGATAGAGGAGTCTGTTTGCAAGGATTTTGATGACAGTGCAATGTTTAGTAGAAGCCAGCATGGGTATGTTAAGAATAAATCCTGCAAAACTAATCTTATTTTTTAAAATCAATTCACTAATTTTAGTAGATGGTGGGAATGCTGTGAATGTCACTTATCTGGATTTCAGCAAAGCATTTATAAGTTCCCCAATAATATTTTGATTGTTGTTGTTGTTGTTGTTGTTGTTGTTGTTACCACCCTTCAAGTCAGCTTCAACTCATAGTGACCCTGTGAATCTCCATGTCTCCCTGTTCTCAGTCTCTCTGCTCAGGTCCTGCAGGTTCAGGCCCATGGCCTCCCTGATTCAGTCTAGCCATCTGGCATGGAGTCATCCTCTGTGTCTACTGCCTTCTATCTTTCCTAGCATCATTGTCTTTTCTAATGAGTCGTCTTCTCATGATGTGTCCAAAGTATGACAGCTTCAATTTAGTCATCTTGGCTTCCAGGGAGAGGTCTGGCTTTCTCTGTTCTAGGATCCATTTGTTTTGTCTTTTTGACCATTCATGGTATCCTCAGCACTCTCCTCAGCATCACTTCTCAAATGCATTAATTTTCTTCCTATCCACTTTCTTCATTGTCCTGCTGTCACATCTGTACATGATGATGGGGAATATAATGGTTTAGACAATTCTGACTTTAGTGTTCAGCTGTATATCTTTACACTTTAGGATTTTGTCTAGGTTTTTTTTCATATAGGATGGGGATACCTGGCTCAGCAGTACTACATGTGAAAAGAACCTTGGGGAAACTGTTGATCATAAATTGAACATGATTGGGTAGTGTGATGCTGCAGCAAAGAAGGTAAACAGTATTTTAGCCAGCATTAATACAACCAGAGTATCCAGTTCAAGGATAGCAATAGTCCCCCACCCCCCAATATTCTGTGCTAGCCAGGCCTCTTTGGAGTACTGCATTTAGTTCTGGGACATCATTTCAAGAAGGATTGAGACAAGTTGGAGCAGGTTCACAGAAACAAAACATATGAGGAAAGGTTGAAGGAACTGGGTTTATTCAACCTGATGAAAAGAAGATTGAGGAGATGATGATGATGATTATTATTATTTAACCTTTACTTATATAGTGCTGTAAATTTACACAGTGCTGTACATAAAATCTTATAATTAGATGGAGATGACATGACTGCACTCTTTAACTAGCTCAAGAACTAGAGAGGAGGATGTGGGCCTGTTCTCTGCTGTCCCAGACTGTAGGATCAGGTCTAACTGCTTGAAATTACAGAACAGTAGATTTCAATTGGACATTAGAAGGAACCTCTTGACAGTAAGAGCTGCTTGGCAATGGAACCAATTGCTTAGAAAGGTGGTGGGGTCTCCTTCTCTGGTTGTCTTCAAAAGAAGGCTGGACAGCTACCTGCCAGGGATGCTTTAGCTTAAGATCCTGCACGGAGCAGAGGGTTAGACATGATGGTCTATGATGCCCCCTCCCATTTCTATGATTCTGTGAAATTCAAATGAGCTATGGAAATACCTGAAAGGGCTTCAGTTGAGGACCTGCTGACATTATTACTACTGTAATAATGTTTGGAAATGCTGCCACCTTGGGGCACCTTTGCAACAGGGTCTGATTTAGTACCAAGCACCACAGCAAATACTAGGTGCCGTAGGCTATATTTGAGAAGAAGGAACTGGTAAAACCAGCTCTAAGGATTCTTTGCCTAAGAAAATCCTATTAAGTTCATGGGGTTGCCATAGGTCAATAGGCGACTTGAACACACAGATACGCACGCCAATTGAATATTTACAAACTCTTGGAAGACAAAAAATGTCTACAAGACAATGCATTTATCACCAGTTTATTCAGTCCATACCATTCTTTCACAATAGAAGCTGCAGTGCAGTAGTATACCTGTTAGGATACCTGTGACCTTCCAAATCTTTGCCATCAAGGGTCAAAGATGAGAAGTTGCAATCTAGCAATTCAGACTACAGCTTCCCAACTATTTATATCAGTTAATGTTTTGTTGTGAGTTGTGTTTAATTGAGGGGGCAGTTGGCCCAGGTACAGAGGGGCAGAAAGAGGCTGTACAGATCAGCATTATATGCCAGCCTCAGGGCAGAATGTGGGCATGGTGTCCACATGACACATTTCCTCTGTACCATCTTAGTTGATCTTGATTATGAACTGCCCTGAGTTAAAACAACAACAATTCACTAATTCCTATATTCTTTGAAAGAATCCAAATCCTTAATGGTCCAAAATTCTAGTCAGCAACAACAGTCAGACTATGATACCAAGGTAAGAATAATTATACAAAAATGAATCTGTCCCAAAGGCCTTGTTCAAAGTACTTGGAGGAAGTGCAGTTTCTCATAGTCAATGGAGTTTATCACATGGGAGGGATCCTGTGCAAAAACAGAATTTAATTTTTTTTAAAAGCCACAAAAACATTTATTATCAGATGACATCCAGGTTAACCCAACATTAACCCAAACAGAAACTAAAAAAGACACGCTAAAGTATAATTGATTTTCAGACAAGGTCGCTGTTAAGGTACGTTAACGCGACATTAACCTGGTTAGAAAGTAGAGAAAACATGATTCTTTTTACTTCTGGAAAATCCCTTTTTCTTGACTTTCTAGGTGATTTAATGTTATGTTAACCCCACTGTGTCTGAACATCAATAGCGCTTTTGGGTGTCTTCTTGGTTTTGGGGTTTTTTAAAATCCCATTTTAAATCTTGTTTCTGCACATGACGCCTCCTGTGTGATAAACTCCAAAGATTTTTCAGCATTCCCCCTTGAACTGGAAATGCTGGCAGCAAGAATGTGGCTATGACTAGGCAGGGTCATAAACAGTAGAAAGCTGAAAAGTAAACATGGACATTTGGCAAATGCAAATTTAGTAGGAACTTAACACCAGGCCTAATAAAGAGCAGCATGAAAGCTGCTGTTTGCCATGGGAAGCATTAAGCCTAGGAAATTAAGACTCTGATGCCATATGCTGGGGAAAAAAACCCATACAGGAGGAAAGAGCTGGCAGCATTCAGCAAGGAGACTGTGGCTCTACTGCTACTCAAATAGTTTTAGGTCTTCTGTTTGCTTGAAGAAACACTTGGGGGCAGTCTTGATCTACACTTCCTTGTGAAGTTCTGTATTTTCCCCAAGCAAGAAGTCAGCCTCTTAAATTCTCCTCCTAGCACCAGAGAGGAGGACAGTGGCATAGGCATCAGGGGAACTGAGGCGAGGGATGACATGTGCAACCTAATGTACTAGTGCGGCAGCTGGAGAGCTGAGCCAATGGCTGCACAGCTGGTCCATTGCTCCACTCCTGCTCTGAGCCTTAAGTTACAGCTTTGAAACTAACCCCCTCCTTGCTCAAAGAGAACATGATGATGCTCAGTGGAAGTAGAGAGGAAGACCCTGCTGACAGTTAGATGGCATGGGCCCTGATCCAGACAGGGAGAGCTGCTGAGAGGTATGTCATGCCTTCCACAGGCCAAAATTGCCCCCATTAAGCTCCAGTTTATCATTTTTCCAAGCAGTGGGTAAAAAAAATCTGGCTCTATCTAAAATTGTTAATCCTGTTATCCCTTACTCCATAGCTCATAACACACAGTAGAAATCTGCCCTTCTTAATCATCTTTTCAATATTTGGTGAAGCTAGGCACAGATGCAGAGCAGGTACCAGAAGGTCTTAGAGGATTGACAGGGGTGTACCTGTTGGGTGAAGGTGAGCAGTCAGTACTGAAGGTCTTTCCAATGAAATAATCCCTGTATGTACAGTTAGCAAGGTAGACTGCTCTGGCTTTAATATTTAACACTGGGACTTATCAAGGAAGTGATATTATTCCATTGTTAAGTATACAGTAATAACATTCTGTCAGAGGGGATTTCCTGGATAAGCGAGTATTTCTTCAGAAAAAGAGCTGCAGCTCAGTTTCAGGTACAAAGAAGTTTTCAAATGCACCCTTGTGTGAATTCAGACCAAAGCCCTGTGGTTAACAATAAGCCATTTCAAATTCCCCTAAAGTAAAGTGGTGGTGGTGTGTGGTGGTGTGTGTGGAGGGGGATTTTTGTTGTTAGCACAGCATGTATTTATGGTTTGCATGTGGGACATTACATGAATCTCCACTTAGCTCTAAAGATGGAAGAAATGTTCATTTCTGAGAGTTCATATGCTATTACTTTAAAATAGCAAGGCACTGCTGTGTAGAAGAAATCCTTGCTCATTTTGCCATCATATCCTGATTCAGAGTTGGATGAAAACAACTCTCATTGAAGTGATCCCCTCTTGTTGTCACATGATGGTCACATTACGTCTTTACAGCACTGCTGTGCCTCCCAAGATCCAGAAGATTGACAGCATTTCTTTTTAAAGAAAAAGCTTGAGATGCAATTCTGGTTTCAGTGTGTTTGTTAATTCCGTTCAAGATAGTAGTAGTGTCTGACAAGGGATGTTCTGATAATTTGACAGATATCATAGTTCTGGCAGTGCAGATAATTATGTCAAAAAAATTCATATCCAGCTCTCTCTCTCTCTCTCTCTCTCTCTCTTATATTCTTTCTGTTGATCACAAGCTATCTTATACAAGCTTGTTGGAAGAGGATAAAAACAGTGATAAGGGGCTAAATCCAATAGCTAGTCTCAATAAAGGAGAATCATGAAATCAAAGGGAACTTGCTAATTCAAGACTTATGTAAGCTCTGTTGATTCAGTGGGTCTACTCTGGTTGTGAATAATAATCAGATTTAGCCCTAGATGTGGAAACTTTTGTGCAAGCTAGAAGTGTGATGGCTGGATTTAGCACTGTGAAGTTAATAAATCCACTCTTTCTTTGAGTGGACCCACTCATGATTTCAGAGGTTCATCTACTAGAGACTTTGCTTCCATTCATCTTGGACCAGTTGTGAGAGGAGGACAGTAAAATCAAGAAAAAGATTCACTGCTCCACCAGCAGTCCATCCACCAGCTACTGGCAAGGTGGTTGCAGAGTTCAAAGTTGCAATTCTATTCCCCCTTCCTTAAGAGTCAGCCTCATTGCACTTAGCAGAGTATCTTCTGACTAATCATGGATCACACTGAGCTGCCCGAATGGGTACAGAATGTGCATGCAGTGAGATACATACTGGAAAGTACATCTGAATACAGATCTCATGACAAACAGTGGAATAGCATTTGGATATCTGCATTTGAATCAGGAGTGAAGTTATGGGATAGGATGGGGGAAAATGAGTACATTGTCCCCAATAAGAATTCAGCATCCCAAAATTACATTTCCTCCCAAATTTTGAGCATTACAAAGTTGTGATGTTGAACTTTTTTTTTTTCAAACATAGAACTCTCATATTGGCTATGTTTGCATTCCTTTGGTAGCTTTGCCTGTTCTTTTCTTTTATTGCCTAAACTGTATTTCTAAATGCCCAACTGAAGCTTTAAGTTGCTACACTGCTAGAAATTTGGGGAGTGAAGGAAAATTTTACTAGAGGCATAATTCCTATTTTGGGGGGGGGGGCAGTACCCTCATTTTGCCCCACCCATGTAGCTACATCCCTGATTTGGGTGCTCATTCAACTGCATGTTCTAAAATGCATCAATTTTATGCCAATGAGTCCAGCATGATCTGAGATACACCATGGAGTTTCACAGATACCTGAGACTGTGAGTGGATAACTGGAAAATTCCATCTAGTTATACAGTTTTAGATTTGTTTGGCACTGCTTGTGGTAGCAGAGAATTCAGGGCTTTACACTTTAACTCTCCCTTATCTAGAATCCTAAAATCTGAAATACTTCAAATTCCAAAATTGATGGTGGCTCAGATAGTGACACCTTTTGTTTCTGATGGTTTAGTGTACATAAACTTTGTTTCATACACAACGTTATTTAAAATATTGTGTATAAAATTACCTTCAGGCTATGTGTATAAGATGTATACAAAACATAAATAAATTTCATATTTAGACTTGGGTCCCATTTCTAAGATATCTCATTATGCATATGCAAATATTTAAAAATCTGAGGGAATGAGCCCTGAGATGCAAAATACTTTTGGTCCCAAGCATTTTGGATAAGGGATGCTCAGTCTGTATCTTACCTGGACAAGGTTCAGGCTTCAGGGAGCTGGATTCTGAGACATAGTGTGGGGAAAACTTTGGCTGTCAGTCAAAGTGGCCAACGCAGAAAGGCTTGATTCACAGAGATCAAGTTCCAAGGCCACAAGAGGATGGGAGAAGAGGGACTAGTGCACGGTCAAAATCGGGCAAGACTCAAGTTCTGCATTATAATCAAGGATAAGGCACTCAAGATGCTTCCATGTCATGGACAAAGTGCATCAGGCTGAGAAGCAGAGTCTGACAGGAGGGATTTCATCAGGGGACTGGGCTAAAGCAGGGACTAGTTTAACAGCTGATGGCCTGAACCAAGAACCAGTTGCGCGCGCGCACACACACCCCCCACACAATTTTTTTGCATCATCATTATTATTAATATTTTGCTGTTGCTGCTGCTGCTCTGCTTCCCAAGAGGGATTTTTTTAAAAAAATTGTTGTTATTGTTTTTTAAAAAAAGAAAAAATAGCAGCAAAAGAACTAGAAAAGATACTAAAATGTAAAGATATATTACTGAGCATGAAAGTTAGAATCGTGCAAGCCATTGTATTCCCTATTACCATGTATGGATGTCAGAGCTGGACAGTTAAGAAAGTAGATAGAAAGAAAATATGGAGCTGGAGAAGAGTGCTGAGGATACCATAGACTGCTAAGAAGTCAAACAAATGGATGCTACAACAAATCAAGGCACAACTCATTGGAGAAAACAATAATGCTAGGAAAGGTGGAAGGAAGCAGAAAAAGAGGAAAGCTGCATGCTAGATGGATGGACTCTATAAAAGAAGTCATGGGTATGAATTTGAAGGAACTGAGCAGAGCAGTGGAGGATAGGGAATGTTGGAAATGTTTCATCTACAGGGTCGCCATGGGTCAAGATTGACAAAAGAATCCACACCAGGCTTTAGCTCATTTAAAATAGCAATCCAAGGCTGTGTACTGTTTTGAGGAATAGGAATTAAAATCTGGATTCATAACCAAATGGACATGGGAAACACCAGCTGTCAAGGAGAGCTACTGTTCAGTACTGGCAGTGCCCATTTGTGTGAAACACCTCTTTGCACTCTACCTTACCTGGAAGGTGGAAGAGAGGACAATGGCAGCCGAGGATGTTTTAACAGTCCTTGCACACCACTGCAATAGAAAGAAGAAACCCTTTGTGTGTGCAGGGACTGCATGAACCACCATGGGCCCTTTCACACTACTGACACATAGCACTACAATTCCACTTTAACTGTCATGATTCTAGCCTTTGACATCCTGGAATTTTTGAGGTCCCAGATCCCCCAGTATCCACCAATTGTTTCTAATGCAGGGTGATTAAAAAAAAGAATGGTGCAAAACTCAGTAAGAACAGCTTTACTTTTACACCATTCTTTTTGGGTCACCTAGTATTTTTAACTAAGTTTTTACAAAATCAGTCATATCAAGGTCCCATGAGAAGCCTGTGCAGTCCACTAACCCCTAACAATAGTTCACCTCTGTTGCAGAATGAACCTACTGCTTCAGATTGCCTCCCCGTAACCTCCTCTTTTCTCTGCTTTCTCTTTTCACCACCAGATCTCATTCTTGCTTTCTCTTGTTTAGAACATGATGAAGCCCACCAATGTCACAATGGGGGAACTGTAAATGACACCCCATGAGTTCTGGGCATATTCATTCATTTTCCCCTTTGTTCTCTGTTTTGATTATAACAGCCCTTATGCTAGTCCTGTCATTGAACTCTTTTTGAGAATGGCTTGAGCAACAAGATATTGGATGCTGTCTTGTGTGAGTTCAGGGGGAGGGGAACCACAAGCATTTCTGCAAATGGGAGTTGCACAAATGTAGTGTCATAATTAAATCCAGACCTACATATATGTCCTTAAGTTCCTTAGAGGTAAGATGGTGAGCCTGTCTAATTTACAGAGATCCTGAAATGACTACACTGAGGACCAGCTATGTGCTGTCTTTTCCTTTCCTTCTGAGTTTTATTTTTATGGAAACAATTTATGGCTGGAACCCAATTTCCTCACTCACTTGTTCATGCTTTCTGGGGAACAAAGAAGAGGAGAAGCCTAAGCAGTAGCAGCCAGTAAGTCTTGTGTTTAAAGCTGTCCTCTATTACTGCCTTCACTAATCTGGTGTTCTCCAGCTTGATGGTCTGTAGGTCCCATCATCCCTAGAAAATATGGTCTGACAAATCAGAGGGGAGCATCAGGTTGGGGATGTCTGCTCTGTCTGAAGAACTATCCTACCTGACTTGGGCTGAAAAATTAAAAACCCATAAGAATGGAGGACAGAGGCCTTGACAGTATCCATCAACAGTTAGCAGCTGACTGAGCAGCTGACTGAGCAGACCCACAGGTCACCTGGTCATAATCTTCTCACTATGGTATTATACTTCAATTTACATACTAATACAGATTTCTAAATGTTTATCTATGCAAATAATTTAAAGAGATGCAAACTTTATGCAGATCAGCATCCCTTTTAACCTTTTTTGAAGCAGGGATGATGCATAAATGCAAATCCTGTCACTTGGACCTGGCAGAAGAGGAGGCACCTGAAGCTCTCAGGAATTAGCTGGCTGGCAGGATGACCTGGGCTCATGGACAGGAGACACTAGGGGCACACTATATTAGCAGAGGAGACAAGACATTTTGATGGCAGATCAGACAGCTCAAAGGCACTCTTGCAGCAGTAGCAACCCAAAGATGCTGGTGTTGTAATGCCTTTATGAAACTGAATGGTGCAGCTGCAGTTGGTATCTTTAAAACTGGTTCTCTCTCCTCCAACAGGCGTAATGTGGCTGCTAACAGACTACAATGCTCCTTACCAAGGGAAGCTTGGTTGTTTTCCCCCATCTCATTCTTCTTATTGACATTCAAACAACTAACTTGTTACAGAGCTTTTACTATGTAGGTGCTCTATTCTTCCCCCTTTTAATTATGTTTTACACTGTGATTAAATTGATTTGTGTTTGAATATTTGAATTTGATTGTGTCCTGACCAGAAGCAGCTGGTGACTCTGATATCAGTAGGACAGCAAATCTTCTCCAGGTTTTAGTTATAAAATTAAGAGAGCTATCCAAGTCATTGAAAATAGACAGCTCTGTCCTGTAAGTAGGGTCAGTACCTCTGACAACACATTTAAAATTTGATTGGAAATGCAGAGGGAATACACTTCCCACTGACGTTTGACCTGCCAGCATTTGATTGTATTTTTCTTGTGGTTAGTCACCTTGATTCCCATTTTGAGGAGATAGGTCAGATATAAACAGTCCAGTAGAAAAGGTTCAGAAAAGGGCAGCTAAAATTATGAGGGCCTTAGAGAACTTTACTGTGTGGAGAGGCAAAAGTGTTTATTTCTCTTTCATTGAGTTCAGGTCAAATACATAATAAAAGACATTATAAATTCTTACAAAATTATGTATATTGATCTGAGGTGTGAGGAAACTGGACCCTAGAAGTCAGGGTCAGCCACTGAAATAGATTTGCAGAAAATTCAGGACCAAATTAAGCATAATGCATAATTAACCCATAGAAGTCTTCACTATAAGATGTGATAATGATAGTTTATCTTAGCCTACTTTCACTTTCCTCAGTTATAGCAGTTTGATAACTGCTGTGGCTGAATCCTATGGAAGCCTGGGATTTGGAGTGTGGTAAGGCACCAGAAGACTCTGGCAGAGAATTATGCATGCTCCAGGAAACTACAAATCCCAGGATTCCTTAGGATGGAGCCATGCCAGTTCAAGTGGTATCAAATTGCTATAATTGGCCCGTTTTAGACAGGCACTTTGCGGCGCGATTAGGGCTCGAAAGCTCGCCTTTAGGGTTAGGGAGGGTGTAGTTTTTAGACCCTCCCTAACCCTAAAGCATATGGATGCCGCCATTTTAAAATGGCGGCGTCCATATGGACGCACTTTCAAAGCATCATCACGTGCGCAGCACCAATTGCGCCCTTTCCGTGGTGCAAAAAAGGAGCTCCAAATGGAGCTGCTTTTTGGAGGCGGGTTATTGCCACGGCTTTTATATAGCCGCGGCAAAGACCCAGGAAGAAAGGGGCCACGCCAGCAGCCCCTTCCTCCCTTCAGCCCCACTAAGGGAAGCAGGGTGCAGGGGGCTCCCAGGGCGCCTGCTGCACCCTACTTGGAGGCCACGGGGAAGCAGCAGTTTTCCGCTTCCCCGCGGCCTCCAGAAGCGGCCAGATGGGATCGCGGAGGCTGCCAGGGTGGCAGCCTTCGCCCCATCTCGCCTCTTAAAGGGGCAGTCACGGACCACCCCTTTTGGGCGGTCTAGATCGCCCGGGGCCTTATGTGGGGTGAAAAGACGCTTAAATATACTAATAGAGATAAATCAGCTGATAGATATTGGCTCTGAGCACTGTTTGTAACATCCATTTGCAGACATTCATTTTCAGAAGCAGAAGCAGATAGTCTTTAAATAACAGTTGATGGGGAACAACAACTGAAGACATCTATTGGCTTCTTATATTGCTTCTAGGCTTCCACTACCTCGCCACTGTAAGGGACCAGGTGTCAGTATAGATGGACTTTTAGCTTGATTCTCTGGGCTCTTCTTATTTTCTTACTGTAAATTATATAAACAACGTGTTTCCCTACCTTTAGTTTATTATAATAATAATAATAATAATAATAATAATAATTTTATTTATATACCACCTTTCCAAAAAGATCAAAATGGTTTACAAAATTACATAATTTACATAAGCAAATAAATAAAATACCTAAACAGTACATAATGTATGCAAACTAAAATTCCATCCCTCATCCCTTAACTAAAATACAACCATCATTAAACATTAAATAAACCTTTTCTTATGGGGAAGCAAGTGACTTTTCAATAGGTTTCTAGAGCCACTGCAGAGTTTAACATAAAAGAAATACTCTTTTTTTCCCCCAAAAGTGGACCCCCCCACTCACTTCTTGTTTTAGTTTATATTTTTCCATATTTGGAGTGGGAAACTTTCCTGGAAACTTTCCAAAAGTGGTCCTTAGGCTCATCAGAGTCGCTCACTCTTGATATAAGAGAAACCATTTCTTTCTGAATTTGCATCCATATAGCTAAATACTTATTTTCATAAAAATCTGCCAGCTCTTTTTTTAGAGGTGCCAATTGTTGCTTTTTGGTGACACTCATGAAGCTAAAATATTCAAAAGAGAATTTTGCATGCAGACTACATTATATCTGTACCTGTACGTACAGTCTCTGTCTCTCTCTCTCTCTCTCTCTCTCTCTCTCTCTCTCTCACACAAACACATAGTAGGAAGGAAAGTCAAACAGAGTCCCCTAATGTCAAACAGGTAGACCCTGGGCCACAGAGTTTGTGTTCACTGTTTCCCCCCATTTACCCACCCCTGGAGCAGAGGGACTTTTCTCCTGGCAAGCATCAGAAAGGGAGCACAGACTGTCCCAGCTTCCAGCATCGTGTGACACGATGGTTGCAGCATGAGGGAGACCGTCCCTGGTTAATCAGCATTTAATTAAAGGACATGCTGACATTTGGAAATCAGAAGCAAGTCTCTTGTGTGGGCCAGCTCCCTCTCCTTGCCTTCCACTTGCCTTTGCTCCCTGTATCATTTCTGACATTTTGCCAGACAGCCATGCCTTTCGTTTCCTTCCTCTTCTCCTTTAATTTTACAAATAAACAGGGAAGGAGAGGTCCTCTGAGAGAGGATGATAGGTAAGTTCAGCCTCTGACAGCTAGTGGAGGTAACTGCTCAGTGGCCTCAATAGTGTGGCAAGATAAGGAATGAGCAGACAGTCTAATTACTTCTCATGGTTAACAATGCCAAGTATTCCTTATAGGCTGTGTCTGGACAAAAAATGTCTAATGGGGCTGCTGTCACCCTTTGCTAACATTTATTAAAAATAATAGGTTAGCTTCCCATTATTTCAAATTGCTGAGGAGAATGCTATTCTTAGGGAGCATACAGAACTTTGACTACAACTCCCAGAATCAACCGGCCACCATGAAATTAGATCATGTATCCAAAAGAGTACTTTTTCCAAGCTCAGATGGGTGTGCAACAGTACTACTGTATGTACGCAGATTGAAGTTAATCATTCTGAATTATCTACAGTGTTACTCCTCAGTCTCCCCCCCCCGCCCCCCGCTCTTTTTGAGGGCATTTCAATAATCTTTCCTCCTGGGAGTGAGATTTTTCCTTTACAGAAAAAAGTTCTGTGTTTGAATTGTTGTCCAATTGTTCAATTTAGAGATAAGGAACCACTATTACTGCATCCCTGATAGGTGGCCATCAAGATTCTGATTAAAACCCTTTAATATGGAAGGGTTCACAACCTTTTAAAACAGTCTGTTCCACTGTTGAAGAGTTTGTATTTTTTTAGGAGTCCTTTCCTCATATTTTGCCAACTGCTTTCTTCTTTTTTTGAACCTATCAGTTTCGGTGCTATCCTCTAGAGCAAATAATTAATAATAATAATAATAATAATAATAATGGGGTTCCATCATCTATGGAGCACTCCTTCAAATATCTGATGAAAGATGTCTTATATTGGAGAGCAATGTTTTATTAATTTCTCCCCCCAGATTATCATACTCAGCTCCTTCAAACTATATTCCTCGAACTTGGTCTCCAGATCCGCATTATCTTCATCCTTCTCTCCTGAACACACACCAGTTTGTCAACTGTCTTCTTAAAGCATGGTACACATAACTGAACATAATTCTAACTAGTGATTCAGTTGGTCAAAGTGCAGGCGTTTTGGCCACATGCATTACCCAAAGCCATCTTTGAGGCACGAGAGCCCCCAAAAAACTTTTTATGTAAATAAATTGTTCAAAAAATGCCTCCTAGAAGCTGACTCCCAATTGACATCCTATTGGAAAAAATGCTCCTTATAGGTCTAAAATGACTAAGGGCAGAGCAAAAAATGTGGCAATATCACCCCCATATTACTGATTGCCAAACAAAAACCTGGAGGCCATCCCCCCCCAAATAAGTGAAACCTTTTGGGGACATGGGATGTGTGGCAGGGGTATGGTTCCCCCAAGGTCCCATAAGGAGCCAACCCCTTGTGGTTGCCCATCTCTGTTCTAACCAATACAAAAGAGAGCAGTACCATTATTCCTTGTTATCTAGACATATTTCTTTTGATGCAGCCTACGATTGGAATCCACCTATTTGGCTGCTGCTTGGTTAATTTGGGATCTAGATCGTTTCATATGTAAACATTAGAAAAAGTAAGATCAGTTCCTTCTCTAATGCCCACATATCCCAAGATTTGTTATAAATGAAAAGCTGCAGCATTCCAAATGGTAATTAAGTAAATTGACTGCTTGTCTTCTGCTTGTATGGTTAGACAATCTGATAAAGTCTTATGAGTTCAACACAGAATAGTTATCTGAAACTTTAAAAGTTTGGTGCAGAATAATCCCAAATTGCCCTTCTGTAGTTTAATAAAGAGACAGTTCCACTTGGATTATCTTTCCCCTGTTATCTTCACTTTGTACTCTACCCCTGGAGAAACTGCCAGCTCACCAAATCTTTCTTGAATAATAAAAATGTGCGCATTTTATATCTTTCTGTATCCTGATACATTCTGATTCCACCCCCACGATGTAACAGTACTTGAGCTGCAATACTGTACTCCAACAGTGCAACTGGAGATAACCATGAAAACTCATGCTGAAATAAACCAGTTAATCTCAAAGATCCTACTAATTCCTTCCTTCCACCACTCCCGTTTCCCTTTATATGCTGCAAGAGACTAACACATCTATTTCTTTGGAAATCTTTCTGAAGAATGTGTAACTTCTCAACCTAAGGATTCCTTTAGTGTTGTCTATTTATGATTTCAGTGAACAACAAAGCCCTCAATAGCCTCTATAACTTCCCAGAAACATCCCTTTTGTTTCCCACGTTTTGCTTAGTCATTTTGCTTAGCCCCTAGTTACTAACTCACTGCTGCCAACTCTGACAGACAGCACTTTTCCAGGATTTCAGACTGGATTTCTTCCTAACCCTGCCTAGAGCTCCCTGATATACCCTTATTGTCTCCTATCCCAATACTAACCAGAGCCAATCCTTCTTGGTTTCTAAAACATGGGATTAGATATGTTGATGGTGGCTGATGCCATTGAGAGGACTATGAGAGTAGCATTTGCAGTCCAACAATATCTAGAGGCCCACACACACCCCATCCCAGGTTTAGGCCTTCCTAAACCTATGGATCACACTGAAGTAAACTGATCCCTTGAAACTGACCCTTGAAACAGTTTTCTGAAACAATAGTCACAACAAACTCATAGATAAGTAGATGATTGCTTCATGTGCTCCCCTCCCTGACTGCTCAGTACCCCTTCTCATAAGGCAAAGGAAGTTCATCTGAGGATGATTGTGTTTCACCTCTTAGTGGTTACATTCTGGGTCTTTCTTAGGGGTATTAAAATAGGGAAATGAAGTAGTATTTGGAAAAGTGGATGAGGTAATCACCACGCTCCAGCATTTCTGATAAAGAGGAATAAAATGGGATGGCCTAGGGATACTAGTGCCCAGATAAAGAGGAAAAGTTGGAGCCATGGGGGCTATTTACTCAGTCCTCTCCAACAGCAACCACGGTACAATTGAAACATGGTACAATTAGATACATTGATACCCTGCTTCTCCAATGAGCGCAAGACGGTGTGCATGATGTTTTCACTTCACACCAACCCTCTGAGATCAGTCAGTCTGAGAGAAAATGCCTGTCTAAAGGCCATGCAGTGAGTTTCATGGCTGAACAGAAACTTGAGCATGGATCTCCCAAATCCCAATCCCAGTCCAACACACTAACTTGATGATGGGGAAAGTCTGTCCTTGGGGCTGCATGTGGCTTGTTTTTGTGGCCTTGAACACCTGACTACCATTTGCTCTGGTGGAAAAAAAATGGTGAATTGCTTCTTCTGGAGGCCTCCAGTTACTTTTAAAATGTGTTACAGGGCTACTACTTTATTTAACATTAAAAATACACTGCTTTCAAAACCAGAAGTGGTCTTCATCTGCTTCTTGGTTTTTTGGCTTTGTTTTGCATTTTGGGGAGTCTGTGCAACTGGGTCCTAAGCTGCCAATTGGCCACTGGACCCACCAATGTTGCCCACCTCCTTCTCTAACTACTGTAGCATACTGTAACAAAGCATTATCTATTGTGCTTTAAATGGGTTCGCTGGTCAGTCAAAATCCACTCAGCATTGATAATATTCCCTGCTTCAACTCATGCGTGACAAACAAACATTTAGCAAGAGCAAGTATTAATGAAACTGAAATACATGCTTGAGTTGTTGAATTTCTGTCTGCTTTTTAGCTGTTTAATGTACAGGAATCAAGCCAAGGATGAGGGAAATGTGGCAACTCCAAAAATGGTTACTCCCAAAACGGTTCTTCTGGAAAATGTGCTGAGCTCAGTTGCTTCATTGTCTTGATCAGGTTCCGGATGTGTTGATTAACTCCATTGGCAAGTCCCTAGTATCTTGGAATCTTATCAGTGCACAAAAGAGAGAGCAAGGGAGGAGAAAGGGAGGTTTGCTTAAATTGCATGTTTTCTGTAGGTCAGTTCCAAGTTAATCTGTGGGTGACTACTACATTTGCACACAGGCACACACACGTGGCTCTGAGAACCAATATCAGTACTAACAAAGGAGAATCATTTGCTCTCACTGAAGAAAAATCTTCTAATATCAAGTCCAAATTTCTGCTGCATCTGTAAACGTACCTAGGAATCTGCTTATATCACTATTCTACCATGACTTTTAAGATTATTAGGACGGCTCTCTTGAGTAAACTGTTCTTATACCACAAAAAATACTGGAAAAACACTTTCTTTTATTGCTTCTTATTTTTAGAATTTTTTTCACTGAGATATTCAAAGATCTGCAATGATACATTTAGTGTTAAGATATTTTATACAAATCAGTATAAATAGACTAGAAGAGAAGAGAATAATTGGCTTATTGTTGCCCATAGTGCATTGTTGTGAAATAAATGACAGAACATCCACATGAAAAACAACAGACTTAGCAGAACCCGAAAGGGACCAGCCTGAGAGGGACCAGCCCGAGAGGGAAGAGGGACCCTGCACTCTCCTCCCCCTCCTACCCAAATTCCAACAAGGGCCAGCTGGAGGACGATGAAGGAACCCCCCCCCCCCAAGTTTGTTTTAAATATTTTATTTTAATCTGTTAGGAACATTTATTGTTAGTTTTTCTTTTCACCTGTTTTGCTTTGTTAATTATATGTATCTTCTGCTGTTGTTGATTTGCTATGTATTTTTGTTTCTGTTATTTACTGTTATTGTTAAATGTTATTTTATTTTATTGTTATAGTTTAATATATTGCTATGTTATATTTGGTTTTTATTTCATTGTACTGTATTGTTAATGCTTTGTATTTCCCTATGTTGTGAGCCGCCCGGATTCCTTGTGATTGGGCGGCATATAAATAAATTATTATTATTATTATTATTAAACTTGTATTTTATGTGGCCATCTCAAGTGCCACACAGTGGCTAGACTGGTCTATGTTGATACTCCTATATACACATGTTCTTAGGCTATACTCTACCTGTCACAGAAAGTAATCATATAGATAGTACCTGCATCACATAAGAAACTGTCTTATACTAGGTCAATCTGTTTGTCCATCCAGCTCTGTACTATCTGCTCTCACCAGGCAGTGGCTCTCCAGAGTTTCAAGCCAAGATCTTTCATATCACCTTTCAGCAGATGATATCAGGGATTAAACCTGGGAACTTCTGCATGCAAAGCTCTTGTGCTAGCTTTGAACTATGCTGTGTGTGTGTGTGTGCACGCGTTTGAGTGTGTGCATAAGAATTCTGTCCCCATTACATTTTTCTTTCTGCCTCCAAATTTCTAGCACTATGGTAACTTAAAACTTGAGCATTTAGAAATACAGTTTAGGCATCCACAGAAAAGGTGAAGGCACAGTTACAATAGCAAATATGAGTTCTAGGGGTGAATTATTTTCAATCACTGCATCTACCCTGCAGAATTAGTCAAGTTTGACTCCACTTTAACTGCCATGGCTCAATGCTATGGAATTCTGGGGTTTGTTGTTTTGTGAGATATATAGCCAGAAGGCTAAATTCTTTCTGCCTCCAAATTTCTAGCACTATGGTAACTTAAAACTTGAGCATTTAGAAATACAGTTTAGGCATCCACAGAAAAGGTGAAGGCACAGTTACAATAGCAAATATGAGTTCTAGGGGTGAATTATTTTCAATCACTGCATCTACCCTGCAGAATTAGTCAAGTTTGACTCCACTTTAACTGCCATGGCTCAATGCTATGGAATTCTGGGGTTTGTTGTTTTGTGAGATATATAGCCAGAAGGCTAAATTCTTTTTAATTTAAGAATTAAATTCTTAATCAAATTCTTTTGTCAGAGATCTCTGATGCCATAACAAACAATACATCCCAGGATTGCATAGGATGGAGCCATGACAGATAAAGTGGTGTCTAAAGCATCCTTTGCCTTCCTTTGAAACTAAGAAAGTATGGCTTGCTCAAAGTCACAGAGAGGCTTACCATGACCAAGTGGGCATCAGAACCCTAGTCACGTGATTGGCTTTCTATTTCCACCTTAGCCCAGTGGCGTCACTGTGCTGGTGCAGGGGGTGCGGACCATACCAGGTGACACCCTGGAGGTGTGACACCACTGCTCCTGAAACACCTACTTTTTGGCAGAAATGGGCTGTGGCATTTATCTGCTTCCATTTAAAATGCTTTAAAAGTTGGGTGAAGCTCAGCGGGAGGAGAAAGGAGAGGCCCCAGAATTTTTTAAAATTCAAATTTCAAAATTTGTTTTTTAAATCAAAAATTTAAAATTATTTTTAAAATATTCTTTTAAAATTTTCTTTCAGAACATCACATTTTAACCAGATTTTCACTATGCATATGTAAATACATTTAGGTTGTGCATATGATATTGTAATTTGAAGGTATAATTTTTAATTTTGCTAGTTGTTTATGTCACAACTATTAGTGTTACACTCAGTGCTATATGGGAATTACAATTTATGGGTACCATTAGTGCAACAAAACATTGCTAAGGATTCTGTATGGTGTGAAATGGGAAGAGGTCAAAGTTTGTGTGTGTGTGTGTGTGAGAGAGAGAGAGAGAGAGAGAGAGAGAGACCATGATTTACAGTATTGGGAGACACCAACCCTGGGGATGCCACGATCCTAGCCTTCCTTTTTTACTTTTTGAGTGCTGTGATTGATTGATTACACAGGTTGGACAGGCCCTCCAAGTCTGCTGCCCATCACAGTCACCCTTCAGGTGTCTTGGACAACAATTTCCATCAGCCCAAACCAACATAACTGCTGGTAATATGAGCTGCTAGGAATTGCACTTGAAAACATCTAGAGGACACTGGCTCAGAGATGCTGGCATACTTCTGAATGGTAATGGGGGCACTAACTGGAGGAAGATTCCCTGTTCACACAGCTGCTCTCCTTCTTTTGATGACAGGTTGTCACTGGGAAGGGGATCATGGTCTCTCAAAGGAATTTTCAGACCTGAAGGCACAATGAGAATGGTTTCTCTTTTTCCAGTAATTCATGGATGCACATTACAGCCCCCAAACTACAGCACAACTGTGGCATGTGCTTCTCTTATGGGTTTGCCCTTTACTCAGAGTGAAAGGTGATATATAGTGGTGGGTCTGTGAGGGAGGAGAGCACAAGGTAGTGAATGTTTTGAAATATCACCAAGTCTTAGAGAATCATTATTTCTGAGGTGCCTGAAGCTCTGATGTGATGCTATAAGCATGCTGGATAGATGAGCAGACAGTCTGCAGTCATTAAATGCTTATTAGTTCCATTCAAAATGGCAAGTTTGTTGCCCAACTGCTTTCACAAAAATCTCAACTGTGTCTCCACATTAGGTGCTTTCTGCCTCCCACACCTTCTGCTACTTTTTGAAACCCATCCAGAGTTTTTGTTTATCTCTGAACCTGTTCCAGGGAGGGAGAAATGCAATCAGTGGAGAGCGATGGGCAAAGGAGGCGGGGGAGCCCTCACTGTTCGCTTCCCCTCGGCTGCTCATTTCAGCCTTCTTTCAAGCAGAAATTACTCACATTAATCAAGGGAGAGAATGTGTTTGCGGCCCTGTGAATCTGGTGCCGTGGAATCAAATTCCATCAGTGGCAGCAGGAGAAGGGGGGGGGGGGGTCACTGTCTTTGTCACACGTGGCCTAATAGAGCCATCGCCAGAGGAAATTGGATGTGAGAATTCTCCCAAATAAATCTGCCCTTAAGAAATGCCAGATCTACATGACAAATGAATGTTTGTAACAGAGACCAGTGCAGATGTCCAGTAAGTCAAATCAATATGGATCACCCCCACAATAAAGCATCTGCTAAGAGAAGAAGGGATGCTCTGGGGTGGAAAGGCCTTCCAATGGAATACTGGAGGGCTGGAAGAAGAAGATCAGGCATAGCAGTTTGCTTGAACACAGTACAGAGGGTAAGGTTCTGAGGGTTTTGTTCCTGGATAAAGTGAAGAAGTTTCAGGATAATAATATGAGGGAGGAGACAAAATGTCTGGTTACATATTTCTGCTACCCACCTGTTTTGTGATCATCATTAAGAATTGGTGTTAAAATTCAAAAACAAGTGGTGCTAGACAAATCAAATATTATTGCTTTTTAAAAATCTCTCTTTTAGAGTTTCAAACTGGGTAGATGAAGGGAATGCTGTGGATGTAGCCTATCTTGATTTCAGTAAGGCTTTTGGCAAGGTCCCCCATGATATTCTTGCAAATAAGCTAGTAAAATGTGGGTTAGACAATGCAACTATTAGGTGGATTTGTAATTGATTGACCAACTGAACTCAAAGGGTACTCACCAAAGGCTTCTCTTCATTCTGGTGTCAGGAGCTGCATATGCTTTTGTCCTGTCATAATATGTTGGGTTATGTAGTGATGGGATATAGTAGTAGTTGTAGTAGTAGTAGTAGTAGTATGATTCATAAGGGTGAGCTCAAATATAGGTGCTGAGACAGTACAGGAAAGGAGGTGAACATGTTCAAGATTATGTATGGGAAAGCATCTGGCTGTAATCACAAAGGAAAAATGAATAGTGTAAGAAAGGAAAGTGAAATGTATTTATTAATGATAATGAATAAGAATTAAGCCCATCTAAAATTTGAAACTGTGTGAAGTTGGCAATTGTGACATTTGTTGGTTAGTTCTGAAAGTGAAAGCCACCAGATTGGACCTAAAGGTCCCAAACAGACCGGCAGAAAGTGCTGGCTTAGGGGTGGTGTGGGGGCATGGCATTTCGATGACGCATGCCCCGATGCCACCTGAAGCTGGTGTCATGCTGCCCAATTGACCAGACAGTGGGCAGCACTGCGATGTTCTGACAGTGCAGCATTTATATGCTGCATGCTGCAGCAGTGGTGCAAAGCTGCAGCAGTGACTAAAAGGGTGCCCTTTTGCTGGTTCAGAAAGGCAAAATGGCAAAATGTCTGGATACCATGTCTGGATACCTTGCCCTATGAGGAGCAGCTTAGAGGTACCATATATACTCAACTATAAATCAATGTCATGTATAACTCAAGGGCAGATTTTGGGGTCAAAATTAAGGATTTTTATATGATCCGTGAATAAGTCGAGGGTAAAACTTAGGGGCATGTAGCAAGTGAGCTAAAGGATGAAGCAAAGCAAAACAGTGCCAAAGAAAATTGCATCAAGCATAACTATTTATGCTCACCCTAAAGGCTGGATAGATGAGAGAATAGAGAGGGGTTAGTTCTTCCAGTACAGATTACAGTCTTGCCTTTCACCAAGGGGTACTTCCTTTTTAAAATAAGAGTTAAAGTACAATATGTATATTGACCCCTGGATAAGTTGATTCGTTTTTTTTTGGGGGGGGGGTTCATTTTTTACCTAAATTTTTAGACTTATACATGAGTATATACAGTATATATAGCCTGGAGAAGAGAAGGTTAAGAGGCGACACGACAGCCATGTTTAAATATCTGAATGGATGTCATATTGAAGATGAAGCAAGCTTCTTTTCTGCTTCTCCAGAGACTGGGGACTTTATTGCATGTGCTTTTAAAACCATTTTGGGGATGGGGATGGGACTTGTGTGGGCGCGTGGGAACGGATTTTACCGCACACACAAGCGTCCACAAAGAGGCTCCGTTCCAGCTCCTGTCCCCAAGCCGTACTTGTTCAGTACCGGCGGGTGCCATTTTGGCCGGACGGAAGTCTTCCAAGCAGCACATTTAATGCTTCATGGCACGGGACAAGGATGGGTACCAGAACAGGGCCTCTTTGTGGATGCTTGTGTGTGCGGTAAAATCAGTTCCTGCGCGCCCCTGAGAGTCCTTTCCCCGTCCCCAAAACAGTTTAAAAAGTGCATGCGATAAAGTCCTAGGGCATGGAGCAATGGATTCAAGCTATGAGAAAAGAGATTCCATCTCAACATTGGGAGGAACTTCCAGACAGTAAGAGCTGTTTGACATTGGAACACACTCCCTTGGAGTGTGGTGGAGTCTCCTGCTAGGGAGATTTTTGAACAGAGCCTTGGATGGCCATCTGTTGAGTGTGCTTTGATTGTATATTCATGCATGGCAGGAGGTTGGACTGGATGGCCCTTGTGATCTCTTTCAACTCTATAGTTCTCTGTTTTTGGAAATGGAGGTGTGTGGTGGTGGCTCCCCCCCCCCCCCCGCCAGGCTTTTATTTACTTGGTTTGAATCCTTATGCAACAATAGCCATGTGCATATAATCACCTCACAATGCAATTGAACAATTGTAGTGTTCCATACAGGCTGTATGGCTCTCTGGATATTTCTGGACTACAAGGCCCATCAATCCCAACCATTGGCCATGCTGGTGAGAGTCAATGTCAATTGTAGTTCAGCTACATCTAAAGGGCAGCAAAGCCCAGCCTTCAGAATGCCCATGTTCATAAGTGAGCCTTAGGAATGTCCATAAACAAATGGTTCCTTTTTAGTTGGAATAGAAAACATTCATCTAAATGGATTCATTGACTTGTGGGTATTCTAAAGGTGGGCTTGTGGACATTCTGTAGAATGGTCTACAGGCTAGGACAGTGATGGCAAACCTTTTAGAGATAGTGCCCAAACTCAGTGGCATTCCCATACCGGGTGGAATTTCCTAGGGTGGGGATTCCTAGGTTGGAATTCCACCTTCTGGGGTTGGGACTTCTGCTTTCTGGGAGCAGGACTTCTGGGGGGAGGTCCCACCCCCTGGAAGTCCTGCCCCAGAAGTCAGAAGTCCTCTTCCACTCCTTCCCCTGCCTTTAACTGACTCTAGGGATCCAGTTAAAGGCGTACAAAGGGGGAGTGGGGGGGTGGAGGAACAGATGTTTGCCTGCTTCTTCTTCCCTTTGGCTTCCTTAAGCCTATTGAAGGCACGGGAGGGTGGGGGAAGAGGAGGAACAGGTGCAAGCCAGCTCTTCCTTGTCGCCTGCCCTCCCATGCCAACAGAGAGAACTCTGTGTGCCAGAGGAGGTATGTGTGCCATAGGTTTGCCACCACTGGGCTAGGATATTCCATTCCCCTTTTCCAATATTTGTAATTAGTAATATGTATAGTCAGCTCTCCTTATAAACAGATACTGCACCCACAGATTCAATCATTCACAGTTTAATTTTTTTAAAAAAAATATCCCAAAAGTAAACCTCGATTTTGCCATTTTATATAAGGGACACCATTTTACTACCCCATTATATATTTGAGCATCCACTGATTTTGGCATCCACGAGGTGGTCCTGGAACCAATCCCCAATACATATAAAGGGCCCACTGTACAGATGATACTTTGCAAAGATAAAATGTAGACAAAGTGCTAGGGAAAAAATTCACTTACTGTTTTCACTACTTGATCTTAACAATTAGGACCTCATGGCCCTGCAAGGATGTGCTTCTTGGCCCTCTCATCCTCACAATAATTTTGCAATGTCAATTAGGCTGAGATTGGTCCAAAGCTACCCAGTAAGTTTTATGATGGAGCAGAAGTCTGAACCCAGATCCAGGTTCATGGACCCCATAATGTAGGGGAGAAAGGTGCTTGGCTTCCACCCAAGGTTAGGTAAATGGCTTGAGTTCTTCCTGAAATTATCTGGTAAAATCAGATCACCAAGACTCCTATGTAGTTGTGCTTTCTCTGGAATTATCAGTGAGAAATGTACTAAAGGGTTGAAATAATAAGAAACATTAATAGGCTCGTTGCTGTTGAGCCCTTCAAGTAATAGTAAATTGCCTGCAAGTTATCCTACGCACATGTTTTTGGGAACAAGCTACATTAAACATATGGAGGGTGCTTTTGAGCACACATTGTAAGACTCTTCATTTCTAAGGATGTGTGACTCTCCAGTCTCCTCCTGCAAATAGGCAAAATTTAAAAACAACCCATCTGCCAATGTTGAGCCCTCTCACCTTAAAAATAGTTCTGGGGGCCCCATCCAAGTTGGAATCTCTGTCCAAACATTATACTGGTTTCTCCAAACCCGACAATGATCACTTGAATTGTGGATTTTGCTTGAGGCAGAAAAGTCACTGATTATTCTTCAGAGCAGGTGGCTGATATGGAACATAGAGAGACATTCTCTTTACCTGAAAATCATCTGGAGACATCAGAGAAGGCAGGACGGTAGCTCTGGTGCCATGGTGCAAGCATACGTTTCTGACTGCTTAATCACCCCCCCATTTTGATTATGGGCAGATAATACCAACTAGCAATTGTGGGCCTCCCACTTGCTTCCACCACCACTTCTTCATGATTATTGGCAAGGAAGTTTTTTCCCCATTCCTCTTTGATCTTTTTCCATTGGCAAAGGGTGGTTCCTACCTCCCCTTCTTTTCTCTGCTCCCTCATGTCTCCCTCAGTTAAAGGAATGGACCTTCTATTAATGATCTTGGGTGTTGGCCAAGCTCTTGCTCTGAGGTGTCTGCTTCAGTAACTTTAAAGGGGAGAAAGGCATTGACTGGTTTCCTATTTGGAAATTCTATTTAGTAGAGGGTGAAGTTAACCCACCTCCTGGCCCCTATGATTCAGTCTTTTCCAATCCGGTTTCCTCCTGACTACAACCCACATCATTCACAGCTGTGCCGAGTGGGGGTGATGGGGTTGTAGTTCAATATATCTGGAAGGTGTCAGGTGGGGGTGCCTTGAATGCATGCATTGCTGTAACATTCATTAACTTGTCTCACTGAGCTTTCGATACTGAGTCAAGCTGACACAGAGAGGCAATTTCACTCCTTTACAGCAATAAAGAAGAGTATCTTAGTGTCTTTCTCTAGCAGCTATAACTCATTGGAACATCATGATAGGCACCTCCAAATTTGACAGATTGTTTTTTGGTTGCTATCCAAGCTGCAGTACCAAGTTTGAAGTCAGAACTCCAAGTCCAGGGATGGAGGTGTGAAAAGCAATAAATGGGTGGAAAGCTGTAACTGAACAGGTAATCATGGCATATCTCAAAATATGACAGAATGCTTTTGGTGATTATCCAAGTTGTAGTGCCTGTTTTCAAAAAGCTGGGGGAAAAAGCTGAAATCATAGTGCAGAGGGTCACAAATATAAAAGGGGATGTCATCCATAACTCATTAAGAAGTCACATTATATGCTTCAAAACTAGTGTTTTAGATTGTCATTCAAGTTCCACTGCCTGGAGGGGGAGGTTTCCTTGAATTGAATCAAAAAAGAAAGCCTGCCATAATTAATTGGAAAATAACTTCTTAAGGGCTAAAGGACAGCTTTCCAAGGCACTACTAAAAGTCTTGAAGCAGGAAAAAGGTGGGAAAACAAGAAAGGGGGAGACATAGCTGCTAATTCCTAGGATTTAAAAAATGATGAGAGAATGGAGGATAGGTCTCTGAGATGCTGCTGCTAAGATTCCTGAAGTAAAGTGGGAGGAGGAAAACACGGGTTCCATGCCACAGACCCCCTTTGGAGTTGCTACTACAGATCTAAATAGTAATGGCCACAATCCAGCTAGAATACAAGAGATGGCTCTCTAAGGCATTCCTGCTAAGATTCCTGAGTCATAAAAGCTGGTGGGAAGACAGGAGAGGGCTAAGGTAATGCTGTTAACATGGGGCTGAAACAGGAGGCCCATTAAAGCTGCTTCCAGGCACCTTGGTAGTGTGGCATTTACACGCAGCATGCCCCAAAACCACCTGGAAGCCAGCCGGCGCTGTGGTGGTGCGGCATTTACATGATGTATGCCGCCAGAGCATCTTGAAGCTGCCCTGGGGCTATGATAGGGCTGGAAAAGGCAGCCCTTTCCCAGCCCAAATAGGAACTGATCTTTTCCACTCCTATTTGGACCAGGTTCAGGGTGGACTGGGGCCATGGCATGTGTTTGCAACAGCCCCAATGTGTCTTCAGCGGGGGTGGCTTGAAGCTGCCCCTTCCTGGACATGTGTTCCAGCCCATAATTGAGGTTAAAAGGTTCAGGAAAATGGGAGAGGGCTGTCTGAAGTACTGGTCCAAACATTCATGAAATTAAAAAGGGAGGACAGCAGGAAAATAGGAGGCCCTATGAATCCCTTAGTGGGTGTTAGGTACCGATTCAGGCAATTCTAGCTACATTTCAGCTAGTCAGGCATAACAGTTTGATAAGTGGTTTGTCTAAGCACACCTACAGAGGGACTCAGGCTGTGGCAGAGCCTTATGGGTGAGCCTTATGGCACTGATGAATTAGAGGGCATCAGAGGCCAATAATCAGAGCAGAAACTGTACCTGGTTTTTCACAGGAGATATATATGGTGGGAGAGACTGTCTTTTTCTGTCTGTGTCTGAGAAGTAAGGAGAATTAATGTTTCAGGTCTTGCTGTTTAATTAGAAGTAACACAGTAGCTTCTGGCAAGTGCAAGCATTGTCTAGGCTTTTTGGCCTCCGTGTGCATCTTGATCTGTAGGTGCCTTGAAGGAGTGGTTGCAACTCTACAGTGCTTGCTAGTTTATTTTTAACAGTAGGGTTGGGAGTAAGATGAATTATTTGTGTTTTGCCTTGGGATGAGACCATATGCCTGGGTGAGGAAGACAATCATGTGGACTGAAGGCATTATCTCACTATCAAAATATCTACAGTGTACCAGGCAGATAGGTCTCCAGCTGGAGCAAATTACTGGGTGTCAGTCTTTTCCAATCAACAAGAGGATAGTGATTTATAATATCTTCCTCAGGAGATTCAGGTCTGAAGGCTGGAAGGGATAGTTTTATACCTGAGTGCTTTAATCTCTCAAGACGTCAAGGTCAGAGCATCCCCACCTAGTTGCACTGATATCCACTACTTGAGTTGCTCTTGTCACTCTCAATCAGGTTTATGGCCCTGTTAAACTCTTTAACAGGTTGCAGAAAGAATCAGCAGAGAGCATCCAAATCAGATATTTTTATTTTTCTTAAAAAGACTCCTAAAGGAATTCCATCCAGCATCATATTTAGTTAATGCAGAGACCTGCTGTCTGAGGTTTGGCTGGTGATATCCAAACTGATATGGGAAATTTAGGAGTTTCCTACCTCTGGTAGTAGAGAGCTTCCTACCTCTCTGTAGTAGAGAGATGGGCAGAGGTGGAGGTTGCAGTGACCTGTCACCCTTTTCCCTCGTCCTGCCCTCTCTCTGGGTCTTGCCTCTCCTTCCCCACATACCCCAAACCTCTGTTATCTTTGATTAGTAGGCTGATGGAAGATAAGAGATTCCCTCTATTTCACTGTATTTAGGCTTTGGAAAATTCTTCACCAAAGTGTTCTGTTGTAATGCCAGTGCTTAGAGAGAGAGAGTAGGTGTCTGTGATGCTCACAGAGATGATATATCATTGCCATTGTTGTTATACCCACCTATTTTCTAAGACATTCAAGGGGCAGTATAAAATTTTCCAAGCCAAGGGATGGGCAATTGTAGAAGGCTACGGGGGTGCATTAGCTCCACATGAGACTTTGGAGCACCTTACCTCTACACTGTACCTGCACAGGAATATATTATTTTCCAGATGAGAACTATACATACGATTCCGCAGAAATTGGAGAAGCCTGGCTGGAAGATGGTGGCTGTGGCAAGCCAGGTTCAGTGAAGGATGGAGTGGGGGAAAGGCAAAAGCAGCCCACCCTTGCCAGTAGCTGGAGCTAGTGGAGAGGAAGTGGCTGGGGGTGTGCTAGGCAGCTTGGGCAGGGCAACAAAGTGGTCAGGAGGTGGAGGGTGAATCACCATGTTGTCTATTTTGAGTGGCTGATTGCTTGCCTGGGGTGACAACATGAATTTACTTCACTAAGTAATGCCACTGGTTATGATGATTAGCACAGTAGAGGTATGATCAAGACCAGCTCAAGAAACTTTGGTGCTTGAGACAAAGGATGAAATGTCCCCCTCTATTCCATCTATAGACACTAACAGGACTTTGATGATGATGTTTATTTCTAGCCCGCTCCTCTGTAGAAAACAATTGGAGTGGGGTACAACAGGATTAAAACATACATTTTAAAATTGTTCAACGACCCATTCCCAACCACCCGCCCCTTAAAAATAAATTAAATTAACAATAATTTAAAACCATCAACTAATTAAAAACATAATACATCATCAGCATGTTCTTAAATGAGGTGGGAGATGGCACTAGAGCAAGGGATCAAATCCAATTTTGGAGCCGGAATCTAGAAGGTTTCAGGAAAGGCCTGCCGGAAGAGATGCATCTTTGTAGTGGACTTGAAAACTGGCATCTTGACAGCATCGTGTACTAACCCTGTGGCACTCACAAATTTTATCAACAAAAGAGGGAAATATCCAGGGCATTCAGGAGAGATATCTGGAGAACTGCTGCCAGCACCTCTGGCATATGGCAACTGAAGTATTTGCCTTACTTTAGTGGCAGGGCAATGCCTGGATTTGTTTAATGGTGAATTGGGTTAGTGCATTTCCAAAGGAAAAGAAAAAGCACCTTAGGGCCCTTTCATACAGTAGTTTTTTAGATGGACTCCTAAGGATGTAACATGACTGCAATATATGTGCCACATGAATCTTCCTGTTGCTGTTTATTTGAGCACCAGATCAAGACTGACCTTTATTGTCTGGACTTTGAGCAAAGAATCCAGGTTAGCATTGATCATGGGTTAATAAATTCTGCTGAAATTTGTGAAGTTGTTTTAACTACAGCTTTTTTTCTTACTGTTTTATTATGTTTACTATTTCATTAATGTCCTTTAAAAATATTATCCTTGAGAGTTTTTACTGAAGGGGAGCACAAACATTTTCATAACAACTATCAAACACAGGCACACGAATAAGCAAGAAATGGACTGATCTAATGCCCCTTTGCAGAAGATTTATAGAGCTACAGAATTGCATAAAGGTTTGAGCATTGGATTATGACTTTGGAGACCAGAGTTTTAATCTCTGCTCAGCCATAGAAACCCACTGAGTGATCTTGGCCAAGCCACACTCTCTCAGCTTTAAAGAAAAGCAAAACTCTTCTCAGCATATATTGCAAAACAAACAAACAAACAAAAAATGTGTGATAGGGTCCCCTTAGGGTTTCCTTAATCTGGAAATGAGTTGAAGGCACACAACAGATTTTATGCTTGTTTTGTCCATCATTTCAGACACCTTCTGTAGTTACTGTGCCTTACATATGTTCTGTACTTAATGTGCTTCTGAGGGTGAAGTGTATTTTGCTGCCTGCATTGAAGATGGCATTTCTTGTTTCATACACAGAAGCCAGCTTGATTTGCTGATGACTCTTTCCTCAACATTGACGGTGGGACAGTGTCCTCTGCCACACCTGAAGGCAGTGGGCTATCTTGGAGGATGCAGGATATGTGACATAGCACACTGCTTCTTCCACCACTTTGGCTTATGAAGGAGCCAGCCACGTCTGAGGGCAACAATCTCAAAAAGGGAATCATATGGAAGAGGAGCAATGCCAATAGTGGTTTGGCATCAACCATGTTCAGACAGGCAATATGCAAATGGTGTTCATTATGCAAATTATAATTATATAAATTAAAATTACATGAAAGTAAATTATGCACCCTAGCTGCAGCCCTCCAGCTCATGACAGATTTCTGATATGCTTCTCTGTGCAGAACAAGTTGCTCATTGCTGCATTAAGCTCCTGGCTTCCTTCCATTATTTAACAATTCAGCCTCCCTCCCACCCAGCTTGGAAGCTGAGAATAAACAAACCAGGAGGAGTGGGCAGGAAAGTGTCAATATCCATATGGTACCAAGACTCTAAAATCTGACCAACATAATGTTTAGACTATGTATAGCTGAGAATCTACTTACAATAAATTAGCATACCTTTAAAAAAGAATTTCTGGCAGCTGAAGGAAAAATGCTCCGGCTGTTTGTAAGAGTTTGGAAAAGTTACTTTTTGGACTACAACTATCAGTCTTCCAGCCATCATTGCCACTGGTCATACTGGCTTTGGTATTTTGAGAACTATCTTATTTTTTAAAAAAAACTTTTCCAGACTCATATATAAATACAGCAGTGGAGGAAGGCCAGAATATGTGTATGTGTGTGCATGTGTATGCATACACAGAGAATGAATGTGAATATGTCTTGAAATTGAGGTCCCACTCCCCATGGGCAATATCAGAGGGGAGAGGCTCTTACTAAATTGTGACAGGAGGCTTGGAGGCCGCAAGGGGATATTGATTACTTTTACAGTGTAAACTGACAGAGCCTATTTGGATGATGTAATGAAGACAGATGATTCTGGCCTCTTCACTGCTCAACTTGGAGGAGGGGTTGGGAAAGGGGGAAGGAATCATCAATCAGATCCTGAAGACACACTCCATTGCTTTCCCCACCTTTGATCTCCCACCCCACTGCTTTTCCATATTACATTTTCCTAGGCTCTTTGTTCACACACCTCTTGGATTATTCTCACATCTCCCGTTTAGACCTCCTTGGCTGTTTTGGTAGATAATTTTCTCCAAAACAGACAGACTCCTTCTTCGTCTGTCTTCCTTTACTAGGCCAATAGTACATTGCATTGTTTCATTCTGTTCATTGGCGACAGTGTTCCTGTGAGTTAGGGTCTAGAGCTATGGTTCTCAACCTATGGGTTGATTAAGACCATCAGAAAAGAATAGCAAAAATACAGTTATGAAGTAGCAACAAAAACAACATGAGGAACTGTATTAAAGGATCACAACATTAGGAAGGTTGAGAACCACTGGCCTAGAGCATTTAACTACCTTTAATAAACAAAGAAGTGAAAGAAAGATATGGTTATTGAATGATGGTCCCAAAACCTCACAGCAGGTGCAAGGCTCTGGACAACATTGTTGTCTTTGGTCCAAAACACACTGCAGAAAAAAATCCAGTCTGAGACACTTTAACTGCCCTGGCTCCATGCTGGGGAATTCTGGGACCTAGTTTTGTGAGAGATTTAGCCTTCTCTGTCAGAGAGCTCTGGTGCCACCACAAACTACAGTTCCCAGGATTCCCTAGCACTGAGCAGTTAGAAGTTTCAAACTGGATTATTTCTGCAGTGTGTTTTGGACTTTTGTTTAGTCAGATTCCAAACTGTAACCAAGATGGCCACATTATTTTTAATCAGCAACTTTTCTTCACTGCTTTAACTTTCACCAATTTTGTGTTGCTACAAGCCTCTTAGAGGATATATGTGTTTATCACACTTGATTCCTGCTGTTTAAAAACAATCAGAAGTTTCACATGGACCAGGAAGTATTTATACATTTAGCACCTATGCTCTCTGTGCTTTCTTTCTTTTCGTCTACTCTTTCTTTTTGCTGCCCCTGCCTATAATTTTCTTTCTTGCTCCCCTTATCTTTTTCTGCCCTGGTGATTTTAGCCTCCCCCTATGTTCACTCTTTTTCCTGTCCCAGTACACTAACAGGCAGCAGGTCCCTCTAACTTGAAACTGTGGACATGACAGTAGGGCAATAAATAATCATTATAGTGCCTACCAAAACAGGAAGGTTTTCATCTTTAAGAAGAAGGCTTTTAGAGAGGACCTAGACAGGCCTTTCTAAGTAACCTTTCAGCTTCTGTTTGAAATTCAGAACAACTAAATATTCATAGACAACTTTCAATCAATCTGATTGCTCTGCTGAATTTTCATGATTTTCTATAAAGAACTTTGAATTCAGATTTACCTCTCATGTGCTCATGAATGATGCTTTTGAAGATACAATTATGCTTGTAAATGCTATATTTGAAGTTCACCGTGGTGTAATGTTGTTGCTCATTAGTTCTTATAGTATTTCAGAAGCTCTAATCTGCTATTCCTGAATAGTTAATTCAATGTCTCCTGTTGATTACTTTGGGGATATATGGACTTGATTAGGTATTTTATGGTAGTGTAATTGCTACCTCATATGTGCCATAGATGTAATGACAAAATGTTTCTTGTGATCTAGGTGAACGTGAAGTTTTTGAAAAAAAATTAATAGGTCACTATGAGTATTTTTCCAAGAGGACAAACATGTACATTACACAACATGTATATCTGGCCCAGTAGTGTTAAGATTATGTTAAATAGAGTGGGTCCTCAGTATCTGTGGGGGTTTGGTTCCAGAACCCCTCATGGATAACAAAAACCACGGATGCTCAAGTCAGTATTTAACATTTAAAATTACCTGGGAGACAAGGTCTAGGCACTAGGTAGGCATTCTTCCTGCACTGTTTCCTACCTTTCCATCACAAAGGCTGTGCAAGAATTTAAACCCTTTCTTGACTCTGTTTCCCAACTTCCCAAACTTCCCATCACAAAGGCTGTGCCACATTTTAAATCCATTTGCCACTGATCAACCTCAGAAAGGGATAGCAGAAGTAGTGGGGCAAGGAGGTCTATCTGCAGGAAAGGGGTTTACATTCTGGCAGAAGCTTCCTTGTGAGAACATGGGAAATTGAGTTAGGCAGTTTGAATTTTGGGAGAGGTTTTGTTTTTAGTTAATCTTCTTTGGGTTAATAATGAATGAAGAAAGTTTTTTTTTTAATATAAAAGATAAGAAATAGCCAAATTAAAGGAATTTTGGGCATAAAGAGGAATACCACCACAGATGAAAAATAGAAAATTATACATACCTCGATGTATAGATGTATGTAGAGTTGTATGTAGTATGTATGTATATGTGTATGTATATATTGCAGGTATATATGGTTCTATTGTATGTATTGTATACAGGTACAAAGGTATAGATGAATGTAGGGATGTATAGATGTATGTATGTATGTACACATTGCAGGTACATACAGTTGTATTGTGTTGGATGTGTTGTATACCTGTTAGTATGGTATGTATTATATATATGTATGTATGTTGTTTTGTTTTTTGTTTTTTTCATTTTCTGTTTTAAATAAAAATTAATTTAAAAAACACAATCTATAAATCAGCATATATTTTCTCTCTCTAATACAGTTAGGAATCTGCATAACATAATCATAAAATTAATCTTATATATGTAACAATCTACCAACCCTTAACACATCAATTTCTCATTATTCCAGCATATAGGCACAATTTTATCAGATTTGATTTTAATATATAATCATTTTTGGATTATTAGCATTCAACAAGTACAATTCAAACCTTACAACATATCTATCACACTATAATAATACTTAACCTTAAAACAACAACAAAACTTATGACAACATCAATAATAACAACCTTTCAAATACCTTAATCAAATCATATTCAATCATATAACTACGAGGGGGTATCCAAAAGTTTTAATGATCAACTTTTTAAAAAATTGACAGAAAGTTTGTTTTGATTTGTAGTTGTTAACTTATCTATATATTCTCCAGACGTGTTGGACTACAATTCCCATTATCTTCAGCTGGGGACTGGGGGAGCCATTGGGTCACTCAGATGGCAGTTTACTTCTTACTGGTCTGATACCTCAATACAAAATTAGCAGTCAGGGAACTATTAGAGAAGGCAGATAATGTTTCTGTAATCCATGCAAGGATTATGGGAAGCTATCCATATGGCCTGATACATGTGTTCTATCCTTCACCTCGGTGGACTCAATGTAAACAGCACAGGTGGCAAGTGGCATCTAAATGCCACGCCCCCAAACTGGATAGAAGCTGGGTGGCATGTAATCAGCAGTACGGCTTTTGTCCGGCTTGAGGAGTCGTGCATCTAATCACCATGCCCCCAAGCCAGCATAGAGCCAGACTTTGGGGGCCATCTGTTTCGGCCCTTACTTGATCCACCATTCAATTTGCCTTTGTATTTATTTGTTTTTTGCCCCTTTTTTCTAGCATTCATGCATCCAAAAAACTAGACATACGTATGTGTATGTGTGTGTGTATATACAGGTGATATCTTTTCAGGAATAAAAGGGGTGAGAAACAGCAAGCCATCTGACTAAAAACCATAAGATATATAGGGTTTCTGTGGTAAGTGTAGACTATAGGATTACAACAATCTCCCTATGCCATCCTCACATCTCTGAATATCTGGGTTCAAGTGTTCTATTTTTGCTTCTGTAGTAACAAATGCATACAATAGCATCTCAGGATATGTGACCACGTAATACATTTGTGCAGTGTGCTGTACGAACCTTTTATCCTTGGCCCCCCCTTTTGCAGCTACATACAGATGTCGCACCCCTTGACATACTATTTGAATAAAAATATTCTGTTTATTTATTTCATCCACACATTCATGTATATTCAGATTTTAACATTTTATAAGGAAATAACCATTCAAATTAGAACTGTTTTATTTGAGTATATTCAATATTTTGAATTCAATACACATGTACATTTTACACACAAAAAAGGTTGGGAAGAGGAGGAGGTGAGATTAGAGCCTCCAAGTCTTGCATCCCCCTTACGCAATTCTCATGCTCTCTCCCTGGGCTCATGTCCCACCATTTGAGAACGACTGCTGTAATGGGGTCTTTTTGGGAGGGGGGGGATGGGAAAACCTTAAGATGAGGTTGTAAAGTGGCTACCTTCAGAAATGTGGTATAACTGTGCTTAGTGTTTACAGTGAGCTTATGTGTGGGGGAGTAGGTAAATAGAACAGAAATTTGCAAATTGCCATAGTACCATGATCATGAGTGTACCTTCAAGTTGCCTGTTGACCTGTGATGACCCCATGAATTTCATAGGGCTTTCTTAAGCAAGATGTACTCAGCTTCATAGTAAAAATATAATGAATATAGCATAAAAGATCATCAAGGCCCAGTCTCTACCTTGTTAATGAGGAGGATGGATTTGTGGGCTAAGAGTTGAACACAAATATGAGCTACCTTATTTTGTTCTGGAAGTATCAGACCAGTCTTATTCCTCACCTGAACAGAAACCAACCTTACTATTCTAGAAGTACTCTGAAGTTCCACAGCACTTTTTGGATGTAAAACCACCAGTAGAAATCCCAATAGATCCTGAGTAAATACTGTAATCCAATGGTTCTCAAATGGTAGGATGGGATCCCCAGGGAATGAGGCTTGGAGGTTCTGATCCCCCCTTTCGTCCTCCTCCCAAACTTTTTCTGTCCTGGAGAGGAAGAGAAAGACAAAGATGGCATTTGGAGCAGTTGCCTTTGGCTGAGGGAAAAGGAGAGCACAAGAGAAATGAATGTTTCTGTGTCTATTGAGAGAGTAAATGAGTATGTGTGTGAGTGAAAGAAAGAATGAAAAAGTATGACTGAGTGTGCACATATCTGTGAGCATTGGTGCATGTGAGTGCAGCCCTGTGTAAGACAGTATGTGTAAGATGTACACATGTGTTATTGAATTTATTTAAATTTAACTTCTCATTTGAACAAGGTTATTTCCTTATAAAATATTAAAATATGAATGTACATGAATGTGCAAATGAAAATAAGCGGGGGGGGGGGGGAGATGTCCACATGTAGATGTGAAAGGTGTCACAAAGGTAAAAGGTCAGAGAACCACTGCTGTAACCACTGACCTGTACATCCAAATGGTAAGCAATCTTCAAGTCTGTAAGGCTTTGAGAGGTGTTCTCCACCATGATGCATAGGAAACTTTCATGTTTGGGTGGATCAGTTGGATTGGCTCTAAAGAGTTTGATGAAAATTACCGAACTGTTCTTAATGGTAATTCACCTGATTACAAGAAAAACATAAACAAATCTTCAATGGACTGCAGACATTTTTAGTGATCATTTTATTCAAAGAGAACAAAAGTTTGTTAGCTTTATTGTGAGGAGTATGCAAATGCAAGCTATCATGCAAATTAACAACAGCAATACAAAGAAAAATGCCTATCTGGGGAAAGTGCCAAGAAAAAAAAAGAAAAAAAAAGAAAAGAAAAAAGAAAGATTCGTATAACACTGCTTGTATATCATTGCCAAATATGAAAGTTGTATAGTAGCTGACAAGAGGTCTGTTCTGTATTAAGATTTGGACTATGACTCAGGAGACCAGGGTTCAGTTCTGAGCATCGCCATGTAACCCACTGGGTGACCTTGAGCAAGTCACATGCTCTCAGCCTCTAGGGAAGGCAATGGCAAATCTCCTTTGAACAAATCTTGGCAAGAAAACCCCATGATAGGTTCACCTTACGGTCAACATAAGTTGGAAATTACTTGAAAGGCACACAACAACAACGAGCACAGTGTATCAGTCAATGTGGAGTGTTTACAAGGACACCTATATACAGAAATGTCACCTGCTCAGCGTAATGTTTATTATGGTGAATCTGCATACTATTGTGGCCTATTCAAAAATTCATTTTTAAAAAAGTTAAATGGGACTTGAGTATTCATAGATTTTGGTATCCACGTCTAGTCCTGGAACCAAACCTCAGTGGATAACAAGGACCCACTCTACTGGGGCAGAAGATCTGAGCCTTATTCCCACTTACAAATACTGTAAATCACTTTGTGATCTGAATCCATGGATTGATTCAACAGCGGAGAATGGTTCACACTGCATTTGCCCTGATCTCATTTTCTTGTTGTAAAATAATCCACTTCTTGTTCACATTGAACAATGATTCAATTCCAAAGGGACCCGCTTCAGTGGGTGATCATCTGATTATGTCATAAAAAAAATTGATTCCAATCCGCATCCCGTTCATACTTGCACTGAATAGATTTATTGCAAAAGACGTGGAAAAAATGGGCGTCAAAAAGAAGCATATTAAATGGGTCTAGTGCATGCCCCCCCCCCCCCAATTGCTTCAGCAATTTGACTCAAGTGTGAACTAGGGTCATTTAATCCACTTCAAACTGGTTAGCAAACCGGTTTAAAATGTAATGGGAATGAGGCCCCAATGACCTCTTCCAAGACTTGGCAGTAAGAACAGCAGATCTTGGAAACTGTTTAAATGACTGCTTCAGAATCCCCTAGTTTGCATGATCTAGAAGTAAGCTTCTGGAAAATACAAGAAAAGAACTAAATAAACAGTATGCATCCTTATCTGACACCTCAGATTAGCTGCCTGAGAGGACTGCCTGCCTGACCAAATGTAACCAGTTCATGGTTTTCACATATCTAGGCACAAGCTAGCCTATGGTGTAAATTGTCACCTCAAAAACAGCCTATACAGAGACAGTGATGGAGGAATTAAGATACAAAGGAAGTACTGATAGAAAGCAAAGGATATTTAACTATATTGTTCAAAGGCAGACTGACTTTCTTTTGAAGAAAGAATTACTACTTATCAGTCCTTGTGCTGAAAGCAGAAAATGAGAGTTGCAATTAAAAAAGCCATAATCTGTTAGAAATGATTATATATTTGTGTGTGTGTGTGTGTGTGTGTGTACACACACACACACACACAATTACCCACCCACATTTTCTCCTTTTAAAAATCTGGTCACAGGGTGGCAGGCACCAAAATAATATGGTGTATGTGTGCCTAAGAGACTGAAAATTAATTTGGCACTTTTTCACTTTAGAATTAATTAGGTTCTTAATTGAGCTCTCTCACTGGGTAGCGTTGCCCAGATCTATGAGCCTGTCTTAACAGAAGGTAACAGTGTGGGACTGTGTGGTGGTGAATGCAAAGATCTCGTCATAACACAATTGATGCAGAAGTCTTCCCTGCACTGCTGTGGCCCAATGAGGAGAGAGCAAGGGATGGGAATAATTTATTCAATAACCTCACTTTCAGGTTGCAAAGCTCCTTTCCATTGCCTATGCAGGAGGGAGGCCTCTTCATATACACCCATCCAACCATTTCCCTCCCCCTTCCTTGCTTACACACACACACACACACACACACACACACTACAATTCTCTTACAGTAAAGAAGATACCTATTCAGCACTGCTCTTACTGCTACTAGGGCTTTTGTCTCTGTCCTTTCTTTGCTAGCAAGCTATTTCCTGAATGAATCTCTGGTCTTGTGCTCAGCGGTTTGTTTGGTTGCTTTTGTGTAATCTTTGTCCAAGAATCCCAGTCCCACTGAAGTCTTGAAATTAAGGCACCAGGGAAGAAGTCATATAAAGAAGGAGAAAAAAAAAGTAAGGCGGTGCTCTTCTCTTTCTTTGTTATAAAGTCTTGTCTGGGGAAAGAAAGCATGAGTGAAATTTTGTGAATGTATGTATATGTGGGTGCACTGTGTTACTGTATAATGTTATGATGTATGTTCTCCTCTCTTTGTGTGCAGCTCTTTATTCCTATTTTAAGTAACAATTCAAGCATCATTATGTGTGAGAGTCATAGTTTACCATTTACATATCCTCTATATGTCTGTATACTGTGTTTCTTTATACCTGCAACAGCTGAAGCAGTGAGAGGGTTACATCTAGTTACATCTTTGATTAATAAGAAAAGAATTATTGTTTAAGAAAAGTCCACATAAGTGCACATGAAAGCAAGCAGCATCAATAGTGTTCTAAACATACCCTGTGTATAAACTGCAGCACAAAGACAGGTATATACACACATGGTATACTATGCTTAATTTATCTTTTGGGGCTTAATTTAAGGTTTGACTTATATATAAGACAACAATATGTGGGTGTATGGGAACATTTGTTTATAAATGAGGTAGAAAGGTAGTAGATATATAGAAGATAGATAAATATGTGGATAGAGAGGTATATATCAAATGATAGATATTAGCCATTGTCCAGTTATATACATGCCCATTCCAAATAACAAATATATATAGGCATATGCATGATGTAATGAAATGAATTTAATGGTTTAGTTTTAATCATCTTTCAATTTTTAAAGGTTTTTGCATTCTATACTTATTTATATATACATGCACTTTATTATAAGTGCAATATATATTGCACTTGGATGTATGCATGATGAACATTCTGCCGTTGTATATGTGCATTTGTAACCATGTGTTTACATAAAATAGTTGAGATATGTATACTTAGCATATATACATTTTGTGGAAGTCATGTTGAAATTACATCCAGACAAGGGTGTGTTAATGAAATCAGCCCAGTCAAGCTCAGGTCCTTGGTTATTGTTGTCAACTGCCATCTGTATTTACAGATATGAACCTTTGTGTTTTATGTTTCTGTGATCAGATTTTAAAGTTTCTTAGTTGTTGTGGTCAAGTATGCTCCTTGACTCCAGGCAAGGGGAAAACACACAGTTTATGATTATAATTCAAGACTATGATCTGGGCAATAACATGTTAGGGTCTTTGTTTATTTAAAAATGAACATTACAATGGTTGCAATAGAATACTTTCAGAGGGTGTTGTACTAAAAACTAAAACTTCAGTGTAAGAATCTAAGATTTTACAATGAAAGAAAGAAACAAAACAGTCTTCACAGGTTTTGTCCTTGCAAAACCCAATCAACAGGCATACATATGGTTGATCAATTACTTTTCATAATGGAAAGTCTTGATTTCAGTCAGTGTCATCATTTTAAGGGTATACATGAACATATACTCCAGTGTTCCCATAGCCGATTCCAGAGATACCAATTTGGTGCAAAGAAGAGACTATAGAATTTCCATTGATTTAAATTCCAGCTGTAAAGAAAGACATTCAGCAAAAAAGATCATGAGATGAATAATTATTCTTCCACCCTGTGGCTAATGGAATTGGGCTACTAAAAGCAAGCTAGCTGGGGAGACGTGGTAGTCTTGATGCAGACTCCGTCCTGCTGGGAAGGAGTCTGCCCTCCTTTTTGTTTCTGTCTTAATATTTTTCCAATACTGAGAAACTGCCAGTTGCTACAGATAGCAGACAGCTCTGGAACACCTCTTGGATGGAGACAAATGTACTGCTCTATCAATGTTACAAAGAGTATTTGCTACCAAGACTATGTTGGGCTGTGGGAGTCGGATGTGAATTGGACAGTTTCTGTCTTATATTAACAGGAATAAACTTAAAAATGTGTTTTTGTGTTTAGATACTAAGTTCTAAGGCAAAACTAAACTATTGCTACAAGACTGAAACAGATAATCATTTGTAATGTTACACTTCACCTGAAATCGGCTTCCTGTAGAAGAAATGCAATATTGGTATCTTGAATAGAGCTTGAAAAAGTTATTTAATGCACTATAATTCCAAGAATCCTGAAGCCAGTATGGCAAATAACTAAGTTGGCCATGAGATTCTGAGAGCTGTAGTCAAAAAAATAAATTTTCCACACTTCATTTTTAAGGTTAATACACCAGCACTGGCTTTGCAGAGCAAGACAAAGCAGCATCAGCAAAGAGTGGTTATTATCTGTAAAGAAAAATTGCACACCTCAAACTTACTTTTTGGGTGCTACGGTTTTCATAATTCCCCAGCTGGCATGAGGAATCTTTCCCTAGCTAGGTTCCTGAATGACCAGCCACATGAGCTGGGGTATAGAACAAAAATCCTCAATTTTTTTTTCTATGAAATGATTTCTGGTTTTATAATAGATGTAAATTCTTTGTTTTTTTTAAAAAAAGATGGTTTGGGGCCATGGTCTATAATGACAGCAGTCATATTTATTCTACTGAGATAATGCACGTAAAGACCTTGTAATACCTAATGAGCAAAGTCCAGAGGGTTTTAAGCTGAGGTGGAGTTCCATTCCACTGAAGTTAATGTAGCCGAAGATATAAATTTAAATGTCCTCACTGTTATTCTGATAGGACTTGTCTACAGGGGTTCCATCTCATATCAGAGAGAAAGGCAATAGTCTTGCTATGATTTGATGTTAACAAATGCAATTAAAACTTGATATTGGCTTGTAAATTAGTGCATATTTATAGCAAATAGGCTACAGTTCCTGGTCTATGTAAACAACAACACTCACACAAGCATTAATAATGTGGGTATGGGTTAGACCAATGGTCCCCAAACTTTTTCCAGCTTCCACCCGCTTTTCTGTTGGGCAATAACCCCAGCATCCCCCATGCATATTTCTACTCTTCTACTCTGCAAATTCAAGTTGTTTGCACCCAGTCATCTTGGGAGCAGCAACTGAGCAGCTGGCTGAGCAAAGAGTGAGAAGCCTCTCGCCTGTGCCAGCCTTGCAGCAAAGGCCATCCTAGGCAAAAGGCTTCTCAGTCACTGCTTGACTGGCTGCTTGGTTGCTTCTTCCATTGTACCCAGTCACCTTAGGTCCAACAACCAAAAAGCCTCTCATCCATGCTGCCCTTCCAGCAAAAGCCAGTGCAGGCAAGAGGCCTCTGTCACTGCTCAACCAGCTGCTCATTTGTTGTTCCCAAGGTGACTGGGTGCAAAGGGAGAAGCTTCTCCCTAGCGAGGAAGGACTTTTAATCCTCCTTCATTGAGGCAGAGAGGGGTATAGCCGGCATGTGTTTTGGGGGGTTACAGAGGCCACATGCTCAGGACTGGAGACTGGTGTAGATGGGGGAAAGGAGAGATTTTAACTATAGGAGCCACTCCAAGATGAAGGTTTCTTTCCATGAATTGACCCCAGATATTCTTCTCCCTCCTTCCCCAGAGACGTGTCTTCCTCATGCAGTTTCAAGTCATGCCCCCGACACACAAATACACCAACATTGTTTCTTCTGCTACCTCTTCTCTCAGCCTGTCACAGCTCCAACCTACCAGCCAAGTGTCGTCAAAGCTCACAAAGCTTAAGCAGGATTCCAAATTTGAAAGCTCTTTTTTGCTGCCACTTTTCTCCCACTACCACATGCTCTAACTCCTTGCTCCAGTCAGTCAGTCTGTCCCAAAATGATGCTACTCTGGGCCACAGAAGCAATGCCCTGTGCCCAAGCCTTGCAAGTTTCCCAACTACCACTGCCGCTACTAGCAAAAGATGTGGCTAAACTTGCATAGTCAGGTGAAGAGCGGGAGACAAACCACACAAAGCAATCAGTGAAGCTGTGCAGTGGTTTTAAGGGACCCTGAAAAGACATTTCATGCAACCTTCATTCCCACCATAGTCCTAACATCTGATGGTTCCCCTTGTCTTTCTTGCACACAAATACATTGATGGAACCCCCCCCCCATCACCCCATTTCCCCTCACCCACCCTCTTGCCCCTTTGCCCCTCATGGCCCCCCTGGATTTTTCCACTGCCCTCTGGGGGGCATACCGTCCACTTTGGAAATCACTAGGTTAGATAGTGGGCAATATAACTAGCTGTCTGTTGTACAATCTGCACACGATCACTCAGTTTCAAAAGTGGAGGTGATGCACCTTTGTTGAATTATCAAATAGTGAGATGTTCCAAAAATATAAATTGGGTTTTCCAGAGATCAGCCTTGAGAGTGAAATACTTCCATAGTTATCACTTGTGTGTTGCATCTGGTAGAGAAGATTTCCTTTGCAAGGATATTCTCTTCTCTACTGCTGTGGAGCTATACTGTTCCAACATTGGTTTCACTCTATTTTCTATGGCCAGAATCCTGTTGGGTAGTTCCAGATAGAGTAGATCTATCAAATCAAGTGTTGAACAGAAATCATACATAGGTAAAACCAGTTGATTCAATGGATCAACCCTAGTTGAGCCCAACAACAGAATTTAAGCCAATGTGTGGAAACTATGTCCTGCAAGTAGAATATCCACTTTTAAGGTAATTGTCATGTATAATGTGTCATGTGCCTCCATTGTTGATTGTCTTAGTGAATAGTGATTGCATTGAACTCCCAACTCCCAGGAGCCCTAGCCAACATAGCCAATGGTGAGAGATAATGTGAATTAAAATCCAACAGCATTTAGAATGGTATGCAGTTCCCATCCCCGATCTCTACCTATAAATTAGGACATGACAATTTTGTGTAAATCTGTCTGTGTTTGCTTCTTTGTTTTTGCAAGGTATAACCACGCCAAAGGCATAAGTACTCGCCTCTTCCATCCCTTCCACAGTTCTTCCACTTTATGAATTTATGAGAATATTGAAGACTCTTCAAGCAGTACTTTGTCTTTCTATGTAAAGTTGGTGTTGGCTGATGGATTCTTTGAGCTATAATCCGAAAACATAAAATGTACAAGCTCTGTTAATAACAAAGCTACCTGTAAATTTGCAATACAGGGTATAGACGTGAGATGGATATCATGCCACGTATAACAACATATAATTGATACACACAGTTTCAAATGTGGTGAAAGCTTTAGATGTGAAAGTCAGAAAGAAAGATGGGAAGTGTTTAAAAGCTTCTTCTTTTTTTACACTTTTAAAATATTAAACAGATTTCACATTCTTTCGCTTTCTGAAAAGCCTTGAAAACTATGTTTGTTGGAGTTGGAAGGGCTGGGAATCTCTGGCTGATATTCTTATATCTCCTGAACTATAATTCTTGGGAATCCTGGGAACAATTCCTCGGACCTCCCAGGAGGGAAAATAATAAAAATCTTATGTAAATTCATATGCGTTGCCTTGTCTCTTGAACAAATCTGATCTATCTTGGTGGTTTTGTGCAACCAAACCACATTTGCCCTCACTTAATCATAAAGAAATGAGTGTATATTTATTCATCCATCATTGCCTTTCTTCTCTCATCTGATCTGTCATCTTAATGGGCGGTTGCTACTACCGCAAACCCCAACTCAGAAAGCTAATATCAAAACCATTATAATGAACCATTTATGTTTATCAAGAGATGTTCTTTCTCACACCCTAAGCAGGTAAGGGAAGAGCAGTACCACAGTATGTCATGAGTGCCTCTTCAGAGCTTCCTTGCTGAGGGAATTCATAGCACAAAAAAGTAACCTTCTTAAGCTCTTTTTTTGGTGGATTCGGCCTGGATGACACCCCAATAAGGTTGCCAGGTAAATTACAGGAGAGGGCTCCAGATCCTGTAATATTTGTAGAAGGGGGAATTTCACTATATGATGCTTATTACATAAGCTACACTTGTTGAAATCCCTGCTTCTGTACAAGTATTAAAGGTACTGGACCCCTGTTCCTGTATATCACCTGGAAATGCTACACCTGAAGTTTGTCCAAGATGTGCCTTGCCTTTTGAGACACTTGTACACTTGGGTAAGTTTATCATAGTTGCTTTAAAATAATGTGAACATGAGAGAAATGACAGAAGCAGTGCTTGCCTTGCTCCCGAATTAGCTTTTGAAGCATTGCTCCGCATAGATATTATACCTCCGTTTTCATGAAGGTGCATCTCATCTTAATACTAGTGCCAACTAGATTCTTTACAAGGGCTGAAAGAGGACTAAACCTCTGGGTCAGGGCTGCTGCAGGTAGCTTAGCTCTTCTTACAGTTCTTTATTATAGATACCATCAATTAGACTTAGGGCCACAGTCTGCATTAAGCTAAGCACACTTGAAAAGAGAGGGGGAGCCAATCAACAGCTGTTGCTGATATTACAGTACATATTAAATAGTACATGGCAATCTCTTCTTTCCCTGTCTTACAGTAGAAGCAGGAAAGAACAGGCCAGTGGATGAAACCATAAGCCAGGAAACCCACTGGAATCCCCTCCCACGCCTCTTCCTTGGCTCATTCTCTCCCACCCTGGGCACATATATGTGCCTGTACCCATTTGCTTACCTCCTTCTCTGTAGACCAGGCACAGAATGCATGTGTCCTTCATCTGTTGCAACCTCCATCATCCCTCACCATTATCTATGCTGGCTAGGGCTGCTGGGAGTTACAGCCCAATAACATCTTGAGGGCCCCTCCTTTAGGTGGTGCAGCACAGAAGCTTGGGCAAAAAAGGTGCAACCACCTCATTTTCTCTTTCACTGCATTGTGTTCTCCATCTGAGTGGCATGGTGGTGGAAACTGGGGGAACTGGGCCATATTCTCATTACCATGCCACTAATCTAGTCCCAGCCCTTCCCACTATTCTGCCAAAGAAAGGCAAGGGCGAGCAGGTGCAGCAAGTGGGGATGAATCAACTGTGCATTGTAGGGCCCCTCAAGCTTATGACTGTACCCCTGATGTTTTTGGGTTTGTTTTTTTAAGTGAAATTGTGATTTGCTATTGAAATTGGGTGGCAAACTGCTGAATATGCTATTGTTAATAGAGAAAGGAATGATATTCACTATGATATTGATTGTTATATAGACTGTACTCAATGGGATAATCAACATCCCAGCCACTATTATCTTCAGAAGTCAGTAGCATAGTTGCAATCCTAATCAAATCACCTTAAGTACATTTAAGATTTACATGTAAATATAAAATTGATTAATAAATTAATTAAATATGTGAAAGTATTTTATTGGTGAATAATGAGAGTGCGAGTATTTTATTTGTTAATAAATATTTTCAAATACTAATTATCCAAATATGTGTCAGCAGAGGAATTCTATTTGTTATAATCATGCTTAAACATAAATAAAAAATGAAATAAAATATAAATGGAAAAGTAATCTGTTTTAATCTATGTTTTGTATTTTACATTTTAAAAGTCTACAAAGTTCTGCTCCTTCCCCTTAGGCCATGCCTCTTGGACATGAAACCCTCAGGCATATGCCCAGTTTTAAGAAGTGGTTCCTGGCCTCATGGAAGTCCCCACCACCACCACCACCAAAGTACAGCCTTCCAGACACAGAGAGAGCAGTGAAAAAGGTTTGACTCAAACTGGAGACCAACAGTCTCTAGACAATGATGCAAAAATAATCTAAGAGTTAAGGGGTATGTGTTAAAGCTGAAGGGAGGCACCAACACTGGAAACCAGGTACAAGGGAAGAGACAGAATGTAAAGATGCAAATTAAACATAGAATTTATTAAAATTGTTCAAAGATTCCTTTGAATTTCAGGTCTGTGATGAAATGATTTCCTAGAATTCTTAGGCTTATCAAGGCAGCTTCATTTGCTAAGGTAACCTATAACACCATCCAAATAAAACAGTATAATTTCAGGATTAAAAGCTACAGAAGCATTCCTACCTGCACAACTATACTTTTTTGCTTGTGTACATTTGAGGTTTCCTCATACTCTCACATTTGTACTCGCTTAGCACTTAGATCAGATGACACCAAATTAGGAGGAGTAGCTAATACCCCAAAGGACAGGATCAAAATTCAAAATGACCTGAATAGACTAGAAAGCTGGGCCAAAGCTAACAAAATGAAATTTAACACAGAGAAATGTAAGGTCCTACACGTAGGGAGGAAAAATGAAATGCACAGATATAGGATGGGGGACACCTGGCTGAATGAGCCAACATGTGAAAGGGATCTAGGAGTCCAAGTAGACCACAAGTTGAACATGAGTCAACAGTGTAATGCAGCAGCTAAAAAGGCCAATGCAATTTTAGGTTGCATCAATAGAAGTATAGTGTCTAGATCAAGGGAAGTAATAGTGCCACTCTATTCTGCATTGGTCAGGCCCCACCTGGAATACTGTGTCCAGTTCTGGGCACCACAATTCAAAAAGGATGTGGAGAAACTGGAGCATGTCCAAAGGAGGGCAACTAAGATGGTGAAGGGTCTGGAAACCTTGCCCTATGAAGAACGCCTTAGGGAGCTGGGGATGTTTAGCCTGGAGAAGAGAAGGTTAAGAGGTGATATGATCGCCCTGTTTAAATACTTGAAGGGATGTCACATTGAGGAGGGAGCAAGCTTGTTTTCTGCTGCTCCAGAGAACAGGACTCGGAACAATGGATGCAAACTGCAGGAAAAAAGATTCCACCTCAACATTAGGAAGAACTTCCTGACAGTAAGGGCTGTTCGACAGTGGAACACACTCCCTCGGAGGGTGGTAGAGTCTCCTTCCTTGGAGGTTTTTAAGCAGAGGCTGGATGGCCATCTGTCAGGTATGCTTTGATTGGGAGTTCCTGCATGGCAGGGGGTTGGACTAGATGGCCCTTGTGTTCTCTTCCAACTCTAAATTTCTATGATTCTATGATTCTATAAGATCAGCAGCTTGATTGTATGAACTGGTCTTTTGCTGAGGAAAAATGGGAGGTAATGTTTATATAGCTTTTAAGTTGGTTCTAACTCAGTTTTGTGAAGCAAGGAGCTAGAGGTCAATAATCATAAATACTGGAGAATCTACACCTTTCAAGATCAGTTTCTATAGCAATGGTACCTTGAATTTCCCATCGATCTTCAACATCAAAGTTTCTCAGAAACACCAGTAATCTCAGTCTTGTTTCCTAGCAGTAACACCCCCTGGTGTGTGTAGACTGACCCTGCTGTACTGAAAATCACGCATGGAATGATTCTATAAGGATAGAATCATTCCCTTTGTCGGGCAGTTTATCCCCTGTTTTCCCGCATCAGTATCCTACACAAGGTACCAAACAGGCTGGTGGGTCCAGAAGAAGCATGAGTAAGGAGCTAAAAGACATATCAGGTTGGGATCAGTAATTACTGCATAGCTCTTCAAAAGTGTGATGGTGCTGCTTCTATTCCGACTTTGGTTTTCTGCACACAAACCTCCATAGCCTGTCTCCCTGTCCTAACCCTTCCTTGCATGCCTTTCAATCTGTATTTATTTCAGTTTTCTAAAATGCAATTTCTTCACTATGGCAATCCATTAAGTAAAAAAATAATAAAGAAATGTAAAAAGAAAAGAAAAACAGCCAGCTTGGGAGTAGCAATGGCAAATGGGGAGAGCGGGACAGAAACATACTCACATCCACTCACACTAAGTGACTGCCTGCATGTTGAAACTGCAGTGGGAAGAACTTATCACATGTGAATCAAAAGTGGAAAAGCAGTGGGATTGGGAGGCACTGATGGTTTTTTTTCCCCTGTCAATAAGAAAGAGCACTCCAGCAACATATGTACTATGGACTAGCTACTGGTCACAACTATGGGGCTTTCTAGATTGGCAGGAAAGTGTGACATGAAGTTGCCTTTTCCTTAATGCTTAGCAGCTGCACCACAGCCTTTAGATGGAGCTGCGCTGTTCCGCAGTTTTTAAAAAAGAAGCTGGGAAAACCAGCACCTTTTTAAAGGCGCTTCTTCTCCCCTAAAACGCAAAAAAAAAAAAAAAAAAAAAAAGTGTTTTAATGGCACACTTTCCCTTTTTCTCATCTAAAGGCTAGAGTTTCCCGCAGCCATGAACACACTTCTCTTTGCCAATCTAGATCAGGCCATTATGTGATAAATAATGCCCACAGATGATGCTGATATTCTGCTCTAATTCCACTTTTTAGCCATTGTGTGATATACAGTCAGCCCTCCTTATTCACAGATTTTTTTATCCACAGATCCAAAGCCCCCACAGCTTGAAAATATTTTTTAAAAGTATAAATTCCAAATAGCAAACTTTAATTTTCCATTTTATATAAGGGGCAGCATTTTATTATCCCATTGTATTTAATGGGACTTGAGCATCCATGGATTTAGTTATCCACGGCAGGTCCTGAAACTAAATCCAGTGGATAACAAGGACCTAGTGTAGTTCTTACTTGAAAGTTAGCCTAGTTAAATTCATTTGAACATCTGGCTTAACATTGATAAGAGTCTACTGTCAGACTGTAAACATATGCAAACTTAAAGGTAAAGGTAGTCCCTTGACATGAATGTATAGTTGCAACTGATGGCCCCATGGAAGTCCCCCACCACCAACATTACAAAGCTGAAGAGCCAACATAGACTGCGGACTGCTCTAGTGGTCATGTGGCCAGCATGACTGCACCAAATGCTGTTATCTTCCCACTGAGAAGTGAGGCCAATTTATCTACTTGCATTTGCATGCTTTCAAACTGCTAGGTTGGCAGATACTGGGACTAGTGACAGGAGCTCACCCCATTATGTGGCACTCGGGATTTCAACTGCCAACCTTCTGATCTTTTGATCATCAGAACTGATATCTTAACCACTAAGCCTAATGAAGCAAACTTACATGGTAGTAAATCTCATAGACCTTAATGAGACTTACTTCTCAGTAAAAATGCATAGATTGTGTGAAGCTGTGCATGGTTCATGTGCAAAAGCTCCTTCCTACAATGTAATCTGTTTCCACCTGCCTGGACAACATGAACTGTGGGAATGATGACTGAATAGACAAAGACTTTTCCACTTCTCTGGTATCTGTGTACACACAGAGGGAAAAGCAGAGAGACTTTCTCTTCCCCTGGAGAATTACCGTACGGGTGTTAAACAGCAGCAATGGAACAGGTGAGGAAGTGAGAGATTCCAGCAAAAGCCCATATCAAGTGAAATGGAGCAAAATGAAACCTATCTAGTATTATTTTATTCCAGTGTTCCAGCAGCTGCCTTGGCTAATTATCCTCTAGTCAGTGTCGGCGAAATATCAGCAGGCGGGTGGATTCTTTGGGGAATTTCACAGAAGATAGAACTCAAAAGATTCTGTCAGCTTTCTTGTCTTCCCTTTGCTTTAATTTTCTCCCTACTGAAAACTTTTTAATGGGTTAATAGTATGTGTGCACAGTGCATTTAGGGCCACAAGTTCACAATAATGCAGGCTATTCTCAATATGAATTGTCATGCTAGACTGAATCAGTTTTGAGGGAGATGAACCAATTTTTGCATTTGAACTGAGAGGCTAAACCCTTCTCTTTTTATTCAGTGTGGTTTTGGAAAAACACACAAAAACAGTTGTAGTTGCCCTGACTTTTCATAACACTTCTAGCCAATCTAATCTGAGATCCCAGTTTGAATCATGATCTGCCTTTCAGACAGCAGCTGGCATCCTGTTAGTTAGACCCAACTAGAGTAGATCAATTGAGTCGTTTGTTGAATGTTGAGTTAACACATAGGTTAAATTCCACTGGTTTAATGGATCTGCTCTATAAGAACTTACAACAGGATTTAGGCCAATGTGCAACACACAAATCAGACTCATTTTTAGAGATTTGCATCAGGGGGGTTACTTGTGTTGTCTGAGAGAGTCTGAGAGCTATAGATGAAAAACAATTGTAAGATCAGAATATTGGGAAATACAAGTTAAAGTTTCCTGTACCTTGGAACAAACATTGATCAGAAAGGAGTTTGTAGTCAAGAAATCAGAAGACTAGGAATAGGAAGGGCAGCCATGAAAGAACTAGACAAGATCCTAAAGAGTAAAAATATACAACTGAACACTAAATTTAGAATCATCCGATGCCTTGTACTCCCCATCATCACCCATGGATGTGAGAGTTGAACAGTGAAGAAGATCAACTCATTTGAGATGTGGTGTTAGAGAAGAGTGTTGAGAATACTGTGGACAGCCAAAAAGACAAACAAATTGGTCCTAGAACAGAACAGATAAAGCCAGAACTTTCCCTGGAAACCAAGATGATTACACTGAGAATGTTGTACTTTAGACACATTATGAGAAGACATAAATCACTGGAAAATACAATAATTCTAGGAAAGGTGGAAGATAGTAGATAGAAAGGAAGACTGTATGTCAGATGGCTAGATTCAATTAGGGAGGCCATGGGCCTGAATCTACAAGACCTATGCAGGGCAGTGGAGGATGGGGGGCTTGGAGATGTCTCATACACAGGAATACCACAAGTTGAGGTCAACTTGAGGACAGTTAACAACAACAACAACAACAACACAGGGCAACACCAGAGCAATCATTCCATCTGTTGCAACAAGTACTACATTAATTTTAAGTACTGTTTCTTGATGGGGCATGTAGATTCACACAGAACTTAGATTGTTGTTCTTTCAACCCCACCTCCCACAATTCCACACCCACTTTTTCAGTGTTCAAGCTGGCTAAAGGATTCTGATCCTAAAATGTAACATTTCCAAGCACTAATAATTTTAGCCTGCTCAGCAAGAATACCCACTGCAGCTTTCTCACATCTTTTTGGACTACAAAAATCCTTCACCTCAACAGCATTTCCAGTAGTGAGGATGACAGGAGCTGTAGTCAAAATATCTGGAGGTGCTTGGTTACAGGAAGCTTACTCTTTGGCATTTCTCAAACATATGTAGCCTTCTCAGGTTCAAAGGAAACTTCTTTTACCTGTTTGAGCATAAGTTGGATTTGCCTTTGATGACTGACTGAATGACCATTCTCAGAGCATGGCCGTGTACTCCATTGATTTTCCAGCATGTGTGTCAATTTTGTAGTCACTTGCTTATCCAAAAGCAGATTTCAAAGTGTAAAGAAAAGCGAAAATACACAATCAAAACACCACTGACAGATGGCCATCCAGCCATTGTTTAAAAACCTCCAAAGAAGGAAACTCCACCATACTCTGAGAGAGTGTTTTCCACTGTCAAACAGCTCCTACTGTCAAGAAGTTCTTCCTAAGGTTTGGTAGAAACTCTTTTCCTGTAGTTTGCATCCATTGCTCTGTGGAGTCTGCAGAGCAGCAGAAAACAAGCTTGCTCTATCCCCAATATGACATCCCTTGAAATATTTAAACAGGCTATCATATAACTTCATAGCCTTCTTTTTTCCATGCTAAACATACCCAGCTTCCTATGTTGCTTCTCCTTCAAACCATGGAACAGGGACTCTAGGAGAGGGAATTTGTTACTGACCACAAAGGTTTATTTCTCCGCCATTCAACTCTATACAACCTTGTCTTTTTAAAAATAGTGCTTGGACAAGGTAAAGGGGACATGGTGTAGTATGTGTAAAATTGGCAGAAGCTGTCAGTGCAGTTAACTGATAGTTAGCTGTGTGTCAGTCTCTGAAGCAGCAGAAAACAAACTTGCTCCACCTTCAGTATGACACCCTTTCAAATATTTAAACAGGGCCATCATATCACCTCTTAATCTTCTCTTCTCCATGTTAAACATACCCAGCTCTCTAAGTCAGTCCTCATAGGGCTTGATTTCTAGAATACCTTCTACCCCAACCACTTAAAAGCTGAAGGCCTATTTAAATAAGAACATCTATGCCTGTTAGTCAAGAGAGAAGGGAGGTTGCCAACCAAGCCTATCTCAGAACGGAATTCCAGGGCCTGGAAACAGATGTACCTGTGATGGTGGTAGGACTAAGAGAAAGCCCTCCCCCAAAGATCTTAAAACTTGGTTAGGCTTGTATACTGCCTCCAGGCTGTTTTGTCATGGTATCCTTCAGGTTTGTCCTGCTTACCATGATGGGAAGAATGGCTCTCATGCTCTTTATCTTGTGGAAGTGTATATACTGTATATACACATGTATATGTCTAGAAATTTTAGTCAAAAAATTGACCCAAAACACCTGAATTGACATATCCATGAGTCAATGTAAGTACTGTTCTTTAATTCTCATTAAAAAGGAACCATCCGCTGGTGAAAGGCAAGAGTATAATCTTTCCTGGAAGCACTGACCTCCCCATAGTCCTCTCATCTGTCCAGCTTTTAGGGTGAGCACAACCAGTTATGTGTGCTGGAATTTTGTAAGTTATTTGGCTCCTAAATTTTACACTCAAGTTACCCAAGTTATATCAAAATCCATAATTTATCCTATAAGCCTGCCCTCCACATATACATGAGGTCGACATGCAATTGAGCATATACAATATATACATACCTTTGTGAAAGAGAAAAAAGAGACTGGAGAAGACCCCAGTGTTCCTAGTGCCGTTAGTTGATGTGTAACTGGCAGATGAGTATCACTCATTCCTCAGAAGAGTAAACCCAGGGAGACAAGGCAGGTATAACCTATCAACTGAGAAATTTTCTTTGTAGTATTCCATCTGACTTCTTTCCCCCACCTCCCCACTCTTTTAAAATCTCCTTCCTCTAATCTCCCCCGCCCCCTCCCACCAGGTCCAAATCACTGAAGGATTGCTTACAACCTGGCTCCTACCTTCCCTCTCTACCTGCCAGTCAACATTACTGGGATTTGGACAGGGATCTCACAGCTTTCTGGAAGCACTGGAAGGCAGCATCCCTTCCCAGGTGTTCTCCTGAAAGTCTTCCAGCTCGACAGAGGACAAGGAGGAACTAGAGGCTGGGTGGGCATGAAAAAAGTTGGTTAACAGAAACTGCTTTCTCAGAAGCTTTGTTAACTGAAATATACTGTATTATTTTTTGGCTTCCATGAATGATGGCATTGCCCTTTCATCTTTGTGTGCTATAGTAGTGCTTAATTTAGATGATTCGGATAGGAATGAAGCCCTTAATGGAATCCATGAGCCCCACTCTTAATGTCTTGGTCTGTTCAATTTTAGCTAAGTACGGTATTGTCTCTGTAGTATCCTAAACAAGGGGGAACTCGGAGCAGTCTGGCTCCTTTGTAATACAAGTACTGAAAATAGCCTTTACGTAAAGGTTGCTATAGCAGAGAAGATACTAATTTTGAATTGATATTTACCTGACGTAGTAATTGTAGAGATTTTCCATTGAGGAGACATTTGAGGCAAGTGGTTCCTTGTGTGAAAATTAGGAGGTAAAAATAATCATTTATCAGTTCAGCAATGAATGTGTAAAATAGCACTGCACTATTTTTTCCTCTCTGTGCTATAGCCAACCAGAACTGGCCCTACTTTCATGCAAAACGAGTCTGTTGCCTCAGGTTGCATTTTCTGGGAGTTGGTAGCAGGGTGTCAGAGGAATGACCTGCATGGCAAACAGCTTGTCCTATGCTTCCTAAGGTAGCCTACTCCCTCTAGGCAGAGCAGAGGTATTGCTCCCATTGTCACAGTTGAAAAAAGGTTTAGCTTTCAATCCAGTTGACTTGGTAGAAGGTATAGTAGGGTCACTGTCGTGTTCTTTGCTCTAGGTAGCAAAATGTCTTGAGTTGGCCTTAAATAATCAACAGAAAAGGAACTATGTGTAAATGAAAGTGGAAAATCTGGTCAGTCTCCTTAAACTCAAATGATGATTTTGGAACTTTGCGCACACGGATGTAGACTTTGGAAGTAACATACTGCATACAGTTAATAACTTCTAATTAATTTATTTTCCCAATAATGGATATATCTGTGTTACATTACAATTATAAAACAATGAGGTACGAGGGGGTATCCTAAAGTTTTAATTATCACCTTTAAAAAAATTGATAGAAAGTTTGTTTTGATTTGTAGTAGTTAACTTATTTCTATGTAGTAACCATCCATTTTGCACATTTTCCCCAGCATTTCTTGACCCTATGGATACCTGATATTGTAGAAGTCTGCAGATTGCTCTTTATGAGGGAGTATCGTAAAGTAATAATTATCACCCGGAAGTTGTTATGGTATATTGATGAAATTTTGTCAGTGTCATAATTGGTCACAAGTGTCACAAGTGCATGATACTGAAAAAATCAGCTCATTGCATCCTTTATTTTTGTGACAGGCTGCACCAGAAGTGACTAAAGTGTAAAATCCTCGTAAGGTGCAATCTGCAGACTTCTACAATAACGTTATTCGGAAGGTCGAGAAACACTGGGAAAAATGTGTCAATCTGGATGGTGAATATGTAGAGATAAATTAACAACTACAAATCAAGACAAACCTTCTGTCAAATTTTTTTAAAGGTGATAATTACAACTTTAGGATACCCCCTCGTATATCTTTATCAATTTTGTAATACAACTAACTTTTAGTTACTGTATGTTTAGGGTCACCTTAGAGTTACCATAAATTGGAAATGACCTGAAGGCACACAACAACAACAACAACAACAACAACAACATAATTCTGCAGATGTGACCTCACTAAAAGGAGGAAGAATGTCACATGGTTGAAGTGCTGGCATGTACTATTCCTTGAGATGCTATTGCAAGTTCTGTTGAGGCAATGGTGAGGTGAAGATAATGTGTTTTCAAATCTGAACCATGAGCTGGGGGCTTGTAGCATGTTGTGTGTAGATTTGTATTCTCATATCTCAGGGCCTAGCCTGAAGTTTCAGGGCCTAGACCATCCTCTTTGGTCTTCAGGGTAAGAGGCAGGCAACAACACTGCTTTTAAAACGTTCTCTCTCTGACTTGGTGTTGAATTTTTTGTGTGACATTTCTGCAAAACTTTGCTGCATTGTGGAATATTTTGATGCAATAGTGTAATCTGATGCTTAATAGTATATCACACTTAATAACATGACACGGTTGTGTCCCCAGGTGTCACGCTTGGGCCATTGCCATTGGCATTGGCAATCCTAATTTACAGGTTTAATATTTGTTTTAAGTAATGCATTAAATTATTTTGAAAAATTTGAGAACAGAGTTACTTTTTGAAGATTATAATGGAAATTCTTTCTTGGGACATTAGAACTATAGTAATATACTGTATTACCTTTTGAAAAATAACTTCCCAGGCTCTAAATCAGGCATGGACAAAGTGCTGTCCACAGGCTGCATGCAGCCCCTCAGGGATGGTTTTTATAGCCCTATTTTGTAGCTCTAAAAATAGAAATTTCTCCTCCAAAGTAAATTTAATCTGAAATGCTCAAATAATAATAATAATAATAATAATAATAATAATAATCTTTTATTTCTATCCCGCTTTTTGTATGCACAATCAAAGCGGTGTACAACAGTTAAAAATACAAATATATATATGTATACAAAATCCCCCCCCCCTTAAAAAACAGGATTAAACAGTTATAATATTAAAATACCACATTAATCAAAACTCCTATTAACATAGTTAAAATTATGATATCATGATATCTAGGGCACGTGGGGAGCATTACCAATACATTGGAAGCCCCCTTGCACCCCTGAGAGGTCAAAACAAACTTTTGAACATTGTTCAAAACATTTTTGCCTCAGAATGCCTCCAAATGACTCTAGGGGCCCAAGAAACAACTAAAATGTGCATTTGTGTACTCTAGAGGTAATGTGGGCCCCCAAAACGTGGTGTGGGTGTTTTTTCTAGTGAGAGCATGTGCAGTGAGGGACCTCCAAGGAAGCCCCCTAGTTTCCCACAGTTGCCCACCCCTGCTCTAAATGGATGTCAACATGCTTTTAATGATTCAGCCCACTTTAGATAAGAGGCAGTCAACTCCCCTGCTCCCAGCAGCTACACATGCACCCTGTTGGACCTAAGAAGTCAGTACTAATCCCACCCCACCCTAAATTTTGTGTAAAATATGAAACAGTGGGGAATAATTTCATCAAGCTTTTTGGCAAATTGGAAAAGACTAGAAGATTTGCGGGGAAAGGGCTCAACCCCATCTAAAACATCTCCAGGGTACAGTTGCTTCCTATTGTTCCTAGAAAGTATGTGTCCCACAACCGGGAGGCATGAGGGGTTTGGGGTTTGAGGGATTATCTTTTAAAGAGGCCACTGTAGATTGCATGGGGCTTCTGGGATATACTATGAGGTATACTTCTGGGGTATACTATGATTTCTGGGGTATACTTTGTCCACCCTTGCTTTTGTTGCCATTGTTGTACATTGTTGCTACTTATGTGGTAGCTGCACGGGGGGGGGGGGGAATACTGGCACGCGCATTCACAGCGCACACACCATGCTGCACCGCAGGCTTGCACCCTGTGATTTTCAATGGGGCACAAGCATATGCACTTTTTCCCTTATGTGGGGGTGGGGGGTGGAATGGATCCCTTGCGTAAGAGAAGGGTCCACTGTATTAGTTTCTGTTCTGCTTTCAGTCAATTGTGGGACTCAAGGCATTTTACAAACCCATGCAAAAATATGAAAGTATATTTTTGTGTTTGTGTCTGTGTGTGTGTTAGTTAAAAACGATTAAACAATCTATAGAGTTAAAAACATATAAGTTTATATGTACAGCACTGTGTAAACCTACAGCGTTATATAAATAAAGGTTTAATAATAATAATAATAGGCAAAGTTTTTTTTAACCAACAAAAAAACCCCACTACCAATTATGGAACAGTAGTGTGTATGTAAACTGCTGTGCTATATTTTTAATTTTATTTATTTATTTATTTATTTATATGCTCTGTTTACATAGTGCGTTCAATTATAGATACATCCTACATATTTAAATAAGCATTCTAATTTCTATATTGATTATGCATTTTAATTTCTATATAGTCCATCATTTTCATGATTAAATATGTTTTAAGTGTTTTAAACTGTTCTAATTACGCTTTTTACAAATAATATTGTTATTAGGGGGTATCCAAAAGTTTTAATGATCACCTTTTTAAAAAATTGACAGAAAGTTTGTTTTGATTTCTAGTTGTTAACTTATCTCTATGTAGTCACTATCTATATTTACACATTTTTCTCAGCGTATCTTGACCCTCCGAATAACTGATATTGTAGAAGTCTACAGAATGCTGCTGATGAGGATTTTACACTTTAGTCACTTCTGGCAGAGCCAGTCACAAAAATGAAGGATGCAATGAGTTGATTTTCTCAACAACTTAGGGACCAATGATGACACTGACAAAATTTCATCAATATGCCATAATAACTTCCGGGTGATAATTATTACTTTACGATACCCCCTCTTAAGGCTCAATCTGAAGACTTAGGTATTCGGAGGGTCAAGATACACTGAGAAAAATGTGTAAATCTAGATAGTGACTACATAGAAATAATGTTGTTATGAGGGGGTATCCAAAAGTTTTAATGATCACCTTTTAAAAAATTTGACAGAAAGTTTGTTTTGATTTCTATTTATTAACTTATCTCTATAAAAGGTGATCATTAAAACTTTTGGATACCCCCTCGTACATATTTAATTCTTTTTTTTTTCTTTTGTAAATTATTATTTTAGCTTGAGCTTTTCAAAAATTCCAATCTTAGGGGAATGTCAGGATAAAAAATTCAATCTATTAATCAACCAACCAATCAATCAATCAATCAAATCTCATTACAGTCAGTTCCTAAAAGCCCAATGGAATAGAAACATTTTCACTTGCTGGAAGAAAGAAAACCAGGAGGAACCCATCCTAGCAAACAATGGCATGAAGCTTCTGGTATAGCAGGAGCATCTCAGCATGATGGAAAGTGGGCATGGAAAGCCCTTCACATTTCAGTGTAGGAAAGTGGCTGGAGGTGAATATTCAAGTCCATATCGCCGCAAGAGCTAGTGAGTAGCTTTAGGCCATTCACTCTCTCTCTCAGCCTAATCTTTTTCATGGGGATTTCCTGGATAATTGAGAGTGGGGGGGGGGGGGAGGGTGTTCATGCATGTGTGCTGCCCTGAGGACTGAGGAGAAAGGATAGAATAAAAAATCTGATAAGCAGCCTGTCTGGCACCACAGAGCCCTGTGGGTGACTACCACCTCCTTCCACTTCTGATCTCTGAGTAATATCCTGCTCCCAAGCCACCCTGACAACGTCAGCATCAGATTCAATGTTGGTGTCTGCTGGGGAGGCAGCGTTTCCATTTGGTGCCGGTCGCTTGGCTCCATTGTGTAGGTGGTCTGCTTTTCCAGCCAGCCCACCAGTTGATTGCTTGGAGCACTAATCAAAAGGGGATGCTTTCCCTCGCACAAAGATCTGTGTGAGGCAGCCTCTGACTCCCCTCTCCTCCCCACTTTTAAGGAGCTTAAAATCTTTAGTAGCTCATTGTTGTCATTCTCAGTATCTGAGTCCATTACTCATCAGGGCTCTTTTGTGCTGTTCCCGCAGATCTAGGTGAATTCCCCACTGGTTGTATCATTTGGTATTGCATTTCCTAACTCACGGCCTAGATTTAATTACAGCCACTGCTGCAGGAGATGAAATGTCTAAGAGACAAAGCAGTGCTAAAAGACACAAGCGCATCCTGGGTCTGCTGCTCCTTCTGTTGCCGCCACAGCTACTCTGAGCTGGCAGGAAACATGACAGGGTGCTTTTGTATCTTGAAAACTAGAGATGGTGTAGCTAAGGCAAAATCATCATTATCGTTGTGGTTGTCAATGCCGTTGCCGTCATCATCATCACGCTGTATCGATACCTCTTTTGAGGAGACAATTGCATGAATAATAATTCCCAGACAATTTGCTTTGTTAAGTCTCTTGCAGTAGAACAAGGGAATTTTGTGACACTCTTCACAGATTTCCCCAACCTGGTGTCTTCCAGATGTTTTGGATTACAGTTAACATCTGCTCAAGCTAACACAATTAATGGCAAATATTAATGGTAGCTGGCATCCAAGATATCTGGAGGATGCTTTTTGAAGATGGCTACCTTAAGGACTAAACAAATGCATGTTGTTGTGTGCCTTCATGTCATTTCCTAAAGTGACCCTATCACAAGATTTTCTGAGGTCAAGAATGTGTAACTTGCACAAGATCACCCAGTGGCTTTCCATGGGCAAGTGAGGATTCAAGCCCTGGTCTCCAGAGTTGTAATTCTATGCTCAAACCATTACACCACACATAAACATGGCATAAACCTTTGTAGACTAAATTCCATTCTTCACATGCATGACTTGTTGTCCCAGACTGGTAGGTATGGTTGGTGGGTAAAAATGTGGAAAGCCACAGATGGCAACGCCATAGGAAAATGAAATGCATAAATACAGACTGGACAGCTATGCAGAGAGCTCACAATGACATTGCACATTTGGCTGAAGCAGATACTGGAGACTGTGGTGAAGTGGCTAAGGTATTGGGCTAATGAAATCCAACTTCCTATCTCTACTTATCTGTGAACCCCATTAGGTATCCTTAGGCCAGTTACAATTGCAGCCCAATGCTGTACATGTGTGCAATTAGACATGAATCCCACAGAGTTCAGTGTCGATTAAAACAGAATTGCAGCGTTAGCCCAATCTGTATTAAAAGGTTATTGTGAGTATAAAATGAGAATGGGGTGGGGGCCATATATGCAACTCTGAACTCTTTAGAAGATGAAAATACTGTAGAATAAACATTTTAATGTACACCCAAGTCAGTACATTGTATAAACTGTAGTGGTGGAAAAAATATGATAGAAGTGCATGTATTCTCACAGGTGTGTTTTATGTTTCATGCAGGTAACAAATATATGTGCATTCCTTTCCATATAGCTAAATCTTGAGTGAATTGATAAATAAGCATGGTGTCTTGTTCTGTCAGTTGCTATCAAATAAAGAGTGTGAACATGTGGAATTAGGCACACCTTAACAAAGGATGATGGTAGTAACACTTTGGGCAGGCACTCCAAATTTAGTAACACTTCTTTAAAACATGTCGGACTAAAATGAGAATAAATTAACACAAAGCAGTCCAGTTCTATTACTGCTATAATAGTGAAATTGGGTGAGCTGCATCTAATTTACACTGGAAGGTATGTGCTTAGTAAAATCATTTGGGTTTTCATTAATTATTGTTGCTTGTTGTTAACCATGGAATACGATTTACTTATCTGATTTTCTTACAATTAAAACATGATTCGATAGATGTTATACCATTTATTTAGGGCTCTTCATGTTCAAATCAATTTTGGAAAATTTGGGCAGGATATCAGCCAACATCTTGCTTATAGATCTTTCCTGCACCTTTTCACCTCTATGAGTATTTTGAGGATTAAAAATAATAATAATAACAAAGAGAAGCAAGGAATGATATTATTTTTCCAATAGCCTCAAGGCAACTGTTCTTCAAAGAGCAATCCTAAGGCACTGTTGGTGGGGATTTGGTGATGGAAAATTCAAATTGTTCAAACCTCACTGGCTTGTGATGGGGATACTTTCTTCTATTTTCACCCTCCTCAGCTGAAAGAAATGGAGGGAAAATGTGCACTCCTTCTTCAGAGGTAGGTTAGAAGCAGAGCTTGAGAAAGTTGCTTTCTTTTACACTACAGCTCCCAAAATCTCACTTGCTGGCATGGGAATTCTGGTAGTCCAAAAATTAACTTTTCTGAGCTCTGGTTCTCAATTCAGGGCCATGGCATGGAAATAAATGACCTCTGGATCTGTTAGGTTCAGAGCCCATCATTAATTTAGACCTTACCAATCAGAGGGGGATAATGCCAGTGAGTCTCCCATACCCACAGAGCTTTCAGCAGGTACAGCAGGGTCTCCAGCATGGAAATGTCATACCAGCAGTGGAGTACCTTCCTGCCAGTAGAAGATTCTTCTGTCTGGTTGGTTATAAATGAAAACACTTGTAGTGTGTATGAGGGTTAAGAGTGCTGTGCCAAAAATGAAACTTTGTTGTTCACTGGCATCAAGTTGACTTTGGTGTATGGCAACCCTATGCATGAGACCTCCAAGTTACCCTATTATCAACAGCGCTGCTCAAGTCTTGCAGAACCAGTGTTGTGGCTTTCTTTATTCAGTCTATCCATCCGGAATGCAATATTTCTCGTTTCCTACTGCCTTCTACCTTGGCTATTGTCTTTTCAAGTCATGTCTTCTCATGGTAGGACCAAAGTACAACAGTCTCAGTTTAGTCATCTTGGTTTCCAGGGAGAATTCAGGTTTGATTTGCCCTAGGACCTGTTTATTTGTCTTTTAGTGGCTTGCAGTATCTATCTTCATCATCACCACATCTCAAATGAGTTGATTTTCTTCCCAGCAGCTTTCTTCACTGATCAAGATGTTCTATCACAAGGAAGTTCAATTGATCTTTATCACACCCTACATATTAAACTATTTTAGGAATGCTAGAACATTGTTATCACCAACATTGTTTTCTACATAATTTGCCTATATTAAACTTTAACATAATTGTCACTGTCTGTAATTTCCACATTTTATTTCCCTCAAACATAACAGTTAACATTTTCCAATTTCTACTGCATGTACATGTGTGGGTGGATGGGTGGGAGGGTGTGTGTACTGCTGATCTCATACAAAATGTACACACACACACACACACCAGGACTTTAGGAGAACAATTCCTGCTTCTGATGAAGTGAACTCTATTCCACAACAATATGTGAAATAAATGTATTTGTTAATCTTTAAGTTGCCACAAGATTATGGTTTTTTTAGTTGCAACAGATGAAACTGGCTTACCCTTCTCGAATTTATTCTAGTGTAGGCATTTTCATATTTATAATAATTACTCCATAGAATTATTATAGATCATTGTAGCACTGGAACATCTGACTTTCTGGTAGACATTGGGTCAAGGTTTAATAACATGAGTGAATAAAGACATGCACAGAAATGATTGTTTTGTTGATCTAAATGTCAAATGTAACCTCAGTACATATCAAGCAGTTAGGATTGCTGGACTGAAAATAAATCAGACTTCCGTACAGGAGCCCCTTCACTTTTCACTCTGTCAACCATAATGGCAATATATCATAATGGACAGAACAATTATCCTTCTTTTCTTTTTCTTTTCTTCTTACTTTTTTAAAAACACAAGGGAACTCAGGGGTGAAACAGACTGCCCCAAAGAGTGGCTTGCTGCTGCCCCTTTGAGCGCCAGATCGGGGTCATGGCAACTGCACACCAAGGCCCTAATATGAAGTTTTTCCAGGCCAAAAAGAAGCAGCAAAATGCCAGGAAAAAGGCGCCTTTGCCACCATGGCAGCACTTTTCCACCTTCTTTTTGGCGTGTGACATGTCAATTATTGTCAATTGACAGAGCGATCTTTTGTTAACTACCCTTGAGTCGATCTCAACTCGTGGCGACCCTGTGGATGAGACATCTCCAAGACCCCCTATCCTCCACTACACTTCCGAGTTTCTGCATACTCATGACCTCCTTGAGTCCATCCACCTAACATGCAGTCTTCCTCATTTTCTAATTCCTTCCACCTTTCCCAGCATTATTGTCTTTCCTAAGGAGTTATGTCTTCTGATGATGTGACCAAAGTATGACAATCTCAGTTTAGACATCTTTGCCTCCATGGAAATTTCAGGCTTGATTTGCTCTAAAACCCACCTATTTGTTCTTTTTGCTGTCCTTGGTACTTTTCTCCACCACAACATCTCAAATGAATTTATTTTCTTTTTGTCAATGTCCTTAATTGCCCAGCTCTGGCATCCATACATGGTAATGGGGAATACAATTGCTTGTAGGATTCTGACTTTCATGTTTAGTTGTATAGCTTTGCTCTTTAGGACCTTTTCCAGTTCTTTCAGAGCTGCCCTCCCCATGCTTAGTTTTCTTCTGATTTCTTGACTGCAGCACCTGTTCTGATCTATGTTTGATCCCAGGTATAGGAATTTTGTTACTGTTTCTATTTCATCATTGTCTAGTTTGAACTTGTGAAGATCATCTGTGGTCCTTATTTTTGTTTTCTTTGCTTTCAGCAGTGAGACTGCCTTTGCACTTTCTTCCTTGACCTTTCTCAGCAGTTGCTCTAGGTTGTCTGCTATTACTATGGTGTCATCTACATCTTTTAGGGGCTTTACAGACTGCCCCATCAGGGGTGGCCTGCACCCACCCCTCTTTGCTGCAGAGCATTGCCGCAGCAACCAAATTGCCCGGCACTGCCACACAGCAAAGAAGGAGTGCAGAGAAGTGCTTCTTCCTTTCTGCGCTGGATGGGGGCCAGGGCAGCCTCACTGTCAGCCCCTGCAGCCCCAATCCAGCTTTTTCCAGCCCAAAGAGAAGCGGCAAATTGCCGCTTCTCTTTGGGCTGGAAAAGGGGTGTCCATGGGGCTTCATGCCACAGGACACCACAGGAGCCATGAGGAGAAAGGGGTACTGATGGCACTGTTGGTGCCACGGGAATGATCCACTCCCCAGAAGGAGCTCCATTTCGGAGCTCCCCAAGGGAGATCTCCCCCAAAGGCACTCCAAAACAGAGCTCCAGGGAGGCCTTGGGGAGCTAAGTTTCAGACCTCCTTCAGGAGATCTCTCCAAGGGCCCTGAAACAGAACTCCCCCAGGCCCCCTGGTTTTCCCAGACTATGGAGAAGCAACAAAATGCTGCTTCCCCATGGTCAGGGAAAGGGGTGTCCTTGGGGCTTCATGCCCCTGGATGTCCCTGCGGCTGCTGCCATGGGAGAAAGGGGCCACACAGCCCCTTCCTCCCATGGCTCCGTTCCTACAATGGAGAAACACTGTTCCTCCGTGTAGCTGCCACGGGAACCGAGCTTGCAGAACCACAAAAGAAAAAAAAGGAGCTGCCTAGAGCAGCTCCTTTTTTGCAGTGCTACTACAGGAAGTGGCGCTGTTACGACGCCACTTCCTGTGTGCTCCATTTGGGAGCTCAGCAGCAGCGCCGGCATCATGACAGCCCCCGTGTGTATGGGAGGCTGCCATGACACCACCACCATTCCATACTAAGGTTAGGAACCATGTAGTTGCTGTGCCATCCCTAACCCTATTATCGCCACTGCCACACCACAAAGTGCCCATCTGTATTGGACCCTAGATTAATGATATTCCGTCCCCCTGTGTCCAAGTATGCTCCTCATATAATATGTTCTGCATACAAGTTGAACAGATAGGGTGAAAGGATGCAGCCTTGTCTGACCCTTTTGCCAATTGGGAAGCATTCTGTTTCTCTGTGTTCTGTTCTAACTGTTGCCTCTTGTCGTGAGTACAGAGCCTCTGGGATTTCTCTCTCCATGTGTGGTTGGAGTCTACATTGCAGAATTTTAAGCATGATTTTTCTCATGTGGGAGATTAGTGCTATGGACCTATAGTTGCAGCAGTCTTTCGTGTCTCATTTCTTGTGGATAGAGATGAAAATCGATCATTTCCAATCCACTGGCCACATCCACTGGCCATATGTTTTCCATATCTGTTGACATCTGTTGGTTAAGATTGGAGTTGATTCCACCTGTGTGAGTTTTAGTGGTTTGATTGGAATGTCATCTTTTCCTGGTGATTTGTTTTTTCCTATTTCTCTTATTGCACCATGTGCCTCATCTTTTAGAATTTGTGGTTCATTTTCATATGGCTCTTTGATCCATGCATCCTTCATTTTCTCATCTCTTTTGTATAGCAACAAGGTGTTGCAAGACTGGGCCATACTGTATGTACTGGATTCCTTAAAGCAGTCTAATGTTCTCACAAGAACAGTAGCTATGCTGGTTGGCACATGCAGCCATACAAAAAAGGGAACAGGGTAAAAAAGCCACACCTGCTAGAATTGAATCTTCTACACAAGTGTTAAAGGTACAAAATTTTCTTTTCATTTTCTTGTGGTCATAATAATTGTGTAGTAGAGAACTATGGTGAGACAAGATAGTCATTTTGGGGGGAATAGCACTGCCTATTGGTTTGGTAGCTTCTGTGGCCGTCTTGTGCCTGTTCCCTCTGTATATATGTTACCAGACAATTTAAAAAAATATATTTACAAAGGTATTTTCATGCTACACAATTATAGCACTATGATTCTACTTTAACTACTATAGTTTTATCATATGGAATAAGGGGTTTTCAATTTAAAATGCATTCCAAATACTTTGTAGAGAACTCTTGTGTCTCACCAAATTAAATATCCCTGGGTGCCACAGAATGCAAGCATGGCAATCAAAGGAGAATCACAGCGCTACACAGTGCTACACAGTGAAAGAGCCCTCAATCTCTAAAGCAACTGTGCATTTTCAACTGGTTCTGTCCCATAAAGGTACCCCCCAATACTATTGGTTGGAAAGTAATACATATAGTTAATAATATCACTTCCCAATGTACGAAACACATCTTGTCCTCATTTCATTCTCTGCTATGAATGTGTCACATGGTCTTTTTAAACTTCATCACTTGTCACTTAATAATTGAGCTTTGTCAAGGTATTTCTTGTCCAAAACAGAGAAAATAATCCAAGCAGGTTTTCTGCCTGTAACAATTCACAGTGTTCATTCAAATCTGATTCAGATTTGTGATGGTAAAACCTGTCTGTTATACTGCTGTACTCTGTAATTGAATGTAGTGATTCAGTAGAGCAAGTTTCTCTTTTGTCAAGTTAGACAAGAGCATCACTGTTGTCTAAACTCTTAGCTTCAGTATGTGCTATATTTTTATGATGTGTTGATTATTACTTGGGAGAAGAACTGTATCTATCGAGATTACCACATGAAGGTGCTTTTGCACTGTAATTGCTCAATTTCTTTAATGTGATTACAATGGTAGCAATAACACTATCAATGCACTTATTTCTGCATTACTTTTCAATAGCATGACAGTCTTTGTTTTGTTATGAATGTTTTCCGTCTCTGTTTTCTGAACAACATACGTTAAACTGTCCTCTACTCCCTTTTCTTCCTGGTTTGTGCATGCATTTGTTAAAAAAATCATCTTTCAAAATGTCATAATGACAAGATTAGACCTGTAGTCACAAGATTCTTTGGGCAACTCATTCCCATTAATTCATAATTCTTGACGTCCGTGCTGTTGTTTCATTTTAGGAATCCACTTATTGCAACCCAAGCTCTATTATTTGGACTAAGGTAATTACCAGAAATATATACATAAATAAATAAATTAACAACCAACCAAATTCAGCAAAACTAGCCTTCTTTGTCACTAAACCAAAAGGTTCATGACATATAAATTTATCAGACGTCGGAAATTAGAAGTATAATCCAATAGCAATCCAAATGCAATCATGGGGTTTCACGTTATTACAAATTAAAGCATCTCATGCAATTTTGGGCAAAAGGGAAGTCATTCCGAACGCAATCATGGGTTTTACTTTATTGCGAATTAAAGCATCTCATGCAATTTCAGGCAATGGGGGGTCATTTTTGGGTAATGGGAAGTCAATCTGAACGCGTTCCAAATGCAATGGGAATTCACGTGTATTTGAATTGGCTCCATTCGAAATAGAGAAAAATTCCTTCCCATCTGATAAACTCTCTAACAAAGCAGGGAGAAGGGTTCATGACATGCGTGATTGCATGAATGTAGTGATATTGGCAGTTATTGACAGGTATTTCTCATTAATGTAAAATTGCAAAATTGCCATCCAGTCCACCCGCTGCCATGGAGGAACTCACAATCAAAGCATCCCCAACAGATGGCCATCCAGCCTCTGTTTAAAGACCTCTAAAGAAGCAGACTCTACCATTCTCCAAGGGAGTGTGTTCCACTGTCCAGCAGCTCTTACTATCAAGATGTTCCTTCTAATGTTGAGGTGGAATCTCTTTTCCTTTAACTTGAATCCATTACTCTGGGTCCTATTTTCTGGAGGAGCAAAAAACAAGCTTGTTCCATCCTCAGTATGAAATCTCTTCAAATACTTAAAGAGGGCCATCATATCACCTCTTAATCTTCTCTCCTCCAGGCTAAACATATCCAACTCCCTAAGTTGCTCCCCATAGGGCATGGTTTCCAGACCCTTCACCATTTTAGTCTCCTTTTTCTGGACACACTCCAGCTTGTCCACATCATTTTTGAACTGTGGTGCCCAGAACTGGATATAGTAGTCCAGGTAAGGCCTGAGCAAAGCAGAACAGAGTGGCACTATTACTTCCCTTGATGTAGATACTATACTTCTATTGATGCAGCTTAGATTCACATTGACCTTTTTAGCTGCAACATCACACTGCTGACTCGTGTTCAATTTGTAGTCTACTAGGACTCCTAGGTCCTCTTCACGTGCAGTCTTGTTAAGCCAGGTGTCCCCCATCCTATATCTATGCATTTCATTTTTCCATCCTAAGTGCAGTCCCTTACATTTCTCCATCTTGAAATTCATTTTGTTAGCTTTTGCCAGGTTTCTAATCTATTAAGGTCATTTTGCATTTTGATCCTCTCCTCTGAGGTATTAGCTACTACTCCTAATTTGGTATAATCTGAAAATTTGATAAGCATGCCCCCTGTTCTTTCATCCAAGTCATTGATAAAGATGTTGAATAGCACTGGGCCCAGGACAAAGCCCTGTGGCACCCCACTGGTCACTTCTCTCCAAGTATATTAATGCTGAATATATAATTTTTCTATATTGTTTGAATTCCAAGGTGTCAGGAATCAAGCCTCCTCTCCAGCATGTGATCCCTATTCTCTGATCCTAGCTGGTGAAAAGACTGCCTATAACAATTCACTGGGAAGAAAAATCTAGCATGTGAATATTCAGAGGTTCCTTTACCTTACTATTTTGTGTATTTTGTGTCTCAGCACCAAAAACCAAACAAACTGCAGGGGGCCTTAATATGATCTGGGTTGTAAGCTCATATATTTATCATGAGAATAGTGTGTGTATGAGGGAAAGGGGTGATTAGGATGTATGGTAGTTGGGCACTAAATGTGCAGTTGGAAAAATATGGGGAGAATAGTCACATGAGAGCCAGTGTAGTATATTGGTTTGAGTGTTGGACTACCACTCTGGAGAGGAAGCTTCAAATCTCTACTCAGCCATAGAAACCTACTGGGTGTCTTTGGAAAAATCAGACTCTGTCGGCCTCAGAGGAAGGCAAGAGCAACCCACCTCTGAACAAGTCTTGCCAAGAAAACCCTGTGATAGGTTTATCTTAGGGCTGCCATAAGTCTTGAAGACACTCAACAACAACAACAAATCCTATTTCTAAGAGGCCCACAGAAAGGCAAATGGCAATGAGATAAGAACATGATTTTTTGTAGAGATACAAATGTAATTGAGATTTTTTAAACACCCTGATCATGCAGAAACTCTTGTAGACACTTCTAAACACCTTTAGGGATGATCATGAACCAAGAAAAATTTGAGAGGTATCAGTTTGCATTGTGCAAATGTGATGAGGCAGCAGGAACAGACAGATGACTTTGCTACTGAACTAAGACAGATTCATAAATGAATCATCCCTGTATGATAAGAACTACTGACTCTGTAGAGAAAGTGCTACTGATACAAAGTGTAAGCCAAACGTGTGTTCTCCCTCCCCTCCCTTTATTTCAGTGTGGGCTGTTTAATAGAGCATTTTCTTAACCCTCCACTCCCCCACCAAGGATAGAGTAGAGATAAATACTTTCCTATGAAATACAGATTTCCCCATTACTGTGTTTTTCTCTCTCTTGGCAAGGCAAGAACTCTGGAAGGCCATATAGTGTGGACTCTGAACTTTAGTTGTGCTACTTGTGTTTCCAGGAGTTCCTCTCCTTCATTGGCATGCATTGTTTTCCCTCCCTCTTAATGGAAACAGTAACAAGGGTCTCATCAAAGACTCAAGAATGTGTGTAGTCATGGTAAACAATGAGCTCTCAGTGGGGACAGAGCTAGGAGAAGAATAGCCATTCTGTCCCACCAGAAAAGCTTCTCTCCAATCTCTCCTCTCCTTGGAGACCAGGGATAACTGTGGAATGAAAGCACCTGAGAGACTAGCTATGGAGAGAGCTATTAATGTAAAGCAAAGAGGCAGCTGGGGCTAAATTAACTTGTGCTTCCTAATATTTGGGGTGTCCAAGATGATATCTCCTAGTGCGTGAAGTTTGCCAATTAAAACCCATAGTTACAGCTGTCGCAAAATAGAACGGCTGGAAGCTCATGGCATTTATTGTATGCCTTGCAGATTAAAGGCCTCTTTAAAGCCTAAAATTGTCCAAGCACATCCATGAGAACGTCACTTTTTTTTCCATTTTACATACCATTTAGGGTTTTACATCCTGGGCTCTCAAGAAATCAAAGAATATCTTGCAGATACACATGTAAGGCACCCTGAAGGATCAGAAAATAGCTGGCCTGTTTTAAAAGAATATGTACTTTAATCTCACAAGTGGGTGACTTTAAAAAAAATAAAGATAACCAAGATTGCAATAGGATGCTTTTTTTTTTTACATAGTGAAATCATGGTCAAAATTATCATAGAAGATGGATATATTGAAAATATCCTAACTGCAAAGCTTGATCTCTCATCCCAAGATGGAAGCATCTAAAACAGCAAATAGCAAGTTCTAAAAATATTAAACTAATTTTTTATGTTTCTGGGCTATAAAAACAGGTTTATACAGATCTGCCAAAAGTTCATCTATAGTTTAATTATAATCCCCAGCTCTGATCCATCAAGATCTCTGAGTGTGCTTTGGGCCGGTAATTGGACAAATGTGTCAGAGTCTTTCTGTTCCCCTTATTTCTGCCGTCATGGATATATCGTATGAAAAAGGAACTTAAGAAATCCACATTTTTAGAGAATGCTGTAGCAGAAAATGATTTAGGAAAATGTTTCCTCTTCAAACACAGATGTTATTTCTTCTTCCTCTTGTTTTGGAATGTGTTCTTATCCACTCACCCAAACCAGTAACGCGCCCATTGAGATCTGATGCTGATATTTTGACTTTAATCTTACACTTTTTGTATACCACCTTGGTGGATTTCAGATGTTGGTACAGAAATACTTCATATGTGATTAAATGCTAAAGCCAGTGTGGTGCAGTGGCTTGAGTGCTGGGCTAGAACACTTGGAGACTAGGGTTTGAATCCCTGCTTAGCCATAACCAGTGGGTGACCTTGGGCAAGTCACACTCTCTCATCCTCAGAGGAAGACAAGGGAAACCCCCCTCTGAACAAAGTTTGCCAAGATAACTGTGTGATAGGTTTGCCTTAGTCAGAAACACAACAATTATTAAATACAATATAATATACAAGTGGGCTTTCTAGATTGGCAGGAAAGTGTGACATGAAGTTGCCTTTTCCTTAATGCTTAGCAGCTGCATCACAGCCTTTAGATGGAGCTGCGCTGTTCCGCAGTTTTTAAAAAAGAAGCTAGGAAAACCAGCACCTTTTTAAAGGCGCTTCTTCTCCCCTAAAACGCAAAAAAAGCATTTTCATGGCACACTTTCCCTTTTTCTCATCTAAAGGCTAGAGTTTCATGCAGCCATGCACATACTTCTTTTTGCCAATCTAGAAAGCCCCAAGGTTTTTCTGGCACATCCAGAAACCATATATAACCCCCTTCTCCCATGTTCTAGTTGCTCTAGTTGCTAGAATGCTCAGAGGAGCCTCTTACAATGTTTTTGTCCATTCACCACGAACACCTCAAAAGCCCAGTTTGCTTCTACCATCCCCTGCTTTCTAAAGACAAAAAAATGTACCTTGGGGAAATCAGACATAAAGGTAGATCCAAATGGTTTCTTTTCAATTGCTAATGACACATGGAAACTAATTTCCTTCCAAGGCCAAGAGTTATGGGGGCTTCCAGTCAAATTCTGTGAGAGGAAATGATAGGCTATATGTCATTTGCAGCAGAGCTGAGACTGGAGGGAATCTATGCTTGGGAGATGGTTAACATCTTCCCCTTCCGTTTAAGAATGAAATATCATGGTGTTTCCAGAAAGTACCTCCATTTTCCATGGAGGAATGGGACAGGTGGTTGTGTGTGAATGTGTGTGAGAGATTGTTCCCATCCTCTACCATATCTCCTGACAAGGTAATGCAGGCGGCTTCAGAGAGAAGAGACAAATCAAAGATCCCTACCCCCTTCTTCCAGCCAGGAGCATCCGCTGGATTCCTCTGCCTTTCATATACGGGGCATAGCCTTCTGTTCATGGAATAGTCTCTGTGATTCCAAACTACTTTTAAAAATGCAGGCTTATTTGGCTAACATATTGGGTGTATCCCTATTGAATGATGAGTACATGTCATCCAGTCCTCATGCAATTATGCCATCATCTCTAATCCCCATTGAAAAGAAACGTTGTCCCTTAGAAATGATGACAGTCCTCTCTAGCACCTGTGACACTGTCTGTTTTCTCTCTGAAAACTAACATATTTTCTCAATTTCACCAAGCTTCCTCTGAGTTACAGTGGAAAGCCTTGTCAATTTCACCCATTCTAGAAATATTACTGTACACTCCAGGGCATATTTGAAGACATGGTGACACTAAGAAATGTCCTTCGTCTGTTGTCAAGTAAATCAGGTGAAACTGTAGTGTGTGTGTATGTGCACGTGTTTAATGCTCATTTGGTGCTAAAGAGGACTGTCATCATTTAGGAGCCCTGGTGATTAAGAGCCCTGGTGGCACAGTGGCGAAATGCTGGCACTGTAGCCATAACATTGTGAGTTCGATCTGCAGGGCTCCAGGTTAACTCAGCCTTACATCCTTTGTAGGTCTGTAAGATGAGTACCCAGCTTTTGGAGGCAATTGGCTAACACATTCATTTTTTGTGTTCTTTTCGGGCTAAGTGACCATGTTCTGGAAGAGTTTATTCCTGATGTTTTACCAGCATCTGTGGCTGGCATCTTCAGATGCTGGTGAAACGTTAGGAATAAACTCTTCCAGAACACAGCCACATATCCTGAAAAAAAACACAAAAAACTATGGATGCCGGCTGTAAAAGCCTTCAACTTCACATTGTAAACCACTTAGAGAGAGGTTAGTTCACTATGAAGCAATATAGAAAAGTAAATGCTATTGCTATTGCTGTCATTTCTAATGGTCTACTTTCCCCCTCAGTGGGGATTAGAGATGATGGCATAATTGCATGAGGACTAGATATTATGCACCTTTTTTCTTTCCAGAGAAAAATTGCTGATGAGATATGATTAACTATCTGCCTAACCTTTGGTTTTAACACTGAATAGTAGGAATCCTCAGTGTGGACTCACCCAGTGTGTGGATTATCAGGAATAGAAACATGAGCGTATGGTGTCACTGTTTCAATTAGGTGATTTTCATACCTTCAGATCATGTTTCCTGCCATCTTCTGTTTCTTTCATTGCTACCACCAAGGAACTGAGGTTGGAGTCTTATAGGAACTTGCCTGAGAATAAGACCCCCTGCATTTAATGGAAGTTGCTTCTTAGTAGACATGTAGAGGGTTGTGCAGCTGAAAGTGTATCTACTACAGGCAACAGCATTGGTGCATGTAGATTTTGCATTTCTTGTTTATTGAAAATTCTACCCTACTGACCTGTGAAGAAATGTTCAGGCAGACACTACAGTTGTGAAAGGTTGACCCTCACTTTGATCTATGAACTTCATGGAAAGCTTACTAGTACTAGCTGTGCACAGAGGAGTGATAGCCCTGCTTGACTTTTCTTCTGTAAAGCACTTGCTGTTTGATAAGTTAAATGTGTGTGGCAGACATACTGGAGCATCCCTTAGCCTTGCCTGCATAACACAGTGTGTCTCATGGGCTCTAGTGGTTTTATGGGTGGGGGAAGCTATGCTGCCTGTCAGCCTAAAGAGGCTGTGGCAAGTCTAGTCCTCACAGTGAGACTAGTGTACATGCCTATTCTGATGTGAGACCCATTGGGCTAAGTTGGACTTACTCCCATGGAAGTGTGCATCAGGTTGTAGCCTCATGCAGTCTGGATAGCAGGTAGCTTCAGGGATACAGAGGCAGGTGACATGGCACATACATCTCTATCCAATCTCCACCCCACAAAATATCTACTACCTGAGGCAACTGCTTCATTCAGCCTAATGGTAGAGTAAGCTCTGCCAGTTGGCTGTCCAGCTTCTGGTCAAAGATCCCCCAGACTGGTGGCCCAATGAAACCCAAAAGGTCTGCAGTGACCATAGTAAACCTGGGTCTTGCAATACATGTCTTTCTGTAATCACATCTATAGCTCAGCCATGAATTTCACTAAGTGATCTTGTTCCTCCATATTTCAGCAGAACCAGCATGACAGAGTGGTTGTGCTACTAAAATGGGGATGGGGTGATGGTGGAAAAACCTGTGCTTGTCACTTAGTGCTCCTTGAAGGAAGAGGGTTATAAGTGGGGGGGGGGGGGGACACCTAAGCTGTAGAATTTCTATTGCCCAGACAGAATTTTTATTTTTACGCACAATTTTTATATGAAACAATATCTCATTTTATTACATCTGTTCATAGATCATATTTAAAAATAAGTTTAAAATATCTCTAAAGATGTCCAGTATGTGAACTCTATAATGCTTGGGCGGTGGGGGGTGGGAGGGCAATCAATAGTATGTCATTTGAATCATCCATCCTCATCAGCTACACAAACCAATCTTTACTCTACTGATTGTGTAGCTGGAAGCCAAAATGTGACAAGCAGGTGCATTTAAGCTCTGTTATTTCAATGATCTTGAGGACAGTTCTCTTCTGTGTTACATTGTAGTCAGCTGTTTTAAAAGAATACTTCCCAGTTTTGCTATTTAAATATGTTTTCTCCTTAAATCTAGCTTCAAGAAACCTGTGACTTCTACCAGTGTTAGAGACCTATAGATCTAGGGGTTCCAGATGGAAGACTGCTATTATTTTTACTGCTGTTGTTATTACCTTTATTTATATAGTAGCCCCTCTGTTTTTGCAGGGGATCAGTTCTGGACCCCCTGCAAAAACGGAAAATTGTGGGTATTCAAGCCCCATTGGCTTGAATGGTGGCACGCACTCCATTTTGTCACCCTCCATTTGCTTCCCGTGAATGGATGAGGGATGCAGATTCGAAGTCAATGAAAACGGAGGGGTGACTGTACTCTGCTTTCCCCAATTCCTGTGAGTTTTAATGCTACCAGTCTGAAGGCTCTTCAATGCCTTTCTTCTTCTTCTTCTTCTTCTTCTTCTTCTTCTTCTTCTTCTTCTTCTTCTTCTTCTTCTTCTCCCTCCTCCTCCTCCTCCTCTTATGGATAGGAAGAAAAGGTGCAAAAATGGTGGGGGAAATGAAGAGAGGTTATAAGTGGGAGATGTAATTATCTAGATAATTGTTGCATTTGATGAATGGGGCAAGGCAACTGCACAATAAAAGTTTCACACAGAAGCATCCTTATCTTATAGTTACAGGGTTTTTTTGTTTTTGTTTTTTTTCTAAGAGACATCCTTAATTGGTTTTTCTAAACTCATCTTTTCTGGAAGTAGACAGCTCTCAGGTGTCTACTTGGGGAATAAGGCCCTCAACAATCACTCTCCCTATGAACTGGATTACAAATCACATCATCAGCCAGCGTTTCCATGGGCATGCTAAGCAGTGGTGAAGGGATTTGATGCCTTGGACATATGGAGAGCACTAGTTGATAAAGGCTGGCATAAGGTATGATCCTTTGAGATTCTCTGCAGACATTTTCACTCCCCACTGCCCACTGAACCCGGCTGGAAATTTGCAGAGTTTATTTTTTTTCCTGCTAGTTTTATGCTAGGGAATGGTTTTGTTGCACTGAAACAACAGTTACAGCACTTTTCAAACTACATTGGGATGGATAACTGAGGATTCCAGCTTCTACCAATCTAGTCAGCATGGTCCATGATCAGAGACAGTGGTTAGTCCCACAGCTGAAGGACCACAGGTCCCTAACCCTGGTTTAAGTGACTGAGAGTGCATTTCAGTCTACACTTACATAGATGTAAATCTCATTGAGAGGGCATACCCTCAGAGAGCACATAGTCATTTTCTATGACTGAGTGGGATTTTGAACCCTGGTCTCCAGAGTCATAATCCAATTCTCAAACCACTACACCATTCTAGCTAGAATGGTGTAGTGCTTTGAGCACTGGATTAGAAGATGGTTGAACTTGACTATCTAGAGGAAGTAAAAGTCGTAACGTGTTTGGTGGACTTTAATTTTAAAAAAATCGAGAAAGGAAAAGAGAATACATCTTTGGTTCTCATATGTTTCAGAATTAAAAAGAAACCCACTCATGGGGAGAGGGAATAAAATGTTGCAGTGGGTGCTGGGAATTCCCAAAAAATAGTCCCAGGCAACAGAATCTTCATTTGGATATTGAAACTACAACAATACCAAAGACTAAAGCAAATAATATTGTGACCTCCCAAGACATTTGCCCTGTCTGAAAGAATGCAGTGACTCATTTGAAGGTCATTCAATCAGTTTCATAGCAAAGATCTGAACTCAAGATCTTTTACTGCTTGCTTGTCAAGTGGCCCTAAGATTCTCTGGGATTTGTGTATTTCCATCAACAGAAAACAGAGAGGCAAGCTCACTTAAAGGAGTCTGTGGATTAAAGCTGCAAAGGCATAGCTTTAGAAACTAGTTCTGCAGGTAGCAAACTGGATCCTGAGTCTGTTAGAAGCCTGAAGTCCAGGGACCTCATCATCTCCAGAGTGTCTGCCCCCCCCCCCCCCCACAGCACGGATAAAGGAGTCATGACAGAGGAGTGGCACAAGGCAGGAGTTAAAAAAGCACATTCAGTACCAGAAGATCTAGGCATCCAGTCAAATATTTCCTTTGTTTGCCCCTTGTCCAGCTGCCAGTTAAAGTCCTTTGGGGGGGGGGGGGGGTTTGGAGAGAAAGAAAAGAAAAGCATCCACCAACTTCAGTGTTCTCAGGATGCTAAGCCAGGACTGAATGGATTTTGCAAGGTGCTTAGTCACAGCAAGTGCAGGGGAGGGGAAAGGGGGAGCTCCTAATAAAAGAAAGGCTTTAAGGCATAGTGGAATATTGATGCTGTCACTTCAATGGTTGGGCGAGTGATAAAAGGCAAGGATAAGTGTCTGCATCTCATCCTTGAAAACCTTGAGGCCGGGAAGGCAATGCGTTTGGAGGGCAAAGGGGAGTGGAGTGGAAGAAGGAGAGGCTCAGATGGCAAGGGTGGCAGCTGTGGGACCAGACAAGGATGGGTGAGCCCTTTCTGCCATCCCTTTGCTTAAGGAAGAGGTTTTCCAAACCAGGAGGAGATGGTGGGGAGGCGGGGGAGCCCAGAGAGGGGAATGTTCACACTCCCCAGGTCTTTGGCTGCAAGAGCTTAGCAGGAGGGACATGACTAATACACATCCCACTGGGGGAGTGAGATCAAAGGCACTGAAGTAGATACAAGAGGTTTCTGCTTCACAGGATCTGGTTAAATAGAGGCTTTGTTACCAAGGCCCTCCAGAGTCCAGAATGGAGAAATACCTGATCTCCTCCCACCTCAGCATGGCCCCCCTTTCCCAACACACTGCCCTGCTCCTCCACCACATCCAAGTGCCTTGATGTGGAATCTCTTCAAGTTAAAGCACAGTAGTAGCTGTTCGGCTACTGCTGGAAGGACCCCAAGGGAGGGGTTGGTAGGAAAGGAGGGGTCAGGGGCTTCAAAAGCAAGTCAAGTTTAGTGTTGGACACTGCTCAGAGGCCGGAGGCAAGGAGTGGCGGAGTGGGAAGCACACCCACATCAACATCCTCGATGTACTGCACAGAGCCAGCCACCTGCTGGATTCCTATGGTGCTCTTCACCAGCCAAGCGAGAGGCTCCTTCCTGAAACGTGCTCTTTTGCTAGAGGGTTCAGGAAAGCAGGACAAAGCCAGCCTGGCTTCAACCACCAGCTTGTATGGCTCTTGCTGCTACTGTTGCTGTCCCTACGGCCTGCATCCAAGCTGCCTCCCTTGGCACCAGCTCAGCCCCCAGTGAGAGGTTGTCTGCTGAAGGTGAGATCACTAGCAATTTGGTAGCCAGAGCCTTAGCTTCAAGGCCTTTGGGGATTGCGGGGGGGGGGGGGTGGGGTGGGGGGGGTGGAGGAGGCTTGTAGATGCAGTGTGGCTAAAAAATGGGTCAGTAGTGGTGGAAAAGCAAAGAAAGGGGTGTAAGCATGAGGGATTGGGCATATATGTGAGATTCTTCCAGTCAGTTATTCTGGGATGTGCTGTACCCATCCAAATGTAGGGTGTTTTTCCCCCATTTATTTAAAATGAAGGCTGATAGTTTCACAAGGGATGGTTAAGAACTTTTTACAGCACAATGGTATGCACGTTTGCACAAAAGTAAGTTTCTGTGTTTTTAGTGGTGCCTACAAGTAAAGAGGCATAGGACTCCCGTGTACTCTTATTTGGGAGTAAGCATGCACATGTTTGCGTGGCTAGTCTGGGATGGACCACTTATAAATCAAAGTTTAAAAGAAACACATTTAATTTGTGTTCTAAGCCTTTAATTCCTTCCCCCTCTTTGATTTACAGATGTGGGGAAAGCAAAAACTTTTGTTGCCTATGAAAATTGACTTTTAAAATCTAATGTTAAATGTTAACCAAAGAAGCCTTAGCAGGCATTATTTGGATCTTGGGAAACTGGCTAGCTGAGGAGGTTGTTGTTGTTGTTGTTTTGTTTTCATATTTCATATGATCTGGTAGTCCAAAAATCCAATGCTTTCCCAAGCTATGCCATCTTAAACATGTATCTATCTCTGCTGTGCATGCATGCGTGTGCACATATGTGCAGGGGGTAACCATAGCTATTGATTATGTGTATTGGGGTTATTTTAAGAGCATCAAGATACAAAATCTACCTTTGGCTGAGCCAGTTTTTCTTCTGGGACTATCACTGAAAAGGATGGAAGTGGGACAGCACAGATGCTGTTTAGTATGGACAAAAACAGATAGGGATGGCTTTTGACACATTCTTCACAAAAATAATTCTTCACAGACTGCTGCCATCTTTGAATGTTCAGACTATGGAGTGGATAGTGTTGTCTGTTCAGAAGCTTTTGCTCCCTAAAATTGCTTGTCAGGACATTATGGTGCCCTTAGAGTAGGACTGTGGGGCAGGGCCCTCTGTTCAGCATTGTGTGTAGAAATAGCTCTCAAATATGGCACAGCTGGTTGGTTTACCACATCTTGGACCAAGTGAAGTAATACATGTTAACTTCTTTTTAAGCAGGGAGGTGGAGGACTTCCACACAACAATTAAGTCCAAAATCTAAAACTGTAGAACAACACTGGTAACTTGTAGAAGTGGGAAGTATCTATAGAGAACATTCCAAAGATATCTTGCTTGCATAATACTACTAAAAATGGTGAACCATTTAAGTGGCCATGCAACCCATGGTTCATTTGCTATAAACATTTTGATAAGAAAAATAAGTATGTTGTGACACATATATGGTATTCTTATACATGAGCCAGCATGGCATAGTAGTTTGTGTGTTGGACTATGACTCTGGAGACCAGAGTTTAATTCCTAGTTTGGCCATGAATCTCACTAGATGAACTTGGACAGGTCATATTCTCTAAGCCTCAGAGAAAGGCAATGGCAAACCTTCTCTTCTGAACAAATCTTGCCAGGAAAACCCCATGATAAGCTTGCCTTAGGGTCTCCATAAGTCGGGAATGACTTGAAGGCAGACAACAACAACTATGGACTCTTTCAAATGGGAGGAATTTCTCCCAAATCCGAATGGAGCCCATTCGGATTCACTTAAATTCGCTAGTTTAGTGAATTTACGTGAATCCCCATTGCGTTCGGAAGGCGTTTGGAATGTCTTCCTATTACCTGGAAATAACCCCTCCTTGCCCGAAATTGTGTGAGAACCTTTAATGCGCAATAACGCAAAACCCATGATTGCATTCGGAGTGGCTTCCCTTTTGCCCGAAATTGTGTGAGAAGCTCTAATTCACAATAACGTGAAACCCCAGGATTGCGTTTGGATTGCCCTTGCATTATACTTCCAATTTCCCACGTCTGAAAGAGTCCATAGACTTGAAGGCAGACACATTGTTAATATGAAAGATGAAGAAAGGAGAGCAAGGTTGTTAAAAGCTTCTTATCAGCAGGATCTGACTAGTAATATGAGCAGGTACATCTTTCCTAGGTACACTCTTCACCTTTATGGTGAGATGTATTCTCTTGGATTGACAGTAATTATTTCCAAACTTATATCTGTACATTTAAATTAGCACAGGCTAAATGCATCCTCTGGGGTGGAGTGTTGTGTTTCCTCCTTTTGAGCAATGCATTAATTAGATCCATTTAATATATCCACAGATAATTCCACATAAGCCTCTTGCCCATGCAAAACCAGCAAGCTAGATTTGGTGCCTTTGAAAATAGAGGTCAGGTCACACGCTCTCAGCCTCAGGGGAAGGCAATGGCAAACCTCCTCTGAACAAATCTTCCAAAGAAACCTCTATTATAAGATCTCCTTAGGGTCATCATAAGTCAGAAATGACTTGAAGGCATACAACACACACACGGACACATGATTAATGCCTGTTGTGGTCAAAAGAGAAGGTGGGCATGTAGAACAGATGTCCACTTGGCAGCTGTTGGAATTACAGCTGGATATATCATTTGAAACACAGAGCATGCACAACTGATTACTGTTTTGTCCAGGCTGTTTTCCAGTGTAAAGGCAACAAGGAATGCATGACCATATGAGAGTACATGGTAAAGTTCATTGAACATCCACAGCAGTGTTTCCAACCAGAGGTATAACCAAATCACCTCTTAATGCGAGTGCACAAACAAAATAGTTTAAGTTTTAAAACAAAATTTGAAATGCAGGTAGTGTATTGTGCATGAAAAATTGGCCATTTTACCCTCAATTATAAGTTAGTGAGAAGGGTGGTTGCAGCTCTGAAAGCAGTGGACTATTTATTTGTTTGTTGAATTATCCCACCCTTGAATCCCAGAGCCCAAGGCATTTGCACACAGTTCCCTTGCCCTCCATCAATTCTACCCTCACAACAGCCCTATAAAGTAGGTTAGACTGAACTATAGCTATGGCCAAATAAGGTTGTGAAGTCAAATCATTCTGAGTCTAAATCAAACATGTTATTTACTGCATCATGCTGGCTATAATACATCAGTGGATGCTATAGATGGAAGGTGTAATTCAGATGAAATCTGGCTAGATTTTGCATATTGCTTACTTTGTCTCTTCCCAGGAGCACACCAAACAAGTCTATATATATAGTGGAAAATAAATGCTCTTATGGAGGTATGTAGCACACTTGATCGCACGGAGCCTTGGATCTATCTTGGGTAAGAAGTTTTTCTACACATTTCTTTTATTTTAAGAAGAGAATGGTAACATTTTGAATCCATGTATTTGAATATAGGGAACAAACATATCATGGAAATATAAAATACCCTGCATTCAAGCATGAAAGGTACACAGCCTGAGGGGAGGGGTAGAACCCACCAAGCTTTTAGAGTTGTTTTAGAACCACAGTATCAGAAGGCAATGCAAAAAGTGCTGGAAGTGGAATTGCATCCCATATCAGCCATCCTCTAGTCTTGGTATGTTAGTAAACAAGTACTGTTGTTGAGCAAGCATGAGTCAGAGCAGTGTTTGCACAGAGAGAAAAAGTAAAGGCAGAGGGCCAGGTCTCCAGCTGGGCAAACTGATATAAAGGCATTGAGTCTACATAGGCACTCAGCAGATTTAGCCCACAAATTCCATCTTGTGCACAAGGTGCAGACACATTCATTAAAGAGCAGGAACTGTTCCCATCCGTAGGAAGGAGCACTGGGGAGATTTTGTTCTTCTCTAATTAAAGCATTTTCCTTATTCCAAGAGCTCTTTCTTCTTTATCGTTTCCCCTGCCTAAGCACCGAGAGAAGTTTCTTTGAAAAGGCAGCTGAGGAGAGAGACCATCCACCTGAAACGCAGGAGGCGGAAATTGTACACTCAGTACAACTCTCCTTATCCCTTTTGTCTGGGAGCTACAAAAAAGTTTTGTTTTGTACACCTTTCAGAGCTCCACATGTCAGCATTCATTCATCTCAGGCTATTTTCATGAGGGATGCTTTTATCAGGTCTCGCATATCTTGTGTCTGTAAATGGAATGAAAACCTACATTGACTAGAAATGTACAGTTGATTTAAAAGTGTTTCCCTTTCCCAACCCCCACCTATTGACTTAGATTACATTAAAGGATGGGAAATACCAGAGTAAAACACACTGTAGCATATTTTTGGGTCATGGACTTGGTCCAGTCAAATTTGTGGTTTTCTTTTTTTTTTTCCAAATGTATATGGACCACACTGCCATTCTTAAAAAGAGATTTTAAAACTCATGCTTCTGGAGAAAGTCCAGAAAATAATTCACTGTTGAAAGAGGAGCCTTATTGTCTTTCAGCATCTTACATGACATACAAGAAAAACTGAGGTTATATAGACATAATGTATACATGTCTGAAATAACCCACCTAATCGTGTATTGATGGAAAAATAATGCAAATACAGAATAACTGGACCACAGTGAATCTTCACATTGTGATTTGAAGGGATATCCAGGTTCCACTGCATGGCATTTTGCAATGTTTCCAAAATTGAGCCAGTTCTGACTTTTTTTCCCCTGGGGGGCAGTTTTTCATATAGTATATTAGTACTGAGCTTAGTACTGAGCTTTTCAGGTACTTGAGATCTTTTTTTCACTTACTTATATATTTAGCAAACAGATTTACACATAAAGAGTCATAAAATGGAAAATCTCAAGTGAGTTACAGCTTTTTATGTTTGCAAATGTAAACTTAATTCCTAGGACACATTTTGTATTGGAGTAAAAAATAGTTGGGGTAAATGTAATCAGTACTCAATTTTCTTGAGGTATTCCATTCAATCCCACAAAAATTATTATTATTATCAACCTTTATTTGTATGGCACTGTAAATTTACACAGCGCTCAACATACAATTATGAGAACTACGATTTAAAGATTCAAGCCCCTGAGATGTGTACAGCATGATCTTGGGTGAGACTTTTTTATTGCTTGTTCTTCCAACAGAGCAGGACATGTGTCTTTATTTTCCTAAAGTTCTCGGAAGTACACTAAGTTCTCATGTGCCCTACAATCAGTTTTCTCCACTGAGTCTTTTGCATAGCCTTTGCATCACTGGCAGCTTTTGCACTTTGTGTTGATTGTGTGATTCTTGGACCCAGATATGCTTGAAATTTGCTGGACACTCAATGCAATGCAGAGGTCTTGTGGACCTGGCTGGGTATATCAGGCCTCGTTCTTTGATGTGGTGGGTAACTTGTAACCTTCAATGGCTGCCAGAGTAGGTTACCATTGGTGTTGCTGGCCTCTATTTTTCCAAGTGTTGCTGGCATTTCTGTTGCATAGCAATATTATGTGTTATTTAAAGAGAATCATCCGTTATTTCTCAGTACAACTGGGCTCCTGCCAGTCCTCCAGTCAGCTGTTGCATAGTCTGGTTGTGCTCGGAAAGAAGGTGTATGAGGATGGCTCTCCTCATGCACTCTGCAGAATTAGGTAAGCTGGAAAGAGGGGGCTCAGAAAGTTTCTTTGTGTGGCCTCTTTTCTAGCATGCAAGGATCAAGAGCTAGATCAAAAATGTAGATTTGGGGAGCAAGGCTTTATCCTCATCTCAGTGAACATGATCATGATCTCTGGGACTATAGAAGGATTCAGCCTCTCCCCAGTCGTCCCCGTGACTTCATTCATTCAACATTGCTGGGGTGTGGGGAAAGTAAAAGCTATTCCATTATCAGCAATCTGGACCACAATCACTGGGAAGGGTAAAAAAAGTCTTCAGTTTTTCCCTTATCCTAGAGATCTGAATCTAGACTCCCAGGAGTCAGGAGGAGATTCAATCTCTTCCCAGTGATCCTGGATCAGGGTGCTAAGGAGGGGGAAGGATTTGCTTTCATGCGCCTTTGGCCACCTAGCTAAAGCCATATCCAGCTAATGGCTACACAGCATGTTTGAAGACATCTTCTCTACCAAAAACAAAATGAGGTCACTAAAAGCTTATTTTAGGGGATAAGAGCAAACAGGCAAAGCAGATTTCATTAGGGAAGAGCCACAAGTAGACTGGAAACAGAGTGGATCAATTGCCGAGGGGATGACTAGCCAAGGTAAAATTTCCAAGACAACCTCTATGATGTGGAACTTTGGAGACTCGGTCCAGGTGGCCCCAGCTTGGAGGTTCTTATTTTTATCCTACTCTTTTGTATTTTCTAAAGGCTTTCAGCTTATCCTCCTTAAGCCCTCTGCTGTGGTCTATGGCTTTTTATTCCTATGTGATTGCTTTTCATAACTCATGTAGGGCTAAAAGCCATGGGCTACACAGAGGAATAATCCACTTTCTTGGGCACTTCAGCAAAGTGGCATGAAACACAGATTCCTTAACTCTATCTCTCCTCTCTTCAACAAGAAATCACCATCTTTATTCTATATCCAGTAGCCAATGCGAGAAGCCAGGGTGCAGCAAGGTTGAGCCGGATGAATGTGACAAAGACTTGTTAGAAAAAGAATATACAGAGGTGGAGGGATTGATCTCTCCTTCTCCTGAGCCTCTTCTTCTCTTCATTCACAGCTGAAAAGAAGGTGGCTTCACTGATCAGGTTACAGCTCAGTTTTTGTAAGAAGTTTCTGAAAAAGGAGAAAGAAAAGAGCTCTGCTATTCAAACACAAGGGCCAAAGATTCTCTCACCCTTCAGTCCATTGTAAGGAATGCTCTGAGCAGAATGCAAAACCATTTCCATGAAAGCTATACAGAGCAATCGTTAACTAGGCATACTGAGAACAGTGACAGGTAATTAGATGCACTTTCTCACAGTCAGGTTGTGCAGGTGTCCAGCCAAGGGCAAGGTGAAGACAGAAAAAGACTGGGGGAAAAAATGGGATGTTCGGCCAGATATACAATTGCAGTAACTTTCAGAAAGGCATTCAGGAAGACAAAAATGAATTTGCTATCATTGGCACATCTGCAAATAAAGATGGCTTCTTTTTAAAGTGTATGTTGTGTGCTAACAGCACTGAAATCCTTCATTCTTCCTATGCATGCTGCCTCATATGACTCCAGAGGAATGATAAGCCTTCAGCAGCACAATCCTAAGCATCTTTTTTATGTCTCAGTGGGTTGCATATAGAAGTATAATTATGCTCCTTCCCAATATCTGCTAGGGAAACCCTGTTGTTGTCTTTGTACAATTTGTCAGATCTAGTGCTCTAGTGCCACTTGTATCACCCATTGTCCGAGCCTTTTCACAAATTATTTCAGAAGCCACTCCATAATCTTTTTCACAATCCCATACTGTAGCTTTTATCCAAGCCACACTGGAAGCTATTCCAGAAGCCATTGTGGCACTCCCATCCCCCCACCCCCCAAGCAGTTTCAAAATCATTGCACCCCATCATTGCATTAATTGCTGCAGGAGCTGTTTCAAGCAGGAGTGGAAATTGTGCCGCTATAAACCATACACAGGTCATAAGGGCCTTTTGTGCACTCTCCAGAGGCTTTCCCATTACAACTTTTAAAAAGAAAAATGAAGAATTCTGCCTTCAAAAGTCTTCAGAAGCATGATGGTCAGCTGAACAAACCATGTTATGTGCATATGCAAAACATCCTTAAATGAGGCATAAGTTGCTGCAGTCAGGAGCTTGGGATCGGTGAAAAATTTGCCCACATTTTAAAGTAAACTTGCTAAATGTGACTCTCAAGCCAATAGGCAGGCCAAGCCTTTGATATTTATATTTTCCTGAATTTTTCAACACAGTTCAGGGCAATCAAAATGTGTGGAGGAAAATGAGTGTACTGTAGAAAGACCCATTAAAACACACATTCTAGTGAATACAACATATAAAAACACTTTATATTTCAGGGAAAATGCTTGCAAAATGCATACATTATGGAAAGACGTGGCTATTTTGGGAGGGATGTACATAGAAATGGGTATGAATTCCCATGCTTGTTTTTACAAAATGAAAAAGAGCAAAATGATGCAGAAAAGAGATGAAACAAAAAGATAAGGAATAGCAAAACAGAAATTGACAAGTTTGTCTGTCTCCAAAGGAGATATCCTTGACTCAGTGAACAGCTGTCCGTCTTACAAATACATGATTGAGTAGGTACATATTTGCATGTCCAGAGCAGACAGGATATTTTGAAATGGTTGGTGAGTGGTGGCTCTCCTCAACCTCCCCCTCTTTCTTTGTTGTTGTTCAAATCGTTTCTGACTTATGATGACCCTAACATGGGGTTTTGTTGGCAAGATTTGTACAAAGTGGGGTTTGCCTTTGCCTTCCTCTAAGTCTAAGTGTGACTTGTCCATGGTCACCTAGTGGGTTTCCATGGCTGAGAAGAGGTGTGAACCCTGGTCTTTAGAGTCATAGTCCAATGCTCAAACTACTGCACCAAACTGTCTCTTTCATTAGGGCACATTTTATCTGTGCATATGATATCTGAGACTTCATTCTGACACAACCACGCTAGAAAATACATCTCTCAGTAACTATTGCAGGCACTGCCTTTGTGCATTCCAATGCCAACAGCAAAGGTCATACCACACACCTGCTTTTCTTATTGTACTGCTTATAGTGGTGAATGAGTGGGACCAGGATGGCCAGTGCCTAATTAACTAGCAGTAATAGGAACAGGGATGGCAGGGGATAAAGAACTCATTTAACCAGCCTCTTTGTTGCAAACCAAAATGTTTTCTTGTGCTGGGAAAGTAATGAGCAAAATCCCGTTTGCCTTTAGCTGAGATTGAATTGGAACAAAACCGCTATGGAATGTAAAACTCTGTTTTGGCTCCCCCCCTCCAATTGTACCCCTAATGATCAGGGCAGCTGCAATGGGGGCCCAGGAACTTTTGAAGGCCAGGCTCTTAAACGGCCAACTAAAAGGGATTGAGAACCACCTCTTCTGAAATGCTTGCCCCTCCTATAGGGGATTTGCTTGAATTTGCTACTCTGTCTATAAATAACACCTTAAAGAGCTAGCTGTGCTAATGTAAGTGTGTATGCATGTATGTGTTCCATAAAGAGTAACCTTTCAGAGGAATAACCAGTGTTGCCAACTGATCGGGGGGGGGGGGGACTTCTGCCTTGCCTCCTCTTGTACCTTTAACAGGTGTCTGATGTGCAACTGATGAGCAGGTAAGCCTTTTCTGTATCATAGAATGGTTATCATCCACTGTTTATGTCTGCTGAGCAGCAGGCCAGTAAGAGGCAATCCTAGGTAAGAGGCAGTTAAAGATCTATCTGAAAATATAAAAATTGTCAGGTAGCTAACTGTGGTAGCTGACACGAAGGGGGGGAGGAATCCAGACAAACCCTGAATTCCCCTCAAATCTGTGCTGATCAGAACACATGGACATGGCATTTCCCCCAAATCTGTCATGGTCAGGACACATGATGAAGAGCTCAATCACTAGCAAACTTAAGGTTAAAAAAATGCCTTAATGAGGATTTTACAGTGCGGTGGAGTTTCCTGTGGAGTTTCCAGGAATCTCCAGTTGTTTCCTGCATGTGTCCCATCAATTTGTGCTGGTTTTGGGAGGGGGGGGGAATTGTCATTTACCTTCCCAACCTGTAACAATGTTAAAATAAATATTTATTTCTGCTTGTAAGGTGCATTGTACCTCATTGTGATCTCAGAGCACACTGCCAGGAGTGATATCAACCAAGGAGAAAAACACATCATTCTGGGAATTCCCCTCCTTTGTGCCACTCCTGATGGGGCACTCTGAGGTCACAACAAAGCACCAGGTGCCTCACAAGCAGGAAAAAAAAATTTTTAAATCATTCTGGGTGGGGAATGTAAATAATGGCCCTGGCAAGCAAGGCTGTCCTAGCTCTGGGAGCTGTGGAAAAGGCATCAGCGGTGGAAACTAATAGCAGACCACAGCAACAGCAGTGTAGACAATTGCTGTGGATAAGACAGGTGTGAGGTGACTCTGAGCTATATCTAAGGCAGAACAGATGGGAGTTCATTTGGACATTTCTCCTCACCCCCAAGTGTAGACGGGCCTTCTGATAAAAGAAAGAAAGAGCAAAGAATTATCTGGAAGTCCTATTAGCCACACAATAAGTTAATTTTAGAAAACATGCCAAATATGAGGCAATAATGGGGTAATGTTACATACTGGATGTTACTCCACTTTAGGCAATTCCATTTCCCTAGGTCACATGCAATAGAAGGTCTGTACTGCATGTTCTAATTCTGTGTAATTGCGGTGCTTCTGCTGCTAATCTAATAGACAAGGATAATTTGTCTCTTTGTTTAATTAAATATCGAGCATCCAATATCCTTTATTTATGTTCCAGACACAGGAGACTGGCACATTGTTTATAAGGAAAATTTCTATATTCTTATGTCAACAGATGTGAGGAACTAACACCAAGGTTCTTTTTCCCAATAAATATTTGGTCATTAGCAGAGGATTCTGAACAAGTTTATCAGCAAATTTTTGGAATGTAGGTTAGAGCCTTGTCCCTTCTGATTTGTTTCACTATTCTTTATGCTATTGATTTTTCTTTTAGCAAAGCAGATGCCCAAAGAAGTGTGCTGTGTTTCTACAACACTTATACATGACTGTAGTGAAGGAAATGTAGGAAACCTCTAAGTTTGTAGAGAGCTTTGTTTTAGTTGGCTAAATGAGTATTATAGTGCTTCATCCAGTATTCAAATTATGGGTGAAAAGGTCAGGCTTGACAAATCCCATAGGCCCAACACTTGAGTTTGCTTAGTTTCAGTCAAATTACCCCATAAAATCCTAGAAGGAGCAGGGCTGAATCTCCTCTACCCTGCCCAACCTGCCCCCACCTGAAACCTGGTTTAGTCCACTTAAAGTCCTACACTTGGTTTTCTGCTATCAAGGGAAAATCAGTTTGTCTTACAGAACAATTATATGTGTGTTTACTGGGAGGTAAGTCCAATTCTGTGCCATGTGACTTTGTAGTAAGTGTAATGAGTCTTAACCAGTCTTAATCAGTTCTGTGTTTGTGGACCAAAGCTCCTTTTTAGTAAACAGATAAGGGATCCTGATTTGTTCATCAGATGCCTTACAAATACAGGCTACTTAGTTGACTGTTGGACTATAGAACCTATTTTGTCAGTGTAATTTGCTGTCAAGTTGACTGAGACTTACAGTGACCCTATGAAGACCTTGAAGAGCCCCAGTCTATTGCCCTTCTCAGATCTTACAAAATTCATGGCCATTGCTTTCTTGATTAATTCCCTATAGCAAGGTCTTCCTCTTTTCCTATAGCTTTTCATTTTATCAGGCATTATTGTTGTTTCCAATGTGTTGTGGTGTTTGATTACGTGTCCAAAGTATGACAGCCTCAGTTTTGTCATCTTGGCATCTAGTGAGAGTTCAGGCCTGATATTTCCTAGCTGCTTTATCACACTAGCGGGCAAATAGGATTTAAACGAGAGTTAAACTAGAGAAAACCAGGAATTGCCTGAAGTTTATCACATGATGTTTCCTGGTTTTCTCTTGTTTAACTATCATTTAAATCCCGTTTGCCCACTAGTGTGATAAAGCAGTAGGACCCATTCATTTGCCTTTTTAATAGTCCATGGTAAATGGAACTTTCCTCTTGCATCACATTTCAAATGAGCTGAATTTTCTTCTTGTCAACCTTCTTTACTGTTCAGCTTTCACAACCATATATAGAAAACAGAAATACTGTACACGTACTATGGCTTGGAGGACTCTGACTTTAGTATATGATTCTATATCTTGATGCTTGAGGATCTCATCTTCATACCTGCCCTTCCAATCTTCTGATTTCTTGAGTAGTCTCAATTTTGATTAATGACTGAGCCTATGTATAGAAAATCTTTAAGTGTTTAAATGTTTTCATTACCCACTTCAAAATTATGTAAATTATCTATGGTCATTATTTTTGTCTTCTTAACATTCAACTGTAACCCTACCTTTGCACTTCATTAACAGAAAGCATTCATAAATCATTAGTGTGCATGTGTGTATGCCTTCAAGATGCCTATGAATTTCATAAGGTTTTCTTAGACAAGCAATACTCAAAGGTGGTTTTGCCAGTTCCTGCCTCTGAAATATAGCCTACAACACAGCTGGTATTTGTTGGCAGTCTCTCATCCAAGAACTGACCTTGCTTAGCTTTCAAGATCAGACAGGATCTTGTGCCTTTAGGGGTCTGTAGAGTCCCTGCTTATATGTCACCAGAAGAAGAAGAAAACAGAGAGAAATGTGTCCACAGCAAAACACAGGTTGGCATAAAATGTGCACATATTAATTTAGATGTACAAATACAAATTTATAAGTAACTATTATGATTTGACCAGAAGTAGAATGAGTCTCACTTTAGTGGGAAAAACATTGATCTCTTTGTCTGCTCCACATGCTGTCCAGGTAATAATAGATAAGCTTCAAAGCTCCTGCTCTTCTTTCATATAATTATTTATCATTAAACTGGACTTGGACTGCAGGGTTCTTTGTATACTGAATACTTTCATATAGAGAGCTTATCTTTGACAGGCAACCATCTAATGGACAAGTATCCTCTGCAAAATAAGATCTGTGGCCACCCTACATATCACAGTATCAACCATAATTTGCAAGCAGGTCATGCTTGTAAAAGTATGGTAACCTTTAGTTAACCATTACTATACATGGAAATGTACAATGAAGATTTGCTAAGTTTTCTCCAGTAGATATCTGTGTACTTTCTGGTGAATATGGCATTAAAAACTGTTTGATATTGATAGTCATGATATTGAGAAATACATTTATGTCTCCTTTGGACTATTTGCACCCTATATTGAAATGTCTTATTGACAGATACAGTGCAGAAGAGCAACTGAACATACTTTTTAGTTGATGCAAGTTTTATATTTCCATCACAGACTGATGTAATCACGAACCAATATAAGCATAAGATATGAAAATGCTGGGAGCCAGCATGATGTAGTGGATTCATTGTTGTGCTATGACTCTGCAGACCAGGGTTTGATTTCCCTCTCAGCCATGGAAATTCATTGGGTGACCCTGGGAGGTCACACACTTTCAGTCCCAGAAAGCCCAATGTTAGCATTTCCATAAATCAGAAATAACTTGTAGGCGCACAACACCATGAAAATCCTGCTAGGAGGAGCTTATCTCATAGCTTCACCAAATTACAGTCATCCCCCGGGTTACGAAGGTAATCCGTTCCGGATTACCTTTCGTAACCAGGAAGCTTTCGTTTCCCGAGGGACTGCTATTGTCAACGGACTGTGTGGCCGATTTAAAGGGGCCGCGCGGTTTTTTTTCCGTATCCCGGGGGATCTTTCGGATCCCGGGGGATATTGTAGCAGTCCCGCCGGTTTCGTAACCCGGGGTTTTCATACCCCGGGGGATTCGTAAGCCGGGGGACCACTGTATTCTGTACAGTAGGCCGATTGGGTGGTATTATCTGGATGTTCTTTGTTATTTTGTATCACCTGAAAAACAATGTATTACAAAACCTACAGATTACCCTCTAAATTTAAGGGAATTTAAGGAAAGGACACAAAAGGTCCTGAATAAAGGATATTTGAGGCCCAAACATAATTGGTTGAAAGTATGGATCAACAAGATGTCCATCCCAAACAGGATAATTATAGATATAGTAGATATTCTGTGGCTTGTGAGACCAAGCTCATTCAATCTATCACTTATCTTAATTACATATGTGCTTAGGACAATCTCCATTCTGCCAAGTTAAGAATTAGAAACTCTTTCAGGCATAAGGTTTATGCTGTACAGGGCAGCTGAGCTTTCTTTGACTGGTGGAAAACCTCTTGAGCCACATTCCTTTCTAAAGGGAGAATGTTTTAAGTGACTAGTTGCAGTGCATGGGAACATGGCGCTTCCACTTACCAAATGGGGCTTCTGGTTTGGTTCTTATAGCTCAGCACTTATGAGATTGTGAACCAGAAAAGTTCCCACTTCAAATATCACCTCATAACCCTGCTATCAGATATCACACCTTTGCAGAGACAAGGTAGCAGTAAACATATTCAGGGGTAGTCATGTTGGCCATGCAACAAAAATACAATGAAATCCAAAATCTACAAAGCAGCAAAACCTTTATTTGGCTAACTCCAAAGCATAAAATACCTTATGCAAGCTCATATGGGGGGAAATGGTGACAGTGTTAGAGTCACTGGTCTACATTCTGTCTTAGATGTTACTCTGTTGTCAGTTAAGATGGTATTGAGAGATTTGCAGACAGGGGCCATTCCCCTTCTTGGCTATGTGAGGACTAGGGGCAAAGGGCAATAAAAAAAGAGGTAATATAATTTCAATTCCATTAGCAACAAAGTCCCTAGATCTCAAGGGAAGTTAGTTACTTTTCTGTTGCTAATTAGGTTAAAGGAGAGCGGATAGTGTTTGTGAATGTCACAAGACTATAGAAGAAATTAGTCAGGCTGACACTGACTTGTCTCTTGCACTGGTAGAGATTACAGGGCTACCTCCAGTGCCAGAAGTATGACACTTCTGCTATTATTTCAGTCTACAACCTCTTTCTGAACACCCCATTTGCAATACTGGGATAATAATAGCTACTTTTCTAGAGCTTTTACAAGGAATATGGAGATAATTAAACAAGCTACTCTGAACAGTGAAGAAGTGCTGTAAATGCTCCAGGAGTCAGCATGGCTTCTGTTTCCAAGACTCAGCCAAACCAGTGCTACCTAGGCATAAGACGGTGGTATCAGTAAGCTTAGGGAAGTTTGAGGGTACAAATATGTATATTTAGGCAAACTATTTGTAAGACAATTTGGAAACCTTCCCACTATCCCAGTGAGGAATCAGAAGGAATACTAATTAACAGAGTGGATAGAAATTTGGAGAACACATGAGAGTCAGAGAGTAGGATGGCAGTTTATGGATCATTAGCCTCTGATGCTTCAACAAGGGCCCCTATGTATCTCCTGGAACTCCCAGATCCTTACCAAATCCCTAGTCCATGCCCTGCCTGAAAGTTAATTTGACTTAAAAATGCCCAGTTGAACCCGGAGAGGCCTCTGGGGCTGGGATAAAGTTAGTCCATTCTAAACCTGTCCAATGGCCCAAACAGCTTTCCCACCCCATAACCCTTTTCAACCTCTTCAGGCTTTGGAAAAGGGGGTGAGTGTGTGAAAATAGACTGTGTGCAGTCCCAGAGACCTTTCGTGACTGCCAACCTCTGGAATGGAGTATTCTGTAGGAAGGAAGAGCTGATTGGCTAGAACTAAACAGGAGCATTTACACACTGCAACATTCTTTTGCAGGTCCGATATATTATTTACACTTAGTGATAGAGGAGTCCTGTTCCCCCTTGATGTCTAAAGATAACGGTAAGGAGCACTTCATTGATGATGCTAACACTAATGCAGCTTTCTCTTATTTGGAAAGACAAGTAAACACAAATTAGATTACTTAATTGCCTTTTATTTAGTAGTGTCTCAGATCTGTCGAACCTTGTTTTCTTGCAGATAATAATTTACAAATGTGCTGTCCCCCATTTTTAATTAATGATATAATTACTCTGGAGACTTTTTAAAAGGCAACCCAGCAACTTCAAAGTGCCGTCATTAGTTAAACTACTTCATCGGGATAAGTCTTGCATTTTCATTATACAATTGGCAAACCAGTATATCCAAAGCTAGACATATACAGTACGACAAATTATTCTTGCTCTCTCGCTCGCTCCGGTTGTGTTGAACCATAGAATAATTCAGGTCTCTCTTTTGGTTAGAAAATGAGTTATTAAGTAACAGGCTACCCCACTGATGCTGACTCAGGTTGAAACTAATGAACACCATAGCTGGCCATTTGAAATTTATTGCACCTATTAATTACAACCATTAGCTGCAGCCAGTGAAATTTTATAATGAGGACCCTTGTGATGTTGCTTTCCTTGCAGCAAATTAACTGTGTGTATATGAGGGCTGAGGAAGAGAGGGGGTTAGAATAAATGGGATCAGCATACTTTACAGAAGCAGTGTTTTAATTAGTAATTCTCTGCAAACACTGCAGCCTGAAACACCAGCTGTATATGTATAATTATTTCCTTTTAAAGAGACAGTACTTCCCCTTTACCAATTAAATTTATTTCTTCCTTGGTTTTTTTAAAGCAGCAATTGGGTGCTCTCTATATCGCTTTTTTTCCAGCTGGCTGTTTACACATAAGTAATACAGTAACAGAAGGAAAAAAATGAAATAAAAAAGAGGAGTAGGAGAAGGATTTGTTGCAAAAAATATTGCTCACATTAGCATCACATTCTTCCTTTGAGGAACTCAAAGAAATGTACATAGGGATTATCCCATTTTATCAGCACAACCAGCCCTGTGAGTAAAATTGGGTTGACTGAGAATATCTCCCCATTTGTCACTGTGTACAGATCTCAGTTTATGTTGAGCCGAGAAATTTAATGACCATCCCCACATTGGCTTGGATATTTCCATCCTTCTTTCCAGGGCTGAGGATCATGTGACCCTCTAGATGTTGCGGTGTAATACCCTATATCAGTGGTTCCCAAACTTTTTCTGGCTACTGCCCCCTTTCCCCTTGGCCAGCGACTGAGAAGCCTCTTGCCTGAGCCAGTCTTGTGGCAAAGGCCAGCCCAGACTGGTCACTGTTCGATTGGCTGCTCACTTGCTGTTCACTTTGCACTTGGTCACCCTGGGAGCTGAGTGACCAGCAACTAAGAAGCCTCTTATCCATGCCACCCCTCCAGCAAAGGCCAGAGCAGGCAAGAGGCCTCTTGGTCATTGCTCAGTCAGCTGCTTGGTTGCTGCTCCCAAGATGACCAGGTGAAAAGGGAGAAGTTTCTCCCCAGTGAGGAAGGACTCTCAATCCTTCTTTGTTGGGGCAGAGAGGAGCACAGCCAGTATGTGTATAGAGGGCTTACAGAGGCCACATGCTCTAGACTGGAGACTGGTGAGAATAGAGAAAGGGAGAGATTTTATCTATGAGCCACTCCAAGGTGAAAGACTCTATCCAAGAATCGACTCCAGATACTTCTACCTCTCCTTCCCCAGAGACATATCTTCCCCAAAGAGCTTCAAGTGCCCCCCCCCACATACACTTTTTTCTTCTATTACCTCTTAGCAGTATGCAACCCTAGGAGATCTAATGAACAAAAACAGGAGCAGCAGAGTGGTTCCAACTTGCCAGCCAAGTCCCAGAAAAGCTCACAAACTTAAGCAGGGTCCCAGATTTTTGCCACTCCTTTTTGCCACTGCTTCTTCCCCCCAGCCCAACACATGCTCTAACCTCTTGCTCCAGTCTGTTCCAAAATGGTGCCACTATGAGCACCCATAGAAATTATCTCCTGAACCCAAGCCTCACAAGAGTCTTCCAACTGACCCTTCCATTACCAGTGAAACACAAAGCTGAGGGAGTGAGCTTGTGCAGGCAGGTGAAGAGCAGGAGATACCAACTCATGAAATTATTGACGAGGTTGTGTAGTGGTTTTAAGGGACCCTGCAAAGAAGTGTCATGCAACTCTCATCCTCACCATGGTCCAAAATGCTGCTGGTTCCCCTTGTCTTTCTTGAGTACCAGTACTTTGACTGAAAGCTCCCTACTACTGCCTTTTCCGTTACCGCCCCTGCTGCTCCTTTCTACCTCACGACCACCCTGGATCTTCTGACCATCTTCTAGGGTTGCATACTGCTCACTTTGGAAATCATTGCCCTATAGCCTTAGCAATGTTGACAATGGTAAGGAGTTATCTACCAATGACATTTGGAGGACCACATGTTGCCCAGCCCTTCTTTAACCAATGTTACTGAACAAAATCAAGGGAGTTTGGCTGTGAGTACCTTATTAAAGGAAACCAGCTGTAAATGACAGTGGGAGTCTTTCATCTTGCATTGGCATAAACACAGAGGAGGAGTATCTATAGGTGAAGCTTTTCTCATCTATATATGACAAGCTACAGCTGCCTTTACATCTTATTATCCAAAATTTATGGGCTTTTCATTACAAATAGATAAATAGGAAGGTGAATATCATTATCTTGGGTCTGTCATGAATCATCTGTCATGATAGAGGTGGCCAATGTTTTTACCACCATGGCTTTTTAAAAGAAATAATATCCATAATAATCAATACAATTTCTAAAAGCAAATGTCTGAATATGTGGCAATATCACTGTCATTCGGTGTGTTCGAGTTGTTCTGACTTATGGCAACTCTGTCACAGGGTCTTCCTGGCATGATTTGTTTAGAATGGGTTTGCCCTTGCCTTCTTCTGGAGCTGAGAGAGGACTTGCCCCAGGTCACCCAACGGGTTTCCATGGTTGACCAGGGATTTGAACCCTCCAGCATCCTAGTCTAGCACTTAAACCACTACACATACTAGCTCATATAATTACATATGCTGCCCATATGATCATTACAGTAGGCCTTTGGTATCTGCTGTCATTTGGTTCCAGGACCCTTCATGGATACCAAAATCTGTGGATGCACAAGTCCCATTATATACGACGGTGTAGTAAAATGGTGTCCCTTATATAAAATGGCAAAATTAAAGTTTACTTTTTGGAATTTATATATTTTTGAATATTCTCAAGCTGTAGATAATTGAATCCATAGATAAAGAACACATGGATATAGAAAGCTGACTGTGCTCATGTTTTGGTCAGAACAAGCTCATCTAATTTAAACTGATTGTATTCAAATGTTTGTTATTCTGTTTTTTTTCTAGATAGATATGCCCTAAGAAGCCATACTGCAGAAGAATCTACTCACCAGTATATACTAGGGTGGGTTTAGATCTAGTCTTTAATTAGAGTAAATTTGTAGAAATAAATATTACCCAAGTTATGATTAACTTATTGAGCTATTGAAATCACTAGAATTTATTAATCAAGATTAAATCCCATTGATTTGAATGGGACTACGCTTGGGTTTGACTAAGTCTGCACCCATTGTATAGGTAGACAAAAAGAGAATCTGAAACCCAGCCAAGTCCCTTGCTTTGTTCTTGAAGCAGCTTTGCCTTTTGCCCCAGTTCTTGGTGGAAGGCTTTCACAAACTGGATCACATCTGTCCTCATTGCTGAGAGAATGTGCAAAAAGGATAAAGATTTCCAATTTCAGCAACAGGGTCCTAACTGTTAAGCAGAGCAAAAACCCAGTAAAATCGGTAATTGTTGGTCTAAGGAATTGGTTCTGTCCAGCTGGTTCAGAAAGACATTTATTAGGGCTTGGGGAAAGTGACATTATTAAAGTGAGCATGCTGATTTCAGACAGCTCCCAATTCATCACTCTGACAGTGACAAACACAGCCTGAGGTTAAGCAAATGACTAAAGAGAATTCTCTGGCTTTACATTTTTAATGCTCACCACATTTTCTGGGCTGCAGAGGGTTCTATTCAAAGGATCCTCTCCCCTGAATAGAAAGGGCAGAGCTGGGCCATGAAACATGCTTAGATTTTGCAAATCAAGTAGGGCCTCTGTCACTCGGCTAGCACTAGTTCATTTATTTTTTAATTATTCCTCACTCCTTAAAAGATCCTTTTTCTCCATTTTCCAGAAGAACAGGAACATTTGACTCAGCTGTGCCGCCTCTATTCTTCCTGACTCGTTCATCATTGTCTGGCCCCTGAATGGAAAATGGAGGGTCAGTTTTAAAAGGCTCCATGCTACAAGCTTCCCTAAATACATCAATAGCTCCCTAATGGAATTGGGAGTCTTGTCACTCAGACCACCCAGATCTCCTGGCAAGAAAATGTGCTTTAGATAGTTTGGTACACTCCCCAGCCCTCTCCCTGTAGCGGAGAATTTCATACAATGATAATATAAACAGATTATCATCCCTACCACAGCTTCTTTTGCAACAGAATCATCATCATCATCATCATCAGCAGCAGCAGCAGCAGCAGCTTTATTTATACCTGATCTGCAACTTAAAACAAGTGCACATACATTGGATACCAATTTGTTTTCAAGTTCAGTGCACATTACGAGCTTTGAACTTGAAAGTGTTACATGAATTGGGGTCAGCGTATCTCCAGAATTGCCTTGTCCAGCATGAACCTGTCCAGGAACAAAACCACTTCTCCATATTCAGATGCCATTTGCAAAACTGCATCTATATTGTGGAATGGCTTGCCTAAACAGGTTCAGTTTCATTCCTCCATACATGTGGCTTGCTCCCATATGAATGCTTTATAATTCTAATACTTTTTGTTTGTTTTAATTGCTTGTTCACAGCAATATGATTGTTTTAGCTGTGATGTAACCTATCTGGAGTATGATCTGCCATTTCCAGAAAGGAAGGGCAGATGCATTTACAATAAATAAATAAGGACTCCTAAATATGCTGAAAGAACCAGATCCTCTCTGATCTTGGAAGCTAAGCAGGGCCAGGCCTGGTTATTGGATGGAGGATCACTCAGGAATTTCAGGTACTATAGGCTATATTGCAGAGGAAAAATGACAAACCCCTTCTAAGGATTTCCTGCCAAAGAAAACCCCATGAAATTCATGAGACTGCCATATGTCAACAGGAGACCTGAAGACACACATATGCAAGTGTGCGCACATGTGTACACACAAGCATACAATGTTACTGTCACCTAGTGTTGCCTTCCACTTTATAGGCATTTATTTACATGCTGTCCAATGCAAGGTTTCTCATCTAACAGCTAAAGAAATATTAACATTCAGCTATAAACCATAAAAAACACATCAGAGAATTGAACTAATTAATATTGTTATTTGCCATCAAGTCAACTTGGACTTATAGGGACCCTGTGAATGAGAGACCTTCACGACCCTCAGTCATCAACTGCCCTGATCTGGTTTTGCAAACTCTGTGAACTGTGTGGCTTTCTTAATTATACTGTGATCCCTTTCTTTTCCTCCTGTCTTCCACTTTACTAGGTATGTTCATCTTTTCCAATGAGTCACATCATTTCATTATATGTCCAAAGTATAACAGCCTCAGTATAGCTTCTAGTGGGAGTTCAGGCTTGATTTGCTCTAAGACTCATTCCTTTCTCCTTTTTACCAGTCCATTGCACCTTCAGCACTCTCCTCCATCACCACATTTGAAATAAAGTTATTTTCTATAGTTGTTTGTGGGGCTTTCAGGTTATGTGGCCATGTTCTAGAAGAGTTCCTTTCTGACATTTCGCCAGCATCTCTGGCTGGCATCTTCAGAGAACTGCCTGGTTGACCGGGCAAAATGGATCTGTGAACCCCACGTCCCAGAAGATGAACTGAAGCACCTGGACCAGGCTCTACAGGCCAATGGTTATTCCAGCGCAGACATCAGAAGGTGCTTCAGTTGATCTTCCAGGAAGTGGGGTTCACAGATCCGTTTTGCTTGGCCAACCGGGCAATTCTCTGAGGATGCCAGCCACAGATGCTAGCAAAACGTCAGAAAGGAACTCTTCTAGAACATGGCCACATAGCCCGAAAGCCCCACAAAAAACTATGGATGCTGGCCATGAAAACCTTCAACTCTGCAAAGTTGTTTTCTTCCTGTCAGCTTTTTTCACTGTCCAGCTTTCACAACTATACATAGAAATTAATTGATATAGAAAAATTTAATACATAATCCTACCCACCCACTTCTCATGAACCAAGACTCTCTGGAGAAAAATATCATAAGCAGGCTGCCATCGCAGAAAAGGTCCTCTCTCCCTGCTGCACTGCATTTGGCAGAGACACCCACAGAAGGGCATTTAAAGATTATCTCAAGGTCTAGGTACCACATAGTGTATCAGGGCATTAAATAAAACAACATGAAGAGGAGGAAGCACAAATGAACCATTCTGATATGCGTGCCGCATGCAGTGCATCAGTGCTTGTTTACATAATTACAAGTCAAGTATCAGACAAGAAACCTCCTCAGTATGAAACTGACTGTAAATTTCCCTAACTCCTTCTGATGGGTTTTAACAAACTTGATCCTCCTCCCTCTGCTTTAGTTGCATAAGATGGCTGCATAGCAGGGACTGCACTGTAGCAACCAGGCTCTTTGGAACATAGGAAACTGCCTTACACCATTGGTCCCATATTGGGAGAAAAGTGGCATACAAATTTATTAAATAAATCCAGCAGCAACACCTTTTTATTTTTCTCATAGAAAACTTCTCCAGTTCTACTTGAACATAATGGATATTGGACCAGAAGGTTCTGAATGCAAAACAAGAGCTCTGTCACAAAGTCCATTATATTCCCAGGTTCCTTCTTCCACCAGATATATCAAGTGTGGGCCATTTTTGAGGACACAGGGGCCCACTTTTGCAACCGTGCCCCCCCCCCCCCGGCTGAAAAACAAGCAGACATCGATAAAACCAGAGGATCATTCTAGTTTCTGCTTTTGGCTGCTTTCAGTCAGTTTTCTTGGTTGGGAAGGCTTTTCTGGGGTGTTTCAGTGGTATCTGGCACACCTGGAGGCCAGGAATGGCTTATGACATATTTTGAGTGATTTTCTCCCATACACTTTTTTGGAGGATGGCGCTGTGACCTGTGGTCTTTGAGGAGTCTTGGTCTGCATCTACACTCCAAAATTGATACAGTTTGTCACCATTTTAACTGCCATGTCTCAATGCTGTGGGATTCTGGGATTTGTAGTTTTATGAGCTGTTTAACCTTTTCTGTGAGTGAACTCTGGTGTCACAATGAACTATAAATCTCATGATTCTGCAGAATGGAGCCATGATAGTTAAAGCTGTGACACAGTGCATTAATTCTGCAGTGTGGCAGCAGCCTGGGAAGCTGCTAAAAGTCCATGAGCAAAAAGATTTCATATTCTTTCCTGTCTTTCTATAAAAGTCAGTTTAAGGCTTCCTGTATTTTACAGATGGAGAAATGTAGCAAACCGATGTGAAGCAGGATATCTGTTCTGAAGACAGCTACATTTATGTTTGAAACAAAATCCTTTAAAACTATATTGCAGAGCAGGGTAACATCTGGGCTCTGTGGAGGCAATTTCTTTGCACCACTCACATTCACCACCCAGTTCTCACGAGCCGGGCTGGTTGATTTAAACCAAGTTGGTTTATGACTTTAAAAAAAAACAGTCCTGATTTTTTAACAACAATAACAACAACAATAAAGTCTGGCTACTATTGCTATTTTCCAACCCTCTTACTGGAACAACAATGACTTTCTGAATTTAAACATTATAACTTTAACAGTTTATTCGCAGTTGTTCATTGTTAGACTAGTATGCAGTATCAGTTGCTTCTTTTTAATAACTTTATATTCTAATATAAGAAATGGCATTTGGAAACAAATCTTTCAATTAACAAAAGTCCAACCAAAACAACTTGCTTAAAAAGAGTGCTTAAAAAAACAAACACAATTTTATAAAGCTAGTGGCCACATTTTATTACTTAATTTTCTGATTTAGTCCACATTGGTGTAGTCCTACACCAATGCAAAACAGAAAACAGCAAAACAAAAGAACACCCAGTTTAAAACAAAACAAATCAAAAAAACAACCCAATTCTGGGTTGTTCTTTTAAAAAACTGCCCCCCATCCCTGCTAATGAGTAGTGCTTTTTGTCCCACTTTGTGAACATTTATTTAGAATTGTGTCTGTTTTATGCCTAGCACATTTTGCAGAATCCTGTTATGGACAACTTGTAATCCCCTCCTACGAAAGTTCATCAGATTATTAAATAATCAGAACTAGCTGCCACACCTCCCCACCGAAGTAAATATACTACACATTGATTGAGGTGTCAGTCAAGGTGTAGTGATATGAGTGTTGGACAATGACTCTGGAGACCAGGTTTTGATTTCCGGCTTGGCCATGAAATCCACTGGGTGACCTTGGGCAAGTTACATGCTCTCAGATTTTGGAGGAGGCAATGGCAAACCTCCGAATAAAGCTTGCCCAGAAAACCCCATGATAGGTTCACTTTAGGATCACCATAAGTAAAAATGATTTGAAGGCACACAAACTGAATGCTGTATTTCAGAGGAAGGAACGGGCAAAACATCTCTGAGCATTCTTTACCTAGCAAACCCTATGAAATTTGTGGGATTGCTTTAAGCTGATAGGTAACCTAAAGGCGGACACATACACTAATTGCAAATCAGGCATTTTCATGTGTTTATTAATATCAATTTTATTGACCTTTCATAAAAGGTACAATAATTGTGATAGTTTACAGAGATGTGGACAATAATTATATTTGATTTTAAAGTTTATTTATGTGTATATATACGTTTACATTCATATGTGGGCAAAGATCCATTCATAGATTATTAAGCAGATATGTGTTCATCCAAAGATAAACATAACTCTAGAAAAATAAGCAAACTGGTTATTTGTGATATTCTTGCTATTTCTTTATATATTTATTTTTCTTCCTCTATTTTGTTCTTTTTAAAGTGTCTTGGTTTCACTACAGCTGTAAATTCATCTGCTCATTGTTGCTTTACAATTAAATGTTGAGATCCTGAAGAAAAAAGCAAAGCTTCAAGCAACTGGAAATTCAAAGAAGCACTATATACAGGACTTCGTTTATATTGTCCTTGTCTTCCTATAGTGAAGCCTGATGCTGATTAAGGTATTATTCTAACACCTTCTAGCAATGTTATTTACCTAGAAAAGCCACTGATGGCAAAACTGCAGGTAGAAAGTGAGGAATGAGCTCACTTTCTGGCTGCCATCCGACAGCTTCATTTAGTCGAACTTTGCTCCTCTTGGCCACTACCTGAGAAAAGCCCCTTCCATGCATAGAATAAAAGCCGCCTGGAGATGTGCAAAAGATGGCAGACTGCTCAAAAACCTTGCAGACAGGAATGCTCATTAAGGAGTCTCTGTAGTCACTGTTTTGTGAGCTTCGGAGAGAGCATCAGGGCTCTTATTTAAACAGAGGGCTGGCAGACAGGTATACAGAAACCTGTCAAGAGAAACTGGTGGCATAGTGGGGGCGGGGGACAGCTGGCAGGGGGAATGTGCAGCTGGAGAAGTGAATTAAACAGGCTGTGCATTTCTGCGGTTTATCTGTATTGGAGCTGCTTTGTTCTAAAGTCAGGGTCTGTCACTGCAAAAGACAAGGTCAGACTGAAGCAGAGAGGACAAAGCTAGCCTCCTCCAGTTCCCAGGTTACTGGATGGGAGTGATGCAATTTTCATTGCTGTGTGGAACTGACTGTTCTGAGGTGGTGAAGGGTTTTTTAATGAATGCTGAGCGGCTGTGTTTGAAGTTGGAAGGTCAGTCAAATATTCCCTGTAACCTTGGAGGGCTTAATCATGCCCCAAGTGCTAGCCGAGCTATTGAAAAGCAACCATCTCAAACGGGATTTTGGCTCTCGCTTCTTCTTTTTCATCTGGTTGAGGTAATCCACAGACTGAAATGTTTCACTTCAGCAGGAGTTGCGGTGGGAGAGGTGGTGTTCACAGACAAGCCATTTGGACTTGCTGTGTTTGGTTTTGCTTCACAACCTGTGCTTGAGCCAAAAAATCAATCAATGAAGGCTCAGCGACCACAAAAAACAGTACTGGTCCTAGAAGGAAAAATTGTCATATAAAAAAAAAAAAAGAATTCAAAAAGGGATTCAGGAAAAGGATATCCTTTGTTGAACTTGCTGCAGCTCTCAGAAATATTGCTTGTTTGGAGCATAACTCCTGGAATAACCCAGTCAGAATGGTCACCAGCATGTTGGCTGGAGGATTCTGGGAGCTATAGTCCAAAAACATAAGTTTGACATGTTCTTTCATCATGGTAAAATTGGCACTGAAGCTCTTGGTTCAAGAGACATCTTTGTTTGTTGCCTGAAGTGAAGGATGACACCCACTTTCCATGTAAAGAATCTGACCGGCTGGCCACTGAATCCTACTTCAACATTAGTGAGTGGACAGCATCTTCTGCCACACCTTAGAGCCGTAGTCTCAGCAGTTCAGTTCAGTTCAGAGACATAGCCATTAAAGGGAGAACAGCCCTGTCCCTTATTTTATCTGGCAATCCTACTCCTGGCATCTACTATTTAAGGTGATCACTGCTGCTTCGCAATAAGGCCAGTTCTGAAAATGTTGCTTTAACATTGCTTTATAGTAATGCTAGTCCCGAATGCAAGACAAAGTACCATATATACTCAACTACAATTCAATCTCATTTATAAATTAGGGATAGGTTTTTGAGCCAAAATTACAGATTTGATATAAGCTATGTATAAGTCAAGGGTAAAACTTAGGGGCATGTAACAAAAAAGGTAAAGGATGTAGCAAAGGAAAATGAAGCATGCCACTATTTTTCTGCCCAGACATTCAAAAAGTCCAGAAGTGGCCACTGCTGCAGTGAGAGTAGAGGTAGTTGGTGCTTCTTTTAGGTTTTCCTGGAATAGACAAAGCTCTCTCCTTTCACCAGTCTACTCAGAAAAGGGGATGGTTCCTATTTTAATAAGAGTTAAGATGCAGTACTTACACTGACACATGGATAAGTCACTCCAGGTTTTTGGGGTTGTTTTTTTTTTACTAAAATTTCTAGACTTATACATGAATATATACAGTAGTTTAACTTGATTTTAAGTATGAGATAATGCCATCCCTTTCCATTGTCACTAAATGTGCAGCACTACATTTGCTCTCAATGCTTCTGATCTCTTTTCCCTCCTATGTGTTTGGTTACTTGCTTTAGCTGAAGAAAGAGTCAAGAGATGACAGTCCTAAGTCATAAGTCATAAATACAGATGTTAGACTCTGTTTCTTCATATCCAATGTACATCTACAAGCTACTGTGTTCATGTTTGTTTCTCTGTTGCTTTGGGAGTCATGGAAGAATCTGAAATGTTATGCTGATATTTGTATGAACTATTTTCAAAATATACAATGAGACATATTACATATGATGTATGTCCCATTATACATTTTGAAAATTGTTCACATGGATTTTTATAATATGTGATGCCTTCCCTCTGAAATTAGTTCTCCAAGCCAAATATGGGGCTGAAACCTACAGTCTTAAGGTTAAGAGTCTTATCCTCTGCCACAAGAGCTTGCCAGGCCAACGTATGAAATAAGAACAGTAAAAACATTCATACATTACAGATGGAGAAAGGGAGCCAGAAATAAACAAGTTGCCTTGCAGCTGCAACTGTACCACAGAAAGAACAGGCAAGTCATTGGACCATAACTGAACTCAGCAAGGTTGAATGACAGAGCTGAAGGCAAGGCAGCCAGTGCTTAATTTCTAATAGTAGAGATATGAGGACTCACATATATCTGTAAACTTTGTCAAAAAGCATACTTTTGATATTGCAACACTTGAGAAATAAATTCTTCCCATACAAAATTATTTACAAAAAAAAATAGCATCTCCAAAGATGGGTTTCTAGTGTGTAGAAAGCAACAGTGGCTAATGTTCTGGGAATGTAAGCTGCTGCTCTTTGTCAGGTCAGATGATCTGTTAGCCTAATATAGTAGTGGTGGTAGCTCCCCTAGCATCTCTGGCAGCAGGATTGGCTATACTATCAGACAGAGAGATAACTGCTTCAGGTAGGAGATACTGAAAGATAGCAGCAAGATCTGTGCTGCATTCATGTAGCTAAACTTCTGCTTTTAGGTGCAGTGGAAAATGCTGTTTTACTGGTCATGTCAAAAGATTCACCTGCCAGCCTAGTTGGTTCTTATTCATGAGATGGCAGGGGTACTTGCATGGGTTTGTTGTGTTGTTTTTGTGTTGTTTTGCCTTATGTAGTAACATGTCTTGGACAGAGAATCAATAACAGTATATGGATCGTATATGATATACTAAACCTTGGACCTCTTAAATGCAAGACATGTACTCTTATTACTGAGTAATGATGTCTCTCCCATGTACAGGTTCTAGATGAGGGATGCAAATTTTTGGAACATTCCTGTAAACTGCCAGCAAGGAATGTTTTGTTTGGAAGGTGAAGTAAAAACATCAATTTTCTGTCTTTTATCATCTGTAGATTTCTTTTGGATGCTCCTGGCCTTTGCCTGACCTAGGGGATGCCCCAGTTCACTTTTGCTTGCTTTTGTGGGCTCCATGGCTTCTGCAAAATGAAGAGGAAAAAGGAAGAGGCCAGCAGTGAGCAAGAGACAGCTGTTTGAGAAGAGAAAGCATTCCCTTGATGTATTATTTTCAACCGTATTAAGGTGGAAGAATACTGTTGCTACAGTAACTTGGTATGATATCATTATCCCTTTAGGCTCCCTTTCATGGATCCCTGCCCACCTACAAGACAATCCTCCAGCTAATCCACAGGTCTTTCTCCTTGTGGGAGGGGATGGGACTGATGTGTGTATTACCTACTAGCACATTTGCATTTTTAAAAATTATCCCACAGATGTGGAAATGTCAATGAATGACAGGGCTGCAGGAACACTGTATATTTTATGGGCAGATTTTAGGCTTGTGGGATTTTTTTTATTTTAATTTGGGGATCTGGAGCACTACAAACTGGAGTCTGACCCAAAAGGCATGCTCTTACAATTCAGGATTTTAGATACAAATAATTTGATTTGAAGACCAGGACTGAACAGCAACCCAGTAATTATTCTTTAGGAAAAATCCACTCCTGGTTACCCATTTCATTTGTTTGTGCTCATGTGCAGGTATCCATCCCTGTCCTATAGAGCCTAGTGTGTGTGTCTTGGGGGGTGGGGGGTGGGTGCGAAGAGATTCTAGCTGTATCTTCCTTAGAGAGATGCTGCCCTCACCCTTTCAGCTCTCCCATGGAGCTTGATGAATTAGAACAGGAAGATGCACTGGCAGGAAGAGATGAACCCACTATGTGAATGATAGCCTCTCTCATCAGTGTTGGCAGTAGGAAGAGGAGAATGCGGAAGACATTAGCCTCTGATTACATTTATTTCTTTGTATTTTTCCCCCTCTATAGACTTTAGAGGTCCAGAAAACATTTTTTTCTGTGCAAAAATCAATGATACTGAAGATCTAGAAGATACCTAGGCAAAATAGTAATTCAGCAGTTTCCTAATTTGAATTACACTGAGCCTTAGAGATTGTAGATATTCATGACTCAGAAGATCCTTTTTTAAGATACAAATTTTGTAAGAAAACTCTCTTTTTTAAAAAAGTTTTTAACTCCCAATCTGCTCTCCCACTGTAATTTGACTTTTCCCTTGCCTATTTCAGGCAGAGATATTTGCAATCCCATTTAGATTTGTCATCAGCTTTTCAAATAGCAGAACAATACCACCACCTTTTAAAATTTTTCCACCCAAATCTGCTGTGTGAGGCATGTGCTTCACTTTGTTTAATGGTAGGAATGAGGCCAGGATGCTGTATGTGATAAAAGTGCTGATATTTTATGATTTTGCTGTTGCTCTGCAGCAAGGAATATAGATAAACCCTCTTTAAACCATTCTAGTTTTTCTATTTCTGTGAGAAGACCAGCTTGGCAACAAAGCAGTAAAGCTTTACAATGTACCGTGTACGTACTGGGGACATGGCCTATTTTCAATACGACTTACTAGTCTGGCTCCTTGCACAGTGCTGTATGTTCTTATACCATGTACCAAGAGTATTTGAAATATCTGTCCTGCAAAGATATTCAACAAAGAACTACATATAATGTCATATGAGAGGAGGGCTGGTTTTTTGAAAAAAGAAAATGAGAAACTAAGACAGATTTTAATTAATCTTTGTCACATACTAGACGAAGGAATGATGTTGCTGTAGGAGATTCCTGAGCTGCTTCAAATCTGTAACTCTGAAGAGCAGTACTATAATAGGCTGAAGCCACAACGAGGATTCATCTGGCATTCAGCCATCGACCTCACTGAATCAGCCTGAAATATTTACGGGGTAAGACATTTTCTTTGTCCTTCTTCTTATTGCCATGGAGCTGAAAGAATACAATTATACAAGATTCCGACTAGTTCAAATACAAGCAAAAGTCAGGCTAGGAGAATAATCTAACTTATCTAACAATGGGGTTGCTCTGATACGGCTGTCAGAACAAGAGGTGACCTTTTGATGCCATGTGTTCTTACTTGGAAAGAGTGGAACATCCACCTAACAACATGCAAACAGCAGGATATATTGCAGGGTATACTGTGGGGCCTCATTATGTGTGGTCTTCTCATCTGTGGATTACAGTATCTGTGGATGGCAAGCCCCTATTGTGCCGAATGGCAGTGCATGCATGGGACTTGCACCCCTATTAACTACCATTCACACCTCCCAGCTCCATTGCAATCCCCTCGGGCAGCTGAGGCCAGTGTGCAACTGACCAAGAGTGGGGAGTCCCCCCCCCCAGAAAGCCAAGTCTTACCTGGGGCTGTTGCTACTGCCACCACTGCTGCGTTCCTCCTCACCTTCCTCCTCCTAGCAGTCCTCCTCCTCATTGTCCTCTTTCTTCTCCTCCACCTTGCAGTCACTCCCACTGCTCAAGAAGAACAGCTTCTGGTGGCAGTAGCACAGCCCTGTGGGCAGCAGCACCAATCCTCTGCAAGTATGGGGCACTTTCACTATATTTTGGGTTCCAGAAAGGGCTTCTCTTGGGCCTAAATTAGGCAAGATGGGCTGCAAAATGTGGTGGAAATGTCCTCCAAACCCACTAAGGTATATGGAAGGACATTCTAGTGTGTGTGTGTGTGTGTGTGTGTGTGCGTGTGCGCGCACATGTGTACCCTGGGGTACCTGTGGCCTACAGTCTGCACTTTGCCCTCCCTTGACTGATACTAATCTGAAAATTGCATAACTACTTTTTCCGTGAGTTTGCACCAGGACAAAAAATATACAGTATGTTTGGCTGGCAGGCAGTACCAAACAGTCTCCATTGCTCCTAAAATGTTTCATATGTAGTAAAAAGTTATGCCTGATATTTTCTGCCAACCTGCTTTCTAATATTTTCTCTGTGTGTTCATGAAAAAGCCCATTACAACAAAACTATTAACCTTTTCATCCCCATGCAGTATAAGCAGAACCGTATAAACAGAATGCACTATCACCGCTTTCCATTTATATGTACTTACAGACTATGCTGTATAAGAACTCCTAATCAAGTGCTGGCATTGATATAGCCCTCATCCATGTTGCCAGAATTACATGAGCAGACCTTAGCTGCCTTCTTAAAATGACCTTACAGCTTAGAAATGTTCCCCATAGTAGTTGCTACTTTTCAAATATTAGAACATATTAATTTGGTGTAGTATATGAACAGAGGTGTGCCTTTTATAGATTCAGGCACATGCATCAGAGATGCAATTTCCTGGTCACATCCAGAACAAATCATAGTAATAACTCAAAGAGTTTCAGCCCAAAGAAATGGTCTGAAATGAAAGAGCATCAACAAAGAATTTGTTACTATGGCCCCAGAAGAGAGCTCCATCATGCCTGAGCCCAGAAGCAGATGAAAATCCCTCTCTCCATCCCAACTGCCACTGCCCTGGCCTCAGAGGGAGAGAAGAAGAGGCAGGCATGGCTCCATCATACCTGAGCCCAGAAGGAGATGAAAGGCCCTCCCTCCATCCAAACTGCCACCACCTTGGCCTTGGAGGGAGAGAAGAAGAGGCAGTTTCTGCTGAACTTAGTCCCCCCCCCCCGCCCCATCCTGTCCCATCCCACCCCAGTATTCTCCTTCCTATTTAGATTATAAAATGGATGGCAAGAAATTGTCAGATTATCAATTTGCAAACTGTTCTGAGAGCCTTTGTGGCTAATGACTAAATAAATAAATAACATGAGGGAAGAGTCAGGGGTGAAACAGACTGCCCCAAAGGGGCAGCTTCAAGGTGCCCCCACCAAACCCAGATTGGGGCCGCAGGAAGAACACGCTATGGCACTGAATCTGGCCCAAATAGGAGCGGAAAAAATACACTCCTATTTGGGGTGGATTTAGGCCATCCCACTGCAGCCAGCTTCTGGGTGGCTTCTGGGTGTGTGGCATCTAAATCCCAGGCCCCCAAGACACCCTGAAGTCACCCTCCTCTAAACAGATGGGTGGCTTCCAGGCTTCTTGGGGGCATGTTGTGTTTAAGCACCATGCCCCCATGCCACCTGAAAGGCGGCTTTACCAGACCATCTGTTTTAGTCCTTAGTCAGTAGTAAGTGAAGCATTTGAATACTGAAAACAACAATACAGAACTTTACTTTAGGGTATCTTTGAACATAGAGATATATTATTTGTATGTATATTAATCTTCTTGAAAGCCAGAATGTCTCCAAATGTTTAATTTCCTTGACAATTGTAGGGTAGAAGTTTTTTAAAAATGTGTGATGATGCTTTCTCTGATGTTCTGCTTTGTTCTGATCTTTTGACACAGTGAATTTTCCAAGAAAACTCATTGAACTGGTTTATGGTAAAGAACACTTTTACATGGGAAGCAGGAAGGTACAGGACATGGACAAAGAATGGAAATGAAAGCAAGGAAAGGGAAATTGCTCAGATTTCTTTTGTAGCATCTGCCTTTGCAAAATGAAACTGTAAAAAAGTTAAACAGACTGTCTCATCCAAGCTAATATACTTTGTTATGTACATTTGCACTATTAATGCTGGAATCTTAAAACTGTGAAATAGGGACAATAATTTCTGTAACACTGACTTTGGTGATTTAAAAATCTGTATGATTATTAAGTTTGTTGCAAGTTATACAATATTTGCGTTCCAATATTATCCAAAATAGAAATTATTCTTTGAAAAATTATTATGACATGTACTTTTTTGCACCAAGGATGATGTCATGATAAGCATTTTATACTACAGAGTTAATAGATACAGATTTTAGGAAAGAGTGAGCTAGATCTCATTGAAATGTTTATGATTTTTTGGCTCCTCACAATGTTTTCTCTCAGAAGACCCATCTCACTTCACTGTTTCTTATTTTCCACCTGTGTTGCCTCTAGCTATTTCATGTGTGCTCTGACTCTTACTCCCAAGGACAATGCTTATGTCATTACTACATTTATGAAACTATCCAAATTTTAGTTGGTTGGCTAAGGATTTTCCCCCAAATTCAAACTGCTCACGCCATTAATCAAGCATTTATTACAATCATGTTCTTTTTTTTTCATAGAAAATATTGCATGAACCAAATATTTCCGGAATTGTCACTGTAACAAATAATCAGTTTACTTCCAGACAGTTATAAGCCACAATCCTGTGCTTATTTAGGTATGCAGTATGCAATATCATGTGCTGTATTGATTTTGTATGTTTGATTTGTGAGGACAACAGTTATACATGATCTGTTTATTGAATGTACCTGCATTAATTTTGCACAGTTACACCTAAGGGTACCAGTCATGTATATAGAGTATTAGTGATTCAATTAGACTGTTTAATACAGTATCTACAGACTTATATATATATGTCTAGGTACAGGTATAGTCTTAAATTTACTCTGAGATAATATATGCTGGAGTCTAGCTAGTGCACACCAGATTATGACTGCACAATCATGTTTTCAGAAATATATGCTGTCTAGAAGTGGGCATTAGCCAAAAAAAGTTTTGACATACTTGGATGTACACATCTTGGGCTCATCTGAAAGCATGACAAGCCAGTATGTGCAAGGCAAGTAAAAGAAGCACTCAAAAGTTTCTTTATGAAAGCTGACAACTTGCTGAGAAGTTATGAAGACACTAGAGAACTTTTCTTGTTGTTCCTATATAACTCCAAGCAAGATCCCATATGGAACAATAGTGCTCACAGCTTTGTAGATAACATTTTATATTTTAAATATTTAGGGTGCTATTCAAAAGCTAGGTATTGTCAGTAAGCACAAGCTTTGCTGTATCCCACCCCACCCCCAGTTTGCTATTTATGTCCAAATGTAGTCTATTAGAATCAAATGATTCCATACCTTTCAACTGACCCAATTTGGCAGGAACAGTCCTGATGCATCCCTGTCATCCCAGTTTTAAAGTTGCTTTTAAAATATCTGTTTCTCTCTCCTCTCACTTTCCCCCATGTCCTCATCTTATTTCAGTTGCTGCAAAACAGAGTTAAAGTGCAAAAGAAAAAAAGGGGAAAAGGGGGGAAAAAAGAAAAAGAAAGAAAAAGAAAAAGTTTCCACTCAATTATTTCAGTGGGGAGGAGAGGCAAGGGTGGAGAGCATCCTGCCCTTCATAGTAGGCTCAGGCAAAAGCAAACTGCTGTAGCATTTCCTAGCTTGTGTGTTCTTCCCCATTAATAACATTTATCATCTGTTCTGCTTTTCATCTCTGAAATGTTGGAGGGCATGTGATCATATGCATGACTACAGAAAAACAAGTCCCACGAATGCAGTGAGAGTTACCATCGACAATGAAGAAAAGGCAAGCATAGTGTTGTAAGCTTTGTGTGAATTATATATATTGCTAAAAAAAAGTGGGATGGAATTCCAAGCTTTGTGCTACATAAGGACCTAATTATAAAGGTCCATTTTTACTGCCTCTATGACTATTCAGTACTTCCACATTTAATAACACAGGTATATTCAGAAACTCAGGATCAGGGTATGGGGATTCTCTATACAGCTGTTTTCAGACACAGACTACTGTATTCACTTTAGTAGTGAGAGGACCCATCAAGCAAGTATGTATTACCTTTGAGGAATGTCCCAGTGGAAACTCTGGAATTTTTCCAAATTTAAAGCTGTGTTCCAGGTATCAAGAATGGTAAGGAATATTGCACTTTGAAGCTAAAGAAGCAGGTGAAAGCACTATCAGCATCAGGGGAAGCAACAAAGTGAGATAGGGCAATGGCAGAAAGATAACTTGGCAAAGGCTTGATATTCTACAAAACAAACTGTCTGGAAGAATTGTGTGCCTCTCAAAAACTCATTATAAAAGTCAGCCAGTTTCTTCCACTGCCATAATCAATGGGGATCAAGCATTATATTAAAAATCACCTGTTTGGATCAGTGGTAGCTGCTTGCTGTTTCCTGCTATGACCTTTCCTTCTGTGACATTTTGACAACTTTTAGAGCCAAATGCAATCAAACTGCATGATAATTAATGAGAGATGAGCAGCTGGGTTATATGAGGGCACATCTCTGCAGCTGGGAGAAGGGAAGCTTAAGTATGTTATTTACATAGCTGCTCCCCATGGTGCAGAAGAACTGCTTAGAAAACCTTGAACTTATTTTAAAGACTATAAATCTCCCATGGCATGTTTTCTTTGCTCAAACTGCATTTTTTTCCTGAAATATCTCAAAAGCTTCAGGCTTGAGTTAATGGGAAAACCCCTGGACATAATGGCAGATGAAAATAGATGTTATGCCTATTTTTAGCGCTTGATGTAAATGTGCTTATCATGCAGAAAGCACTTGCTCTGCTGTGCCATAAATGGTTTGTTTAAACTGGATCTCCATCTCATGTCAATAAGAAACCGGAGTCATACTTGCATCTGAAGGCTGGCAAACACCAGGGCACAACACATCCTGATGCAGTCTATACTTATTTCTTTTCCCCCTTTTTCTCTCCAGATTTCATTATACTGGAGCCTAAATAGAAATGTTCCTCTGGAGTCTTCCAGTCTCAGTAGCCATAGAAACCAGCTATTTCTATCTATTTTGCATGATATCAATAAATGACTTTTTCTATATTGGGTAGACAGGTCAACTCAGCTTCCTGCAAAGTAGATGTCCTTAATAAGCCATGCATACTGATTGTATTATATTTTACATCAAGGAGGGACAAATGATGATTTATACACATGGAATGAAATCTGCTACATAGATTATTTGTGTGCTATTAAGTACCCCTGAGAGATATAAATATTTGTGAGGATTTTTTAGAACAGACCCTTTGTAGTACTGATTATATTAAAATATATATTCAGAGCCAGGTGATGGTGACAATGTTTCATTAATATATGAGCTATCTTGTTTCCTGAAATGGCTGCTTTTTTTTAAAAAAAAGGATATTCCACTATATTTTTAAACAAATACAGAAATTGCTATTGCAAATGCAACTGTAACATTAAACAACACTACCCAATAATATTGTTATTATTTTATGGGATCCTGCTTGTCCTTGCTAAGGAAGCTTTTTTATAAAATAAGATAAAGAATCAAATTTATATGGTCAATAATCAAGTGCACTTTACAAGGAGAAATATAATTGTAATTTAGGATTCTTCCCCTAGGGGACTGTTCAGTAGTATTATCTTTCAGGATTAATCAGTTCACACTCCTGCACTGGAAGGGTTGTGATAAATCTGTCATATCTATGTGATATTCTAACTCTTATCCAAGTTATCTACTTTGCAGAGATGAAGAAACTGAAATATATGTAACAGATATTTATTAAAATCCTATACAACAGGTACTTTATTGTTTTAATCCTTGAGTTGTCTGGTTTCACTATGTACTTCCCACTGTGACTTTAGAACTTTTGTAGCTCTGTAAGTCCATTTGTGAAATTTGTAAATGTACTGTATCTATCTGTAAATCTGTTTCTATAACTCTCTGATTATCTGAATGCTTTAAGTAACTCCGGACCCTTTTCAGCAAACTGGCACTACACTGAATAGCATATCCAAACAAAAGCTCCCAAATTATATATGACCATATAATTATAGAAGCCTTGTGATGGGAGCAAACATTTATGGAAAAAATGGTGCTAAACAAGTGAATATTCTTGAATTATATGTGATATTTTTAAGGACATTTGTATTCAAGTGAGGTTCATCGGTGTCATGCTGGGCAATGTGAAGATAACCTTGTGAAACTAAATCACTAGATCTATATATCCTGAAACCCTTTGCAGAGGTAAAGCAGAGCACCATTCACTTTATTACTGAAAACCAAGTCTGCCGAGTATGTTCTGTACATTCCAATGTTTCTCAGTGCTAGTGGAGCAGAGCATCTTACAATCAAATCAGGAAAACTCTTATGGTATAGCTGACTTTCTTTCAGCCTTTAACAGATACCTTTGGGTGGTAAATACATGGAGCCCAAAAGACTTTTGCTGTAACAAGATGATTTACAAGGTTGTGTTATAAATTATAGATGCCCGTCATGTCTGTATCTTCCACTGAAATACTTACCTATTGATTGGTCTCCTGGCTGATTAATTCCCTGTTCTGCCTGATGCTAGTTTTGGAACCAGCTAAATCGCTTGACTTCAGTTCCTTCCTTTGTTTGTTTTTTCAGATCTATGCACTTGCAATAAGCACTTTTTTTGCTGTTACTGTGAAAGCATGCTAAAGAGAGCAAAAATGTTAACTGCAGTAATAAATAGACTTTATTATTACGTCTCTTCAGTCTACAAATTGCATCTGCCACCTTGCTGCTTTGTTTATTGTTGAAACCAATGAGCTGAAATATCAGCTACACCCCTAACTTGAACAACCACATATTTAAACAATTGAAAGTAAAGTAAAGGTATCACTTGTCATCTATGATCAGATATAGAATGTAAAAGAACGGTTGAAATAGAAACATAGCTGATGTCATGGTGGAGAAAACTCAGCAGTCCAATCTCCTTTTCAAGTCTTCTGTCAAATGAAAACAACACAGGGATTTTTAAAAATCCTATAAAATTTCTATTTTATATTGTTCCCAGATCACTCAGCTCACCTGCCCAACTCCTCTGTGTAGTAGGGTTTCATTTACACAACTTGGTCCAATTCACACAACCCTGACAACAAAGATGGACCATGATATTTGGGCAACTGAAGCAGAAAACACAAACAACACCTTCCATGGTAACAAACCATGTAACGTATAGATTACTATATTTTAAAGGTATCTCCAGATGTGTTCCATAATGGCGTGCTAGTAGTGCCTCCAGTGTAAAAAGGGTATAAATGGAATGCAAAAGACCAGCTATATTCCAGTCGATGTATAAAAATAGCCATCTGTATATACTGTCATACTTTGGATTTCCAATAAGGAGTGAGGAAAAATTCCTGCCAAAAGTTCTGAAGAGCTGCTGTCAGTTTATTTTAGATAATATTGATTTGTTTATGGCATTGATTTATCACCTCTCGACCCACTATGACCCCTGAGATGATGCACAATGAGTAAAAAACCAACAACTTTAAAACATTAAATAAATAACTAAAAACAATTACCTAAATACATTAAATAAATGACTAAAAAACAAATATTAGCAACAGTATCTAATAGTGGATGCTACTGGATTAGATGGCATTCATGGAAGCTTCATTTCTAATTACTAATACAGTATAGCAGGGATTGGGTGGAGATGTTGCACCTCTGGTGAAAACAGTCCTCTTCTGGAAGCTGTCTTATACTGATTCAAACCAGGAGTTCATCCAGCCAGTATTTCAACACCAATTGAAATGGCTTTCTACGGTTTCAGAGAAGACTCTTTCCAAGGTCTACTTGAAGATGATTGAGAATGACATCTTTTACATTCCAGCTATGGTCCCTCTAGCATTCCGCCCCCTCAAAAACCAGACACAGTTTTGAGGTGTGTGAGTACATTAATATTTCCTGTGACCATCACTCGGCATCCTGTTTCTAAATTGCAATATTCTTCTCATACTTTTGCAACAACAAAACAGAACACAAGGCTACATAGTGTAGAGTAGCCATAGTTTGGGCTGGGGGTCACCTGGAGAGCATCCAGATCAAGCTTTTCCTTCTTCCTGAGATGTATCAAAATGCGTACCTTGGTATTTGTTTTTTGTGTAAGAAGATATGTGTACCTTGATATGTGTCTTTTGTGTAAGCAGATAATTGTCAAACATGTCCTTTAGAAAAAGTAAAATCTTGTGGATGGGACACAGCTGCAGTTAAGGAAGAAAAACAACAACAACACTACTTTCCCTGTAGTCCTAATAGTGAGTAGCCCAGCAGAAATTCTGCTGGAGTGGATGTGGAGGTGTGGAGTTTCCAATTTATTATTATGTGCAACAAGAGTAGACAGTAACACGCTGTATCTCCTCAGGATTCTTTGCTACATAGAGGCTCCCTCCACCATGCGCACCCTAGTCATTCTTGGTTGTGTATCTTCAAGTCATTTCCAGCTTATGGCAACCCTAAGGAAATCTACTGTAGGGTTTTCTTGGCAAGATTTGTCCACAGGAGGTTTGCTGTTGCCTTCCCCAGAGGCTGACAGAATGTGACTGCCCCAAAGTCACCCCATGAGTTTTCATGTCTTAGCAGAGATTCAAACCCTGGTCTCCCAGAGTCCTAGTCCAATATTCAAACCTCTATACTACAAGAGCTCTCATCCCATCCCCAAAGAGGCTCACTTTGCTAACACATATTAATGCCAGGCCAGTCCCACAACATGAGAGAAAAAGGAACAGGTTCTTCATTGTGACTGGAATGCTCATCCCATAACAAAATCTTTTAAAAGCTTTCAGGTTGCATTTGTGGTTTGCATTGTTCCTCCATGTTTTTCTTTTGGTATGCTCCACCAACCACACAGCTTTGCTCAGAATAACCTCTACAGAGCCAGCCCCTAAAATAACGGATCTGAGGAATGGTCCTTCACGGAAATCCTGAAGTCTGCTTTAGAGACATAGTAACAACAACACTCTAAACAATTTGAAATTTAAAAAGCCAGCACAGTGGACTGTTTAGAGCACAGGAGCAGGAGATGAAGAACTGGGTTAAAATGCCCACTCCTCAATGAGGGTCTAATCTGCACTGCAGGGATAATGGAGCTTGATATCACTTAAAATGCCATGGGTCCCTGCTACGGAATTCTAAGATTTGTAGTTTTGTGAGATATTTAGCCTTCTCTGTCAGAGAGCTCTGGTGTCACAACAACTGGCAAATCCCATAATGCCACAGGATGAGCCATGGCAGTTAAAGTGGTGTCAAACTGCATTATTTCTGCAGTGCAGATAAGACTGATATTAACTGGATGACCTTAGTATGGTCACTATTCCCTGGCCTAACCCACTCTACAGACTTGTCGTAAGGATTAAAAAAGGGAGGAGGATCACGGATACTCCTTTTTGCTCTTCGGAAAAAAGTGGGACAGAAATTAGAAGTAAGACATGGAACAAAAATGTTATTGGAGCTGAACCTCCATAAATAATGGCTGAGATAACACTTCAGTCTGAAATAAAATATGTAGAAGCCATGATTTCAATTAAACTTCCACACTAGGATTTGTAGGACTGCATCTTTGTTCGCTCATCTAGCTTCTTAATATAAAGCAATTTTCATAGCTCTTTGGTCCAGTGTTTTAAATGTTTTAATTTTAAAGCAGCCAGTCAGTAGCAGGCTGTCCTCAATTTAAAAACAACTATTTTGACAATTTTGATCCAAATATGTGAAATACATGATTATATGTTTTGCTTTTTTCATTCTGCACTGCCTGAAGCTATATGAGCTGAGAACAGAGCAAGCTAAGAAAAGAAAAAGATGAGATAGTGCCATCTGCAGGGCTTTTCCTTACCTCTTTGGAAACCTTATTTCATGCAGCCATGCTGGCCACAAAACCACCAGGGTAATCCTTGGACAACACTGGCTCTTCTTTGGCTTGGTAATGCAGATGAGCACCACCTCCTACAGCTGGACACGACTTGACAACCTTGTCAGAAGGGAAACCTTTACCTTTACTTTTACCAAAGTTAGTTAATACCAGGGTTAGCATCTTTAATTAAGTATTTAATTTAATTTAGTATCAGCCCTGGTGGCGCAGTGGTTAAATGCCTGTACTGCAGCCACTCACTCAAAACCACAAGGTGGCAAGTTCAAGACCAGCAAAGGGCTGAAGCTCGACTCAGGCTTGCATCCTTCCGAGGTCGCTAAAATGAGTACCCAGATTGTTGGGGGGCAAATAGCTTACAATTGTAAACCGCTTAGACACTCATTAAGGGTATGAAGCGGTATATAAATGAAGCTGTTTGTTTGTTTGTTTGTTGTTTAATTAATTAACCAGATAGATTAATTGGTTTAGTTTAATTTATATCTTGCTTTCCCATGGGATATGCCCAAAGAGACTTTTGCATTCATAAGAATGCAAATTTCCAAAAAGCAAACGTTGATTTTGCCATTTTATATAAGGGGCATCATTTTATTATCCATTGTATTTAATGGGACTTCAACATCCATGGATTTTGGTATCCACGTGGGGTCCTGGAGCCAAAACCTAGCGGATGCCAAGGGCTCACTGTAATTGACTAAAATATCCATTCCTAATTAATTGGGAAACACTTTTTAAATTTCAATCAATTCTTTAAATGCAAGTACTTGGAAACTGTAGCAGAACAGGAGTTCATCGGAAAATCACACACAAAGGAGCCATTCTTGATCAAATGATACCTGTCTAATATATATGCACACCTAAATAGAACCCTTTAAGTATGTTTTCCCCTTTAAACCATTGTCTCATGCAAAATCATATTGGTTTAATGCAATAAAGGGATTATGGATTCTTAATTGGATGGCAGGCCTTAACACAATTTACACACTGATCCTATGCCAGCAGTGTCCACTTTGTTACAGCTGTCTTATAAGGCAGCTCTCCTATGTAGTTAGGTGTGCTAAAATGTACATCGATTACAATGGGCTAAGATGTGCCTAAGTCTAAAACAGTTTACACATACTGTATGCACAGGATTTCAAAGACTGTAGTCCTATCCTTACAGTACAATACATCTGAAGAAATGGACTCTAGTCCATTTCCTGCATGGCAAGGGTTGGACTGGATAGCCCTTGTGGTCTCTTCCAATTACATGATTCTACTCCATGAAAAATTCATGTAATTAGTCTTCATGTTGGTAGAAGACTCTTTGTTTACCTCATTGGAGTCTCACTGAAATCAAAAAAATTATCCCTTAATTCTAATTACCATATACTCATGTACAAGTTGACCTCATGTATAAGTTAAACGAGAGTTTTAGGGTCAAAATCATGGATTTTGATATGATCCATGGATAAATCGAGAGTAAAACTAAGGGGGCTATGAGAAAGGATGTAAAGACACCACTTCCTTCCCTCCTTTTCCGGAACTAACACCACTTTCCTGGTGCTGGAGGAGAAAGTTTTAACATCGGATCAGGAAGGGAAAGAAGTGGATTTAAATGAGGGGTTTGGTGGGAAAAGAAGCCTTTCACTTTGGACCGGGAAGGGGATCACCTTTTTCACACACACACACACACATACCCTCCAGCATGGCAGCTCTTTCAAAAATCCCTGCTGAGGCACATGGGGTAGGGCTTCTTTCAAGACCTTTCTAAGCTGTATTACTGTATTGACCCATATATACGTTGACCCAGGATTTTAGGGTCAATTTTGGGCATAAATTTCTCAACTTATTATTGAGTAGATATGGTAAATATGCATAAGCTGAGATGTAAGCTCTCCTTATACCACTATAGGCATACCTCACTTCAAAAAGCCTGACAAAGAAGCATCTTTTCACAAAATCTCTTTATACCCCCAGCCCCTACTCATCCTCTGTCTACCTGGATGTTTTCAGCAGCATCAGCTTTGGGAGAATATATGTTTGGTCACCAAGATGAAAATAGATAGAAAAGTGGAGCCAGGTAAAAAAAAAGCTCACCCCTGGTTGCATTTTGTAAGTAACCTTCAAGAAGTGTCCAGAAGGTTCAAAATTATTTTGTTTACTTATGCAAAATGATTTTGTTTACTTTGTTTAGTTTCATAGGCCTGGCTGTTTCATTTTGCGCATGTGCATAATTTTAAATAAACAACTTGCTGAAACATGTTTGCCTCTTGATACCAAATTTTCTGTTAAAGAAGTGATGTCCAGGAACGCAACTAATTTGTTAACTGAGGTGCGCCTGTACTGTATTTTCAGAGTAGTAAAATTATGTAAATGGCTGACTCTCCTACTGTCATCTTCGTCATCGAGACTGTTGTTGTGGTGTGACTCCAAGTCTTTTATGACCCATGATGAATCCTAAGACGAAACCATCACAGGGCTTTCCTGAAAAGATTTGTTCAAAGTTTGCCATTGCCAACCTCTGAGGCTGAAAGTGTGAGACTTGCCCAAGGTCACCCAGCAGGTTTAATATGGCAGAGCTGGAATTTGAACCTTGGTCTCCGAAGTCCTAATCCAATGCTCAAACCACTGCATCATGCCGGCTGCTCATTATAGAGACTATCAGACTGGAAAGTGGATATACACTCATCCCTCCATATTTATGGCTTTGATATTTGCAGATTTGATTATTCTCGGATTTGATTAATATGTTCTCTCTAGGAATATCTAGGTCCTCCAGTGCAACTCTATGGTCAACTTTAACTAAAAGTTGCACTGAAAGACCTAGAGATTTCTACTCTCCTAGGCCTTTGTAGCTCCTCCGGCGCAGTTCTATGGTCAATGTCTGTTAGACGCTGACCACAGAGTTGCACTGGAGGACCTAGAGATTCGTAGAGAGGTGTCCTCTCGGATAAAAACGTGGTGGTTTTTTTATTTGTGGTTTTCCCCATTCACGGGGGTCTTGTGCCCCTAACCCTTGTGAATATGGAGGGACAGGTGTACTCAGTTGTTGTTACTGTTGTGCGCCTTCAAGTCATTTCCAACTTATGGTGACCCTACCACAGGGTTTTCTTGGCAGGTTTCTTCTGGCAACTTCCTACCAAAAAACAACAACCCTAAAACCATATGTTTGTGTGTTTTTCAGGCCGTGTGGCCGTGTTCTGGAAGAGTTTATTCCTGACGTTTCGCCGGCATCTGTGGCTCGCAGTCGCGAGCCACAGATGCCGGCGAAACGTCAGGAATAAACTCTTCCAGAACACGGCCACACGGCCTGAAAAACACACCAAAAAACCTATGGATTCCGGCCGCAAAAACCTTTGACTTCACAAACCCTAAAACACAACTTCACAAATAAACTAAATTTCATTTATTATGATTCATCGTGCATCGCATATTCAGCACCGCCACCACTGACTTCATCTCTGGCCCATCTAAACCTGAAATGTGTGGATCAGAAGTTGACCGCGATATGAAAAATTCCTATATAAATATTAATACGAATACACACAAACACATACAAAATTGAGTTTTTGGGCACTTTATAACAGCTTTAAGGCAGCAGGTTTTTCATGGAAATGTAAAAGGGAGGAGGAGGAGAGGGACAGGAGGAATTCAAAACTGTCCTCCATTTTGAGCCGGCCAAGAGAAACATGTTTTGTTTTGTTTTTTACATTTATGTCAGTGTTGTTAGTTTTTATTTCTGTCATGTGAATGTCTTCCATTTAACTTATAACTTATAATTATTATTCTTGTTGCTGAGGTATGTTGAAGGCCAGAGAGATGAGTGAAGGGGTAAAGAGACATCCCCCAGAAAAGTGGTGGAGATGGTACTTTCCATCCATAATAACAAGCCTTTATTTACTACTTCACACTATTCTTTCCCTGTAGGCCCCGCCCGCGAGTGGCGTGGCCTCCTCCGTGATTGGCTGGCTGGACACGAATGGGCTGTCACTCAAAACGACGGTTTGAAAGCAACCCGGGAGGGCAGGCGAGTGAGTTTACCTCACGCTCTTCAAATCCATGTAGGCTCCGCCCAGGAGGGGGGCGTGGTATCTATGGGGATTGGTTGGCAGGACACGAAGGGGCTGTCCCTTATTAAAAGACAGTTTGAAGGCGAGTGAGTTTACCTCACTCCCCTTCTTATCTGTGTAGGCTCCGCCCACGAGGGGGCGTGGTCTCTAGGGTGGTTGGCTGGCTGTACACGAAGGGGGTGTCACTCAAAAGGAAGGGCAGGCGAGGGAGTTTACGTCACGCACGCCCTTCATATCCCTGTAGGCTCCGCCCACAAGGGGTGTGATCTCCATGGTGGTTGGCTGGCTGTACACGAAGGAGCTGTCACTCAAAATGACGGTTCGAAAGCAACCATAAGGCGCATGCGTGAAGAAAAGGCTTAGCAGCACAGCCGCAGAGTCTTGAGGCTTAGCTTCCAAGCGGCTTCTCGAGGACCTCGTGGCGCAACGGTAGCGCGTCTGACTCCAGATCAGAAGGCTGCGTGTTCGAATCACGTCGGGGTCACGAAAATCCTTTCCAATGGGGGAGGGATTTATTTTACACCATAAATTAAAGAGATTAAGAATACAAGAGAATCGAAGGTTTTTAGGCTTCCCAAATAAGCCACTGTCTACTGTATATGCATCTGAGGAAGTAGACTGAAGCCTAGGAAAGCTCAGGCTGTGCCAACTTCTTTCACTGAGTCTCAAAGGTGCTACAAGACCTCTCTCTCCTTGCTGATTCTACATATTAATATATATATCTTTGAAACAAGGTCATGGTTACACACACTTTAAAAGCCAGGTAATACACGCGTCACGTGTGAGCGAGGAGACACGTAACAAAGGGGTCGCCAAGTAGAGTCAGGACCAACCCACGCTAAGTTAAAAGCCAAGACCCAGGAACACCACCAGGAGGAGGAGGAGAGGGCGGCGGTGGAGGAACACAGCCTCCAAGTTTGGAGGACGACGCTCTCTTGGGCTGGATATAAATAATGGGGAGAGAACGAGGGAGGAGGTATGGAGCGGATCTAGTGAGAGGATGGGTGTTTCAGTAAGAGAGACTGACTGAAACAAGTTGGCAGCGTGAGAGTTCTAAGGCTGCATCCACACTGGAGAAATAACCCGGTTTGGGAGCGCTTTAACTCGTTGTCTGACTCACTGCTATGGAATTCTGGGAGTTGGAGTTTGTTGTGGGGCCCAGAGCGGAGCTCCGCTCCGCTCTGGGCCCACAACAAACTCCAACTCCCAGAATTCCATAGCAAGTGAGCCAGACGAGTTAAAGCGCTCCCAAACCGGGTTATTTCTCCAGTGTGGATGCAGTCCTAAAGTCCAACACACACACACACACACACTGCAGAAATGTATAATGATCCACTTCGAGACCGTTTTCATAGCCCCCTGGCTCGGTGGTAGGGAGATCTGGGAATTGTAGTTTGTTGTGGCACCACCAGAGCTCTCTCTCTCTCTGACAGAGAAGGCTAAATGCCTCACAAAACTACACAATGCCTTACAATGCTAAATGCCTCACAAAACTATACAATGGCTCACAAGGCTAAATGCCTCTCAGAACTACACAATGCCTCACAAGGCTAAATGCCTCACGAAACTACACAATGCCTCACAAAACTACACAATGTCACAAAACTACACAGTGCCTCACAAGGCTAAATGCCTCACAAAACTACACTGTGACTCACAAGGCTAAATGCCTCGCAAAACGAATGCCTCACAAAACTACACAATGCCTCACAAAGCTAAATGCCTCACAAGGCTAAATGCCTCACAAAACTAAATTTTTTATCCACAAATTCAAGCATCCACGGCTTGAAAATATTTTTTAAAAGTGTAAATCCCAAATAGCAAACCTTGATTTTGCCATTTTATATATGAGCTACCATTTTACTATGCCATTGTTTTTAATGGGACTTGAGGATCCACTGATTTTGTTATCCATGGGGGATCCTGGAACCAAACCCCAGTGGATAACAAGGGCCCACTATATGTATGTGCGTATGTGTGGAGAGAAGGCTGTAAAATGTAGTTTGGGAAGATGATCTCTCTGCATGTAATTCAGGTGACATGGGGAGTTCAAACAAGCTGATTTTCCCCCCAGTGCTAGCAATATTGTAATACAAGCAGTATATACTGGTTGATCCAGCATGGCGTTGCGTTTTGAGTGTTGGATTCAGCACCACTGTTTGAATCTCTGCTCAGCCATGAAACGCCTGGTCAAGTCACCCTTTCTTAGCCTTAGGCAATGGCAAACTTTCTCTGGCTAAATCTTGCCAAGAAAACCGGGTTGCCAGATAATAAACTATCCTAGTTGCTAACGATCAGTTAACTGCACTGACAGTTTGTGCCAGTTCTACACACAGTGTACCATCTTGCTTGCGTCCTTGTCCAAGGACTATTTTTGAAAAGGCAAGGCATGGATAGTTGTAAAGGGTTGGCTGGCAGAGAAGTAACTCTTTGTGGGCAGTAGTGGATTCTCTCTCCTAAAGTCCCTGTTCCAAAACACTGGTTTCAAGTCAACTTCAACCTATGGCAACCCTGTGATTGAGAGACCACCAAGTCACTCTATCCTCAGCTGCCCTGCTCATCTTCTGCAGATTCATGACTGTGGTTTCTTTGATTGAGTCTATCAATCTGGAATGTGGTCTTTCTCTTTTCCTATTGTCTGCTACTTTACCAAGCACTATAGTCTTTTGTAGTGAGTCCTTTCTTCTTGTGATGCATTTAGCCCTCTACATCCACTGATTTATTATTCACGGATTCAAACATCCATAGCTTGAAAATATTTTTTAAAATATCTACATTCCAAAAACCAAACCTTGATTTTTTTAAAAAATTATTTTATATAAGGGACACCATTTTGCCGAGTTACTGTATTTAATGGGACTTGAACATGCACAGATCTTACTATCCATGGGGCAGGGGCTAGAACCAAACCCCAGCAGGTGCCTAGGACCCACAGTGTGGTTAAAAACCAATGACCTCAGTCATCTTTGCTTCCAGGGAGAGTTAGGGCCTGATCTGTTCTAGGACCCATTTATTTGTCTTTTTAGCTGTTTTTAGCTATCCTCAGAACAGTTCATTTTCTTCCTATCAGCTTTCTTCACTGTCCAGCTGTCACAACCATCCACAGAAATGGGAAACACATACCATATATAATTGTGTACAAGTCGATCTCATGTAAAAGCTGAGGGAAGGTTTCAGGGTCAAAATCACGGTTTTTGATATGATCCATGAATAAATCAAGGGTAAAACTTAGGGGGATATAACAAAGGATCCAAAGGGGGAAAACATCTGCCCTCCTTCTCCAATTCTGGACTTCTCCCATCACTTCTCAGGTGCTGGAGGAGAGGCTTTGAAATCAGTTTGGGAAGGGAAAGAAGTGGAGTTAAATTGGGTGTTTGTTCGATGTGGGGGAGAAGGCTTTAAAACTGGATTAGGAAAGGAATCATGTGTTTCACACATGCATGCATGCACACACACTCCTACCTTGGCAGCTCAAGTCATGAGGCACAAAGAGTGGGGCATCGGGTGGTGCTTCGTTTAGGACTTTTTTAAGCAGTATATTACTGTAATAAGTTGATCTGGGATTGTAGGGTTAATTTTTGGGCATAAATTGCTTAATTTATAGTCAAGTATATATGAAAACCTCAGCAAATCCAAAAGTTGTAATAGTATGAACCTCTCATACACATTCGTTTCCTGACATTATTTATTTGTTTGTTTTTAAACTTTCTCTGCAGCACTGAAATACAATATAAATCTGCAGCCATCAACCATATTTCTAAAATCAATGTATGTTTTATAAACCACTCTTAAAAGCTCATGCTTGAATTTTATTTTTAAATTGCCACAAGATTTTTATTTATTTACTGCAATAGACCACTTTGTTGTTTTGTGTCATCATGTCAGCTCTGTCTTGTGGCAACCCTATGAATAAGATCTTTGGATCATAGCTGGAGATGGGGGGCAGCAGTACAGAAAAGAAGGAAGATGGGTTTGGTTTCAACTTGCAAATTCCTTACTCTAGTACAGGAGTGGGCAAGACCTCCAAGAAACCCTGCTATGAACAAATCTGTTCAAGCTGAGACAGTCAATTCAGCTGCAATGTGGTCTTCCACTTTTCCTTCTACCTTCAATGTTACTGAGTTTTATTGGCTTTTCCAGTGAATTGTGTCATCTCGTGATATGTCCAAACTGCTATAGCCTCAGTTTAGTCGTTTTGGTTTCCAGTTAGAACGCAGTCTTGATTTGCTCTCGGATACATTGATTTGTCTTTTGGAGGTATCCATGGTATCTGCAAAACTCTTGTCTAGCACCATAGTTCAAATAAGTTGATTTTTTTTTCTTGACAGCTTTCTGTCCAGATGGAAATTTTTGTTTTTCTCTTAAAATACGATAATTTGATTAGATAGACACATAATTTTGATTCTGTTTCAGAAAGAATATGTCACTTTGTAAATAATTTGATGTCCTCTGTTTTTATTAATGATTTGAGGTTACAAACCCTTGTACTGTTCATTTGGTAGTACTAACAAGTCATTTGAAAATCATTCCAACATTTGCAAGAGTCCAGATAAAGCAGTTAAGTTAAATCGAGTGTACTACTCAGATGTAATAGGGATTAATGGAAAACTGCATTAAGACAAAATCTTTAGCCAGTATTATATCTTGTTTCATAGGTTGTATCAGTAGGAGATGGAGAAGGTTACTGTCGATGTGTGCATTAAAAGCAAAGAAAAAGACTCTGTAGGTCAAGCCCCCAAAGATGAGATGGATGTTCAAGATCTGAATGACACTGAGTTACGGGAACAGCTCTCTGTATATGGAATCAATGCTGGACCAATATTACGTAAGCATCATTTTAATAATGATTTGAAATGGTTGGAGGGGGTATAAAGGTCAGCAGAACCCAATATTGTGGGTAAGGGCTAAAATTAAATGTTGCTGGTAGAGAGAAGTGATTTCTGTCTTGGATGAATTGCTTCTCAAAACAAGCTAACTTTGACCATGTGGGTGTAAATGGTTTGAAATGCCTCTTTTCCCCAGGGCAGGATGCTCAGCTCTTGCTGTCGAACATATGCATTTGTTTATTCAGATGCTTAACTTGTCTTATCTTGTGGGCTCAGGGTATTTTGAGGATGTTCCAAAATATACATCTTGTTTAATTAATGTAAACAAGCCATTATATTCACTATGCTAACAACCAAAATAACAGCAACAGGGGAACCCAGATTAGGCATCAAAAAAGTTGTATTCTGTACATTTTCTGTTTGAAGATTACATATTTTATCATAATTTATTTGGTTTCTGCTGGTCTTGTGTGGTCAAGAAACCATCCAGAGTACTGAAGCTTGTTCTTTTGTCTATAAATTGGATTTAGCAGTTGCCATTTATTTCATTAGCACCTTCTTTCATCCTACTTCTTACTTGAAAACTTCTTATTTGAAAAAGTCAGTTATTTTCTCCTCCAACACTCCTTTCCCATCATCATTTCTATCATTATAATTGTGCCACACCACTAAATTGCTGCTCCCATTTGGTCCATAACTGTCTGACAAGGAGAGGTCAGTTTACTTCAAAACGTGGCGTCAGCTAGCTGCTTCTTTTTTCAGTTTGTAAATTATAAAGCGAGACAGTGTGGTGAATGGTTTATGTGTTGAACTAGGCCTCTGGAGACCAGGGTTCAAATTTGAAGTGCTGATTTAGACCTATAAAACCCTTTACTGGGTTGGGTCCAGGTTATTTGACAGACCATATCTCCCTTGATGAGCCCTCTAGAGTGTTGAGATCTTCCGGAGAGACCCTTCTCTGTTCCAACACCTTCTCAGGCTCATTTGGTAGCAACAAGAGAGAGGGCTTTCTCAGTGACTGCTGCCAGGACCTGGAACTCCTTCCCTAGAGAGGCCAGGATGGCCCCATCCTTGCGCTTCTTTTAGTGGCAGATAAAAACATTCTTGTGCCATCAGGTTTTTTTCCAAAATGACAAGGGTTGGGCTTTAAATGCTATTTAGGGTTTAAGATTTGCATGGAGTTTTTAACTTATTTTACATTTGAAAGCATGACTTTTTTAGCTTTTAAAATTGTTTAATTGCTTTTAAAATTTTATAATTATACAGGTTAATGCTATTGTATTGTATTGTTTTTAAATTGCATTACTTTAAATTTGTTGTTTGTCACCTTGAGTCCCTGTAGTAGGAGAAAGGCGGGATATAAGTGAATAATAATAATTAGAATTACTGTATGTGTTATTTTGATGTTTTGAGGAGAGAGTCGGACGTAGAGGCACATAAGATTTCCTCTGGCTCTATGGTTATCAACCATGCTGAGAACATAAAAGTTCCTGAAATTTTAGTGCACTGGGAAATGTTGCAAGCCAAATCTAACAGTTATTATTTTCTGGCCTGTTTGTGTTAGCTTCCACAAGGACTATTTATGAGAACAAGCTGCTGCAGTTGATGAAGCAAGGACCAGACATAGCAGCTGGGGAAAAGAGCGGGCTTGATGATTCTGAAAAAGAAAATGGAAAACAAGGTAAGGATTCAGCAAATGAAATTATCTTTTAAGAATGGTTGTGAATGAGTGGTACATTACACATAATTAGTCATAATTGTTAATCTGTTATCAGATCATTATTAATATTAATAATAATGACTTTATATTACCTTTGGTACAGCAGAAGAAATATACACTTCAGCCATCCTGCAAATCCTTGTGGAACAAGAAAAAACCTGTAGGGTGAAAATAGATTTCAGTGTAATCTGCTTGGATTTCAAAACAATTCTCTCTGGATTGCACTAGAATTGGGGTGGGTAAAGTGTAGCCCATGGGCCACATGCCATCCTCAGGGCAGTTTTTGTGCACCCCTTGAGTTAAGAACTCTTTTTGTTCCAAAATGCCCCAAAATAATCTCTGGGGGTATAGATGGCATTTGTACCACGTTTGGAGCTCCACTAGATCCCCTTCCCCGAGTCAAAACAAAAATTTGCAAAACAAATTTTGTTTGCCTCAAAATGTTTGAGAATGCCCTCCATGGGTCTAAAGGAAAGCCCCAAAATGGGGTCCCATGTCCCCTATGCTGTAATGCTATTCATTCATTCATTCATTTTGCAGAAACAGTTGCAGTGAAGGGCGGTGAAGGCTAATGTGGCCCCCTAGTTATTTCCTCAGTTGCCCACCCCTCTACTAGCATAAGAAATTTGCAACTTGAGGCCAAACTCTCCTTCCTTCCTTTTCTATGCTGCTACTTGCCATTTCCAGCTATGCTTCAAAGATCTATTTAGCTTAAAAATTGCTTGGCTCTTCAGAGTTGGTGCTACTGTAAAGAATTTTTCAAATGAATGCTGACTAGTTGCAGGTTCCCTTGCTGAAATGCAAATGCTACTTTTAAATATCAAAGCCTTATTCAAAAATGGTAAAGTTGCTTAATTAATTTCAGAGGAATTCTTTATATATCAACTACATCATTCTGAATGCATGTAATCCTAGGAGTGAAACCCTGAAAATCTGCTCCTAGTTAAAGGTGGCAATATTTGGCTAGATTGACCAGTGGTCTCACTCAATATAAATATATGAGCAAACCAGAGATTCTTTATTGATGATTACAGGTTGCCTTGGTTAATCCATTTCTTAGGTTGCAGAACTGTACATATCATCAACCTCCTGACCTTGTTTTTTGGTCACTGGTTTTCAGAAAAGCAAAATATGTGCACAAAGCAGTTATGCCCCATATTTTTTAAAATTTGGGTGTAATATAGGAATAGGACTGAAAGAAGGTGCCTTTTAAGTCCTCAGTTTTGGGAGGATTATATGATGATATTTTTATTACAATAATTGAAACAAGCAAAGAGGCTGGAATCTTATTGGTGACATAAGTACACAAAACTTGACTTTGAGTGCACATATGTCTTTTTTTGGGGGGGGGATGTTTCACAAGGAGCTATTTACTGTCTCCTCCTTGTCACCCCATCAGTTGGAGCCTATGGGTGGACACCTAGAGTAAGTTTTAAAAGTTCCCATTACAGACTACTGAGAGAGTCAAACCATTGCTTTGCTGTTAATATTCCATATTTTCTTAACAGACTTCTGTGAAGGGCAGCTTGAAAAGAAAAATACTGTATTCTTCTTTCCTCCAGTCTTAAGTATAGCAATTAGCTCAATAGTTAAATGAGTAAGTCTGAACCGAAAATGAGAAGATGTTATCACTGCCTGTTCTCTTATCTGAACTGGAATCCTGGAAATGTTAATCAGTGCTGTAAGGCAAACCTATTTTCTGCTTTCAAACAGCCTTTGAACTTACTGAGAAGAAAGCTAAGCCTTCTGATTTCTTTAACCAGAATAGAATGGTCGATTCGGGCAGGTTTTGTAGCTGCTGAAAACAGAAAATTTGGGGCAGCTTGAAGATGCATTGAAAAATCCTGCTCAAGCAGTTGTGTATTTATCAAGTTATTATTGCAAGTATTTTCTTAATTCAATCTGGGTTGCTGCCAATGCACATATATCCAAAACTGTATTCTCAACTTGCCTGGAATACTGCTTACGTATTCCTGAACTCTCAAGCTGGAATTTAATGATATTTTCACATTGTTAGTGTGATATTAAATCACTCTGAACATCACACCAGGGAACAAACAATGCCTTGCCCTCATGCCTTGCTTGTAAGGCTCCTTGAGGCCAGGCAGCCACTACTGGACTAGACTGAGACAAGCAACCTCTGACTCCAGGACTGCAGGGTAGCTGGAGCTGTTTTCAAAGATCAGTAATAGAACCATTTACAATATAAAAAGGACACAGTACCAGTGGAAAATGTATAGAGAGGGGGTAAAAAAGCAAGCTAAGGCAACAATTCTTAGGTTCAAGTGTAGGATTATGTATTAATAATGGTTTTAGAAGGGGTGCATTTTCAAATGGTAAAAATCATTGTTTGTCATAGCATATGATTTTCCTAGCATACATATCTTATATGTAACATACTTTTTTATTGGTTTAAAAGTTAAATATAGGATTGGTTTGCAAATCTGATTGCTTAGGCCTGTATCTCTGAGGAATTCCTTTAGTGGTTGGGAATGGAAGGTTAAATATAAGGAATATGCTGTCTTCATGATCTCTGTGACACACACAACTGGGTTATCCTGTGCTGAGCCTCATTCAGAGCATTCTAGTGTCTGACATGGCCATTAACTCATACAAAAACCATCTGGAACGGAATGGAATGGAAACAGTTCAAGGCGAAGATGTATCATGCCCCTCCCCCTTTGAGAGTCTGTCCTTCTGTGAAGATGAAGCAGACATTCCCCAGCAGGAGCAGATGCCTGATAGCCAGCTGAATCCTCCTCCAGGTTCACAGGACTGACAGCAAGAAGAGGAGTTGGTTGAAAAACCTCCGAGGCCTCAGGAAAGGCAAAGGCTTTGGCATCAGGCACAAACCCTCCCTTGCAGACAGAATGAAATGCTGGAGTGGTTCTGGTTCCCTTCTCTCCCTCACCACAGCATGATGGAATGGCTACTACCAGGTGGTCACTGATATTGGGATGAATTTGGTGAGCCTGCCTTCTCAGCAGCACAGATGATAGCCCTGCTTCCTTTTCTCCCATGTTGCAGCCTCACATAAGCATATTATACTTATAAATAAATGTTATGAAAGATGTGTGTCCCTGCTCAATCTATATGTGTACTCATTCTTCCTCAGCTTGACTGCATACTTTTGTTCCCATAACTCACATTTATTTTAGAAAATGGACACACAGTCAAATTACAGAAGAGTTGGTATTGATTTAGCAGGGCAAATGCCTGAGCAAACATTAATTAAAAACCGAGATTTCCAAACAGAGAATTTTAATTATCCATGAACTAGAAGGATCAGAGTTTTCCCACAAGGACTGTGATGACAGATTTTTTACACATGTAAATAGTGTTGTAAGTCAACAAACAATCTCTTCAGCAATTCAGGTAATAGAAGTAAACTTGAAACAGCTCACATGCTAACAGTAGAATCCTAAGGTCCTTTAAAAATGCAAAGCTTAAATTTATAGCAATGGAGTAGGGTGTTATTTCCCTGCCAGTTGTTGCAAGTACATGATATCTTCCTGCCACTTGTTTTTAAAAAACAAAAACAAAAAAAAAACCCTGCCTCTGTGGAGATCTCAGAATGGAGTACTATCTCATGAGGGAATGGCACATCTCCCCTCTTCCAAGTCATCATGATCCCCATCCAGCTTCTTCTTCCTGAACAGTTGATTATTAGGATTCAATTTGCTGTACAGTATGTGTTTTCAGAATTCATTTGTGCACATTATTACAGTGGGCCCTTGTTATCTCCTGGGGTTTGGTTCCAGGACCCCTGTGGATAACAAAATCCATAGATGCTCAAGTCCCATTAAATATAATGCCACAGCCAAGTGGTGCCCTTTATTTAAAATGAAAAATCAAAATTTGCTATTTGGAATGTATATTTTTTGGAATACTGTATTTTCAAGTTGTGGATGCTTGAATCCATGGATAAAATCCATGGATAAGGTGGGCTGACTGTATAGTCAAGGATACATTGCTTCCCGGAGCATGTAGTCATTAGTTGGTAATGGCTACCTAGATTTGAAACATTTAAAAAACAGATTAGCTGAATATATAATAGTTTGGGAAGTTTCACAGAAATTTGATCTCTTGTGTAATAATCCAGTGGCAAGTAAGTAATAGCAAGTAGTCTAGTAACTATATAGACTACTAGCAATTGAGAAGGTAAATGGGCATGGAAATATATTGGAAACACATCTAGCAAACTGACATTTTGATCAACACCTAGCATCTAGCATTGTGGACAATAATTTGAATTGTTTTTAAAAATCTGCTTAAAAACTTCACTAATTCAGGGCTTTAAGTTTGGAGAATCATATTTTGAAAGTACAGTGGGCCCTTGTTATCCGCGGAGGTTTGGTTCCAGGACCCCTCGTGAATAACAAAATCCGTGGATGCTCAAGTCCCATTTAATACAATGGCATAGCAAAACGGTGTCCGCTATATAAAATGGCAAAAATCAAGATTTGTTATTTGTAATGTATACTTTTTTGAATATTTTCAAGCCGTGTATGCTTGAATCTAAAAATCCGTATAAAAAAATTCGTGGATAAGAAGGGCCGACTGTATTGTCTTGTGTAACATGGTATAGATAGATCATTCAGTGAAAGTTACTGAGTTTGTTTCATTTTTATTTTCACCCAGGACAAACCACAGAAATAGTCCTTGAAACAAACAACCTCAGAGTGACAGCTGAATGTGCCTCAGGGCCTGATAATGTAAGTAACCCAAGGCATGAATATTTTATGGTTGCAACTAAATGCAGGAAATTATGAACTAATATAAACTGTCATTCTTTGTGTCAGTCTTCTGACAAGGGAAGCAATTACTCCAATCACATAATTAGAATGTGTTTGTTCTGTGGCTTCTGTTAATGCACTAGAGCCCTAGGAAATCTAATGCAAAATAGTTTACTCAAGTATTTAAGAATGAGCCAGTTTTAGTTTACATATGGAAATTGCATGTCAGTGGGAATTATAGCTGGTAACCTGGAAGAGTTTTATATATTCTAGGAAAGGGACCAAGTAAGTTCATATTGGGGCGATACAGACAGGCGCAACGAGGCACCCCAACTCTGTGCTAGGGTTGCCTTTTTGAGGTGCATCTGTACCGCAGGTAAATCCTAGCACGTATGGACGGTGCCATTTTGAATGGCGCTGTCCAGATGCGCATGCTGCAATGACATCATGGTGTGCGCTGTGTTTACACGGCGCGTGCCTGACGTCATCACACCGCAGGAGGGCACCTATGGCGCCCTTTCTACAGCACTGAAAGGAGTTCCAAGACAGAGCTCCTTTCAGGAAGTGCTTTGTTCCTGCGGCAACGAGATTGCTGCAGGAACAAAGCGAGGGAGAAAGAGGCCAGGAGGCCCCTTTCTCCCTTGCCTCTGCCAGCTGGGGTATCCTTGGAGCATGAAGCCCCAAGAACAGCCCTTTCCAGGCCGTGGAGAAGGGGCATTTTCCGACTGATGTCAGAGGAGGGGGCTATTATTATTATTTCCCGCAGCCTGGATAAGCGGCGTTTTAGGGCCTCCGGAGCTGTTGGTGAGGCTGCCCTGCCCTGGCCCCGCTCACAAGGGCGGCTAAAGACCGCCGTTTTTGGGCAGTCTGTAAAGGCCCATCCATGCAGTAGAAGAATTGTTCTATTCATCTTCAGCGTTAATAATTGAATTTGCTATTTTGCTTCCTGGTGTAGTAAATGTATATTCTGAGTAAGGGGCAGAACTTTATGCTCTCTGTGTCTTACACAAATGTTCCAGAGCTGAGTACTCCCCTATTTGGGCACCAGCATAAATAGCTCCAAGAACTACTCCCCTCAGTTCCGTTCCATCACGTGATTCATTTCAGGATGTTCGGTGTTGAGTATCAAATTACAGTAGAGTCTCGATTATCCGACATAAACCGGACCAGCTGATAGTTGGATAACCGAAAATGTTGGATAATCCAGAAGGTCCAAGAAAAGCCTTGAAATCACTATGAATTGCATATGTATTGTAGTTTTTATTGCAGTAACAGTAAAAGTAAATGTAAAGAAAAGACTGATCAACATTGTGATGTACAGTATAAACAGTTCAGTCCTCTGAAAATTTAAAGAAATCACAGAAAATTTAAAGAAATCACAGCAGCTGCAGTGTTGATAATCCGGAATGTTGGATAACCAAAGGTTGGATAATCGAGACTCTACTGTACTGTTTCAGTTTTCTTCCCACCCACTCCCATTCCATCTTTCCCCTTCCTCTCATTTTTGCCCCTGACTTTGTCAATGGCTTGGACTTTTGTGCAAGGCTTCAGAGGTTCTGTTTTAAAACTGCACTTTGTGTAGGGGGAAGATTCTTCATAGAGATGGAGTGTTCCTTCTCTCTTGGTGAGGGTTACTGTGTTAACTCATGTTCAGTTTTCTAAGGCTTCACTAACTAAGCTCTGAAAAACTGGGTTTCCAAGTTCTGGACAAACTTGTGGGAGAAATCTCTTAAGCTGTCAATGCAGCTGCAATCATCCTTTGCATACTGTGTCCATTTGTAAGAAGCCCTCACTGACTTCAATTTTAGAGGATCCTATCTACCTCCTCCTACCATGGCCTCCCCTTCAGCATTGGTGGCACAGCTGACCCTCTGCTCTGCCCTCAGTCACACAAAGCATCTCTGAGGTGGATTCCAGCCCCTCTGAATTCCAGGAAATCCCTGTTCGTACAGTCTAAACATGGCTGTGCCTACAGTTTCTATGGTTTTGAGACCTCTCTAAACCAAAATCCTCTTGGCACTGACAGTGCATCAACCAGATCACGAAGCCCACTCAGTACCAATGGCTCAGCAATGAGACTGAGATATTTCATATCAGGCCCACAAACCCCACCTGTGGCTCCAGCCCTTCCAGCTTTGCTGATCAATATGGAGCACTAGGAGACTGGTTCCTCTTTGGGTTCATCGAACAATGAAGATGACTTGATGTGACCCCTCAGTCACAGTTCCTGCTTGCCTTTTCGACACTTGAGGAAGTGGGTGACACATCTCCAGTGTCACCATCGGAAGATCTTTGATCCTACGCAGACCTCACTCTACAGCTAGCCATATCCCTCAGGCTTAGGGTAAAGTATCAGACCATGATATACCTGGACCCAATCCTCCAATATATATATGTGTGTGTGTGTGTGTGTGTGTGTACAAAATGCAGCTCCAGCCATGCTGCAATTGCTTCCACCCCTGCTGGAGACTTTGAGGCAGGTGTGGTCAAAACTATCATCAGTGCTACTAACTTCTGAATACCTTGAGAGCGTCTGTAAGGTGCAGTGAGACGGCACCTCGGTTTTGTTCACTCACCCAATACTAAATTCCATTGTTGTCAAGGCAGTGGTATCAAAATTGATTAGCAAGTCCCAGTCTACTCTACCTGGCAGGTTGTGCCATCACATTGATCTGTGGCCAGAAATTATATGGTTTTGCATCATTAGCCATTTGAGTGGCTAATTTCCAGGCATATACGGCCAGATAACAACAGTTTTTGTGGGGAAGATGGTATATTTTATCCCATACCTACCTGATCACCACAGGAACATCACAGTACTTTTCCAGTAAGAGGCCCATCACCTGGTGGCAAGGCAGATTAGTACAGCTTGCTATTGAGCAGACTGTGCAGCCAAGACAAGGGAAGCATCCATAGGTCTTTGTTGGTGTGCCTGGCATAGATCTGCAGGCTTCACTAGGGAACTTAAAAGCACAATGAGCATCTCCCCTTTGACAAGGATGGTCTCTTTAACTACAAAAGGGCCAAAGCTAATTACACCCTCATAAAAGTTTGCACAAAGGCTAAAAAGACTGGCTTTGGCCAGCCCAGGCTGGTGCAAGTTGCAGCTACCTTTTTTTAAAAACTGGATCCTGGTCACCCAATCAACAATAACTGCTGTCCTCACAGTGTCCTTCCATCACTTGAGGTACCAGCCATCTTCACTGCCTTAAAAAAGTAATGTGCTATAACCAAACAGCACCTTTGGCCACCCATCCTACCTGCCTATGTCCTTGTTCCACTGTCTTTCTGTCTGTTAACTACCAGTCATTTCACATCATCTCGACAAGTGGGAGCAGAGATAATACACAATACTGCTCCAAAAAGATGCCATTGAGTGTCTTGCACAATGTGCATCCTTTAGTGAGTCCCCACCCCACCCCGGTATTTCATTATACCAAAGAGGGATGGTTTGCTGACAGCTATCATTGATCTAAGATGGATAATCTACTGCACCCATTACAGGAATTTCAGAGTAATCACCCTTGATCTTCCTCTTCTTAAACCAGTGGACTGGTTTGCTTCTCTAGATCTACAGGATGCCTACTTCCATGTTCATCACATATGAATATCTAGGTATGAAAGTACCTGTAATTCATGGTCAGGCATAGGTTTTACCAGTGCAAGTTCCTTCCCTTTGGTCTCTCCATTGGGATTACCTACATATTCCATACTTACTCACTTGGTTGCCCATGCAGAGGGTCATGTATGACACCCAGATGTCAGAATACTATGCCTAATGTCCTGGCATCTTTGCAGAACCTGTTGGCCAAGGCATAGGGTCAAGTTAGACACCCAGATATCAGAACACTACACCTGATGGCCTGGCATCTCTGAGGACATAGATGACCACATTCATTCTTTATCCATGGTGCCATTTTAATCCCTCCATGTGATGCTTCCATGTGCCCAAATGGCATCTTTATCCACCTGTTTGGGACCCAGTCTAATTGTGGTCCCTCTCTATGGTCCTATCCCTGCTTATGCAGAAACTGCTTGAGTCCTTGGCCACTATTGATTTCCAGCTCGTGACTCAGAAAACAGGTTTTCTAATAGCAGTCACCTTGACTAAGTGTGCATGTGAGCTCTGCACTCTATGTTTGGACCAGCCCTATATGATTCTCCATAGGGACAAGGTGGTGCTTTATTTTATTCTTGCATTCTTTCCCAATATGAACTTCTGGTTCCACCATAATCAAGACATTGTGTTGCCAGCCTTCCATCAGGATCCTTCATTCCAGCTGGCAAAATGTTTTGCATTGTTTGGATGTACGGAGGGCTTTGGCCTACTATACTCACTATATTGCCTCCCTCCAAAAGTCACATAGACTTTCTAAACAGCTTTTGGAGGGGGCAGTATGGTGTATACTGGCAGTATACTGTTCTCGGCTCTGAGGGACTGTCATGATGGGTTGTCAATTTCATCAACTTGGTATACTACCTCACTAACAAGCCTCAACCATTGGGGCTCAGATCCCACTCAACCCATGCAGTTTTCATCTCTCAGATGTGGTTCTGGGACATCTGCTTGCCTGAGGTTTGTAGAATGTTTACCTGGGCTCAGCTGACCACTTTCATCTGTAACTATCAGAGCATGGACAGATGAGAGTTTGGTTGGGCAGTACTTTTATCTGTTTTTGGCTCACTTGCCCCACCTCCATTGGTAAGCTAGCTAATCACCCATTTGTGTGAGAGCCCACGAAGGAGGAGGACAGGTTGCTTACCTGTAAATGTGGTTCTTAAAGTGGTCATCTGTATGCTCACACATACCTGCCCACCTCCCCTCCTTCCTTGCAGATTTCACATTGGAATTGAGGGGAGTAGCTTTAGATGCTATTTATGCTGACACCCAAAGGGGTGGGGTTACTGCCAAAAGGTACTCAACTCTGAAACATTCTATGGATGGATCTGCACTAGCACAGGACCCATTTGTGTGAGGGCACAGATGACTACTCAAAGAACTATAGTTACAGGTAAGCAATCTGTCCTTGTCATCCTGCTGTACCTCCCTGGAGATGCAAACCTCACATATCAGTGCTGATCAGATCCAATCACTTTCTATCAGTAGTAGTTGATAAATTTACCTCATGCTTAAGACATGCTTGTCAAACCTCTAACATTTAAATATTAGATTCCACAATTTTCTCAGTGACTTATTCCAATGTACTACTATTCTTCATTCCTCCTTTTCTTCTGAGGCTAGCTCCAGGATTCAGGGGACTGGGGTCACTTGGAATATACTGCTTTGCTTACTGGAGCCAGAGGAAATCTCTCTGTCATCTGAAGTTTGTGTTGCTGTATTTCTAAAGGAGTCACCCGGTAGCATAGGAGTTACTAATATGATCCATGCCAGTAAATTGCAGGTGGAAGATTTTTTTCTCTTCCAAATTCCTAGTGAATGTTATTTAATTTCAGTATTGTAAAGAGGTGATGGTTCTTTGTGATTTCCTGGAAAGCACAGTTACTTATTTATTATCTGGAAATAAATTGTTCAATACTTTCAAGAATTAATACTTGCAAGCCAGTTCCTATGGCTCCTCCTCTTGTCGGACAGGAGCATGCACCATCGTTCTTTAATTTTCTTTGTTTGACAAAAGCAGCATGGAAATGTTTATTTCTTGGTTTCAGCAGGGCTCTCACTACCCTTTGAGATATGTTCATGAGAGAATTTTATCCTTAAGGGATAGGGGAACATCAGCTTGTAGGCATTAAGAAAATTCTGATTAGTGATCAATGCAGGTGTGGAGCCCATCCATGTGGCTGCACTGACAACCACTTAAAGGGCATGAGATATTTAATCTGATCTTGTGATCAGAATTCAGGAATGAGAACATGTGCCATCTCAGAGCTGCACAATTCATGTGATCTTTTCTATCCTTTAGCTTCCAGTCATGTTTTAACAGTTTCCCTTCTTTCTTAGAAATCAGCTGCAGATGTTGCACAACGTCAGAAGAAACTCTTATCATCTGATATTGAACACAGTTTGGCCAAAATAGTGTCAGAAGTAAGTAATTACTATGATTCAGTTAGGCTGATGCATCTATAAATCTTGAATTGTTTGGGTTGTCTGAAGAAATTATGTAAACAAATTATTACTTTTATCTTACCTTTCCCCAAATGAGTTCAAGGTGCTATGTGTGGATATTCCTGATTTATTCTCATAGCTATCTTTAAAGTAGGTCAGTCTGAAAATAAAGGAGTAGCCCAAGGTCACCAAGTGAATTTTATAGCTCAGTGTGGAATAAAATCTGTATCTCCAGAGTCCCAGTCCTGTGGCTTTACAACACATTTGTCTCATCCAGACTGGTGATTTGTTCTGATTTACATTGTGCCATTTAATGTTGCCTCTTGACCCTTTTAATTGCTTCTCTATCCAGAATCAATATAAAGATATGGTTTTGATATGGTTGCTTTTGATATGGGTTGCAACATTACATGTAGGCATGTCCAACTCTCTCAAATGCATTTCCAGATTGCTGCATTTCTTACACAGCCTTCTGCTTCTCCCTTAGTGCCTCCTGCTATTGCTGTGTTTGTTCCTTTGGATTATAATCACCCCTCCCTGATGCATCTGCTCAACACGATGCCATCCCTCATTTTCAATAAATTTCTGAATGCAAAAGAGACCTATAGAATTTTACGTTTTATTTATAACTACATCAGCATTCATTTATTTAACTTATTTTCATGCAATACTTAGGGACATATTCTTATGTGCTCCCTGAACAAATGTCCTATCAATCTCTGGGGATCATAAGCTCTTTAAAAATGGGGTTGAATTTATAACATAGCCATGCACATTGTCATATATGTACACAAATAACTTTAAAAATGTGAAATAAGAAACAAACAAACAGCTTCATTTATATAAGAACAGCTGGAGCATTGAGTTGTGTCCTCCAGCAGCATTGTTGGGACAGGACAAATTCTTCCCAATGTTCTGTCAGGTGGTGGAGCAAACTTGAGAAGGCCCTAATCACTTGAGAGAACTCCAATGACCTCTAGTCTTTATTTGGAAACCACAGCTCCCCTAGTAAAGCAGAGGGCTCACTCCACTCTAAGAGAGGATGCTCAGAGACAATTGTGTCCTCTACACTGGCCATTTCTCCATTCTAGGGACCAATCAGATTTGACAGAATCACCTGCCCTGGCAGCATGAAACTCCCCAAGAGCCATCAGCAATTAGCAATCCATCCCAATCCATAGTTCTCCTAGGTGGACCACCCCACGCTTTCATAGGCTCCTAGTCCCAATAAGTCTAAATCCCACCAATGACATAACTGTTCATGGCAAGAGAATTGTATAAACCTCCTCCATATTCCTCTGTACCCAGCACAAAAATCTAGGTTTAGAGTGTGGCCAGCAACATGGGTTACACCAGATACTACAGTACTTGGGACAGACCTATGGTTGCCACAGAGGACATGAAGTTTTGATCTGCTCCCAACAGAGTAAGTCTCCTTATGTATGTTGAAATCCCCTAAAACAGCAGTCCGCGAGGTATCTGAGATCATCTCAGTTGGCTCAAGAAAAGACTGTTGAGCAGTTGGGTGGCTGGTAAACAAAAAGAATCTTAATTCTGTTTTGGCCATCTATCTTCAAACACATACACTCACACTCAGCATATCTGGTGAGGGAGATGGAATCACAATAAAACACTCCAACTCTGCTTTCCATCCTACAAGTAGGCAACAGTTGCTGTTGTACAGAACGTGGACAATTTACCCCTGTCCTATTGCTGCTTCATCCAGTGAGGTCTCTGTAAACCAGGTTGGCATGCATATTCAAATTTAAGTCCCGGATTATGGTTTATTCCATTTATAAACCTGGCATTAAGCAGCAGAAAGGAGTTGAGATACTCCCTTTCTCATGAATTCCGTCCACTAAACAGATGGATGTGCACATACATACACATAGTAGAGTCTAATTGGGAACCATCAGTGAAAATAGTTGGGTGAGTAGGACATTGTACAAATTCTTTATGCTCACAGGTTGCTTGAAAATGAGTTACTGCAGACATATAATTAGACAATTAAGGACAGAACTCAAATTTTGGTAAAGCCACTTGCATTACTAGATCATGCACATCTTTTTTAGACTAATAATGTAAAAGAGTTATATGACTATTATGAAGAGATTATTGCAAACAGATATATTTTAGTAGACAACAAATTGTAAATGAGTGCACTTGTGCATCACATGTTTCTAACATTGTTCAGAGATGATAGGTAATCTTTAACATGAATGTAAATGTGCTTCTTTTTATCTTGTCACCCTGCCCATGATTTTTTAATTAATATAATATTGCTTATTAACAGCTACAGGAAATATTGCCAGAGGGTAAAGTGGCACTGAATCGGTCACAAGGACTAAGGAGAAAAGTTGGTAGCAGTCCTGAAAGGAACTACAAACAAAAGGTACTGTTGCAACAGTGTATAATGTAGTTATATTTCAAATATTATCCTAAATATGCTATATTTTGTTCTGGAATAAAGTTCCAGAATACAACATAAAATATCACATTTACAGTGCATAACCTCAATGTATCAGATTTTATATTTCTCTTGTCATTTGACTGTTGAAATTTATTATATTTTTCTTTTCTTAAACAAAATTACTGAACATTCTGAATCTGTTCTTCATATTATAGGTATTGGGAAACCATGATTAAATAATTTCTTATCCTGCTCATGGACAAATTAGGCATTTACTTGGCTTTTAAAACTGGAATCTCCACTTTTCTTTTTTTACATGCAAGGATGTAGGCAAGAAGACATTACAATTTGCGCTTTGCGTTATTTTGCAGAATGCTATACGTACTAATATTTTAGTGTCAGGCCTCTTTCTTCAACAAGATAGGCTGGATAAAAGTATTATATGACACAAAGTAGTATTCTGACATCCTTAAGTTTTGGGAAAATAGTATTTCTTGGATTGCTGTAAATGTTTCACAAGTTCTGTCACCTGACCTCTTGCTTCCTCTTGAATTGAGGCTTAGGGTTGCCGTAAGTCAGAAACGACTTGAAGGCACACAACAACAACAGGTATAGTCAAGAGGGCCAAAATACTCTAAAGGCACCAGATTCCATCTGATCTGGGATGCTAATCAGGATCAGCTCTGGTTAGTACTTGAATGAGAGACTGCCAATGAATACCAGCTGTGTTTTAGGCTATATTTCAGAGGAAGTAACTGGCAAAACTACTCTTGAGTATTTCTTGCTGAAGAAAACCCTGTGAAATTCATGGGTTCACCATGAATTTGACAGGCAACTTGAATGAACACAGACACATGCACTATGTAATCAAGATGTTACTGACACAAAGGTTTAGGTCGTAATATCCTAGACTGAAATATATATTTTGTCAGAAGGCTTTAAAAAAGAGAGAGAGAGAGAAATTCCTCAGCATGGTTATTAAGTGCTGTGCTGTTAGGCAGAAATAAAAATAGTTCTGAAACTAATTTTCTATGGGCTTTTGTGGTCATGGCTTATGATTTAAAAGCTAAAGTTCTGAACGCCAGTCATTCTGTCTAAAGGACACATAATGAAGAGTTATTCATTCCAATCTCAGCTCCTTCAGAATGATGAATGTGTACCAAATTTAAATCATATTTCAGCAGGCCTGTATATAAAGACTTTTGCCTGTAATTTCATGCTTGTCTTTTTTCTTCTGGTGGGAAGTATGCAATAGTTTGAACTGCCCTTTGGGGAGAAGCCTTCAGATTTCTAATCCCAACAGCAGAATCAGCAGCTGTTAATGATGAATAGGTTGAAAAACTTTATGGGGGTGCAGCACCAAAGTCTTTGTACATTGAACCATCAGAAAGTACAGGTTTCACTAGTTCAGAAACCCATGTGGACAATTTTAGATTTTGGAATTCTAGGTAAGGGGTGCTTAACTTATACTTCCCTTTTAGGCTTACGGTATTTAACAAAATGCAAGCTTGGATTGTTGTTTTTATTATTGCTTTTAGTGTTTTTATTGAAGTACTGTAAATCATGGACCAATAAATTCAAAGAGTGTTTAATAGATAAAAGATTGCCACAATCATCTTTGATTTTCTTCCTTTTTTCTTTTAGTCTGTATCCTTTGTCAAGCACTTCTCTTTATCATAGCTTCTTTGTATTTTGTTAGTAAACTGGAAGAAAATGAGCTACTTCAACTCCATTACTGATATCAAAATGCACTATAGAGCACTAGCTTTCACCACGTATTGTATTCTTTATTCACATTCAAGTCCCAAGATTTAAAATGAATAGAACATCTTTATTAATGACTTGGATGACAGTATTGGGGGCCTAGTTATCAAATTTGCAGATGACACCAAATTAGGAGGAGGAGCTAATACCCCAGAGGACAGGATCAAAATTCAAAATGACCTGAATAGACTAGAAAACTGGGCCAAAGCTAACAAAATGAAATTCAATACAGAGAAATGTAAGGTTCTGAAATGCACAGATATAGGATAAGGGACACCTGGCTGAACGAGACCACATGTGAAAGGGACCTAGGAGTCCAAGTAGACCACAAGTTGAACATGAGTCAACAGTGCAATGCAGCAGCTAAAAAGGCCAATGCAATTTTAGGCTGCATCAATAGAAGTATAGATCAAAGGAAGTAATGGTGCCACTCTATTCTGCTTTGGTCAGGCCCCACCTGGAATACTGTGTCCAGTTCTGGGCACCACAATTCAAAAAGTATGTGGAGAAACTGGAGCATGTCCAAAGGAGGGTGACTAAAATGGTGAAGGGTCTAGAAACCATGTCCTATGAGGAATGACTTAGGGAGCTGGGGATGTTTAGCCCAGAGAAGAGAAGGTTAAGAGGTGATATGATAGCCCTGTTCAAATATCTGAAGGGATGTCACATTGAGGAGGGAGCAAGCTTGTTCTTCTGCTCCAGGGAACAGGACTCGGAACAATGGATGCAAGCTCCAGGAAAAGAGATTCCACCTCAACATTAGGAGGAACTTCCTGACAGTAAGGGCTGTTCGACAATGGAACACACTCCCTTGAAGTGTGGTGGAGTCTCTGTCCTTGGAGGTCTTTAAACAGAGTCTGGATAGCCATCTGTCAGGAATGCTTTGATTGGGAGTTCTTGCATGGCAGGGGGTTGGACTGGATGGCCCTTGTGGTCTCTTCCAACTCTAAGATTCTATGATTCTAAGTCATCATTCTGGTTGAGACTGTTATGCCTTAAGATTTAAGGCTCAGTTATAGAGTTTTATCTTGGTTTTCTGATCTGTCTCAGACTTCAAAGAATATACTAATCTTCTAGGATCTGAACCAAGTGGTTGAAGCACAGTTGTAGGGTAACTTGAGAACCTTAAGATCAAAACCCATTTCTATTTAAAGCAGGTGTTTACCATTGGTTGTAATGTACAGGCAATCATAATTCCTTGACTAAGAATGAATATTAAAAAATAGTAGCAATGTGGATTTTTAAGCATCTTTCTGGAATAGCTTTAAAAGCATGAATTCTGTCTTTATTCGGTTCCAAAGAAGATCAGACATTAGGCATAGCTGTGTTTACGACCTTAGAAAGCAAGTCCTTTGTCTGATCTGCTTATCTCGTATGTAATTCATATTATAGCTGAGAGTTTCATTGAACTGCTTAAGACCAGATAAAGATGTCACGCAGATAGCTTTCATGGGTTTTTTTTTCCCTGCAAAGATATTTAGAAGCAAACAATTGAGAGAAAATGGGATATCTATGGGTGGAACAATACATTTAGAAAAAAGTATTTTTAATTGTTATTATTATTATCTTCCCTGTTGAAAGCTATTTCTGATTGAACACGCCACCTCTTCTGAAAGGACTCCTGAGGGGTGTACTTTTCAAAATTTGTATAAAACGTCAGGTGTGTCACGTTCAGACATTCCAAGATGAACTAACACATTTGCAGTTGACTCCTGGGAGACTGTAATGAATGATAAACTACCTGTATTAGGTCCCCCCCCCCTTTTTTTTTAAGGTTTTGATGTCAGTCACCATTAGGAATGAGAGGGATATCTTCAGGGAATTAGTTAAACTGATAAAAGAACTAAACACCCTTAAAGCATACTATCCAAAACAGCACATTAATATCCATATTTGAGAAGTTTTACAAGCCCCCAAAAGGAGATAGTTGCTTTACATTGCATGAAAAAAAATCATAAGGAGGCTAATGCAAGTTCACCTATTCATAAACCTTCTTTTCTTTTGCAGATAAATGATACTCCACACATAGATTATGGCTATCCTGATGCTAACAGTGTAGGAGTAAGGTAAACTCTTTAAGGTTATTGAAGCCTGAGGGCAAGGAAATGTGTAAGCCACATTATAGCCTTTTGGCTGAAGAGCGGGGTATAAATAAATGAATAAATAAATAAATAAATATACTGTATAAATCAGTAGGCATTTTCTTTCTCTTGGAAATAAGTTAAAGGCTACATTGTGTTTTGTAATGTGTTGTGAAATAATTATCTTTGAAGTACCAAGTTTGTGAATATTGCAAATCAGAGGAGAAACTGTTTATGGCTCAGTGGTACCAGCCAGAACTGAGAGGCTCAGATAATAATAAGTAGAATTGGAAAAGTCAAATAATACCCAATTTGGACCTTTGGTGGGTAAAAATTCATGAATTTCGAGAGATGGACATTTTCACTGGCCGTTTATCTAATAAAGACGCTACACTGATAGAGAAAGAGTGGGACCAGATAATGAAAAATTGTAGGTTAGAGACATAAGAATGCAGACACAATAACCTATAAGCAACTTATTTGTAATATAACATTTAAGAAATTGTACGATTTGGGGGTATATACCTCGAGGCAACAGGAATTAAAAAGAGAAAGTGACATGAAAAAAAAGAGAGAATAATGAAATGTATGGGTATAGTGTTTGGGAATTTTTTTAAAGTGACTTTGGAAGTACTGATCTGTAAACTTCAATATATTTTCTGATACTATGTAGTAACTTGAAACTTTTTAAAAATTGTTTTTGTATATAAAATGCTTCTATAAATAAAAAAGAAAAAACAATACTAAGCAGAATTGATAGAAATTGGAAGAAATCAAAAATATATGTGACTTGAAGGCCCCATTCCCACTACATTTTGATTTGAAGTGTGACGCGGGCTATATGACCCTCGTTCACACTCGAATCGACTTCCAATCCTCATCAGATCAATTAGTGGAGGAAAGGACCGGGTTAAAAGCAAATAGCCCGGGCTTTCCTGACACTAGTTTTAAAGTGGTCTTTTTTGAAAAACACAATTCTGAAGCGTTTCCAGTAAGTGGGAACTCTGGTCAGAATCGTGGTTTTTTTGGAGGGAGGTATTGATCGCAAAATCAGTCTTGTGCATTTGTGATCTTGTGCATTTGCGATCTTGCGCATTTGCGATCAGTATAATGAAGAAAAAGAAACAGACACACACACACTTGCTCCTGGGGGTCCTTCCTTCCTTCCTTCCTTCCTTCCTTTTTTTCTCTTTTTCTTCATTATACTGATCACAAATGCACAAGTTCACAAATGCACACGATTGCATTTGTGATCTTGTGCATTTGTGATCAGTATAATGAAGAAAAAGAGAAAAAAGGAAGGAAGGGGGGAAGGAAGGACCCCCCAGGAGCAAGTATGTGTGTGTTTTTTTCATTTTCTTCATTAAACTGATTGCAAATGCACAAGATCACAAATGCACAAGATTGATTTTGTGATCAATACCCCTCCCATGAAAAAAATTCCCCTGCGGGAAGGGGATGGGGCGTTAAGGGCTGTCACCTTACATGGCGGCTCCAGTGGGAATGACAAGCGTTCCCAGCTAAGAAAGCGGTTCCAAACAAGCCCCCTTTTCATAGTGTGAACGAGAGACCTTTTGGAATCGCTTTCCAATAAGGGGTTTTCCACAAGTGGGAATGGGCCCGAAGACTATGGGCAGAATACTGCTTATTTTTATTTGATGGGAAACGGGATGTGAAAAATTCTGTGATATGTTAAAAAGTGAATGATGCTTGTAGAATGGTAGGTGCATGGGTATAATTTGATTATGAGGTAGATTGGAAAGATTATAATATGCTAGATTAAAGATTTACTATTTTAGACTGAAGTGTCTATCCTAATAAACTTACATGGTTGAGAGAGAAGAAGGCAAGCACCAATGGGCCAAAACTCTAGGTATGTGGCTCATGTGCTTGTGGGGCTGGGGTGAGATTTAAGTGTAGCAGTAGTTCAGCTGGTGACCTAAGAAAACATGTTTTAGAAAGCCTGTCTTGAAAGCTTTCGAGGAAAGGGTAGGTTAGAAAACTATTAACAATGTATCGTTTCCCCTCCCCCCCCCCACAGGTGTCCAGATGTTGGAATTCCTAGCACCACTTTGCTATACCTATTTAATTCAGATAATGTGCATATTTAAATTCCATCTATGTGCTATACTAGATACTTTATATAGCCTTGTACCAACCTGCCATGCTATCAAGAATGTACAAAAAAAAGTTAGAAATCTATAGAGAAGAAGATATAATAAAAGAAAATATGATTCAATGTGTAAAGAATTGTTGCAAAGCATTAGAACTGACTCAGTGGGAGAAATCTTGGAATAAAAGGTTAAACTATTCAGCCAAGATGTAAAGGAAAATTTTTATAAAATCATATATAGATGGCACCTCTCTCCAGACAAAATAAGTAAAATATATGGAAATGGAGAAAAATTATGTTGGAAGTGCACGAGGGAAAAAGGGACCTTTTTCATTTATGGTGGGACTGTATAGAGGCAAAAAGATTTTGGAAGGAGATAGATGGAGATAAAAAGGAAATATTAGAAACTGACTTGGAATTCAGTCCGGAAGTTTTGCTTTTAAATATGATAGAAGAAAATGTTGAGAAAAAATATAATTAAATTGCATTTTATATGCTAGCAGCAGCTAGGTTAGTATATGCAAGATACTGTTTGATATGCTGGAAGCAGATATTATGTCAAAAAATTCAAATGAAAATATGAAAGAGACCAATATAGAAGACTGGTATAAAATATATTTATATATAAAAAAGTAGGGCCAAACATCTCAATTACAGATAGATTGGGGGGGAATGGAAAAGAATAAGAAAAGAAAGGGAGTAAGATTTTTGAATTTATTTAATAATTTTTATTATATTATAATTTATGTCATTCATGTAGAGATAGGAAGGGTAAAATGATCTAAAGAATTTTGTTTTGAAAAAGATAGGCAGAATGTTAAGAATGTATATATAAAACGGTGTGGGGTGGGTAAATGGAAGTCTTTGTAAATGTGCTGTGTGGTATGTCTGTTTAGTGTTTTTTATGTTTGTGGTTATATGTATGGTTTTTCTTAGGTTTTTTTTCTAAATATTTTTTAAAGTACCATGTTAAACTTAATTAAAATAGCTCCTAACCTCAGATTGAGATGGTAACATTTGCTTCCACAAAATAGTCTTTCTAATTTGCATCAGTTTGACATTCTGCAATATTCTCACTAGGTGAAAATCTGGTCTGATATGAGACTAAATGCCTAAGCTTGTGAAATACTAGATAATATTTCAACTTGGATTTTTATTCTCTCTTGCTCTTCTAGTACTAGAAGAAGAACAGTACAAGTGAATACTCCTTCAGTGAAGCAAGTTTCTGAAAGAAAATCCCGGGTGATGTCTGAGAAACCAGAAGAAGAACTTATACCAACTCGTGTAAAGATTGCAGTGCTAGCTATCTTCATTTTCCTTCTTTTTGTTTATGTAACTGTGGAAACTAATCTAGCTAATCCATTCGCAAGATTCATCATGGGAAAGTAAGAGCATCTTTCATCCTTTAGAGATGGCATTGAAAGAGGTGGTCGTTCTCTTTAGCTGCTTATGAATAAGCAATTTGGATAGCTAATTAAAAAGCAATTACGGACGCACGATGTACATGTTTTCTTTGCTTAGAATTTAAATTGCATCACATCTTCTCTGGCCTAAAACATCTGGCCGCATCTAGTTTTTTGACAGTGGTTCACAATTCAGCTCATAGGTAGGAATTTGCTTAAGTGGTTTAATGAAAATTTCTCAGTTGGCCTTTTCTGCCATTCTTAATTCTAGAGGGTAACGGTAGGCCTTCCACTATTTCTATCATGCAAGGAGGTCTCACTGGCTAGAGGACAGTTGGTTAAAACCTGATGAGACAACTAGTAAAGATCATAAATTTTGAAAGAAAAGGTGGTAAGTATGATAGAGGAGTGATTCAGCTGTCCTATTGTGTACGTACACAGAAAATAAGTTGTAGGGCAGCTCCTTATTGGATCTCATCTCCCAGATACTTTATTTCATTCAGGAGCATTTTGTTTTATACAGAATTGGGCTGTATACTGTACCCAGTGGGAAACAGGCTATGTGTGTCTCAGGGAAAGCAGCCTGCTAGGTAATCAAATGCAAAAGGATAGAACTGCTAGTGCCTGATGATGAGGTATGAAGGCAAAGCCATTGATTACAGTATGTGCTTAACAATAAAGTGATTTAATGCACCTCTTTTCTTATGATTGGCATTGTGATCCTTTGGTATCCAGAGCTAGGGAGCATTACTTTTGGACTACGACTCAGTGATTTTTCAAAACCCATTTTCTATTTTAAGCAGGTATGTACCATTGGTTGTAATGTACAGGCGAGGTGTAGTCCAAAAACTGCAGACTGGTTTCTAGAAAAAAATTGAGTAAACCTCAATACCTTCTTATGGTTAATATTACTCTCTTTAAAGTATTGGAGCAAAGTTCCTAATATATAGGTTTTTATATATGAAGCATGAAAAAACCTAAGAAAAATTTTAGTTCATCTTGTTCTAACTTTGATTGGCAACAGAACTGAAATTTTGGGGCTTTTTAGATTGGCAGGAAAGTGTGACATGAAGTTGCCTTTACCTTAAAGCTCAGCAGCTAGACTGCAAGCCCCAGGTGTGCATTTAAAAGGTACAGGGCAGCTAGACTGAGGGGTGTGGGAACGACTTATCTGAAGTCTTTTCTGTGGCTCAGCAGCTACATGGGAAGCGGTCAGAACGCTACAAACACAGGCGGAACAGCTACATGGGCGGCAATGAACGCGGCTTTTAGCCACGGTGAACCTTTCAATTTTTTTTCCTTGCCGGCTGCGAACTGCGCAATTCCTCAATGCCCTGCAGGTGTAAAAGCTGGGGTTTAACCGCGAAGTTTTTTAAAGCTCCCAAACCCCAGCTCCACCCCTAATCCGAACCCTAGACATGTGCAGTAGGGACTCTGGGATGCCGTTACTGTTATTCTACTGTGGATAACATGTCAATTCATTCACAAAATAAAGGGGTTCATTCATGATGCACCAGTGCGACGGCACAGTTTAAAAAGGCAAAGGAAACGCAATGATAATTTGACGGATCCTCATAAGTATACATTTGTCCTGCGCAATTGCGCAGGTTTGCAAACTGCGCAAATGCAGTTACACCATACAGTCAAATTATCATTGCCGGCTGCGAACTGCTCAATTGCGCAGTTCGCAGCCGGCAAACCTGCGCAGTTGCGCAGGACAAATGTATACTTATGAGGATCCATCAAATTATCATTGCGTTTCCTCCGCCTTTTTAAACTGTGCCCTTGCACTGGTGCATCATGAATGAACCCCTTTATTTTGTGAATGAATTGACATGTTATCCACAGTAGAATAATAGCAACGGCATCCCAGAGTCCCTACTGCGCATGCCTAGGGTTCGGATTAGGGGTGGAGCTAGGGTTTGGGAGCTTTAAAAAACTTTGCGGCTAAACCCCAGCTTTTACACCTGCAGGGCATTGAGCGTTTTAATTAGAAGTGAAGTCCACACCACGCATGCTCCCAACCCACGATCCATTATGATCCGCACCTGTATCGCTGCCTTTAAATGGGTGCTTTAAAGAGACAGAGCCCCATTTAACCATGCAACTACACCTTAGCCTTTAGATGCAATAGCAATGTTGCGCCCTTTTTAAAAAAGTAGTGGGGAAATCAAGCTACTTTTTAAAGGCGCTTCTTCTCCCTTAAAACTCCAAAATAGTGTTTTCATGGCACACTTTCCCTTTTTCTCATCTAAAGGCTGAGCTTTCATGCAGCCATCAACACACCTCTTTTTGCCAATGTAAAATGGGCCAGCTCCTTTTCAAAGGCGCTTCTTTTCCCTTAAAATGCCAAAATAGTGTTTTCATGGCACACTTTCCCTTTTTCTCATCTAAAGGCTAGGCTTTCATGCAGCCATCAACACACCTCTTTTTGCCAATCTAAAATGGGCCATTGACTTGAAGAGCTGCAGCTGTTAATTGTGGTGGTGTTTTGGTTTTTTTTAAAAACATGAAGTAACTTTTTTCAAATGGTGTAAACCTAAAAGTTGCTTTGTGACAAATTTTGTATTTTAGACTGCAAAGTTCTCTGTAATTTCTACAAATAAAGTGCTTTATTACACATTTTTCCTCTCATTCTCCCAAATTACACACCTTGTGATTTTACCCTGTGGCAACAAGGGGGCACAAGCAGTAATCTAGCTGTCATTCAACTCCTTCAGTGAATGTTTCCTGTGATTACCTCCTGACATATGATTTAGAAATAAGTATTAGAGATGGTGTGATATCCCCTAACATGCCTATAAAAATGATATTGCAGAATAGCCCTGTAATAATGTACAGAAAGCCCAGAGGAAGAAAGACTGAGTGCTGAAATTCAAAATCTGTCTCCCTTTCCATGGTGGATGCATTGATTTCTAAGAATCTAAATCAGGGATAAGAACCCTTGGTTTTAAAGTTTAATTTGGACTATCAGAATCCCCTTTGTGGCCCTTAGGATGTATCCACACATCTTTTGGACTATCACATCCACTTACCTTTTGCAGTTTTGTTTTGAGTTTTGTTTTTCGCTTCTCTGTTCTTTCTGCCCCCACCTCCTCTTAACAATTGATAATCTTTATTCTCTTGGCTGCAGTTCTTTATGCCGTACATTCTGGTTTTGTTCCCTCATCTAGCCAGCAGATGTACTTCCAGAAAATTTTGGAGGCCTTCAGAAGACATGGAAAAAACAAGGTCATATTCCCATTTTTTGGGGTCATTCTGGAATTACTCATATATTTCAGAACTCCTGTGAGGCTACCTTGAGTTTTCCTTTGCTTATTTGATCAAGGCTAAGCACCACTAACAAGATTTTTTGTCTCTGATAGATCAAGTAGATAAAATCAGAGTGGAATAGTAGTAGAACATGCAGGCATATGCAGTGGTCATCTATCTTGCCTAAATAGGTTGTATTCTGTAGGTGTTAGGATCAAGACAGCATCTGTACAGTCACAAAGTGCTAGGAGTTGACAAAATTCAGAGCAGGAGAAAAAATATTTTCCTGGCAAAGTGCCAGTCTAAATAAGTTTCTATTGCTCTTCTTAGGGAAAGTTGACTCTGACAAGTCTGATTTCCCTCATTATCCCATTTTTGCAACATTTCTTCAGCATCAATTTTGATTTTTTTAAAAAAAAACAAAAAAACAAACCATGTCATTGAAATGTATTGTTTAATTGATTCTTTTTGTGAGCCACTTTAGGTCCCACTGGGAGAAAAGTGGTATAAAAATAAAGTAAAATAAATATTTCCTAAAACAGTGGAGCAATGTTTGCATGCATGCTTCCTTATCCCTATAAATTGGTGGGTGGTTGAAGGAGAGTATTTGCCTGCAGCCACTTACTGTGTGTGTTATATTTTGTGTGCCTTCAAATTGTTTCTGATTTATGACAACCGTAAGGTGAGCCTTTCATGGCGTTTTCTTAGAAAGATTTGCTTAGGGTTTTCCTTTGGTTACTCTGAAGCTGACAGAATGTGACTTGCAGAAAGTCACCCAGCAGGTTTCCATGGCCAAGCAGGAATTCAAACCTTGGTTTCCCAGAGTCCTAGTCTAATGCTCAGATCACTACACCATGCTGGCTCAAAGTGGCTTACAGCAATAAAATGTAGAAATAATAAAATGTGTGTTCATGGCTCAGGTGTTTTGAATTGATAACATCCAGCTTGTTCTGTTACTACATTAAAGCAGTTCATGGCCTGCTTTAATGTAGCAGAACAAGCTGGATGTTATTCATCGCCTAGCAGAGCTTTAGATCTCAATAGAATCAGCACCAAAATTTTATTTGTCCTTATCTTTATGCAAGGTCAGTGTACGAAATGCACTGAAGAATTTCATCAGTGAAAAAAAAAGGAACTTCTACAGTACTATGAACAGTACATTCAGTCACCCAGAGGACTGTATGATTGTCACCCCTATTCTAGAGTGATTTCTTGGCCTCTTGAACATTACATGAATTGGCTTGGCTAAATGTCTGCTTTATTTCTTCTCTCACTGATCAGAAAAACTACATGAAACCAGAAATATGGTATATACTCAAATACAAGTCGACCTCATGTATAAGTCGAGACCAGCTTTTGGGACCAAAATTGTGTATTTTCATATGACTCATGGATAAGTCAAGGATCAGACTTAAGAAGGCAGTCTGCCTGGGAAGAGACTGTGGTGGACAAAGGCTTGCTTTTCCTCCTGCCATATTGACCTGTATATACGTTGACTCAGGTTTTGGGGGCAATTTTTGACCTTTTTATACTTACACACACACACACACATATAAATAAATGATAAATGTGGGCTCTCTTTTTAGGAAGAAGTACAGAACCAGCATGACATAGTGGTTTGAGCAATGGATTATGACTCTGGAGACCAGGGTTCGATTCCTGCTTGGGCATGTAATCCACTGGGTGACCTTAAGCAATTCACACTTTCTCAACCTCAAGGGAAGGCCATGGTAAACCTCAGAACAAATCTTGCCAAGAAAATCTCATGTCAGAAATGACTTGAAGGCACGCAACAACAAAAGACAACAACGGTCCTTTGGAAAACCATTGGCTTCTTTTCCATCCCATTATATATATATGTATAATGCCAAGTGGTTTGAAACCAGGTTAAAGCAATTCTGTGTCTAAGCACCTAAACTGCATCTACTGTGAAGCTGCATATGCATTTTATTTTTCTTAGGCTTGGAATTTTTTTCATAGCAGCTGTCTACTCTGAAATGATGCCTCCCTGTGTTTTATCGACTGGTCATGCCCAGCTGGTGAACTTCTTCCCTTAGGCTACGTACCAGCCAGAAACTCTCAACTCAATACACATCTTCAAATATTGACCTGACTAGTAGTGGCAGTAACTGCCAGAGCACTAGGGAAGCCTTAATCTGCCCTTTTTTTAAGAAACAGGATAAAACAGCAGTTCCCTAACCATTAGGATTGATGGATTATTACACAATGATCTCCTTCTGCTTTATATGTAAAGAATTTAAATCCTCACTTGTTTTGAATTTGGAAAGTGAGACATTGCTGTTCAACATGTAGCCCTATGCCAATTTATAGAGAATAAAAATCAAACTCAGTTGAGCTTCCTTTGGAGTAGACAAGTCAGTGTACAATAGTTCACAATCTGCTTTCGAAAAAGAATGATGAACAAGAACTCAATAGATCAACTACAATTGCTTCCTTTTTCATTTTTAACAGTCAGGCATTTGCATTGCAAATGAGATTTCAACACAAAGCTCATTGATCATCTCTGCAGATACAGCTTAAAGCAGATAGATAGATAGATAGATAGATAGATAGATAGATAGATAGGCTGGATATATGCATGGGCTAAATAAGATACAGATTAGGGCAGGAGAGAGGCATTTCCAAGGGTTGGGAAGGCAGCATCAGGCATATGTGGAACTTTAGAGAGCTTCACTCCTGTTTTGATCCTGCATTCCTGTCCCAATTTTTTTTCCACCAAAAAGGTTTAAACCAAAAAAAGAAAGAAAGAAAAGCTCTCACCTGATTAAGGACCACATAGGCTTGATGCTGTTGCGCATTTTTGGCCAAAAGCTTTGCTGCCAGAACTGTCAGAAGAAGAAGAAGAAGAAGATGATGATGATGATGATGATGATGTTTTATTTATAGCCCGCTCCTCTGTAAAGCAATTGGAGCGGGTTACAATAATTAAAAAGGCACAAGATAAGACAATTCAATAGCCCAGAGCCCAACCTCCCACCCCTTAAACTTAGATTAAATTGGTATCAAGTTAAAACCAGAAAACAATTAAAACATAAACAATATGAAGGCAATTCGTCATTCTATGTGTGCTATAACTGTCGCATCATGGGTCAAGGTGTTAGGAGCTGGTGAGGGAAGACATGGCCCAATTCCAGAGCCGGGAGTTAAGGGATTTCTGGGAAGGCCTGCCGGAAGAGATGCATCTTTATGGCTTTTTTAAAGCAATCAAGGGATGTAATAAGACGCATCTCATCCGGCAGGCCATTCCATAGCCTGGGAGTAGTGGCAGAGAAGGTCCTCTGGGAGGTCTGCAACAGCCTTGTTTTCATAGGCTGTAGCAGATTCTTCCCAGAGGTCCGGAGTGTGTGTATGGGGGGGGATCATACGGGAAGAGGTGGTCCCTAAGATAAGATGGACCCAAGCCATGTAGGGCTTTAAAGGTTAAAACCAACACCTTGTACTGCGCCCAGAAACTGATCGGCAGCCACTGGAGAGACTTAAGCACAGGTGTTATGTGCTCTCTCCTAGATGTTCCAGAGACAAGCCTGGCTGCCATGTTTTGAACTAATTGGAGTTTCTGGGTTAAAGACAAGCACTGCAGTATCTGTAGTTCTGACAAAAATATCTGGACATCATGACATATCTGGAGTGGGCACAAGGCTGCGGCTGCATGGATTGCATGTGCTTGCTCTCCTTCCAGTTTGTCTCAGATGTACTGTGGGAACTGTGCATGCATGCTTTTCCTCTAGTTTGTCTCAAACCTCCAAAGTGTTTGGATGTGAGTAATAACAATTTTAATCTACATGAAGTAATAATGTTTTGTAGTGAAACTGACACCTTCGGCTGTTTTTAGAAATCATTTCATAGCAACAGCGTATGAAAAATATATTAAAATTTGTTTGGCAGGGGAGTTTTTTCCTAGTATTGCTTGGCTTTACATAAGCATTTTGACCTGTCAACCCTGTAAGGGGAAAAAGGATGGGGCAGAGCAGCAACAGCCCAGGAACAGTTCAATTTCTATTCCAGCCTGCAGCTGGAGTCCTATGAAAAGGTAGGGGTGTTTGTTTACCCATGTGTGAATATGAGAGGAGTTATGGGTATTTGGTGTTGGACTTGGAGTGTATCTTTGGACTCTTTCATACAAGGCTAAATTGGAAGTATAATTTAAGGTCAATTCGAATGCAATCATGGGTTTTATGTTATTGCAAATTAACTCTTCACATGCAAATTCGGGCAGGAGGGAAGCCAATTCGAATGCAATCATGGGTTTTACCTTATTGCGAATTAAAGCTTCGCATGCAAATTCGGGCAGGAGGGGGTTAATTTCGGGTAATGGGAAGTAATTCCGAACGGAGCAGGGGTTCATGTAAATTCACTAAACAAGCGAATTTACATAAATCCGCATTGGCTCCATTCGGAGTTGGGAGAAATTCCTCCCCGTTTGAAAGAGTCCTGAGTGAGGGAAATAACGTGTGTATGAGAGGAAGGAAGGAAGGATAGCAGAGCTTTCCTCATAGAGCATCAGTTCATTTACATTAACACTGCAATAATACATGTACATAATAACACAGAGGTAAGCCACCCTTATTCAGTTCAGTAGAACATACTAACTTGGGCAAGTCACATGCTCTCAGTTTCAGGGGAAGGCAATGGAAAACCTGTTCTGAACAAATCATGTCAAGAGGACCCCATGATAGGTTGGTTTTAGGGTCACCATTAGTCGGAAACAACTTGAAGGCTCACAACAACAAAAAATAAAATATTCCCAAGTAAATGTCTACAGTACAATGGCATCACCAGGTTTGGTGACTCCTGGTGCAGGGGTAGTGGCAATGGCCTACCTCTCCCTCACCTCCTTCTGTCTTGCTCACCTGCTGCCCTCTGCCACTCTTGCTGCCACCTCAGCTCCTTCTGCCACAGTGCTCAGCAGGGCCCAGCTTGTGTCACTTCTCCTCTGGGGTGTCCCCTGATACAGTCTTCACTCCTCTCACCCATCTATTGATGCAGCTGCTACAGTATTGTAACCCATGTAACATCCTAAAGGGCTACTGGAATGCATCAACTTGTTTGTGGAAAATCATACTTTTTCAGTGATATGTACTTGAATTAATGCTATTCTGTTTACTTCCTATAGCTAAAGAAAACATGCCAGGGTGCCTGTGTTGGGCATTTATCACATGCAAACAAAAATCCATCAGTGATATCTTTATTTAGTGATTCCTATAGCTAAAGGTGATCTCCCCCACCTTCACCCACATTTTTATCTTAAGCCTGTTAAGTAGGTTAAACTGAGGGGCTGTCATTACTTCAAGGTAACCACATGAGCTTTATGAGAATTGAGATATACATATGAATCTGATATATAATGTGTGTTGAGCAGACAGACTGTGTGTAGACATAGAGTTCCTGCAGAGTCTGAGAGACAGCTGCTGTTCCCAATAGGGCCTGGTTGATTTTACATTAATGCAAAAGTATTTATAATCATGGTGCATGTGCAAACACACACACACACTCAATATTATATGTATTGACATAGTTTCCCCTCTAAATTCAATGTATACATTCCAGGGTTTTGCTGCTTAAAATACTAGTTTTTAAATATTCTTCACCATTAATAACTTTTGCACTTGACTACAATCTTTGATTGTAACCTCATTTTACTCAGCCACATGTCTTACAAATTTATTAGGTTGTTCCCATTTTAATCTGCTAAATATTTGAGGGTACATGGAGGGTGCAGGAACCCTTGGGAATTGCAAAAAGGCCTTGGGCTTTCATGCAACCTGTGAGCTATGCTGTGCCTACCCTAACTGAGGATTGAAGATTGGGGCGGGGGGGGGGGGGGGGACTCGAAATCAGAAATAAAAATGAAACAAAGCAAAAATATCTTTGAATAATGCAGGTTTTGGTTTGGTAATACTATTTTATGCTGTTAAACCTGATATAGTTTAGGTCGTCAGCATGTTTTAATCTTATCCTAGACCTAGTGAAAGTATCCAGCTTCACCTGTGTTTTAATAGCTCTAATTCGATACATCAAAGTCTTCAAGTAAAATGATGTACAGTAGTGTCAGAATTTGCCTGAATTTCATTGGTAATCTCAACTACAATAGACCTACCGTGTTTCCCTGAAAATAGGACAATAGAAAGCTATTAAATCAGTAACATTTATAGAAAAGTTGACTTATATAATACTTAACTCATAGAATCATAGAGTTGGAAGAAACCTCAAGGGCCATCAAACCCAACCTCATGCCATGCAGGAATTCACAGCCAAAACACCCATGACTGATGGCCATCTAGCCTCTGTTTAAAAACTTCCAAAGAAGGAAACTCCACCACACTCTGGAGGAGTGTGTTTCACTGTCGAACAGCTCTTACTGTCAGGAAGTAATGTTTAGGTGGAATCCCTTTTCCACTCAATGGATCTACTTTAGTAGGGATTACCAATTGGATCCAGCCTTTTATCTTATCTGAATGACATCACAGTGGCTGGGAGCCCTAGGCAAGACTACTGGAATCCCTAGGCATGACTACTGCCCCTTGCAGGTAGGGATTGGTACACACCATGCCCATGAAAGAATAGACCTATTGTTTTTTGTGGGTTTTTCGGGCTATGTGGCCATGTTCTAGAAGAGTTTTCCCCTGACATTTCACTGGCATCTTCAGAGAATCTTCTTTCTCTGAAGATGCCATCTACAGATGCTGGCAAAATGTCAGGAATAAACTCTTCTATAACATAGCCACATAGCCCGAAAAACCCACAAAAAACTATGGATGCCGGCCATGAAAGCCTTCAATTCCACAATAGGCCTATTACTGCTGTGGCAGACTCAAACTATAGTCATTTAAACCAATGCAATAAGGTGACAATAATGCTACCTGGGGAGGGAAGTTGGTACTGTAGGTTTCAAACATGTGGACATATTTATATTAATGCATTTCAGAAAGCAAATATTCATCCTTCTCCTTTTTCTAGTAACCTATGCCTCCAACTTCATCCTCTCCATCAAGTCCAAATAACTGTCTGTTAAACTGCCAACTCTTTTTTTCTTTGTTCTCTAGTCCCACAGAGTAATCCTATTTTGTAATCCAGAATAGGCATGCCTTATGATTTGCTGTTCATCAGAATTTATTATTACTAAATTAAACGAGGAGGATTGCTAAAATAGCATGCCATCCCCAATGAAAGCATGCCAAACTCTCCCCAGGTATGTCCATCAATAACTCAGATAATAAAGCTTCTTATAGTGAACCTCCTTTTTTTTAAAAATAAAATCTTCTTACATTCCCAAATCCCTTTTTCCTCATCCCCTTTTTTCAGCAGCATTAGTATTGGGAGGATGGCGAAGGAAGACTGGAGAAAGACACTTTGAATGCCAGCTTGTAGCTGTGTAACTGCAGTAAACAATGCAATAAAGCTTGTGCTGGGAATGAATGGGATTTAACTTTAGTCAATCCACTTTAGCTCTATGTGCCTGCTTACAATAGGCAAGGTAAATAGGATCTACTTTCAGTATCCCTTACTGAGTATGTATGAACAGCAAAACAGAGATAAAAGAGGAGAGCAGATAAACTGGCCTCGTCATCTATTCCCCATATATATATGTGTGTGTGTGTGTGTGTGTGTGTGTGTGTTTAAAAAGTGTAGATCTCTTAAGTGAGTCCACCAAAAAGGTAATCATAAAAATGTGGAGGAGGGTGGTGGGGAAAAAGTAATCCCCAGTTGCGTTTTGAAAGTAGTACAGTGGTCCCTCGGGTTACGAAAGTAATCCGTTCCGGATTACCTTTCGTAACCCGAAAATTTTCGTAACCTGGGGGAAAGAGAAAAAAAAGATGTACTTACTGTGACATAGTTAGGCAGGAGGGACCGGGAGGGCTCCGGGGAGGAAGCCGGCCCCGTGGAAGCCACGTCCAGCGCGTCCCGAAAGGCCTCCTCCGCTGCTTAGGCCTCGAGCCTTTGGGAGGAGGCCTGCGGAGGGCGGGACGAGCCTGGCGGAGGGGAAGGGAAGGCCCCGCACGAACCCGCCGGAAACCGGATTGAGCCGTCCCTTCCCCTCCGCCAGCGGCCAGACCTCGATCCGGCTTCCGGCGGGTCCGCGCGGGGCCTTCCCTTCCCCTCCGAGGTCTGGCCGCCGGCGGAGAGGAAGGGAAGGCCCCGCCAGAAGCCGGATCGGGGCCTTCCCTTCCCCTCTGAGGTCTGGCCGCCGGCGGAGAGGAAGGGAAGGCCCCGCCGGAAGCCAGATCGGGGCCTTCCCTTCCCATCTGAGGTCTCCACCAGCGGAGAGGAAGGGAAGGCCCCGATCCGGCTTCCAGTGGGTCCGCGCGGGACCTTCCCTTCCCCTCCGCCGGCGGAGACCTCGGAGGGGAAGGGAAGGCCCCGCACGGACCCACCAGAAGCCGGATCGAAGTCTGGCCGCCGGCGGAGAGGAAGGGAAGGCCCCGCGCGAACCCACTGGAAACTCCCTGACTAAACATTTTGAATGTGAGTCCCTGAGTTCCTATATTGGAAGAAAGGCGGGATATAACTAAATAATAGTAACAACAACCACAACAACAACAAGGGGGGAAGCTCAAAATTGGGTATCTCAATTTTTGTTATTTAATTACTGTGATCAGTTATGCTTTGAACTAAGAAAACTACTACCTGTATATTATTTGTTCTTTATTTCCTTGATTTATTCTGTGCTCAGTCTCCTGGGCATGGATCACCATCCACCAGTTTTTCCTAAGTTTCTAGTTAAGAGTTCGATCCCTTAGGGGCTCACTCTTTATTCAAATACTTTTCATATATCCAAAGAGAGAACAGCTGTTGTTTCCTTGTGCCTGCAGCCTTTGTGCCAGGAGAAATCCATTCTGAACCTAGCACCATCTGCCTAATTAATTCTGCATAACAGCCTTCCATACAGTTTTAAAAGAAACTTCAGGCTGTAGGACTTTTCCATCTGGGATGTTGCTATGGGAGGGGTGAGGAATGGGATTATTGCACCCCTCCAAAAATAATTCTGCTCCACCAAGTAACATTTACCTTCAGTCCTCAAATTTTTACCTTTGCAAAGCATGAGACATTGAAAATAATTCACACCAAGAACTCACATATGTGCTGTGTTCACGTTTCCTTGGTCATTTTACCTACCCTTTTATTTGGATGCCTAAACCAAAGTTTTGAGTTACTGAAATGCTAGAAATTTGGGAACTAAATGAATATTTCATTTGGATGGCCACAATTGTTATTTTTGTGACATTGTCTCAACCCCCCACTCCACCCCACCCCACCCCAGTTTAACCTGGAAGCATCATTCAGATTCCTCCACCTGTTCCTTTTTGTTTTTTCCAACTAAAAATTGCTTACCCAAAGAAGAGTTCTGAGAAATTTAGCTGCTGACCCAAACTCCAGAATGGAAAACAGGGGGCAAGGCTTGAGCCTACTCTAAATCTAATCTAGGAGAGACTGAGTCCCTCTGAAATGGTCAGACAAAACTGAACTACTAACACTCCTGTTCAGTGTTGAGCCCTCTCAGGAATGTATACTAAATGATCAAGCGCAGGAAAAAAATTAAAATATTAAGACAGCTGTTAAGCCTCTCAAGTGTAGCTAAAGCTGCATGAGATTTTTCATATGTGCACCTGTTTGGGAGTAAGCAGCACTGGACATATGGAAAGCAATTCTAGGTAGACATTATTCATATAAGAGTGTTTATACTCGAGACTGAATGGTAATGGGATGAGAGAGGTAATCCCTCTCCCCAACTGTGCCTCAGGTACTGTGAAAGCATTCATGATGGACTCACTTGAGATTTCATAGCACAGCAGGCAGTAGTCATTCCTGGCTTCAGTGATGCTAAGAAACATTCCTATTCTTTTGAGTTGTTTCACTGAGGACTACGGTATATCACACCAGCCTCATAAAGCACCACAGTTGAGGTGGGGACAGTCACAGCTCTTCCAAACTGCCATGGTGCAGCGTCTGCCCTGGCCTCTGCCTTCTGCATGATGGCATCTTAATCCTGCCCTAATCCCTTCCTAGCATGACTTTTGGTCTGTGCTGATCACAAGTGCACAATCATGACAATCAATTATGTAAAATAAAATGAAATAAAAAAGAAAAACAGCCAACTTGAGAATAGCAAGGAGGAGGGGGAGAGGATCAGAATCACACCTACTCTCATGACACAACTGCCCATATATCAGAAAGCACCAGCTGTGGAAAAACAGTGCAATTGGGAGTTATTGACAAGTTTCACCTTTTATGAGAAAGTGCACTCCAGCAAACGACAGTGTACAAATGAGCTAATGGACAGATACAGGATCACATGATAGGGTACAGCCACAGACACTACTATCCTGCTCTAATTCCATTTTTCAAGCCTCATGGGATAAAGTCGTAAAACAAGGATGGATTTACTTTCTCAGGTAAGAGAGCAAGAGGAAAAGCTTGCAGCCAACCCCTTTATTCTGTGAGCTAAAGCAAAACGCAAAGAGGAAAGATCCACTACAAGACTGTGAAAGTCATCCATGAGTGAGTAGCACCCACAAAATATGTCCCCCCCCCTTTTTTTTGTAATTTTGTTTGCATTTTGCCTATGCTCTGGAGTTAGTTTTCAATAAAATGTGGAGACTAGGTAACCCAGATCTGAATAATCTTGTGCACAATATAGGCAGAATAAAACCATATTTGTCAATTAAAATGCTATGCATACAACTAGTTCAGTCCAAAATTAAAATTCACTTTTTTTCAGTACACATGGTGACAGAAGTCAATCAATAAAGCCTTTTGTTGGGATAATTTCCTAACAGCACCATTATGAGGGAGCCAAAAGGACTGCAGAAAAATGTTGAAATGGTATAGGAGTTTTATATTAATAAGGAATGGAAATATAGGAGTGAATTTTCTTTCTTTTTTGAGCCGTTTACAGGTTATCTTTAGTTTCAAGAATTCTAAATGAAATTGAATATCTGGACCCATTTCAGTCACTTCAGGCTCAACTTTAGGGAGACAGACACAGTGCATCTGTGTTGATTCTGCTACATCCTTCAGTGGTTTTCTGTGCCATGAGCCATGGTACCCCATGGTACATGTACTTTGAGCATTTCTTTGCAAAAGCAGAAAATAAATTTCTTTAATGAATAATAAGAGTAAAACAATCTCAGTATGGCTGTTCCTTTCTCATGGATCATTAGAAATACAAGCAGTTTGTCAAGATTTTCAGCTTGGGGCAGTGCATCTACTTTCTGATTCCAGCAAAGAGATCCTAAAATATTATTTCTCTTTTTGCCAAGAAACACAGTGATCTACATAAAACCTGGATTGTCAGCACTATAATTGTCATAGATGATACAATGTGCCCCCTTAACAGAGGTGGGAGAACAACTGTTACCATCCCTCCTGCTCCTTGTCCCTGCCTCTTCCATCTATCACTTCTTGGGCCCAAAATGCCTCACTCTGAGGGTGTCCTTCCCACAAATATTGCCAGTGCTGTGGTGGCATAGGAGATTTCCACAGCCATCCCACCTGCAATGTCTTTCTTTGCAAATTCCTCAGAACAAGGTGTTTGGAAATCTGGTGGGCTCAAGAGACACTAGTTGTTCCTCTTGGCATTACTAGCTGCTTACCAGTTGTAGAATATGCTGCAGTTTGGAAGTAGCCAGTGGGTCTCATGTAAAAATTGTCTCTGCTACCCATTGTGCCTCACCTTCTGAAGCAGGTGCCTCCTTCCATAAAGGAAGGCCAGACCTGAATATACTTGACTATAAGTCAACCTCATGAATAAGTTGAGGGTAAACGTTAGGGGTTTGTAACAAAGGATCTAAAGGATGAAGCAAAGGAAAACAACGCCAAAGAACTTAAAAAAATTGCAGCATGCAAAACTGTTTGTGCTCATACTATAGGCTGAATGGCTAAGAGAATAGGGAGGGGGGTGTTAGTGCTTCCAGGACAGATTATATCCTTGCCTATCACCCACAGATGGTTCATATATATATATATATATATATATATATATTAGAATTACAGTACCTACATTGACCTATGGGTAAGTTGGCCAATTTTTTTGACTAAAATTATACATGTATAATTATACAGTTACACATGTTTATAATTATACAGTTACACATGTGTATATACAGTATCTTTGTTGTTATTGTACTGCTTTTGAGTTAACTTCAATTCATGGCAACCCATGAGTGAAATACATCCAAGCCCCCCGTCCTCAACTGTTCCGCTTAGGTCCTATAGGCTCAGGGCCGTGGTCTCAATTGAATCTATCCATCTCGAACATGGCCTTCCTCTCTTTCTGATACCCTCCCTTTTCCCTAGCATTACTGTCTTTTCCTGTGAGTCATGCCTTACCTTACCCTACTTTTATCTCACTACTTTTCTTTTTTATATATCCTAACTTAATGGCCAAAGGTTTTCCTCCTCAGTCCTGTAAATATTCCTAACACCAGCCAAAACATTAAAATAATGTGAGCTGTAAAATACTTTTATAGGAACTATGAAATAGTCTTTTAAAAAAAAACGGGGGGGGGGAGAGAAGTCTTGCTGCTGGAGAATCAAAATTCTGTGACCAGCATGAATTATGCAAGTTGACTACTTTTGCACCATGTTATCAATGAATAAATAAACAGTAGTCATATAGTACATTTCAAATTCTCTGATCATATCACAGATATTATCATTACAAGAGCCTTGGAAATTATGCCAGAATAGCCCCATTTTAGCAGAAATGGAAGATGTATGTGTGTACATTACATTCTGCCCATTGGGTAGCAGGAACTGGGAGAGAAATATATTTTATTCTTTATGTACTGCTATGTTGGAAACCAGTTGTACCGTTGAAAGTAGCATGTTCAATGAGGAAGTCATGCACAACATAGACTGTTCAACCTATGTTTAATTTACAAGTCCAAAGAACATTTCTGTCCCTGTTCCCATGGAAACCAAAGCTAGTCTGTAAAAAAAACAAAAAACCCTTATAGTCGTGTGTTTGGCCTCTAACCCACAGATGTTAATTTATCTATAATTTAACTATATGTTCCTAAATCCATAGATTTCCCACAGCCTGTTTTGCAAGGACTAGTGACACAGCATGCAGCCAATGCATCTTGCAACAAATTTAGCTCCGTCTCAATGTCACAATAAAGCAAAGTCCATCTGTGTGAGACCCAAGTAGCAACTGGAGCCCTGGGAGTCTGCCCTCTCAGCTATATGTGGCACTTCTGATCATATTTCAGTTTAACAAGCTCTACACAAACCTCTCCCTGTCATGTAAAATACACCCCCACCCCTTTACTATTCCTTCAATAGTCTGACTCTTTCAATCTCTTAGATGGGGTTGTTTCCATGGCATTAACTGTTAGTAGTCTCTTTCCACACAACACTGTACTCCCTTTCTTCAGCCCTCAGCAAGCTGGTGGATGCTCTGGAGACTGTATGTGTGTGTCTTTTTATTCCTTTTTGAAAAGGACTAGCTAGACAAAGCCAACTTCTGCCTTTCTATCTCACTGTATCAAGAGTCTGGTATTATATAAGCATGGCTCTTAAGCATCCATTCTTACCCAGCTTGTCAGCTACAAGCCAGGCAACAGGGAAATCATCAGTCCTGCTCTGAATACCTTGGATTTTGTATTGTGTCTGAGATGACTGTCTTCCTCAGCAAGTCAGTCCTTTATTCGGTGAGTTCCTCCTTCTTTCCCAATCTTGTTATGCCCCTTCTTTTGTATTTTGCAGCTGGTAAGCGGAGGCGATGTCTTCTCTGTGATAAGGTAAGCCCATTTAAATGAATCTTTCAAGAACTCTTGCCCGTGACACAAATGACTGTAATACTGAGCTATATGTTTCAAGGGAAGTGAGCTAGCTCCTTGTGAAATCAAGAACTTGAGATGTCTTCAGCATTTGCTCAAATTAGATCCTACAAACAAGGCCTTTGCACGATTCCCTGACATGTGTGGCCTACAGTTAAAAATGCTGCAGAACGGGGCATCGGTGCTCCAATTTATTTTGTATGAGGTGTAGTGGTGGAGATTTCTAGCCTTACCAACAATGCACAAGAATGATGTGGGCTTTTGAACATGTCACAGAAAGGCATTTACTGAGACCCTCTTTATTTTCTGATGCAGCTAGTTCTCTCCATTCTTAGCAGCATGTGTAGCTAAAGGTACAGCCTGCCAACTAAAATTGTGGGCAGCATTCTTTTTGCCCAGATAGATTAGTCTAGTTATTGTGACAGTGGCCAACTTCATAAAATCCTCAAAGCAGACTGGGAAAGCGAGGCACTGCATGACTATGAATGTCTGGGGTTCAGTCCTATAAAGTGAATTTCTGCACACATGAAGGTGTTAAACAAGTTAACACACTGAGTACAGTATTAAGGATAATAGGATAGCAGAAAACATTCCCTAAATTCTGGTAGGGTGTGGAGCCAGGCGTAGATTCCTGCATTTCGTGTTAGTGCAAATGGTGCTATATTTACATTATGTTTTGCCTTGGTTCTCACATTGAAAGAAGGGCTAGTTATAACAAATACTGTGTTTCCCCGAACATAAGACAGTGTCTTATATTAATTTTTGCTCCCAAAGATGTGCTAGGTCTTATTTTCATGGGATGTCTTATTTTTCCATGAAGAAGAATTCACATTTCGTGTTGAAAAAAAATGAACATTTATTATATACTCTATATATATTTCTATACAAAAACTTTGCTAGGTCTTACTTTCAGGGGAGGCCTTATATTTAGCAATTCAGCAAAACATTGACTAGGTCTTATTTTCTGGGGATGTCTTATTTTAGTGGAAACAGGGTAAGTAAACAAAAAAGTAATCTTTCTAGGTGGTTTTCTCACAGTGGAGCTTTTGCACAAGTGAAAATGTTGTGCTTTGGTTTCCACTTTCCAAGTTCAAGAACTCATTTTTCATTTTCCTGAAAACTCTTTAGGAAATAAAGTACTAGTCCCAGCTTTTCCATTTCTCTCGCTCCTTTAAAAATCCTGGATTAAGAGGAACTCAAAGCTAGTTTGTATGTATATTGTAATAAAAATTTGGTGAGCCAACCATACACTCTGGCATGAATCCTATTGTTAGTTTCCAGACCAACTGCATCAATGGAATTTATCTTTGAACTGACTTATTATTCAACAATTTATTGTATGGGCCTATTCTTATTAGGACTAAAGGATGCAGGCCTGTATCTGAACATGTGAAAGGAGATTTTACAAATAACAAAAACATCATAAAACTCTACAAGTTTGGAATGTTGAATAACTTGACCCGACCCCCCCCCCCCCCCCCCGAGCATCTCTTTTTCAATGTTGTTGTTGTTCAGAGTATTTAAGAAATTGGTGCTTCAAATGCTGAGTTTTACCCAAGCCTGGAAGGGCTGCAACTGTGAAATGACCATCATTTTTAATAGAAGGATGACATGAGAGAGAGAGAGAGAGAAACATATACAGTTTAAAAGAAAGAATGAAAAGTAAACTTTATATTTCAAATTTGGTTTAATAATGGGTTCAGTCTCAAAAGGTTGCAGAAGTCACATTGAGGGAACACGCCTTTGTGGTTTCCTACAATCTGGAAACTCCTTTCCTAAACTGCCTCTTTCTTCATTGTTTTTGTTTTTGTTTTGTTTTTGTTTTTGTGATCAAGTGAAGACTTTTCTATTCCAGCAGGCATTTGTGAGCTGTTTTATATTATGGATTTTCCGTTTTAGTGTTCTATTGTTTTTAATCATTGCTTTTAAATTAATGGTTTATATCCTTTTAATTAACTAGGTAGTTAAATATATTGCCAAGAAAACCCCATGATAGATTAGCCTTAGGATCACCATAATACAACAGGTTTAATATTATTTTAATATTAACTTTTGATATGTTTGCATTTTAGCTGTATGTGGCTTTCTTCTGTAAACTTCCTTGAGTTGCACTCTTGGGAAATAGTGGGATAGAAACAAAGTGATTGATTCATTGATTCTAAAGGAGAGGATGACACAAAGAGAGACCCCATTAAAATGGTCAGTAGGAACTGTCCAGCAGTATAGCAGAAGTCCTGAATTCCATACAGAACAGCAACTAAGATTTTGAAAAAATACAAATATTTACTTCAGCAAATTAGAATATTAATCATAGAACTGTTTGTACACATTTTAATTAAAGCCAGTAAATATGGTGATTAGCATGTTGGACTAAAACTTGAGAAATCCATTTTCCAGGTCCCATGGAGCTATAGGACTCACAGGGTGACCTTAGGCCAGTCATTCTCTCAGCCTGACCTACCTTCCAGAATTTTTGTGAGGATAAAAGTAAGGAGGAAGAGAATCTTGTATATGACCAAGGTTGTGTATAAATGTAACTAGTAAACTCTAAAAATGTTTTGTTAGCTGTTCTGAGAGCTCTAGTGCAGTGCTACTCTAAGCAGTGGTCCATGAACTAGGGAGCCATTAGCTGCTGGTCCCTAGTGAATTTCCAGGAGAAAAAGAAGCACTTGTAAACAATGGGGACAAATATGGTATAAGTTCGTGGCACACTGGAATAGAAAATTAACAGTTTTCCACATCAAGTAGCTTAAGATGCTTTACTCTACTGTATATATACAACTCTTGTGCCTACAAGATATTGTCTATTACTTTCAGTAAGAATCTGGTAATCTACATGCTCAAGGAGAGCTAGCATGGTGTAGTGGTTAGGATGTTGGACTAGGACTCAGAAGATCAGGTTTCAGTTCCCTGCTCAGCCATGGAAACCCACTGGAGGACCTTGAGTAAGTCACACTCTCTCAGGAGATTATCACACTGTCTTTCCTCCCAGCTTCGGCACAAGCTGAAACTTTTATAACTTTTTAAAAAATGGTTGCTATTGCATGCCTTCATGCCCAATCCAGAGGCATCCCGTACCCGATCTGTACTTTCAAAAAGTGCTGGAAAAGTACGGATCGGGTACGGGAGGCCAAGATCAATACAGGGTGCCTCCAGATTGGTTACAGAGGCATGCAATAACTCCCACTTAAAAAAAAAATCAAAGTTTCAGCCTGCATTAAGGCTGGAAGGAAAGGCAGTGTGATAATCTCAGCCTCAAAGGAAAGTGATGGCAACCCCCTCCCCTTCTGAACAAATCTTGCCAATAAAACCCTGTGATAGATTCACCTTAGAGTTGCCATAAGTTGGAAATGACTTGAAGGTACAAAACAACAAACATGCTCAAAAGCTCTGTACATGATATAAGACCTCATCAAATCTTAGCAGAGATAGGCCTTCATCAGCCCTAGAAGGACAAGAGTCTGTAAAAGACAGGAGCTATCTTGTCTATTATGCCTAAATGGAGTCAAGAAAATAGCAGAGGTGAATAACTGGCTCCGTAGATGGTGCCGCCAAGAACAGTTTGGATTCTTGGATCATGGGCTGCGGTTCCATGAGGAGGGACTTCTGGCAAGGGATGGGCTGCATCTCACGCCAGTTGGCAAAAACGTTTTTGCCAACAGTCTCAAAAATCTGATCAGGAGGGCTTTAAACTGAGATATGTGGGGGAGGGAGACAATATTCTGGAAGGCAAAAGGGATGGAGAGAATAGTCCAAGTGGCATAGAGGGAACAAGGCAAACAGTGAAAGGACCCAAGAGTAAGAGGCAAAAAACCATGCAAAAGCAGCAAGTAAAGAGGACACATGGTCTTAGATGTCTCTACACTAATGCACAAAGTATGGGAAATAAGCAGGATGAACTTGAACTCCTAGCACAACAAGGGAAATATGATATAATAGGCATCACTGAAACCTGGTGGGATGAGTCTCACGATTGGAATGTAGAAATAGAGGGATATAACCTTTTTAAGAGAAACAGGACAAACAGGAAAGGAGGAGGAATAGCATTATATGTCAGGGATATTTACACCAGTGAAGAGATCCAGGATATCAGTACTGGATGCCAAGTGGAGAGCATCTGGATAAAAATTAAAGGAGAGGGAAATAACAGGGATGTTACTGTGGGAGTCTACTACAGACCCCCAACTCAGGCAGAGGAATTGGATGATGCCTTTCTAGAACAGATGAGCACACACTCAGAAAGGAGAGATGTAGTAGTGATGGGGGACTTCAACTATCCTGATATTTGCTGGAAGTCAAATTCAGCCAAATCCTCAAGGTCTAGCAAATTCCTCACTTGCCTGGAAGACAATTTCATTGTCCAAAAGGTGGAAGAAGCAACAAGGGGATCAGCCATCTTAGATCTGATCTTAACCAACAGGGAAGACCTAGTTGATGGGGTGCAAGTGGTCGGATCCTTAGGTGGAAGTGACCATGTCCTCCTGGAGTTTGCTATACAGTGGAAAGATGAAGCTAGGCATAGTCAGACACGAATTCTAGACTTTAGGAGAGCTGATTTCAATAAACTTAGAGAAATACTGGGGGTGATCCCATGGTCAAGAATACTAAAAGAGAAGGGAGTTCAAGATGGATGGGAGTTCCTCAAAAGGGAGATACTGAAAGCACAATCTCAGACAGTTCCAATGAGGAAGAAAAATGGGAGATGTCTCAAGAAACCGGTATGGATGACTAAGGAACTTATAACTGAGCTAAGTTTTAAACGGAACATGTATAAAAAATGGAAAAATGGGGAAATCACCAAAGAGGAATTCAAACAAATAGCCAGCACATGTAGGGATAAAGTCAGAAAAGCTAAAGCGCAAAATGAACTCAGGCTTGCTAGAGAGGTTAAGAATAATAAAAAGGGCTTTTTTGGATATGTCCGCAGCAAAAGGAAGAAGAAGGAAATGGTAGGACCACTGCGTGCAGAAGATGGCAAAATACTAACAGGGAACAAAGAAAAGGCAGAATTACTCAACACCTTCTTTGCTTCAGTCTTCTCAGAAAAGGCAAAAGGTGCTCAACCTGAGGACAGTGAAGAAGGGGACAGAGTGGGGGAATTTCAGCACAGAATAAGTAAAGAGACAGTACAGGAATACCTGGTTAACCTAAATGAATACAAATCTCCAGGACCAGATGAACTACATCCAAGGGTATTAAAAGAACTGGCAAAGGTAATATCGGAGCCATTGGCAATAATCTTTGAGAACTCCTGGAGAACAGGAGAAGTCCCAGCAGACTGGAGGAGGGCAAACGTTGTCCCCATCTTCAAAAAGGGAAAAAAAGAGGATCCCAGCAATTATCGTCCAGTTAGTCTGACATCAATACCAGAAAAGATTCTAGAGCAGATCATTAAGCAGAGAGTCTGCGAACATTTAGAAGCCAATGCCATAATCACAAAAAGCCAACACGGGTTTCAGAGAAAGAAGTCATGCCAAACGAACCTGATCTCTTTTTTTGATAAAATTACCAGCTTGGTAGATGAAGGGAATGCTGTGGATATAGTTTACCTCGATTTCAGTAAGGCCTTTGACAAGGTTCCCCATGACATTCTTGCAAACAAGCTTGCAAAATGTGGGATAGACAAGTTAACTGTTACATGGATTTGTAATTGGTTGAGTGGCCGAACTCAAAGGGTGCTCAACAATGGCTCCTTTTCATCCTGGAGAGAAGTGACCAGTGGGGTCCCACAGGGCTCTGTCCTGGGCCCAGTGCTGTTCAACATCTTTATTAATGATTTGGATGACAGAATTGGGGGCATACTTATCAAATCTGCAGATGACACTAAACTAGGAGGAGTAGCTAATACCCCAGAGGACAGGATCAAAATTCAAAATGACCTGAATATACTAGAAAGCTGGGCCAATGCTAACAAGATGAAATTCAACACAGAGAAATGTAAGGTTCTGCACTTAGGGAGGAAAAATGAAATGCACAGATATAAAATGGGGGACACCTGGCTGAAAGAGACCACATGTGAAAGGGATCTAGGAGTCCAAGTAGACCATAAACTGAACATGAGTCAACAGTGCGATGCAGCAGCTAAAAAGGCCAATGCAATTTTAGGCTGCATCAATAGAAGTATAGTGTCTAGGTCAAGGGAAGTAATGGTGCCACTCTATTCTGCTTTGGTCAGGCCCCACCTGGAATACTGTGTCCAGTTCTGGGCACCACAATTCAAAAAGGATGTGGAGAAACTGGAGCGGGTCCAAAGGAGGGCAACTAAGATGGTGAAGGGTCTGGAAACCATGCCCTATGAAGAACGCCTTAGGGAACTGGGGATGTTTAGCCTGGAGAAGAGAAGGTTAAGAGGTGATATGATAGCCCTGTTTAAATATTTGAAGGGATGTCATATTGAGGAGGGAGCAAGCTTGTTTTCTGCTGCTGCAGAGATTAGAACGCGGAACAATGGATATAAATTGCAGGAAAAGAGATTCCACCTCAACATTAGGAAGAACTTCCTGACAGTAAGGGCTGTTCGACAGTGGAACACACTCCCTCGGAGCGTAGTGGAGTCTCCTTCCTTGGAGGTCTTTAAGCAGAGGCTGGATGGCCATCTGTCGGGGATGCTTTGATTTGGAGGTCCTGCATGGCAGGGGGTTGGACTGGATGGCCCTTGTGGTCTCTTCCAACTCAATGATTCTATGATTCTATGATCTATGATTCTATGTTTCTTTTCTTTTTTCTTTTTAGTGTATCAAATGAAGCTTTCATTAACATTTTAACATTAGATTGGTTCCATTTGGAAACATTCTATTTATATGCAAATTAAACTCTCCCTTTGGATAGTTAGAAGATTAAAATAGCTGATAGGGGACTGGAGGCTGCCCTTGTATGGAACAATTGCAATCATCTTGTTTATTGGCTTCCACATTTCTAATGCCTTGCTTTGGTTTAAAAAACAAAGCTGCATTTTTAAAAACCTGTACAACTCCTTCCAAATTAAGCTCATCAGCTGGAAACAAAAGGCAAAAGTTGCCTCCTAACAGCTTTGTAACAACATAATGGCAATTGTTTATAACCTATGGCCTCTTGGTAAATCCATCATTAACTTAACAGGAATGGCAAAGTTTCCACATTACATTCATTCAGCCCCATATAAAAAAGAATTTACACTTTTTTGTTGAATTTTTCAGAAAATGAAATGAAATCTCTCCCATCAGCATTAATCAAATATAAAAGGTGCAGCTGTGGAAAGGAGCATATTGCACCTGACTCCCATGTATCATTAACGATGAGGAGTCTCTCAGGGGAAAACCAGAGGTGACATTAACTCTGTGGATACTGACATGGCTGAATATACAGAGGTTCAAGCTCAGATTTTAAAGAGTTGAGTCAGGGTGGGTCAATTGTTAATTTTGGTTTCTCTATGTGGTGTCATGGTTTGATGTGATTTTTGGCATCTGCGGAGGGGGGGGAGGGGGTTCCAGAACAGGACACCCATGGATACAAAGTGCTGACTATACAAACAAAAAGTCAATGGAAACAATACATGGAAGAACTATATAAAAGAGATGAAAGAGTGACAGATTAATTCAAAGAAGAACTATTTGAAGATAAACCTAGAGTTGTAGAAAGTGAAGTGGATGCTGTACTCAAAACTTTTGGGAGAAATAAATCACCAGGCACAGATGCCATACCAATATAGCTGCTTCAAGCCACAGAGACAGAATCTACTCTAGTTCTAACTAAAATCTGTCAACAAATAGAAACAAAATAATGACCAACAGATTGGAAATGCCCAGTCCCTGAGAAAGGGGATGCTAGGGATTGCATTTCCCACGAGTCCATTGCATTAATTTCCCATTCAAGCAAAATGATGCTCAGAATTCTCCAACAACTATATTTATATATACAGCCATAAGACTTTTACCATATATGGTATGAGAAATACCAGATATTCAAGCTGGATTTAGGAAAGGAGGAGGTATTTTGCAAACATATTGCAAACATACATTGAATAATGGAGCGCTCACAGAATTTCAGAAGAAAACCAGCCTGTGCTTTATAGATTATAGCACAGCCTTTAAATTGTACAGATCATAAAAAAGTGGTCTCTTCCAACTCTATGATTCTATGATTCTATGATTGTCTTAATGCATAACCTGTACTCAGGACAAGAGGCCATTGTCAGAAATCAAGCCTGAATTCTCTGTAGAAGCCAAGATCACACTTAATTGAGACTGTTATAATTTGGTCATATATTGAGAAGATATGACTTACTAGTAAAGTCAATAATGCTTGATAATGTAGAAGGCAGTGGGAAAAGAAGAAAACCACATTCCAGATGGATAGACTCATTACCCTGCATGTTCAAGACCTGATGACAGAGTGACTTGGACAACAAGGCTGAGAGAACGTAACTATAGCCACCTGTGAGACGGTCACTCTCGCGCAGAAGAAATAATACAGTTCTCAAGTTCAGTCAAGTTAAGATTGGGAGAACTCACTGTTCTTTAATTTCAGCATGACTGACATATAGAAGAATTAAATTATTACACATTTATTATCTTTTTTTTTAACCATGGACAACAAAGTTGTCTTCGTCTTTTGCTGCTGTGTTTCTTGTTTTCATGATGTTGTGACTTTATGAAATTTTAATTGCCTATCATCCAAGGCTCCCAGTAGGCAGATGGTGAGATATATGCATTTAATAAATATATAATAAATATCATGAGACAATGTAATGCAGTAAGTAAGTTTCAAGGCCAGTTGTGCTATTAGACAGTGTGGCAGCCCCCCAGTCACCAGTTCCAAATGTCATAAAAACACAGCAAGCTATTAGTTGTTTAATCTATTATTATTGCATTTGTTTCTTTATTTTTACCACCAAGGGGAGGATGCTTGTGGGGTTTTCTGCATCAGATATTTGTTTGACTGGCCTTAGGTATTACATACGTTGATTTAGGCCAGAGAGTAGATAATTGGGATTTTCTTGGTGTATTCCTTTGCCTCAGACAGCTGATATTTTGGGACAACCCTGGTCCAGTCTCTCTCTGTCTTGCAGATGGGATGAGGCTGACAGAGAATAGCTTATGTCAGCACATTTTGACCAAGTGGAGTTCTGTGCCCCCCTCCAAAAACACTGGCAGCTGAAAATCCTGCAGAGAGGCCCCTACTGCTTCCAGTATCCACCACTGCTAGTGAATTTAAAGCAGAGATCACATTTGAACTAAAGTTTTTCTGAATCACAGCCCTCTCTCTGCCACTACACTCTTCTAACCCTCTGGTATGGATTTTTCTACATAAAAACCATGCAGAAAATTGCCCGACTCACTTAGTGAAAAGTTAAATGGCTTAGCAGGAGGCAGCTGCATCAGTGAAAAACATAAAAAGAGCCACCTTGTATGCATCCTTTCTTGGGCCCCTGCTCTCAAACTTTAGATTTCAGATTGCCATGAAATCTATTTGCATTCATTCAGAACCACCTACAAACACTGACAGGTTTTTAAAAAGTTGGCTGCATATAATTCCCTTAATAAGAGACATGATCTAATATTTATGTAAAATATCATTCAACATTTTCCCATTAACTCTAAATGCAAACTGCTGTATGACTAATTTGAGCAAGTGCCATTGAACCTTTACTATCAATCTCTTTAACAATTTTTTTAAAAAAACCTTTCTAATAATTATTCAGTTGTTTCTGCCATTTAGTATTGGGGAGAAGGTACTACAACTACATGATGGGGCAGGAGAGAGCTTTCTGATTCTCAGGAAGAGACTACTCCATCTGCAGGGATGGTGGGCAAATTGCAGTGTCTCTTAGGTTACTTTTTGGACTGTAGCTTCCAGTATCCAGGTGTTATTCTAATATGCACCTGAACACATTTTGTGCAGTAGAAAAATGGGTTTTGTACAGTTTTCTATGTGGACTTTAATTAGGAATGAGGTTATTTCTTAAACTGATGAGGAAAAGATGAAGAAATAAAAAATTTAAAATGACTATTCCTGCCTTTCCTTCTTTATAATCTTATATTAATATTGTTTTGTTGTGACCAACTACCTGCTCCATCTATGAGCAAGGCAGATACTTTCATGAAGATCTGTCTAGCCCTCTTTTCTTTGTGATAGTATTGTCGAGTATTCTCCTAACATTATAAGAGGTTGAAATACGTCTGCTAAATCAATGACAAATTAGACTTTGGAGTTAAAATATGCTAGTGATTTGGGCTTCCCCCTTTACCCTTGGCCCAACACCCCATTGAAATGTGACTTCCTAAAACTTTTCTGACATTGAGTTTGGATCTTGGGCTGAAGGTGATTTCCCCATCTTTGACAGATAGCTATCCACACATGTAATAAAAAGATGACTTGTGGTGGTGGTGGTGGTGTGCATTCAAATAATTTCCAACTTATGGTGACCCTAAGGCAAAACTATCACTGTTTTTTTCCCCCCAGCAAGATTTGTTCAGTGGGGATTGACTTCCCGTGGGGTTGAGAGTCTGTGACTTGCCCAAGATCACCAAGTGGGTTTCCCTGGCCAAGCAGAGTTTTGAATCCTGGTGTCCAAAGTTACAATCCAATGCTCAAAACATTATACCACACTGACATGTTCCTTAAAAAAAAAACTATGAGAGATAGCTAAAGAATGACTATACAGGACAGGTATATTCCTTTATTGTGGAATGAGCAGTGCATCTTTTCTCTGCATTTATGGGAAAGCCAATACTGTACAAGACCACCATTAGCCTCAGGGAAAGCCTTCCATCTTGATATGGGGTTTCTCAATCCTGCCTACTGCTTCTGTACAGTATTACTGCCTAGTGTGGTGCAACAGTCTCAAGGTGAACTGAACAATTCACAGGATGCTTGGCAAAGCAATTTGAAAGAAGCATGTCAGTGACCTACAGCTAAGTTATCTTTGTTGTAAGCAAGATGCTTTTTCAGCTGGCATGCTGAAACTGAAGTAAAAGAGGAAGGCTGCATAGCAGGAATAGGAAATATGCAACTCTCCCTAAATTGGACTGCAATTCCCAGGGGTCCTGCCTAGCACAGCCAGTGGCGATAATGGTGGAAGTTGCAATCCATCAAGACCTTGCTCATGCCAGCTGTATAATCATTTATCGCTAAGGGGAAATGAAGGGCTTAAGTTTTCTAGGTGTCATGGTGCCCTGGCCTTCATGACTCTGTTGCTGTTAAGAAATAATGATATACTGTACTTCTCCACAATGTGAGCTGTGTTGGGTACAGCTCTGATGTGTAGGTGAAGAGCTTCTGTGTCCTCTAAGTGCAGAGCTGGTATAACTATTGCTGAACATGTAGGGCAGGGGGAGGAACAGAACACTGCTGGATTTCAGGAATGGGTTTATCTGAACAAAAATGACTGATGGTAGATGATGTTAATGCCTGTGTCATCTGGACATTGTACTTATTTACTTGAGGGGTGCATAAGGTACCCTGGATTCTGAAAACCCTTCCTACTTTTTTCATCAGTGGTTTTGACATTTTCACCCATCCCTGCCTTGCGTTCCCAAATGAATCCCCCCACTCCAGCTTCCTGCAATTTGCCATGTGAGAGCCTATCGGAAAACTTCCTGTGCTAGCATGGGAGCCATAAAAGGCTTATTCTGGCTCTTGTAATCCAGTGCGTGCATACACACACACACACACACTCCTCCTCTAGCTGCCTCTAATCTAAGCACAGAGGAAATACAGGTCACCCCAGCAGATGGGGATTCCTCCGCCTCCGATTGTATCTCATCAGCTCCTATAACGAAAAGTGAATATTAGGAAAGCTGGATTTATGCAGCTGGGTGATTCATTTCCTTTACTCCTCCTTAACCAACATACAGTCTGCATCTCCTTGGGGTTTACTTTCCACTTAGAAAGGACGGCATCCTCCAGGGAACAGCCATCACAGATGTATGTGAGTAATTATATGCCACTGGATTTGGAGAGGGGATATGTAGAGAAGGAGAGAAAAACTGATAATTGTTCTATATAGAAATTTGGACTTTCTTGTTTGAAACTTGCTGTTTATCGCCTGAAAAAAAAACAGTCTCATTTTGTCCAATTGAAAATGCAAAGACACATTGAAGCATTTTTTGGCAGCTAGATTAAAAAAATGTTCCTTAGAGGTCATTAGGTTACATCTCTCTCTTTCTCTCCTTCCCTCCCCCCCCCCTTTCTCTCTCTCTCTCTCTCTATTTATGCTTTACATGGAGAATATCTTCCTTCCGAGTATAAATTTTAGTTTAATCATAATTATTACTGAAAAGAGGGCTGTGGGTCGCTTTAGGAAATTATTTCTTTGATAGTGTCAAACCTAAGGTCATGATGCATGAGAAATTGGGAGGCATACTGTTAGATGCCCAGGTCTTCCTAGATTGGTTTGTGGAATTGCTTGTCATATTTCTGGATCATAGAATCTGATGTAAGATTTTTAAAAATCTGCATATACTTATGTACATCATCTAAACAAACGAGTCTGTACTTACTTGGAAAGAGAAACATGTAACAATGCTCATCTCATGCTAGATGCCTTCTAAATGCCAAAGAACATGATAATGTGTCAAACATTTCACAAACATGTCTGGGTTGTATTCCATGTGAATTTTGTATGTGTAAAATTTTGTAGTTGCTCTTTTGAAATTGTCTGGAGACTTATTCAATAAAGAACAACTTGACTTTGACTTTGTATGTGTAGAGAAAGTTATAGAGAATATTTGTGGTGTCAAGAAAAAGTGGAAAGGGCAAATAAAATCAGGAAAGGGTTTGGTGTTACTGTAAAACGTTTTCCCTTTTCTGTTAGAACTGCATTTCCAAAGATTATCAAACAAATTCTGTAAGGAATTTACAATCTATCAGACTACATCCCATCCAAAGGAAAAGAACAGGGAGCAATATTAAAAGATTTGTTTTCCAGGCATGGCGATAGTCTTTGGTTGGACTTGGCTTGCTTTACAACAAAAATCCTGAGCTCAATATTTGAAATATTTTAGTTTTGAGAAATATGTGACAAAACATGTATGCCAATATGTAAAGCTGCTAAACTGTATCATATTGTAGGTGCATTTTAGGTAAGCGGTGTTTTTCTGACTAGCAAGCAGAGGCTCTTGTAGGCCGCAGGGAGATGTCTTCCCCATCCTGCATCCTGATAACATAAATAGGAACTAATAAATCAAAATCAATGAAATTTCCATTTGTTGTAAATTTTCTAACTTAAAGAGGCAACTTAATCAAATTTATATTTTAAGTAAAGCAATTGATCTAAATTGGAATTTTGCCATAAACTTAATCCCAGAATTAAGTTATCAAATTGTTAATTAATTGAATGAGAGACAGTGATAAAGAGCTAACACTTTTTCTATTTCCCAGCTGGTTCTTTAGCCAAAGCCAAGTTATTTGGTTTTTCAGAACTAATTCTTGCATTGTTAGGTCTCCATGGTTGATGAATTACAGTGCTTAGATTGTAAGATCCAAACTACTTATTTCAGTTCATGATCATAGTATGAAGGTTTAATTAATTCCAGGGTTATAGGTTTTAAACAAAGAAATAGTGAAGGGCAGCTTGCAAAGAGGATAATTGTCTTTTCATCCAGATGATTCTCCTGTTCCACACCAGATGTGACATAGCTGGATCCACTCTAGTTACCTTTATACAAGTTATGTTTAATTGTGGAGATTTCTCACACAGGTTCAAGATGCAAAGTGCGGTTTCAACAGCAAATGGTTTAAGTGCAGACATTGTACATGACATACAAATGTTTGCAAGGCAATCTCAGTGGGCACATTCTGGACATTAAACACATCTTCAGATAGGGATGATTTTGGCCACTAGTCTTATGGAATATGCTCATATTTTTTTCCTGGTGGCTCAGGGAATCATACTCAAAATCATACCTCTCACTGTTTCCCATTCTCCATTTTGGGATTTTCAGGTGGTTGTTCAGGGAGATAAGCATACATCTGGAATTCACTAGACAGAAAGAAGAGAATTTTGAGGGGGGAAAAAACGGATTACCATACACTGTATGTGGGGCTGTTCTCCTGAAGATTATTTCAAAGATTCATCTAGTGCAGAATGAAGCAGCCAGGAATGGAAGATCAAAGTGAAGTCATATCCAAAAGTATCACATTGGCTGCCTACTTGCTTCTGAAGCCAATTAAAGTTTTTGATGGTTTCCTTCATTGTCCTAAATAGTGTGGGACCCACATATCTGAAAAAGGACTTTTCCCTGTATCAGGCTACCTATACTATAAGATTTTCAGGGGGTCTCAGCTTTCCTTTGTAATGTGATAAGGCTCTTAGTTTGCACTGAGTGAAGCAAGTTGAGGACAGAGAGGGAAAGTGGGGAGAGGAGAGAGAAACTGTTTTCAAAGCAGCTGAAAAAGTGGGATGACAAAATTTATGTTATAGTAAAGATAAAATAAACAGAGATTTTAAAAATCATGTTGTAAGAAAGGCACTCTTAAAGACCTGGAATACGGTAAAAAACAAATTCTATTTTGGTATACCATTAGGGACCTCAGTCCAAGAGGCATTTTTCAGCAGATGGGTAGATGAAGGAGAGTGGCTAAGATACAGAGACTTGGTGAAAATAAATGGAAGTGGACAAATAGAGTTGCGCACCATTGAAGATCTGACTGAAAATGGGCTTAAAATTAATTGGTTTGGTTACCTACAAATTTCTCAAAAATTTAAGGAGGACATGAAGACCATGAGTATATAAAAGGAAATGAATGATTTAGATAAAATATTATGGGATAAAGACAAGGGGAAAATCTCTAAACTTTATAAGTTGTCCCTTAATAGAGATCTTGAACAAGAAACAGTAACTCCCCACATGATAAAGTGGGCTTAAGAATTAGGACACGAAATTGCAATAGATGACTGGGAAAATGCATGGACCAAAACGAACAAGTTTACAGCTTCTCAAAATCTAAAAGAAAACTATTTAAAAATAAGTAACAGATGGTATTATACTCCTTGCAAAATTGCTAAAATTTATAGATTGAGTGATAATAAATGTTGGAAGTGAGCAAAGGTCAGAGGAACTTACTTACATATGTGGTGGGGTTGTCCCAAAATCAAAAAGTTTTGGAATAAAATACATAGTAAGATTCAGGAAATATTGGAAATAAGTTATCATTTGGCACCAGAAATATACTTACTAAACATGACTTCCTTGTTAGGTGCCAGGATAGAGAAATAGACACTGGAGAATTATTCTTTATATGATTACAGCGGCAAGGATTCTTTTAGCTAAGAATTGGAAAAAAAAAATATCCCCACCACAGAAGCATGGTTCCAAAAGATTATGGAGATGAAAGAATTAGATAAACTAACTGTTGATTAATAATAAACCAGAAAAAAAAGTTATGAGGGATTGGGAACCAGTGGAGAAATATTGGTTTAAAAATGTAAGCTTAATGTAGAACAGCTATAAGGAGAAGGAGCAATGCAAAATCTCTAAATTAAAAGTATAAGTATGAAGTAGTTTGAGAGGGATCCTATGGTAAAGGGGAAAAATAGACTATGTGGAAACATTGCTATAACTATACACTAATAAGGTTAATGCAGGTAGTGCTGTTATAGGAAAAAATGAAAGAGGTCACATATAATAATTTATTTCTTTAAATTGATATACAGATGTGCAGAATAGAGTTGCAGTTTTGTAAAGAAATGTGTAGTTTCTAAGATTCTTATTTTGGGGACAAGCAGAACGTGCTGAAATGCTAACAGTTTTGATTTTGTGATCAAAATATTTGTTGTATTGTTTTATTTAAAATTAAAGATATTTAAAAGAAAAAAGTGGGATGACAAGATTAATTGGTACTATTTGTGACAAAACAGAACAGTTGGAGAGCATGCTTGTTGGGGAGTTGTTTGTTTGCTTTTTCAGTATCCATACTGCATTGTTTCTGTCCCATTTTTCCTTTTGGAACTCCAGTACTATTTACAATGTTTTAGGGGATGTGTCCCTCCACCCCTCTACCAGAAGTTTCTGATTCAAGAGTGGCAAATGTCATATGCCTGTATCCATTGTTTTAGTTGCTCTCACTATATTTTTAAGCAGTCCTGATGACATTTGGAAAGGATGCATGCTTTTGAACTGCTAGGTTGGCAGAAGCTGGGACTTCCGACAGGAGCACACCCCATCATCTAGCACTTGAGCGTCAAACTGCCAACTTTCCTATCTTGCAATTGTCAGAACTGGTGTTTTAACTACTAAGCCATAATCATATAATTAATTAATTAATTAATTAGAAAGAAATAATTAATTGCAAAACAGGGAATATGGGTAATGAGGGAGGAGCATATGCAGATGTGTTGAGTTCATGGAGGAGATGGCAGAGATGAAGGGAGAAAATAGTGACATGTTAAACTACAACCAGCACAAACAAGGGCCACAAACCTGGTATATTTAGGGCATCACTGGATAAACAGCTGAGTACTCTGGAGAAGGCCATCTAGTGACTTTTTTGTCACTAGAAACATGTTTGTTTAGCTATTCTAGCAACAGCAATAGCATTATATTTCTGTACCACTTAATAGTGAACTCAGCACTGTGAGTGATTTACAGTCTGTAAGCCAATTGCCCCCAACAAGCTGGGTACTCATTTTACCATCCTACAAAAGGATGGAAGATTGAGTCAGCCTTGGAGCCCTGGGATCAAATTCACATCCTTGTGGCTTCAGTATTTTATTTATAACCCACTTTTTGTGAAAACAATCAAAGCGACGTACAACATTTAAAATTATACAAACATATACACCATATCCCTTCCTTAAAAAAGAATTAATCAGAATTAAAAGTAAACAAAAACATTAAATCTAATAACAGTGGGCAGAATCATAACATATATGGGAGAGATCATTGTATGGCCAAGTACTTAAATCTGGAAAGGCCTGCCAGAAGGGATCCGTCTTGACAGCTTTCTTGAAGCTATCTAGGTTGGTAATTTGATGGATCTCATCCAGCAGGCTGTTCCACAGGCTGGGAGCAGTTGTGGAAAAAGTCCTCTGGGAGGTTGCAGCTAATCTGGTCTTTAGGGACGGCAATAAATTCCTCCCAGAGGACCTGAGTATACGGGGCGGATTGTATGGAAGCAGGCGATTCCTTAAATAAGTTGGACCCAGGCCATGTAGGGCTTTAAAAGCAATAACCAACGCCTTGTTTATAAAGCCAGCTTGTATAGCTGAACTGTCTATTTTATATCTATATTGTGCCTTTTTTGGTGGGTGTTTGTTGTAGTTGCAGGATTTTTGCTTGTTTGTTTAATTGCAGTTTGTAAATTGCTTTGGTATCATAGAATGAAAGGTGGTGGTGGTGTCTTTAAGGCATGAATTTCATAGCTTTTTCTCAGGCAAAGACTACCCAGAGGTGATTTTGTCAGTTCCTTCCTCTGAAATAGAATCTGCAGCACCTGGTATTCATTTGACAGTTTCCCATCCAAGTACTAACCAAAGCTGACACTGCTTAGCTTCCAAGATCAGGTGGGATCTTCTGCCTTTGGGTATTTAGGCAATGGATGGTGGTGCAGAAATATTATAAATAAATGAATGTTTAAAATATCCAGAAAGTTAAGCATCCACTCAATTTCTACAATAGCTTTATTCTGAACTGCTTTTTATTTTAGAAGGGATCACTGGGGCGTCCTTTTACACATTGGTATACACTCTGTTGACTCAGCCATTGTATTTCCCATCACCATGTATGGGACAATGAAAAAAGCAGATAGAAAGAAAATCAACTCATTTGAGATGTGGGACTGTAAAAGAGTGATGAGGATACCATGGACAGCTAAAAGGACAAATAAATGAGTCCTAGAACAGATCTGGCTTGAACCCTGACTGGAAGTTAAGACAACTAAGCTGAGGGTGTCATACTTTGGACACATCATGAGAAGGCATGACTCACTAGAAAAAACAATAATGTTAGGAATGGTGAAAGTTCAGTAGAAGGAGAGGAAGACTGCATACCAGATGGATAGACTTAGTCAGGGAAGCTATGGCCCTGGGACTGCCAGACCTGAGCAGAGCTGCCAAGGACAGGGAGTCTTGGAGGTGTCCCATTTAAAGGTCATCATGAGTTGAAGTCGACTCAAAGGCAGTTAAAAACAAAGTTATGTAGATCAGCTACATTTTCCCCTTAAAGTCACTCATTTGTCCTAATTGGATTTGTGCAACATTTCCTTCAAATTCCCTTCCAGATCAATGAAAACTAAGAATAACACAAAACCAAATGATTAATTCAAAGAAGAAGGGAAAAATGGAAAGAGGAGGACACAGAATTGTATAGCTACTGGTAATATTGATTATATTTTATTGTTCCCTTTTCAAAAGGAGCTCAGGGCAGTGTCCATAGCCCCCTGCCCTACCCTGAAGTTTAATAAACAACTTAAAGCAGGACTAAATTAGAGTGGCTGGGTGGGCTATGCTCTTGTCTCCATACTCTGAGAAATTAACTATCCAGTAGATGCACTGTTTCTAAAATTCTGTCTACATTTTCCCTCTCTAGATGTTAAAAATACATGGTGTTCTTCAGGGTCTGTACCATTAGGCACAACGAGGCTACTTCAGGGTCCTCCCCAATTCCTCCTGATCCCTGATCCTTGAGGTGTTCTGTTGAAAGACAGAACAGTGTGTTTCCTAAAGCAGGCCTTGAACCTCTTAATCTAGTCCATTTATTTCAAGGAGTGTGAAAAACACTGTCATATTGCCAGGTTGACATGAGATTGATTCCATTTTACTTTTGTACATCAGCGGCGGTGCAGTATCTTGTTCTTTCCTTCAGGAAGCAAAATGGCTTAGGATGCTCTTGGCCAGTTCCTACCACCACTCTGAGTCAGAAGGGATTACCTCCTGAACATATTTCGTATGGAAGGAAGGAAGGAAGGAAGGAAGGGCAAGCAGATGGAAAACTCAGGAGGATTACAAATGGATGACAGCTATGTCAGGGCTGCCCATAAAATTCTGTGAATGCAACAAGGCACTTATACACTACAAGCTTCATTTGAGACCACCTCCAATCATTGTTTCATTGTGTATTCTCCTAGACAGGTAAGAACATACAAATATTCTGCTGGATGAAACCCTCCTCCTGTCCCCCATAGTGGCCAACCAGCTGGCTATGAAGAGTCCAGAAGCAGAACATGAGGGCAATGTACCTCTTTTGCTGTCTTTCCCTGATAACCTTCACCCTGGAGGTAGTATATAATCATAATGGCCAGCAGATATGGGTATAGCTGGACCCAGCAATAAAATGTACCTTTCTCCAGTAGTTGTCAGAGCCCTAGGATCCTGGCAAAACCCACCACTGCACTAATAGCTCTTTTGCCCTTCATTCCCTGCACTGATGGCTGGGTCTGGGAGCAAACCTCTGTTTTAATTTTCCACCATGCCTTGGGGTGATGTTGCATCATGGACATGGTGGAAAATTGAAAAAGGGACTCCAAGTTTTTGTTTTCTTTTCCCCACTGCATATGTGGGGCCCCCTCAGAGGGGACACTGCCAAGGGCTCCCTCAACCCTGGACAGAGCTTGGAAAAGTTATTGTTTTGGATTGCAACTACCAGAATGCCCAGCCAATATGGCCACTGGATATGCCAGCTGAAAAACTATTGGTGTTGAGATCTAAAAAAAAGTTAAATTTCTCAACTTTGAGTCTGTCCCTGCATATAACTGGCTGTCCAGCTGATGCCAGGAATAAACAAGCAGAAATCTTGTCCTATCTTACAGGAAACCTAGACATGAAAACAGAAGCATTAGGAGACAAGGTACAGCCAAGACCATCATAAAAACTCTAAGGAAATCAAGATGGTCTAGAGAGAAGGAGATAGACAAATATGTCAGCCCTTTCTCTGATTTCAGAGTTAGACTTAGAGGAAGGTGGAGTGAAGATCAGTCAAAAGAATATCAACAATCTAAGATATGCAGACAACACTATATTACTAGTAGAAAACAGCAAAGAAAAAAGTGCTAAGGCAGGCTTATTGTTGAACATTAAGAAAACAATAATAATGACTACAGAAAATTTACTTAGATGATGAAGAAATAGAAATAATAAAATAGTTCCCCTACCTTGGATCAGCCATTGATGAAAATAGAGATTGCAGTCAAGAAATCAGAAGAAGACTGGGACTGGGATGGGTAGCAATGAAGGAATTAGACAAGATTCTAAAGTGCAAAGACATAAAATTGAATATTAAGGTTCACATAGTCCAATCCATTGTATTCCCCATCACCATGTACAGATATGAGAACTGGACACTGAAGAACGCTAACATAAGGAGAATCAACTTTGAGGTGTGGGGCTGGAGAAGAGTGCTGAGGATACTGTGGACAGCCAAAAAGACAAACAAGTGGTCCTAGAACAGATCAAACTTGAACACTCCTTAGAAGCCAAGATGACCAAATTGAGAAAGTCATACTTCAGACACAGCATGAGAAGGAATGACTCATTAGAAAAGTCAATAATGCCAAGAAGGGTGGTGGGATGTAGGAAGAGAAAAAAGACCACATACCAGATAGACTCAATCAAAGAAGCCTGGACCTGAAGGACGTGAGCTAAGGACAGCGACTCTTGGAGGTGTCTCACCCAAAGAGTTACCATGAGATGAAGTCAACTCTAGGGCAGTTAACAAGAAGAAGACATTCTTCATAATTTCTCCTTATATCGGAAGCATTTATATTACCTACATAGTATTTTCCAAGTGTAAAAAGGGAGTTGGCTTTCTTTCTGTAATGGTTGCCATGGCAGGAGAACTGTTCAATTTGATGCGAGGTCAGAAAATGTCAGACACACAAACTAAATTAAACTGCATCAGCTGGCTGATTTGTGCAAGAAAGATATACTGCTGATGCCAGAGCTTCAGTTTCAGAGAGATACAGAGCCATTTTAGTTATGGAATTATCTTTCCTGGGAGCTTCCTCTATGATGGTGCTGTTTTGAGTCATGCTCTCCTAACCATACCCACAAAACCTGTACCATAGAATAGGTTGGGATAAGAATTAACATGTCCATATTTAAACCATGCCTGCTATTCTACTCCTGGCTGGAATATTCTGGGAGTTGTAGTCCAAAAGATAATTTTCCTGTGCTCTGCTATTAAAGGTAAAAGACTAAACTAGATTGGCTCTTGGTCTGATTTAACAGGGCTGTAATTCTGCTGTGATAGTCCTCAGAAATTTTCATGACTATTCGCAATTTGAGAGTTATTCTGCGAACAATCTAAACATTGGGTTCTCCATAGAAAAGAGAACAGTGTGCCCTCGCCTTATGTGGTTGATCTGTTCCTGACACACACACACCAGATAAGGCAAATTCTACATAAAATCAAGCCCCATTCATTTAAATGGGGCATGCTCCTGTGGCACACGGCACGGCACGCACCCTGGACGCATACCCCATTCACTGTATTAGGGTTAACCATCCGTGTGACCTCAAGTCTGTGTATGGTGAGCCCACGTACTAAACGTGCAAGCTGTATTTTCTATGCAGAAATGTTAGTTCTTGTGTAGGAAACTTGTGTCTTGTGCAAAAAATAAGGATTCTGTGAAGAAAATGGTTTCTTATATGCAAAAACTCCCACATGCATTTTTCCAGAAAAAATAACCCCCAAACTGTGCAGGTTCTCATCCATCCAGGTGTCTCCTCATCAGAGTTTCCCACCCCCTTTTCTTCTGAGATTCACATATTTACAAATACTGTATTCTTTCCATCCCTACACCAACCACACAGTTACCAGTTGTTTGACTGGCTTTTCAAAAGTCAATGGATCAGCTTCTCTGCTTCTGCAATTTGCTTTGGAAAAGTTACAATCATAGAATCACACAATTGGAAGAGACCCCAAGGGTTATCAAGTCCAACTCTATGGCATGTAGGAATAATGTTTGCCTTGTTTGGCATTTAATTGGCATTTAATTGTTTGACATTTCATTTACTTCGGTCTATCTGTACTCTTCAATCAGTGTGGTTAAGACTGGCTCTTCCAGAGAGAATTACATATTATAACAAACATATCTTCCAAAATATGGCCCATTCTAGACGATATGGGCTGAAAAGCCTGCCTTTAGGGTTTGGGCGGGCGTAGCTTCTACACCCTCCCGAGCCCTAAAGCATATGGGTGCCACCATTTTAAAATGGTAGCATCCATACAAAAGAGTCATCACATGCATAGCGTTTAGAAATGCTGCACACGTTGTGACACTTTTGCACCATGGGAGGGCACCAAGTGCTATTTACAGATTATTTATTTGTATTATATATAGATATAGATATAGAATCTAAAAATAAATGATCTATAAAATCAAAACAATTAACATTCATTAAATGACCATATAAAAGCCAACAAAACAGCTCAGTATATCATTAAAAGCTCACCCCAGTCAGTTTTTAAATGCCTGACAGTGTACAAATGTTTTTACTTGATGGTGGAAGGACAGCAAGGAGGACTATTGCTGTTGTAACAACAGAGTTGCATGCTCCCTATAGCCTGCCCGGTTTACAAACTGGCTATAGCTCTTTCAGCCAATTGGCACTTTTCAAATGAGCCCCACAGGAAGTACCTAACACTCATCCAAACATTACAGCAAGATTCCTTCCCCCTTTAGTGTTGCCCCAGTAAATAATTAAAACAAATAAAAGTTACCATTATAGCAAAAAAATAAAAAATAAAAATAAAAATAAAAAAATAAAAAAAGGGAAAAAAAGGAATGGTGTTTTCACTTGTTAATTTACAGGTTTGGTGTAATATAGCTAAATCTTTGTAACTGGAAAAGGGAATTACAGTACTGGAATATGCTTGTGATTACAAACTGGAATTAAAAATAATTACTGTATATACCTGATTATAAGTTGACCTCATGTATAAATAGAGGGAAATTTTGGGGGACAAAATCATGGATTTTGATATGACCTATGGATAAGTCGAGTGTAAAACTTGGAGGCTTCTTCAGTGTGTGTATGCGAGCCACAAGAGGCACATAGCAATCAATATGAGGTTTTAGTGTTTCAGCCTTCACTCCAGAGACAGCTACCAATCAGTCACCAAGGACTCTTATCTGCTTGGCTCAAGACAGAAAGAAACTGCATGGAGAAATCTGAAAGAGCTGTTATCACATTACCATACTGACTTGTAATTAAGTCGACTTAGGATTTTGGGGTCAGTTTTTGGGTATAAATTTTTAAACTTAAAAAAACTTTGAACATGCCAAAAACAACAACAACTGGAGTGGCTTGCCAATAAAATGCGGAAATTAAAAACTAGAAGCCTAATGGACAAATTTCAAATAAGTAAAACAGAATATGCAACAACACAAGAAGAGATTAAAAAATATTTTTATTAAATACTATGAACACCTGTATAATGCTGAATCATCAGCTAAAAACTCAGAATCTGAACTAGTACAATTTTTAGACAAACAAGACTGGCAAAAGCTCACAAATCAACAATGAGATAATTTGAATGCAGACATTACACTAACAGAAGTTTCTTCAGCAATCAGAAAATTGAAGATTGATAAAACTCCCGGCCCAGATGGATTTCCTGCCTTGTTTTACAAAAAATGTGAAAATGAGCTTAAATTGCCTTTAAAAGAAACCTTTAACTCCATTCTCACAAACAGAATTCCTGAATCATGGAAGATGGCAAATATTACACAAAAAAGAAGATAGAGATAAATCAAGACCTGGAAATTACAGGCCCATATCCCTATTCAACACAGACTACAATATATTTGGTCCGTTTTACATTGGCAAAAAGAGGTGTGTTGAAGGCTGCTTGAAAACCCAGCCTTTAGATGAGAAAAAGGGAAAGTGTGCCATGAAAACACTATTTTGGAGTTTTAAGGGAGAAGAAGTGCTTTAAAAAGGAGCTGGCCCATTTTACATTGGCAAAAAGAGGTGTGTTGAAGGCTGCATGAAAGCCCAGCCTTTAGATGAGAAAAATGGAAAGTGTGCCATGAAAACACTATTTTGGAGTTTTAAGGGAGAAGAAGTGCCTTTAAAAAGTAGTTTGATTTCCCCACTACTTTTTTAAAAAGGGTGCAGCATTGCTGGCCCGTTTTACATGGGCAAAAAAAGGCGCTTTTAGGGCTAAAAAGCCCGCATTTAGGGTTAGGGAGGGCATAGCCTTTACACCCTCCCTAAGCCTAAAACGCATGGACGCCGCCATTTAAAGATGGCGGCGTCTACACGGTGGCGCCGTACAAGCATCATCACATGCGCAGCGTTTTGACGTGCTGCGCACGTTTTGATGCTCTGGCGGCGCGGGAGGGCGCCAATCGCGCCCTTCCCGCGCCGCAAAAAAAGAGCTCGATCCTGGAGCTCTTTTTTGCGGCGGGTCGTTGCGGTGGGATGAGGCCTCTGGGGCTGCCCGTGTGGCAGCCTAGGCCTCATCTCGCCGCTAGAAGGGGTGAGTTTGGACCGCCCCTTTTAGCCAATGTAAAAAGCACCCCTATTGCATCTAAAGGCTAAGGTGTAGTTGAACGGTTAAATGGGGCTCTGTATCTTTAAAGCGCCCATTTAAAGGCAGCGATACAAGTGCGGAGGGAGGGAAGGTGCCGAGACAAGAAGAGACCTTCAGAGCCCGGCCAGAGTGCGCCTGCACCTTCCTTCACCTCCTCCCTTTGGTTGAGAGAGTGTGACTTCTAGGGAGACAGCAGGGCACTGGAGGCGCTCAGCCAGACCAGGGCAAGCTGGCAAGAGGAGGAGGAGAAGGGGAGGGACCTGGAGCACCTCCGCTGCCCTGCCTCCCTGCAAGTCACACTCTCTCAGCCGAAGGGGGAGGAGAAGGCAGGCCCAGGCACACTCTGGCCAGGCTCCAGGGCTCTCTCCTGGCTGCCTTCCTCCTCCCTTTGGCTGAGAGAGTGTGACTTGCAGGGAAGCAGGGCAGCGGAGGTGCTCCAGGTCCCTCTCCTCCTCCTCCTCCTCCTCCTCCTGTTTCCAGCTTGCCCTGGCCCAGCATCAGGAGGACCTGGAGCACCACCGCTGCCCTTCCTCCCTGTAAGTCACACTCTCTCAGCCAAAGGGAGGAGGAAGGAAGCGGGGAGGGAGGGAGGGAAGGAGCCAGGAAGAGACCCCCAGAGCCTGGCCAGAGCACGCCTGGCCCTCCTGCTTCCTCTTCAAAAAGAAGGCTGGAAAAGTAGGACGTGTCCTGGCAAAGGAGGACGTGCCTGGTCAACTTGGAAAAGGGGGGCCTCTGCTCAAGAATGGAGGACATATGGGAATCCCTCCTGGACAGAGGGCTGAAACCTCGAGACAACTCAATATAATGCTCTGACAGAACACAGACTACAACTCCCATGAGCCTTTGCTACCATTTCCCAAGATGCCTTAATTTGCAACAGAAAGCCGACCAGTATGTTCACATGTGATGAATTCTTTCGTATTGACTCTGCATTTTCTTTTTGTGTAGATGCTCTCTTGTCTTGTGTGTGATGAGCTTGTGCGTAATCACGTGCATTTCTGAACTGACCTCACTTTCTCCCTCTTTCGGAATGGTCCTGTACTCCCCCATGTGATAAGCTCCAACTGTATGGTGTACCTGCGCAATTGCGCAATTCGCAGCCAGCAAGGGAAAAAAATGTTTAAAGCGCGGCTAAAAGCCCCGTTCCTTGCCGCCCATGTAGCTGCTCCACCTGTGTTTGTAGCGTTTTGACAGCTTCCCATGTAGTTGCTGAGCCACAGAAAAAACCTCAGTCTAGCTGCCCTGTACTTTTTAAATGCACACCTGGGGCTTGCTGTCTAGCTGCTAAGCATTAAGGAAAGTGCAACTTCATGTCACACTTTCTTGCCAATGTAAAAAGCCCCTTTGTGTCTTATTCTCTGAGACAGATTCAAAAAACTTATGACAGAGATCATAAAGCAAAATCAGTCAGAATTTCTCCCCTCCCGATATATGAAAGAAAATCTAATCCAGTTCTGAACTTAATTGAGTTTTTTGAGAAAAACAATGAAAGGAAGATGGCAATGTTGCTTATTGATGCTGAAAAAGCATTTTACAACATGCAGTGGGATCATATGCTAGGCATTTTATAAAAGATGGAAATCGGCTCTAAATTCCACACATGGACAAAAGAGATCTACAAAGAGCAATCAGCACAGCTTGAGCCCAAGTTACTTGAGGGAATGCCTCTCCCTACACAATCCACCCCGCACTATCAGAACCTCTGGAAAAAAATTACTAGAGTGTCCGAAAATAAAGTTGAAGTCTACCTTTCTTTCCTGGATTCATTGTGATTGGGAGGGCTAGAAATAAATCTATTATTGTTGTTGTTGTTGTTGTTGTTGTTACCTTTGATAGATCGTTCACTGTTGTCGCCCCCAGACTCTGGAATGGCCTCCCGGAAGAGATCTGTCTTATCAACACTCTAGATGCCTTTTAAAAGGCACTGAAGACAGATCTCTTCCGGTGGGCTTATCCATTTGATCCTCCATGAGCAACCCCAGAGAATATTCTCTCTTTGGATGACTAGAGTACCAGACTGGCAGTGGCAATTTGGATTTGTTTTTGATCATAGAGTGATGTTTTAAGATTGTTTTAAAATTGTTGTTATGTTGTACTGTGATTTTAAATTGTGCTTCTGCCTCGATCCATGGGGAGAGGTGGGAAATATAAATAAATAAATTATTATTATTATTATTATTATTATTATTATTATTATCGGAGAGAAATCAAGACCTATCAACATTCAAAAGGGCACAAGGCAAGTCTGCCCCTTATATCCATCAGGTTCTGTAATGAACTTGTGGGCTTTTCTTTTTTTCTTTTTCTTTTTTCTTTTGGTCTTTGGTCTGTATGAGGGGCAAATGCAGCAGCTTCCTCCCTTTGGACAATACAGTGCTCCAATTTCCTATATTTATTCTTCTCATCTACATACTTGTCAGCTATTCAGTGGAAGAGAGCAAAAATAATCCCTTGCCTTGTGATAGGTGCTTGTGACTCTGACTGTGTCCTAAGTAATGGGCTGCTCTCTAGCACACTTACAGCTCTGCACTCTGCTGCATAAGACATATGGGGGATGGGAAGGATGTGGCTGTAGCCTGTCTAGGATGATACAGGCAGACAGTGGGATGTTTAAGGGATATAAAGTTTTCAGAAGGAAAGCTTTTGGAGCAGGGAAGGATCTGGTCTGTCTAAATGTCAGAAAACAGAAACAAAGGAGTGAGACCAACCTGGTTTCTTTGTTTGTTCCTTTGTTTGTTTAGGAGCAGGAGCCAGGGGTTGCAGAAATGGAGGATTAACAGAGACTCAAGGAAAGGTATGAGCACTGCTTTGGGTATATGTTGAGCAGATTGAACAGCCTGTCCTCAACCTGAAACCCTTCACATTTTTGGATTGCAACTACCATTATCCCTATCCTGCATGGCCATTGGCTATCCTGGATAGGGATAGTAGAAATCATAGCCTCACACATCTGTAAGGCACTGAGTTGGTAAAGGGTTGGATAGGACATTGCTGGTGGAGGCTGTGAGAACAGAGATGCATTGCTTGTTTAGTTCTCTAATTATGTAGAATCTCAGTTTCCAGTTGCTTTTCTTCATATGAATGACTTTGTTCTGTTTTTTGTTTTGCTTTGTCACAGTTTAAGAAGACTACCTAACAGATGCTGTCTTGTCCCTGAGATGGAAGTGCCGAGCATCAAGGACTTTCAGTGGAAAACTCTTGCACCCCTGCCCAGCCCAAGAGTGTATTGCTCCCTGGTTGAAGCTGGGGGTCAGGTTTTTGCCATTGGTGGCTGTGATGACAATGGCATCCCCATGGACTGTTTTGAAGTGTACTCCCCTGAAGCCAACCAATGGAATTCTCTTCCCCCGATGCCTACAGCCAGGGCTGGGGTCGCTGTAGCTACGCTGGGCAAGAGAATCATGGTGATTGGAGGTGTTGGAGCTAACCAGATGCCCCTGAAGATTGTGGAAATGTACAACATAGATGAGGGCAAATGGAAGAAACGAAACTCCTTGAGGGAAGCTTCCATGGGAATCTCTGTGACAGTGAAAGGCAAGAGAAATCCTTTTACTAAAAGGGCTGATGACAACATAATATTGGCTTTTAGGAAAGTATCCCCACCCCTGTGTATTCCTTCTAAGCAATTTGATTGATGGGGTCAAGTACATTGCTTCTTCAGAGACAGATCTAGTCAGTGAGGAGCTATCAGTCAATTTCCCCTACTCTGTGAATATGGCTTGGCTTTGACTCTTGTGCCTGAGGTGTTGGAATGACCATCTCTGAATTGCTGGGGTGAGGTCAGGTGATTTTTAACAGCCTAGTCTAGGGCTGGCTGTGAAATGTGTCTTGTAATTGGTGTGCACCATCTGTTTCACTGATCTCCTCTCTGCTTGTTAAAAAGAAGAAGAAAAAAAGAGCAACAACAGCCAGACACATTCTCTATTCCTGCCAAATATATAGGACAGCTTGTTTGTTGGGTTTTGTTTGCAGAACAGCTTTACTCATTGTCGAAACACAAAAGAATCCGTGCTTTCTAGTGGATGAGACAGATTAAAGGCTTTGCCAGAGAAGGGCACAAGAACTGTGAAAGTGACGGTCATTGTCCAGAAAGCAATATATCTCTTGTAAGGCATTCCATCTCCTTAACTGCAGCTCTGTGCCTTTCTTACAGAGCTGCTTTTGAAACCCTGAACCACTTCAAATAGAATGGATGGATTTTTTTGAAGCCAGTATTGGAACAATATACTGTACTACTCACCATTATTCTCTTGTCTACTCTTCATGCTCAAAGAAACCATAACTCTTGTTATACAGATAAATTCAATATACTGATAATATAACTTAAGAGGATGCAAATATCTTTAAAAAAAAAAACCTGGTGGTTGCAAAATTGTACTAACAAACTCCCAGCAGATAAAATCATGTAGCCCTCTATGCAATTGCTATCATCCCCAGCCACCATAGCCAATGCTGAGGAAAGCTGGGAATTATAGTCCAACAATTCTTTAGGGCCATAAATTCCCATGCTTCCTTTATATTTCCATACTATTTAAAGCAGATATGTACATTATTTAGAATGTTTATGTAGTAAGGAAATGCTTTTCATCTTGCTTTTCATGATAAAAAGTACAATTACTTATAGGGTGGGGTGGGCATTTGAGGAGGCGATGAAGTCTCATCTGTTCCACTCCAGGACATCTGCAGGCTGCTCCCTTAAATTCAACTAAGGAATTTATCAGATGAAAGAAATTAGAAGCATAATCTAATGGCAGTCCGAACACAATCATGGGGTTTCACGTTATTGTGTGAGAGACTACCACATGCATTTTTGGGCAATGGGAAGTCCTTCCAAACGCAATCATGATTTTTCATGATATTGCGTGAGAAATTATCACACGCAATTTCGGGCAATGAGAAGTCGTTCTGAACAAGATGCAGTATCAATACGCAATCATGTAAATTTGCTGAACTAGCAAATTCACTCATTTCCAAACTGGCCCCACTTTCATTTCTTTCGAAATTGAGAGAAATTCCTCCCGTGTGATAAACTCCTAAGTGGTATTGAGGATAACAGCATTAAAATGGACAATTTCCATGTAGGCTTCTGAAGCTACAATTGTCTATTTGTCTCATTTTTGCCAGCAATGGGAGGAGAGGATCCAGGAGACCACCTGGGATGGTCATATGAGGCCACTGGACCATATATCTCCATATCCCACCTCTGCTTCAGGGAAGAGGTGGTTCTGGTTACTATGCCTTCAGGTTTATTGGGCACATATTTTATTTTCTGTTTCAGGCTGGGATAAGTAGTCTCAGTACCCAGTTCCCCTTTGGACGATAAATGCTTCAAGTTCTTATTTCTGAAATCCTGGATTTTTGTCATCCCTCACTTGATTTCTTTTCCAGACTACAGGATCTATGCAGCAGGTGGAATGGGAGCAGACCTACGCCCACACAATTATATGCAGCATTATGACATGCTAAAGGACATTTGGGTATCACTGGCGACCATGCCAACACCAAGATATGCTGCTACATCCTTCCTGCGGGGCACTAAGATCTATGTGCTTGGTAAGAATTGACCTCAGGCCTTTTCATTCTATTTTTAAATTTTATTTAAATTTATTTCACTATTTCTATTCTGCCCTCCATGTAAAGAACTCGGGGTGATGTAGAGGCAGAATTAATACTTACAATTTAAATCAATATTAAAATGATATACATGGACTAAAACATATTGAACGCATTAACAAGTTAAAACAGGCTTAAAAGATTAACACATTATTTTATTTATTCATTAAACATATCATTTTACATGTGACTGATCTACTATTATGTATGCGACTGACCAGTGGACATCAATCTAATCTTAATCCTTTCATGTCTTCTCAGGGAAATTCAGGAAGTTTCTTTTCCTTCCCTATAACATGGCCCCTCAAATATACAGTGCATTTTCTGGAATTGCCTGGGATTGGTAATGTCAGAGGGAAGCTGGACATCCAGATCATTATTTCTTCAGAAGTACATGTATGCCATCAAGTTGTTTCTGACTTGTGGCAGCCCTAAGTCAAACCTATCATGGGTTTTTCTTGGCAAAATTTGTTCAGGGCGGGTTTGCCCTTGCATTCCTTTGGGGCTAAGATGGTGTGACTTGCCCAAGGTCACCCAATGAGTTTCCATGACTGAGTGGGGTTTTGAACTCTGGACCCCTAAAGTCCTAGTCCAACACTCAAACTACTACACTGTATCAAAGTCCATGGGCTGGTTTCACTGTATAAGACAAAGGAAAATAGTATGTCAATGAACAGAGCTTTCCCCTTTTAGATGTGGGCACAATTGGCCCTCACAGATATGTCTCTTCCGTTTAGGAAGTACTTTACTCCTGAAATGGAAAAATCTGTTATATAGTTTTTTGTGGGTTTTGTTTTGTTTTTGGCTATTTGGCTGTGTTCTGGAAGAATTTATTCCTAATATTTCACCTGCATCTATGGCTGGTGTTTGCCCAGCACTGGTCAGTAAGTGAGTAAGCTAGGACTTCAGGACATGTGTTCTAGGTGAGAAGGGCACCACTTGTGGTCCACACCAGGAAAAGAAATGTTAAAAATGTTAAAAATATGATTTGCAGAGATCTGTATAATTTGATACCAGGGCTTGCAGGGAAATGTGAGTGGCAAAAATAGCTTTGGGGATTGCATGAGGCCCTCAGGCCGCATTTGCCTATCCCTGCTTGAAATGCTATTAGGCTACAATCTCATAACCACTCAGTATTGAACATGCTGGCTAGGATGAAGGGCAGGTTTAGAATCTAACACCATCTGGAGAGCCATACATTGCATAAATAGAATCATAGAATCATAGAGTTGAAAGAGACCACAAGGGCCATCTAGTCCAACCCCCTGCCATGTAGGAACTCTCCATCAAAGCATCCCTGACAGATAGCCATCCAGCCTCTGCTTAAAGACCTCCAAGGAAGGAGACTCCACCACACTCCGAGGGAGTGTGTTCCACTGTCGAACAGCCCTTACTGTCAGGAAGTTCCTCTTAATGTTGAGGTGGAATCTCTTTTCCTGCAGTTTGCATCCATTGTTTTGTGTTCTAGTCTCTGGAGCAGCAGAAAACAAGCTTGCTCCCTCCTCAATATGACATCCCTTCAAATATTTAAACAGGGCTATCATATCACCTCTTAACCTTCTCTTCTCCAGGCTATAGTGCATGGTTTCCAGACCCCCTCATCATCTTAGTTGCCCTCCTTTGGACATGCTCCAGTTTCTCCACATCTTTTTTTAATTGTGGTGCCCAGAACTGGACACAGTATTCCAGGTGGGGCCTGACCAAAGCAGAATAGAGTGGCACTATTACTTCCCTTGATCTAGACGCTATACTTCTATTGATGCAACCTAAAATTGCATTGGCCTTTTTTGCTGCCGCTTCGCACTGTTGACTCATGTTCAGCTTATGGTCTACTTGGACTCCTAGATCCCTTTCACATGTTGTCTCATTCAGCCAGGTGTCCCCCATTTTATATCTGTGCATTTCATTTTTCCTCCCTAAGTGCAGAACCTTACATTTCTCTGTGTTGAATTTCATTTTGTTAGCTTTTGCCTTTCTTTTGCCTTTAACTTTCTAATCTATTCAGGTCATTTTGAATTTGGATCGTGTCCTCTGGGGTATTAGCTACTCCTCCTAGTTTAGTGTCATCTGCAAATTTGATAAGTATGCTCCCAATTCTGTTATCCAAGTCATTGATAAAGATGTTGAATAGCACTGGGCCCAGGACAGAGCCCTCTGGGACCCCATTTGTCACATCTCTCCAGGATGAAAAGGAACCATTGTTGAGCACCCTTTGGGTGCGGCCAGTCAACCAGTTACAAATCCATGTAATGGTTACCTTGTCTAGCTTTACAAGCTTGTTTGCAAGAATGTCATGGGGAACCTTGTCAAAGGCCTTACTGAAATCAAGATATACTATATCCACAGCATTTCCTTCATCTACCAAGCTGGTAATTTTATCAAAAAAAGAGATCAGGTTTGTCTGGCATGACTTGTTTCTCTGAAACCCATGTTGACTTTTTGTGATTATGGCATTGCCTTCTAAATGTTCACAGACTCTCTGTTTAATGATCTGCTCCAGAATCTTTCCTGGAATTGATGTCAGACTTACTGGACGATAATTGTTGGGATCCCCTCTTTTCCCCCTTTTGAAGATGGGGACAACGTTTGCCCTCCTCCAGTCTGCTGGGACTTCTCCTGCTCTCCAAGATTTCTCAAAGATTATTGCCAATGGCTCCGATATTACATTTGCCAGTTCTTTTAATACCCTTGGATGTAGTTCATCTGGTCCTGGAGACTTGTATTCATTTAGATTAACCAGGTATTCCTGTACTGTCTCTTTACTTATTCTGTGCTGAAATTCCTCTATTCTGTCCTCAGCTCCATTATCCTCAGCTTGAGCACCTTTTGCCTTTTCTGAGAATACTGAAGCAAAGAAGTTGTTGAGTAATTCTGCCTTTTCTCTGTCCCCTGTTTGCATTTTGCCATCTTCTGCGCGCAGTGGCCCTACTGTTTCCTTCTTCCTCCTTTTGCTGCGGACATACCCAAAACAGCCCTTTTTTTTTTAAACCTCTCTTGTGAGCCTGAGTTCATTCTGTACTTTAGCTTTTCTGACTTTACCTCTACAAGTGCTTGCTATTTGTTTGAATTCCTCTTTGGTGATTTCTCCATTTTTCCATTTCTTATACATGTTCCCTTTAGAACTTAGCTCAGTAGAAAGTTCCTTAGTCATCCATCCTGGCTTCTTGAGACATCTTCCATTTTTCTTCCTCATTGGAACTGTTTGAAATTGCACCTTCAGTATCTCCTTTTTGAGGAACTCCCATCCGTCTTGAACTCCCTCCTCTTTTAGTATTCCTGACCATGGGATCACCTCCAGTATTTCTCTAAGTTTATTGAAATCAGCTCTCCTAAAGTCTAGAGTGCATGTCTGACTATGCCTGGCTTCTCCCTTCCACTGTTTAACAAACTCCAGGAGAACATGGTCACTCCCAGCTAACGTTCCAACCACTTCCACCCCATTAACTAGGTCATCCCTGTTGGTTAAAATCAGACCTAAAATAGCTGATCCCCTTGTTGCCTCTTCCATCTTTTGGACAATGAAACTGTCTTTGAGGCAAGGGAAGAATTTGTTAGACCTGAGCATTTGGCTGAGTTTGACTTCCAGCAAATATCCTGATAGTTGAAGTCCCCCATCACTACTACATCTCTCCTTTCTGAGTGTGTGGTCATCTGTGTAGGCTCTGATCTGCTGCAGAGAGGGGATTGTGTGGGGATTCATGTTGTTGAATTGCAGTACCAATCAGCCCTGCTTAACATAGCCATTAGTTAAGACTGTTAAGAGATATAATCCAACAACATCTGGAGGGCCATACAATTCCCATCCCATCCTCCTGGCTGTATACATTCCAACATTTCATAGACAAAAACTAGGACATGTGGGGAAAAGCAACCTCAGAGAGTGGTGGAGAGGATTAATTAATTAGGAAGAACTAGCTAATTAGAAAAAAGCTAGGAGAGGGTGCAGCAGTTTGCTTTTGCCTGAAAGATCCCCCTCTTCTCTCCCTGCTGCTGTTTTGCACTTTGAACTCAGTTTACAACCACTGAAATGAGCTGTGGGCAAAGAGGGAAAATGGGAGGAGGAAAGAGAAACTGGGACTTTTTAAAAGCAGCTGAAAATGTTGGGTGACAGAGAATTAATTGAGACTCCTCCTGCCAAATCAGGACTGTTGGAGGGTATGTAGCTGCCAACTATTCAACATTTGTTTTATGTACTGTGAGGCTTATTGCATTGGTTATTAAATCGATTTACCTCTATCCATTTTAAAGTTGAATTCAGGTGGCATCCTGACCTTATCAGATGTCTTTTGCCACTGAATTTGCTACCTGAAATACAGCTCAGGTCCATCCCCAATTCCAGAGTCGCTCTGCCAGCCATTTTCTTAAGTCAGAAAACAGCTGGATCCAATAGTAGTAGTAGTAGTAGTAGTAATAATAATAATAATAATAATAATAATAATAATAATAATATTTATAGCCCACTCCTCTGTCAACCAATCGGAGCAGGTTACAACAATTAAAAAGATACAAGGTAAAAATTACAATGACCCATACCCACCCACTCACCCCTTAAAATTGGATTAAACTAACATCAAAGTTAAAAATGACATAATTAAAATTTTCACAATATAAAACAACAATAAATTGCATGGATGTCAAAGGTCAAGATGTTGCAAACTGAGGGGAGAACTTGACCAGGAGGAGCTAGGAGGAGCTAGGAGGAGCAGCTCTGGAAGCAGGGATGGACCTGGGCTGTATTCAGATGGCAGATTTGGCAGCAAGTGTGATAAGATCAGGATGCCACCTGAATTCAGCTTTAAACCAGACAGAGGTACAGTAGGCACTTGGTATCCACTGGGTTTGGTTTCAGGACCCCCCGTGGATAACAAAATCTGTGGATGTTCAAGTCCCATTAAATGTAATGACATAGCAAAATAGTGTCCCTTATATAAAGTGGAAAATAAAGTTTTGTTATTTGGAATTTATACTATTTTGGAAGATTTTCAAGCCGTGAATGCTCGAATCCATGGATAAAAAATCCATGGATAAGGAGGATCTACTATAAATTGATTTAATTACCTATGTGATAAGCCTCTGTGTGTGTGTCCTCTTTTTTTTTTTTTTTTTTTAGGAAACCAACATTCAGCAGGAAGGAAAATCAACATTCCTTGCACCTGAAATAGCTGGAACTTGTGACCTATATTTAGTTTGCAAAAGAAGCACATTTTTGTATATTTGCTTATTTTGCAAAGAAAGTAGTAGGTGAGGTATGCATTACATATCTTGATAGGAAAGGCTTCTGTTATTAGGACAAATTTTCAAAGCAACATATACCCAAGAACATAACAAGCTCATTCAGCAGTTAACTGCCTCTTTCCTGGGATTAAAAGAAAAACTGGCCACATTAATATCTGCATTCCTTTGCAATATTGCACTTAGTCCACTCCCCCAGAACTCTTGGTGCCATCCAGTGGATGTTTTGACTTTGATTTTGCCTTTGAGAATCTAACAAACTGGACAAGGGTGCAACAGTATCCTCCCACTCGTGTGATATGCAGAGGCATGATACATTTGGTACATATAGCTATTATAACTAGTATACATTGACAGTCCCATCCTCCAGTGCCCCTTTATAATAATAATAATAATAATAATAATAATAATAATGTTTTATTTATAGCCCGCTCCTCTGTATCCAATCGGAGCGGGTTACATCAATTAAAAAATGCAAGATAAAATATACATGACCCATACCCAACCACCCGCCCCTTAAAATTAAATTAAACTAACATCAATTAAAATGACATAATAAAAATTTCAATTTAAAACGGCAACCCATTGCATAGAGATCAGGGTCAAGATGTTAAAATGCTAATGGGAGAGCTTAACCCAAACAGAGCCGGGAGGTTAAGAACTTTCTGGGAAGGCCTGCCGGAAGAGATGCGTCTTCAAGGCTTTTTTAAAGCAATCAGAAGATGTAATAAGACGCATCTCGTCTGGCAGGCCATTCCATAGCCTGGGAGCGACAGCCGAGAAGGCCCTCTGGGAGGTCTGCGTCAGTCTAGTCTTCATAGGCTGCAATAAGTTCCTCCCAGAAGACCGGAGTGTGCGGAGGGGTTCGTATGGGAGGAGGCGGTCCCTCAGATAAGATGGACCCAAGCCATGTAGGGCTTTAAAGGTTAAAACCAACACCTTGTACTGCGTTCGGAAACTAATCGGCAGCCAGTGGAGAGATTTGAGCACTGGTGTTTACAGTTATCCAAGATGGTATCTGCTCCTTCATCTTGTTGTAACAAATTCCTAAGAAAATTGTATGATCTTACAAACTCCTCTGTCTTTAAAGAAATCCAAAATCAAGTCCAAACTCGGCTGCTAGAAGGGGCACCACACTCTTTAATTTCATGCCTTCTGGCAGATTATAATCCACTTCATTTTCAGACTCCTGTGTAATTGCTAAACTCCTTGTGCTTTGGTTAATAGGTCTGTCAGGGTATGCCTAAAGTACATCAGTAGGTAGACAGAAAATGCTAAATACAAGCAGTGACTGCCTGAGATGGTCTAGTATCCATAATACTGAGATCCATAAACTTCTTTTTTTAAAATACAAGTAACAGCCTTTCATTTTTAAAAGGAGTTTTAAAAGGAAAAAAGGGAATAAAACATTATTATTCTGAGATGAAATGTTTTATATTTCACATAGCACTGCCCCCAAAAAGCACTGCCTTTTTGAGCAACTGCAGTTTGAGCAACTGCAACTTTTCTAGAAGCTACTCAGAGGTAAAACAAACACGTTGGTGCCACAATTCCAATGGCCTTTATTTTTAGCCTTACAAAGTTTATCTCAAATGACTACGACAAAGGAGTAGTTGCATTACAGCAGAAGCAAAAAGAACCTTGTGATACCCCTATGACTAACAGATCTATTGCTGCATAAACGCAAAAGTTTATGACACAATAAATCAGTTAGTCTTTAAAGTGCCATAAGACTTCTTTCTTGTTTATGCTTGGTAGTTTCTGGAAGCTGTTCAGTTTGATTCAACCTTCTGGCTGTACAAACCTCTACACACAGTTAGATTTCTATCCAGTTTTATCCAAAACATTAAGGAACCAGCTTTTGCTGGCTCTGTTTGCTGGCTTTAATAGCAGTCTTGAGAACAACTAGGAATTCATCAGGCAAAAATGACTACTAGAAAATTCTTCCCCTGGTGAATTTATGGGTATCAGATACCATTAAACATCATGTTCTTCGTAGCTGGGATGCTACCCCACTAGAATTTCTGCCCACAAATCTCCATTCTGCCTGTTATATAAAGAGATATAGTAGAGTCTCAATTATCCAACCTTCGGTTATCCAACATTCCAGATAATCCAACGTTGTGGCTGCTGTGATTTCTTTAAATTTTCTGTGATTTCCTTAAATTTTCAGAGGGCTGAACTGTTTATACTGTACATCACAATGCTGATCAGTGATTTCTTTACATTTATTTTTACTGTTATTGCAATAAAACTTCAATACATTTACAATTCATAGTGATTTCAAGGCTTTTCTTGGACCTTCCGGATCATCCAACATTTTCGGTTATCCAACTGTCAGCCGGTCCAGTTTATGTCGGATAATCAAGACTCTACTGTACTGTGAATTAGGCCAAAGTATTTTGCTGCCTGAGACAGAATATAAGCAAACTATCTCAAGTCAGGATAAATACTCCTCTAGGTTAGTCAAGTTATTTTGGCACATGTGACTGAAAATCCCACAGGCATCACCCCATCTCTGGGCTGGATCCAGAAGTAAATGACTTGTATATAAGTCGTATTGATTTCAAAGTCATGGTCTGCTGATGTCAATAGGACCCAGTTTCATTTAATTTACTCTGATTCCAATCCAATAATAAAAAATAAATATTAATTTGCTTCTTCTTCAGGACACCCCAAACCAGCTGCTTCACTCTGTGTAATGCTAAGATAGCCCACTCTTGCATTGGCAACAATGTGAACGACTGGTCATTGTCCAAGATGATGATATTGTATCACAGATTCCTACATGTTATGAGAGAGAAAGCTAGCACTTGGTGCAGATGTGTTGTTTTTCAGTATCCCCACAGCACATAAACATTAAATTCCAGCCTCAAGTAATTATTAAGTGTATAAGAACAGAGCCAGCAGAAAAAAAATGGTAGCCCTGCCAGGCAACAAACTGTTTTCTGTATGAGCTAGATTGCCTGCTTACTGTCTCCCTGGATGCAGGATGCAAAAAGGAGCTGCAAAAAAGGCTCCTTTTTGTGCCCTGGAAATGGCACCATAGCCTTGGCTGCTCAGCTATGCGGTGCTCCTTCGGTGCTGCATCGTATGGATGTAGCACTGGAGGAGTGCTATGCTCACCATGTGGAGTGGCATGTGGCATCATGGTGCCCTGGGGGCGGAGTTGGGGCATGCATAGTCTGGATGTGATGCCCCTACTCTGTCCCTAGGTCTGCCTTAATAGCCGGTCTGTAGAGGGCCCATATGAGTTTTCTTTCTTTGTGATCATCCCATTGTGCAGCATGGATTTACCCATATTCTGCAAGCTTGATGAGGGAATTCTTTCTGTGATAGCCATGCAATTTTGAAATTTGTGCAAGGAACCATAACCTTTTTGTTTAATTTATCATAAGGAACTGTTGCCAGCCAAACTGGAAAAAGATGGTGAGCCATGTCAAACTAATCAACATAGGCAGCCTTTTGTCTATCAGTACGTATTGATAATCAATGAGCATAAACTCCTTGAAGGAATTTGTACGTTGCCTTGTATTTGGAAAAGCATCCTCCATAATAAGAGTAAACAATTTGATTGCTTTGGAGCTTTTTGTACTAGGTAGGGTGGGAAAAAGGTAATTTCATAGATAGATTAGATAGGATTCTAATATAATCTAGATTAAATCTAAAATTGGTTAGGCAGTAAAATGACCATTGAAAAATTTTGGATGGAACACCTTGTGTCTGATGGTTGTGGGGTTTTAGCAAAAATGCTGGGCAAGGCAGACTTTTTCATGGCTGAACAAGCTCCCTTCTTCCTCCAAGGTGGAAGACAATCCAAATATGCTGTGAATGCCTTTGAAGTCTTTGACACAGAGACCAGATCTTGGACAAAATTTCCAAACATCCCCAGCAAAAGGGCTTTCTCCAGCTTTGTCTGCACAGAGAATAACATCTATAGCCTTGGGGGATTACGGCAGGGCAGGTTATACCGTCATCCTAAATTCATGAAGAATGTGGATGTGTTTGACATTGAACAAGGTGAGTTCTTTCAGGGTCTCCCTCTATTTTCCACTATTATTGTCGTTGTTTTGTACAGACCTGCACAAATTGGCAATAATCAGGGGCCAAAATTAAAATAGGTTAACTTCTTTGGACCTCAGATAGGTCTTGGGGGGGTTGGGGTGGAGATGCCCTTGGAGTTCTGCACAGCAGCAGCCATGTGGGACTCTGAGGGCCTGGGGGGGCAGTGGCTTGTTGTTGTTGTTGTTTAGTATATTAGTAGTAGTTTCAATTGGTTTTTGTTTAAATAATCTACCAAAATTCATAAAATTTTTCACATTCAGTGGGGGTGTTGATGCTTGAGGTTTAAATATGTGAATATGGGAGAAAGCAAAATGTGGAAACTTCTTGTTCTTATCCATTGCTGCTTCTGCTTTTACAGACATTGGATGTATCTAACCAGGCTGCATGCTGACTCATAAATATTAATAAAATCCATCAGTCAATTTATGCTATCAATTTATATATGTGGGTTATGAAAGCTTTTTTGCTTATTTCAGAACAGTGGATGTCAGTTCAAGGACTACAGAAGCACAAAGAATAGTAGCAAAATCTATGGGCCCTGAGTCTGTGCCAGGCAAACCTGCTGTTCCCACTATACTGTTAACTCCTCCTGTGCATTGTATTAAACTAATCTGCATATGAATATGTATCTACTGTAACAGGGAAACAGAAAAGACCTTTTGTGAAAATAATGAGTACACGAGTCAGATTTAACTCAGAGAGAGACCTCTCTTTACATAGACACAAAGAAATCCAGGAAGCCATGTCTTCTGTATGCAATAACTAAACATTAAAACAGAGAGAGAGCTCATCCCTTATACTAGTGCTCTCTTTCCTACCTGGTATGGTCCAAAGGATTTCAGCCCACAAATAATATTTTTTCCAGCAACCATGATCATGCTGTTGGGGTTGATGGGAGTGGCACTACAATCTGGTGTCTGGTTATAGTTTGGAAGATAGCCCTTGTAAATTCTTGCACTAGCATCAGATTGTTACACTAGCATCTAGCTAAGGTGGTCCAGTCTCATAAGATAGAATCAGAGTACACATTTTGAGCTGGCTGCTCACCACTCAGGGCCTAGCTTCACCTCTAAGGGGACCTTGGGAGAATTAGTCTCTGATGCCCATCTCAATGATAACCTTCAGGACTGCTCCTAGAAAACTGGACCCTTTCAAGGGCTTACTAGCTTGAAGGTGTGTGGCCATCCAACAACTGAAACCAAGTGGCTTGACTACTCCATCACTGTATTAATTACCCATATAAGTTTAGTCATATAGGCTTAGTCCCCCTATTTGCACCTAGCAAATAAGGGGGAGGGATGACTAAACCCACCATCAACAGTGGTGGACCCTGCTGATGTCCTGAGGCTTGACATTTGCCTAGATCTACTTGGTGCTGTTACCAGGCCTCTCATTTTTAATAAATAATAATAATAATAAAAGTTTATTTATATTTCCCGCCTCTCCCACAGATCAAGGTGGGATTACATCAATAAAATAGTACAAAACAGTGCAAAATATAATTAATAAAACACTAATACTGAATTACCATTTCAATCATGTGTGCCAAATATTTGTGTGCTAAAAGTATGATATTGTTGCAGTCAAACATACTAAAATTGTCTCTTCTTATTTTGCTGATATGTGACAGAACACCCACAAAAGACTAATTGGGGGAAGGGGGGTCATACTTAATGTAACACATGATCTGGTTGATTTTCAGGAGGCTGGATGAAGACTGAACATTCATTATTTCTGAAGAAACGGCGGGCTGATTTCATTGCTGGTTACTTGAAAGGGAGACTTGTTATAGCTGGAGGATTAGGTGAGGATGATTGATGTCCTTCTAGAGAATACTTTCCAACTGGGGACAATCCCAATTAATCCTCTGCTGTCACAATTTTCAGTTGCTTTTAAAATGCGCCAGTTTCACCCCCCCCCCCTGCCTTTCCCTCTTTGTTCTCAGCTTCCTTCAATTGCTGCAAGTTCAAAGTGCAAAGGTAGTTTTTGAGTTCAAAGTAGTTTGCACTCCACCTGAAAACCATGCTCTATGGGGAGTGACTTGGGGAAGTGGGTATGTTTAGCCTGTAGAAGAGAAGGTTAAGAGGTGATATGATCGTCCTGTTTAAATATTTGAAGGGATGTCATACTGAGGATGGAGCCTTGCTCCAGACACTAGGGGGCTAAACAGACAGGCAAAAAAGACAGGCAAAAAGAGGTGCTTTCAGGCTGGCTTGAAGGTGTGGTGTTTAGATGACAATGCCTTGAAGCCAGCAGAAAAATGTCCTTATGCAGAGAAAAGTCATTTCCAAAAGAAGCAGATTTTTTCTGCTTCATCCTAGCTTGAAGACATGTCATGTGGTCATGACATGAGCACTCCAGCTGCCTTGGGAGGCAGAGGTGCAGTTGGTGGGGTTTCAATGTGGCTTCAGAAAAGGCAGCTTCAACCCATTTTTCCTGCCCATCTGTTTCGCTCCTAGGAGACGTGGATGGAAATTACTGTACAGGAAAAGAGATTCCAGCTCAACAATAGGAGGGATTTCCTGACAGTAAGAGCCATTCAACAGTGGAAAGAGTGTGGTGGTCTCTCCTTCTTTGGATGTTTTTAAACAGAGTTTGGATAGCCATCTGTCAAGGGTACTTCAGAATTGAGTTGAACAGGATGGCCCTTGAGGTCTCTCCCAGCTCTATGATTCTGTGATTCTAACTCAGCAGAGAGGAGAGAAGGGGACAGGGTGGAATCTCATTCTTCCTGTTAGAAGAAGAGTTCTATGTGCTCGCTCTCTCTCTCCCTGTATAATCTTATCTCTCCATCTTTGTTTTCCCTGCCATTAGGAAATCAACCAACTGTTCTGGAATCAGCTGAGGCCTTTCATCCTGGGAAGAACAAATGGGAGAGCCTACCTCCTATGCCCACCCCACGATGTGCCTGCTCCAACATTGTGGTAAAAAACTGCCTTCTGGCTGTAGGTGGAGTGAACCAGGGCCTGAGTGATGCAGTGGAAGCTCTCTGTGTCTCTGACTCCTAGCTGGCCTGTCTCCGAACCTTCCCTGTACATGGGGCCTATACAACACACCTGAGAAGGTCAGCACTGTGCAGTTCTGAGTGCTGGGCCACCACTACTTAACACAGGAAGAGTTGACACCTTCTCTACACCACTTGCCCCACTCTGCTGCTTTCCTGTAGCTCTGTCCACTCAGTATTTTGGAGAAGGTCCTTTCTTGCCTCGTGTAGTTTTGTGGCTCTGGCAATTACCAGAAGCTCTTCCTTGTGGCAGTGTTATCTTTGCAAGTACTGCTGAGCTGCACAACTTGATGAATCTAGAGTCACTTCACCATCAACTCTGAAGGGCTGAGGAACATGGCATCTTTACCACAAAGCAGCAGAAGTTCATCACATGAGGCGGGATGTTTCAACCAAGGATTAAAAAGAACATCAGCTATGAACTGTGTGAGGCCATTTTGCCTTCCTCCAAAATACTATGTTCAAAACATACCCATTGAGTGAAGCATAAGGGTCTCTGTTGGGTTCTTCACAGGCTAACTATGGAAAGAAAGAAAAGAGTGACTCCCACAGAGCTAGAGCTTGTGTCTCCAGTGCTCTTTTAAAATGCTGTGCAGTTAGTGATGGAATCTTAATTTCTTTCTGTGGAAGCCCTGTAGCAGTGCATTGCCCCAGAAACAGCCTGCTGTGACATTAGATTTGAAGCATATGGAATGAATTTCCAAGATTCTTCCTAATCATGCGGCTAGTTGGATGGCGAGCCACCTCTGTCTGTGGGAGAGCAACCAATCTGATGCCTTGATTGACAGTTCCTGCAATTAGAGTAGCATATTGCCTATGCTGGAAGGTTAAAAGTTAAAGACAAATCAATGTGTCGAGAGGAATGCCTTCATGCAAGGGACTGAGATTTTTGTCCCTGCAAACACACACACACACACACACACACACACACCGTGTTATCAATATTCATAGATTTGGCAGAGTCCATTGCACATTAGGGGGACATTTGCAAAAGCTGAACTAAGCATAATGTAGCCAGTATTTGTGAAGCAGACATACCGTATATACTCATCTATAAGTAAAAAAAAATTAGGCCCAAAATTGACCCCAAAATCCCAGGTCAGCTTATTTGCAGGTCAGTATGGTAATGAGATAGCAGCTCTTCCAGATTTCTCCCATTTGGTGGGGAGAGCAGTTTCTTTCTCTCTTGAGCCAAGCAGAAAGAGTCCTAGGTGACTGATTGCAAACAGAGTTCCTCTCCCACAACTGTCGCTGTCTGGGGAATGAAGGATGAAATGATGAAGCAAAAAGCCTCAGAATCCCTCTTGCCATGCGCACACTGAAGGAACCTGCAAGTTTTATCCTCGATTTATCCATGGGTCATGGCAAAATCTGCCTGCCCTCGACATATACAGTACATGAGGACAATTTATAGTCAAGGATATATGGTAGTCCAGAGTTCATAATAGTTTTTCTGAGCTCATACCAACAACAAACCTTGGATGCAGTCTTACCTGCTATTTTTATTGTTTTTGTGTGTGTGCAGCCACACACAACATATGCACACACAACATATGCACCCACATACACACAAAACACACACACATACACATTCTCTCTTTCTCTCTCTCTCTCTGCTTCAGCCAGGCAGTAGAATTTATCACTATTATCCAAATTATGTACGGTGTGTCAGTTTAAGTTTTGGTGAATTATTAGGAAGTAGCACAATTAAAATTTATGTTCATATGTTAAACTGAGTGCTTGTTTCAGTGAGGATGGACCAAGAGAAAGGTGTACATTTCAAAGAGACCCAAAATGCTATGACTGTGCTTTCTTTTTAGTAGATATAGGCTACAGACACTAGTGTATCCAGTGCTGGTAGGCTACAGGCACTGGTTTCCTGCTGAGTCACTTAGTTGTACAGTGCTCTCAGCCAGTTCCCTGATATGGAAGAAAGTACATCTTTGCACTTTTTTCTCCAATGATAGTAAAGAGGCAAGTCAAAAAGTTTCCAAGTGCAAGGACACAGATGTTATCCATGATGGAGTGCTTATTGCCAAAGCCTTTTCCTCCTTGTGCTGGGAAAGAAAGTGTCCTGCATGTCAGGAAACCAACTATGGGATGCTACATTTCCTAACTGGAGGAGGGGGAGAAGGAGCAGGTAGTAACAGAGATGGAAGCCCATGCTTGCAAAATGGCAGTGCCGGATTTGCCATAAGACTATGGACAAATGGACATTAAAATTCTTTTTCCTTTATTGTACAAATCAGAAAACACTTGACAAACACTTAACATTAACTGCAGCAATTACAAACATATCAAAGATGTTAATTAGGGTTATCAATAACATAAGGCCCCTTACATAATGATATTGTAAGAATCAACCAGCGGCAACTTTCCATTGGTATCGTTGTCAGGTTTGTATCACAAATTTGCCCAGATACTCAGGAGAGAAGCTTTGTATATTTTATGGTTAAAATTAATTGAAATAAAAGTTATATAAGTGGTAGGAGTGGAATGAAAACATTCAGTGGTAAGCAGTTCAGAGCTTTTCCCTTGCAAAGAAAGGGTCATTCTGGATGTCAACACAAGTTCTTGCTATCCTCAGGCAATTCTCCGTTCCTCCACTTTTTCCCTCTCTATATTGATTGTGTACACTTCAAAGAAAATAATAGATAGAATCAATTATATTCCGTATGGACAAGATATTATGGATATCAAGCTCAAATGGGCTGAAGTGCCAAATCCTACCCAGAAGACACCCAGGGACCGCCTATAATTTTCCATCAGACATTGCCTATAACATTTCACTTTTTAAAAACAAAAACCAAAAAGTGCTGCTTCCAAATCAATGCAGTGATGAATCATCTGTTCTCTTTAAAACAAATTCTAGGGACACATCCAGATAGATGGAAAAGTCCCAGATTTTGTTCTTGTTCTTTTTAGTTTTATACTATGTTAAAATAAAACAACCTGAGGAGCTGGTATAAAAAGGCTTTGTACTGGAAGCTGACAGAAAATATTTCTGGATAAACAAAATATGTATGGCTCTCCAAAATAAGACAGAAAAGAACAGGAACAAAATCTGGGACTTTCTGGTATTTTTAATCAGTCTGCATGTGCCCATAGACTAAGAATAGAATCTTAAGCATAAATGCAGCAGTTCTTAAGAACGTATAGCTTGAATGTTCTTCTATGCTAGAAATGGGTGTAATTTTAGACCTCCCCAAGAGTTCCTTTGGTGCCAAACACTGCACTGACACACATTACTGCTGTGGTGCAGCAGATGATACACAGCAGACAGGCATTCCAGTCTTTTCATCAATAGGTCAGAAACTCTGCTCAGCCAGTGTATAACTGGGTTCCTAAGCTACCTCTATCCAGACTGTTCCCAGCTGACAATCTAATTGCCTGTTATTGGCTATATGGGGCAGCTTGGTTAGAGTGCACCCCCTCCTCACTGAGAGTGATAGAAGTTATACTCCCAAGGGGTATATAGTATACAAGCAAACAAAGAAAAAGTATATAAGCATGACTAATCTCTCCCATCATTTTCTTGAAAACTAAACAATCAAGTTAGCAACAGAGGAAAATTCTCCACTGTCAGACTTCAAATCTTTTTTCTTGCCTCAAAATGCCAAACCAATGCAAAAAGTATTGAACAAGGCCATTAATAGAAATGGATTTTTTCTCAACACCAAACAGGTGTTACTACATGGCTGTTACCATATGAGGCTAACAAGGACTCCAAACCCCAGAAGCCCAGTTCACAACCAAATGTGAAGATACATTTGTATTGTTTTATCCTAAGGATCTCAAGTGCTAGCATACTCAACCTCAGGAAGCCATCCACCAAAGCAGGGATATCAGCATCCTTCATCCAGCCTTTTTGCAGTTATGATGGCATTTGTTTTGTAACACTGAACATAGTTCAAAGTGTTTCAGTGTTGTTCATTTTATATATTCTGCCTGTAATGCAACTGGTTCCAGGGTGGGTAATGAAGGCAGAAGTAATAAAACCAAACAGTAACTAATAAAATCAGGGCATGAATTTAAAACAGACAATAATTTTGCAGAACAGAGCTAATGTGACAAATAAAAATTGCTTTAAACAGCCATAGGGATTTTTTTTTTTAAAAAAAATAGTACTTGCATAGCACTAAAAGAATAAAGGCTTAGCTGCTTTATCCCATGTAGCTGAACAACCCTTGGGAGAGTAGTCTAGAGGCAGGTCACTGCAACCAAGAAGGCTGCTGTTCTCTTTAGACTGTAGAAATGACAACAACTAAGAGGCTCCATGATTGTATGTAAGCGGCTATCATGACTGGAAAAAAAAATTCTCTGTTTCTTCAGAAGCAGACCTGGAATCCACTGATTTAAATGGCAAGAATGAGGATTTTCATTTAACATTATAACTTTCTAACAGTATCAGCTGTTTATCATTGCCTTGAGTCCCTATGTTGGGGGGAAGGTGGGATATAAGAAAATAATAATAATAATAATAATAATAATAATAATCAGTGAACTTTAATGGGAACTGTTGGATTGTAACTAGAGATTTGATTTGTCCAGCTCTCAGAGATAGATGCATTATATGGGGATTGAACTAGAGGAGCATATGTTCCAACTGTTTTCGGCTGCTTTTAAAATGTCGTGGTTTCTTTCTCCTCTTACTTTACCTGTTTGTCCTTAGCTTACTTCAGTTGCTGCAAACTGAGACCAAATTGCAAAAGTAGTTTGCACGTAACTCAGCTTGGGCAGAAGACAAGAGGGGGGGGGGATCTTGTATTTTCCTGTAAACTCAGGGAAAAACAAACTGCTCCAGCCACTCCTAGCTTGTGTATTCCTCCTCATTAATACCCTTTGCCATCTTGACTGTATTCAGTTGTTGCTTGGCCTCACATGTCCTGGCTTTCATCTATGAAATGTTGGAGGGTATGATGGCCTTTGTGTGTGTGTGTACATGCCTTCAAGTCTCCTGTTGACTTATTTATGGCAACCTCATGAATTTCACAGAATTTTCAAAGACAAGGAGTTGCTTTTGTCAGTTCCTTCCTCTGAAATATAGCCGACAGCACCAGGTATTCATTGGTGGTCTCCCATCCAAGTACTAATCAGGGCAAACCCTGCTTAGCTTCCAAGATCAGACAGAATCTAGTGCCTTTATGTTATTTACCTCCCAATTCTATGAAAAATAGAATTAGGAAGTGTGGAAACCAAGAGATGACCTTAATGCTCAGACAGTTTTATGTGGAAGCTGACAATTATTCAGGTAAACAAGCCTTTGTTGTGTAGGATTTAGAACTGGGAGCCAGTGCTCTGAACTACTAAACAAGAGTCTCTTAGGGGCTGTGTACACCGACCATTAAGGCCAACCTGGGGGTGAAGTCATGGTGTGGCGTCCACATGGCACATGCCCCAATTCTGCTCCCAGGCTGGCAAGATGCCACATGCATGCCGCTCCACACGATGCATGACATCATGGCACTTCTTTGGCACTGCATACACATGACAGCACCAAAGGAGCACCTTAAAGCCACAGCACTGTGGCTATCATGCTCTTTCCAGGGTGCAAAAAGGAGCTGCTTTTTGTGCCCTGGAAAGGCCAGTCTGGGGCTGCAGCATGCAGTTGCTGCGGCCCTGACCTGGTGAAGATGGAGGCAGCTGCAGGCCACCCCTTAGGTCATGACCATAATCAATTTAAAAGATCAGCCATCCTTACAGTTCTCATTTGAATTAACTGCTGTTTCTGAGTAGTCTTCAAAGGCAGCCTCACACACACTGATCTGTCTGAAAAAAAGATCTCATGTGAGAACATTTGCTACTGATTTTACTGTACAGGGCATATCATACAATAACCATCATTCTAGTAATGACATGTATGGCTTATGCATACATATGTTCCTTTTTCAATGAGGTTTTGGAGTCTATTATCATGCCCTTGCACTCCAATCCCAAATCAATCCCTGACACATATCAAGCCCCAGGAGCAGTTGCTGCCGTTGCTGCTGCTTATTAGCAAGAAAGGGAGGGGAAGCGAAGCGACTCAGATCATGATGATACAGCTGCTCTGTGCTTGCAGGGGAAGGACAAAGTGTGCATGCCATCTGGGAATGTATCCTTATTTCTCCCCCCTTTCAAGCTGAGTTCAACTACTACTGTATGGTCTGAATCACTACCTGAGGAAGTAGAAAGAAGTCTACAAAAGCTCATGCTGCCAATTTCTTTCTTTCAGTTAGTCTCAAAGGTGTTACAAGATCTCTCTACCTACCTTCTCTACTCTCCCCAGTTAGCAACAGCAGAAGCCATTCTTGAGGGAAAAGAGAAAAGATGCATAACTGTGCATGTGAAGCTATGCTCCAGTGAAGACTCTCCACCCATATTTGCCAGTTGACTACAGAACACAGCACATTATTATTATGGACTGGAACAATCAAAACATGTTTCCATTCTATGTTGTGCCATGCAATGCCCTATTCTAATCCACAGTGGAAAACACAGTAGAAAGCATGTACTAAAATGCATGGGGCTTAAGCCAACCAAAATGGCACATCTTTAAATCCTATTGATTTTAGATGAAAAATTAACCCCATACTTAAATCTCTCCTCTTTGAACAAAAGGAAACCCTTAACTTGCTTTAGATTACAGCTATGGTATACAGCCATGGTTTAGTAGCAATGAGTAGATATTTAGGTGCCACACAGAGAAGACGCACAGCAGACAGAAAAGGTAACAAGTGCCTCTTGTTACTGCAATATTGGCGGAGGGATAACGGTTGTGGTTTCTCAGGCACCAACAGCAAATCTTATCATGTACATGCATTAATAAAGTCACTTGGCCTAGAGGAGAAAAATGGGATTTAGCATATCACAATCACAACCCATTTGTGCAGAGCAAGTTGTACAGGGGAAATGGGGAGGGGGAAGCTGTGTGGCAGCTTATGAGCACTGATCCCAAGTGTAAATGGCCTAAGCCTCTTGCCTTCTTGAGGAATGCTTTTGCTTTTCTCTTGTGTTACTAACATGGCAGGAGCTGTCACAGCAAGAGTTTCTCAGGCAGTATATAAAAGGCTGGCTTTCCTCTGGCAGGCAGATAGAGCCATCTGTGCTAATCCTCTGCCCATACAGAACTGGCAGAATCAGTGAGTGACGCACATGCTGGCAAGGAGTGTCTCTGAAAAATCAGTTTCTGTGGTACATAACTACCCAGCAGGCAAAACATCCCTTGGCTTTCCTGCTGCAAGTTGATAGCACACTGAAGAGAGGGAAACATATATCAGGAAAGAGGAAGACAAATGGGATATATGCAGTCTAGAGAAGCAAAAGCAAGGGTTGCTTTGGATACAACAAAATCTTCCTATTAGAATGCTGGGGCAGGGGGAATCCACAAGCAAATGCTGTATTTTCCTTATACATATTTGGGCACGGTCTCAGCAGAGCAGCTTCTTGTTGGCTACATAAATAAATAAATACCATCAGACACAATGGACTCAATAAAGGTTACATTCAGACATGGCTGTGCAGTCAAAATGTTATGTGTGAAGTGGCTGTAAGAGGAAAATGCGACAGGTGTTTTCACCACATAGAAAACAAAAGAATGGAAGAGGTGAGAAGCTATTTTTCTCTCAGGAAAAAAGGGCAGTAATGGTAAGACTCCCCTACTATTAGGCAGTGGTACCTGCTGGCTATGTCATTGGGCTGTGAATCTGCTCCTGGGTTCAGTCTGAACTTTAAAGAAGATAATCAATCTACTCCTTTAAAATCTGGACTAATACTTGGAGTGGATTTCTAGCCCCACTGACATAGGGATCATCAGCTACCAGTTTAGGCAAAATGAAACAGCAAGCTTTGGCAGTGTTATGGGGAAAGGACATGTGCAGAGTGGCGGGAATGTGTTGGAGGACAGACCTGTATGTGCCAGCCCAACTGATGTTAGCCAAATGAGCTACCTTGCTGCCTTCAGGTGCAATGCAGAATGCTGTTAAAGATTCAGTCCTTTTAAATATGGTCAGGGGGAGAGAAATCTTTATCTGAGGCCCTGTATAGACCAGCCTGAAAGGCTGGCCTGTGGGCAGAGTCAGGGCATCATATCCAGATGATGCATGCCCTCACTCCACCCCCAGGGTAGCATGATGCTGTGTGCCACTCCACATGGCATGCAGCATCATGACGCTCCTCCGGTGCTGTGTCCATATGACGCAGCACCAAAAGAGTGCCATAAAGTCATGCCACCACTGCTGTGGTGCCCTTTCAAGGGCGCACAAAGAAGCCGCTTTTTTGCAGCGCCTTTCTGCACCTTCAAAAGGCCAGATCAGAACCACAGTGTGAGGTTAGCCCCAATCCAGCTAGGAAAGGGAGGGTAGTCTATAGAGCCCCTCAATCAGCGGAATGTCTTGGACCAGCTATCTAGGTTTTTAAGTGTGTTGATATGGTACAAGGATAGCTCAAAATGTCTGAGCCAATAGGGACTGGCTATTTGAAAGTAGTAACAGTTCCATGGGGGAGGGAGAATTGAAGTCTGATTATTCAGAAATTTATAGTTATATGATGCAAAATAGATAATATGTTTTTAAAATGAGACATCACAGGCCTGGAATTTAATTTAATTTAATTTATTTCCACATGTGTATGTTTAGTGACTTTTCAGCATGATAGTGGAAGCATAATGGATGGCAGTAGGAAAATATTTAGGTAGAAAAGAAATGGAAAGATATTTGGATAAGGAAATGAGTTGCTTAGGCAAAATGTGAACGGGGAGTATGTTACTAGTGCTGGTAGCTAAAAGCAAATAATATCAGCAGAGGAGAGAATGGGGTAAGAAAGTAGATAGGGTTTTGATGGATTGTGTGAGACAGGAGCACAAAAATCTTCATCCTTGAAAGCATTAGGAACCAGCAAGGAATGCTCTTCACTACTTCCAGTCAGTGGCACTATGACTGGAAGAACTCTGGGCTGAGGTCAGGGACTTTGTTAGGGAGAAAGGGAAAAAGACAGTGTTTATAGCTAAAAAGAAAGAAAAGTTTCAGTGAATGACTGATGAAACTCTTTAAACAGTTAAGGAGAGGGAAGAAGCAAAAAAAAAAAAAAAAAGGAAAAGGAAATAGAAAGATGGTCAGAATCTGAATGTATCTGTTTAGTGGACCGTGCAAAAGGACAGAGAGAATTACTGTAACAATGAATGCAAAGAAATAGAAGAAGATAACAAAAAGGTAGAATAAGTGACCTCTTCTACAACATTTGAGAAATCAAAGGGGAAAAAAATACACCAAGAGTAGGGGTGCTTTCTCAAGATAAAGCCACAATTTTTGAAAGTGAAGTGAAAGTTGCTCTCAAAACACTTGAGACATGAACAGATGGCAAACAAATAGAAATATTTCTGGCTATAGAAAGAGAATCCATTCAAATTCTAGCAAAAATTTGCCAACAAATATGGTGCAGGGGACACAATGGCCCACAAACTGGAAATTCTCAATATACATTCTAGTTCCCAAGAAAAGGGATACAAGGGCTATAGAATCACTGGCCTTTTACACTGTTCTCCCATACAAGCAAAACAATACTCAAGATTTTATGGGACAGGATATGGAGTTGAGACTGCCATGGTCACTCTGGCTGACGACCTCCACTTGAGCATTGACAGGGGGAGTGTAACCCTGCTGGTGCTCTTGGATCTCTCAGTGGCTTCCGATACAATAGATCATTCCATCCTTTTGGGTCAGCTGAGGGAGTTGGGAATTGGAGGCACTGCATTAAAGTGGATCCATTCCTTTCTCTCTGGCAGATCCCAAAGGGTGAGGCTCGGGGACAGTCGCTCCTCCAAAATTGAGCTTAATTGTGGTGTCTCTCAGGGCGCCATCCTGTCCCCGATGCTTTTTAACATCTACATGAAGCCACTGAGTGAGATCATCCAGAGGCATATACTTCTCCATGACCAGATTGTCGGCTCAGACTTCAGATGGCATCTCTCCTCTCAAGTAGATAAGAAGGAAGTAGATAAGATTCTCACATGCAAAGCTATCTCACTGAATACCAAAGTCAAAATTATAGTATTTCTGATTTCTCTATTTGGGTCTAAAAGCTAGACAGTAAAGAAAGCTGACAGAAAGATGGCTTATTTGATCCTTAGCAGCTGAATTAGGTATCATAGGTTCTAATTGTCTTGTTCTGTAAATTTCCTCATGTGAGTTTTTTCTTCTCAGGACTATAGTCCTGCTAGACTTCTGCAGTATTCTGGAGACACTAAATAAGAACGACATCCTTAGCAGGTTAGAAACTGAAAAATTCCCTGCAACCCTACATTTCCCTCAGGAAGTAGCTCTCCTTTTCCCTGAGCCTGTGGAAAAGGGTACAGGGTAGTCAAGGAGTGAAAAAGAGTGGGGAAACCAGACAATCAGATTCCACCTGGTTGGCTGCCAGAAGAGAACAGAGATGGTAAAAGAAGAGGCTTCACTTTTGTCTGCACCCTGGTTAGATGCCAGGCTCTGACTCTCTCCTCCTCAACAATCAGCTTGGGAGTTTCATCTGTCCCTCTCTCCATTTGTTCCAATTCAGGGTTTGTGGCTTATTTGAATCTGTATCGCCTCTTCAGTTTTGTCACAACTTTAGGTGGTTTTAATATGGGGCCCAGATCCAGTTGGGGGGGGGGGGAGACAGGGCCTGGGCCTCAATCAGACCTGGTTAGGGTTCCCCTAATGTGACATTGTGGGGGTGTGCTTAGGAGTATATGGCATGAAAAACACACAGTGGCTTTCTTACATATGGAATCCCACACCTGTCATTCTGGAAGTATACACAGCAGGTAGGCTGGGTGAATTGGTTGCCATACCCAGCAAACAGTCTGGGTGGATGTTCAGTTTCATCATCTGGCAAGTGGGTTGACCAATGCCAGAATCCAAACCCATGCTGGGGTCAAGCTTCTTCAAGCATAACCTGAATGTGGTCTCTTTTATCCCAACAAATGTTTAGGTCATTATTGCAAAATGGAATGTTAATTGCTGCTGAAACTGCAAGTGAAAAACAACCATTTTTTGAATGAGCTGAACATATAGATACCTCCCTAAATTGTTCACACATCTGTTTTGGTCATTATAATGCCATTTTTGCAGGGTGTGTGTGTGTTACCAGAGCCCTGCATAGTCAGCAAGATGGCCTTTACAATGTGGCTTCACTGACACACACACACACACACACAAAATACTCCAAAGATTTTGTTTTGCACATCTTGGCTCTAGGTTTATGGCACTATAAGGAAACCCCAGTCCCAGCAGAAAAAGTGGGATACAAATAATGTAGATGAATGAACAAATGCCTGTGTGCTCTCTCCTATAGAAAAATTAAGTTGGGGCAACAAGATCAAGCACTGATTCTGGGCTGCAGCAGAGAAGATGGCTGATTGCTGATGATTGGTTTGATTTCATCATCATCATCATCACCACCACCACCACCACCACCACCACCACCACCATATCATGAAGCAGATTAAAGAGACTAGAACAGGGTAATGCCTTATATTGACTGTACTGAAGAGGTCCTTCCTGAGACTTCAAAAAGTACAGTATTGGAAAGTCTAGCAGGGCTCACAATAATATTCAAGGTTCCTTATACCCAAGCTGTTATTTTACTGTCTTGTTTCACAACACAAACTCTGGATTTTTAGTTCTCTGAGATTTGTTAAAACTTAGGCTAACTAAAAATAACCAATGCTGTTAAAAAGAAAGAAAGATGTGTCTCTGAGGTGGCATACTCGTGAACCTCTGAGGACATCTTGTGGACTTTCTCCCAAACAACAATTGAGATTTACTTCAGGAAATTTCAGATTTAAGGAACAATGGCACACTCCCCAGAAATGGATGACAGAACATAACTGGGGAAAAAATAGTACAATGTCCACTTCTGTGGCTGGAGTGTAGTGAAAAATCCGGTCTTCTACTACAGTTGGACCTCTGTATCTGTGGGGGATCCATTCCAGACACACATACCCCGGCAAATACCAAAATCCAACCATGTTCAAGTCCCATTAAAATTAATGATGGCCTGGCACACCACACACGCATTAGTGCAGCTGCATGCATGGACCACCACTAAGCAAAACGAGGGCTTGCCGTCAGCAAATGGTTAAATCCATGGATGGCAAGTCTACCGATAAGGAGGGCAGACAGTACTGCTTTCATAACTGACTGGGCCTCTAGGACTACTTTCTGCCTTTGAATTTATTGCATTTTTTCTTCATGGGTATCTTCTCTGAGAAGCCAGTAGTGCTCTCAGAAACCTTCTGAAGGCACTAGTTTCATTGGAAGTAATGGGGGGGGGGGAGTACTTCTGGAAGGCCTAAAAGATCAGCAAAACTACACATGGTACTCAGGGTGTCTTTTACAATAAAAAAAGGAAAAAGGATTGTGATTGCTCCTTGCTTCCTTCTACCATGACAATTTAAGATAGTCATGGGGGGGGGGGATCTTTGCAGGGTTTGGGAAATCACAAAATGGAAGTGTGCAGCATGCTGCCCATCTCCTGTTCTTCATGTGACACCTGCCCACTCACCCACACCATGAATTAAGGTTTAGCTCTAAATGGGCAGCTAGTGTTTTTTTGTGGCTAAGAGATACAAAAAGAACCATTCAGAGGCAGTCCTCATTTCCAGCTGCTTCTGCGCAATGGTGTAATATGTTTTTAAGTACAAGCATTCATCATGACAATTGCCATAGCCATCACCCTCAGGGAAGTCCAAAAATGCAAGCAACTGTCTTGTTGCTGGTTAACAATCCCATTCTAGCTGTTTTCATCTCATCCAAGAGCAGAGCATCTGTAAAACTAACATGTTTTAAGATGCCTTTTTTTTTAAAAAAAGCACCCAAATACTTTGTATCCTGACAAGCTGGACAACTGGACAACACTGGAAAACTCCACCCCACCCCACCCCACCCCAGTTAGTGTGAGAATTAGTCAAGCTCAGGAGGAACAGGGTAGTCTGAACAGCGTGGCAGATGGGATCAATAACCCAGTTTAATAAAATTATTGCAGCAGTCAACCCTGCAAGCTCTGGTTCCACTACATCATTTTTCCATGCCCTAACTTGGTGTTTTGTGACAATTTTATGGGCAGCAGGGAATTCAGATGTTGAAGGGAAAGGATGAAGCAGGGAAGAGGACATGAAAATAAAACCTGACTTAGCTGAACTGACTTAACATTGGATCCCACTGTATTATGCCTGATGGCCTCATGTGGATGCCCAGCAAAAGCAGCTTATTCTGTACCTAACAGTGCCATCATTCATTATTCACAGCACACTTGTTTGAGCTGGGTTAAATAAAGTGATAGCAGATATGTCTTCTGTTTTCATACCTGATGTGTCATGTATTCCACTATCCTCCCATTCTTTTAACCTGCTAGAGGTTTTTTTTTTCCCCAGACTGCCATATCTTAAACTCCTGGGAAGCAAGGACAGAAAAATAATCATTTGTTATTCATTTCCTGCCCAAGAAAGGGGTTTTCCAAGGCTTTAGATTGCAGTGACATTCTTTGAACTTTGGAAAGTATTTCCCTGATTAATAATAATAATAATAATAATAATAATATTTATTTATAGCCCGCCCCTCTGACCAGGCAATCGGGGCAGGGTACAACAAAGTTAAAAACAATCACAGTATAAAAACATTACCAATGACCCAGTTCCTAACCTCCCACCCCTTAAAATAGAATTAAACTAGGATAGATTAAAATATGATCAGAAGAACAACACAATATGATATCATAAAACAAAAGTTCTTTGGGCAGCATGGGACATTGGTAACATAGGCTATATGCTGAGAACTAGCTGGTAGATCCTAGGATTAAACTTAGGAGCTGGGAACACTAAGGACTTTTGGGGAAGGCCTGCCAGAAGAGATGCATCTTAACAGCTTTTTAAAAGCAGTCAAGAGTCATAATAAGATAGATCTCGTCCGGCAGGCCATTCCAAAGCTTGGGAGCGGTAGCAGAAAAAGTCCTCTGGGAGGTCTGTGACAGCCTGGTCTTCATGGGCTGTAGCAGATTCCTCCCAGAGGACAGAAGTGTGCAGGGGGGATCATATGGAAAGAGGCAGTCCCTGAGATAAAATGGACCCAAGCCATGTAGGGCTTTAAAGGTTAAAACCAACACCTTGTACTGTGCCTGGAAACTAATTGGCAGCCAGTGGAGAGACTTGAGCACATGTGTTATATGCTCTCTCCTAGATGTTCCAGAGACAAGCCTGGAACTATCACAGTGTGGTGCCTCCAATTCCCAACTCCCTCAGGCAATCCAAAAGGATGGAATGATCAATAGTATCAAAAGCCACTGAGAGATCCAAGAGCAGGGTCACACTCCCCCTGTCGATACTCAAGTGGAGGTCGTCGACCAGAGCAACCATGGCATTCTTAACTTCACATCGTGTCCTGAAGCGGGTTTGAAATGGGTCGAGATAATCAGTTTCACCCAAGACAGCTTGGAGTTGGGAGGCCGCTGCTCTCTCAATCACCTTGCTTAGAAACGGTAGCAAGAAAACTGGTCTATAGTTGTTCTTATCCAAGGGGTCAAGGGAAGGTTTTTTCAGGAGGGGATTGACAGCCACCTCCTTCAAACAGGATGGTACAATACCTTCCCTGAATGATGCATTGATTGTATCCCGAAGGAATGCCCTCAATGCGTCCCCCCACCCCCCGGACGACCAGCCAAGATGGACAAAGATCAAGAGATCAAGTTGTCTTCCTTATACTTCCAAGGAGCTTGTCCATGTCATCGGTACTCACACACTGAAACTCATCCAGCAAAGTGACAGTAACGGAGTTGCTGGACGCCCTCACCCATGGATTCTGATGAAACATTGGCATCTAAGTCAGCTCTTATCCAAGAGATTTTATCTGCAAAGTAGGTGTTGAACGCATCACAGCAGGCCGTTGTTGGGTCAAGTAGAGGGTTTGACACAGGAGGGACCTGCGTTAATTCCCCCACCACCCTAAACAGCTCTGCTGGACGAGACTCTGCAGATGCAATGCATGCAGAACAGAACGATCTCTGCTCTGCACCGATAGGTGCCAAGATGCTGCCTATGGCGAGTTCTGTTGGACAAGAGCCGAGTCTTCCACCACTTGCGCTCTAGTCATTGTCCAGTCCACTTCATCTCCCTGAGTTCCTCTGTGAACAAGGGTTTCCGGTTAGAAGCGGTCTGGAAAGGATGCTTGGGAGCGATTGTGTCAATAGCCTTGGTAAGATCAGAGTACCAGGTATTTATCAAGGCTTCAACAGAATCACCAGTGTTACTAAACATCAGACCCACCAAGGCTTTCTGGAAGCCAATTGGTTCCATTAGCCTTCGAGGGTGGACCGTTCTAATGGGTGCACACAGAAATATCTACACAGAAATATCTCTGTTTTTTCTTCACAGAATAACCACACACATTCTACTTAAAATATGTTTTCTGCAAAGAAAAAACACGTGGAATTCTGTGCAGAAAATGTGCTTTTTGTGCATGAAAAAACATATGCATTTCTCTGCAGAAAGCATGTTTTCAGTGCAGAGATGAATACTTTCTGAAACTTGAATAGTGATTAGCAGCTGCACAGAAATAGTTGCTTTCCCATCCAGCAGAGAGTATACTGCAGGAATCATTTCTTCTTGTCACTGACAACCAAGAATATGAAGATTTACATTCCTAGTTTGTAACAGCAAGATAGGGGAGCAAAAAAATGGATGCTCTGGCACCTTTATGCAGCTTTCCCAAAGCAGTACCTTCCAGACCTCAGCTTTCATGATTCACCATCACTGGCCATATTAGCTAGGGCTGATGGAAATTGCCATCCAAAACATCTGGAGGGCATTATGTAAGGATCTAATTCAGGGGTAGGGAACCTTAGCTCTGGCCCTTTGGGGTCCCAACCTGGCCTTCTGGAATTCCCCAAAGGGAGTTGCCCCATTTTCCATGATGGTTTGTTGGCTTCCCAATTCTTATACATTTTTTCTTATTCTAAAAAGGTTGAAATGCATTCCCTAGGCATAGATATTGGCAGTAAGAATTTTAAGTTAAGATGTGCTCAATATTTTTGGTCCCCTGGCTTTGGCCCTGTATGTCCACCACTACAATTTGGACCCCAAGAACTTCTCTTAGCTTTAATTTACTTCTCAATGTGGTCCCCTAACTTTGGCCTGGATTCTCAACCTGTAAGTCTGGTCTCCACAGTATAAGACACCAAGAGGAATTCCAGGTGCATGTCAAGATCTCTAGGGACAGAAGGATTTTCCCCTGCAGTGCACTTGCCAGTCCATCCAGACTTGTTTCACTTCCTATCAAGCTATTCTCAGTGATATGTGTGGAGAGATGAAGCCAGTCTGTAGGGAGGGGGTTGTGGCAAAGAAGCAAATTGGTTATTGCTTCTGCTGAGAAGCCATTCAACCCACAGATTCCCAGGCATGCTGATCCACTGGAGAAATGGATGGTGCTGGAGGGTAAAGTAAGTTTAGAACAGGGGCTTCAACCATTTTGAAAAAGACTGCATTAACAATGACTTACTCATTTATTGATTGCAAGGCACACTTCCATAGGTGACAGATTACTGTATTGGGGCATTACACAGCATAACGTGGTGTTACGAGTCTTGAAAAGGACAGCACCATTAATAATGCAGCCTAGTGTTTAACTCCCTGATGGAAACAAATGGAATAGAAAACCATTTAATTGGTCTGCCTTAAGCTTTTCAGAAGCCTTTTCCCTCCAGTAAAAGGAGAGCTCAGAAATGAAAGGCTAATACCATTCTTTATGGTACTCCTTGAATATCTAGGATTCAGAGAAAAGCATCAATTCCAAGTGAAAGTTTGCGTATCTCTTGACAATTCTTGTAGGGTGAAGTCCACAACACTTGCTCACTAGTTAGAAAACTCTTTACAAGGGGCAGGGTGCTAGCCCTCTTTTTTGTCTGTCTGTCTGTGTGTGTGTGTGTGTGCACACCTTCAAGTCCCCTGTTGACTTATGGTGGTCCTATGAATTTCTAGATTTAGGTGTAGGCCATCTGAAGCCATCTGGGGGGCAATTTCACTTTCTCTCCAAGACCATGCTTCATCTTCTGTTCACCAATGTAGATTTTTTTAGCATTTGTTCAAAACCAGAAATTCACTTCTGATTGAAGGATGAGGCAAAAGCCTCACCAACACTAAAACAAACTGCCAGATCTTGTTCTAGTGGAAAATAGCTCTTTATAGGAAATAAAAATGTTGAAACAGTCCTCCTGCTATATTTGGATGAGGTCTGGGAGTAGTTGGACCCTTCTAAACAGCGTTGGGGCATGCAGTCCATCAACTGCACTTTGCCTACCACCCTCCTAGGCTGCTGCCACACTGCAGAATTAATACAGTTCTGGCATGGCTCAAATGCTATGGAATTCTGGGATTTGCTGTTTGTTGTGGCACCAGAGCTCTCTGAGAGAGAAGGCTAAATATTTTACAAAATGATGGATCTCAGAATCGCATAGCATTCAGCTATGATAGTTAAAGTGATGTCAAACTGCATTAATTCTGCAGTACACATGCAGCCCTAGTTGATTTTTTTTTTCAGGCAGGGCTTTGGCTTATCAACTGGGTTGATGTATGAAAGGGCTTTTAACTGTGTGGGTGTTAAGCTATTAATTTAGACATTTTAAAAGATCTGTTAAAATTTGTTTCAAATCTCAATTGCCCTTTTCAATTTGATTTTATTATTGTAAGATGCCTTCAGTATCATCCTTTGGTAGCAAGGTGAAGTATTATCTAATAAATTAATACATACTCTTGCTTGGAAGAGCCAAGTGCTATTGAACTTGTTTAGATTTTATTTTTGAAGAAACATCCATAGGATCTTATTCTGGCAGCATGCTCTGAACTAGCACTAGTTTGTTTAGCCCCAGAGAAATGATGCATTCTCAAGCTGTGCTAGCTACAAACAATATCAAAGGGAAAGGGAGAGAAAGGTCAACAAATAATTCAGGTTGAAAGGGGGAATAGACAGTGAGGTGTCAAGAGGGAAATGAGCAGAGTGTTTGCAAAGGGACAGAGAATTAGGACTTGGGCTGGATTCTTATGTTTCCTACTTGCTAAGTAATATGTGAAACTAATCAGATTCCTTCTCTAAACATATCCTGGGAAGCTCTGGGGATTGCTTCTCCCAGGTTGACAACCGTTTGCTGATAGGAGGCACAGCAGGCTGGTTTCCATGGCATTTTGTGACTGGGTCAATTTAAATGTATATTAGATTTTTGTTAATACATATGAGCAAATATTGAATAGTGGTGGGTGGCTCCAGGAAGTCAGCTTTAGGTGGAAAACCCTTTCCTTATACATATTCTCAGGACAAAGTTCTCAAAAGCTGCGGGTGAGATTGTATTCTCTCTGAATCACAATCCAAGACATTGGGAGAAACCTGTTGGTTGTTAGGCATGACAAGCAAACTTAGAAAACTGGTCTTATTTGGACTACAACTCCCAGACATTTCCAGCTAGCATATCAATTTTGGCCATGTTGGATGATGAATTCTAGGAATTGTGGGGCTATTATCTTCAAGATCTACTTGTGGGCTTCCTTTCATGAGGATTTGGATATTGGACTGAGTGGATTTTTGTTCTGCTCTGGCAGGGCTTCTCATATTTTCTTATGTGGAAGAACAACTGAAAGTAGAAATGAAATGTGTGTGTGTGTGTGTGTTCCTCACACACACAAAATGCTGGATTCCAAGCTGAAATCAACTTTTGACGTATATGTACTGTCACTGGATGGTTAATTTCATATGCAGACAGCTGCTCAAGAAAGTTTAAAAATTGACACTTTTAATTAACGTTGACAAATGACCAGGAATTAGCCAAATAATGCCACATTATTTGAATAATGAATATTTTTGATTTTTTTAAAATCTTTTTTCATTAAAGTAAACATTAGCGGTATAATTTTGAATTAGGTGAAATCCTATTTGATGCTGGTGTTGGATTAAATTTTACTTAATTTCTACATGCTTGGAACCTGGTATATTCTGTCTGTTGCCAATGGGATTACTTTGAAAATCTTCATTATCATCAAGTCACAGATGTTGAAATCTATTGAAATGCCTTCACATTCCTCAGAGTAGTAATATTTCTTCTCCTCAGTATTACACAGTTCTTGGATTCTATTTGGCTCATTTGTCCTATTTATATGGAATTTGTAAAGATTATGATACTTATATGGCTTCAGCTTTCATTACAGAATCCCATATCTGTTTTTTATTATTATTAAGCAGTATTGAAGTAGCATTAGGTTCAGACAGTGTATTATGAGAAGGATCTAGAGGGCAATAGCTGCCAGCCAAGTGACAGTATGAATGAGATGTCCAAATATACCCATCCAGCCAGTCAGTAACTGTTTGGGCTGGTGGACTATGGAGCAACTGTTACACAGCCAAGGAAAAAATTTGCACAGGGAGGTATGTGGTATCTCCTTGTACAATATTTGAAAAAGTACAGTTGGGTACCCTATGCTATGCTAGCATAAGTTATCAAGGTATTTCTGGCCTAAGTGTACATGTTTTTTAAGTAATTGTGGCGCACTTACTCTAAAAGTTAGGTTGAGCCTCTGTATACCAGCTGACATGCTTCTGCATGAAGAACTGTAACCTAAATTCCCAATGAAGCACTGGAGCTTAATAAGTGTTGATGTATATTGAGACAGATGTTTTCCAGTTGGGAGTATTGGCTGGATTCTGAGCTGTTTCTATGTACTTTCATTAAAGCCACCAACATCACAGTCACTATTTTGTAGAGGAAAGAAGAGATGCTGATACTGACTGGTGCATTTTATTCATTGTTTAGTAATTACATATATATCCAGCCTTTCCTCAAGGGTCCAAAAACAAGTGCAGAAATAATCCAGTTTGAGACTGCTTTAATTGCTCTGGCTCAGGGCTCAGTGAAACGTCAGTGAAGCGTCCCCTTGCCTCTACCGTCCTTGAATTGTTCATGGAACAGCCATTTCCTATTAATGCAAAATTCCCGTTAATAGGAAATGGTTGCTCTGTGAATGATTCAAGGATGGTAGAGGTGAGGGAATGCTTCACTGACGTTTCAGAAGCGTAACTGGCTTTCACACTCTCATGCTTCAGGGACATTTTACCAGCGCTTTACTGGCACTTAACCCACAGTAAGCGCCGGTGTGAAAATCTCCTTTGTAAGGTAGGGGTGGGATACAAATCTAAATAAATAAATTGTGCCACAGTTGTCCAGATAATTAATCAAACCCAATGGTGGAAATCATGTGGGAGAAATCTGGGACTGTTGGGTGTTGCAGTCCAGCCACAACTGGAGGGCTACATGAGTCTCACATCTGATCAAAAGGAATTAAAGTCATCCTCATAATCCACTGATAAGCATTTATTAACAGTTTTAGAAATGTGACTTTTTTCCATTAAACGAATAAGCTCTATTTGTTTAATTTTTAATTGAAATTTGGAAAGTACAGTGCTGTTAAAAGAAAGGACCATATTCCTCGACTAGCCCATCGAATGTATGCTGGAATATTGTTGTTGTTGTTTTTAAAGGTGAATATATGAATGACAAGGCTATATAAAAGGAGAATAGTTTAAAAATGCTTATTGTTATATTGAGACATGTAGTGCCATAAATCAGGTTTTAAAAGAATCATTAATAGAGCAGATTTTCTACATATTTGCATGTCTTAATGAACACAAACTTTGTGAATTGTCTGATGCTTACCACTGAGAGAGACAAGGATAGACCTGAAGACAGAGAGCCAAAGGGCTGTGCGACTGTGATCAAGAAAACTTATTTCTGTACTACTTTGCTAGCCTCAGGGTGTAACTGTGAGTACTCATCTCCTTTACTTGCAGAAGATCCCAGCTAGCATCCTGTTTAGTAATGAGGATGTTGTATGTCTTACTCACAACATTGTAGTTATTCCAGTTTTAATTTATGGTCACTCCATGATCACAATGGCCAAAAGTGGCCCATTTCTAAGCCATTTCTAAAGAAAGTGGGGCAGTGAGTAATGCTGTGCCCAGCCCTCTCCCAATTGTGGGACATTCTGAAACTACAGTTGTGACTGGATCCCAACAGGACCCCACATGAGTCTTTGCACACAATTAACTCAGTGAGACACATTCCTTTATCACTGTACATGCCACTCAGCATTGATGAGCATATAGAAGGCCAAAGGTTCCCACAGTCAGTATTAGCAATTCCTGTGCCTTAAAACAAGTCCACATGTTGGTGTTGTTCTTGTTGTTTTCTGGAAAGACATTTGTTTTCTGGAAAGATGTTCCAGTGTTTGTAATTTTTGTGTCTTGATGCCCTGTAATTTATATCTCTTCCATTTTTCTTCTCTGTGTGGTTGCCTAGATGTAAATCATGATTATAAAAAGTAATTGGGAAAGTGGCTACTAACAGGCATGGCTAATTTCAATATATATGTGTGCAATTTATTTTTATTGTTGGGGGGGGGGGACAGAAAAGTTGATTATTCTGACTGTCCTTGTAAAAGAGAACCATCCTCTGTAGAGAACAGCCTGCCTAAGTAAAATATGGTAACCCTAGTCAGTATCCAAGAGATGCAGTGGCTTAGTGGTTAAGATGCTGACTCTGACTATCACAAAGTTGGCAGGTTGGCAGTTTGAAACCCAAGTGCCTCTGGACAGAGTGCACTCCCATCACTAGTCCCAGCTTCTGCCAACCTGGCAGTTGGAAACATGTAAAAGTGCAAGTAGAGAAATAGGTACCACTTTGGTGGGAAGGTAACAGTGTTCCATGCAGTCATGCTGGCCACATGACCACCAGAATCATCTTTGACCACACTGGCTTCTTTGGCTTAGTAACCAAGATGAGCACCACACCTACAGTCAGACACAGCTAGACAAACTTGTCAAAGGGGAAACCTTTACCTTTTACCTTTAGCCAGTATCCAATGGTGTCATCCCAGTAGTACTAATAATGTGGCACTGGACCATGTAAAAGAGCAGAATCCAGTTCAGTACTAATTTCTTCTCACTAACATTACTTTGGATTTAGACTCCACACCCCCAAATCTCACTCATATTGCCTGACCAGATTATACCATATTTTAAAATAATACAATTATATATAATATAATATATAATTTATTATAATGAAATAATAGAGTACACAGGGTGACTCTAGCACACTCTTTTAACCTTAAATTTAACAAAATTACAGGTTGCTGTGACCATATAGCATAGTAGTAAGAGGGCTGGAGTGGGACAGGAGATAGGAGTTTTCATTTCCACTAAGCAGCAGTGGCATCCCTGCCTGGGGTGTCACCCAGTTGGGGAAGTAGGGCTTCTGGGGGTCAAAAGGGTACTCCCCCACCTCACTGCCATGGTGCATAGAATAGCACTGCAGCAGCGAGGTGAAGGGCATGCTTGGCCTTCCCAGTAGCCCCCTTGGCCTTTCAAGTCCCGCATGGCCATTGTCATGCAGGACCTGAAAGGCAGCTACTTCCCCATTCTGGCCTTGTGATTCCCATGCAGCCATGGCCACACTGTACCTGGAAGGCAGCTGGCCACACCCCCTGGGGGAACTACCCCAATTGATGACACCCCCCTTTAGGGTGTCACCTGGTGCGGTTTGCACCACCATACACTCCCTAGTGACACGAGTGCTAAGCAGTAATGAATCCACCTAGACATGGCTTTGGCTTTTTAATTCTCTCTCAGCCTGACCTTACAGCACAGCACCAGTTGTTGTTGCTGTGGTTTTTTTAAATAACAACCACAAAGTGGAATATGCTAAAGAAAAGAAAAGAAAAACTAAAGTAACATATTATGCCACTTTAGTTATGTTTACATTATAAACATAACTAAAATGTAATTAATCTGTATGATAGTTTGGCTGATGTTGGCTTGTTAATGACAACTCTATTTATCCCCCTGCCACAAAAATCAATATCATTTTATCTCCATTCCCATGCCAGTCTTCAAGCTTTCCTTCTCCTCCATTGCCATTTATTTGCTTATAATGAAATGCTTCCCTTTGTCCTGAAATGACCTTGTCCCCGGGAGGACATGCCCTCGGCGCCAGTGACTCTTCTCATTAGCACCAAACTCTGTTTATGATAATGAGGCTGTCTGCTGGCAAGAAGTGGAGGAACTCCATTCTTCTCCTTCTTGGATCAGTGTGTGTTCCGTCAGCATCATCAAAGCTGCACACCACACTTTCAGGAGAGGAGAATCCAGGTCTCCTGGTGAGATGCCAGCCCAGGAGAATGCAGGCAGGATTCTCTTCTCATGGAAAAGGAAAGGTGTATTCAGATGGGTCTCTCACCACAAAAAAAACAACAGCAACACAATTTCTCCAGTTCCTTCCATCTTGGAAATGGAAATCGCAAGCATATTAATCAACTGTTTCATCAATTGCTGAATTCGGTTCACATTTTTGCTCTTGCTGTTTTTTAGGCCTCTTGCATTTTCCATACACTCAGGTCAGTGTATTTTTTTTTAAAAAAAAAATGTTAATATTACATGAATCCCTTATTTTTTGGAATGTATTATTCATTTTGAAATAAATAAGAGAATACGGCCCAAAACACACCACAGAAATAATCCACTTTGAGACCACTTTAACTACCCTATCTCAGTGCTAGAGAATTCTGGGATGTGTAGTTTTGTGAGACATTTCAGCTTCTCTGTCAGAGAGCTTTGTGACCACAACAAACTACAATACTCAGGATTCCCTAGCACTGAGCCAGGTCTCAGCGGTCTCAAACTGGATTCTTTCTGCGGTATGTTTTGGACCTATCTGTCCAGCTCTTTTTGCAGGGTGTGTGTGTAAATGTTTAATGGGTAAATAACGGGTATTTTCCTACTTTTTGTTACCCTTGATTGATACGTGATTTACTATTTAGATTTGTCCATAGGATTTGTGGCCAAGTGGTGCACATTGGACAAGAAGTCTCTCCCACGTAGTAAATGGCCCTAGGGTTGTTCACAAATAAGAAAACAGAAATTTAAAAAAATTACCACCAAAACAAATACATCAGCTAATTATTACTTGAGAACCAGCAAGCGAACTTCAAAAGTGAGAGATAAAACTAAAATTGAAATCAAGAACTAAATGCTTACTGGAAGAGGATTATCTGGCATCTAAATATATTTAATGAAGATGCCAGGTGGATCTACCTAGAAAGAGCATTTCACACAAGCAGTGATGGAATCAGAATGTACTGCATATGCTAACTCTCATCCTAAAGTCTTGTTCTTTTCCAGTAGCACTCATCAACAGTTCAGTGGAAAGTGTGTAAAGAGAACACATAGGCCTGATCTAGAAGGGCACTAAAGAGCACCATTAGGGCACAGCATCCGCACGCTCACGAACCCTAACGTGTAGTGGCAGTGGCGCCATTCCTGAAGGCCATTTAGATGGTGTTTGTAATGGTGCCACCGCCGCTGCGCAGCTGCTAGATGCAGCTGTGCAGTTGCGGTGGTGGAAAGGCACCAAATGGCACCTTTTCCAGAAATTGCGCCGCAACTGCAGCGCAAAAAAAGAGCATGCTTTCCCTGCTCCTTTTTTGCAGCGCAACTGCACTGCAGTGTCTACCTGCTGCATCGCAGTTGCTCTGCAAAAAATGTGGTACCAGACCACCCCTTTTGGGCGGTCTGTATCGTCTCATAGGTTCTTAATCAGGCCCCATTTTAGGGTTCTAATTAACCTTATGGAAAAAGCATTATCTTAGGCTCCAGCCAGTGGGGGCTTCCTGAACTCCTAATTCCTGCCCTGATAAAGACAATATAGTAATAGTGGTTTCCTATTAGGGAGATCATTTTTGTTTGTTTGCTTTAGTTTAAATTTCAGGCCTTATACTATGTCTGTTTCATCTGGGTCCACTTTTCATTGGTTCCAAATGGAACTAGGGATGGGGGGGACTCTCCAAAATATCAAAAAAAAAAAAAAAGCTCTAAAAATGTGTATGAGGTTGTCAAGAATTCCTGATGAGGGTAATCTTGGACTGATGAGAATCTTCACTTTTTGGGACTTAATCTGTGCAAAATGTGCATGTTTTTGCACAGAAAAACATGGGTAACAAAATAATAATAATGTTATGTGCCACCCACACCACTTGTGAATTTTGTGCAGAATAAGTTCCCAAAACTGTAGTTCCAAAGACTTTCTTGCAATGAGAAAAAAAAAAAAACAGCGAAAATGATATATTGCTGCCTTTAAGAATGAAATGTGCAAAGATTTACATCAATAAAAGGAACACACCTCCTTCAGCAATCATCAGCATGGCAGATGCTTCTGGCTATGCAATCATGTGCTGTAGGATCGCTTGTGTGAATCATAGGACCAGAGGGGTGCTGATTGCATGGGAGGGACTCACAAAATAATTTTCAGTACACAGACTGTTTACAACAGCTACTCCCAAAATGAATAATAAACCAGCAGTTCACTTCTTGGTAACCACAGGTGGATTCACAGTTTATCTCAGTTACAGCAGCAAGATATGGTTGAGAGAAGGTCCAACCAGGTCACCATGCCATCGCTCACTGACACAAAGCACACAAGAAGCCTGACATCAGCTTCCCAGGCAACCAAGACAAAGATTTTTTTCCTATTTATTCACCAGAGAGACAGAAAGAGATTGGCATTCTCTTAGTGGCAAACACAGGTGTAAGTTAATCTTACAATTGCATATGTCTATTTTTGGTTCCTAGCTGGAGCTTCTGGGAGCTGAAGCCCAAAACACCCGAAGAAGCAAAGTTTGAGAACCATTGGTCTAAAACAGTCCTCTCCCACCTGGTGCCTTGCGCTTATGCTGCATCGCATCTTCCACAATCCCCGAGTCAGGAAAGCATGCTCTGAAATAATACTTTTAACATATACTGATTTCTTGCAAAGTCACTTGGAAGAGATAAAATCCTTCTTACCTCTAGGCTTTGAAGGCACATACAGGAACAGACATTTATTAGAGGAAAACAAGTGTGTCTACTCTAAACATCCTGCGTTTATTCTCAGAAAACATTCCAGGCACTCACTCAGGCCAGTTCAAGAAGAATCTTCTATTCATTAATGGAGCATTAATGGAGCTCCATTCATTATGGAGCAGGGAGCATGCTACAAGAAAACCAACAGCAGCTTAAATTGAACCAGCACTTCTTCAACGGTTAGTAACACAACTCTTTGCTTCTAGTTATGGCTGTTGCTTGGTTCATTAAATGATAAATCGGTCGGTGGAGCAAAGTACTTTTGCAATAGAATAGAGCAGGGAGGTGTTCACAAATTCAAAATGCCTTCTTTTTAACAAACTAAAGGCTCAGACATCATCTTTGCATCTGATCATCCTAGACCAACTGCTGAGTTGAAGCTCTTCCTCCCTAGCTATATCAAAATTTTGTGCTCCTCTCCAGGTGTTTTCAAAATACTTTCTGGTCTCCATTTCCCCACAAGTCATTTCTGTTCAACAACTGGATTCCTTCTTGTTTCAGTGAGTAAGTGAGGGAGAAGCCTACAGGAGAAATTCCAGCAGAAGGAATCCTGGCTACAACCAAATCTAGTTGATTCTTCCCAGTTCTAATAACACTGTAAATATGTCCTCTCAAAAGGTAAAAGATAAGCAAAGATTGGAAAATGAGGGTTTTTTAAAACTATATTTTCCAGAATTCCTCCAACCAGTAAGGACAGTGGTTGTGCTGGCTGGAGCAATTCTGGGAACTGTAGTGTAAATTCTTAATGTTTCCAAGGTTTCCTAATAATGGCTTAATTTTATCCCTTCCCTGCATGACCTTTTGACTTTTTCTAGCCTTATAGTTCCAACTTCAGTAATATCATTTGAGAAGTTTGTATTGCCACAGTCAACAACAATCTTAACTGTACTCATTTCCACGCACAATTTAAAGTGTTGGTCATGACATTTAAAGCCCTATACAGTTTAGCTCCAGACTCTCTGAAAGACCGTATCTCCCTATATGTACCTGCCAGAGTTCTAAGATCTACAGGGGAAGGCTTTCTCTTGGTCTCACCAGCATCACAGATGCTGGTGAAGACACAAGTAACAGAGCCTTTTCAGTGGCTGCTCCCACCCCCTCGAATGTCCTTCCATGGGAGTCTAGGATGGCTTCCTGCCTGCTTGCCTTTCATCAGCAGATCATGTTATTTAAGCAGACTTTTAATGGGTAAGTAGGAGTGATTCTGACTGGGATGTGTGTTTTACTTAGTTTTTCACTTTTGTACATTTTAAAATGATCTTATACTGTAATTGTTTGTTTGCTTTTTATGATTGTGAAGTGATTAAAGTGATTGTCTTTCAGAGCCATCTTGGGTCCCACTGTGAGAAAAAGGCAGCATAACAATGAAGTAAGTAAGTGAGTGAGTGTGTAAATAGTTTCCTTTTATAACTGAATGAGGGCTGTAAATTAGATTAACTACCTTAACATGGCATTGGTAGAAATGACAAGAGTTCTGCTTTTGAGTGCTGCACAGCTATATCATGGTGTATAAATAAAGGTTCTTGGCATACTGCATTTTCAAAACAAGAAAAGCTTGACTTGTTAAATGTATGGATATAATTTATGTCTATGCAAAAGACCCAGTAGCCAGAAATAAAACAGAAATTTGTGGTATGATTTTGTCATCTACTGTTTGCTATGTCAAGGGAGGTTTTACAAACAAGTTGTAAATTGACGTTGGTTTGAAGTTACAGCTTCTTTTCTCCTTTCCATTTTTTCCAGGTCTAGAGATGTGCCTTTGAGGTACAAATAACAAAAATGTGTCCAAATTAAACATTCAGATGTGCTGAAAACTTCACAAAAGGGGAGTCAAATGGAGCCGTGCTACTACAGTATATACTGCACCCCTGTGAAAATGGACACATTTCCTCAATACAGCTTACAGTGATCTGCCCAACCTGCCACCCTTTGTATGCACAATGCTAGAACTCCCATCACTAACATGGGGGATGATGGAAGATGTAGAACAGCACATCCAAAAGATGTCAGGTTGAGGGAGGTTAGTTTATAGCAATAGGGGAAAATGCAAACAGATAGACTAATCACAAATCTTACTTAAGTCCCATAGATCTGAATGTATCTACTATATGTAGAATTAAATCTCCTGTTGAATTACTGCCAGTCCTACTGCCAGTCCATTATTACAAGAAACAAAAAGGGAAGGCAGGCAAGGTGACTTTCACAACCAGTGGCTGTGGCAGAACTTTGAAGCATGAGGGGTCATGATTGAACTATTACTCCCCAAAGCAAATGGACCAAGCAAGAGGCGCCGTGCCCATTTGTGTTAGACTTATGCTGTCTGTAAAGTATAGGGCTGAGACTAGGAAAGTACATGGGTGGCACCTGAGTTCTGGTCTGGAAATCAAATAATGAAATGAGAGACTGAAAGAGAACTCAGAGGAAAGCAAAGATCAGAGACTTCAGAACTACAAGAATGCTCCTGGATCATGGAATGTATCAGAATGTTTCCCTCTATTAGCCATGCAGAGGGCCAGCAACGGGCAGCTAATAATATGTCTCACAAAGGAACAAACAATTCACAGTAGTGACAAAGGGCAGACAGACTGCTTTTTCTGTCCTGACCCAAGCTAGGTAATGTCTATTACTCTTTATCTCAAGGGTCCCACTGAGTTATCCATCATAATGGGCCTTGCCAGGTAAAATCACCTGACTGGTGCTGAAAGATGTTTGATTTCAAAGCAGGAAAGCAAGAGTTTGACACTTATATTAAACAAAGATTTTCTTTGGGGGAGTAACTGTTGTTGATGAAGTTGGGATGGGTGGGTGGAGAATGGTCCCATGGAGACTGGTCACACTGTAATTTATTAGAGGAGAAAACTGTGTTTCCCAGTAATTTACACTTGTGAAAGAAATGTCAGAATTCAAAGACATTTTTTTAATGTCAAACATGATTAGGTGTCTGTGTTTGTTTTTTAAAGTGCTATTTGAAGAACACTCTAAAGAAACATAGCTTTGACTTGATTCTGCTTGTATGATTAAGTTAATTTATTTTGATGGCATTTCTGTTTTTAAGCTACATTTAAACCTCACTTTCATAAAATATGCCCATAAAATATGTTAAGAGATTTAAGCAGAGCCATAATGTTTCCTTTCAAATTAATGGGATTTCAGTGTGCTTGACTATGTAGATAAGGGGCTGCAAAAGAGTAGGGGCAATTTTTGCTGTACCACTGCATTCTGTAGTCCCTAAACAAGCTGAAATTGCAACCCAGAACCTGAACTCACTTTCAGTTCCTATTTCCTGGAGGTTTGGCCATTTAGGGGGGACATGGGCTGTCAGGGAAGATGTTATAAGTCATGCCACTGCATTTTGATACCTAGAGGAACCACTTTGGGGCATTTAATAAAAAAATTCAGGGGGAGAGGCTGTGCTCTTTGGGAGGGTCATGGGACTATGGTTGCAAAAAAGGACATGGGCCATAATTTCCCCATCCCTGTACAGACTATGCCCTAACTTTTTAATCTGTAATTGCATATTTGTACATACCTTACTGATTACAATGCAACATATTAACAGGTATAGCTAGATAATAAAATTACACCAGACAGATACATCCACACATACACTCCTTTTTTTTTTTAACTTGGAGGTACCATATTCTCAACAGGCATTTTCTCATGATATTTGTTATTCTAATATTTCTGCAGGAAGAGCTGGCATGAATGGTAGGACCCAACTTGCATACAAGATGTGACTGGAAGTCAAAATGCCACACCTTGTACAGTATAGTATTAACCTAGCCTAGATCAAGTGATTGGAAAACATGCCTGTCATCCAGTAAAACCCAGTCCCTAGCCTGCATGCTGAAGATCAAACCACAATAGCAGCAAAAGAGTCCATGCTGGTTGAAAGTCAATGTGTGGTTGCATTTTGCCTGCAAGTGAGGTATGCTCCGCAGCTCCTTAGCTGGGCTTGACTTGCAAGATCCCTTAATGGAACCCCCCATTAAGAAGGACTGAAAAGCATGCAGGCCCTGTTACCCTCCAAAAGCTGAATTTTGCCTCATGCCACACTGTCAAAGTTGTAATAGTAAACAAGAGCAAATTGAGCAAAACTTCACACCAAACATATAACATATCAAGGGCAGGAGGCAGTTGAAGCTTATCATCTTCCTGGGTGGACCTGAGTGAAGCCTACTTGTTCGCTCCTGCCCCAGAGAAGATATTACCTCTCCTCACGCCAGCCAGTTCTCTGAATGACTAGCCCCCTCAAAGTTCAGTAAACCTATTTGGACCTCTGGAATGGGAGAGGGCTTGCAGAGGGGAGAAGACAACAGCTTCCTGCCATGTCATGTTTTCTTGTGTCATTTCAAGCATCAAAGCATTTTACCTAAAAATCCAGTGAAATAAAAGCTCTAATGTTCTTGCTCTACCATCACACCTCTTTCTTACTTAAATCTTACATATTCATAGGTTTATTAAGGGACAACATGTTCCACACATGTTGTAACTAATCATCATTCCAAATTATCAGTCGTAAATATTAATGTGACAAAAATGTACATTCCCCCCCCCCCCAAAACTGACCATATGCCATAAATAATAATAATCCCCAAACTGAAAATGTTGAAAAATATTAAAAATATGAAAATAATTTTTGTTTACTCCCTCCCAATTTGTTGCAAAAAGTAATTCTGGTTCACATAGCAGTGTTAATAGTAATGAAGGATTGCCTATGTACAGAGTGTTCTGTGTTGCCATTGGGCCTCCAGGTGTTTTGGATTACAATATCCAAATTAACTTATCATTGGCCATGCTGTGTGAGATGGATGGAACTGATAAGCCAAAACTTTTGATTAGCCAAAGGTTCCCCACCATTCACTGCCACTGACTTATACCTTTATAAGTCCCGTCAGTTTTTCTAATGAGTTAACTAAAGATGATGGAATGATTTTCCTAAGACAAGTGAAATGAATGATCATTGTTCCCATTCCCTATGCTGTGGTTACAATCCCCCCCCTTAAAAATAAATATTTTTATTAAAATATAAATAATGTTTAAATATATAAAGTATACAAATTACATAAAAGGGAAAAAAAAGAAAAACTAACAAAGTAATTCTATGGAGAAGAACCAATTTTACCCCCTGATAATGCTTCTGTGTAGGGCTGGCCCAAGAAATTTTGCTGCTTGAGGAAAAACAGGAAATGCTACTCTGCTCATCCAAGCCACATGCATAGTACCCAAAGCCTTCAAGGTACTGCTATCAGCTTCCCCTGATATGCCAGATGCACCCTTTCCTGAAAGTAAGGGACCTAGAAACTGTAGTACATGACTGGTAACCTCACAACTCAATTTCTGCAATGTGCTCTACATGGGGCTCCCTTGTACCTAGTCTGAAAACTTGAGTTAGTACAACTCATGGCAGCCAGGCTGGTCACTGGAAAAACCAGAATTGACCATATAACAGCCATCTTGAAATCACTCCACTGGCTGCCATGCAGCACATAGTACACAGCAGAAAAGCATTCCAACCCTTTCACTGATGGGTCCAGCATCAAGTGTTGATTTATTCTGTTGTTTGTTGTTGCTGACTACCTTTGAGTAGGCCGTGACTCATGGCAGCACTCTGGATGAGACATCTCCAAGACCCTCTATCCTCTGCTGCTCTGCTTAGGTCCTGCGGATTCAGGCCCATGGCCTCCCTGATTGAGGCCAGACATCTGGCATGCAGTCTTCCTCTCTTAATGCTACCTTCTACCTTCACTATCATTATTGTCTTTTCCAATGAGTCATGCTTTCTTATGATGTGGCCAAAATACCAAAGCCTCAGTTTTGTCATCTTTGGCTTCCAGGGAGAGTTCAGGCTTGATCTGTTCAAGGACCCATTTGTTTATCTTTTTGGCCACCCATTGTATTCTCAGCACTCTTTTCCAGCACCACATCTCAAATGAGTTAATTTTCTTCCTGTCCACTTTCTTCACTGTACATCTCTCACATCAGTACATAGTGATAGAGAATATAATGGCTTGGATGATTCTAACTGTACTGTTCAGTTGTATGTCTTTACACTTTAGGATCTTCTCTAGTTCTTTCATGGCTGACCTTCCCATTCCTAATCTTCTTCTGATTTCTTGACTGCAGACTCTGTTCTGATCAATGCACAAGTAGGACCCATCCTCTCTACATATGAGAACTGTGCAAACAGGTTAGTAACAGAGAAAAATCCCCTCCCCATCTGTTCTTAGCCTTCATATCTTTTCCCAGCCTTGAACTTCCAAGCTAATGCAAAAACTTATCTAACAATGTCACAGTACTACACTATACCATTAGATTACTGTTAACATTTGGTCTTGATGCCAGAAAGGGCTACAAAAGCCATTTGCCTATCTTTCTTGTTTTTGTTCTCTATAGTGGCAGAGGCCAAACTCACCACACTACCTAATGGTAGGTTCTGCCCTATTCCTATGATTTGAACAACTTCATTACCAATAGTGCTCTGTCCAGTATAATAGAGCAATGATAGGAAATACTTCTTTGCCTGCTGTAACAATACAAAAAAGAATTGGAAATCAGTATTATTTTGCATGGAGCAATTACTAGAGGCTTTGGACATTATAAACACATAGAAGATCCACACAGAAAACACATCTCAGCACTAAATATTCTTACTCAGTATGCCACCAATCACTTATACTGGTAAATGGTCACTTTGACTTTAGTGCTATGATAACAGTGGCCTATGTATTCCTTGAAAAACTTCCACAGTATTATATTTTGCAAATTCTGCAACAACTATATCATTTAAAGGTAAGATTTTCTACAAACCGTTCAGCAGAATATCTGAACCACGGTGAACTTCAAAGTAAAAACAATAACAACAAACCCTCTTTGATCCTGTATCTATAAATCTGACAATCCATAAGTGTAAGTCAAGCAGACAGAGTGTTTGACAGGGTTCGTATTCCCTTGAACTCTGTGGGTGGCCATAGATAAATCAAACCTGCCCAGCCTCAGTTCCATGTCTGGGAAAGGGGAGACTAGAGGAGAAAGCCATTAACATTCTCTTTTTTGCTGATATAAGTAAAAGAAGGGATTTTGCTCTCTAGATAACTCCAGTGTATCCTGTTTGGATAAAGACCTCCCATTTGTTTCCTTCATAACTAATGTGGTCTTAGTTCTTTTGTTCTTATGCTTTTCATCAGCTTGAACATCAGGTATTTTCTGCCACTCACTACCCAGTTCAATTTGATGAGAATTAATATATATATATCTGTATAATCTATGGTCTAGTTTTGCTTTGTTTTGCTCTCTATAGAGTAGTCATTGTCTTACATGATTGGAACGGTTGACTAGAGCCTGGAAAAAAATTTTTTTTTTTCATGGAGTAGAATCCACAGACTCCCATGGGCCATGCTGGGTATAAGGTTCTGGGAGTTGTCATCCAAAATATCATGATTCCAAGCTCTGTTGGAGTCATACCAATGTATTGGTTTATAGCAGTGCTACTCAAAATGGTGAAGAGCCAGAGTAGTATGGTAGTTTGCATGTTGAATTAGAAGTTTGGGAAACCAGAGTTTAAATCCCTGCTCAGCCATGGAAAACCCCCTGGGCTACCATGGGCAAACACTCTCAGCTTAAGAGGAAGGCAATGGCAAACCTGCTATGAAAAAAAGTTGCTGGGGGAAAAAAATCCCATGATGGGGTTGCCTTGGGGCTGCTATAATCAGAAATGACTTGAAGGCACACAACAACAAGAACAATTCCTCAAAGGGGTAGTCCATGGTGTTATGCCTGTCGCCATGCATTGGCTGCCAGTCCATGGCACATTTCCAGGGAAGAAAAAAGGAAGGATTGTAGCCGAAGAATGGGTACAAAAATAGTGCCTGACTTTGACTTGCTGGGGGAAAAACATGTCACCCACCACATTACATAGCTTAAGAAGCACTGGTTTATAGATCTATGTATTGACTTGGAGCCTGTGCAAACTTCAGGCTTGTGGCACTCCTTTTTTTTATAACCTTAGAATCTTGAGCTCTATTGCAGCCTCATAACAGAAACATACACTTTGAATAAAAGAATTCTGAGCCCAGTAATTTGTTCTTTTTGTTCACCAATATTAAACAGAGCTCCTAACAGAGCCTAACTCCAGGCTTTCTTCATTTATGCAATATGCTTTAGGATATGGGCTGTTGCTATTGCAATCATTTTGTTGTCATTGTTATTAAATTAAGAACTGGAAATATTTGCCAATCTACTGTAATTTTCCCTAAGATCTCCTAGTAGATCCTGGTGCAGTCTTCCTTCCATCCTGAGGACTTTAGATGTAGATGAGGGAGACCCCAGCTCTAATTCTGCACTGATTTCAGCTGAACTAGAACTTCATAGGCATGGATGTTATTTCCTTGCTAAATTCAGAAGTGTAAGATGAGTTGAAACTCTGAAAATACTATTTTGAAAGCAGATCCCTTTTACTCTCAGATTTTCCCAGATCTTTCCAGTGCTCTGATGAGATTTTCCCTGGATTTCTTCATTAGGGGTGTTCCAGAATCTTGTATTTAATCCTAGAAAGATCTATTGCTTCCAAGAAAGACTACAGATAATTGATTAGGGGGAAAAGATTATGTGCAGTGAAATAATACAGCAGTTGTTTGTAAAGATAGACAGGCAGACAGGCAGACAGATAGATAGGACAAACATAGGAACATAGATAGATGCCCCTTTTCTGCTCCTCTCCACTTTCCACTGAGCAGTACATGGATGTTGGGTGTGGGCTGCAGCAGCTAAAAGGCAGATCTGGGGAAGTGAGAAGGAAGATATGTCACAATTCCCACCCATGCAGAACTTTATAATACATCTTGTGATCCAGGATCATGGTCCACATTTGCTGAGTTTCCTACTTTAGCTGCTAAAGCAGGTCCCTGCTGTGGATGATCCATGGGGGTGAGGGTGGGGAGAGATTGTAACCCTACATTCAGTGCTATCCAAATCCACTAGAAGCCCAGAAAGCTACCATCTGGTAATGGCTTTACCAGTGTCTGAACAGATGTAATTTTGTTTAAGTTGGCTTGTGGCAATACAGAGACAAAGGGCTTCATGTAGAAGAGCTCAGTGTAGAATGAAGCAGTTAACCACCTAGATGGAGAGCAATCTAATTTGGCCCCCATGCAATGGTTGCTTCCATGTGTCTGTGTGAGGGGTTTGGGGCCATAGGTTTGCACATGTATAAACCCAACAAAGAAATTTGTACATGTATAAACCCAACAGGGAGGACCACTTCTCACAAATGGTGCTTCCTGGTGAATTAGAATGCCCATGTATTCTACCAGGGACAGTCCTCTGTCTGGAATGGTTGTCAGAGAGCAGTATTTGAAGGCATTTTTGTTTGAATGCAAGTACAGTTTTATGAAAAACCATAAGAAAGTGTGGGAGAGAATGAGCAATGGGCATATATGAGGGGGGATTGTAAAGTTTTAATTATCACCTTTAAAAAAAATTGACAGAAAGTTTGTTTTGATTTGTAGTTGTTAACTTATCTCTATGTAGTCACTATCCAGATTTACACATTTTCCCCAGTGTTTCTGGACCCTCTGAATACCTGATATTGTAGAAGTCTGCAGATTGCACCTCATCAGGGGGTATCGAAAGCAATAATTATCACCTGAAAGATATTATGGTATATTGATGAAATTTTGTCAGTGTCATCATTGATCCTTAAGTGTATGATGTTGAGAAAATCAGCTCATTACGTCCTTTATTTTTGTGACATATTGTGCCAGAAGTGACTAAAGTGTAAAATCCTCATACGACGCAATCTGCAGACTTCTACAATAATGGCGAGAGGGTCAAGAAACAGTGAGAAAAATGTGTAAAACTGGAGGGTGACTATGTAGAGATAAGTTAACAACTACAAATCAAAACAAAGTCTCTGTCAAAAAAATTTTAAAGGTGATAATTAAAACTTTATGATATCCCCTCGCATATTGCCCGATGAATCTTGCCCATTATCTGCACATGTAGATAATTTTATGTATATAATGCAAACTAGTGAATGCATGTTTATACAAATCAGTGTCTTCTTTCTCCTACTTTTTTTTTTTTGGGGGGGGGGGTTAATGTGTTTTCTTTCCCACTTACCTTTCCCCTTCCAAACTGACCAGCTTAATATTTGCGGAGCCTTGCCACAACTCCTGTCAGTATGAAAATGCTAAAGCCAAGCACTCATCCAACACAGTGATTCCTATGGAATTTTCTATGTCATGATAAGGTTTGTATAGTAATTGTTTTATCTCTGAGGTACTTCTAGTACAGTTCCTTTATCAGTTTCATAGATCATGGACAGCAGAGGGCAATAGAGCTCTGAGACATCAGTAGAACTAGAAGCTTTTCCATGGCTTTCATGTAAGCATCTAAGAGCCTTTTGCCCACAGGTCTTTCATTTACTGTATATTCAAAACATCTGGTTTTCATGGGACATGGTCCTCACTCTAATGAAAAACAGTGAGAATGCAGTAATTGTTCTTAATGTATAGGAAAACAAGAAAATTATGTCTGTTTAGACATTTGCTGATATCACTCTGACTAGTATTGGTATTACCAAAGTATACTGTAACCACTTACATGCTTTCAAGGAAGTAAGTGCTTCCCACATGAGATGGATGTACTGTGCATCACAATCAATGTGCCTAAAGTCTGGCCACAGGTTTCACTCAGCAGCCAGTTATTATTATTTTTTTGTGGGGGGGGGGGGACTAACTTAGGTGTCTGGGGTTGCCCAATAGTGGAAAAATACACACCCATACAGCTTCAAGGCTGTTCTCGTTACTATTTTGAATATTTTCAGACCAAACTCAAGCATTAAAATATTGGCTATTCAGTGTCTCCACATCTGTGCATAATTTTACACCCCTTAAGTATGTGCATCCTACCTCAATGCAATAGAGCTAATTAATACGTTTTAATAAGCTAAGGATCTCCACAGGCTTGTCTTTGATGATAAGTTTATCACATGGGAGGAATTTCTCTCAATTTCAAAAGAAATGAAAGTGGGGCCAGTTCAGAATTGTGTGAATTCACTAGTTCAGCGAATTTACATTATTGCGTATTGACGCTGCATTGCGTTCGGAACTGCCTGAAATTGCCTCCCAGTGCCTGAAATTGCATGTGATAATTTCTCATGCAATCACGCGAAACCCCATGATTGTGTTCGGAAGGACTTCCCTTTGCCCGAAAATGTGTGTGATCAGCTTTCACGCAATCACGCGAAACCCCATGATTTCATTCAGATTGCCATTGGATTATACTTCCAATTCCCTTTGTATGATAAACTCCAGGCTGACATCTATTTATCCTATATTTCCTATCCTATCCTCTCCTGTCGTATCCTATCATATCCTATTTTGCTTAGAGAACCAAAATACTTAAGCTGGGCAAGACAGTGCTGAAAACACAGCTCAAGCTGCAAAAATATTATTAAAATGTTTGGCCCAGTCTTGTTTTGCTTCCATGCTTTTTCAACTATTGTGACATCGGGTCAATTCTTGTAAGAGTGGGGTGCTGGCTGAGTCACCTTCAGAGTTTCATTAAGATAAGATCTTTCAGCATACTGCTACAGATCTCAATTCAGTTTTTAAAGCTATGCAAGTTGCACCTATGTGATGACACTGAGGTCTGTAGTGCAGCAATGGCTTCCATCTCTTTGACAGGTCTTTTAAATCAAGATCCCTAATGCCTTTCCTAAGGGGACTGTTATTAGCATTTGTTGTTTGTTGTTTACTGCCTTCAAGTGGATCTCAACCCATGGCAACCCTGTGGATGAGACATCTCCAAGACCCACTGTCCTCTACTACTTTATTTAGTTTAACATGTGGCCTTCATCTCTTGCTAGTTCCCTCCACCTTTCCTAGCATTATTGTTTTTTCCAGTGAGTCATGCCTTCTCGTATTGTGACCGAAGTATGACAGCCTAAGTTTTCTCATCTTGGCTTCCATTTATCAGAGAATGAGAAATAAAGCACAAAATAGGGGCGTGACTAGAAGGAAAAGAAAGCCATTAGTCAGAGTGCTGCCTTAGGTGGCAGATTTGTAGTGTCATAGAATGTAGCCCATTTTTAGTTGGAGAGAAGTATGGGTGGATTTTTAAATATTTTATTTTATTTGTCTCCAGTTTGTATGTACCTTGTGGAGGAATGCTCCTTTTGGAGGAATGCTGCAATCTGTAGCTTCACTCCAGGCAGCAAAATGTCTTGGGCTGAACCTTAAAATGTGAGGATCTGTTTCTTCAGTGGAGAAGCTGATATGAATGATTTCTTACAGTATCTCATGGCATATCTTCTGCTTGTGATCTCTAAGGAAATAAGGCTGGGGTCCTTTTGCAAGCCCACAAGCAACATGTTGAGTATTTTTTTCAGCAGTGGGATCTGAGACTGTTTCCATCTTTGAAAGTGATACTTGATGGATCTCACTCTGCCCAAAGCGACAAGAGAAAACATAAGCCAGGCAATTTCAGCTGGTGATCAAACCAGCTCTGTTGCATAGGGTCTTTGATCATAATTACCAATTATGGCAGGAGTTAGTTACCTTTGCTGAGGGTGACGGGAAACTGCTTGTCAGGATGAAATGTTACAATGAAGCTGTCTGTCTGCCAAAAAAATTGTTCGGCTGCTTCTGAAGACTCAGCCTCAAAGACCTGGGATGTGATGAAGAGAGAGATTGCCCTGTCTGCATGTGCTTCTGCAGAGACAGAACACATCTCTTATGTGCATTGCAATCATGCACATTAACTTGTCTATCTACACATACAGACATATACTTACGTTCTCAGACAGTTATACATGTAATTCCATATGTCTATGTATGTGAAGGAAGACACTACCCAGAGACTAAGGATATGACTAGATAATTCCGGTTTCAAAATGCATTCATGAAGAAATATATAATATACTTGTGCCTGAATGCATTTTGAGGCTTTTTTACAGGGTATTATATTATTTATTTGTTGATCAAAAGGCAACTGGCTAAACACTTAAAATCTATTGTGAAAATGAAATACGTCTTCATGAGCCTAGTGGACGTAGGTTCATTTAAACGTGCTTGAAATGTGCACCATGAGAAATCTGTTATGAAGACTGCAGATGCTCCATGAAATCCCCGAGTTTCCCTTTATTTTAGGGCTAGAGAAATTTTCCAGATATTTCAGACTTCAGTTCATCATCTCAGCCAGCATGGTAAGAGATAAGGAATTGTGGGTATTGAGGTCCAAAGCACCTGAAGGACAAAGTTTTAGAACATGTGGACAGAAAGTCAGCAGATATAAACTTTATCTGTAGGGTAGAAATAAATAAATACAGACAGGATGTACTGCCTGGCATGTGTATGTCTTGGTAAGCACATGTCCTCATCAATATACCACCATGAAGATGTATCTTTAGAAAAGGGATAGAGCTGAAATATGAGTGCATCTACACTAGCTGCTTAATCTGGGACCAATTCAGAGCATCATCATCATCATCATCATCATCTTTTATTTATATAGCACTGTAAATTTACACAGCACTGTACAATTATGCCTGGACTGGCCCCTGACCAACCATGATGACGACCACATGCACTGGGCGGAATATGGTGCAATGCTGCATAGTTATGCACATGAGCCAGTGAGGCTGACACTGTATCAACCCTGATGTCCCATCCTTTCAGTGCCATCACTTGCAAGGAGCTGCTTAGCTGGGAAGGCTGAAGCAGGGCCAGCTCTGAAGAGGATTCACTGTCTTCCCTGTGATGTCCAGCACAGGGTACGGTGCTGTGTTTGCTGTCTGGCTGAATCAGACCCAATTCGGCTGTCTTGACAAGCAAGAGAACTGGAGTGGAGTTTCCCAGAAATTCCAGAATAAACTATGGATTCTCTTAGACTGGATTAATGGCTGAAAAAGTGGTATTGTTGCAGATGTGGTCATTTGTGGTCTAGACAGTTTGCACCAGAACTGGGGGGGGGGGGGCAGGATTCTGGTGTAGATGCTTCATGTAGACAAGCCCTATGATGAGCCAGAATTTCAAAGTCTTACAGTGCTTGGATACTACCTTTCATTCAGCTTTTTGAGGAAAGCAAAATCTGGTTCACACAAAATAAGTAACCAGTTGTGATTGAGTGTTTCCATATGGTTGTCTGTTCCAAAATATTGCAGATGCAAGAATACTTTGGGTTTGATACAAGACCTTGCTTTTTAGTTCAGCTCCTTCTATAGAGACTGTGGAGCTGTGAAATGTGATTAGCTGAATGCAATTAGAAGCCAACAAGTTCCAGATATTAACCTCAGCGCAACCAAGTCAAGATGGAACTTGCCATCAGTAATTGCATCCACAGACTCCATTTGTAACTGCTAGTTTGCTATTCTGTCTGCCACAAGGGCCTGAGAGCAGCAGATGGTACCAAGTGAGTGTTTGTTTGGTTTTTCCCCTACCTCAGTCTGCCAGTATAACCCATCCCTAATGGGACACAGGTGCTGGCCCTTTGAAGTTGCATTTTATGTAACTACCAGAATTAGCTATTTTTTTATAGTTTAGTTGTTTCAAAAGAGGGAAATTTTGCCAGAGATTTAGATTATACAATCTCAGCTTGGAGGACATGGAGAGAAAACTTCTTTGAGGGTTGCAGATATGAATCCTGGAATTCAGAAAAAGGAATGATATTGACATTTCATGGAAGAACTACTTCTTATGTAGAGAGAATCAGTGGAGTCTAAGCAGAGCTCACAGGGCCATCATGTATACAAAGCCCCTGAGTCTTGACTTGCTTCGGGGTGGTAAAAAGATCTTGAGCATGACTAACTTGGTATGTTGTTCCAGCCACCCAGAGAAATATCTCCTGCAGTTTATGAGTACAAGTTCTCAACAAGACCCCAGATTGAGATGACACACTGCATTGCCTCGTTGTGCTGATAACATGCAGCGGGAAGCAAAAATGCCACACACCAAATACAGGCCATCCAGAATCCCAAAAGGCAAAAAGGAACTAATTGCAAACAACTACCTACTTGTCATTAATTTCTTTTATCAATATCAGAGGTGTAACTAAGGCCTCAAACAGACTAGCAAAATATGCTGGCATGAGGGCAGGGCAGGGACATGGCCACCACCCACCGTCTGCCCCCATGCTGGCATCATGTCAGCATCACGCTGTCCCACCATGTAACGTATGGCGGGTGGTGTTACACTGCATCTTTGTCACAGTGTGTAGACATACTACACCAAAGAGTCATGAAAAATCTAGGGTGCTGTTTCCATGGAAGGTGGGTTGGGGGTATGGAATGTGGTTGCTGCATCCCAACCCAGGGCTTGCACAGCCTCTTATCAGTGGTCTGCTGAGCCCCTAACTTGCATTACAATTGTAACTGAACAAAAAGTGAGTTAAATTTAAGTTAAATTCATCCCCCCCCTTTTTTTTTTTTAGTATAACTGCAATTTTTTCATTACTTTTATGGTTAAATGGGTGAGGTTGAGGAGGAGGAATGGTGCAAGTGTTGGCTTGTACTGTACCATGCTGCCTTGTGTTCTGATCATGATATTGTTTAATTGCTTACTAAAATATGTTTTCTTTAATATTTAAATTATCTTGCTGTTTTAAAACTGTCTAACCTGTTTTAATGCTACTTGTAAGCCACCCTGATATTTCTTGATATAAGGAAGGGTACAAATATTTTGGAGAGCTGTCGTAATGTAGTAGCTTGTGCCCTGGACTACAACTCTGAAGACCAGAGTCAATGAGGAGCTTCATTCATGTTAGCAACAGAGAACCACTAGTGTTAACTATCTCAGAATTATCCAAAGGCATTTTGTTGCTTGAGGCAAGCAGAAAGATGGGACAAGCATGTGTGTTCACATGCATGCATACACACACACCATATATAGAAGCAAAGTAGACCAATGGTAGATTTTAACTTTAATGATGGCAGTCCTACAGTTTGTTCCACCACACCTGAGGGGCATCATAGTAGTTGAGGGTGCAGGATTAATGCCTGGAAACAGTACTGTTTGAGATTAAGGCTGATATCCTATGTGGTGCTGAAAATCTGAGAAAGTGAGGGCTGCACCTTGGGATGTGCTGGACTTCCAAAACTGGGCCTTGATTTTGCACTTTTTTAGAAATCTAAGACAATTTATAGCATTATAGCAACATAGCAATACCATGTACTGTACTGTAAATTTCTTGTTGGCCCCAACAAGCCAGGTACTCATTTTACTAACCTACAAAAGGATGGAAGTTTGAGTTTGCCTTGGAGCCCCTTGTGGCTACATTTAACCACTGCACCAGCATATAGTATTGCCGTATCTTAGGGTGTAGCCCTGAGTCTCCAGTTTTCATAGATCATATAACCATCTGTAAACCTTCTGAAATTATAGTTCAGAAGGACACCATACAAGTTGATACAACATATACACAAATCATCTACTAAAAAGAGATGTTGTTTCCTGGTCAACAACCTTTTCATGCACATCAGCTTTTTTCAGTTATACCACAATTTTAGACAATATGGCCAAAACAAACAAACAAACAAACAAAATACAGAACTCTTTCACAGAAGCTTTCCAAGGTTTTTACTATCCACTCCATTTACAAGGAAAAATTAGGGAATTTATGCCTCTGCTGAACACTCTAGAGCCCCACTAAACACAATGGGACTCTCTATGGAGTGATCATAGGATCACAATATAAGAGAGAAACTGGATGTCTCATCTTCAGTAATGATGCTAATACACTGGTTTGAGACTACAAGCACTCACAGGTGATGAAAATAAACCAGCAGACATTACAATCAATGTAAATGCATCACCCAGCTATCCCTTTATCTGCTGTAAAATACATTTCTGATGTGTGATATTTCAGTAATGCATAACATTCATTAGCATGTGTACACAGGTGCCACCCAACAAGGTAAAGGTCATGTTGCTTGTAAAAACATTGTTCCAGTGCCTACAAAAAGTCCAGACTGTGGGTTGCTTGTTTTTCTTTCTTTTCTTTTTTCTTTTTCCCCTGTGGGCCTAAGACTCTTCTAAGAAGAGTCAGCCACTTGAACGGAAAATATGGAATATGACTTGGGACAACTTTTTCCTGGCCTGGTGGGTCTTTGTCTTTCAGTTCTGACTCCTGATAGCTGGGGGGGGGGGGGGGGAGCCCAGAGGGGCAGCTGTGTTAGTTTGCTGCAGCAGAAGCAACAAAGGGACTATTGTCAGTAGTTTTCATGGACTGAAGTCACTATATTAGATGCTCAATGTGTTTTCTCAAGCTTCAGGTACATATGTCTATGACTGGTGACTGGAATGAGGATTAAACAATGAAGCCTGGAGGAAGTACAATGGGTCCTTGATATCTTCAGTGGTTTGATTGTACGACCCCATGCGGATTCCAAAATTTGTGGAAACTCAAGTCCCATTATATAAAAGATGAAGATTTAGCTTAAGGCGAAGATTTAGTTTACATCTTGGTATGTATATGTATGTATGTATGTGTATATATATATATATATATATATTCAAGCCTTGGATGGTTGAATCCATGGATACAGAATCTGTGGATATGGAGAGCCAACTGTAAAATATTGAAAGTACCAGAGTTTTGAAAGTCACATTTTAAAAATATTGAGTTATTGTTACTGCTTCAAGGCTCAAATCTTGTTAATTCATTACCATCATGGTTGCAATCACCCCACCCTTGCCTGCAGCATGCCAACTGTGGCTACATTCCATGCATTTGATGCAGTCGGCTGCAATCCACAAAAAACCAAAAAACACAAAACAAAACAAAAAAACACAAAACAAAAAAACACAAACCCTATGCTAAATAAAGACCTTGTTAGTCTTTAAGGTGCCCAGGGATTTATCGATCTAACATTGTCCTACAAACAAAGTAGCATTAATTCTTTTAAAAGATTACCTGCGTACAGTGTGCTCTGTTTTATGACAGGGAAAGTACTGAATGTCTTCCAAGGAAGTCATTCTGCATAGCAATTTCATGATATAAAAGAAACATGCTATACAGACAACCCAAAGCTTCGACATTTCTCTTTTTTTAATGACTATCTTGGGCAGGTCACATGCTCTCAGCCTGGCAAAGGGAATGGCAAATGTCCTCGGAACAAATCTTGCCACGAAAACTCCATGATCAGTTGACCTTAGGGTTGCCATAAGTCAGAAATGATCTGACTCAGAAACAACACACACAGATCCCAGAATTCTTCAGCCAGTGTGGCCAAGGCCATGCTGGAGGGGGGGGGGGATGCTGGAAGTTGTAATATGACATGTGACTTTCCCAGAAAACCTTTGTCACAGTGCCCTAAGCAGAAAAAAGTAGGCCTGTTTATATGGGGAAGGGTGACATTGCCTATTATATTGTTCTATTGTATTATCATTTCCTAAACTTGCCTAGTTTCTTACTGATTAGTATATTATTTTATTATGACAGCATTATAATTCATTTGAAAGAAAATAGTGCACTGAAGCTCTCATTGCTTAGACACTGAACTCTGCTGAGCAGCTGTTTTGACTAGGTGAAACTGAATCATAATTGGCTTTAATTTGTTGTTGTTTTCTACTGGCCATTGACATCCTCTACCTATAGCTCAGAAACTCAGACAGGTGTGAAATTCACCCATACTTTGAAGAGCAATGAAGACATTAACGCTAATCTAATCCTGCTAGTTTCAGTGACAAACAGAAGAGAGGAGCAAACAATTTAGCTTCACTGGGGAAGAGCATTTGAAGAGTAATTTATGACATAAGAGACTTAATGATTGATCCTCTGGCTAAAATGATTGGAGAATGTGACCATAGGGATCTGTCAATGAGAGAATATGTGATCCATTCTCTGAATACTTTTCACTAAAATCTTATAGAGCACAGGAATTTGTAAGCCATGGGCAAATTTAAAATAATATTTCCCCCTTTATGAAAAAGCTCAAATATTTATCAAATTTCCATTTTCATTACACTATACTTGAATACTGTGAGAACTTCCAAGTGTTTACTCACTCAGTTTCCCTTCAGACAGGCCAGAGGAACTGTCTCCATTGTGTGGAGAAGGAGAAGTGGGTCTGCTTCTCTCAAGAGACAAGTTAAATTAGATAATGAAGAAACCTAGATAATGAAGAAATTGAAATAGTTAAAGAATTCCCATACTTTGGGTCACACATTGATCAGAATAGAGTTGGTTCTATATAGCTGTGGTGCCGTGGCTATCATGCCCTTTCCAGGGTGCAAAGGCCGCTCCTTTGGGGCTGTTTGTACAGCCCCTAAGTCTAGCCATCTGGCATACATTTTTCCTCTCTTTCCACCACCCTCCACCTTTCCTACCATTATTATCTCTTCTAAAGAATCATGTCTTCACATGATGTGGCCAAAGTACAACAGCCTCATGAGATTGTTGCATATATGGTGCTCCTTCAGTGCTGCATCATGCAGATGCAACACTGCAGGAGCATTGTGATGGCACAAGCCATGTGAAGTGGCATGTGGCATCACAACAGCCTGGGGGCACAGTTGGGGCCAGCATCATGTGGTTGTCATACCCTGATACAACACCCCTTAATGGCCAGTCTGAAGTCTTAATCAGGGAGGTCATGGGCCTGAGTTTGCAGGACCTAAACAGAACAGTGGAGGACGGGGTCTTGGAGATGTCTCATCCATGGGATTGTCATGAGTTAGGTCAACTTGAGGACAGTTAAAAACTGTCTTGCTATAAAACTATATATCAGTCTTGCCTGATAATGTGATTAGATAACATGATGGTCCAAATTAAAAGGTAGAGCACTTGCTATTAGGATCAACAGAAACTTATGAAGCAGTGAGCAGACTTTTTGCATTAATCAATTATCTTCATCAGGCAGAATGTTAAACCCATAAGCAATAACTATAAAGGGAGGAGGAGAGAAAATACATCTGGGCTGTAATTTAAAACATAAACAACAACAAACCAAACACTCTAAGCCTCAATGCTAGCAAATGACATTCACAGAAGAAACCAATGGGACAGAAATCATTGCTGTGTAGATTAAAGAAAGCCCTTAGGCTCTTCTTGGCTGGGGGTGGGGTGTGTAAAGAGGAAAGAGAGCATGCTTATTGTTCTCTTAAAAGAAGAAGCAATCTAGGCAAGAGGTCTACCTCTAGTATCACCAATGTGTGTTAGACCTTGATCTTGCCTGTGGGTATGAAACTGGCTACAGGAGCTCTTCCACAATAGCCTTAGAAAGTGTGATGTGAGTTCTCCCTATCAGAACACACTGGGATTTCCCAATTGCTGTCACATCCTTATCCACTCATTCCACTCTTTGAATGGGGGATGTTTGTAATGATTTCTGCCCTAGTGTTTTTCATGGTTTTAAATTGTGCTCATGGGGCTTTCTAGATTGGCAAAAAGAAGTGTGTTCATGGCTGCATGAAACTCTAGCCTTTAGATGAGAAAAAGGGAAAGTGTGCCATGAAAACGCTTTTTTTTTTTTTTTTTTTTTTTTTTTTTGCATTTTAGGGGAGAAGAAGCGCCTTTAAAAAGGTGCTAGTTTTCCCAGCTTCTTTTTTAAAAACTGCGGAACAGCGCAGCTCCATCTAAAGGCTGTGGTGCAGCTGCTAAGCATTAAGGAAAAGGCAGCTTCATGTCACACTTTCCTGCCAATCTAGAAAGCCCAATGAGTCGTCCTCTGGTTTGAAGGACAAATTTTGCCCTTCCTGGTATTTTTTTTTTTTTTAAAAATAGATGTATAGTGTTATTGTGCAATTTTTAGGCACTATAGAATTCTCTTTCTCTTTTATTTGTTGTTGTTTTGTGCCTTCAAGTTATTTCCAACTTATGGTGACCCTAACCCCTCATTCACGGGGTTTCCTTGGCAAAATTTATTCAGAGAAGATTTGGTGTTGCCTTCCCCTGAGGCTGAGAGTGTGTGACTTGCCCAAGTGGGTTTCATGGCTGAGCTGGAAATCAAACACTGGTCTCCAGAATTATAGTCCAGTACTCAAACCACTATGCCACACTGGCTCTCTTTAAAATGCTGAAGGGATAGTGTGAGTGGGGCGAGGGTTTGTGGGAGGAGAAACGAGAAGCTTCAGCTTTTAAATTTTAAAATTTAAAAAAAAATATTTAATTTTTTAAATTTAAATTTAAAACAAAATCTTTAAAAACATCACATTTTACCAAATTTTCTCTTCAATCACATGAAACTATGTATATGCATTTGTAAATACATTTAGGCTGTACATATGCTATTGTAAAATAAATGTCTAATTTTAATTTTGCTAGTTGTTTTTATCACAACTATTACCATTACATTCAGTTGGTAATATTAGTACAAAAAACATTACTAAGGATTCTGTATGGTGTGGTTTGGGAGGAGGTCATGGTGACACTATGAGTTTCCACAATGAGTTTGACACCAAACCTCGTGATGCCACTGGCTGGGATGCAAATTAATTGAAAATTTTATCTCATTTGAGGTCAGTTGAATGAGACATTAAATGGCTATCTTTGCCTTCTGTGACATAACTGGCCTGCAATTCCCCTGTGCGCTTTATGACAAGGAGGGATTTAAATCTGGAGTTCTCCACTCCTATAATCTGCACTGCCAAAATAATGCAGTTTGATACCACTTTAATTGTCATGGCTCAATGTTCTGGAATTCTGGGATTTGAAGTCTTGTGAGGTATTTAGCTTTCTTTGTCAGAGTGCTCTGGTGTCACGACAAACTGAAAAATCCCAGAATTCCATAGCATTGAGCCATGGCTGTTAAACTGGTGTCAAACTTCATTATTTCTGCAGCACAGATTTGACAGTCTGACTGAAACACTATATCCTTTGCCGATGAACAGAAACACATGAATATAAGAGGGAGGGGAGGAAAGGGTCCTAATCAGTTTGTCTTTACCAGCTCAACACATCAGCCATTTGCAACTGCAAATTACAGCAGAAGTAATGCTGAAACGTGAGCCAGTGTGGTATAGTGGTTTGAACATTGGACTATGAAATAGGGTTCAAATTCACGCTGGGCCATGAAAACCTATTGGTTGACCTGAGACATGTCATACTCTCTCATCCTCAGAGGATGGCAATGGCAAACCCACTCTGAAGAAAATTGCAATAAAATCCTGTGATAGGATTGCCATGTGCTGCAAACAACTTGAAGGCAACAAACACAAACACATACACACGCACACACAATTAGTGATAAGGCACTCTTCCTTCTTTTGCTTTAACATCTGCTATGGGACAAAGAAACATCTATAACTACTCTGAGTTCTAAATTAACAGAATAAAACCTCCAGATAAATTCTAGTTTGGCAATTTGACACTGGGAAATTCCCCTTGAATGGTGACTTTCAAATGTCCTATGAGACCAAAATGTTCTCCAGCTGGATCAAGGCTGTTGTTGTTTGTGATGTCAGACTTGTGTTTTGGTTTATTATTTTGCATAAAAAACAGACCTATTTGCCCTATAGGCACCATACTTGGCTCCATTTGAACTATACACAGATATGTCACACAAGGCTTTATAGTTTACTATTTTCCCCTCATACATCCTGATGCAACTCTTTTTAAAATATCGGCAGATACAGACCACAAACGCTTATACCACAATAAATCTGTTAGCATTTAAGGTACCACAAGATTTCATTGTGTGGGTTTTCTTTTTTTCCTGTGGGGAAAGAGATAACTTTAACAGTGATCTCATCCATGATCTCATCTGTTTCCACATTTCTGCTTAATTTGATATTTTAAAGTTCATTATAAAAGTGTCTGTTCACCACCCTTCCTATTTCTGTTCATCATTGTCAAGGTTTTGGCAACTTTCCCCATGTGTCACAAGTGCCCTACAAGGCCACGCAGAAGTACGAATGTACATTTGAACGCACAAATCAGGGCTACCACAATGTATTGGAAATGGTGGTAATTTCCATGGTGAGTCACAGCAAAAGACCCTTTAGCTATCTCTCCTACAATGGGAAACAATAAATAGTTCTAAGCACAAAGGAGACACAAAGGAGCTGTGTTTATTTTTAGCTTCCTATGGTCAGAAATGTAGACAAGGCTTGGAATTTTTTTCTTTTAACAAAACAGGAAACTGAGGCACTACTGCCTTATCTCGCCTCTGTTACACCATTTATCACCCTAAATTCTTCTCCACTTTTTCATCCTGATAAGAACTGGCAAATAGATCCTCTGCCTGGACTAGGACATTTTTGAAATGATTTAGCAAGGTTACGTCAACAATTCTCACACTGACAGATAAATGTTTAGGGGAAATTTGTATTACCCTTCTTCACAATGAGTGAGAACTGTTTTAAAGTGTTATCCAATCTTTCTCTCTGCTTACTGGGTGCATCTTCTGAGATAGTCACATTTTAAATAAAAATGATGCTGATGCATATGCAAATCCTCCCTGCGAAATGTTAAAAACATGTTTGTTTTTAGAATGAATACAGATTTCATTTCAAGTTTGCTTTCAGCCATTCACTTATGGCAAGGTGGCTCCAGGCGTGATAGGACGGTGGGTAGTCACTGACCATGCCAGTGGCCAAGCTGGCTGGAGAATCCTGGGAGCTATAGTCCAAAAAGCAACTTTTCCAAGTTACAGTGCAGAATGGCTAGGGTAGCCACCCTTTCAATTCCTCTCAATGCCCCAGTGTGATACTATGCAAGATGCGTTGTGAGACATTCAAAGATTGGCTAGATCTGGTTGGCCGATTCTGCTTTTGATGCCAAGTCAATATCTTCTGTGGGCTCTGTGAGGTTTCTCATGCCCTAATGGCTACCTAAGATACAGGTGCAAGTCCTTATTTATAGGATGCATACAGCATCTTCTTGAACTGTAGTGAAAAATTGGATTTTTTATGGATAGTGCCCATCATCATACAAGCATCTTCTGGCTTGCAAAGGAATAGCATGCTTATGCCAAAAGAGGCATATATTAATTATTATTATTATTAACCTTTATTTATATAGCACTGTAAATTTGCACAGTACTGTACATACAATTTTATATTTAGACAGTTTCCTGCCCTCAAGCTTACAGTCTATATGCCCACCCATTGACCCATATAAATATATAATACAGGTAGCAGAATTCAAGAGCAGTAGTAAGCACAGGAAAAGCCCCCCCCTTCCAACCCCCCCCCCCTTTTAATTTTTGCTCCTGGAAGAAGATGAAGGCACAAAGTGTGTCTCTGCTCTTTAGCTGATACTAACTGTAATAAATTCACCTTTGAAAAAAGGAGGGGCTAAATGATCTGTTGTTTCTCAGAGATGGTGTGGTTGCATAAAACATAACTTTATCTGAACAGTTTGCCAGGAAAGAAGAAGACAAAAAAAGTTGAAACCGCTTGTTCCTCTGTGTAACATTTATAGTGTAGCTTAGAGGTGGGTAACTTTTGATCCACCAGATTTTGTTGGACTGCAGCTCCCATTAGCCAGCTTTGCCAAATGTGAAGGGTGGTAGGAGTTACAAACCAACCACACCTTGAGGTTCATAAGTTGTTTAGTTGTGTTTGGAAGGGTGATGGTTCAGTTCCATTATATGTTAGTACTTCCAGGAAGAAAAGAGAAATTTCCTGACCACTCTTAAAAGTCAGCTTTTTGTGCAAAGGTGTTTCAAATTTAATTAATCAGATGTATAGCTCATATTTATAATTATCTAGCATCTCTAATTTTGAAGAACATTCCTATTATTTCTTGTTTCTGTAGAACAGAGGTGGCCAACATCTGTAGAACTGGAAGCAATATTTTTACTAGCCTTCAATTCAGATCTGTTGGGGGCACTAGAGAATGGGGGAAAGCTGATTTTACAGCCCAGATCCAGCCTATTTGCTATTACAGGTTGAGTCTCTCTTATCCAGAATTCTGAAATTTTCCCAAAACCAATTTTTTTTCCATGCGTGGTGAAATAGTCTCTCTTTTGGTTTCTGATGGTTCAGTGTACATAAACTTTGTCTCATGCACAAAAGCACGTAAAATATTGCAAAACAATTACTTTCAAGTTGTGTGTATAAGGTGGATATGAAACATAAAGTAATTTTGTATTTAGACTTGGGCCCTATCTCCAAGATATCTCATTATGTATGTATATGCAAATACAGGTATTCCATAATCCAAACAAATCCAAAATCCAAAACACCTCTGGTCCCAAGCATTTCAGATAAGGGAGACTCAACCTGTATTGATCCCTTCTTGCTACATAAGAATACACTGAGTGTCCCATACCCATTGAATATAATTTCTTACTAGCAGAGTATGCCTTATTTCTGGAAAGTCTGAATGTCAGATATGTGTGACTCATCACCAAAAGCTGGGAGGAGTTAAAATGTTCTAGCTTTGATTTAAATCTCATGTCCACAATCTTGTCTGAATGCTGGCAGACAGCCTTGGAAACACCCTGCTCCAGGAGATATGTCTGGTCATCTCTATAGTGGTTCTCTGTAGGGACTGGGGGTTTTCTGTTTGTTTCGGCAGGTTTTTGGCATACACCAAGAATAAATGAAACAAAGAAACAAAGCAAAAGGTTTAAAAAGCCATGCACAAACCTGGAAACAGTGATGGAAAGAGAGAAAAACTTAACCTTTCTTTCCATCACTGTTTTGAGGTTTGTGCATGGCTTTTTAAACCTTCTGGTTTGTCTGCTCATTTCATTTATTCATGGTTTCACCTGTTTTGTTAGCTGTCTTCTTGATTTCTTTCATTTTTTGATTCAATAAGGGGGGACATGATTTTTAATAAATAATGAATACATAATCTATTTTCCATTAATAATTTGAAGTTTTTTTCTGGCTTTTTTATTCCTGGCTTTTTTATTTTTTGTAATACCATGAGCATAGAAGTAAAAATTATACCCCTTCCAGTTTATCAGCAATGTCTACATCATTTATTATCTTCTGAATAGTTAGGTGGGTGGAAGATGATGCATTCATATGTAAAATTCAAATAAGGGATTAACACAGAGAGAGAAAAGTTAACTGAAAATACAGTCAGCCCTCCATAGACACAGATTTTTTATCCAGGGATTCAAGCATCCACAATCTTTTTTGAAATATGAATTCCAAAACCCAAACATTGATTTTGCCATTTTATGTAAGGGACACAATTTTGTTATGCCATTGTATTTAATAGGACTTGAGCATCCACGGATTTTGGTATCCATGGGAGACAGTCCTGGAACCAAACCGCAGCAGATACTAAGGTTCCCTATATATTGTACTTCCCACATTACAGTTGTACTAGTCATTTTTACTATCAATAGAACAGAGATCAGAAAAGCTGCTGTTTTAGATGACAGTTCCCAAAATCTCCCAGCCAATATGCCAGAGCCCAATAACTTTTCAGACCACTGCCTAAAAAGGAAAAGAGAGCATTTGTCTGGGCCATCCCTACCAATAGGCAGAATGAAGTGACGCCCTCAGGTAACACATGTTGGGTGTCACAAAAGGGCAGACAATTATTTAAATGATCATTGTTGTGGGTTAAAAAAAAAACACTTGCAGTGAGAGGGGAATTTTTTCACCCCATGTACCAAAACAACTGGATTGCCCTTGGGCCACCTTCACGTAGGGAAGTGGGCATGATTTAAGTGCTCTGCCTCAGGCAACAAAAGGTCTTGGGCCAGTCCTGATGCCTGTTTTAATACACAATGCACAGGTACGTGTGTTTAAAACACTAGAGTAGCTGATCACCTATTAACCAGCCAAGATAAACAACATGCCCTGCACACAGGGCAACTAGCTACTGACTCACCCTGCAGCTTGCCTGAAGGAAAGAGAAAGCAATTGGGGAGAGGGGGAGAGAAGCAATGTGACATGAAATGAAATGCTTGAGTTAAAATGGAAAGCACTGTCCTTCATTCCTCACATTCCCCTCAGCCAACACAGTACTGTATGACCCTTCACTGCTACAAAGCCCCCAAATTGCTGTAGATAAAAATCAAGGACTGCAGAGTAAGATGGAGTGGTCCTGATTGTTTGACATTTCCAAGTCTTTTGTAAGTCTGAAGTAGTTCCTAAGGATTCTGTTTCCTTCTTAGGTGAAAGCAAATAATACCTTATAATGGAGGGGCCTGTATGCACATAGGTTGAGGGGGGGGGGCAGGAAGCAAGCTGCCCAGAGGGATGAAAATTTAAACCTTGGATTTCTTGTTCCATCTCATGTCCTTCTGTTTTATATTTCCTTGCTTGGTTTTTCTTATCAAATGGTCTCCTGCAAAAGATCAAATAGGAAAGGCAACCATAGAATCTGACATGGAATGCCTTTAACCACATCAAAGAGGGTAATCCAACAGTTGTGTTAACGGTTTAGGAGCCCATCCTGGTACAATGGCCTCCTGGTGCACAAGAATCCCTCCTTGGGAAAAGGTGAGACATTTGTTTTCATAGCAAGGAGTTTTTGCATATCACTGCAATAACTTAACGTTTTGGTGACTTGTGGGAAGGCAGCTTTATCCCAGTGATCTCAGCATAACATGGCTGTGAAACACTATGATGAACGTGAGACATGTCCTGCAGCATTATTCCATTCTGGTTTGAATGACACCCAGCTAGAAAGATGCAACTGAGGATTTCACAGACAAAATGTAAAGGCAAAAATGGCTTGGGTGCAGACTATCTGAAAGAAAATATCTCCCCAAATGAGCCTGCCTGAGATATAAGATCTTCAAGGGAAGGTTTTATCTCAGTCCCACTACCATCAGAGGCATGTTGAGTGGGAACAAAGGAAACAGCATTCTTCATGGCTGCCCAAAGGTGGAACTCCCTCCAACAGGAAGCTAGGTGTGTCTCCCCCCCCCCCCCACTTCTACCAGCAAGCAAAGACACTTCTATAGTTTTTTGTGGAGCTTTTGGGCTATGTGACCATGTTCTAGAAGAGTTCCTTTCTGACCTCAGATCTAATAGTCTTTTGAAAACTGATTTAAATTGATGTTTTGCATATGATTGTTCTACTTAGAAAAAAAAACCCTTTGTATTACCTATTGTTTCACCTGTATTTTGTTTTCACTCATGCTGTGGGTCCCATATTGGGGGAAAGGGTGGTATGTTTTCTGCTGTGCCTTCAAGTCATTTTTGATGAAGGCAAAGGGGTTTGCCTTTGCCTTCCTCCTGGGCTAAGAAAGTGTAACTTGCTGAAGGCCACCCAGTGGGTTTCCATGGCTAACCACGGATTCCATCTCTGGTTTCTTAGAGTCCTAGTCCAACACTCAAACCACTACACATGCAGGCTCTCACGGATGGTAGACAATACCATCTGCTCCACTTCAGGTAGAAAAATATGTTGGGCAATATAATTTGCAAAGTTTCAGGATTCTGCCCTTCAAAAGATAGCACCTGGAATTCTTTTCAATTCTTTTCATGGTCTCAGCTGAATTTTAGAAAATCAAATGGGAACACAGGAAACCATGAACATCTGGACACAACCAAGTGTGAGAATCAATATATACTATAAAGCCTCCTCAGCACACACACATACCAGGTACTGATAGGACGCTTAGCCATTAATCTACAAGCCGTTAATCTTTTTTTGACGCTAGCTATATGTCTGATTATCACATGTTCATTCTGGAATAAGCCAAATCAAAAGCACAAGGATTTTTGCCTCTTGTACAAATCTGACATGTCCCCTGTGAGATTGAATTGCAGGGGTGGGGAAAGCCCTGCAGCCATGCTTTTGTAGCCACTGAAGTCTCTTTGGCAACCCCCAAATCTTCCCAACCCTTAAATATTTTTAAAAAAATCATTCTGATTTTCAGGTGATTTCCTCCCCATGAAAGCTGGTTGAAAACAAGCCAGAAATTCAGTGTTTTGTTTCTTTCCCCAGAGCCTTCCAGTACCCTCACAAACATCTTTAATGTTTTGAAAAAGAAATAAATATAGCCTAAAATGGCAAGTTGGAAGTGATGCTACAGCCTATGGTCAGGGAAGGGACAAAAAATTGCCCCCACCCTCCAGTTGACAGACCCTCTGATTTTTTCCCCCCAAAGAAATGTTTCTCTTTTGTTCTCCTCCTCCTCTTCCTATGATATTAGTTGTAGCTTCTGTGCAATCCAACAATTGGTTGTTTATTATAAATTGGCTAATTTATTGTTTTTAATGCCTTTGGGTAATTGTTGTACTGTGCTGTTGTTGTTACAATTTTGTGTGTATCAGGACAATCTCTAACAACAAAGGTTTAGAAATATTTAGAGCAAATATAAATACATGTCCTGTTTTGCCGGTGAACCAAAGTGGAAATAGAAAGGTTTGGCTGCCAGGCTCTGCATCAGTTTAGTAACACTAAGGCTTCGTTTTTTTTTCTTTTTTGTTAAAAAACCCTCTGCCTCTGAGTGAATGAGGCTCTAGTATTTGTGGGTTCAGTTGAGGATAGGGACATGGCATTCAGCTTTCTGAGTCGCTAGGCACAATTAGGTAGCTGGATAACTGCATGCCCTCATTTGGGTGAACAAGAAAGGCATGCACAGAATTGTGCCTGGCAATGGTCTGTGAGCACAAGAGCTGCTGGGTTCTGCCACGGAATCTCTCAGATCATGCGTGCCTTCAGTGTCTGTCTGATGATCTCTCTCATCTCTGTCATGCTTGGCAAAAATCCTTCTTTCTTCTTGTCCAAATGACACTGGATTCAAACAATATAACCCACAATGGGACCCACTGTGTGTTGGGTACGTGGATATTTATCCACGGATAAATGCATGGAACTGATTCGTTTTTAATCAACTGAAATTCACATGAGTTCAAAGGTAGTCTGTCGAATCAATATGCAGAGAGATCCTGTAGCACCTTTGAGACTAACCAAAAGAAAGAAGTTGGCAGCATCAGCTTTCATAAAATAAAGCTTACTTCCTTGGATGCATTTGATGTATCCAAGGAAGTAGACTATAAGTCTACAAAAACTCGTGCTGCCAGCTTCTTTCTTTCAGTTAGTCTCAAGGTGCTACAAAATCTCACATGTGTTCAGTTTGCTTTTGTAAAGTTGAGCACTTAAGCTATGCTCTGGTTCTCAAGCAAGTGCTCTGTGTGTGTGTGTGTGTGTGTGTGTAGTGTTTATTTATGTTGAAAGCTCAAATTCAGTGTTAAACGTGAATGGGAAACCACAATGATTCAAATAATTCATATCTCTTTAATTTCCACTGGATTTGGGTTTTATATGGCTTCAAGACATTTTAGGGGTATGTATATGTTTTAATGAGTGCTGTAAAACATACCATAGGATGTGCTCAGTCAGCTCTACACGACCAAGTCAGATTGAAGAATTGATTACAAGATGCCGTGATGTTGAATGGCATCACTTTTTACTGCTTCAACAAATTCTCATTGTCTTCTATCATGATGGATATATACTCTGTCCAGCAACAGGGGCAGCATGCCTCTGAATACCAATTGCTGAGAAATAGCTCTACTGGGAGAATGCTATTACACTTACGGTAGGCATCTGTTTGAATCCCATGGGAACAGAATGCTTGACTAGCTAGACCTTTAGACTGATTTAACACAGCCCTTCTGTTCTTCTTCTGTTGTTGTTGTTGTTGTTGTTGTGTGCCTTCGAATTATTTCTGACTTATGGCGACCCTAAGGTGACCCTATGATGGGGGTTTCTGAGGCTGAGAGTGTGTGACTTGCCCAAGCTCATCCAGGGAGTTTACATGGCAGAGAAAGAATTCAAACCCTGGTCTCTAAAGTCATAGTCCAATGCTCAAACCACTATGCCACACTAGTTATGTGACTGTGCATAGGGTAAGCATCACCCTGTAAGCAGACATTTGCTTTGACACTAGGATAGGCACCTTCTGGTCCTCCAGACACTTCTGGTCTTCATCTCTCATAATCCTGAGCTCTGGGTATGCTGGCTAATGTTTATGGGGATATTATCTGACAACATGTGGAAGACTGTGAGTTATCTACTTTGATGTGTATGTTGGGTGCGAATTCCAAAAATACAAGTTCCTGGCATGAGGCTTAACAAATTAATAAACGAGTTTGTTTTGTCATTGCAAACAAAGCTGACTTCAAGAAAGACTTTGTAGCTGGAGAAGGTTATTGTGAAGATAAAGCAATTGCAACATTATCATAACATGCTTTATTGTCACATGCTTCTTCCATCTCTCTTTCAAGGGCTTAAGAAAGTTTAGAAAAGAAATCAATCATGGTGCTTGCTTTCATTGGAAATAAGAGACGTGTCTTGCATGTCTTCGAGTCTCTGTTGCTGCAGGTTTTAGTTGCGTTGACACAAAGGAATTATACTTTTATGTATAGCCTTTTAGAAAAGCTCAAACTTCTTTTTTTTTTTAAAAAAAAAATCCCTTTTCTCTTTTTAATAACTATATCTAAATAACCAATCACTGAGCATTCTCAATGCACTCTAAATATTTTTTTTTCAAGTAAGCTTTTCTTCAAGTGCCAACACCATATCAGAAATTTTGTTCAATTGATTATCTGCATTTATTCAATTGATTATCTGCATTTATTTTTTGAAAAAAGCATATCATGTAAGTATCAATGTCATGCCAAATCCATGCTGAAATAAATAAAAGTAGGTCATTGGTGGGAGATATAGGATGCTCCCACTGACCTTATTCAAACCCTATCAGACACTGAATTAATCGGATTCATGTTTGCTTGAAACCTTATGTCCAGACAGATTTGATCTGCTCTGATTGTATTAGCATGCTCCTGTGGTATGTTTTGCTCCTGCCGGAGCCCTTTGAAGTTCTGGGAAAATCCAGGTCTGGATGAGTAACCCTGGAGTTATCTTTTTCTTCAATCAATGCGATGATCTCACATGCCAAAGTCATGCTGAAGCTTTTGTTTTGACTGATCTTGGAACTTTCCTCTTTAAGATCTGAAACTACAATGCGGCAGTCAATCCAGCTATTCCTACACATTGAAACCTGAGAGGGGGGTGGAAGGGGGGAAATTGCAACCTCGTGACTTTTTAAAAAGTATCTAGATTTTCTAAGACATGTATGCAATTCCCAAGGCTTCCATTGTCATAAATGATTAATACAAATAAACACAACAGGAAGGAATGCTTCTGTTATAGAGAGAGAAAGAGAGTGCAAAAGAGCTTTGGAGTGATATCCTTCTATGTCCCCGAAGAAAAATCTCAAAGGAAAGACCTTATGCATGGAATAATTTAATTCAGAAATAGAACATGCTTTTATGTTAAATATATATAGTCTGTTTAATGCAGCAAGATTTTATTAAGCCACAAGAAAATATGACTACAGGACAATTCAAATACTGCAATTTTATGCTCCTTGAACCCAGTGGGAATTACTTTTGAGTAAGCATACTTGGGGAATTTTTTAGTAATAACAGCTGCTTTAGGTCCTTGTAGAAACAAACAGCTTCACGAGTAGCTTTTATATGATTCCTTAGTCTATGTCTTTTGGTTGTTATTCAAAATACAATGGTGATATAATTTTTTTAAAAAAGATAGGTGTATTGCCCAATGTGTCTGGATCAGACTGGAGAAAGTGACTGTGTTTTTAGATCGTAAGCCTGAAGGCTGGGGACTGTCAATTTAAGAGTCTGTAAACTATTCTGCAAGCCTTGTACAGTAACTGAAAAGTGGGCTACAAGGCTGGATGGCCATCTGTCGGGGATGCTTTGATTTGGAGTTCCTGCATGGCAGGGGGTTGGACTGGATGGCCCTTGTGGTCTCTTCCAACTCTATGATTCTATGAATACTCTAATTAAATAAAATAAATAAAATTCATTGGGAATAATGCATTAGTGGTTAAGAATAGAGCACGATCCTAAATCCGTTCACTTAGAAGAAATCTTGCAGAAGGCAAAACAAGTTTCTTAAGCTTGCTTCGGATATAAACCTTGTTTAGTCATCATTTCCATTGGTATCAGTATGACACTCAGAAGAAATTGTGAAACGTTCTCAGGTGGACAACTTAAAAACAGACCAGATTTATTTGGCGTCGACGTTTGTGGACTGCAGCCCCCTTTATCAGACGCGGGAAATCTTGTTTCAGACCCGTATAAATTGTGCATTTCTTGCAATGTTAGATATTTGAATTGTCTGTTTGGAAATCACACCATAGATAGGTTTTTTGTGGGTTTTTCGGGCTATATGGCCATGTTCTAGAAGGAGGCGAAACGTCAGAAATAAACTCTCCTAGAACATGGCCATATAGCGTGAAAAACCCACAAAAATCTATCTATGGTGTGATTTCCAAACCTATGGAAAATTTATGGACGCTGGCCATGAAAGCCTTCGACTTCTCACGCCATAGAGTTTCCATAGAAACTCTGTGTTCTCAGTCCAGATGGTTCTGGAGCAAGATGACCAAATGTCCTCCTTTTGCAGGACATGTCCTCCATCTCAGTCTCCTCTCCAGGAGGAATTCCAAAATGTCCTCCATTTGGAGCCTGGCTAAGATGCACGAATTTATCTTTATAGGAGTGTTTGCAGCTTTTATTGGGTCATGTCCTCCATTTTGCTGGAAGGTCCTCCATCTTGGGGTGACCAGATGTGCAAAGGGCAAAGGAGGACAAGAGCCTTCAAGAAAAATGTTGGACAGTGCCAAATAAAAGCTTCAAAACACTCCTAGAAATAACAAGTCATGCTTCTTAGTCCTGCTCCAAATGGAGGACCTTTTGAAATGTGATCCTGGACAGAAGGCTGGAAATGGAGGGCGTGTCCTGGAAAAGTAGGACGCCTGGTCACCCAAGGCTTGGAGCCTAAAAATAATGGAAATGAAAAATAAATACAAATAATGAACAATAAATAAAAATAACGGAACTGAAAAATAAATACAAATAAGGAACAAAAAAAAATAATGGAACTGAAAAATAAACTAAAAAATAAACAATAAATAAAAGAGTGGAACTGAAAAAATAATGGAACTGAAAAATAAACCAAAATATGAACAATAAATAGAAGAGTGGAACTGAAAAATAAATTTAAAAAATGAAAAATTAACAACAACAACAACAACAACAATAATAAATGTATTTTTTTCTCCACCTCTCCAAAAAGATTGAGGTGGTGGTGCTATAGAAGAATGGAACTGAAAAATAAATTAAAAGAATGAACAATAAATAAAAAGGATGGAACTGGAAAATAAATTAAATTAACGAAAAATAAGTACAAACAGTGGAACTGAAAAATAAAAAGAATGAAAAATAAAAGGTGAAAATAAATAAATAAATAAATAAGAATGAACAATGAATAAAAAGGATGGAACTGAAAAATAAATAAAAAGAATGGACAACATATAAAAAGGATGGAACTGAAAAATAAAAAAGAATGAAATAATAAATAAAAAAGAAAAATAAGTAAACTAAAAATAAATAAAAAAGAATGCACAATAAATAAAAAGAATAGAATTGGAAAATAAAAAGACTGAAAAATAAATAAAAAGAATGAAATTTTTAAAAAAAAATTCTAAAAAAATAAATAAAAAGAATGGAATTGGAAAATAAAAAGAATGAAACATAAATAAAGAGAATGAAAAATAAATACAAAGAAATGAAAAATCCTGGAAAAAATGAATAAAAATAAATTAAGAAAGAATGAACAATAAATAAAAAGAATGAGAAAAAAAATAAATTTAAACAAAAATGAAAAATAAATGAAAAAAAGAGAATGAAAAACAAATTAATAATAATAATAATAATAATAGAAATGATGACCAATAAATAAATGGAAGTGAAAAAGAGATAAGAGGAATGACCACATAAAGAGTGGCAGTGAAGCCAAAGGTACCCAGAGGACCCCCCCCCCCTCTTTCTCTCACATGGACACCTTGCACATTGTTCAGGGAGGGCCCCACGTGGGGCGTGTCAGCCAATGAGCGGCGGGGGGCGGGCCCCGGTGGGAGCTGCAGGTTGGCTCTTCTTGTGGCCGCAGAGTGAGACAGAGAGAGTCAGAGCGGGGCTGGGGCTGGGGCTGGGAGGAAGGAAGGATGGAGCGCGCGGCCCCTGGGACTCTGCTGCAGCAGCAGCAGCAGCTGTCGACGTCTCCTCCGTCCAAGAGGCAAGGAGTGAAGCGCCACTACCACAAGCACAACCTCCGGCGCCACTACGAGTTCCTGGAGACGCTGGGCAAAGGCACCTACGGGAAGGTCCAGAAGGCCCGCGAGCGCTCCGGGAGGATGGTAGGACCACCAGCCGGGAGGACACAGGCAGGGAGGGAGGGAGCTCCGGGGATGGGCCAGGACACAGGGAGCCCCCCTCTCCCCAGCACAGGTCCTCCATTCCCAGGACATGGCCTCCATCCCCAGGGTGGCCAGACATGTCCTCCATTTCCAGGACATGCCTTCCATCCCCAGGATAGCCAGAGGTCCTCCTCCTTTTCCCAAGACAGGTCCTCCATCCCCAGAGTGGCCACAAGTCCTCCTTTTCCCAGGACATGTCCCAGGGTGACCAGAGGCCCTCCTTTTCCCAGGACATGTCCTCCATCCCCAGGGCGGCCAGAGGCCCTCCTTTTCCCAGGACATGTCCTCCATCCCCAAGACAAGTCCTCCATCCCCAGGGTGACCAGAGGCCCTCCTTTTCCCAGGACATGTCCTCCATCCCCAGGACATGTCCTCCATCCCCAGGTCAGGTCCTCCATCCCAAAGGTGGTCAGAGGTCCCTCATTTTCCAAGACATGTCCTCCATTCCCAGCACGGGTCCTCCACCCCAGGGCGGCCAGACATGTCCTCCTTTCCCCAGGACATATCCTCTATTCCCAGGACATGTTCTCCATCCCCAGGGTGGCCAGAGGTCCTCGTTTTTTCCAGGACATGTCTTCCATTTCTTAGCTGGCCAGAGGTCCTCTTTTCCCGGGATATGTCCTCCATGTCAGCCTTCTGTCCAGGAGGGATCCCAAAATGTCCTCCTTTTGGAGTGAACTAAGGAGCATGGATGTATGTATATTTAGAGGAGTGTTTTGAGTTCTTATTTGGTGAAACATGCCATCTGTCTCGAATGTCCTCCATTGTGCAGTGCCTGGTCCTCCTTTGGGGGTAAGAGGAGCTGGTCACTCTGCCAGAGGTCCTCCTTTTTCTAAGCCATGTCCTCCTTTCTGTCCAGGAGAAATTCCAGCCTCCCCTGTTGAGCATGGATTGATCTCCAGAGGAATGTTTTGGAGCTTTCCTTTGGGCAGGGTCTGCAGGTGTCTTGACTGTCCCTGTTCTTGTATCCATGGGGTTTTCTTGGCAAGTTTCTTGCAAGAAGCTTTGTCCTCCTCTGAGGCTGAGAGAGTGTGACTTGCACAGGTTTCCCAGGGCCTAGTCCGGATTTGAACCCAGGTCTCCACTCCCAGCGCTCGAACCACTATGCCTGGCTCCATGCGTCAGCCTCCCAGTATATTTTAAAGTCTGCAATCTGCATCTGGAGAGCCGGTGCCAGGATCTGCCAAAGGCAGAAAAAGAAAGAGAGACAGAAAGAGATGGGTTGGCTGCCAGATAAATCCCCCAAATCAATATTTTGATCAAACCTTTATTAGAGATAATAATAACCTGTGTGTGCATATGTGTGTGTGTGTGTGCATGAGAGTCAGCTTATAGTGGTTTGAATGTTGGACTATGACTCTACAGACCAGGGTTCGAATCCCAGCTCTGCCCTGGAAACCCATTGGGTGGCCTTCAGCAAGTCACACTCTCTCAGCCTCGGAGGATGGCCATGGCGAACCCACTCTGAACACATCTTGCTAAGAAAACCCCATAGGGTCTCCAGAGCGACTTAAAGGGACACAACAACGACAACGATGTGTGTGTGTGTCTGCCTTAGGACTTGCATCTGAGGAATACGGAGTGGACTGTCTGGAACTGGACAGAAGGGTGGATTTTTGTATGTTTAAATTTTAACTTTGTAGAGGTTTACATTAGGTTATTTTAATTGTCTTTTAAATTTTTTGTTTTAATGTGCTTTTATATTGTGAGCCGCCTTGGGTCCCTATCTCGGGAGAAAGGTATCATTACAATAAAATAAAATAAAAATAATTTCAACCAACACAGACACAGGACACACACAGAGGCGCACACCTGGCAGAGTTTGTTAAAACTCTTTCTCCGCCAGAGTCTGATCAGTGCCACACATCTTTGTTGTGATTGTGGGGTTTTTTTTGGTCTCAAGGGAAATGTTTCTATCCCGAGACCTTTTTGAATTTTCCCGCTCTTGGCGGACAAGTGTGCATCGGTGAAAGGAGATATGGGAAGGAGGGGATTCCCTTGCAAAGGCCTCCACAGCTCAGGGCCATCAGGATACAGGATGCAAAAAAATGATAAAATAAGGATATTAACATCCTCATTCTATCATTTTTTGCTCCCTTCTATATGATACTTAACAGAACCCAGTGCCGCTTTGAAAACTTGCAACATGTATATTGTGCATTTTACTTGGCCTCCTAAAGGTATCACTGTTTGGGGGATTTGGGATGTTTATTGCATAATGAGCGTTAATCATACTTAATGATACTTCACAATAGTTGTCTTACCCATCTGCGGGGAGGGAATCGCGACAGGGTTGCAAAAGTACCTTCGCTAATTTGTGGGTCAAAGAGGTCATGGAAGTCAGGCTGCCAAAAGGATCCCTCTCTAAGTCCTGTTGTCCCAAACCTAGGGTTTAACAACACAGACCTGTATAGTTTGAATTTAAAAGTTGGTCATGTTTTTTTCCCTAAGAAAGGGTGCACTGAATGGCCACCCCAAATCCACTGCGATCCTGTACATCCTTACCTGGGAATACAGTCAGCACTTCCTATCCATGGATTTTTTTTATCCATTGATTCAAGCATCCACAGCTTGAAAATATTCAAAAAAAGAACATATTCCAAATAGCAAACCTTGATTTTCCATTTTATATAAGGGACACCGTTTTGCTCTGCCTTTATATTTAATGTGATTTCATCACCCCTAGATTTTGTTATTGACAGAGGATCCTGTAGCCAAACCCCAGTGGATAGCAAGGTCCCACTATACATCTCACTGGAAAAAATGAGTAGAGCATAGGATAGCGCTGGGATATAAAAAGGTGAGAAAAGCTATATCAGGTCTTTGCGTGACAGGGATTCCTAGTTCTGGCTGCTATTATTTCTTGTGCATCTGCCACAACTTGGAAACGGGACCCCTTCACCACACAAACACACACATGTGCATCTGCACTGCAGAAATGATGCAGCTTGACAACACTTTAACTGCCATGGCTCTGTGGTACGGGACTCTGGGAATTGTAGTTTTGTGTGACATTTAGCCTTCTCTGTCAGAGAGCTCAGGTGCCACAACACACTACAGTTCCCAAGTTTCCATAGCATGGAGCCATGGCAGTTGAAGTGGGGTCACCCTGGATTATTTCTGCAGTGTGGATTCAGCCTTTTGTGGCACTGCAAACTGCAGAGAGGCCACAGAGTGAAATCATCTAAATCTGAGTTAATACACAGCATTAGCTCAGATACAAACAGGCCCATGCAGGTTAAGGTGGCCTTGCAAAAGTTATCCAGCTTGCTGTGAATCATTCTGGCTGAGGAGGAAAAGTAATGGGGATTAAAGATAATTAACTCCCAGCCAGGGTGGTAAACTTTTCAGTTTTCTTGCCAGGATGACTTGGTCTCTTTGCTGAAGGTGGCAAATCCACTGGGGCGTGTTTGGGTTGTTTTTTTCTCTTTCTTTCCCTTATTGGCTGAGGCTGCATCCATGCTACAGAAATAATTCTTTGCTCTGGTGCCACAACCAAGCTGCATTTCCCAGAATTCCATAGCATTGAGCCATGACAGTTAAAGTGGTATCAGACTGGTTTGCTTCCGCAGTGTGGATGAAAGTCTGTGTAGAGATTGGGCCCTGAGAACAGCTGCATCATTCTTGACAAAATGCAGTCTTGGGACTAACCTCATCATTTTATCACCACCACCCCCCCCCCCCGGTATGGTTCTTAATACTGATGAAGAAGCCAGTGGAGCTTCGAAAGCTTGCCACTATTATTGTCTAGAATAGATGCAACCTGAGTTTGTGGTTGCATTTTCCTTTTTAGAATGGGAGGGCCAATGGGATATAAGGCCCCTTTTGGCAGAAGCTTCCCTTCCTCTCCTTGAAAACAGAGGACAAAGCGAGCCAATTCCCTGCAGCTATATTTATTTCTCTCTCCTGCCCTCCCCCAGCTCCAACGCCTTTGCTTTTATTGATCTGACATGAATTGCCTGTCCGTGCCACTGTTTGCCTTTGTGGCTGGCCTCCCTTGAGATGCAGGCAAGTCAGCCCTCATTGGCTGGCCTTGGATGGGGTGGAGAAAAGGGGATTGCAGAAAAGAAAATCAAGAATAGACACACACGCACCCCTAAAACCAATTGCTCAAATTCGGCCCTGCTTTTTTAATTCTAAATTAAAATTTCCAGCCGTCACTGAGGTGCCTAATCACATTTTCAATTTGCCCTCAAACTGCTAGCAGTGTTTTTCTGGCTTTTGATATAATCATCTTGAGAGAGAAGTGGTTTGCCAGAAGCCTGCAGCATGATGGCAGTGATCTCTCCAGAAACCCACATAGGTGCCTATATGCGAGGTCTTGGCAAAGAACGCCAGTGTGGGAATAAATAATTTGGTAGCTTTGGCACATCTCCACACAGTGTTGATGTGGGTGGTGGATAAACAGCTCCCAGTCATGCTGACTGAAGTGGCAGGTTTTGTTTCCTTGTGAAAGGGGGAATTTGCATGTTGACTTGGTTATTCTTGCAGGGGAGAATAAACATTATCACAATCGCGTGTTTGGCCTTTCTCTGTGCAGTTTTGAGTCGCTTGAAATTGTAAACAAAAATTGCAGGTAGCCATGTAGCCCGTGGTGCGACTTCACATCTCTTTTTGCATCATGTCCAGTTTAAGCTAATGCAATCTGTATAAGACCTGCCCATTGCATTTTAAGAGTGTTACAAAGAAAAGGCTAGGAGCTATATTCTGTCTTGCCCTGCCACATCCTTCCAGCCATCACAATTGCTTTTCTCTTCTTTTGCTTAATATTCAGTTTGAGAAGGAATGCTGTTAAATCCAGTAGCTTCTTCACTCTTGCTTCTGCTAGATATTTCCATGCTGTTATTTAGTACTGACAGTCTTGTAAGGCTTCACTTAACTTGTAGCTGTTAGGCCTAACAATCAGGCTTGATCATATCTCTTCGTTTTCTCACTTTGTAAAGTCAATTTAAGTTATGGGTTTTTCTTTAATGACATTCGTTCTACACATTTTCCCAAGCACTAATATAAGTAAATCAAATATAATAGAAGTATAATCCTCCAAATACCAGAAAGTGCAATGCACATACTGTAATATACATTTTTATCAGCTCAGAGCAGAAGTTCTCAACCTTCGACACTCTTTTTGTTTTACACTTCACTGCCACAGAGCACTGCTCATCATGGCCAGTGGTCAGGGGTTCTGGGAGTTGAAATCCAAAACATCTGCAGGCCAGAGTTTGAGATCCACTGGTTTAGAGCCATCACTCTTAATCTTTTCTGGGTCATGGACTTCCTTGAGGATTTGATAAAAGCTTTGGACCCCATTGCCAGAAAAATGCATTTAAAACATAGTTTTCAAAGTAACTGAAAAGAAAAATCTTTGTATCTTTGTTTCCCCCTTTCAACTGGCTACTTGTGGTCCAAGGATCACTTGGAGTCCTTCAGTTGTTGTCCTTCAGAGTCTCATCAGTCCAAGCATAGTAACCAACACTAAGAGATGATGGGAGATGCAGTCCAACAGCATCTAGAGAGGCATGGTTTAGAGAAGTGGTTCCCAACCTTTGAACTTCCAGAAGCACCAATCAACTTCGCCAAAACTCATTAATTATGGGAGCTGAAGTCTGGAGGACCAAAGATTGGGAACCACTGGATTAGAGTATAAATTACTAACAATGTATTTGTTGTGATAAGCTTAGGCCTTCCAGAAAACCAATTCTACAAAGAGCAAGAGAGTTGCTAGACTTGGGCCCATGAGTTCCCTGGATCCTGGGTCTATTCTACATCTATGATATAGATATACATTTTTATGGAGATTTAAACCTTGTGGACCTGGGTCCCAGATTTTTTTTGAGTGCCCCCTTGGTGAAGGAACACAATACAGTATACATCTGTAGACCAGACCAGAGTTTGTCTGATAAGAAATGTTACATTAACAGACAATGAAACTATTTGAAGGTAGACAGTAAGAAGAAACTTACACCAACTATGATGGTTTTGTACTGATGTGAAAATATGTCTTGGGAAATACCGGCATTGTCTGCTGAATAGTAATAACTAAATAGTGCAGCTCCTCTTTTAAGTAAAATATTAAATGCATATTGCACTTTGGTTCCAGAAAAGCAAAATCTTTGTGGGAACTGGTGCCTTTGGGTAGAGAAAACACCAGGTTCTATTGCTAGCATATGGACCATACCAGTGTCCAGATATGAACAACAGGGTAGGCAAACTGTGGCCCTCCACATGTTGGACTGCAACCTCCATCAAGCCTCATCAACACTGAGGACTGATGGAAGCTGCAATCCAGTAGGGCTGTGAATACAGTTCGCTAAAGGTCGCTAAAATGAGTACCCAGATTGTTGGGGGGCAAATAGCTTACAATTGTAAACCGCTTAGACACTCCTTAAGGGTATGAAGCAGTATATAAATGAAGCTGTTTGTTTGTTTGTTTGTTGTATCAGCCCTTGCTTATCGAAAGTAGTCCAAGTCTAAATGGGTGCACTGCAGTGAATCAACTGTTTTCCTTTACAGTTAGGTCTGTCCAGTCTTCAAACTGAATCCAAACAGACCTGGCTAGCAACACTGTTGATTAAAGGAAATAAATCCTGTATTTACTGTGTCACCTGCAGAGATCCAAATACAAAATGAGCTGCTCTCACGAGAGAGGTGTTGTGGTTTCAGAAACCGAAGAACTTTTTATATGTGTACCTTTCTGAAGCCGAAATTGTCTGCCCTGACTTTCCGACTTCATATGTGTGCATTTATTTGCTCCCAAAGGTGTTACCTAATGAAACTTTTAGTTTATTTGCTTAAGCAGAGATTATGTGTGGCATGTTTGTCTGTCAGAAGCTTCATATGAAAACTACAGGCTGGCTGAAGTGAGGAGGCTAACTGGTTTCTGCACCTGTTTGCCATCCTGCTTCTACCTTTGAGCTGGAGTGGGGCTTTTAGTTTTTGGTTCTCAGCCAAATCAAACAGGAAGCCAGAATTTCTTTCGTCTTTGCTAGTAAAACAGGGCATATGTCCTTCAAGGCTTGTGCTTGGCATACAGAAATGGGGAGGAGGGGTTTTGCTCCCAAAAATGGGAACTCCCCCCTCCATATTGCTTTTAGAACAAAAAAAAGGTATTAAGAGAACCCTGGCCTCAATGAGAGCAGGATATAATCCATACTCTGTGAAGGAGAGGGCAGTGTGCCGAATCTGGAACTGGTTTTGAAGCACCTGGCGGGTTTTCATTACTTGTTGGAGATCTCTTTCTCACCAAAACCATAATTAAAAGCAGATTTGGAACAAGCCTGAAAGCCAAATTATAACTTATCAAGTGAAGCTGGCTGCTGGTGTGCATTGTCCGTCTACAGTCATCATTCATTGTACGAAGTGGTGAGGCTGACGTTGCAAAATGTATGCCTCATCTAACTGGTGTCTAGTTGAAAAAGGAGGTGATTCTCACAATCAAATGGGCACTTGTGTGCCTCCAGACACTCCCTTCAAGAACTGAACTGTTAGCAAAGGGTCAGGGGGCTACAGACCTCTGACCTGCTCTTTTCACCTCATTGCTAGAGTGCATTAGGGTCATCCTCAGTGCCTGCCTGTCCATCTCTCCAGTGCCAAGCTCAGTGGAGAACAATGAAGCCAAGATGATATAGCTTGGTTTTCTAATCCTTCAATATGTTTTCATTTATCTTCAGCCTTGTGTCTGAGTCTCTGTAGGAACATATACCCCTAAATTGTTAGGAAGACAAAGAAGGGAAGAGGGCATAGCAGTGTATGGATGAAACATCAAGTTAAAGGCCATATTGTAGAGAACAGGTACCGGTAGTCAAGAAAAGCTCGGAATGTGATTCTTTTAGCATTATTAAACTGTCCACAAATAACTGTATATTTTCATGTCTCCCATCAATCTTGAATATGAGTTACCCTGTCCCATCCCAAGTACATTTTGGGTAAAGTTGTTCTAATTTATGGTGCCCTCAACATGGTGCCTTTCAGATGTTTTCATTATAGTTCCTGTGAATGATAAGAGTTGTGGCCCAGCCCTTCTGGACAGTACCAGGTTGGGGATGGCAACTAGAAATATTTGCTCTTCACTTTGTTCAATATCAGCTTCCAGTGTTGCAAATTTGAAAAACAAAAATAAAATAAGGCTAATTTTACAGGAAACCAAGATAACATACCCTTGCACTGCAGAAACAGGCATACAACACACACACAGTATGTGTATTATATAAAGGCCATGCGTTTTAAGATGTACTTGAGTAAGTTTGTTTCCAAAGGGGTAGTTATGACCATCTGTGTTACTTCAGTGTAAACATAGTGTGTTTAATCTTACTCTTTTTGAAAGTGAAGAGAGAGTTTAGTTTAGGCATATGTCAGTAGCCATGTTGCTGCTGCTGCTGTTGCTGGGATTATGGGAGTTACAATCCAAAAGGGAAATGCACCATGCTATGCTATTTGCCGCTCACTTAACACTTGTCCATTCCAAACATGGTGATTCCTTATCGGTTGTTATTGTTGTTCAAAATGGGAAGGAAACACAATCTAGAGCCACCTTGACTTTCCTCCTGTTTTTGTAATGCTCCCAAGTAGCACCCATTACTCCAAATTCACCCCTTTATTGTTGGAAAGTGGCTTTGTTTTCTGAGACTGAGGCAGGGTTCAGTGGTTCTTCTTCAACAACAGCTACTCTGCCTGGTTCCTGCAGTGCTGCTGCCCAGGTCTTCAGGGCAGCTGAGGCCAGGGCCAGATGCCAGGCATTCCAGACACATGCCTCTGGCCAGTGAAAAGTGGAGCAACACAAGGATTCATAGCACAGAGTTCAGAGGTGGCAAGCAGGAGGTGGGGTGGATGAGGGCACCTTTAGAAGTGGGCAGAAAATAGGCTGGCCTTTTCTGTAGAAAAGGCTGCAATATTGTCCCAACAGCAATTACGCACATTCCAGAAGGTACACCAGGGGGTCAGGTACTGAGATAGAAAGGGCTAAAAATTAACTCCCTGAACCTAGCACAAAGGCCACCTAACGAAAGTGATAGCATATGTGTGCTTTGCTGTTCTTAACACTTCCTAATTGTCTGGCTTGGATTTAATGGCTGGGATGCCCTGCCTTCTGAAGCTAATTCTGAATTAGAGTTAGGCATGCTGCTCTCTGCTTGCAACACTGGCTTCTACATTGGTTTCTGGGACAAATTTGGATTAAGTTGAAACCAATGGCTAGAAGGTTGTAGGCATTCCCCATCATCTCTGCCATTTGTTTTCCTTTAGGTCCCAGTGGCTATTAGGAAGAAAGGAAGAGCTTGCTTTCAATCCCTCTGGTCATTTTGTTGCAAGATATGACTCATGATGATGTCTGGGTCTGCTTGAGCTCACTCAGTTATCTTTGGAGATGCAGCTCTTGACTTCAAGGCCAGGCCTAAGCGGAAAAGGAAGCTGTAGCAATATTTCCAGTGACACTGTGCATGTAAAAACATAAACCAGTTACTTCCCTGCAACACTTCGGGGGGGGGGGGTGTATTCCCCTCTGAAAAGACTCTTAATCTTTTACCATAGCTTTTTTATCATTACACTATGAAAAGAGTGTAACTGTTCCCTACCAGTAGCCTGGGCCAAGCAGCGATCCACAATTTTGCCTAGGATCCCATTGAAGTTAATGGAATTCCTTCTGTGTAAATGGATGCTTAAATATTTGCCAAAATCATGCTTCCTGTGATACCGGGTTCAGCAAAGATATTTTTGGACTGCAGTTTCCATCAGCCCTAGCTGGCATAGTCGGTAGTAAAGAATGCTGAGTGTTGCACTCTGGCCACAAATCGCTTACCCCTGTTTTAATAGGAGGGGGAATGCTGGCCTGCTTTCTCAAAATCCCAGACGAACATTCCTACTAGTAAGCAAACTATCTCAAAAATGTCATAATTCCTTGGGACTCCTAGTCTAGGTATACTGGGGAAAATGGAGAACAAAGTACCACCTTTTGAGATTGCTGAATGCCGCCTGCCTCCTCCCATCTATTCTTAGCAAGCAGGAATTGTAAGTTAATGGCTGTTGGGTGGATGGGAGAGCTCTAACTCTTCCCTGCTTTTGGGATGCATGAGGAGGCCTCCCTTTCCTTGTTGTTGCTGGGAGACTTAGTATTATATATCCTCCCGGATCCTTTTACAGGATTACTGCTGTTCCGCATTCTTGTATGATAGAAGAAACGAGGTTGTGCTGGATTCTGTTGTAAATTCAACCCAAGGAGCACATTGTCTCTGCAATCCCTTTGAAAAAGGATTAACTGCATCTATTCTCTGGTGCTCTCACTTTCCCTCTCCTCCCCTTCATTTCCTTGTAGAGGAATTTTCATAATAAAGAAATCTAAGCAAACTTTGGAAGGTTTGCTCCTGTGGGTTCAGATTTCTACCATTTTGGCTGCCGGTTGAATTTGGAGAAAGTTCTGTTTTACTACCCACCCCTTCTTCAGAAGGGGGAGCATTACCTGAATTTGATGGCTTCTCTTTCAATGCCAACCTTTTCTTGTAACCAATTTGGAGTGATTTAGTTTCAGCCAAATACTGTGGGATAACTGAACTGTTTTAATTGCACAAGATGAAGCTATTAACCTTTTAAGTCACATGCACACATCAAAACACAAAGAAATTCATACTAAGCAAGTGTAAATCTGCTTATTTTAAAAATGATAAAGCAGATGTATGCTTAGTCTTAAAAGAATATGAGAAAATTATTCTTTAATTAAACATAATTTATAATGGGGGGGGGGGAGAGAAGATGGTTGAGGTCAAACTAGCCTCAAACCACAATGTTTGTTAAGGGATTGTCTGTGTGGTTAGTAGATCATATCCTGCATTACTACGGCTTGTAATATAAAACTCATTTTTATGTGTGTACTGAACCAAATCAATACCAAAAAAATACAAAGTGGCTGGTGCTTTCCCGCACATTGACAGTACTTTGATTCTAACATCAGCTATAACTACTAATCACCACCTGCATTCTGTAATTTTGATATTGCTTTATTTTGAGAGTTTGCTCCCCCACTTCTTAACTGAAATTAATTTGAGATCTCTGTTCTGCTCCCAGTCCTGAAGGCACTAGTATGATTGTATTTCATGAACAAGGAAGGAGATTATCCCACTGCTAATCCTCTTGGTACTTTCAATTTCCAGGTTGCTATCAAGTCTATCCGGAAAGATAAAATAAAGGATGAGCAGGACCTTATCCACATCCGGAGAGAAATAGAAATAATGTCTTCCCTCAATCACCCCCATGTGATTGCTGTTCATGAAGGTACAGATTCCTTCTATAATGTTTACTTTGATTGTACTGGTATGGTATATTGTTTAACTGTAGTGGTATAATTTTGGTGCTAGACCTACTATATATAGTAGGTCTAGCACCATACTTCTATATACTATTATATATACTACTATATATACTTGACTATAAGTCAACCTGATGTATAAGTCAAGGGCAGGCTTGGGGGCCAAATTTATGGATTTTGATATGTCCCATGAATAAGTTGAGGATAAAACTTACAGGCATGTAACAAAGGATCCAGTGGAGGAAGCAAAGAAAAACAGTACCAAAGAACTTAACAAATTTCAGCAGGCAAAACTATTTGTGCTTATACTAAAGTCTGGATAGATGAGAGAGTAGGGGGTGGGTGTCAGTGCTTCCAGGACAGATTACACCTCTACCTTTCACTAGGAAATTGATCTTTTATCCATTGACCCATGGATAAATTGACACAGGGTTTAGGGTCAATTTTTTGACAAACATTTCTAGGAAACAAAACCTATGGGTGAGCGGAGGAAAACTGTACTTCTTCCAAAGCAACTGTAGTTTCTTTCCTGTTAGCCACTGTAAAAGTAAATGTCATTCTTCACCAAAAACAGACAACTTTGCAAAGCAATAAGGTGGTAGCTCTCAGCAGCCCCTGCCTGAGGCACAACTGGGTGACTCACCCATAGCATTCAGCTCTAGAGCATTAAAGTTCCCCTCTACTTTTTAATAGTTGCTTCCTTGTTTTTAGCTTTTCATTATGTGTACAAAACAATGTGTTGTAGGAGCATACGCTCTTAAAAACATCAAGATTCCATTACTTCCAGCTTTGAGGATAAAGAGCTCTTTACTCTTGCTTTTTTTCCATAGCACTATGAAAAGCAACACAGGAGGTCTGCTGTAATAGCCTCCCTAATAATCTAATATCTTTATTGTTAGTGGAGGGTAGGAAAGTGTAACATTATAAAGATTAATATAAGTGTGTGTGGGGGGGGGGACTGTACTTCAGTATAACAGAAAGATGTGCATTTCATAAGTCTGACTGTTAGTACATTCTGTATGACACTGATCATAGCTATTATAACCTACAGACAACTTGTATAACAGGTGAAATAATGGTAGGAAAAGTATACTACTGTAGTTCTGATCTGAGCTATTATTTAGTCAAAGATGGATTTCCATGTACATTGCTTCATTTATATAAATAAATATCAGCAATGATTTAGGAAGATATGTCCAACCTTTTCTGACAATGGTCCCAGCAATTCTTGGACCTTCTACTTGTACTTTAATTGCCCTTTGCTTATATTCTAACTTGTAGCAGTTATTTGATGTAAAAATGTGCAGGATTTAAATCCAATGTTATCACCAGCATTGATTTGTTCAATGAACAAGTGTTAAGTTATTGTGGTATTTTAATGTGTGTGTGTGTTTTAAAAAGAACAGCCTTATATTTGCCTTACATATGGAGGCATGCAAAGCATTGAACAGTAATGGTTCTGGAGGGAACTGGAATGGTACAATAGAATCCCACACTAAAAGCAGGATCATGAGTCAGAATAGGAAATAAGGCCACAGACTTGCCATCAGTCTTATCTAGCATGGAGACATCCCCTCTCTCTTTGTTTGTTACAGTATTTGAAAACAACAGCAAGATTGTTATTGTGATGGAATATGCTAGCAAGGGCGATCTCTATGATTACATTGCTGAGCGCCAGAGACTCACTGAGCAGGAAGCACGGCACTTCTTTAGGCAGGTGGTATCTGCCATCTACTACTGTCACAAGGTGAGTGGAATTTGGTGGCCTATTTGATACTGATGGCTCCTTCTAGAATACTCAGGAGATCTTGCCAGTGGAAAAGTTATCTAGAATAGTCTCTTGGGACACCATCCCATATGCATGTTCTTTACTGAGTATGGGGCTATACAGACTGCCCCAAAGTCTCCAGCCACCCCTTTACTGACTGGACCATGGCAACCTCACACCACAGCTCTGATCCAGCCTCTAGAGAGTGCAAAAAAGGAGCTGCAAAAAGTGGTTCCTTTTTGTACCCTATAAGGGGTGCCATAGCCGCAGCAGTGCGGCTGTATAAAATACCCCTTGAGGGGTGGCATGATGGCGCATACCATGTGGACTGGCGCATGCCAAAATGGCACCCTGGGAGCAGGATTAGGGCGTCCAGCGTGTGTACACTGGGCCCTAACTCTGCCCACAGGCCGGCACAAAGTGCCATTCTGTATTGGGCCTAATCTAAGACACTTGGCAGGTTGTGAAGAACAGATGCCCCAGAACTTGGTGGTATATGGCTCCTGGTGGTGTTGGATTTCTCCACTGACAGGATTTGCAAATGTTGCTTTAAAAGCAGATTTCAGCATGTCTTTTTCTTTCCATGTAACTGCACAGTGCCAGAAATAAATCCCCAGATTGAAATTTTATTGTTCAGAATATAAATATGTGCCATATTGGGGTCACCATATAGTATCTTTGACACCTTTCATATGTGGTTATGTAATCTGGTTATAAAGCAGACTGAGTTTACAGATTCTTGGCTTCCAGAGGATTCATGTTAATGGAAAAGGTGAATTCCCTCCTCAGAGCTTCCTAGAGTGGAGTGAAAAATGAAAGACATGGTGTTAGACATTTTCCATATCTGAACAAAGTGGAGCAGTTCAGGTAATACTTGAAATACTCCACCTTGTCCAGACATAGAGCTGATGCACCATCCCCGTGGAGAAAGTACCTCTGAACTATGGCCTACACATCTATGCCAAAGTTATGTGGTAAAATATGGGAACTGACCATGTGATTTTGGCCTCTGAGCTGTTTGCATAAGAAGTTTCATCACAGTGCTGTTATTATCAGCTTCAGTGCTACCTTCAGGGAAACGCCTGTAGCAGTCACATAGTATAAGGAAACCTGGCTTGAATTTCACTTTCCTTTTACATGAGAGGGCCACTCTGAAGAGAACTCAAAGGTGTTCTTTTGTAAGGAGAATGTGATGAAACACTTTTACTTTACCTGCAATGTCACCAAACCCTGGTGACCAAAGAAACTATCTTGGAAGAAACAGTTAAAGCATAAGCTTTGTTTCACTAAACATAAGAACCATTCAGAGGGAGAAAGTCCATGCAGTCTTTGTTCAGCTCCCGGAAGTATGATCTTTGCATAGTTGTCTTTATTATTCCCCTTGACTATCCATGCAATTTGCATACCAATAATAATAAAGCTCTTTGCTAAATGGGAAAGCACCTGTTTGCATTCACCCTGCAGCTACAACATCTAGTATTCATTGGTGGTCTCCCATCCAAGTTCTAACCAGGGCTGACCCTGCTTAGGTTCCAAGATTGGATGGGACCTGATGCCTTTAGAGTATTTAGGTTCCTTCTCTACCAAAAAGCAAACAGTCCTTTAACCATGTTGCTAGTTTACCTATACTTTGACAGAATGAGTAAACAGTTTTCCAGAGAGACTTGACTTACTTCCTCTACCAGGAAAGCCCACTTACCCGCTGTATTTTCTCCCAACAGAATGGAATTGTTCACAGAGATCTGAAGCTTGAAAACATCTTGCTGGACGCAAATGGTAACATCAAGGTGAGCAGAATTGTCCAGTCCCTAAAAGCTTGATCAAGATGTTATACTAAAATGAGTTTATGAGTTTTTCACCCTGTCGGGGCCTTGCTTCTTTAAAGCTGAGGTTGCTTACATGTGATAATGAAACATACAGAACTAGAAAAGCACAAGAGAAAATCTCATAATAAATCTTAAAATAGATTTTTTTTTAAAAAAAAAACTCACTAAAATAAATGTTAGAGAGCATGTGTAAAATCCCCAAACAAGTCCCAGTGTATGTCATAATCAGTGTACATTGTAAGGAGTGTTTTACTTTGGCATTGTGGGCTCAGTGCAAGACCGATTTTAAACCTCTAATACATGGCTTGGAATCAGGCTACCTGCCATATAATGTTGGTAGCCGGCATAGCTAATGGTGAAGGATCCTGGAACTTACAGTCCAGCAACATCTGGAGGGCCAGATGATTTGCATCTGTAACATACATGATGTCTTTACTGTTAGGGGTTCATCTCAGTTTGTCAACAGAAAAGGGAGCATCTGCACACAGAAATAATGCAGTTTGACACCACTTTTAAGTGTCGTAGTCTCTTATGGAATCCTGGGATTTGTAGTTTTACAAGGTCTCTAGCTTTCTCTGCCAAAGAGTGCTGGTGCCTCACCAAACTACAAATCCCAGGATTCTGTAGGATGGAGCCATGGCATTCAAAGTGGTGTCAAACTTCATTATTTCTACATGTAGATGCACCCAAAGACAAGACTGGGTTAAGGCCAAGATTGGAGAGAATTTCTACAGAAGACACACAACTGTTTTGTGAATGGTTATTGGCTGGTAATGAAATGTGATAAAATTCTGCCACTTGAATCTTGATAAAGGACATTTCAGCTATTGAGATGGTTAAATAGTAGCCCTTCAGATGATGTTGGGCTGCAGCTTCCATCATCCCTCATGGCTGCTTATGTTGGGTAAAGCTGGTGTGAGTTGCAATCCAGCAACCTCTGGAGGGCCATATGCTTCTCCCTGAATATTCCAACAAGGAAGGAGGTAAAAATAGCCTGTGATTATCAGAAATTCTAGCTTATCTCTCCTGTTAAATATACAAATATGAGAAGCTAATCCTAATGGTGACTCATGGCAGAATAAGATACAAGAGGAAAAGTTCATGTGGCTTGTTTAAAAAATAAATAAAAGGAAACAGTAGTTTCCAAGACAGCACAAAAAATCCTTTTGAAAACAATTGATTAAACCAAATAATTCAATTGTGTGTCTGAAGTTTACAAATAATTCATCATGACTAAAGTCAAGCCCCACTGCCCAAGGAGGATTACTATATTTAGAGGTTTAGTAACTCGCTTTTAGTACCTTGCATTCCTTGGGGACCTTCAGAGGAAAAAATTACAAAAAATTGACCTACCTGGCATCCTCCAAACATGATAGACTATAACTGTCATAATCTCAACCAGCATGGCTGGGGATGATGGGCGTTGTAGTCTGACCCATCTGCAGCATGCAGGGTTGGCTGAAGGGCTGGTTTATGTATTGGGAATCACTCTGATAGCAGAAAGAAGGAACTCTGCCTAAATGCTACATTGTTTACTCATAGTGTAGAGGAGTATATCTTACTCAGATGACATACGTTGCACTAGCTTGAAAATGTAATGCTGAAAAAGAGGCTTGTACTGATCTGCAAACACATGATTAAGGATATGGTAGAGCAATTATTGTTGAGTCAGCATCATGTAGTGATTTGAGTGTGTAACTAAGGACTCCAGGATATGAAGGTTTGAATCCTTGCCTGTCCATGAAAACCCAGTGGCTGACCTTGGAGACATCATGTTCTCTCATTGCAGATACGCAATGACAAACCCCTTCTGAATATGGCAAGAAAAAAACCATGATAGGTCAGAAATGTCTTGAAGGCACACAATAGCACCTTCATCCCAAACTCTGCTCTGTGGTGGTTGGGTTCATGGTGGTGGTGATGGTGAAGATAATAAAGCTTGGATGTCTGAACCCAACAATTCCCATTTTCCTAATGCGAAAAGGCAAACTGGTAGAAGAAAGCTGATCCCAGGAACACTACTCAAAACCAGGGAGTTTGTCTTGCATTTTGATCATCTTGGATTTTACAGGGATAAGGAAGTAAGACATAACGCATGAAAACTGTGAAGGCCAGAGCCACAACCAAAATTCGGAAGAGTCTATTCTTTCTTAAGAAGGACCAGACACTTTTTAACACAGTGCATATTTTTGTACAGTTAATAATAAACAAAGCCCTGCCATAGTTTGTTTTGCCCGAACAATAGTCTGTTCCACAGCCACAAACCTGAAAGCATGTTCTGTACCTTCTGGCTCATCTGACTGGCATTAGGCTGGATAAACAAAGGCATTAAAACAGCGGTATCACTGTTTTAATAAGCAAATACTTATGGCTGTGGCACAAGCAGATGAGTAGAACAAGGGTATGATGATAGTCCTTAAAGGTCCAGTGCATGCTTAACAAAGGTATTCTACCTTCACTTTAGGAACTGATTGTGCTTTTAGAGCTCCCTGAACAGATGCTTGGTAGCTACACAGGAGCTCAACAGGCAAAAATTCCATAGGTGGAAGTGTGTTGTCCCTGTAATTGTTGGTTGGGACAAGCTGGCCCTGTTTTGTGCTTATCATACATTTGTTAAAAGCACAGGGTTACAATCAGAGAAAGGGAAGTGGTAAGCCTAAAAGCTTTGATATGAACTTCTACAAACAGAAGTAAGGAACAGTCTGTCCTCACTGCATTCCTGGTGAAAAAGGACAATCTTGCTTTGTAGGTGGCTCCAAGGTGTTCATCGGTCTGTAGCTCTGGGTTCAGATTTCAAATCAAATAATTTATTATTTATTTATATCCCACCTGGCATGGGATCCAAGGCAACTCACAACATGAATTAAGATATCTAAAAACCTGATATTGTTTACAAATAAATAAATGAACCATATAAAGAAGACATCTCCTTAAAACATTGTAAAATAATTTTAAAAACATAAAAATAAAAATATAAGCTTAGCAATTAAATTAGACATACTATTAAAATCTCCTTATGCGTAGCCAGTTAGTTGCCAAATTGTTGTTCAAATGTGAAGACCAGAGCCTTTCTTGGAGAAGAGAAAAACAAGGTATGATTATGTGATCCAAGGTGAGCAGTGTGAAACAAGCTGTGATCACTTGTACAGTAGTTCTGTACAATTAAGGGGCTTCTCCTGGAATTAATCCTTACTAGAAGGTTTTCATACTGGAAAGTAGGTCTCCCATCTATATTTTAAAGAATGCACTCTACTTTTGTCTTCTGTCATTGACAGCATTAATCTGTGACCAATTTTCTCTCCCCAGATTGCAGACTTTGGCCTCTCCAATGTCTTCCAGCAAGATCGGCTCCTGCAGACTTTCTGTGGGAGCCCCCTCTATGCATCCCCTGAAATAGTCAATGGAAGGCCTTACAAAGGACCTGAGGTAAAAGATTAATTCCGTAAATCTTGAGTAAGACAGTATTAACCAAGTACAAGCATCTACAAGTATTTTACTTGCATGACATCATATCTGAGATTTCAGCCTTTCCTACTGAACACTGAATTACTATAAGATCATGACCCTGATCATCTAATGCATTTAATAGGTTGCAGAATGTCTGCTGGTAAACATCTCTGGTGACAAGGGAATATGAGCTACTTGGCACAGAATTAAAGTGTCTGTAGAAACCTTTGGTAAAGCAAGTCTCGTCATGACTTGACTTGTTGCTAATACCAGCTAAAGCTCTAGAAACAGAAGTGGCAAGAAAGGGCATCACCTAATAAAGTTCTTCTATCTTTGCAGGTTGACAGCTGGTCCCTTGGTGTGCTCCTCTATATTTTGATTCATGGCGCAATGCCTTTTGATGGTCATGATTACAAGACTCTGGTCAAGCAAATCACAAGTGGGGACTACAGAGAACCTACCAAACTTTCGGGTAAGTAGATATGAGAATAGACGATCTACCTAATGAAGCATTTAATAGAACCTGCAGCATTTTAACGCCAGGAATGGGAAAGCTGTAGGCCTGCAGAGGCTCCAAGCTCCCATCAGCTGTAGCCAGCATAGGCAGGAGTCATGAAGATAGGAATTGTAGTGCATCAAGATCTTCAGTGCTATAAATTCCTCACCTCTGATTTTAAGTGTATGCACATGCTTCTATTTGCAATTGCAACCTTCAAATTTTCATTACACAGACAAGCCACCAGATGAAATGGGTGGAGATGGTGTGGTTTTGACCTTACCTTGTTCATTTGTTTAACATGTTTTTTTAAAGTTTAAATTGAGTTTATTTTAAATTTAGACTCACAGATTCAGGGAGTTGGAAGGGGCCTTATGGCCCATCAAGTCTAACCCCCTGCTCAATGCATGATCTCCAGCTAGAGATTGCCCAGCAGGTAGCTATTCAGCCCCCCTTCTTTTAGACATCCAGAGAAGGAAACCTCACTACCTCTCTAGGAAATTGGTTCCATTGCGAACTGATTTCACTGTCAAGAATGACAGTAATTCTTTCTAATGTTCAATCAAAATCTGCCCTCCTGTAACTTAAAAACCACTAGACCGGGTTCTGCCTTCTGGGACAGTAGAAAACTGACCTAGCACCCCCCCCCCCCTTTGTGGCAGCTCCTGAGATATTTAAAGAGTGTGATCATGCTAAAGAATGTGATTAAAATGAACCTGTTCTGCATACCATGATATAAGGAAGAATATAAATGTAATCATAGTAGTAGTAGTAGTAATAATTGTAATACTGAAATTCCCCCAAAGAAAGACCTAAATGGAACTCTGCCCATAAAAGCATTTTTATTGGTTTCTTTGTCTTCCAGATGCCTGTGGCCTGATCCGGTGGATGCTAATGGTGAACCCAGAACGCCGAGCGACCATTGAAGATATTGCCAGCCACTGGTGGGTGAACTGGGGCTACAAGGTGCCAATTGGAGAACAGGAGTCCTCGCATGACAATGAGTCTTCATTAGCCACTGTGGCAGAGTGGTTGCGCCGTTCCTCTAGGCCTCTTTTTGAAAATGGCTCCAAGGTACGCTGCTTCTTCAAGCAACACATCCCAGGTGTCACACTGGAGAGACAGCGCTCACTAAAGAAGTCGAAGAAGGAGAATGACATCTCTCATGTTCTGCAAGAGACTGGCCCTTCTCCAGAGAACCCATCCAAATCTATCCTGAAGAGACCTAAAGGCATCTTGAAGAAGAGAAATTCCTGTGAGAAGGCCCAAGTTTCTCCTCCTCCAGCAACAGCAGGTCCTGTTGACTCATGGACTGAGGAGAATACAGGATCTACTATGGACCTGGCTTGTGTCTTGTCATCCAGAGCCTTAGCCTGCAAGGTAGAAGGCGTTGTAGCCACCCCTCCCATGCCCAAGAAGGGAATTCTGAAGAAGCCTCAGAAGAGGGAATCTGGCTATTATTCTTCTCCAGAGCGTAGTGAATCCACAGAGGTCTTAGACTCTAAAAACCTGGATCTTGATGCCAGTGCCTTTGCTGGGAATCCTTCATCTGCTCCTACCTCTGGAGATGCTAATGCCAGACGGAAAGGCATCTTGAAGCACAATGGCAAGTTCTCCTCTAGCAGCACTGAGTCTGAAGGTGTGCCTGCCAAGATCTTCTCCACTTTTGTAGAAATCACCTTGCCCAAAATTCCGATGGCCTCCCGTAATCGTCCATCCAGTGCTGTGAGTGAGGACAGTATTCTTTCCTCAGAATCCTTTGACCAGCTGGACTTGCCGGATCGACTGCAAGCAAGTGGAGGAGCACCTATGCGTGCAGCCATCTCTGCAGATGATCTGCTGCAGTTAGAGGAGGCAGAGGGGGAGATGGGGCCTCGCAGGCTCCGTCGTTGGACAGTAACCCAGTGCCAAAATCCCTTAGTAGATAGCTGCTTCTCTCTGGCAGACTGTGATAATGTCACTGAAGTCTACAAGCGGGCTGTGGCTATGAGTATGAAACTGAGCTGAAGAGCCTGTTGCCACCAATGCCATCATGCGGAGAGATCTTGCAGTTCGGACTCTGTGCTCAGAAAGAACGGCATAGTCCAACTATTTGCACTTCCCTTTGGAGTGGACGAGAGGGCTCTCAGCAGCTTGTGTCTTCTCCCTGACAGAGCAGGAAGTGCAATTGGCTAGAACTATTTATTTTGTTGCATACTTCTTGACTCTTCCTGAAATGTAAAGAGGTGAATGCTCCATGTTCTAACAATGGCTTGTAAAAGTGGTACAACAGGGTATGGGCATGTGTTTGGAGAGAGGAAAAAGCTATGTTCATAGAAAGCTGATGGAGGTAGGAAATGAGTTAAGGGCAGTGCAGTGGGGCTGAAGAGATGGGGAGGTATCCAATCTATATGGGAATGGGCTAAAACTGATGCAGAAAAAAGGTTAAAAATTATTTACCAGCAAAGGAGCAGTAAGTTGAATATTTAATTGATAGAATCTTGGAACACCTTCATCTCTCCAAACAGACCCTGATGATCACCTTTAATCCTATGGATTAGGGTGGTTATTTTGTTTGCACTGTGCTTCTATAATTGCACAAAATTGGTAAGAGAGGTAGAAATGCCTCTGAAGTGGAACAATGTTGTGTCAAGATGATGAAAATGAAACAGCTCTTGGCTGAAAAACTTGATTGTGTTTTGGTGGGGGGTGTCTGCACTATAGTTTCAAACAGTGGTCCAACTATCTTGCTATTCTCAGGCCAAAAAGCTCTGGTGGAGAGGAGGAAAGCTTGCTAACCTGGCATCTTCCATATAACCAACATCCAGCACTTCTTTAGGTGAGCCACAGCAGTTAACTGAAAATTTGAAAGACCAGTTGCAGTCAGATTCAGATGTGTATTGGAAAAATCAGACTTGAGACAGCTAAAGATTGCTTCTCTGCACTTCCCCCAAAATATTGAAGTTTGATAGATCTACAGCTGTGATTTTTGCAGTATTTAGATTTTGCAGAGAAGAAACCTTTCTTAAGGCCAGCAAATCACAGATGCTGTAACATCACCTATGTGGTTTGTTCTGGAATGCATCTTGACCAACAATTTTAAGGGAAGGGTCAAGGAGACCAGATAGAAACACTTGATTGGGATGAAGGGGACTGAGCTGGGATTTACATTGTAGGCACAGCGGGCTTTTAAAGAAGTAGGTGTCTGATCCTTCCATAACAGGATATATATATATGTGCCCTTAAAAAGAAAGGGGCTCGACAGAAAGGCTGCTCTATGCTGCCCGTCTTTGCCCCGAGTCAGTGCTGCAGTAGTCACATGCTGCAACACCAACACACTGTCAAAAAGAAACCGCCTAAAGCGGCTTCTTTTTTGCAGCACCACAAACAGGAAAGAGCGCTGCCATGACACCACTTCCTGTCAGCGACATCTGGACGCTGTACAGCACGTGCATCATCCTGGTGGCCCTTGTGAGGCCAGGAGGCTGCCATGATGGCGCTGCTGTTACATGCTAGGGTTCGGGAGTGTGCAGACACTGCGTGCTATCAACCCCTAGTTTTGGCCTATGATGCTTCCAGCACATCTGTACCAGGCTAAATTTGGGACTTTGGCTTAGATCCTAAAATAAGTTAAGGAAGTTTATGGAAGGAAAACTTCCAGTAGCTGCCTTCCCCCACCCCCTCCCAGGCCCCTGCCTCCAGTCTCACAACCAGCTTTGTTTCTCTTTACATGAGTGGGGAGTGGCTTTTCATATGTGAGGTGGAGTGGCCAGGAGTGCGGGAGACAGGAAATCCTACTTCCATGAACATGGTGATAAAGTTACCTTATGATCCAAGCCTCTGTGTGTTGCCTTGATGTCTGTTACCTTGTCCCAATGGGACTTTTTTTCCCTTTAAGTATTTTAAAATACTGCCTTTCTGAGTAATATGAGCTACTTGACAAATTTTTTAATAGCTGGTTAAAGGTTTAAAAAAACAACTAGGATGACTTCATAAATAGAAAGAAATTGGTCTGCAAAGCATCTCCCCCATGTAAGATTTTGGATTTAAAACACCTGTTGCACTATCTTGCCATGTCTTCTCTGGTTGGCACACTCATGGTATGTGTTGTTGTTAATTTGTCCCACCAGAGAAGTTAATTTAAATTAAGCAAAATAAGACATGAACAGTCTTATCTGTGCAGCTCTTCTTTTTGTAAACTGATACAATGGTTATGAAAGAAAAAATAAAATGAAATAAAATGAAAAAGGAACCTAATGTTTTTGCTTATTTGTACTGCTCCTTCACTGACTAAAACTACCTACCAGATCTCAGATCGCTTTCTGTCTATTCTACCATCTTTTTTCTTCTCATCTTTGACATTACTTGAAAATACAGTCTGGTCCATAAATTGCTAAAGTGTTCTTCACAACCTGAGGAGCTAATAGTATGTAGGAAGATCATTCAATTATGTCAGTTAATTCAGATGTATTCCAGTTCCCTGATGCCATTTAAGCAGTTGGAGGATTTGAATGTTAAACATACACACATGCATATGTGTAACCCTTCCATAAAGGATAATTATCAACCAATGCCTAGAACAGATCAAGCCTGAACTCTTTCTGGACGCCAAGATGACTAATTTGAGGCTGCTGTACTTTGGCCACATCATGAGGAAAAATGAATAATTAGAAAAGGCAATGATGCAATAGAAATAGAGGAAGACCACATGCCAGATGGTTAGATTTGATCAAGGAGGGCACACACCTGGGCCTGCAGGACCTGAGGAAAGAGGCTGAGGAAATGGGGTCTCGGAGATGTCACTGGACTGTGACTTTGAATCCCTGTTCAGCCATGGAAACCCATTGGGTGACTTTTGGGGAAGTCACATTCTCTCAGCAAAGGCAAACTCCTCTGAAAAATTCTTGCCAAGAAAACCAGGATAGGTTTCCTTAGGGTCACCATAAGTGAGAAATGACTTGAAGGCACACAGTAACCAAGCTATTTGGTGGACAGTGTCTCCCTGTCAGCCTACACAGGCCCTGAAATCATCAGGAGAGGCCCTTCTCTCCATCTCCATCATATGCTTGGATGGCAGGGAAGATATGAGAGTGGGCCTTCTCAGTGGCCCCTAGACTCTGGAGCTCTGCTCCCAGGGAGGCCAGAATTGCTGTCATTCTATAACTAGATAAGGATCTCTATTCTGACAGGCCTTTAAAATAGCAAGTTTTTAAGGAATTGGATGAGGGTGCTGTACATTTTTAGACTTAATTGTTTTAAAGAGTTTTTATCTTTTCAATAGCATTTTATTTTTATTTTTTGAAGTGTAATTTTAAATCATTTTTAAAATATATCCTTTTATTGCAAATTGTAGTTTTAAATAATTTTGATAGTTTGATCCTATTTAATGTTCACTTTTTGTACATTTTAGTTAATTTTTTAAAAAAATGTAAATTGCCAATTTTGTAAATATAACAACAGCAGGAGCAGCATAATATAGTAAATGTATATATTTTCACACATGATAGCAAGTATAGAAAACTGAAATACAGAAAAAGCAGTATATCCTACCCTCTCTGAAGACCTCAGAGAAATTGAAGCCCTAAAGAACTGTGCAATGGGGCACAGACTGCAGCAGAGCATTACAGAGCACAGATTTCATGTACACAAACACAGCATTCTAGCTACTATAGTCTTGCCACTTTGAGGATTAAAACCAAAGCAAGCGATTGTGAATGTGAGACTATTGGAGTCCTCTCTGAGAGAAAATCCTGAAGAAACAATACCAGTGGAAGCCTCCTTTATACCAGATAAGTCTGCCCATTTACCCAATAGTATCCACACGGGTCATCATTCTCCATGATCTCAAGCCAGATCTTTCCCAAGCTCAGTCACATGATTGAACTGGAGATAGCCAAGATCAAACCTGAGTTCTCACACAGGTGAAACTGGTGTCCCTTCCTCCCTCCCTGAGTAGAGAAGATGAAAATTGAACTGGGCCTGAAATAACTAGTGCACCTTCCTTCAAAAACTTAACATTAGAACGTTTATAATGGCATGTGAACTTGGATAGCGATACATACACAAATTCAGAACAGCAGCATTGACAGGTTGAGCTGACACTACACCAAGGACCAACCAGATGTTGAAAATTTTACTTTTTTTGACTGCAGTTCACAAAATCCAGAAAAATACACACCATAGCTCTGCTTTGACTACATAAGAAATCAAAAAGTAGGTGGATTTGAACTGATTAGAGTGAAAGCTGACCATCTAACATCTACCCATTTAGTTCTAGGCAGAAGGAGAAAGGTTAATGAGGAAATTACAGGTGTTGCCTTCTGGTGGGAGTGTAACAGGGTCTGCTCTATAGAGCAGCTCATGACATAGGAAGATGCACTATGACCTGGCCATAGCCTGGAGGGAGAACTGTAAATCTTCATCTCGAGAGAGAGGTATTTGTGAATTAGAAGGAGCAGACGCAAGTGGCACTAGTTGCACAGTCCATTTCTGCAAACCTCCTCCTTTTCTCAAGTCCATTCCATTATGATTTCATACAGACATTTTTAAATACAACTGCCCTCCCCCCCCCCCCCATTTTTTGGAATGTGATTTTGTTAAAATGTGGACATTTGGGTGCATTTTTCAAACAGCATTGTTTATTCGAATCCACCCATTGAGCAAAGTATGGTTCTTTGAATTTTTGAAAGGCATGAGCTTTAGATGCACACATCTCAAATGCGTGCATTGTATTAGACACTCTTGTTGTGTGGAACATCCTGCACAAAGTGTGTAAATTTCCAAATGATGTGTGTTCTGCCCATGTCCATTCATGGGTGGTATTAATTAAGGAGAGACAGAAAGAGACAAAGAAAGACAGTTTAATAAAAAGTTTTATTATTATTTTAAAAGTTTTATTATTATGCCATATATGTGATGATTCTGCCCACCATTATTGCATTATTGTATTATTGTTGTTTTTCATTTTTATGCTGGTAATTTTAATCTTAGCACTGTTTAATCATTTTTAAGGGGGAGAGGGTATTGTATATACTGTATGGTTGTATTATTTTTAAGGTTGTATGCTGCTTTGATTTAACAAAAAGTGGGATATAAATAAAAGTTTTATTGTATTATTTTATCATTAACATACATATAGATCTATATATATATATATCTGATTGGGTTTTCTCACACATCTTCAGACCCACCTGGAGGTGTATCTTCATTTATGGATACACACACTTCCCCACCAGAGTATATTTGCTCAAGGAAGATAAAAGTCCTGCTAAATCAGAAAATAAAAATCTGGCTCATCGTGCATATTGTGTCACTTGGGAGCACCACAGACTCTCCTGGAAAATCCTCAAGGCAGTCACAGCCTTCCATTTGTGCCCCCCTCCACTACTGTTACTAATTACTGTTGTGCTGTTTCTAATTCTGGATGGTGGCAGCCTATAACCATCAAGAGTTATGGCCACTGATATCCCTGTCTTCCAATGGTTAGTTTAATCCCCCCATTAAATTCATATGAATTGATTGCCATCATCATATCTTGTCAGAGCAAATGCATATTTTTAACCATACTGGGTGAACCAGTACCTCTTGTCTGTCCAGAATTTCATGCTATTCAGTTCCACTAAGGCTGCATCTGAACTGCAGAAATAATCCAGTTTGACACACTTAACTGCCATGGCTCAAAGTTATGGAATTCTGGGAATTGTAGTTCGTTGTGACACCAGAGGTCTCTTTCAGAGAATCGTCATCATCATCATTATTATTATCCCACACTTTCCCCAAAACTGGGACTCAGAGTAACTTACAATATTAAAAACAGTACAATTAAAAGCATAGAAAAGTGTTATATTAAAACAGAATAACATTATTACACTATTAAAAGAGTTGCATGTAAAAGAATAAAATATAGTTTAAAAGATAAAAGTGCTTTAAAAGAGTACAATGTTCAGGCTATTCTTTAAAAAAAAACAGCTTCATTTATATACCGCTTCATACCCTTAAGGAGTGTCTAAGCGTTTTACAATTGTAAGCTATTTGCCCCCCAACAATCTGGGTACTCATTTTAGCAACCTTGGAAGGATGCAAGCCTGAGTTGAGCTTCAGCCCTTTGCTGGTCTTGAACTCGCCACCTTCTGGCTTTGAGTGAGTGGCTGCTGTGCAAGCATTTAACCACTGCGCCACCATTCTGTTTTAAATGTGTTTCTAAACAGGAAGGTCTTAGCCTGCCAGCAGAAGGACAACAAAGAGGGACCAGTCTGGTCTCCCTGGGTCTTCTCTTATGTCCCCACCAACCGTACTTGTGATGGTGGTGAGACAGAGAGAAGGGCCTCTACTGAGGATCCCAGAGCCCAGGCCAGCTCCTACAGGGAGATATGGTCTGCCTAATAGTCTGGACCTGAGCCACATAGAGAAGACTAAATATATTACAAAACTACAAATCCAAGAATTCCATAGCATAGAGCCATGAGAGTTAAAGTGGTATCAACCTGCATTTAAAAAAACAATTGAACTACTACAGTCCACACAAACAGAATTGGATCTGTAAGTGATCATTATACATCCCCATCCACAAAAAAGGAGACACAAAAGACTGCTATATGACCATAGCATTCATTTCTCACACAAGCAAAATTATGCTCATAGTCCGCAACATACTCCAACCCTACATGGAGAGAGAAATTCCAGAGGTGCAAGCAGAATTCAACAAAGGAAGAGGCACTAGGGACCACATTACAAACTACAATGGGTAATGAAGCACACAAAGGAGTTCCAGAAAAGAATCAGCATGTGCTTTGCAGACTATAGCAAAGCATTTGACTGCATAGATCACAAAAAGCTATGGATGGTTCTTAAGGACATGAGAGTACCACCACATCTGATAGTTCTGATGAGAAATCTGTACTTAGGACAAGAGGTAACTGTTAGAACAGTATATGGAGAAACAGAATGGTTCCCCAGTTGCCAAAGAGGTCAAGCAAGGCTGCATTCTATCAAACTATTTGTTCAATTTCTATGCATAAAATATCATACAAAGGGCAGGTTTAAACTCAGAAGGAGGAGGAGAAGAATGGAGACTGCAATCAAGAAATCAGAAAACTAGGAATGGGAAGGGCAGCTGTGAAAGAATTAGAAAGATCCTAAAGGGTAAAGATATACAACGGAACACTAGCGTTAGAATAATTGAAGCCATTGTATTCCCCATCACGATGTACAGTACAAATGTGAGAGTCAGAAAGCAGATAAGAAGAAAAGCAACTCATTTGAGTTGTGGCGCTGGAGAAGAGTGCTGATGATACTGTGGACAGCCAAAAAAGACAAAGAAATGGGTCCTTGTACAGATTAATCCTGAAATCTCCCTGGAAGCCAAGATGATTAAATTGAGGCTGTCATACTTTGGCCACATTTAATCCTAGGAAAGGTAGAGGGTAGCAGAAAGAGAGAAAGACCACATACCAGATGTCTGGGCTCCATCAGGGAGGTCACAGGCCTGAATTACAGGATGTAAGCAGAGCAGTGGAAGATAGAGGTATAGGGGGGCTTGGAGATGTCTCATCCACGAGATTGCATGAGTCAGAGTCAACTCAAGAGTAGTTAACAAGCAGGAAAACTGATGGGAAAGCTGTATACATGTATAATAAAAACTCACAACGAAGTGCTACAAAAAAGTCAATGTCAGTGCTCATTTTGCCTGTACAAAATGATCCTTCACCGTCAACACAAGAAAAGTGGCTGGACTTTAACTTGGTTGTTGGTTTCCTAACTATCTATTCCAAAGTAAAACCTGGTGTTGGTAAGCTGCTGGAGACAGAGCTGACTTCAAAGCAGGGTGTGAATGCTGAACACTAAAGTTATTCAGAGGGTGCTAGTGATTTATTTGTCTTAGGGGAGTGTTTTTTTCCAAAGAGGGAGCACTAAATCTCAGCATCAATAGTTAAAGCTGAGGAAGGTCGCTTCACAAGCTATGAAGAAATGAACTATTCCCCCTTCCTGCTCCCCCATCTTCTTCCTATGTTCCTTTATACTCTGGCTCCTGTTGTTGTACCCAAGCGTGTTTTATTAGACCATAAAGCAGTGTAACATTTTCTCCCATTTCCACTTGGGTTAATAAAAAAGAAACCACCACCCTTAACAGATCTCCTCCCTTTACCCCACTGCTAGCTGCTAAACAGAGAGTGAAATGAAAGCAATGAATGCCTGGAATGCTTCCCCTCCCCTCCTGATTCAGATGAAATTAACAAGGGCAGTGTGCAATTTGCTCCCCTGCAGAGAATTCCCCACATGCTTCCAGATCCATTAAGAAAACTCAGAAGCACTTTAAAGCTGTTTTTGAGGACATGCTGATTAGCAAGGGCAAAGTCTCAAACTCTCAACAGCCTGGAGTTTTAATAGGGGAACTGTGGGGATAGGGGGAGAGGGAGACAACTCTTGCCAAAGGCTGGTACATTGGCAGCTGTCATCTGCTGATGGAAAGAGCAGAAATCACAGTGGTTGTCTACACCCTTTCTCCATGAATTTTCTACACCAGTGTGCAGTGTGTCATGTCATTTGCATATCACACTTCCCTGGCTTTGCTAGGTGTTGCCAGGCATTGGACAACAGGCTTGTGCAATGACAACTGATCTGCAGAGAGAGAGAGAGAGAGAGCAGATGGCACACCCTCAGCATCACTTCTGCATTTTGTTTGTCTTGAAAGAATTTGGGACAACATAAAACAAGTCTCCAAGCAAACCTCATCCTTTGTAATTATGACTATAAGTACAGTAGATTTATAATGGGTTCTGTATTGGACACAGGAACAGCACAAGAGATGGCTACCATTTTATAATGGGTTGGCTTCTGAATCTGGAGACTACCTAATCTCTTAAAAGACAGCCTATATATAGTATGTATGTATGTATGTATGTATGTAAAATGGCAAAGCCCCCCAGTTATCTGTACCTTGTGGCAAAGCATTAAGAAGCCGTGCCCTCCCTCCAGTCCATCTGCCTTGGTCCTGGCCCTAGACTCAGCTCCCTCCTGCTCCGAACCAGATCCTTGAACCCACCAAGGCCTGCTATGACCAATTTAACAACTTCTTCGCGGATAAAATCTCTCGGATAAACAAAGGTCTGGATGCCAGTGTTAAAACAGAATCCAGAGTAGAGGTGTCCAGAGCTTCCGTGGACTCAGTTGTACTGGATCAGTTTGAGTCTGTTAGTACCGAGGATGTGGACAAGATCCTTAGAAGTGTTAGGAAAACAACTTGCTCTCTCGATCCCTGTCCCTCGTGGTTAGCGGCACAAGGGGGACCAGCCGTAACATCACTGCTACGCCGAATTCTTAATTTATCTTTGAGGGAAGGGCAGTTTCCAGACAATCTTAAGCTGGCCGTTGTAAGATCAATATTGAAAAAGCCCTCCCTTGACCCCCTGGTTTATAACAATTATCGGCCAGTTTCGCTGCTGCCATTCTTAGGGAAGGTGATCGAGAGAGCGGTTGCGATCCAGCTTCAATCGATCTTGGATGAAACGGATTATCTAGACCCATTTCAAACTGGGTTTTGGGCGGGCTATGGGGTTGAGACTGCCATGGTCGCTCTGGTCGATGATCTCCGTCTGTGCATCGACAGGGGGAGCGTGTCCCTGCTGGTGCTCTTGGACATCTCAGCGGCTTTCGATACAATCGACCATGGTAACCTTCTGGAGCGCCTGGTAGAGGTGGGAATCGGAGGCACTGCGCTCCAGTGGTTCCGGTCCTACCTTTCTGGGAGCTTCCAGATGGTGCAGCTGGGGGACGTTTGCTCTGACAAGAGGGCCCTCAGATCTGGGGTCCCCCAAGGAGCAATTCTGTCCCCCATGCTTTTTAACATTTACATGAAACCACTGGGAGAGGTCATCCGGAGGCATGGGGCGCGGGCTTATCAGTACGCTGATGACACCCAAATAGTCTTCTCTATGTCTCCGACAGATGCAGTGACCAGGGATGGCGTCGCTCCTCTCGTGGCCTGTCTGGACTCGGTAAAGGGCTGGATGAGGGAAAACAGACTCAGCCTGAATCCAGAGAAAACGGAAGTACTTGTGATAGGTTCTCCCGGCCCAGGAATGGTGGTGGTTCCACCTGTCCTGAATGGGATCACGCTTCCTGTAAAGGACACGGTACGCAACTTGGGGGTGCTCCTTGATTCGTCACTCCACCTTACTTCTCAGGTGGATGCGACGGTCAGGAGCACCTGTTTTCAGCTTTGGCTGTTACGCCAGCTGCATCCCTTCTTGGACTGGGGGGACCTTGAAACGGTAGTACACGCTCTGGTAACCTCCAGGTTGGATTTCTGCAATGTGTTCTACATGGGGCAGCCTTTGTATCACACTCGGAAGCTACAGTTGGTGCAGAATATGGCAGCACGGCTGATCTCTGGTGCTTCCAGGACCAGCCACATAACACCGGTACTAAAAGACCTTCATTGGCTGCCTATTTGCTTCCGGGCTCAGTACAAAGTGCTGGTTATTACCTATAAAGCCCTAAATGGCTTGGGCCCAGAGTACTGTACCTGAAGGACCGCCTCTCCTCATATAATCCGCCCCGCACACTTAGGTCTACCGGGCAACAGTTATTAAGAATTCCAGAGGCTAGATTATTAACCACCATGGAGAGGTCGTTCTCCATCTTGGCCCCTAGCCTCTGGAACTCCTTGCCCACTGAGCTCCGCTCAGCAGCCTCTCTTATTCAGTTCAAAAAGGGGTTAAAACATATCTATTTGAGAAGGCTTACCCCTAATATCTCTTTTTGTGAAGCCCTCTCTCATGTCCCTCCCCCCCACTGTGCCCATTGTGGGCCTCGTGGGTATTATGGGCTGGCTTGGTATATTGCCTTATATTGCTGTATTGACATTGATATTGTTTGTTTGTTGTTCAAATGTTTTTATTCTATGTATATGTTGTGCACCGCCCTGATCTTTGGAAGGGCGGTATATAAATAAAGATTTATTATTATTATTATTATTATTAGAGGGAGAGAAGAACCACTGGACCTCATTCCCTTCCCACCACCTTCCCCTCTTCCTTTTGTGTTGTCTCTTTTAGACTGTAAGCCTGAGGGCAGGGATCCGTCTAATTTACAATTGTATGTACAGCACTGTGTAAATTTACAGTGCTATATAAATGATGATGATGATGATGATGATGCTTCAGGAAAATGAAGCCAGTGCAGTTCCCTTGCACATAATCCATTTTTTAAAGAACACACAAATTAGGCGATGATCAAGCAATTTGCTTTTACCTGTCTCCAGGGAAAGACAGGTTTCTGTCCTCTCCTCATCTCTTTCTCCACTGAGCTGGTTGAAAGCAAATTATTTTTGCACTTTGAACATCAGTTTGCAGCAATTTGATTATGCTAAGGATAAAAGGGGAACGTGGGAGAAGAAGAGAGAAACTGGGATATTTTACAAGCAGCTGAAAAGTAGGACAACAGAGGATCTGTCAGGACTGTCCTGCCAAATTGGGACAGTTGGGAGCCATTTCTTATCCCTGCAACCTGTTTTAGATCAAAACAGGAAGTAAATGTGCTGTCATTTCCATCTTTGAAAAATGGCCTGCCTGGTTCTGAATCTGAAAAATGTACAGTCTACAGGCTGATGTTATGGAAATCTGATCTAGAATTCTGTGATTTGCTAGTTCCTTCTGTCTTTTCCCAAACATGAAATGCATTTAAACCTTTTAGAAATGGACTGGCTTCCAGTGATGTGTGGTTATTGTAAAAGAACTCTGCTCGTGTTCAGAAATGTCCACCAGTTTAGCAGCTGCAAAGAAAAAATTATCCCAACTAATACATTACAGAAGATGTAGGAGTTTTTCACACAGCAAAAAACCCTGGCTTACCTTTCCTGATTTGAATCCTCTTCTGGGATGCAGCCTGGTGTTATCACACCAGAGGAACTCCAAATTCACCGCTGCTGCTGCTGACTAGCTCCTAGGCACCGCTTTTCAAAGCCGGAAAGCTCCTGGCTTTGAAAAATGGCCGCCGAATCACACTTGGGAGCCGGGCTGCAGCTGGGCTGCACTCAGCTGGTGGCATTAGTGGAGAATTTGGAGTTCTTTTGGTGTGACAATACCCAGCTGCATCCTGGAAGAAGAATCAAACCAGAACAGATAGGCTGGGTTTTTTGTTTGTTTGTTTGTTTGCTGTGCAAAAAACTTTGTTGTCTCTCACACCTCACAATGGTTTCTGAAGCACATCTTGGACTCCTTAGGAAATGGGCGGAAATTAAAATTACAGTGGGCCCTTGTTATCTGCTGGGGTTTGGTTCCAGGACCCTCCATGGATAACAAAATCCGTGGATGCTCAATTTCCATTAAATATAATGGCACAACAAAATGGTGTCCCCTATATAAAATGGAGTTTGCTACTTGGAATTTATACATTTTGGGAATATATTTCAAGCTGTGTATGCTCCAATCTGTGGATAAAAAATTCGTGGATAAGGAGGGCCAACTGTACAGTACTAGATTTTTTTTTCTTTTAGCTAGGAATGTGACATGGCAACATTAAAAGATGTGGCCTCTAGATGTAAATCAACTATGGCAAATTTTGGACTTCCACATTCTATCAGACTGTAATTTCCATCAATCCTAGCCAGCCACTGATCAGGCCTGATGAGAACATTATTGCACTCCAATAATGTCTGGAGGCCAGCAATTTGTCTACTTCAACTGCAAGGTAAGAATGCATACAAAAAGAAAAGTGGATGTACAGTTGTAGTGCCACTGTGTCAGTGAATTTTACCTCTGCCATCTGGGCTGTGAGAAAGAGAGCTCGGCCCAATTAATTTGCGTAAATCCATGGTAAGAATTTCACATCTTTATATAGCTGGAAGTGGTTTCTTTTCCTGTTATGTGCACTGTTATTCTTGGAATCACTTCTTGATCTCAAGCATGCAGTGGCTGAGTCTCCAGTGAAGAACCTGATTCCTCCTGAACTCCCCTGGAAAAGGAAAGAGTAGAAGTGGGAGGGGGCATGGGTAGACAGAGCAGATATGAGACACTTAAGAAAACTGACTAGAAGAAATAGTGGCCTTTGTATTTGCTGACATTTGCCTCCAGGACCTCCTGTGGATACCAAAATCCTGTGGGTGCTCAAGCGCCATGAAATACAATGGTGAAGTAAAATGGGGTCCCTTATATAAAATGGCAAAATCAAGATTTGCTATTTTGAATTTATATATTTTAAAAATATTTTCAATCTGCGGATGGTTGAATCTGTGGATAAACAATCTGTGGGCTTTACCATACTTTTATTTTGTTGCCTCTCCTTTTGTTATTTATTTATTTATTTATTTATATTTAATTTCTATCTCTCCTTTGTCCCCAAAGGGACCCAAGACAGCTTATAATAACAATACTAAAACAATAAAACAATTAAAAATCAGCTAAAAACAATATAAAAATACAAACATTAAAATCACAATAAAATCACAATACCCATCCAATATAAAACCCATCCCATGACATTAAAAGCCTGCCTGAACAGAGCCATTTTACCTGTCAACAAAAGGCAAGCAGGGAGGAGGCCAGCCTTGCTTCTCGTGGAAGGGCACCGAGAAGGCTCTCTCTTGTGTCCTCACCAGGCAAGCCTGTGATGGTGGGGGAACCAAGAGAAAGCCTTCCCCGGAAGATCTTATGGCTCTAGCAGGTTTGTATGGGGAGATACAGTCTCTCAAATAATCTGGTCCTAAACCATGTAGGGCTTTATAAGTCATAACCAGCACTTAGAATTGTGCCTGGAAACGAACTAATAGCCAGTGAAGCTGTGTCAGCAAGGGAATTATGTGGTCCCTATAACTGGCCCCAGTCAGCATTCTGGCAGTGGCGTTTTGCACACACTGAAGTTTCCGAACAGTTTTCAAAGGCAGCCCCAGGTAGAGTGCATTGCAGTAATCCAAATGGGATGTAGTCATGACATATGTCACTGTAGCCAGATCTGACATCTCAAGCAATCGGTGCAGCTGGCACACAAGTTTTAACTGTGCAAATGTACTCCTGGCCACTGTTGAAACTTGGCATCCAGGGTCAGGGTGAAATCCAGGAGCACATCCAAAATGCAAGTCTGGAATTTCAGAGGGAGTATAACCCCATCCAGTACAGGCAATGTCCCTATTCCCTGATCACAAAATTCCATCAGTGTAATGAAGCCAGTCATTTTTGTGGCCTGGACACAAATTGTCATACTGATAGAATCAGAGAATTCAGAAAAGTAACTGTGGTACCAGCCAGAATGACTATTGTTGTTCTTTCTGATTTTTAGCCAGCCGTTCTTTGTGAAAAGGAACTTTGCCCACCCGAGCGAAGACTTAAAATTTAAGACTCTTGGAATCTTGGCTCCAAACCCTTTCTCACAGGTTAAAGAATGCCAAGAGAAAGAGATGGCAGAAATGGATCTGAAAAACAGATCCAGGTGCACCTATTTCAATAAGGCAGGGAGGGAAAGCAGAGCTTTTCTGGAATCTGTACCTCTTCCAGACCTCCTTCCTGTCTCTCAAATCCTGTGCTTCTGTTTTGAAAAGGCAACTGAGCACATGGCATTAGCAGGTGTTGTTTCTGCTCAGGGAGCTTGTCTGGCTGCTGGCCTGCCGCTTTCATCTTGCCCAGGAATGTTAATAGGATGGAGCCCTGGCCTCAGCAAAGTGTCGACCTTCAGAGGAGGGAATGCACAGGCAGGCCCCACTGTGTGCAACAGGATTAGGGGGACATCCTCTCTAATAATAAATATTTTCTGCCAGATCTTCTCTGGATGCCTTTGAACTTTTCCCATTATCCAGATTCTGTCCCACCCGTCACCCACCTCCTCTTGCTTTATCCTCAAGACAAGTCCTTCACTTACACTGCGGAAGCATTGCTCTGGTTGACAAAATGGTGAAAGCTTGAGGCAGGACTCCAGCTCCATAATTGCCCCTCTTACTGCCTATTCTTTAATTCTTTGCCCAACAACAAATTCTCCCTTGGTACCTTTAGCAAGATTGCAGAGAACAATCTCAGGGATGCAAAATTCTAATCTGTTTTAGAATGTATCTGCACAGCACAGTTATAGCAGTTTGATACAGCTTTGGCTCCGTCCTATGGAATCCTGAGATATGTAGCTTAGTGAGGTATGTAAAATTCCTTTCCAGGGGGCTCTAGAGTACTATAGTTCAGAAAAATTCAGAATTCCGCAGGCCATAAAACTCTCTATGTAGATTTTTCAAGCCTTCTCTCGATGGGATTTCTGTAAAACAAAGGAACAGAGAGAAAGTGTACTAGTAATGCCCTCTGGAAGACTGCTCCAGCTTGCCCTGGGCCTCTGCTGTGTTTAGGGAATGTTGTTATTGTTATTATTAGTAAATGCTTGCAGGAGTGTAAGGGAGAAGTCTTTTGATGCTATTGTTTGCTTGCTTGCATCTTGCATTACATTGTAACTTTGTTATCAGGTGATAGATATTATTAGTTTTTGCTGTTTATTGTTATTATGATTGCCTTGTTATATATTGTATTCCTATATATCCCGCCCCCCCAGCTATTATGTTATGTTTCGCATTTGTGTAAGATTGTTTTGATTTGAGCTTGCATTGAGGGGCTGGGAAAGGATTAAGTATGAACACTATTTGATTCTAATGTTTATGTTTTTTGTTTGATTGCTATTTTATTTAAATTGTCTATTGATTTTGTTGCTTGTATTGGTCAGGGGATTTGGATGGGGTTAATTTGTATTTTATTGAAATTTTTTGTATTGTATTGTATCTTTTTTACTGTTGTTAGCCGCCCGGATTCCCCATGATGGGGCGGGATAGAAATCTATATTATTATTATTATTATTTGTATAGATGCGTGTGTGTTTGTGTGTGCCTCTTCTTTTACAATCATGACCCATGAGAAGGAAATCAGTCAGATCTGGTTATTTCATTCTTTTCAGAGACAAGAAGATCTGGTTGCTATCAAACCAAGACCACCCAGAAATGTTGAGTCTATAGCATGGCTGGTCCTCAACACACACACACACACACACACACACAAAAGGGGAGGTTAGGAGACAAATGTTCACCCCACATAAGACAACAGTGTGGGGAGAAACTTGCCCTTTCCAACAGTATTTCTTCTGTGCAACTGTTGCAGCAGTGGTTAGGAACTTTTGCTCTTTCCCTAGAAACTGCTGAATTACTTACTGCTCCCTTGATGGGAGCTGGCAAAGTCTGATGGGAATCCCAAGTTCAATGTCATAGGACCTTATCACACTAAACGAATACCAGGCAGATACAGGATTTAAAAGTAGAAAAACCCTGCAAATGCAAAATTTTTTCAGACAACATTTCTTCCAAAGAGCAATAATGGGAAAATAAAGTGAACGGAAAGTTTTTTTTTTAAAAAAAAAACCCAAACAAACAAACACCTTTTTACTTTCGGGAACTACCAGAGAGTAAAAAGGTGTCATTTTTGTCTACTTTCCATTTGTTTTATTTCTGCGTTATTGCTCTTTGGTGCAAACACATCTGAAAAACATCCTGCATTTATGGGGGTTTTCTACTTTTAAAATCCTGTTTCTGTGCAGGATTTGTCAAGTGTGATAAGGCTCATAAAAAGAGTCATAGGTTCTCCAGATCTGCGTTAGAGATACAGGAACCCTGTACTACAAGTAATCTATTGCTGCTGTTGCTATTTGGTCTCACAACAGCTTTAATGACTGACAAATCTATGAATGTGAGACCTCCAAGAGATTCAGTCATCACCAGCCCTACTCAGATCTTGCAAACGCAGGGCTGTGGCCTCCTTTATTGAATCAATCCATCTATAATGTGGTCTTCCTTTTTTTCTACTGCTTTCCACATCACTGAGCATTATCATCTTTTCCAATGAGTCATATTGTTATGTGATGTGTCCAAAGTACAATAGCCTCAGTTCAGTCACTTTGGCTTCTAGTCAGAGTCATCAAATGCTATGAGGAGCCTGCCCAGGTTCTGAATTTTCAGGTATTCAAAAATAATTCATCATGTTCTCCACTGAAAACAACAGTTACACATCTTTGAGATCACACAAACTGGTGGCCCCAGCACACAGAGAACCTTATCACATGGAGTGTTTTAAGAGGAGAATGTATTTCCTACAACTTGAGAAATCGCAGCAATGGCACACTGGGGGGGGGGGGGGGGAATGAGGGCATTTCCCCCAAAAGAATCCCCCAAATTTTCCTTCAGTCCCCAAATTTATGGCACTGAAAAGGGTGAAATGCTGGAAATGTTTGCATCTCGAACTCTTATATTTGCTGTGTTCACATCCTTTGGTAACTTTCCCTTTCCTCTTTCTCTGGATTCCTAAATTTTATTTCTATATGGCCAACTAAAATGTCAAGTTACTACAATGTAAGAAATCCAGGGACTGAAGAAAACTTGTGTGTTGGGGGAGAGGGCTAGAATTCTTATTCTACGTGGCAATGACCCTATTTTGCCTCTCTCCCATATTTCCACCCCTGAGAAATCTATATATCCCATGTAGCTTTCTTGCCTTAGTGCTCCAGCCTTTGGTACAGCTTCAGGTTCAGTCTTGTTCTGCCATTTTTCAGAGCAAGGAAAAGTTACCTTTTTGGACTACATCTTCCAGATATAACAAGATAACACCTATCTCAATAGCCATGGCAAGACTGTGAGACAGGATACGTCTACAGTGCAGAATTGACAGTTTGGAATAAATGAAAGCAATCTCTCAGGCTGCTGACACATTGCAAAACTAATGCAGTTTGATAGCATCTTAATTGTTATGGCTCCATCTATGGAATCCTGGGATTTGTAGTTTGTTGTGGCACTAGAGCTTTCTGACAGAGAAGGCTGAGTATCTCACAAAACCACACATTCCAGAATTCCATAGCACTGAGCCATGGCAGTCAAAGTGGCGTCAAAGTGCATTAATTCTGCTGTGTAGGTGCAACCTGAGAAAGTTCTGGTGCCACAACAAAGTACAGACTATGTCTTTGTAAGTGAACTTACCTTTGTTGGAATTAGAATTGGTCAGTTTCATAACGTCTGTATCCAGTAGAGGGCTTGTTGTTAGTAAGAGCTTGCAAAGTGCCTAATATACATTGCACTTATCGTGCATTATCGTGCACTGATGTGCATTAGTCCTGATGTGCATTGGTCACTCTTGCCAATGTCTTGAAATCCATCTTCACAATTCACTAACAGATGTGACTCTCATACAAGATTCCAGCCAACACTTACAATCAGGGACACCTAGTAGAGGATAAAGTTTGGGACTTGAATTGGGTATAACTATCTACCTTCCCTTTGAGCACTGCCTATTCCTGGGCAGGTTTCTTGACACTGTATCCAAGAGTGGAAGTGAAGACAGACAAAAACAAAACACATATTCCTTCTATCAGGTTTTTGTTTGGCCGTATTGCTCTCCATATAATTTCATATGACTGACTACTCCTAGTTGCTGTTCTGTTACATTATTACACTGCTGTTTTTCATTTTTGTTACTGTTGATTATGATGTTGCTGTGCACTCTAAACTTCCAGGGGAAAAAGAAGTAAATAAATACAATATAATATAATATGTTACAATAAGTTAGTAGTTCTGGCTAGAGTAGACTCATTGAATCAGAGAATTATAGAGCTGGAAGAGGCCCTGTAGGCCATCAAGTGAAATCCCCTTCCACTCAGTGCATGAAATCTAGCTAGACAGAGCATCCCCAGCTGTCTATCCTCAGTGAGGATTTCTAATGTTCAATGTTCAATTGAAATCTATCCTCCTGTAACTTAAAACCATTAGATCCTATTGTACCCTCTGGGGTGGCTCCTCCTCCTCTCCGTGACAGCCCTTGAGATACTTAAAGAGTGCAATCATGTCACCTCACAGTTCTCTTGTCACCAAGCTGAACATGCCCATCTCTTTCAACATTTCCTTATATGTTTAATGACTCCAAACCTCTTATCATCCTTTTTGCCCGTCTCTGAACCTGCTCTGACTTGTCTGCGTCCTCCCTGAAAGGAGGTGCCCAGAACTGAAAAGCAGTACTCCAGATGAGTCCTGACTAGCATAGAATATAGTGGGACTATTACTTCCCTAGTCTTTCTACTACTTCTGTTTTCTCCCTTTTTACTAAGACAGGCTAAAACATTGTTTGCTTTCTTTGCTGCAATATCACACTGCTGTGTTATGTTCAACTTATGATCAACAATGATCCCAAGGTCCTTTTCACATATACTGCTGCTAAGCCAAGATTCCCTTATCCTCTAAGTTTGCTTGTGTGTGTGTGTTTGGGTTTTTGTTTTGTTTTGTTTTTGGCCTACATATGGGGTTTTGCATTTGTCTCTGTTTGATTTAATGTGATTTCAGCCCAATTTTCTAGTTTATCAAGGTCCTTTTGAATTCTGTTCCTATCAGCCAATGTGTTAGTTTGCCCTCCCAATTTTGTATCAGACTTGATGATGATTCCTTCTAACCCGTTATCTAATTCATTGATAAAAATATTGAAGTGTGTCAGTCCCAGGACAGAACCCTGTAGCGCTGTGATAGAGACTTCCCTCCAGTTTGAAGCACAGACATTGATGATGACTCTTTGAACAGGGTTTTCGAACCATTTATGGATCCATCTTTGAGTATTCCCATCTATTCCACATTGAATCAGTTTGCTAATCAAAATATCACGGGAGGGTTTATCAAATGCTTTGTTAAAATCCAGATAAATGTCAACTACTGTATTCCCACCTTCTGCTAAACTACAGTAGTATCCTGCTCAGAAAAAGAAATAAGATTAGTTTGGCCAGATTTGTTCTTGAAAAATCCATGTTGGCTCCTACTAATCAATGTGCTGTAATCTAGATATTTGCAAAAAGATTCCTTTATAATCTGCTCTAATATTTTTCCTGGTCAGAGGTCAGGCTTACAGTTCCTCAGATTTTATTTTATTTTTGACCTTTTTAATGAGAGGGACAATATTTGCTCTTGTCCAGGCCTCTGGCATCATCTGATCCATGGTGAATCAACACTTACTTATATCACATTGATTCAAAGGGCTTATTCTAATTAATATTAACGTGTTGTCCAAGTGTCCCAATATGGCAGGGACTGTTCTGATTAATCCTTTGTCATCCAACTTTCCCTCTTGTCTTCAGCTTCAGCTTAAAGTTGCTGCAAAGTGAGTTCAAACTGCAAAATTAGTTTACATTCATTTTACTCAAAAGTGAGTAGAGGACAGGAAAGGGCAAAATGTTACCCTTCCCAGTAGGATCTGGCAAGAACAAACGGTGGCAGTATCTTCTAGCTTGTGTGTTTCCCTCATTAATAACTTTTACATCTTGATCTTATTCATGTGTTACTTGGCTACACATGTCATTTTCATCTGTGAAATGTTGGAAAGTCTAGACTAACAAGAGGATTGAGGGCAATACAATAACAAAAAAATACATCTAGGCCAACACCTCAATAAATGAAAGCAATCCAACAAAAGCAAAGGATTGTCAAAAGAGAGTTAAACTACAGGTGTATTTAATTATTGCATGTTTCCACTTGTGCTATGTCTTATTCACTTCTTTCTAAGGTCTAGAATGAAAATGTATATGATTATTATTTAAATGTTTTGTATCTAAATTAGCCCTGGGCATATGCACCAGACGCTATGGAACCACAGCTGAAGGAAACGGACGCACAGATTGTCATCTCGTCTCTTCTACCAGTAGAAGGGCATGGTCCAGGAAGAGAGAGGAAAATAGCAGATATCAACAACTGGCTCCGCAGATGGTGTCGCTGAGAACAATTTGGATTCTTGGATCATGGGCTGCGGTTCCATGAGGAGGGACTTCTAGCAAGGGATGGGCTACATCTCACGCCAGTTGGAAGAAATGTTTTTGCCAACAGTCTGAAGAATCTGATCAGGAGGGCTTTAAACTAAGTGATCTGGGGAAGGGAGACAGCAGTCTGGAAGGCAAAACGGCTAGAAAAAATAGTCAAACTGACATAGAGGGAAGAAGACAAACAGTGCAAGGACTCAACAAAAGGAGCCAAAAAAACATGCACAGGCATCAAGTAAAGGGGACACATGGTCTTAGATGTCTCTACACTAATGCACAGAGCATGGGAAATAAGCAAGATGAACTTGCACTCCTAGCACAACAAGGGAAATATGATATAATAGGCATCACTGAAACCTAGTGGGATGAGTCTCACGATTGGAATATAGAAATAGAGGGGTATAACCTTTTTAAGAGAAACAGGACAAACAAGAAAGGAGGAGGAATAGCATTATATGTCAAGGATATTTACACCAGTGAAGAGATCCAGGACATCAATACTGGAAGCCAGGTGGAGAGCATCTGGATAAAAATTAAAGGAGAGGGAAACAACAGGGATGTTACTGTGGGAGTCTACTACAGACCCCCAAGTCAGACAGAGGAAATGGATGATGCCTTTCTAGAACAGATGACCACACAATCAGGAAGGAGAGATGTAGTAGTGATGGGGGACTTCAACTACCCGGATATTTGCTGGAAGTCAAACTCAGCGCCATCCTCAAGATCTAGCAAATTCCTCACTTGCCTGGAAGACAATTTCATTGTCCAAAAGGTGGAAGAGGCAACAAGGGGATCAGCTATTTTGGATCTGATCTTAACCAACAGGGAAGACCTAGTTGATGGGGTGCAAGTGGTGGGATCCTTAGGTGGGAGTGACCATGTTCTCCTGGAGTTTGTTATACAGTGGAAAGGTGAAGCTAAGCATAGTCAGACACGCATTCTAGACTTTAGGAAAGCTGATTTCAATAAACTTAGAGAAATACTGGGGGTGATCCCATGGTCAAGAATACTAAAAGAGAAGGGAGTTCAAGATGGATGGGAGTTCCTCAAAAGGGAGATACTAAAGGGACAATTTCAGACAGTTCCAATGAGGAAGAAAAATGGAAGATGTCTCAAGAAACCAGTATGGATGACTAAGGAACTTACAACTGAGCTAAGTTTTAAACGGAACATGTATAAAAAATGGAAAAATGGGGAAATCACCAAAGAGGAATTCAAACAAATAGCCAGAGCATGTAGGGATAAAGTCAGAAAAGCTAAAGCGCAAAATGAACTCAGGCTTGCTAGAGACGTTAAGAACAATAAAAAGGGCTTTTTTGGTATGTCCGCAGCAAAAGGAAGAAGAAGGAAACAGTTGGGCCACTGCGTGGAGAAGATGGCAAAATGCTCACAGGAGACAGAGAAAAGGCAGAATTGCTCAACACCTTCTTTGCTTCAGTCTTCTCAGGAAAGGCAAAGGGTGCCCAACCTAAGGATGATGGGGCAGAGGACAGAATAGGGGAATTTCAGCACAGAATAAGTAAGGAAACAGTACAGGAATACCTGGTTAATCTAAATGAATATAAGTCTCCAGGACCAGATGAACTACATCCTAGGGTATTAAAAGAACTGGCAAATGTAATATCGGAACCACTGGCAATAATCTTTGAGAAATCCTGGAGAACAGGAGAAGTCCCAGAAGACTGGAGGAGGGCAAATGTTGTCCCAATCTTCAAAAAGGGGAAAAAAGAGGATCCCAACAATTATCGTCCAGTTAGTCTGACATCAATACCAGGAAAGATTCTAGAGCAGATCATTAAGCAGAGAGTCTGTGAATATCTGGAAGATAATTCCATAATCACAAAAAGCCAACATGGGTTTCAGAGAAACAAGTCATGCCAGACAAATCTGATCTCTTTTTTTGATAAAATTACCAGCTTGGTAGATGAAGGGAATGCTGTGGATATAGTATATCTTGACTTCAGTAAGGCCTTTGACAAGGTTCCCCATGACATCCTTGCAAACAAGCTTATAAAATGTGGACTAGACAAGGTAACCGTTACATGGATTTGTAACTGGTTGACTGACCGAACCCAAAGGGTGCTCAACAATGGTTCCTTTTCATCCTGGAAAGAAGTGACAAGTGGGGTGCCACAGGGTTCTGTCCTGGGCCCAGCGCTATTCAACATCTTTATTAATGACTTGGATGACAGTATTGAGAGCCTAGTTATCAAATTTGCAGATGACACCAAATTGGGAGGAGTAGCTAATACCCCAAAGGACAGGATCAAAATTCAAAATGACCTGAATAGACTAGAAAGTTGGGCCAAAGCTAACAAAATGAAATTTAACACAGAGAAATGTAAGGTCCTACATGTAGGGCGGAAAAATGAAATGCACAAATATAGGATGGGGGACACCTGGCTGAATGAGACAACATGTGAAAGGCATCTAGGAGTCCAAGTAGACCACAAGTTGAACATGAGTCAACAGTGTGATGCAGCAGCTAAAAAGGCCAATGCAATTTTAGGTTGCATCAATAGAAGTATAGTGTCTAGATCAAGGGAAGTAATAGTGCCACTCTATTCTGCATTGGTCAGGCCCCACCTGGAATACTGTGTCCAGTTCTGGGCACCACAATTCAAAAAGGATGTGGAGAAACTGGAGCGAGTCCAAAGGAGGGCGACTAAAATGGTGAAGGGTCTTGAGACCTTGCCCTATGAAGAACGCCTTAGGGAGCTGGGAATGTTTAGCCTGGAGAAGAGAAGGTTAAGAGGTGATATGATCGCCCTGTTTAAATACTTGAAGGGATGTCACATTGAGGAGGGAGCAAGCTTGTTTTCTGCTGCTCCAGAGAACAGAACTCGGAACAATGGATGCAAACTGCAGGAAAAAAGATTCCACCTCAACATTAGGAGGAACTTCCTGACAGTAAGAGCTGTTCGACAGTGGAACACACTCCCTCGGAGGGTGGTGGAATCTCCTTCCTTGGAGGTTTTTAAGCAGAGGCTGGATGGCCATCTGTCGGGTATGCTTTGATTGGGAGTTCCTGCATGGCAGGGGGTTGGACTGGATGGCCCTTGTGGTCTCTTCCAACTCTAAATTTCTATGATTCTATGACTCTATGATTCACAGTGACTGTCTATTTTCACACCTCTGCTTCATTTCCACACACCTCAGTGCAAATACTGTACATCACCAGGGCGGGAATCGTGTTAGAGTCCAACTCCCAGCAGTCCAGCCCACCTTAGTCAATGGTAGGGATGCTGAGTGTTTCATTCCAACAGCATCTGGAAGGCTATATGATTCTCAGTCCAGTATACAAGGTGAAAAGTCAAGGATCCCACTGTCAGCCCAATATCCCAGTATTCCAGTTATTCCTAAGGGCCTATGGCCAATTTTGTGTCATGGAGGTGTTTTCCCCGGTCAGCCTTGGTGGTTTCCAGTGAACTAGTCCTGACCTGAGGGCCATGCCTTTAGCTTAAGGAGTGTGGTGGAGGCAGCAGCTGCAAACAAAGAGCGTCTGCGGGTTTTTCTTTCTTCTTTACTCTCTCCCAAGAGGGGGAAAGAGAGGAGGGCAGAACAGGAATGTTATGGCTGAGGTCTGGCTGCTTCGTTCTGCTCCTGGCAAACATAACATTGCATTGTTGAGGGACTGCTAAAATTCCATGACATGCCTGTAAAACCAAATGGCCCGGCAGAAAGAGAGGGGGGGAAAGAGAGAAACATGGACATTTTTCTTTCCTGAATACATATTGTTAGTGGCTGGCTCAGAAATGGGTCATAAATACCAAGCTGACCACAGGCCTCAAGGAGTTACTGGCTGGGATGGGAGCTTTGTATTTAAGGGAGTTGGCTGAGTCTAACATGAAACTCTTCCCCTTGGTTATTCTTTTCTTTTCTTTTTTAATATGAATAGCAATGCAGCCAAATTCTATTTTAATTACATAGTCAGGCCCTACATCTGAAGTAATTCTTTAAAGAATTTTTTTTAGGGAAAAACAAACAAAACAAAAAACCCACATCCCTCATGCCCTGTCTGGCAACGTAGGTCAAGCCATATGCTTGGAGATGTGTCCTGGAGTTGTATGGTGAGAATCCTGTTCTAACAACATATATTGAATTGTGTAGATGATAGGGCCTGTACTGTTCTTACACAATTGTCTTATCAATCAGAAGCCATGGAAGAGGTTGGAGGTAGGGACTAGAGTTGCCAAGTCAACAGCATCTCAGTTTCCTGAGACTCCATAACAAGGCCTGATGATATCCCATGTCTGCCAACTCTCAAGTCAAAAGGATAGTGAAAAAAGTTGCTATGGCAATTACTAAAACAGCTTCACCAAAGGCCATGATAGTTGCTCCCCCACCCCCCACCCCCACCTACATCCCAAGTCTGTTGAATTTGACTCCATTGTGACTTAGGAGCCAACGAAAGTGTGTGAGAGCTCCTTCTTCAAGCTGTCCTTGAAGCCAAATCTGAATTGATATGTTCTGTGTGACCAATCACTGCTCCCTCCACCACCATGCTTTTTGAGCTGCAAAGTGGGTAGGGATGGCCCAAAATATTTTCCTGCCTGAGTTGAAGGACAAAATGGCATCCTTCTCTGTTTCATGAATGTAGGGTTGCCAGATCTCGGGTCCTTGTCTTTTCTCTGCAGTTGTGAGGATGAAGAATCTCAGTGTGAGAGCACTGCCTTGAAAGGTATGCATAGATATATTTTTCTAATACTTTAGACTTGGTGTTTTGCATTTAAATAGCATACTCAGTGAAACCGTGGTTGATGTTTAATAAATCATGCTTAATGACACAGGACTACCCCTTGCAATGCCATTCTTGTAACATCTGTGACATCACACAAGGTTGTCCCTATGTTTCAAGCTCTGACCCAGAAATATCAAGGCCTTGCATAGTTCTGACATAGCAAGCCTAACTAAGTCTCACTTCAGCACTGGCAGTGGGACACTATTATCCACCACAGCAGAAGGCAGCAGGCTAAATTAAGGAGTGCAGAGAAAACTAGCTCTATCCTTAAAGAGTCTGGAGTGGCTGGGGGAATGTGGAGAAGGAGCCAGGGGGTTTACTCCTGCTGATTTAAATTCTACATCAGGGGTGAACCAGCCCTCATGCTCATTGGATCTAATTTCCTTTTCCCCCCCATTAGAATTCCAAACAGCCAGGGACGAGAGACATACATATTTTATCTGTTTATTTTAAGCATATCTCTGAGCATATTAAGTGTCAGCACCAAAACTGAACTGAGTTCACATTTCTTTCATATTAACATTTTGCATTTCATAAAATGTTAATGACATGCCTCCAGAGGTAAAAATAAGGCACCATCTCCATCCATCCACCACCCATGAACATATATTTTAGATTAACATAAATTTAAATTAATCAAATTGTACTGCTGAAGGGGTTGGACTTGATGGGCCTTGATTCTATGAATAAAAAGGTCATTATGAGGTGGTGAAAATACCACAAAGGTGACAACAAATTAATCTCTCTGGGAAGACTGGTCCATTTCCTTAGGTGCCATTATTTAAAATGCTCTGTCCCTGGATTACTCACCTCATTTCACTCAGTGAGGGCATTTAGGGCCTGAAGACTATCCAAACACTCAAGTAGACAGATATGGGAGAATGTTGTCTTTCAGGTAACACAAATCATAGTTGATTATGATATAAAGAAATATATATAAATATATTCACAGGATTTCTCCACCTTGTAATCCAAGGTAGAATATTGAACATTGTTGTTTGTTGTTAATATCATTATTTGCTGCAGATACATGGCTGAAGTCAAGAGAAAAAGTCGTTTGTCTAAAGCCACCTAATGACTGGCTATTATCCTACTATAGGACACCCAAATATTATTTTGCATGACATACTTATGTTCTGTCTGTAAGAGCTCCTGATCTCCACAGACAGCATATATACTATTTCCTTGTGCTTGTTGATTACCTCTTGTCCTTTTATATTCAAACATCTCTCTTCTAAGAATCTAGGAAGCTCTGCTTGATATAGCTTGCTCTCCCACTTCACCCGCTCAGAAAAACCAAAAAAGAATGTGGGGGGGGGGGAACTGTCTGTTCAGCAAAATCAGTTTTCTTTCTAATAGCACAATAGTATTAGCTTTCAAAGAAAGGTCTGCTACTTTTTAATCCTATTATGTTCATGCACCAGTGAAGGCTAAAGTGTGCCTGCTGCTATGAGAACCAGTTCAGATCACATCCACACACATACATATGCAAAACGATAAAACCTAACAAAGAAAAATACTATTTCTTTAACCAAGGATGGCCATAAATGATACTGTATGATTCACTCTGGAGCCAACAGCTGTTGACAATAGAATAGCCTCCCTCAACAAAGTATCTTCCACATGTATTAGATTACAATGCCCATATCAACAAGATAAAGACCTCGAACTATTTTTCACTGTGTAATAAATATACCACCATATATTAAGAGCTATATGTACTATATTTCTAAATATATAATGACTGCAAATATTGATACAACTCCATTTCAACAAAATGGTCATTTTCATGTCCTCTGTAACATGAACCTCTGGGCATTGTTTATTTGTTTTACAATATTCATCATCACCAGTTTGGAAGCTGGGGGTGATGGAAGCTGGAGGTGATGGGAACTGTAGGCCATCTGGAGGATGCTAGCTTGGGGAAGGATACAACAGAACATTATGTAAAATGTATTTGTTGCTGAAAGAACCCAAATCTCAGCTATATGCTAAGAATCCCCCCTTTCCTCCTCTTTTTGTTTGTTTGCTTGGCTGACACATCACATTGGCTTTCACAGAAATCTCTCATTGGAGTAAAAATATCCCTTTGAAGAAAAGATTGTAAAGAAGGGGAAGCAAAGCTCCTCCTGTGGAGTGCTTCCTAGGGTTTATGCACTATGCTAACATATATCATTGGGATGTCTATTTACTCTGTGGCTGAGATTCTACGAGGTGTGCAATATGTTTGTGTACCCAAGAAAGAACTGGGCTCATCTTTCTCAAATGAACTTTCCTGAAAATGCAACATTTCTAAATCACTTTTGAAACTGAGAGGGCTTCCAAAGCAGATGGGAAGTTATGATTTGATATTTTTTAAAAAGTAAAAATCCTATAGATATTCCTAAGTCACTGGATGTCCCTCAAGTAGCTTTTAGCTGCTTACTCATGATTTAGAGGTACGGTATTTGAGGGATATGTACTAAAATCATAGAATCATAGAATCATAGAGTTGGAAGACACCACAAGGGCCATCCAGTCCAACCCCCTGCCATGCAGGAGATAAATTTATCTAACAATCTCTAATGCTGCTCCATTATCATCTTTCCAAACTTCCCCTCATTTTTATCCATATCCCTGAAAGAAAAATTAGATTTGTGCAGTTTGCAACACACACACTCAGTCTGCACCCCCACCCCCCATATAACCCCTGATACCCACATTTTCCTCGGGTTTTGGGCAGGCTAAGGATTGGGGCTAGTCTGCATATTCTGAACAGCCCCAAAACCAGTACAGCAGTCACTGCTCCCAACCTTTTGAACAGTCTTAAAATGTATGTATGCAACAAGCACTGGGTGCACATCATTCCTGCCATCACTGCCATTCTCTAGTCAGATGTTGGTACATGTTGGATTGGGTAAACAGACAGGTATGTCTTTTCTATAAGCCCTGCTTCACTGATGGAGCTGTAGTAGGTAGGTGAGTGAATGCATGAGTACTGCTGCTGGTCTTGTGCTGGTGGGACCAAGACAGACATAGTCCATTAATGGATATTGCACATGTGAGGACAGTGATGCTACCATCACACACCTCTGGGTCCTCAACTTCATTTGCTACCACCAGATTGAGTTGCCTCTTCTCTTTCTTCCAAGCCAGCTGCAAAAAGAGGCAGAGGGGAAGGTGACACAGTGACACTCAGAGGGTGATTGGACTGGCAGTTGGGGCATACTGTATCTCTGTGTGTGTGTGTTGTGTGCCTTCAAGATGTTTCCAACCTATGGCAACCCTAAGGTGAACCTATCGAGGTTTTTTTCCTTGGCAAGATTTGTTCAGAAAAGGTTTGCCATTGCCTTCCCCTGAGACTGAGAACATGTGACTTGCCCGAGGTCATCTTGTGTATTTCATGATGAAGCTGGAAATAAAACCCTGGTCTCCGGAGTGGTAGTCCAGTGGGCCTAAGGTGAAGAAGTATATATGGGTTCCCTGAGAAATGGGGATGTAGTAAGGAAGTTGGATGGTGGGAGTGCTGCTTGTGCTCAGCAACACAGCTGGGAGGGGGGTCTCCTATGACTTCTTCTCATGATCTGCCACCTAAGTGGGAACCCTTCCTCTACTTAACAGTAGGTCTAGCACTAGTGGTTGTGAAAGGGAGACCAATATATTTCAGTTTCATCTTCCTCTTTCTTTCTGGCAGTGGCTGGGTGGCCTGGAGAGTGGGCAACCTGACTGAAAGCTTGAAAATTGAGGGAACAGTTTTTGAAAGTTCGTGGGGATCAATGCAGGGAGACGCCACTCACAGAAGTAAGTTGTGCTGAATTAATGCACTTGAGGCAGGCAGAGTATCTGTATGTGCAATAACTGTAAACCTAGAAGTGGATGGAAATCAGAGTAACAACACTGTAAGTAACCTGATTGGGGGAGCAATGGGCAGTTAGATAGATCCTGGTGCCTTCCCCCTTGTTTTTCTTAGAGCTAGGAAAGCTGCACTCAGATCTTCTTCTTCTTCTTCTTCTTCTTCTTCTTCTTCTTCTTCTTCTTCTTCTTCTTCTTCTTCCTCCTCCTCCTCCTCCTCCTCCTCCTCCTCCTCCTCCTCCTCCTCCTCCCCAGAGGAGGTAGGCAGCACATTAAGCTTCTATAATAATTGCTAAGTAGGCTAGCATGCACAGAAACCAGTTTTAGGGGCTTACGTAACCAAGTGTGACTTCTTTCATTTTCTTCAATCCTGTTTGATAGATTTCCTGAAACAAAAGAAATTTGGAGAAGGTTTCCTTTTTTACCTCATTACTAGCAGCCAACTGTTTACTCCTGTTTTGTAGCCATAAGCTTGCTGCACTATGTCAGCATAAATCCAGACTGATCTTACAGAACTGATTTTAGTGTAAGTGATTTGGAGCAGAAGTTGGCATCCTTGCATGCTGTTTACTGGCACATTGTTAGGCATTGAGGCTCAACTATGAAATGTACAGATGTGCACAAAAGGAAACCAGGAAGCATGGGCATAATTGTCTGCAGCTGAAGGCTGGAACAGCAGACAGTGTTCAAGGTCAGACATGTGCTTGATTGCACGTAAGCCTGGGTAACATCAAAAGTCTTCCTGAGTGAAGGGACAACATTGTTGGTGGCACAAGGAAAAAGAGTCACCAGAAGAGGATGGGTTTGTGACCGCATGGCATAAATCTATAAATAGCCTGCACACCGCAGTGTGGGTTGTTGGGTAGTCGGAGTGGATAGATGGTTGGAGAGTTTTGTTGGACGGGCGTGTATATATTTGTAAATATAGCAACTTTAAGAATAAACACCTCTGAGGAGAGAGATTTGGCTCCAGTCTGTTTCATCAGCAGTGGGCAGGAGGAATTCCTGATAAAGCCAAACAGCTCCAAGGTCGCCGGTAGTTCCGAAGGCATCGGAGATTGCTTTACCTGTGCATCTGCTTGTTTACATCAACAAGGGTTATGGGCCCAGATCCTTATCTGATAAGGCATCTCCGTTTGTGCTGAAGAGTTCAACTGGCTGTGTGAGAGAGGTACTTTGTTGCTGTGATGTGCTGTCAGTGCCGGAAGGCTGGATGGTAAGATTTTTGGACTGTTGTCTGTGTCTTATCACAATTGACAGTAGAAGCTGGGAAAACTGCCAGGACTCTATCTTTACACTGCTTAATGATGGAGGCAGCTAAATTTCCCAAACTAGACGAAACTAATTATGCAGCTTGGAGTTCCTATTGTGAGGCTTTGCTGGTCAGAGAAGGACTGTGGGATGTTGTTGAGAGAGGACCCACAGCAGATACTCTTGACCGAGATAAGAGAGCAAGAGCTACAATTTTGCTTACAATCACGCCGTCGCAGATCAACCATGTCCGGGAGAAAAGAACCTCAAAGGCAGTTTGGGATGCTTTGAGGGAGATTCACCAATCTAAAACAGCTCTGTCAAGAATGATTTGGTGTAGGAGACTGTATGCCTGCAAAATGGAGAAAGGACAATCGCCAGAGAAGCATCTGGAGATCATGGCTGATTTGTTCAGCCAGGTGCAGATGAGAGGTGTCGTCCTTGCATCTGAGCAGAAAGCATACATCCTGCTTGGGAGTCTTTCTGATGATTTTGAGAATATTCTGTGGAGTCTTCAGTGTTTTGATGAATCACAGATTACTGCAGAGCTGGTGGCTGCACGTGTCTTGGAAGAGAGCCAACGTCGGCAGTACGAGGCAGGGCTCCAGAGGCAGCATGCAGTACCAAGACAAACACACCCAACCGAGGCTTTCAAGGAGCTGCAACCAGAGAAGGCAGCTGTGTCCAGGGAGAGAAAGTGTTTCCACTGTGGGAAGCCAGGCCATCTCAAGAAGGACTGTAGAAAGCTGGCAGCAGCAAGGAAACAACAGCCTAAAGATCCTGTGAGCAGGAAAGGTGTTGTTGCTGTGGTAAAGAACAATGACTATAAAGCCCATCAAGCTGTAAACCCCATTTGGTTATTAGATTCCGGAGCATCGTCGCATATGATTAATTGTGATAGGCTCCTGAAAGATAAGGTGCCATCTAATGTATATTCAGTTGCTTTGGCTGATGGTGCATCAAGGGAGGCAAAAGTGATGGGAACTGTGTTCATCCCAAGTTTTGGAAAGGACTTTTCAAATGTTTTGTGTGTTCCTAAGTTGCAAAACTGTTTGGTTAGTGTGTCTGAATTAACCACCAGTGGGTATGCATTGAGTTTCAAAGGGGATGATTGTACTATTAGCATAAATGACCAAGTTTGTGCTAAAGCAATCAAAAGAGACAAAATGTACTATATGGTTGACAAGGCAGAATGTTCAGTAGTCAACAATGTGCCTTTGCATTTAGACTGTGCTCATTACTACCATAGAGTCATGGGACATACAAGCTTCACAAGTTTGGGGAAGCTGGGGGAAGTGTGTCCAGAATTTAAAATGTCCACTTGTTCAAACCACCTGGATTGTTCAGTTTGCAGCAGGATAAAGCTGAAGGCTTTTCCTGTGGCCAAACGCAGCAAATGCACCACACAAAGACCTTTTCAGGTTGTGCATGCTGATTTGGCTGGTCCTTTGGCCAAAACCATGGGCAAAAATCAGTACTTCATGGTCATTGTGGATCGTCACACACGGTTTTCATATGTGATGCTCATGAAGGAAAAAAGTGAAGCTGCTGAACACATCAAAAATTGGGTCAATATGATTGAAAGGGAGTTTGAATACAAGGTGGGATCTTTGGTTACAGATAGAGGTGGAGAATTCCTATCTAATAACCTGAAAAATTGGTTGAGGAGGAAAGGGATCCGCCACAACACGACGAACGCGGCCGTTCCCCAGGAGAATGGCTTAGCGGAGAGACACATTGGAGTCTTAAAGCAAATAAAAGATTGCATGATGCTCGATGCAGAAGCACCAGAGCAGCTTTGGGGGGAAGCAATTTTGACAGCAAACCATGTTGCCAATCGCACTTGGAATTCTTTTGTAAAGAAAACTCCATATCACATGCTGTATGGGAGACCACCAAATCTCAAATACCTGAGAGTTTTTGGGCAGTATGCAAATGTGTATGTGCCTGCAAACTTCAGGAAAAAGGGGGATCCTAAATGGAGAAGGTTGATGTTTGTGGGGTATTCTGGGAACAGCTATAGATTTTATGTAGGTCATGGGGAAATCTTGCTGTCCAGAAGTGCCAACTTTGAAAAACATTCAGGTTGGGAAAAGCTCCATGCCAACAAAGAGGTTTTTCTCAAGCTGGGGCAGAGTGACATAGGTACTGGAAATGGAGGGGTGCTAAAACAAGAAGCATCTACTGAAAGTGAACCCAGTACTTCTGCACACCATCACACACAAACACATCCAACTTTGCACTCACCAGTCACTACACAAAAGTTTGAAAAGGTGTCCATGAAAGACACAGAGGTGCAAACTAGTTCTGACAGTGAGGATGAAAAAGGCAGAACAAAAGTGATTGTGCCAAGGAGAACTCAGAGGGTGAGGAGACCTCCAGATAGATTCGTAGTGCAGGGTGCAAGAGCTTGTTCAGTGATGGCAGATGAGCCAGAGAGTTTTGAGGAATTGCAGTCATATCCTAAGGAGGAGCAGGAGAAATGGTTTTCTGCCATGGATCAGGAGTACTTGTCTTTACTAGAAAAGGAAGTGTTTGAGATTGTGGAGAGGCCTAAGAACCACAAGGTTGTAGGTTGCAAATGGGTTTTCAAGAGGAAGGAAATGCCGGATGGAACCCATAGATACAAGGCAAGACTGGTTGCAAAAGGTTTTTCGCAGCAGAGGTTTGAAAATTTTGACAAAACTTTTTCACCTACTGCAAAGCCAGAAAGTTTAAGGCTGGTATTAGCTTTAGCAGCTAGGAAGAATCAAGTAGTGAGACACTTTGATTTTGAAACTGCATATTTGAATGCTCATCTTAATGAGGAGGTTTTTATGGAACAACCTTTAGGTTTTGACAAGGACAGAGATGGAAAGGTTTACAAGTTGAAAAAGGCATTGTACGGTTTGAAACAGAGTGCACGTTGCTGGAACCTTTGCATTCATGAAGAGTTGGTAAAATTGGGATACAAACGCAGCATTGCGGATGCGTGCGTGTATACAAAAGGTGATGTGACCGTTGTGATTTACGTTGATGACTTGTGTGTCGCAGCGAAGTCAGAGAGGGAAATTACATCAGTTCAGAAAGAGTTGTCTAAGAGGTTTAAGCTCAAGGATTTGGGAAATCTCAAGACTTACTTAGGGATTGAAGTTCAGTGGACTGAGGATGGCAAGTGTTTGTTGAGCCAACAGAAAAAGATTGAAAGACTGATTGAAAAATGTGGCTTGCAGAATGCAAAAGTTGTAAAGAGTCCAATGACTTCTGGAACTTCTAGTGCAGAATCATCAAAGGAATTTGAGAATCCAGAATTGTTCAGAAGTGTAGTAGGTAGCTTGATGTTCATTGCAAACAACACTAGGCCAGACATTTCGTTTGCTGTTGGAGTACTTAGCAGAAAAGTAAGTGTTCCAAAAGTAGAAGACTGGACTAGAGTGAAACATGTGCTGAGATACTTGAAAGGAACCAAAGAAAGAAAGTTGGTGATACAGGGCAGTGAACAACAGCTGGATTGTTATGTGGACAGTTCATTCGCATCAGAATTGCATGACAGAAAGTCAGTGTCAGGTTTGCTTGTAAGATTTGCTGGTAGTCCAATAATTTGGCGCAGCAGGAAGCAAAACTGTGTGGCTTTAAGTACTACAGAAGCAGAATTTGCAGCATTGTCTGAAATTGCAGGAGAGATCCAGTGGATAAGGCAATTGCTTGTGGATTTGGGAGAAAAGTGTGAAGAGCCTACTGTAGTCCATGAGGATTCACAATCATGTATTGCAATGTCTGAAGCTGAGAACTTGAAGTGTAGGACAAAGTACATTGGTGTGAGGTATCAGAATGTGAGAGAGATGGTTCAAAACAGAATCATAAATCTGGAGTACATTGACACCAGGGACAACATTGCTGATGTTCTCACAAAAGCTTTGCCAATTGAAAGGCATGAACATCTATCATGTTTGATAGGCATGGCACAATAAACACAGAGTTTGGCTGTTCAACGAATGTAAACATCGGAAGATGGCAAACACATATGTGGCAAAATGATACACATCTGTACATTTTGGAGGGGCATGTTAGGCATTGAGGCTCAACTATGAAATGTACAGATGTGCACAAAAGGAAACCAGGAAGCATGGGCATAATTGTCTGCAGCTGAAGGCTGGAACAGCAGACAGTGTTCAAGGTCAGACATGTGCTTGATTGCACGTAAGCCTGGGTAACATCAAAAGTCTTCCTGAGTGAAGGGACAACATTGTTGGTGGCACAAGGAAAAAGAGTCACCAGAAGAGGATGGGTTTGTGACCGCATGGCATAAATCTATAAATAGCCTGCACACCGCAGTGTGGGTTGTTGGGTAGTCGGAGTGGATAGATGGTTGGAGAGTTTTGTTGGACGGGCGTGTATATATTTGTAAATATAGCAACTTTAAGAATAAACACCTCTGAGGAGAGAGATTTGGCTCCAGTCTGTTTCATCAGCAGCGGGCAGGAGGAATTCCTGATAAAGCCAAACAGCTCCAAGGTCGCCGGTAGTTCCGAAGGCATCGGAGATTGCTTTACCTGTGCATCTGCTTGTTTACATCAACACACATGGCATCTCAGCAGACTTGCACAAAGAGACAGAAAGAGGCAGATAACAGTGTATCTTGCTGAAGGCAAAACCCAGCCTTACTCTTGGAACCTTAAAGAGAGTTTAAGAAGTAAACAAGAATCAACAGGGCTAATTGCACTCGACTAAACTGAGTCTTGGCATCATTTCATGAAGAACTTGCCAGTGTAAAGAAAAACAGTTTTGTAGTTTGTTAGCAAGTTCTGAAATATTAAGCAAATAGGCACACTGTGACTTGTACATGACTGCTTAGGCTCTTGAAGAGTAGCAGGGACTCAGTATAATTAGAGCCATTCAGTCCAGTTGTTTATGAACCCAGATCCAAACAATTCATGACATGGCTTTGCTCAGTTTAGGAGATCATGTTGTCTTTATATTTGAGACGTGGTGCTGGAGAGGAGTGCTGAGGAAAATGTGGACATCCAAAAAGAGAAATAGGTCCTTGAAGGGATCAGGTCTGAAGTCTCCCTAAAAGCCAAGATGATCAACCTGTGGCTGTTGTATTTTGGCTATGCCATGAGAAGGCTTGACTTGTTAGAAAAGACAGTAATGCCAGGAAAGGTAGAAGATAGTAGAAAGAATGGATGCTGGATGGATAGACTCACTCAGGGAAATCACAGACCTGAATTTATAGGACCTAAGCACGCAGCAGAGGATAGGGTGGCTTGGATGCCTCATCCACAGGATCACCATGAGTTGAGGTTGACTTGAGGGCAGTTAACAACAACAAACAACAATAAAGAAATAAATAAAATATTTATTGATTAAATTAAAAAAAGAAGGCTAGAATCTGTATCAGCTATTTAGTTACCGGTAAGTACAGTGGGCCCTTGGCGTCTGCTGGGATTTGGTTCCAGGAACTTCCACAGACACCAAAATCTGTGAATGCTCAAGTCCCATTAAATACAATAGTAAAATGGGATCCCTTATATAAAATGGTAATATTTGCTGACTGGAATTTATATATATTTAAAATATTTTCATACCATGGATAGTTGAATCCATAGATACTGAAGGATACTGAAGCATACTTAATTAAGTAACTTATCCTGGCCCAAATTCCCTAAATCTGATGGAAATGTCATTTCCCTGTGCTCCAGAATGGACCTCTTTTTCTCGATGCAGCTGGTATCCAGTAAGGTGGGTGGGGTGGGGTAGGGTGGGGTGGGAGAGTTATAATCATAGCAATAGTGTCACAATTGTGACTGCGTAGCAGTTGTAAATATGGAACAGTCATGGATGAGTAAATCTAGGTAACTGTTCCATATTCATGATCATTGCTTATTTATGACTCTGACACTATTGCCACAGTTATAACACTACCACCCCAACTTGTTTTACCAGGCAACAACTGCCTGGGAAGAAGGTGGTCAAATCTGCTAGCAGTTGGAGCAGAGGGGAATATTGTTTCTACCAGCTTTGGGGCTGGTGTCAGGCCAGGAGAGATCAATACAGAACATTGGCTAGTATAAATAATTATTCCATTTTTGGAAGAAATAAGTCTTATATAGGATATAAAATAAAATAGTCTGCCACCCAATACACCTTTATTTGGAATAAGAGCCATAATAATCTGTGGAGCAAATTTCCAAATAAAATAATAATAATAATCTTTATTTCTAGCCCGCTCCTCTGTGAAGCACAATCGGAGCGGGGTACAGCAAGATTAAAACATACAGATTAAAACACTTCATAAAGCCATTCCCAGCCACCCACCCCTTAAAAATAGGTTAAATTAACAATAATTTAAAACAATAACAATAACAACATTAAAAACATAATTTATCCTTGATGGTTCTTAGTTGAGGAAAGAGATAGCACCAAGCAAGGGGGTCAGATTAAATTAATAGGTCCCATTTCGGAGCCATGATCTAGGAGGTTTCAGGGAAGGCCTGCCAGAAGAGATGCATCTTCAGAGCTTTTTTAAAGCAATCAGGAGATGTTATAAGACACAATTCATTTGGCAGACCATTCCAAAGCTTGGGAGCGGTAGCGGAGAAAGTCCTCTGGGAGGTCTGTGACAGCCTAGTTTTCACAGGCTGTAGCAGGTTCCTCCCAGAGGATCGAAGTGTCCGGGGAGGGGGGGTTTAATACGTGGAGAGGCGGTCCCTGAGATAAGATGGACCCAAGCCATGTAGGGCTTTAAAGGTTAAAACCAACACCTTGTACTGCACCCGGAAACTAATCGGCAGCCAGTGGAGAGCCTTGAGCTCTCTCCTTGATGTTCCAGTTACAAGCTTGGCTGCCATATTTTGAACCAGTTGAAGTTTCCGGGTTAAGCACATGGGTAGCCCCATGTAGAGCGCATTACAGAAATCCAGGTATGAGATTACCAGAGCATGTACCACAGTTTCCAGGTCCCTCATGTCCAGGAAAGGGCGCAGCTGGCATATCAGCCAAAGCTGATAACAGGCACTCCTGACCGTCACATTCATCTGACAAGTCATGTGAACCGACGAATCTAGGAGTACCCCCAGACTGCGAACACAGTATGCAAGACTGAGCTGTGTTCAGTTATAGAGCATAACTAGTATTTGAAATAAGATCAATAGCTGAACGTTGTCTAATGAAGGGATGCCTCATATTCCATATTTGACAATTGGAAGAGCTGGGGTAGCATTACATCTGCAGTAATTTTCAAGACTAATGCCTTAGGATACTGACTTCAATTATAGATAAGCTATTTATCAATTGATTGAGTGAGTGAATTTATATCCCACCTTTTTTTCCCAAGATGGGGTTCAAGACAGCTACTGCTGCATTCTCCAGGTTTTTTTAAAACCAGTTTTTACTAATGGCTTTCTAAACCCACCAGAAATTGACATTATGGTTAAAACCTTGTATTGGTCTCACAGCAGATACCTATACCAATGTTCCACAAAAGGGCTTCTGTTTCCACTAGCTGCATAATACTAGTCAAATGGCTATTTAAATACTGTTCTGTAACTGGGAAAAAGGAACAGACACCCCCCTCTTCCATTTCCAGATTACTCATTGGCGATCCAAGGGTGGGGGCAATGGCTCTTCTGTTCTCCTAATTGCAAAACTGCAAATAGATGTCTGGAAGCCACCTTGCCCCCCCCCCCCCCGCCACTACCAGCCACTAACTGGCTATAGGAGTGCAGCCTGTGCCTTCAAATTGGTGGTGCCCATAAGAGAAGTCATTATTTAAGCAGATGAGGACTTTGTTCTTCCACATAAACCCAAAGAACATATGCTGGCATAACAGGAGGTGATACCAACATATGTCACCAAGAGGATTCCAGCCACTCAGTCCTGCCTAAATTTATTGCCATTCATCCTAAAACCACCCAGATCCTTCCAAAAACCTTTCATGCTGTATATTTCCTAGCTTAAAGCACATCTGCTGAAGATAAAAGGGGTGGGGTGGGAGAGCTGAGCAAATACAATTAAATATGAGGTCCCAGCATTCTCCATCTGATCCTTGGATACAGCCTTTTCATTTGATGGCAACAGTTTCCGGTGCTACCCCTCCTACCACTCCACCCCCCATCACTCTCTGATCCCTGGCTGGAGCACACTTCACAAGAAAGGGTTCTATTCACTGACTGACTGTTATTAATGAGCTCCTTTTATCTTTTCCCAAAGATACCCAGATCCAGTTCGGTGCTTTAATAGAAGTCAAGGGGCCAGATCCCCAATCCCTGTGAAAAGCTCTTGCTTTCATTTCAATAGACATGAAAGTCTTGCTTCGCTCTTGGTACCACTCTTCAGTATCTTTGCAGATGGTGCTCATCATGCTTGGGAACTGAATTGTATAACTTTGCAAAGAAGAAAAAGAAAAAAGAAGAAGAAGAACTAAGCATTCTTTTTAATTGCACCATGACATTCATATGTATAAAAACAAGAAGTTTGCAGAAGAATGAACTGATATATATATATATATATATATATATGTATATATGAAAATCAGAGTGTTAATTAAACACTGGAAAACAACAACTACATTTTCCTCTGCTTGGACTTCATTTCATCTCCTCCCCCCTTTTCTATATTTCTATGTTTTGCAAACTGTTTGAATGACGAATTTGTGATTTAACGCAGACCAGTATGTTTTATCACCCAGGAAAGGATAAAAAGAGGAGGAAAAAACAGCATTCTTGCTGCAAACCAGATGATGCAACCAAGGGAACTAAGGGAGTGAGAAATACATAACAAAGCAACTGAAATACCATGCAAACTCAATAGAAAGTGCTCATTCCAGAATAGTACCCCTACTCAGCTTTAACTCTTGAATGAGTCTGGAAGTGTAGTGGGTGAGAATCATACCATTAAAAAACAAGAGGGGGTCTTGTGACCCCTTAAAGACTAACTGATTTGCTTTGATATTCACTGACAACAGTGATGCTAAAAATTTTACAATAAAGACTTTTTCTGTGTATGGAGTGAGCAATGACAGGTTTCAAGCTGGATTCAGAATAAGAAGAGGCACAAGGGATCATATCACAAAGTAACTTTGGATAACAGAGTGCGCCAAAGAATTTCAGAAGAAAATCAGACCATGCTTTATAGATGATAGCAAAGCCTTTGATTGTGTAGAGCTTGAAAAAATGTAGGTCACTCTTAAAAAAATGCATGTACCACAACATTTTATTGTTACCCTAATGTGTAGCCTGTGCACAGGAAAAGAGGTTATTATCAGAACAGAATAGGGCAAAACAAAGTGGTTTCCAATTGGCAAGGTGGTCAGGCAAGGCTACATTTTCTCACCCTATCTGTTTAACTTGTATGCTGAATGTATCATATGCAAAACTAGGTTAGACTCAAAGGAAGGAGGTGTGAAAAACAGAGAAAGGAACATCAACAATTTAAGATTTGCAAATAACACCATACTACTAGCATAACATAGGAAAGACTGAAGAAAGTCAAGAAAGAAAGTTTAAACATGAACATTAAGAAAAAAAAGTAATGACCACAGACGAGTTATTTAACTTTAAAGTACACAGTGCAGACATTGAGATAATCCATGATTTCTTATACCTTGGCTCAGTTATTAAATAAGATGCGGACTACACTTAAAAAATCAGAATAGGACTTGGAAGGGCAGTTATGAAGAAACTAGAAAAGATTAGCCAGTGTGAAGATAGATCATCCAATACCAAAATCAGAATTGGCCATGCCACTGTATTTCCAATTTCCATATATTGTGAAAGTTGGACAGTAAAGAATGATGATGGAGGAGGGGGGGGAGGGATCAACTGATGTGACAGGTAGTGCTGGTGAAGGGTTCTTAGAATACCCGAGTTGCCAAAAAGACAAATTTTTGGCGGCTTTTGATACTGTAGATCACTCCATCCTCTTGAGTCGACTGAGGGAGTTGGGGATCAGGGGCACCGCACTCCGGTGGCTCCGGTCCTTTCTCTCTGGGAGATCTCAAAGGGTGAGGCTCGGGGACAGTTGCTCCTCCAAGACTGAGCTTAACTGCGGCGTCCATCAGGGCGCCATTCTGTCCCCGATGCTATTTAATGTCTACATGAAGCCGCTGGGTGAGATCATTCGGAGGCATGGAGCTCAGTGTCTTCAGTACGCTGATGACACTCAGATATACCTCTCCATGACCAGATCGTTGGTTCGGACTTCAGATGCGTCTCTCCTCTTAATGACTGCCTTGCAGCGGTAATGGATTGGATGAGGAAAAACAGGCTGAAACTCAATCCAGACAAAACGGAGGTACTAGCTGTTACAGGCCCGAAACCAGGTTTGGGAATACATCTTCCGGTCCTAGATGGAGTCACACTCTCCTCGAAGGACCCTGTTCGCAGTCTGGGGGTGCTCCTTGACTCGTCGCTTCACATGACTAGTCAGGTGAATGCGGTAGTCAGGAGTGCCTGTTATCAGCTTCGGCTGATACGCCAGCTGCGCCCCTACCTGGATCAGAGGGACCTGGAAACAGTGTTGCACGCTTTGGTAACCTCACGCTTGGATTTCTGTAACGCGCTCTACATGGGGCTACCCTTGTGTCTAACCCGGAAACTCCAACTAGTTCAAAATATGGCAGCCAGGCTTGTTAGCGGTACACCTAGGAGAGAGCACATTACACCTGTGCTTAAAGCTCTCCACTGGCTGCCGATTAGTTTCCGGGCGCAGTACAAGGTGTTGGTTTTAACCTTTAAAGCCCTACATGGCTTGGGTCCATCTTATCTCAGGGACCGCCTCTCCCCATATGAACCCCCCCGCACGCTTCGGTCCTCTGGGAGAAATCTGTTGCAGCCCATGAAGACTAGGTTAGCGCAGACCTCCCAGAGGGCCTTTTCTGCTTCTGCTCCCAGGCTATGAAATGGCCTGCCGGACGAGATGCATCTCATCACATCACTAGACTGTTTTAAAACAGCCTTAAAGACGCATCTCTTCTGGCAGGCCTTCCCTGAAACTGTATAATCTACCTGGCTCCTAAAATCTTTCAGCCAATTCCCAACTCCTTATTCCCCCCCCCCCTCTGTATTTTATTGCTACCCATGCTGTGGCCAGCATTGTGGTTTTGTGTACTATGTTGTATGGTACTTTTATTGTTAGTAATTTAATTTTAAACTTAGCTAATTTAATCCTATCTTAAGGGGGGGAGTTTGGGATGGAATTCTTGAATTATTTTAATCTGTAATCTGTTTTTAACCTTGTTGTACCCCGCCTCGATTGTTTTACAGAGGGGCGGGTAAGAAATAATAATAATAATTATTATTATTATTATTATTATCATTATTAAATAAATGCATCTTAGAGCAAATCACACCTGAACTTTCCCTAGAAGCCATGATGAGTAAAATGAGACTGTTGAACTTTGGAAATATCATGAGAAAACTTGACTGACTAGAAAAGACAACAATGCTTGGCAAGGCCAAAGGCAGTACAAAAAGAAGAAGACCCAATTTCAGATGGATAGACTCGATAAAAGAAGCCACGGTCCTGGGCGTGCAAGACCTATGAGAGGGTGACTTGGAGGTCTCTCATTCATAGGGTTGCCATAAGTTGAAGTCAACTTGAGGGCACTTAACAACAATGATAAATGCCTGATTACTCATGTATTTATCATTATTGGCACGTGACTCCAATGTCAGAGAGGGGGTGAACCTGCTTTGGATTTTAGTCTGAGTTTAATGGAGCTATTTAAGCTGCTGAACCCTTTACCATAAGTCTGGTACCTTAGATTGCTCATTTGAAGTTCAGGTAAAATTTTAGAGTGGATTCACCACCCTCATTTACATCAAAGTGCCATTGGAACTGATAAGGAGATGCACTCCAACTAGTTTCATCTAACAGATTGAATATAGAAAATATCTGCCTTAGGATTTCCTTGAAGACTTCAGCCCTTTCTATCAAGCTAAGCCTGGAACACAATTTGCAGTCTAGTCAGTTTCTTCACCTAAGGGTGAGTAGGTGGGTAGGTATGTAAAGCAGTTTACTTTCAAAAGTGGAGAAGTGGGAACAAGAACAAAAGGTTGAAATTCCTCTTCCATCTGGCCATTTCTTCTGCCAGGCAGTTTCACTTCTCATTCTTCCAGCTTTCTACTTCCGCACTTTCAAAAATCAGTCACCATCCCATGGCCATTGAGCTCAGTCCACATTGGGCTATTCGGAATTCTTCTTACTTATGATTGTTCTTGCTCTTTCCTACATTTGGAGTATTTCTGCAAACCTTGGAGTTTCACTAAGCATTCTGGTGATCTCCTTTTGTGTGTGAATGTTGCCATTTTGGCTGTATAAGAACTGGTACTCAAAGAATGAGTTTGCAGTTATCACATCCAACTGTATATTGCTTTTCTGACAATGAACATAGTTACAGTATTCACTTACAGAACCTTGACTGTCATGGCCCCATCCTGTAGAATCTGGGGATTTGTAATTCAGTGAGGTACTTAGAATTCTCTACTAGATATCTCTATTAACTGCCTTGATCTAATACATGGAGAGGCAGGATACAAATAATACTTATTATTATCATTATCATTATCATTCCATTTCTCTGAACCAGAGTATTAGAGCTGTGCAGTACAGAAGTAAGTCCTTCACCAAACTACACATCTCAGTATTCTGTAGGATGGATCCATGACTGTTAAAGTGGTGTAACATAGCTATAACTGCAAGCTATAAATGCATGGTGTAGATACTGTACATTCTATGGGGACTGTCTGAAAATGAATGGTTCTAGTCTAAGGGATCATGTTAGTGGGACAGTTAGAAAATTTTAAATTTTGGAGACATTCCTTTTTGCATGTCAGTGAAGAATAGTTAGCTTAATTCAAAATATGGTAAACCTGCCCTGTTGCATCTGAGGACTCTTCTACTCTTTCTGCTGAGAGAGGTCATGAGCTTCTGCCTCAAAGTCCTGTCCTGATAACACCAATGTAGCAAGTGGCAAACTCCAGTCCTCCCCACCAAAGTACCAACCTGAATAGTGTATTCAGAAGCTATTAATATGCCTTGTGTACAGCAGAGATGTCAAGATCATCATCAGAACAAAAGAAAAGAAAAGCACTCAGACATAATGTCATAGAGGATCCATTTCAATTGTGGTCTACAACCAACATGGTATAGTGGCCTGAGCACTTTATTCGGAAGATCTAGGTTCACATCCCTACTGAGCCATGAAACCTATCTGATAACTTTGGCCAGCTACTTTCTTTCATCCTGACCTGATTCAGTGTTGGTGTGAGGATAAAGTGGAGAGGAGAGCCATATGAACTTCCTTGAACTTTTCTAAAGAAAAGTGAGATATAAATGCAGCATGCAAGTTATTTAGTGCTTGCTGTTGGGCTACCTATCATCCCAGACTCATGGCCATGCTGTCTGGCACTGTTGGAGATTGGAGTCCAACACCACCTACAGTACTGCAAGTCCCTTTATCCTTTGACTCATGGCCTTGTAAAATGCTCAAACCAATATTGTGGAGGAGGAGAAGAGACAATGGTAAAGCAGCCATCTATTTCCTCCTGTTTTTTTTTTTTTAAATCCTATTATAGTGTGTAAAAAGAGATGGCATCTCTAACAATCAGACAGACAAACCAGTCTTAACCACAAACTTTTGATGACATTCAACTTCACGTGCAGCAGCTATAAAAAAGAACTACATGTCAGCAAGATATAGCTGGCCCGCTGTAACTTGCCTGGCATCTCCATTGGGTACAGCAACAAAGATTTTCCTTTTGGTTTTGGTTTGAATAAGGACCCCACCCAGGGTTGAGGGCCACTATAAAAAACCACACACCACAGAATGGAACCACTGGAAAGTGTGCTTGATTCCTGTGGCTGGGTAGATTCCACTGAGGCAATTCCATTTTGTTGAAGTAATCATCTCGGTAAATGAGAAAGATAAGGTGACTGAGTTTTCCTCTCCCAGGTCATTGAGAATACACTAACATACTGCACACAGCCTGATTTGTGGGGGATAGGCTAGTGAGAGCAAATAAGTATATCTTTCAATTCATTTTTTTAAAATCTTAGGCCTTGGACACTTATTTTTAAAACTAATTTCTTCATATTATAATTCCAAGTTTCAAAATAATCACCAATATAGTTACAGATGCTTTAAAACAACTCTTTGTTTTCTCATTAATCAAAATTAGCTAAGTAACTTTCTGATTCCTTTTAAAACACCAAATCAGATTCCTACAAACTGCTGTGCCTTGTAACTATAGTCTGGTACAGACCGCTGCTTTGCAGGGGCCTGGGACCAAAATTAGGACTCAAGAGTGTGCATACTCCTGAGCCCTACCAGTGCCATCATGGCTCAACCCTGTCCACATGGGGGCCAACATGATGATGCAAGCGTGGCGCAGCATCTATACATCACTATGCTGCGCATGCACCATCGCTGTGTGCAAGGGCAGCAAGGGCACCCCGTGCAATGTAAAAAAAACAACAAAACTTTTTGGGGCTTCTTTTCTGAGCAAGTTGTGGGTGTGGTGTCCAGTTGCTGCATCCCCAACCCTGCTCATCCAGGGGCAGCACAGAGCTGCCCTGGAGGGCCGTCTGTACAGCCCCTATAACTTAAAGCAGCTGCATGTACACCACAAAGGATCTAGAGCTATCGCTTGTCACATTACAATGACTAAACTATATAACTTAGCTTTAGAGTTTTAGAACACAATTCTCAAGCAATCTAATGCTGAGAAGACATGAACAGAGAATAAAGAAAGGCCCAGGGACAGAAATAATATTTTAAAAAATGCTCCACTTATGAAAATGTGATTCATGAAGATGTATTTTCCTAGACATATTTTACAAGACATGGGCTTATAACAATCTTTTTGTAATCTTATTAGACTTGCTATGAGTTTCCTCCCATTTAACAGACTAATGGAGTACTCCTGCCTAAGTGGCATAAGGCCCTCAATGGACCAAGATACAGATACAGAACCTACAGCCTTTCAGATGTGGTTGTCCTCTGGTTCCTAATAGCCTCAGTCAGCAGAATCAGTGGTCAGAGATGATGGTAGATGTAGTCCAGTTAATAATAATAATAATAATAATAATAAATTTTATTTATAGCCCACTCCTGTGTCTAAGCAATTTGAGCGTGTTACAGCAAGTTAAAAAGTCACAAGCTAAAACAATACCAATAGCCCACTACCTAACCTCCCACCCCTTAAAATTAAATTAAACTAACAACAAATTAAAATCAAGCAGACAATTGGGAGGGGCCCATTTCAACCTTTCCTGACACCCTCCAGCAGCACAGTCAGTCATTCCATCTGGGAATAGTTGGCATTGTCAACCAATATATCTGGAGTGTATCAATTGGGGAATGGCTACAATAATCACTCAACAGACCTGAGGACCTTTCATACTACACAGTTATAGCACTATTGCACTATGATTCCTATTTAAGTACCATGACAACAGCCTATGGAATCGTAAGGTTTGCAGTTCCTAAACTACAAACTTCAGGATTCCATAAGATACAGCCATAATAGTTAAAATAGAATCCTATGCTATAACCAAGTTATGTGAAATAGCCCATGGAAACAGGACAAAGCAGCACTGCCTCTCCTGTTTAGATTTTACCTGCAGAAAGAGCAAGGGCATCCATCTTTCAACAGACTGCACTTATTCTCCTAAACACCCCTAAACTCCTGAATATTGTTACCAGCCATTCTGATAGAGAAGTCTGAGCCACACATATTTCAGCCTTCCATTTGATAGTTCGTGTAGGACCTTCCATGTCAACACAAATGAGGCAATTTGTCTGCAAAAGAACCTGGGGGAGGGAGTCCAACATGGTGGGCTGATGGTGGCTCAGTGTCTGTCAGCTTGCATTTATCATCCTTCTGCCCACACAGAAAGAACAGGAAACAAATGATTTCCACACCAACACCCTTGCTACCACACCATAGTCTTTTTGAAATATGGTTGTAAGATACAAAATGAGTCATATGATTTCATCATATGCTCTTCCACTTCATTCAGTTCAGGCCTTCTCTACTTTGTACCACTAATATTATGAGAAAGGTTGTTGTTGTGTTCATCCATGTCATTTCTGACTTATGGTGACCATAAGGAAAACCATTTTCTTGGAGAGATTTGTTCAGAGGAGGTAGGCCATTGCTTTCCTTGAGGCTGAGAGCATGTGACTTGCTCAAGGTCACCCAATGGGTTTCATGGGTGAGTGGGGAATCAAACCTTGGTCTCCAGAGTCATAGTCCAACACTTAAAATCACTATGCCATGCTGGCTATCCATGGGAAAGGATAACTTTGGCCATCTTAACCATATTCTGATGTTGTGTTCTGGTTTTCATCTGTGAAATGTTGCTGGGGGGAGGGGGGCAATACTATTCTTGGAAATATTCCTACTGGCTTTCCAGTCAAGCAGGCCTTACTTTAAAGTCTTCATGAGAAAGAATGGCTTGAAGCAAAAGGTTTTAAAGTAAGGCCTGCTTGACTGGGAAGCCAGTAGGAATATTTCCAAGAATCGTATTGCCCTCCCCCATGCAACATTTCACAGATGAAAACTAGGACACAACATCAGAGTGTGGTTAAGATGGCCAAAGTTATTAATGAGAATGAACACACACAATCCAGGAGAGGCTGCAGCAGTTTCCTTTTTCTTGAGCCTAATGGTAAGAATAAGATTCCAACCTCTGCCTCTCTCCCATTCCCTACCACCATCAAACTTAACTGGGTATTAACTACTTTTGCACTTTGAATTCAGTCTGCAATAACTTAAGAAAGCTGAGGACAAAGCAAGAGGAGGAAAGGAAAACTGGGACATTTTAAAAATAGCTGAAAAAGTGGACAATGGAGGATTATTTGAAATGGTCCCTGGTGAATCTGGACAGTTGGAGGTTATGGAATAAAGATGGTCAAAATGTGGTTCTGAAGAGGTAGTGAGACTTCAGATCCCATCAGTTCTACCATAGCCAATGATAAGGAATGCTAGGGGCTGCAATTAAACAACATCTGGAGGAAAGAAACTCATCTGTTCCTCTCCCAGAGAGTACTCATACTGTCAAAATTTTGTTCCTGTTTTCAGCAGCCCTTAACTCAGATCTGGTAGCTCTACAGGTAGACTAGGAATTCAGCATGGCTTACATCTAAATGAACATGATGATAAGGATTGTACTACAAAGCAGCAATTCTATCATCAGCTAGCTAGACATAAACATAAGAGGACCTTTGGATCTCTCCCCTGATCCATAATAATCCTGCTAAGATTTTTAAAAAGCATTTTCTGAAATAATCACAATCACTTCTGCCAATATATTTCAGGTCTCAACTAAAGGTCCTGGTGATAACATTTGAAGTCCCCAAACATGGTTAAAACAAGTTTATTTAACCAGGCATTTAAAATTACTGTATTTTCAGCTGCTTGTATCACATTATTTCTCTCAGTTTTATTGTCTTGTTATTTCATCTTTTATTTTATTTTAACATAGTGTTAAAGGCATTTTTGAATAGAAATGTGGTTTATAAATTCTTAGAATGAAACACAATAAACCTGTAAAGAAAATAAATGAGCTTGCATCCACCTTGATGCTGCTCATGCCATATTTCATTGTTATCCTGGCTTTGCTCAGGGCTTGGGCTCAGACCCAGGTGGAATATGCAGAGATATTTAACTCTGCGGCAGATTCCTTAGTGAAACATTGTCAAGGCACTTTGCTTCATCTTCCTCTCCTCACATTTCCTTCCTCTTTAGAAGATGGAGCAAGCTTGTTTTCTGCTGCACCAGAGGCTGGGACACAAACGAGTAGATTCAAATTAAAAGAAAAGAGATTTCACTTAAACATTAAGAACATTGTAAGAGCACTGACAATGGAACAGACTGTCCTGGAGAATGGTGGACTCTCCTTCTTTGGGGGTCTTTAAAGAGAAGTTGGGAGTGCTTTATGTGTCTATTCCAGCATGGCAGAAAGCTGGGCTGCATGGCCCCTTACAACTCCATGATTCTACTATTCTACAAAAGTGGGAGTACTTCAGTCCATTTTTCTATAACTTGCTCCTTTCATAAAATCCTTGATATACACCATCCAGCATTGCAGCTGGAGAAAGTTGTCAGAGAAGGTTTGTAATGCCAGCAATACTGTAACGTAAAATATAAGCTAATGCCAGCTCTTTCATTTAATACTTTCATTATCAGAATTTTTCTTGGCCTTTGTACTTTTTGGAGGCAGACTCACAATCTGAGGTGGGTCCAGAAAAGAAGAAAAGAAAGGAGCAAGTGAGACAGAACTTCATCTGTCTTCTTTTTTTGATGCTCTCGTCAATTATACTGCTTGAATCAGAAAGGGAATTTCCAGTCAGGAGGAAAAAACAACCAGACAGTTGAGGGAGAGTAGCCTTCAGTTGCTCTGGGCAAATGACAGGAAGGTGAATCACATACCTTTGATGAGGTACATGCCTTTTGACTCTTAAATCCAATGTTGATTTTAGATGTTTATGTCCAATCTCTGTCTCTCTCTGGTGCTGCATATGTATGGATAAAAAACAATAAGAGGTCAGTGCAGGGTCAGTTGAGTATTCTCTACTGCAGCAAGTCTACAGAAATTAGAAAAGTTGATCTTTGGACTGTGTGTGTGTTGTGTACCTTCAAGTCATTTCCAACTCATGGCCACCCTATCATGGGGTCGTTGTCGTCTTCTTCTTCTCATTTTCTTATATTCCACCTTTCTCCCAATATAAGGACTCAAACGGCAAAAAGATTTGCCATTGCCTTCCCCGAGACTGAGAGCAAGGTGACTTGTCCAAGGACATCCAGTGGGTTTCATTTAAAGTACTATATAAATGAAGGTTAATAATAATAATGGCTGAGCAGAAATCGAATCCTGATCTGCAGAGTCATAATCCAAATGCTCAGACCACTGTGCCGTACTGACTCTTTTTGGGCTACAGTCGCCCCAAATTCCCCAGCCACTTAGCCATCTCTGCTTGTCCTTGTGTGTGTGTGTATGTATGATTGAGACAGAAATGCTTGGTATGTAAATTTATACTGTATACACAGAAATTGGGCCATGATTCTGTATCACTTACTTAGCTATGTAGCCACTTCAGTTACATACCTAAGTAGTGTCTCCCAACCTCACCATCCCTTCAGTCTTAACTTACCAGGCAGCAGCTGCTGCAAGCAACAGGAGTCCATTTCCCTGTTAAGTGGGAAGCATCTGATCTGACTGATATTTCCACCCCTCTCCTGTGAGCAGTTTCCAGTGTAAGCAGGAATTTCAACAGGAACCCTGCTTCTGAAAGTTTCCCCGCCCTCCTGTTGATGGGAGACTCTCACAGTTCCAACATATTCTCTAAAATAGTGAATATGTAGGGCTCTTAAATCACTCCAGTGCTACATCTACACTGCAGAAATAATCCAGTTTGACACTACTTTAACTGACATGGCTCACTGCTAAGGAATCTGGAGATATGTAGTTTGTTGTGGCACCTCTCTGAGAGAGAAGGCTAAATATCCCAAAAAGCTATGAATCCCACAGTTCCATAGCATTGCACCATGACAGTTAAAGCAGTGTCAAACTGTATTATTTCTGCAGTGCACATGCAGCCTAGGCCAAAGACTCTTCCACACGAGCCCTGTTTTTGCAGCAGTCACACTAGTAAAAATAAAATGGAAACATACCGCTTTCAAAGTAACCAGTATTGCACTTCTCTCAATCATGTAACCAGGGCTCCTGCTCCCATTGAGCTCTCTTCCTGACCTCTCCCTTAACCTCCCCTCTGTCCCTCCGTGCCCTATGCCCTACCCAGCATACCTTTAGGGTTTATTATTGTTTTCACTTTTTTAGTGCAGTTGCGGAGCTCTGCTTAGGCTATTTTAATTTTTTTTAAAAAATGTTTTTATATGTTTTTATATTGTAAGCCACCTTGGGTCCCTATTTGAAAGAAAGACAGAATATAAATAAATAAATAAATAAATAGTAAAAATAAAAATAAATAGAAACATAAAGGTAATCAAGATGCTTTGGAAGGGGGAGAGTGGAAGGGGGGGAGAGGATGCTGTCACTGTGTGACTGGCAATTGCATAACTGCCCCAAAAGCAACATTTCACATCTCGGGACTTGTGCAATTGACAAGTAATTTGTTGTTTCCCTTGTCAATGAAACAGGATGGATTGGGGACAGGGTGGCTATGAATCGGAAGCATCATTGTGTGATGAGTATTGCCAAAGTCACTTCTTTTTTGGTGTAATCTCAGCTTAAAAGCCACATACAATAATGTCCTAGTTTATGCATTTGTAACTACCTTAGTGAATTCTGGCCCCTCTCTATTGCAAATCAGAGGCTGCCCATATGTGGTTGCTTGCCTGGCATGCGGCAAGACGACAGGGAGGAAAACAGATGTGTCTGAATTCCATTCGACATGGAAAGTGCCCCCAAAAGAATAGTCAATAGCTGCTGCTACTACTGCTAGTCAATTCTTGTATGAGAGGCATGCACCTGCCTGAAATAACAGTGTGAACATTGGTGCCAGCTGCTCAGATGGTGAGGGAACTGAATGCCAGGTGCCCAGTCAGATGATGCGGACCTCCCTCCTGCCAATCAACAAGGTCATCGAAAGCACTGTGAACTTAATTTGTGAACTTTATTTCATGCTGGCATGTGAGGAATTGCTGAGTCAAGGTGAAACATGCCCCATGGGGGTTGTTCTTTGTTTTCCATATCAACAATCTCTGAATAGCAGCAGTAGACCCAGAATATTTTTTGGCATATCAATTTATTCCACCCTGAAAAGAAATGCCGATATTGTTATGAGGTTTATACCCCATAGTGTCTATTCTTCAATAACAACAAATCCAAACCATACTTTGAAGATCTAGAACGGAGGCAGGCAGTTTCTGAGCGTGGGTCTCCATTGCCTCTGTGTACCCAATAAAGGTTGCAAGCCCTACTCTTGCACCATCAGATCTGTCATGGTGGTAACTTCCCCTCACAAAAATCCCACGCAAAGCATGCAAAAATACGTGGTTTCTTTTTAAGCTTCATCCCATTTCTGGGAAGCTTCCATCATGGTTGACTTTGACCATTTTCTGCTTTGAAGATAAAGATCAGTAAAAATTGGACAACTTCCATAAAGTCTGGAATCAAACCCAGAGTGTATTCACAACATCACTGACCCAGGAACCATTGGCTGCCCTTGTTGTCCATACATATTCTTATTTTTTGTGTAAGGAGTTACTGTAATGCTGACCTCCAAGATCACAAGTCATCAGCTGTCCTGGTCATAGCTTGCAAACTCAAGAGTTATGGCCTCCTTGATTGAATCAATCCACCTGTAGTGCAATCTCCCTCTTTTTCTATTGTATTCCACTTTAGCTAGCATTATTGTCTCTTCCAGTGATATGTCCAGTGTATACTGTATTCTTCTTGTCTGTTCTGTTTTCATAGAAATCAGTCATAAAAATCTCCCGCGATCATAAAATCGCCCCAATTCTACATTAATGGCTATTAGGTGCTGCAAGTGATAGCGGTCTGTTCTCCTGACAATCAGGGTGCAGCATATTCATGTTGTGTTTTTACCCCACTCCCACCTGAAATCTCTGGTGCACAGAGGAATTGCAACAAGGATTCTGTTTTTTATTGTTGCTAGTAGGGTTAAGTTGGCTGGGATGTGTGTGGAAACGTCAGTCTGCTTTTCCCCAATCAACAGGAGAACAGCACTCCATCTCTCGCAGTGGCTGGTGTCCATTAAGGTATGACTAGGGGGAGTTGGGTCAGAAGATCAGTTACTTACTTGACTAAGTAGCTAATCTAAAATCTGGACTGATTATTATAACTCTACTTTACAGAGCACTGTTCTTTATTTGAAGATAGTATTCTATTTGGAATGCTGTCCTGTTTAAATCCAGTTTAAAAATAACAGTAAGGGAGGTTCAGACCTTGAAGTTGCCTGTCAACTGTTCACACCCAAGCAGCCCAACTGAGCAGGTATACAAATCACTGACTCAGTCTTCCTCACTGTGTATTTCTATTTAAATTATAGTAATTCTTCCTCAGCTTTCACCTTTCCATATGCATTAGTATTTACAAATATTATGAACATGTGTATCTCTTTTGTCTTCTTTTAGTCATGCATTTTCTCCGGGGGGGGGGGGGCATAGTAGTCACCTCTGTGCCTCATAGGGCTTCAGGTAGTCAGCTGGACAGAAGCAGGAGAATCAAAGGGCTCGGGTTAGGACATTCATTCTGTTATCTGTGATAATCTTTACAGTCCATATGATACTGATCTTACATCAGTTGCATTGGCTTATGATTTGTTTCTGAGGCCAATTCAAGGTTTTGACTTATTCCCTGGTTCAAAATGTAGCCACATCAGGGCATGCTGTGTATATGTATTGTAGTCACATTACCACTTTGATCTACAGCACAAATGGGCAACTGCATGGGGACTAGAGGCAAATGACCCTTCAAGTGCCCCCAAAGCAAGCACAAATAGCTCTGTTTTCCTTTGCAGAGCCTCTCAAAATAGCAATAGGAAAAGATTTTCACTTTCTATTGCCATTTTGAGAGGCTCTGCAGAGGAAAACAGTATTTGGAGGTAGTGCAGGAGACAGTGTTTTGTAATCAAAGCACTTCATCACGGCATCCCATGTGACATTAAATTTGTGCATTGTCATCTTCCATATCTATATTTATCTCTGTCTCACCACTCTTGAGATACTAGTTCTAGGACTTCAGCTATGCATTCATGAATATCAAATGAAAAGTGGGATTTCCAGTCCTGTAAAACCAATCACTTAGCAACTAAAGCAGCATATCAAATCAAGTTTCATGCATCTTATTTAGGGTCTGCTCTGCTGGAATGTATCCAAGCACCAAGTGAACCAAGGAAAATTTACAGACTGCGCCTAGTATAAGACGGAATCTTTGAATTACAATTTTCCAAAACCCACAAATTAACTTACAGTTCCAGCACATGTTTAGAAAAGTAAGATCTAATTCTCCACATCTCCAACAAGTTAAGCTATCAAAATAGTTTTGTTTGACAAGCATGTACTAAATACCACACACAGCTGATGCAATTTGCATTGTAAAATTGTTGCATATAAATGCAGAGAACCCTTTAACAACATGTCTGGTTTGGCTTTGGAATTGGGTGTAGATTAAAAACAAAACTGAATTAAGATCCAGTACTCACCAAGTACTCATTCTGCAGTTCATGCAGTGTTTATGGGATCCAAATCAGATAACCTGTTTTGTTAAAATATTGATATATAGTGGAACTAGGTATTTCCAGTTAGGTATTTCAAATATTGCAGGCTCATTTATTCCAAATAAAGAAGTTGATAGATATTAAAGATGATGCCAGGATCACTGTTGATGATTAGACAGCATGCATATGGGGCTGTACAGACTGCCCCTTTGGGGCGGCATGCAGCCACCCCATTACTGGCCAGATGGGTGCTGTAGCAAGTGCAAGCTGCAGCACCGACCCAGCTTCCGTAGAGTGCAAAAAGAAGCTGCCCCCAAAAGAAGCATACCCATGTATGTTCATCTCCTTTCTTTATGTAAATGTTAGCAAATATTGCCAAGAAATAATGTTTGGGCTTGACAATATCATCAAAGAGCTTCCAGTCCACATGCACCCAGAAAAAAAATTAACAGTAACAGGGGTGGGAAAAAGAAGCAGATCAACAGATGACACCATTGTTGCCTCATTTTATATTACCTTAGACTCTGGTTACTGCAAGGGGTGGTCTTTCCTCAAATGTCTCTCTGAATCCCATTTTGGGTATGTACAAAACTCACAAATATTTGTGAAGGTTGAAAGCAAACCAGGAGTGATTCCGTTTACTCATTAGAGACTTAGGATGCTCACTGTTTTTATTCCCTCTAAATCTGAGCTGCCAGAAGCTCTCACTTGGTAAAAGATATCCCTTGACTTAAGTACAGGATATGTGCCACACCCATATACAGTGTCTTTGCCAAGACATAGGCCCATCCATTTTCAAAAGCAAAAGCTTACTGCACCAGGTCCCAAGTCAGTCTTCTCAAGGGATCTAACCAGATGCAAACAAAAACAAACAAACATACCTATCCACAACTCACCCACTTCATACAAAACAGGTCATTCCATGCACAAATTATAAACGGTAATGGTATACCTTTCATAAAGCAGCTCAGATTTTGCCTGTGTTGTGAAAGAGTAAAATAAATTCAATTTGGATACAAAATGCTCTTCTTGTTTTTAAAAAGTCATCCTGTACTCAGACATGACTTCAAGCAATACAAAAATGAATAAAAACAGTGTAGTATGGTTTAGTGGTTAAGGCTGCGACGTTAATTTTGATTTTTATGGGGAGAGTCTGGTTTCTTATCTTGGTCCTACAGTTGCCAGAAGATCCAGTGTCAGCTCTAGGTATGTGCTTGTCTCTCTCAACAAAATGTAGTCTGGAATTCTGTCCTCAATCTGAAATGTCATTGAGGCTTACAAGCATTAAGGAGTACTGTGGGAAATCTAAAATGGCAGGTGGCCTCCCAGACTCACCTGTTTGTGGAACATGACCCGTTGCACTTGATAGTTCTAGACTGAGCCTTCTTTTGTTTTCCTTGTTGCTCCAGAGCCTAGCAAACATACACATCTTTCACCTGTGCAACATATCCAGGGATAGCCATGATGGTCACATAGCAAAATACAATAACATGCAAAAGCTACAAAACAGTGATACCTTTATTGGACCAACCAAAATGCAGCCCCCACAAACACACTGGGTGACGCCACAGTTTCTAAATACAGGCTTCTCCAAATCCCTCTGAATGAACAAAGATACTCACAAAGCAATTGGGGGCAGACCTCTACTTTTAATGATTTAAGTTGTTGTTACAACTTGTAGTTTTGACCTTGGTGTCTGTAAACATGTTGTGGAAAAAGTTGCCAATAGTGCTCCATTTTTAAAATTAATCTTTTAAAAAGGCATCGAGAAGAGGGTCTGATAATCCTCACGCTGCTTTTTCCCTTCTCTGTGTCTGTTGCCTAGTTCCTCTTTATTAAACAGGGAAATCATCCTCTAGCTATTTGTGACGCTAACTCTCTTGAGGGAAAGGAGGTCATAAGGGCAATGAGGTGGCCTGGGCTGAAAGCCACCAAGAAGCAAGCATTGCACGCAATTGTCTGAGTCACTGACTTATCATGACTCAATCTCCAGACTGGTCACCTGAGCTTGAAGGTGGTCTGTTGTATGGCTAGACTTGCATCCATCATTGCTCAATGATGGGATTTCACTCCTTCCTGGTTCACTTTTTGTAATCTGGCACTGACTTTCTTAACTCAATATCTTCCATATGCCCCATCCTTCCCATGTAAAATGAATTTACGGGAATCCTAGGAACTGTAATCTAACATATTGGGGGTGAGGAGGAGATAAACTAGCACACATTGGCCTTCAACTGGTGAGTTATGAGTAGAGCAAAACTAGATTGCCAATGAATCTATGATAGATGATTATAGTTGTTAAAGCAGGCCTGTGTGTTTGCTTGTTTGGATTGTCGGAGGAGCTATTCACTTGTCCAGAGCAAGAATCAGCTGTATGAGTAAAGAAAGAAGTGTGGATAATCTTTGGATGTCAATACTATATGGATTTTATCACCAGGGGAAAATTGGGGGTTTAAACAGGCATGATAGTTGGATTTCCCCATGAATGATTTGTTGCTGGTTATTCTCTGGTTACTGCCAGGATAAGTCATTTTTAATCATGATGCATGTGAAAATCTTCACCATGATCTCACAAATATCTCTGAATAATACCCATTTAAACCCCCGATTTTCCCCATATGTGATAAAGTCCCATGGCACCGTGGAATTTATCAGACGATGGAAATTGGAAATATAATCCAATGGCAATCCGAAGGCAATCATGGGGTTTCACATCATTGCATATGAGTGTATCTCATGCAATTTCAGGCAAAAGGGAAGTCATTCCGAATGTAATCATGGGTTTTATGTTATTGCATATTAGAGTATCTCACGCAATTTTGGGCAGTGAGAAGTCATTTTTGGGCAATGGGAAGTCATTCTGAATGCATTACGAATGCAATTAGAATTCACGTAAATTCACTAAACTAGCGAATTTACATGAATTCGAATTGGCTCCATTGGAAATAGAGAGAAATTCCTCCCATCTGATAAACTCCTATGTCACAACACTTTGGTCCTCTGCAGACCGACACTTTGGTCTGCCCTGGGGGCAGGGGCAGGGCATAGCATCTCCATGACACATGCCTCAGCTCTGCTACCCAGGGTGCCGTGATGCTGCGTGCCGCACCACGCAGCGCACGGCATCATGGTGCTGCTCCAGTGCTGTGTACACATGACGCAGCACCAAAGGAGCACCATATAGCTGCGGTGCTGCAGCTATCATGCCCTTTCCAGGGCACAAAAAGGAGCCACTTTTTGCAGCTCCTTTTTGCACCCTGGAAAGGTCAGATTGGGGCCACAGCATGCGGTTGACACAGCCCCGATCTTGCTGAAGAAGGGCGGCCTGAGACTGGTCTTAAATTTGGAGCTTGGCAGTATACTGAAAAGGACTGTCCTCCCCCTTTCTGTTCTTTATTCCCCCAACTGGATGTTACTAGATTTAATATAATCCTGGTCATTAGTAATAAGTAAATACACACTCACACTTAATGGCTCGATCTAGACCGCCCAAAAGGGGTGGTCTCCACCCGCCTCCAGAAGCGGCAGGATGGGGCCAAGGCTGCCACACCGGCAGCCTTGGGGGCCCCATCCCTCCGCTTCTGGAGGCCGTGGGGAAGCGGCAAACTGCCGTTTCCCCGGGGCCTCCAAGCGGGGTGCAGCAGGCGCCCTGAGCGCCCGCTGCACCCCACTTGTGGAGGCGGGGCTGAAGGGAGGAAGAGACTGCCGCTGCAGCCCCTTTCTCCCAGGGTCTTTGCCGCAGATGTGTAAAAGCCGCGGCAAAGACCCGCCACCAAAAAGGAGCTCCTTTTGGAGCTCCTTTTTTGCACAGTGGAAAGGGCACGATTTGTGCCCTCCTGTGGTGCCAAAGCGTCATCATGTGTGCAGCGCGTCTAACAGCTGCACACGTGATGACGCTTTGAAAGTGCATCCGTATGGATGCCGCCATTTTAAAATGGCGGCATCCATATGCTTTAGGTCTAGGGAGGGTGTAAAAGCTATGCCCTCCCTAACTGTAAAGGCGGGCTTTCCAGCCCTTAACGCGCCGCAAAGTACCCATCTAGAACGGGCCATTGAGTCTTGGTTTTGAGTTTGGTTTGGTTTGTCCCCTCCCCTGATCCATTTGTTTGGCACTGTTGTTCTAATTAGACAGCATCCATGAAGGAATCAGGATCAAGGCCATGTAATACAGAAACCATGCTATGTGGGGAGGAGGTTTAATTCTTTCTTCCTGCACTTTCCAAAACATCATGGGTGCCACCAGTAGTTTTGGGCAGCTAGAGAACAACCAAACAGTGACATGTGGGGAAAGAATTCCATACCCTTCCCACACCTTTATCAAGTCCCACACTGCTTTCCCTAGGTCTGCTGTTTAACTGAGGCTGCATCCACACTGCAGAAGTAATCCATTTTGACACTGTTTTAACTGCCATGGCTCAATACTATAGAATTTGGGATTTTTAGTTTTGTGAGATATTTGGCCTTCTCTGTCAGAGCAGTCTGGTGCCACAACAAACTATAAATCCCAGGATTCCATAAGAAGGAATCATGGGCATTAAAATGGTGTCAAACTGGATCATTTCTGAAGTGCAGATACAGCCCTAGTATCCATGGACCAGTCATTCTTTCTGAACCTGCACAGCTTTTAAGGGTTGCTGTGCAGGTCAATTGCAAAAGAGAGGAGTCTTCAGATCACTGTATCAAAAGCAGGATATAAATGTAATGAATAAATAAAGTAAATAATAAAATGTTTAAACAAAGCATTTTAGCAGTTTAAAAAAAATGGGAATCCTGAAAATTGCAGCTACATGTTAAAAATTACAGTTAAAGGTAGAGATTGCTCAGAGAACTTCTCCTTTTTCTCACTAATGAGATACCGGACTTAGGGTCACCCAGAACACCCTGCACCTTGCAATCAATTTTGTATATGTTTTAAATTGTCTGTCATCTTGTGAAGGCTACACACTGTATGTATTGTCTGTTGATGTTTTTCGGGCATTGGAGTAATGTTTATCATATCACTGGCCTTCTGCCTGATAATGAAACAGGGAAATTATCATTTACTATTCTTTACAGCATTTGCAGGAAATAATAACTTTACAGGAACAGGTTGACTCAACCAGTTTGTAAACATTAACAGAATCTACATCTTTGAATGCCATGGACTATTGTAGTTGAATAACAGGAAGAGTGTGGGCACTCTTTTGGACTGGGATGAAGACAACAGACTCACAAACCATTCTATTATCACACCCTATTGCCTGTTAGGTTTCAAAGCTGCTTATCCTTTTATATATTAAAAGTGACTGGCCTTGGCTACCAAAAGACTCATTTTTTAAAAAATTTCTTCTGTGCAGCACCATAAAAATTAAAATTATCCAGTCAAGCCTTACAGGCAATAATAAAATTGGATTGCATGTTTTGACAGCACATTCATAACATTTTGCTGGATTTCCAAGCTTATGGATAAATCTTCATGAAGTGCTAGGGCTTTGTTTTTTCCCCATATGCCATAATGTTTTGCTGGTACATGCCTGTTCATGTCCTGTTTCACCGCTGTTTACAAGTGAGTGTTGTGAGTCACTCTGTTAAGTAACAAGATCCAGCAAAACAGCAGACCATCAACTGCAAGCATTCATCTCATCACCTTCTTGTGGTGCTTCTGTTGTCTTAGTGGAAAGGGTGATATAAATAACAGTTGCTGTTGTTGTTCAAGAAAACAAGACTGAGGGGACAATGAAGAAGCAAAGCCAGGCCCAAACACTGGTAATCCAAAATCACTTTAAAAGAAGGAGGAGGAAGAAGAGGAGGAGGATCACTATCTATGGCTGATGCCGCATTGCTGAATTAATGCATTCTGCCCCCCCCCCCCCGAACTGTCAAGGCTCTATTCTGTGGAATCCTTGGATTTGTAGTTTGTTGTGGCATTAGATCGCTCTGACAGAGAAGGCTATATATCTCACAGAAATAGAAATCCCAGTATTCTTTAGCATTGAGCCATGGCAGTTAAAGTTGTGTCAAACTGCATTAATTCCACAGTGTGGGTGGGCCTGGGTTTGGAGGGAAGACCATCAGACTGAACGGCCAGTAACCCTGCTGTCACTCTCCTACTGCTTGGAATTGTCTGAAGTCCAAGCTTGTGCTGACACAGCAAAGTCAGTGAATTATCTTCCAGTATTTAGTCACTATCTGCTATTCTGCTTCCCTATCTTAATTTCTCTGTCTGTATTGCTACTGCTTTCACTTCTTGTTTTTCTCCTTCCTCCTTGCTCTTTGCACCCACTCAACGGTAAAGAAGCAAACTGAAGGCTGTCTCTCCCTTTGATCCTGAGACCGTTGATACTTATCTTTATTGCAGAAGATACATTCTGGGAAATGCACTTCTTTATTACATGCCCCACTCACTTTATTTAAATATGCTACAGAATGATTATATTTGACACAAATAAAACAACCATACAGAAGTCACTGGTTTCACTTTAGCTCCAGACAAATACAAGCAATGCACCTTAAATGAGTATATGGTGTCAGCAATTCTATCGAATCCCAGTTTTAAATCTAAAATGATGATATAGAATCATAAGATCACAGAATCATAGAGTTGGAAGAGACCACAAGGCTCATCCACTCCAATTCCCTACCATGCAGAAATATGCAATCAAATCACTCCCAACAGATGACTATCCCACTGTTTAAAAGCCTCCAAAGAAGGAGACTCCACCAGACTCCAAGGGAGTGTGTTCCACTGTCAAATAGCTCTTACTGTCAGGAAGTTGTTCCTAATGATGAGCTGGAATCCCTTTTCCGTTTGTTGGAATCCTTTGGCCTGGGTCCTATTTTCTGGAGCAGCAGAAAACAATCTTGCTCCAGCCTGAGTATGGTATCCCTTCAAATATTTAAACATGACTATCATATGGCCTCTTAACCATCTCTTCTGCAGCCTAAACATACCCAGTTTCCGTAAGTCGCTCCTCATAGGGCATGGTTTCCAGACCCTTCACCATTTTGGTCACTCTCCTCTCGACATAATCCAGCTTCTCAAATCCTTTCTGAATTTTGGTGCCCAGACTGGACACAGTATTGCAGGTGAGGCCTGATCAAAGCAGAATAGAGTGGTTCTATTACTCCCCTTGATCTAGACACAATACTTCTATTGATGAAGGCTAAACTCACATTGGTTTTTTTAATTACTGCATCAACTGTTGACTCATGTTCAGCCTGTAGTCTACTAGAACTCCTAGATCCCTTTCACACATATCGTTGTCAAGCTAGGTGTCTCACCATTACCATCCTGTATCTGTGTATTTTTTTTTCTGCCTAAGTGTACCGTGTTTCCCCGCAAATAAGACAGTGTCTTATATTAATTTATGCTCCCAAAGATGTGCTAAGTCTTATTTTCAGGGGATGTCTTATTTTTCCATGAAGCAGAATTCACATTTAGTGTTGAACCAAAAAAAAAAAAAAAAAAAAAGAACATTTATTACATACTGTATATGTATTTACAGTCGTCCCCCGCCTTACGAATCCCCCGGGTTGCGTAAACCCCGGGATCCGAAAGGCGGCGGACCGGCTTCTTATCCCTCGGGATACGAAATATCCCCCGGGATACGAAGGAAAAAAAGCCGCGCGGCCCCTTTAAATGGCCGCGCAGTCCGTCCGCAAAAGCGGTCCCCCGGGTAACGAATACTTCCGGGATACGAAGGTAATCCCGGAACGGATTACCTTCGTAACCCGGGGGACCACTGTATATACAAAAACTTTGCTAGGTCTTACTTTCAGGGGAGGCCTTATATTTAGCAATTCAGCAAAACCTTTACTAGGTCTTATTTTCAGCGGATGTCTTATTTTTGGGGAAACAGGATAATACCTTACATTTCTCCCTATTGAAATTCATTTTGTTAGTTTTGGCCCGCTTTATGATCTATTTAGGTCACTTTGAATGTTGATCTTGGCCTCTGGAGTATTAGCTACTCCCAATTTGGTGTCATCTGCAAATTTGATAAGCAGGCCCTCTATTCCTTCACCCAAGCCATTGATCAAGATGTTAAATAGCATTGGGCTCACAACAGAACCCTGTGGCACCCCACTGGTCACATCTCTCCAGGATGAAGGGCCATTGCTGAGCACCCTTTGGGTTTGGCCAGTCAACCAATTACAAATCCACCTAACAGTTGTATTGTCTAGCCTGCCTTTTACTAGCTTGTTTGCAAGAATGTTTCTTCCATCCTTTTCTTCTGGTCTAACATGTTAAGTGAGCAAACTGCTGGCAAGTTGGGGAGGAGAGGACCAAATATTAAGCAAAATATGTCATGAGGAAATAAAAATGTTCCAGCAGTGACTAAATGAAAGCCTAAGCATTTGTCTTAAAAATAACTTTTCATGCCCAGCCAAGAAGACAATTAAATAAGTGAAGTTGTATACTTTTTCAATCACTCCAACTAGTTGTTCTTTCCATATCACATTTTAAAATCCTTTGTCAGAACTACAAATGCCAAAGCTATCACCATAGCTCCTGATCTCATGAGCAGATGGCTCACAACCTTAAAATCTTTGTGAGACTCAGTTGAAGCCCTCGTTCTTCTACTTTCATGCTGATGCAAAATTACCAAGTGTCTTGGCAATTTTTTGGTTTTTTGTTTTGTTTTGTTTTTGCTTCTGCTTCAGGGAGATGAGGAAGAGGGTGAGATTGGGTGTTGAGAAAAAACTGAATCAGGTGTCTCGGATGGTCTTTTCTTTTTTTAACAGCAGCTTTTCAAGTGCTGCTCACAGGTTTATGACTGGCACGGTACTCTAGATATTTGAACACGTAAACAGTACTTTGTTGGGCTGGCATAAGCATAGGCTTGCCAGCACCAGCAGGTACCAACAACTTCTGACTTGCTGTGGCATGAAGGTAACGCCCTACTTTGACTACATTAGCCTCCTGATAGGATGAGTTGATGCTCTACATTTGCTTAGGCCACAGGGCAAAACCAGCTTGTTGCAAGCATACTGTATATACAGATGGATTAATCTGAGTCAAACCACTTAGCCTATCTAGGCTAGTATCTTCTGTTGAGGATCAGCAATGGCTCTGAATGTTTTTAAGCACCTTTCTTGGAGAAGACAGGGACTGAACCTGGGATCTTATGTTCTGGCTTTATTACTTAGTTGTGCCCCTTGCCCAGATGTCACCTAATGCAGGTATAGTATATTTAATGAAATAGATGTGTTTCTGCTTGTAAAGCTGCTTGCTTTCATCACCTTTCTGTAGAATTCTTATAATTTCCCATCCCTTAACACTAATGTCAGTGGGTCAGCCTGCAGTACCAGAGGCAGAAATAGCTTGGAAATAATAGAGTCGTGAGCAGTTCCAGTATGTGGAATGAATCAAACTGGTCAGGTCAACAAACATTCAGAACCTTCTACACTTGAAAGCTTCTTCCAAAATGCATGCAGGGATCATTTTTCCCTTTCACCAGCCTGGACTTTTGTTATGATTTCCATTTTGGTCACCAGACTTATAGATCTATGCTTTTCTAACAAGCTAGGGTGAACTGCTGAGGAAGACATACCTAGTTTTCCCCTTTCTCTCTGCTTTGATGTTCATGAATGCTCACTAAGAGGTTCCAGAGGCAGGTGCTATTTACCTTGCTTGTTGTAGGCAGGCACACATAGCTACAGTAGGATTGGCTACTGTATCTCTTTGTTTCCTAGCTCAAGCTTTGTTGTTGTTGTTGTTGTTGTTGTTGTTGTTGTTTTAAAAAAACTGCAGATACACTCTTGGAATCTAACACAAAAAGTGAGTGTTTCTCCAGCTCTCCTTCACCATTCTTCCAGTGCTGATGCTGCTAAAAAAGACTCCCAGCTTGACAGAGAATGGCGAAGAAGAGGAGGTTTATGGGGTTTTCTTGGCAAGTTTCCTCAAGGGGGGTTCCAATTGTCATCCTCTGAGGAGAATGTGAGTTACCCAAGGTCACCAGTGGCTTTATGTGGTTGAGCTGGGATTTGGACACTGGTCTTCAGAGTCACAGTCCAGTGCTAAGACCACTACACTACAGTGATTCTGAGCATTGGCCATACTGGCTAGGATTTCTGGGAGCCAAACATATGAATGATCAGAATCTGAGAAACACTGTAAAGGTATACTCAGATAAGACATAAACAGCTGTCCTTTAGTCTCAGATAAGAGGCAGGAACAGCCTCCAGCTTGTTAGCACTGATGTGACTCCTGAATTCCTCATCATTTTTCAGTGAATCTTCTGCCTGTGTGGAACCAGCTGTGTCTCCCATCTTTCCGTCACATTCAGCCCTGATTCATGCAAGCAGTCCCAAAGTAGCTGCATGGACTTTTCCGTTCTGTACAAAGCCTGCTCAACTTCACCACCCTGACATTCAGAGGGGTCTGCGTCGATTAGACAGAGCATTTCACTCTGTGTCAACTGTGACTTGGCACGTGTCAGAAAGGCAACATGTACTGAGGAGTCGGCTGCTTTCCATGTTCTCAGTTCAGTTGTCATGAGGCAAATCTTGTTGGACCGGAAGCCCTGGGAGGGGCACATGCCAAGCCCATCATAGGCAGTGAGACACACAGAGACAATTGTGCCACAGCCTCTGAGAGATCAAAAAAGGCTGAACAGCCCTGACATGTAGACTACATGTGTCAAAGCGGCACATCTAGCACACTAAATAACACCATTCAACCAAATCATGGCAGGGAGTAGATTCAAATCCTGGTGAAGTCTGGATTGGGGAGAGGTTAGTTAGGGCTGGGTACCCCCCAACTGTCCGAGATTGGCAGGAACAATCTGGATTAATTCTCTGTCATCCCACTTTTTCAGTTGCTTTTTTAAAAAAGTTCCCGTTTCCCTCTTCCCTGAAAATAAGACCTAGCACATCTTTGGGAGCAAAAATTAATATAAGACACTGTCTTATTTTCGGGGACATATGGTATGCAACAAAGCTTGGCTCCCTTTTGGACTGCCAGACCCCAGTCCAAAATTTTACCAATTATTCCTACCTACCTACCCCCTACCCCTCTACCCCAATTCATCAGTCCTGTACCTTGACTAGATTTGTGGTAGCTTCAATGTTGTTGTTGTGTACCTTCAAGTTGTTTCCAACTTATGGCAGCCATTAGGCAAATGTACCATGGGGAGTTGAAGGCTTTCATGGTCGGCATCCATAGGTTTTTGGGGGGGGGCTGGGGGGGCTATGTGGCCATGTTCTAGAAGAGTTTATTCCTGATGTTTTGCCAGCATCTGTGGCTGGCATCTTCAGAGAACTGTCCTCCCTAAAGTAGGACATATGGCCCACCCTAAGTCAGCACTCTCCCTGAGTGTATGAAATATACCCATATCCCACCACTTGATTGTTTGTGAAATCAGCAGCAAGAACACAGAAAAATGAGTTTGGGGGAATGTAGATTGTACATCTCAGAGTTCTGCCTAGCTAGCCAAAGAACTTGTTACAACTATACAAATCTGCCTAAGATGTGAGATCTTATGTAAGGGATCTCCTCTGTGTTCTACTAGAGGGTGTGATATATCATGTAGGAACATGAAAGATGACCTTCTCTGCTGTGGCACCCTGTTTACAGAATGCCTTTCCTTTGGAGGCTGATTGGTGCTAACTGTGGTTTATTTTAGGCACTAAGCTAAGCTTTTTGTTAAAGATTTTGTGGGCGAATCTTTTTTAAAAATTGGTTGTAACTGGTCTAAGCTTTTATGCTGTTTTAAGTTGGTGATCTGGTTAATACACTTTTATTCAGTTTAATTTGTTTTATTGTTTTTTATCTGGAACTGATTTGATTTGTTTTAATTTTGTTCTGCTCTGAAATCCCACAACAGGGGGAGGGTCAGAAATATTTAAATGCATACATACATGAGGAAGGGAAAATAACTCACCTCCAAAGCTCTCTACTCAGAGAGGGATATGTACAGTAATAAAATTGATGAGGGGAGAATAAAATTCTGCAAGTGACATATCTGCCTCCTATAAGTCTGCCATCTATAATGTTCGTGGGCTAGAAGACAAGAAGAGGCTTGCACTTTGCAGACATTTCAAGATGCAAAGTAGATTATAAGATTCTCCTAAACCTATTAAAAGGAAAGAGAAAAAAAGATAATGCTTATTCTAGTATAGTATTTGGTTCTCAGGTATCTTGGCAGTCTTTTATTTAAAGTTTGGAAATGTTTTCTATCAGCCATATCTGGAGGGTATTGGGAGTTGTAGGTCAAAAATTAATATTTTGAGTGTTTGATTTTTAAAGTTCACAATAGGGACTCATAAGTCCAAAACAGATCAGGGAGTGGTTGTGGGGCCTGATCACTGCCATCCATACTCTCCAACTGTCCTTATAAATCTACCTTGAAATGTGTGTATGTACATGAAGTATAGTTCCTAACTATTTAAACTGGTGATATTTTGTTTTTAAAGAAGGAAATTGAACTCTATGTAACTGTGGCTGAAGCTTACTTCATTATGCTTAATGACATTACCAGGGGTCATTAATATCACTTTTTTTAGCATTACCAGCGCCTGGCTCTTGTAACAGCACAAGGAGTCATCTCCAGGTCTCAGGTTTGGGGCTGAAATCTTGAGGCCTAGGATAGTCCTGACCTGCCAACCCTAGGGCCTTGGGGTGTGTGCGTGTGTGATGTATTCAAGTATTTTACTCTAAGTCCCAAATCAAGTGTCAAGTCTCTGTCTTCAAGTTTCAAGTCAAGTCATCTAGAATACTGTGTCCATTCTGGGCACCACTGTTCAAAAAGGATGTTGAGAAGCTAGAGCGTGTCCAGAGGAGGGTGACCAAAATGGTAAAGGATCTGGAAAGCATGCTCTATGAGGAGAGACTTAAGAACTGAGTATGTTTTGCCTGGAGAAGAGGCTTAGAGCAGGTGATACAATAGCCCTGCTTAAATATTTGAAGGGATGTCATACTGAATATGGAGCAAGTTTGTTTGTTGCAGCTCCGGAGAAAAGAACCTGGAGCAATGGATTGAAACTACAGGAAGAGAGATTCCACCTCAACATTGGGAATGACATCTTGACAGTAAGAGCTGTTTGACAATAGAATATTCTGCCTTGGAGTGTGGTAGAGTCTCTTTCTTTTGAAATTTTTAAATGGAGGTTGGATAGCCATCTGTTGGGAGTACTTTGGCAGAATGGGATTGGACTGGATGACCCTTGTGGTTTCTTCCAAATCTATGATTCTATGATTCTAAGTCTCAAGTCCCTCCTTTTAAGTCAAGTCTGGGAGCCAACTTTAACAGAAAAAAGAATCCCGCCAGGGATTCCCAGCAGACATTAATCCTTGTTTGTATATCCTCCCACCCTAAGGACTGCCATTAAGAACAGAACAATACATTTGCAAATTACTCCTTCCTTCCCAGGGTCCCACAGGATATATATATATCCAATCCTTTTCCAGGCTAGCATTCTCTGAAGATGCCAGCCACAGATGCTGGTGAAGTGTCAGAAAGGAACTCTTCTAGAACATGGCCACATAGCTCGAAAGCTCCACAAAAAACTATGGATGCCGGCCATGAAAGCCTTCGACTCCACATCAGTTGCTAATATCTGCCAGTCACGAGTCAAGGCAAGACAAGTCAGTGCCTCATTTATTGCTGAGTCAAGTCCAAGTTGACTCATTGAAGTGACTTGAATCTGACTTGAGTCCAAGTCAATTAATTCACATCTACATCACATGCACACACACACACACACACACTCCTGCAAAGAGTACTTTGGTGGTATTTCCCCCACCCCATTCTCCTCTTTGTTGACACTTACACTCTTCTCTTAAGAGTGCCATCATATCATCCTGAATACACCAGATCCTGTCTGATTTCAGAAGCCAAGCAGGGTAGGGCCTGATTAACTACATAGGTGGAGTTCATCAGGCCAAACCACCAGGGAACATGCAGAAAAGTAATAAATACTGCCTGAAATCCCAGTGCTTCACTGCTACTATCCAGTCTTGACAACATGGGTCTAAATGGACCAAAGTGCTGAATCAGTACAGGACAGCTTCTGATGTTCCTAATAGAACTAGATTTTGTCTGGAATGGGTGAGAGATAGGAAATGGCTCATCTTTTATTACTTTCTTTTATGATTTAGAAAAAAGAAGGAAAATGAACCTGACAGGAGACAGATGAGTTAATTGGCAATCAGCATATGGATAATTCTAATTCAGTGGTGCCATCAGGGCTGAATTTTAGGGTCAAGGAACAAGACTCCACTCTGCAAAGAGACCAGTGCAGAAGGGCTGGCCTACCATGTTTTTTGAACTAATGCACCTTACCACACAAAGAACTTCTATAAGAGCACTTTCTGAAATAAGGTTAGAAAATCTTCAACTCAACGTTATCTATTTTTCCCTTGAAAATAGCAGGAAGGTGATCAGAATGAGGGATGTGATGTGTTAGGAAGAAGAGTAGCCCTCTCCCACCCACCACAGTGAGGGAGGTGGAGGGACAGTACCTTTGGAGAAGGAAAGGTTTTCATCAAGGCTGTGGCTTAATGGAAAGGGTTCACTGACTCTTTTCAGATGGAAAACACCCACCACCACCAGTTGTATTTAAAGCATTTGTTTTGTGTGTGTGTGTGTGTGTGTGTGTGTGTGTGTGTTTTGTTTGTTTGTTTTCATTTTGCTCTGATAAAAACAGAAATACAATGCAAGGTATGGGAAATGCTAACTCATTTGAAATACTTTGTAAGTGAAATACTCTTGCATGTTAGCTGAATTTCACAGTTCTAACAAGGTTTAGGTGTAAAGCTGGATGACCTTAGCAGACCTTTCAGTTTGCTGATGGTTCAGAAGTATAACACATCCATTATTTTTAAACAAAGCTAAGAAAAAAATTGTACTGTTGAGTCCAAGATTGCAGAAAAGTTACATTTTTGAATGCCAGATCCCAAGGTTGGAAGTGTAGCATTTGGAAGGCACCAGTGGGCAAGCTGGTGGAAGATTCTGAAAGTTGTAGTCCAAAAAGTAACTTTTTTTTGTATTCTATCTACTGCATCCTTCCTCTCTTGTCTCCTGATCAGGGATCATCCAGATATGGCATGCCTGCAGGGGAGATGGCAGTGGTGGGCAATAAAGCCAGGGAAGGAACAAGCAAGGCACAGGAAGCCTGGGCAAGAGATTTAAATGTTGGGGGGGGGGGGGATCTGTTGCTTTGATAACACTTGCTCCAGTTGGCTCATAAAGGGGAGGGCAGAAACTAAGATGGGATGGGGTGCATCTCAAAGGGCTCCCACCCTTCCTGGTTGCCTCTGTTGTGAGTAGCTGTAAGAGAATAATGGGTCTCATCTCTCTCTAAGATAGATGCTAGTGATTACAGGAAGGTTTTCAGTGGCATTAGCCAGCAACCATCTGTAATTCTTTAAACCAGCCCCCAGCACAAAAGGCATGTCACAGTGCATCAGTCACAGGCACCCTAGCATGGTGGGCAGGCAGGCAGACTGACAGAGGGAGAGCCTATGATTCTACATTTTGAAAAGGCAAATTCCTGCACGTGCCAGTTAGAAAAGTTTCTGCTGCAGTCAGAATATCATTAACTCCCTCGTACCTGGTCTACTTATACATACCCTTGGTAGGTTAGCCAATGCCAGCCTTGCAGGGTATTATAAACTTCATGGAGGCAGAAAAACTGAAAAATTGAACATCTGTAGTTGCTGAAAAGCATTTCCCCAACTCAGAGCCTTCAAGAGGTGTATGAATAGCATTCCCACCATCTCTATGCAGGCATATCTCAGTTAACAAAGCATCTGAACCTCAAGCTCCTTTTTATAAATTCTTTTTACATCTCCGTATCTCCTTTTCTTTCTTGCCTTCTGTCTAGCTGGATTTTTTTTTAAAATTAGCATCAGCATACATAGGGAGGATGGGAAAAGACAAGACTTTGGGTTAGAATGCATTTTGCGGTTTCTTTTAAAGCCAGCAAAGGACCGGATCTGGGCTGCAGCATGCAGTTGCTGTGGCCCCGATCTGGCACTGAAAGGGGAGGCAACACACTGCTCTATCGGGGTGGTATGCTTCACCCCGATGAAAACCTTAAGAAAGAATTGGCATTGTCATTAATTGACAGCCAATTTGAAGGCACATGTCAGCCTGGCAGGCTGAAACATCATACAGAAATGCCATAAATAAACAAATAAAATGAAAGACCAAGCCAGTGGTACCTTCTGAAGGGGGGTGTTCCATATTTGCAGTGCAGTGCATGAAAACGTGACTTCGGTGCCCTCTCTGTGAAACCTCATGTGATCGTGGAGAGACACAGAGATGGACACCCAATACTGGATGAAATGAATGGTGGGTTCAAACAAGACACTTAGCTGACTGAGGTGGCATACCCCCCATTCATTTTAAGTTTAACAACTGGCCTGAGTAATAGCTGAATCTTACTTCATCACTAGTAAATTTAAAAGTGAAGGATAGAGGATAGTGGCTTCTAGCATACATATCCAAGAAAAACAAGACAGTTAAGGCCAGGGGTGGACAACTGTAGATGGTGTGGCGGACATTTGTTCACCCACCTGTCCAAAAGGTGGAAGAGGCAAGAGGGAGTCAGCTATTTTAGATCTGATCCTAACCAACAGGGAAGACCTAGTTGATGGGATGCAAGTGGTTGGATCCTTAGGTGGGAGTGACCATGTTCTCCTGGAGTTTGTTATACAGTGGAAAGGAGAAGCCAGGCATAGTCAGACACGCACTCTAGACTTTAGGAGAGCTGATTTCAATAAACTTAGAGAAATACTTGGGGTGATCCCCAAATACTGGGGGTGGTCAGGAATACTAAAAGAGAAGGGAGTTCAAGACGGATGGGAGTTTCTCAAAAAGGGGATACTGAAGGCGCAATTTCAAACAGTTCCAATGAGGAAGAAAAATGGAAGATGTCTCAAGAAGCCAGGATGGATGACTAAGGAACTTTCAACTGAGCTAAGTTTTAAACAGAACATGTATAAGAAATGGAAAAATGGGGAAATCACGAAAGAGGAATTCAAACAAATAGCAAGCACATGTAGGGATAAAGTCAAAAAAGCTAAAGCGCAGAATGAACTCAGGCTTGCTAGAGAGGTTAATAACAATAAAAAGGGCTTTTTTGGATATGTCCGCAGCAAAAGGAAGAAGAAAGAAATGGTTGGGCCACTGCGTGCAGAAGATGGCAAAATGCTAACAGGGGACAGAGAAAAGGCAGAATTACTCAACACCTTCTTTGCTTCAGTCTTCTCAGAAAGGGCAAAGGGTGCTCAACCTAAGAATAAGGGAGCAGATTACAGAATAGGGGAATTTCAGCACAGAATAAGTAAAGAGATAGTACAGGAATACCTGGTTAACTTAAATGAATATAAATCTCCAGGACCAGATGAACTACATCCTAGAGTATTAAAAGAACTGGCAAATGTAATATCGGAACCACTGGCAATAATCTTTGAGAAATCCTGGAGAACAGGAGAAGTCCCAGCAGACTGGAGGAGGGCAAATGTTGTCCCCATCTTCAAAAAGGGGGAAAAAGAGGATCTCAACAATTATCGTCCAGTTAGTCTGACATCAATACCAGGAAAGATTCTAGAGCAGATCATTAAGCAGAAAGTCTGTGAACATTTAGAGGCCAATGCCGCAATCACAAAAAGTCAACATGGGTTTCAGAGAAACAAGTCATGTCAGACAAATATGATCTCTTTTTTTTTATAAAATTACCAGTTTGGTAGATGAAGGGAATGCTGTGGATATAGTATACCTCGATTTCAGTAAGGCCTTTGACAAGGTTCCCCATGACATTCTTACAAACAAGCTTGCAAAATGTGGGATAGACAAGTTAACTGTTACATGGATTTGTAATTGGTTGACTGGCTGAACTCAAAGGGTACTCAACAATGGTTCCTTTTCAACCTGGAAAGAAGTGACCAGTGGGTGCCACAGGGTTCTGTCCTGGGCCCAGTGCTATTCAACATCTTTATTAATTATTTGGATGACAGAATTGGGGGCATACTTATCAAATTTGCAGATGATACTAAACTAGGAGGAGTAGCTAATACCCCAGAGGACAGGATCAAAATTCAAAATGACTTGAATAGACTAGAAAGCAAGGCCAATGCTAACAAGATGAAATTCAACGCAGAGAAATGTAAGGTTCTGCATTCAGGGAGGAAAAATGAAATGCACAGATATAAAATGGGGGACACCTGGCTGAATGTGACCACATGTGAAAGGGATCTAGGAGTCCAAGTAGACCATAAGCTGAACACGAGTCAACAGTGTGATGCGGCAGCTAAAAAGGCCAATGCAATTTTAGGCTGCATCAATAGAAGTATAGTTTCTAGATCAAGGGAAGTAATAGTGCCACTCTATTCTGCTTTGGTCAGGCCCCACCTGGAATACTGTGTCCAGTTCTGGGCACCACAATTCAAAAAGGATGTGGAGAAACTGGAGCGGGTCCAAAGGAGGGCAACTAAGATGGTGAAGGGTCTGGAAACCATGCCCTACGAGGAACACCTTAGGGAACTGGGGATGTTTAGCCTAGAGAAGAGAAGGTTAAGAGGTGATATGATAGCCCTGTTTAAATATTTGAAGGGATACCATATTGAGGAGGGAGCGAGCGTGTTTTCTGCTGCTCCAGAGACTAGGACGAGGAACAATGGATACAAATTGCAGGAAAAGAGATTCCACCTCAACATTAGGAGGAACTTCCTGACAGTAAGGGCTGTTCGACAGTGGAACACACTCCCTCGGAGTGTAGTGGAGTCTCCTTCCTTAGAGGTCTTTAAGCAGAGGCTCGATGGCCATCTGTCGGGGATGCTTTGATTGGGAGTTCCTGCATGGCAGGGGGTTGGACTGGATGGCCCTTGTGGTCTCTTCCAACTCTATGAATCACACATCGCCCCCTTTGGTGTAGCACCCATGGCTCTAACATGGCTTGAAGTGACATCATATCTTTTCTGGGTTTATTTTCAACCAATTTTGGGGCAGTTTTTGGGTTGGGCTTGTTTCATTTGTATTTTTATATTACATGGAAGTCTTGGAGGTATTGGGGGGGAGTGCTACACTTTTCATCATGTTTTGACCCATTTTTAGTGATTTGGGGGTGAAAAAGTCTGGGTGTTCTAATTCAAAAAGGTAACCTTTCCAGTTTCTTCCCTAATCTCATCATGTGGGTTGTATTTCCCCTGTTCCCTCCTCTGGAGCCACATGGTTTGGAGATACAGGTTGATCTTATAAAGAATGTTCCCTTTCACTCACTCAAGGGATAATCCACCAACAGCTCCAGGCTTTTGCCAGTGTGTGACTCAGAAAGTGCACACAGGAGTCTAATGGTGAGAAAAGGGAGCACTGAAACCTGGACAGGAAGGAAACAAATTACAACACAGCTTTGTCTATGTTATATAGCTGTAGTGAGAATGTAGAGGTTACTGAGTAGTAGATACACATAGAATTAATGGCCTATTGTTGATATTATGTGCCATCAACTCAGTTTTGATGTACCACAACCCTATGAACAAGAGCCCTCTAATTCATATCTTGCAAACTCAAGGCCATAATCCCAGCTGGAAGAGATCCATTGAATCAATGATAACTTCAGAAATCAACACTTGATGTTCATTCCAATTATTTAATGGGTTAGCTCAATTTGGGATTAACAGTTGGATTCAGGCCAATGTTTAAGAGCAGAGATGATAAAGCCCAGCCCTCAAAAAGGTGTTGCATTACAACAATTGTTTAGCTAACATAAACAATTGTATAAGGAATGCTGGGAGCTGCACCTTAGCAGCATCTTTAGGGCTTCACCTTGCCCATCTCTGACCAAGAGGGAGGCATGACAAGCTTTGCCAATGAATGTACACAATTGCTACCACCATTCTGCTCAACTTTGGACTCTTTCAAACGGGAGGAATTTCTCCCAATTCTGAATGGAGCCAATGCGAATTCATGTAAATTCGCTTGTTTAGCGAATTTACCTGAACCCCTGCTCCGTTCGGAAGGCATTCGGAATTACTTCCCATTACCCGAAAATAACCCCCCTTGCCCGAAATCGCGTGAGAAGCTTAAATTCGCAATAATGTTAAACCTATGTTTGCATTCGGAGTGACTTCCTTTTTGCCTGAATTTGCATGAGAAGAATTAATTCGCAATAACGTGAAACCCCAGGATTGCGTTTGGATTGCCCTTGGATTATACTTCCAATTTCCCACGTCTGAAAGAGTCCTTTGTGAACCTCAAAGTTATTGCCCCCACTCTTACACATGGGAAACCTTTGTAAATCTCCTCAGTCCCCATCATAAATATTTCTGAACAACTGTTATGGAACATGTGGTTGAAGAGCTGTCACGCAGCTCTCTCAAGTGCCCAAATTTTCAGCTTTATATTGCAGGTGTAGTCAAAAAGTAGTCTCCCAGCTGTCATGGCCAATGGTCATGAGGGCTGGGAGATGCTAGGACCTCTAAGCCAAAAAATTACTTCTTCAAGCTGTTTTCTTAGTATTAGTCTGGACTAACCTGATTGTTTAATTGTCCTCTTCAGCTACTAAATCACACAACCTGAGATGCAGGTCTGTGTGTGTATATGTGTGTGTTTAAAACTAGTTATTGTGTTATAATGCAGGGCTCTTCTGAGAATAGTCACCCCTCTGACCATATATATTTACTTGAGAATAAACCCTGTTGAGCTCAGTGGGGTTTATTTAAAATGGACATGACTGAGCTGTACAAGCAGGATAAAATCCAGCAATGCTACTGGCAACTCATCTCTGAAGGCTGTCTCATAGTTTAGTTTAGATTCCTAGACTAGTGACCAGTGACTCCTCTGTAATTTTTCCAAAAAAAAACCAAAACAAGCCCCTAATTGGAACATTGGGCTGTCTCTAAATCATGTATGATCCACTCCAGTTGCAGGAACATCCTTCCCCCTCTTTCCTCCTCTTCCTCGCCACAGCCTGGACCTGCGACAAGAAGGTCATTCATTCCAATCTTACCAAAGCCACTGAAAGCAAACAAAACCTCTCTGCTCCTGACCTTGGGAAGGAATGTGGGCTCTCTTGTATTCAAGAGGAGTGAATTGCAGTGGCCACCCAAGGCCTGCTGGAATGCTGTTGCCTTCTTCCTTTGTATGATTTTTCTCCCCCTCCCTCCTTTTGTGGTTCTGCAGGTGTGAACATGAGGTGTGGGCAAAGAGAACAATAAAAAGCCCAGACTTCACAGACTGGGAATGCAAAGCATGGTATTTGGATTGTTATGGTGATCCCAATTATTCATCCTTCCCCCCCCCCCCCAGGTAAAACTGTGATGGGGAAATTTCATGAAGGTAGCTTGAACAAACTCAGCACAGGGAAATTAGAGGCAGGAGGGGGAAAGGCAGGGCCCATCCAGACAGCAGATCTAGTGTCAAGCATTTCCAGACCAAAGATGTGAAATGCTAAAGCCATTACATTGCTTGCATAGTGCCAGAGCTTGGAAACATTAATATTCCCCCTACCAACTAAAATTCACAGAATTCTCTAAACAGCATTGCCACTGAGTGGTGGATTGATTTGAGGGATGTGTTGTGCAAAAAGTGACTTTCCCAAGCTCTGCTGAATAGGACCTATTAGTGATGCTGGCTGTAGATGATGGTAGTTGTAGTCCAAAGCATCTGGAGTTCTCCAGATTAGGAAAGACTGACGTAAATGAAGTGTTGAGAGCAGCACATTATTGCAGCAGGTGCTATATCCTAAAAGAGCAAAGTTCTGGTTGTTCAGCCTAGAAAGGTAAAAATGACTGTGCTATGCATTTCCAGAAAGCAACATTTCATACAACACTTGAAGCAGCAGTCATTTTTTCTTGCCAATGTTTTTCCATCTACTTTATAACATGCAGAATTATATGTACATTTGAGACAGGGTGAGGCAATGATCACATCTATACAGATAACAGTGGATATAATCTTTTTTTCATTATCCCTTTGATTCATATGTATCATTTTTTGCCTTTGAAGGTCTGCCCTGAAGAATCAAATGATACATTCCTCAAAAAGCTTACACAACAGTGCTCTCATCTCATTTTGTGGAACAACTCCAGGGTACATAGTTTATATTTTATAGCTTCATAGCTCGTCCGGCATGACATGGAAAGCTGAATCCAGAAAGAGTGCATCTTTCATGGGACTTCCAACAGTGCCTGGCAGCAGAACTGTTTGGCCATCCTTTGTTCTCCTCAGGCAAACTGGACTGACACTCCTTCCATCTTCCAGGAAACATCTTCCTTCCTCTCTCCTATACATTAAATCTGAGAGTAAAAGTAGAGTAAATCCCATGCTAGGAGCAACTAAATGAGCTAAATTATCTTAAAACTTCTAATCAAGCTGGCTCTTAAACAAACTCAAAAAACAAAAACAAGGACAATACATAAAATAGAAAAGGGTACTGTATTTTAGGTTCATTTCTCCACCAGCTGCTGCCTGAAAGCTGCCACTCCATCAGGCAGCAGTGGAGGAAAAAGTAGATGACACAAGCCACTCCATCATCTCAGCTGAGAAACTGGAAGCTTTTGGCTCTTATTCTCCTTGAACTATATTCTCCTTGAACTCCTTGATATTATAATCTAGCAACAATGAATAGCTAGTTCCTGAGTTTGCTTTTGTCCTCTTCCTTCCCTATCTCTTTTCCTTTGTGTTGTGTACTTTAGATTGTAAGCTTGAAGGCAGTTATTACTGATCTTTTAAAGCCACCCTGGAAGTCTTTTTGGGTCTTAAAACAGAATGGAATGGTGTTAACACATACTTAAATTAAGTTAAACTGTACTTGCTGCAAAAAAATAAAAATAAAAAATCTCACGGTGCCAAACACTACAGGGACACTGCCTCTATCTCCACTCCCCAGGCATGGCTACTTTTCTTTTCCAAAGATTAAAGCTAGCAAATTATTTGGATGACGTGTTGCATTAATAAAAACTTTTGGATCTCTTGTGTGGCAGAGAACAAAAGTAAAGGAAAACCAGGCAGTCCTGTTTTTAAACTAAAGGGGGAGTGCAAATTTATGTGGTGGTCTAGATGTAAAATACAGTGGGCCTCTGGTATCCACTGGGGTTTGGCTCCAGGACACACACACACACCCATGGATACCAAAATCCCATTAAATTCATTGGCATACTAAAATGGTGTCCCTTATATAAAATGGCAAAATCAGGGTTTGTTTTTCAGAATTTATAATTTTTGAAATATTTTCAGACTATGGATGATTGTGTCCATGGATAAAAAAAAAATCTGTAAATGTGGAGGGATGACTATTGAATCCCAATTGAATATCATTATCAACTGCCTTGTTCACAGCTGCATGTTTGCATTTCACTGTCTGTCCACCAGCAGGCAAGGAGCTTAGCAACAAGGCAGATTCCCTGCCTGAAACAGCTTACAGTCCAAAAAGTGATGTGGAGATGTGGAGGGGGGGGGGGGCGGGCAGAGGGAAGGCAAGAAAGTGAAGGCAGTAGCAAACAGGGCCAGAATATACAATTGTTTTGTTTATGTATGCTTAGGTTTTGCTAGAGGCTAAGGGGTGAAGTAGATGTGACTATTATCATACAGTTTGGCACTGTGGATCTACTGTCCCAAACTGTATTGCCACTCACTGTAGCTGACATTTGCTCCAACGCAGTTGAGCTACTTGGGAATCCAGCTAATTCCCACTTTGCCACTTCCTTGTCTAATTTGATATGCCTCTTCTGTGGTCAATGTTTCTTTTATGTGACAGAGTATAGTCCTCTGTTTGAAGATGTTTACTGCTGAACATATATTCTGTTTGAAGGACTATCCATTTCTAAGCAGAGATTAAAGAGAAACCACAGAAAGAAAGTAGAGTAGCACACTTGACCATCAACTCTTAGCACTCATACTGGAAAGGCAGAGAAGACTGAATGTCTCACAAAGCTACAATTCCCAGAATTCCATGGCACTGAGCTATGCTAATTAAACTGGTGTCAAACTGGGTTATTTATGCAGTATGGATGCAGCCTCAGAGCCCTCTCGCACAAACAGGGCTGGTATGCTGTGGTATCAAACTTAATTTTTTTTTTGCAGTGCACATGCAGTCAAAGACATGCATTAACACAGTAGCCAACATCGTGTTAGTGACTTACTCAGGTATAAATGCCTTGTACACATGCATGAGCCTTTTTTGGATGGGGTCCATCCAAAAACTTCCTACCACCCAACAGCTGACAACCCTTGGTATGGGCTTTTACTGTTGGGGAAGGGAAGGGGGAGAAGGGAAAGAGGAGATGATTCAGACCACGAAGGTCTGCTCTGAGCTCCTGGGGGAAAAGAAAGGTGGGTTCACTCTATTTAAGAGCTCAGCCTAATTCCTCTTACCCCCAGGCTGAGACCAGTTGCTTCTCCATGCCTGAATTACCTCTTGGCTTGCTTCTCTCCCTACCATTAAGCAACATCAGCAAGGGTTCCTCATGGGGCTTGAGAGGTGCCAGGCAATGGGAAGACATAGAACTGTGCAAACAGAATTATGTACAGGTGCAGAATCTTGGCCATTCTGCAGTAAAATGCTCTGCTGTTGCCTAGACTGGTGCTACTCAAATTGTTGGTCCAGTGCTGGCCTGCAAGCCATCAGCTGCTGGTCCATGGTCAGTTTCTAGGAAACTCTGCAAGCATTACCACCACCACCACCACCTTTCCTCCTCTTCTTCTTCTTCTTCTTCTTGTATTAATGCTCCACTCTTTAGAAATGCTCTCAGAGCAGCTTACAAAATTGTTAATCTGACAGTACCCTCAGTCTTACAATCTAAAAAGACATGACACTAAAGGAGAAGGGAATGGCATTGGAGGAGGGGATCAAGTCCAATGGTTCTTCTCTCACTCTGAGGCCATGGCGATGGCACTTGGAATGGAGGGTGGGCTCTTCTTCTGTATCTGGGGTAAGTCTGGTGGAGCTGTGCCTGCCCTTCCTCTCCCTCCAAGGGCTATTGCAGATGGTAATATTAAAAGAAAAATGCCAATCTACCACATCAGAGAGCTTGAGAAGCACTGGCCTTGACCTCTGTCTGGAACAGTGTTCTCCAACCCTCTGCCCTCCAGGTATTTGGGGTGTTATTCCCATCAGCTAATACTGAAGAATCATGGCTAAAGTGCAAAACAAATGGAGATCACCAGGATTGGGAAGGCTGGTTTAGAGAATCAATTAGCTCCTAAGAGGGTTGTCACCCCTTACTTAAAATGCTGTGCATTGAAGCAATGCCGAATAAAAACAAATGATATACTGTATCAGTCATGTTGAGAAAGGCCACTACAGGTGAGTCATTAAGGTCATTTTGGTAACTGAGTCTAGTGTTGCTGAGACCCCTTTTCTTCCAGACTTTTTGACTGGAAGGGTGACTGAATATTTGTCATGGAGGTCAGTTAAAATTTCCCCCCAGAAACAGCCATGGAATGCAAAGCATGCTATCCTCAGTACCAGCTCTTTCTTTTTACAGACAAAGTACACCCAAGACAAAGCTGGCTAGAGAGTGAAGGAGGAAGCTGGAGAATTTGGGAATGCCACAATGCTGTATGACTTCCAATTGGCAAGCTCTGGCAGTGAAGAATTCTTTTTAAACAGCTCAGCAGTGGATTATCCCCCTTGTCATTTGCTCCAAGGTTACTGGGAGCTTATAATAAAACAATAACAAAATGCTGTGGCATCTTAAAGACTAACAAGTCTGTCTGGAATTTACAATCCCAGTTACAAATGCAAAACCTAGAGTTACAAATTTGTAACTGATTCGTATTCACATTTGCTACACATTCAATAGTGTAGGGAATAGGTAGGGATTCTAAAGGTCACCCAATCCTGCCTTACTGAGCAGAGACTGCAATGAGCAATGGGGAGAGATGAGAATCTGTTCACCTGTCAATCCGAATGCAGCAGACTGATGTTTCCACCTCCTCCTGTGAGCAATCTCCAGTGCAAAGTGGAATTGTGACAGGGATCCTGCTTCTGACTATCACACCAGAGTTCACACATGGGAAGGGGGTGGAAACATTTATCTGTTCTTCCCTGATTGACAGGAGAACAGACTCCTATTGCTTGCAACAGCTGCTGTCTGGTGAGTAAGAATTAGGAGTATCAGACCAGGCGACTGGATATCATGGTGGGTTACCAAAAAGACAAATAGATAGCAAATCTGTAGCACCCATTTATTTGTCTTTTTGCAGCTGATGGCTTGCAGCAGATCAGAAGGCCTAAGCACATAATTTGTTTCTAAGCCCACTAAATGAAGACTGAAGTCTGATCTGTGCCTTGAAATTTGCTTTCTAGATGATGAGTTTTTGAGAAGAATCTTTTTCAATGCTTTATATCATTTCTGAATAGAACAAAAATCCAATTTGTGCTCATTTTTGTACAATAATCAGGCAAAACCTTGCTGTCTTGGAAGCTTTCTTCTCTTCCTTCATCAGACTCGAAATCATTAATACTGTTAAGACTTACAGACCCTACTTCCTCTGGAGGAGTTTCTTGAAGTATGTGAACTGGATAGCTTCTTAGCTATCACACTAATGCTACTTTTGGCAGTCCATCATGGTATCTATAGCAAATTTATAGAGCCAGCATGAAGTAGTGGTTTGAGTGTTGGACTTTGACTCTGGAGACCAGGGTTCAGTTCCCAGTTTGGCCATGAAACCCACTGGATGACACTGGGCAAGTCACATTCTCTGTCTTAGGGGAAGGCAATGGCCTACCTCCTGTGAAGAAATCTTGCCAAGAAGGCACACACCACCACTACCAAAGCAAATCTATTCAGATCTCTCCTGAAGGCATAATGACTAAACTGAGGCTGTATCTTAAGGTGACAATGGCTCATTAGAAAACATGATAGTACTACGGAAAGTGGAGGCCAGTAAGACAAAAAAGAAGGCTGCATTACAGATTGACTGCTTCAATAAAGGAAGTCATGACCCTGAATTTTCAAGATCTGAGCAGGCTGTCAATGACTCAGGCTCATGGAGGTCTGTCATCGATAGGCTTGCCATGACAGCAACAAGGGTGTGGGAGTACATCTTGTGTGAGACTAGAATTGCGTCTTTCAGAAGTGTAATTATACCTTTTGGATTTTGGGGGGTGGCAGTGGAGAAAACAAATCTGGGTGTTTTCAGAGGGCCACAAAAACAGATTTTGAGGCCCTCATGTGGATTGTGGGCCACATGATTCCCAACCCATTCTAGGAAATCTGATGTCCAATCAAGTGTGGACTCATTCATTTCATAATTTGCCCCCTCAATGTTCAATATAATTTCCTCTGTCTTCTCAGACAGACTTCACAGAACTTTCCATGGGTTGGGCCTGGTGGATAGAGATGCAAGGCTGTTCACCACCCCTGTTTTGGCTGGGTTTTATTCTACCAAACCAGTGAAAGAAATACGATGATGACAGACAAATAGTTCCTCTCAACCCTGTGTCAGCACTTCCACAGTAATTGCCTTGCACTTGCTGAGCACTAAATTGCAGCTGCCTTATCATACCATCTGATCTACTTCCTTTGCAGAAAACTCATAGTCTGGTCTTATGAAGGGGAATTGTGGGCACACTCGTTTATATTAAAAACACTTCTCACCTAGAGCCAGAAGATATTTCTTCTTCATTTGTTTAACATGTGTGCTGCCCTCCAGTGACATTCTAGAAACAAACTCTCTTCTCAGAAGACAGCGTAAGCATGGGAAGACGCCTCTGCCAATGTTCAGCAAGCCCTCAGGGGAGATTAGCTCTTTTATTACCTCACTACCTCATGGTTATATAACCCAGGGTCCACACCCCAATGTGAATATGAGCAATGTGAATCTAAAATGCCCCAAGAGTGTTTGGGGACAGATTCCACAAGTGTAATCTCTTGTTTAAAAAACCCTAAATGAAGTGCCTTGTGTCACTTTTAAAGAGACAGCCATGTTAGTCTGGAAAATCAGTATGCCGAGAGATCTTGCAGCACCTTTGAGACTAACTGAAAGCAAGAAGTTGGGAGTAGGAATATGAACTTTCATAGACTTGAGCCAATGTCCTCAGATGCTTGTCATATGTACCTCCAGAATCCCTTGAAAAGCAAAACAATGAGAAAAGGAGAGAGCAGACAAACCTTCTGCACTAGCATGATTTTTTAAAAGAAGAGCATAGATCTATAAATGTTGCAATCAAAATGGCAAGGATAATAAAAGTGGAGGCTGGTGAAAGACAAAGAATAATCCTTGGATGCCTTTTGGAAGAAGCCTTCAAGTGGTCTCTAGAAGGTTCAACATGTTCTGCTTAACACATGTAAGAGTTACCTAGCCTGGGTTGTTTCATTTCACTTATGCATATTGGGGCAGTACAGACAGGCGGCTCAAAGCAGCTCTTTTTTTCTGGCATCATAAGGGCTGCGACCCAGCGCTATGATGCTGCCTCTGCTGAGTGGCATCTGTATCATGCACCACACTTGCACAGTTGTGCGGCTTGCTGTGTGGACAGGTGTGCGCACATGCAGCAATATTAAGGCTGGGTGCATCTGGACACCCAGCCTATCTAGCCCTAATTTTGGCCCCAGGGTGCTACAAAGCACCCATCTGTACTGGCCATTGTTAGTTTTGAGGATTATTTTTCCCTGAAATATATTGAACTGCTTAACCTATTCATGATGCAGAAGTCTTTCCCTATTATTTCATATCATCTCTCCCTCCAGTACCAAATTTTCTGTTAAAAATGTAACACCCAGGAACACATCTATTTCATTATCAGAGGCATGCCTGTATTATAAAAATGGATAGTTTCTACTCCCATAAATTTTACCCATAGATTCTACCAGGAGGCAAAATTCTAAGATTGCCTTCTGTGCTGTTGCAGCAGGAGACAAACTGAGTCTATTTTGGCCTTTTTGATATTTCTTGTCACCATAATAAAATCATTACTTGGAATATACTCTCTTTCGGTCATTTTTGAGTGCTTGGATGTTTAATATTAGTACCGAAACATATTTAATTATTTTTACATACCTATGCTAATAGTAAACATTTGAAAAATGACAAAGCAACAAATTAATTTTTCTAACATCACTCCAGCATCATAAACCAAGGTCAAACCATCACCTCAACAGTATAAACTCTTCCATTTCAGATGCTTTATTTAGAATCATAGAATCTTAGAGTTGAAAGAGACCACAAGGGCCATCCAGTCCAACCCCTGCCATCCAGGAATTCTCAATCAAAGTATCCTTGACAGATGGCCATCCAGCCTCTATTTAAAGACCTCCAAGGAGAGAGAATCCACCACACTCCTAGGGAGTGCATTCCACTGTTGAATAGCCCTTACTGTCAGGAAGTTCCTCCTAATGTTGAGGTGGAATCTCTTTTCCTGTAATTTGCATCTATTGTTCCGGGTCCTGTTCTCTGGAGCAGCAGAAAACAAGCTGCTCCCTCCTCAATATGAGATCCCTTCAGATATTTAAACAGGGCTGTCATATCACCTCTTAACCTTCTTTTTTTCCAGGCAAAACATCCCTGGCTCCATAAGCCATTCCTCATAGGGCATGGTTTCAAGACCCTTCACATTTTAGTTGCCCTCCTTTGGACATGCTCCAGTTTCTCCACATCCTTTTTGAATTGTGGAACCCAGAACTAAACACAATATTCCAGGTGGGGCCTGACCAAAGCAGAAGACAGTGGCACTATTACTTCCCTTGATCTAGACACTATACTTATATTGATGCAGCCTAAAATCGCATTGGCCTTTTTAGCTGCCGCATCACACTGTAGACTCATGTTCAACATGTGGTCTACTTGAACTCCTAGATCCCTTTCACATGTAGTTTCATTCAGCCTGGTATCCCCCATCCCATATCTATGCATTTCATTTTTCTGCCCTAAGAGCAGTACTTTACATTTCTCTGTGTTGAATTTCATTTTGTTAGCTTTGGCCCAGCTTTCTAAGTCATTTTGAATTTTGATCCTGTCCTCTGGGGTATTAGCTATTCCTCCTAATTTGGTGTCATCTGCAAATTTGATAACTAGGCCCACAATTCTGACATTCAAGTCACTGACAAAGATGTTGAATAGCACTGGGCCCAGGACAGAACACTGTGGCACCCCACTGGTCACTTCTCTCCAGAATGAAAAGGAACCATTGTTGGCATCCTTTGGGTTTGTCCAGTCAAACAAATACAAATCCAGGTAACAGTTACCCTGTCAAGCCCATATTTTACAAGCTTGTGTGCAAGAATATAATGAGAAAACTTGTCAAAGGCCTTACCGAAATCAAGATATACTATATCCACAAAATTCTTTTCATCTACCAAGCTGGTAATTTTATCAAAAAAAGAGATCATATTTGTCTGGAATGACTTGCTTCTCTGAAACCCATATTGACTTTTTGTGATTATGGAATTACCTTCTAGATGTTCAAAGACTCTCTGTTTAATGATCTGCTCCAGGAATCTTTCTTGGTATTGATGTCAGACTAACTGGATGATAATTGTTGGGGTCATCTTTTTCCCCTTTTTGAAGATGGGGACAACATTTGCTCTCCTCTAGTCTGCTGGGACTTCTCCTGTTCTCCAGGATTTCTCAAAGATTATTGCCAGTGGCTCTGATATTACATTTCCTATCGCTAACCAGATAAGGATAGGGCTGGCCCTACCACAAAGCAAAGTGAAGCAACTGCCTCAGACAACTGATCCGGGGTGCTGTGAAAGGGCAAAATATTGTTATTTTATTTAATTCGCTATTTTATTTTTTTACTGTTGAGAAGGTGAAGAAGTGTTTGTGGGATTTACTACCTCATCTGCCAAAATAGTTTACCTTGCCTTAAATATTAGCCACCTTACCTTGTGGAGAGGGAAAAGACACATTTTCCTGCTAGGCCTCAGGCTGCAAAATGTCTTGAACTTACTCTGGCTGATTGTCCTTTGACTTATACTTCTGACACATTCTAGGTTGATATCTCATGAAGCAAAATCATGCTTAGAAGCAGTCTGGATGTAGCAGTTTCTTCATTCTAGGGCAAAATCTGAGTCAGCAATAGACTAAATTATCCCCTAAATATTGAGCACTAAAGCAATATTTCCCCTTAAAAGATAAGGGCAAGTATAAGAGAAATAGAAGTTTTATACACATACACATACATTCATAAGGTCTCATTCAAAGAGTTGCCATAAGCTGAGGGCAGTTACAAACACACACACACACACACACACACACTTATTCGAAGTCTCAAAAACTGATCTGTAATTCTGTGCAGACCTGATGTTTACTTTTAAGGCCTGTCTTATAAGAGTTTATAGAAATCACTGAGAAATTAAACATTAAGCCTAAAAGATGTTTCTATATCCCATGTTTTAGCAGAAAAATCTTTAAAAATGTGAAGGTAATCAGGCGCTATAAATGGTGTTCTGTCTTGTGAGATTTTCCACTTCAAATTAGATTTCACGAAATTAGATTTATTAGCAGGTGTGCAAGAGCACGTGTTACCTATTGAGCTTTATGTATGTCCTGTTGTGCCTAAAATTTGTTTTGTTAGAGGCAAAACACGTTTGGCTGGTCTCTTGGAGGAGTGTGTCCAACATGCTTAGCCATGGTAATCCACAGGTGCCTGCAACTGAAGTGACACTTGTCCCTCGCAAGGCTGAAACAGGTTCTGTAATGTGACTGCTTTTGCATGGCAGATTTAGACAATAAGGAGGGAGAGTAATTCCCCTAACACAAATGAGAATGCAGATGGCAGCCATCTTTAACTAAACAAACTTGCAATACAGTATCTGGGAACTGGTACAGCAATAACTGTGGTCTACCTAAAATGCTAAATGCTGACTTGGAGCATGCTGGAGTTCATTAATAATTTTGAACATGCCTTTCCAAGGCTTCTTGTTCAGACAAGCAAAGGGAAAAGTTCAATGAAGGCACATGGGATTTTAAAGAAATATATTTTATTTGTATCAGATGGGGCTTTTTAGATTGGCAGGAAAGTGTGACATGAAGTTGCACTTTCCTTAATGCTTAGCTGCTAGACTGCAAGCTCCAGGTGTGCACTTAAAAGGTACAGGGCAGCTAGACTGAGGGGTTTGGGAACGACTTATCTGAGGTCTTTTCTGTGGCTCAGCAGCTACATGGGAAGCTCTCAGAACGCTACAAACACAGGTGGAGCAGCTACATGGGCGGCAATGAACACGGCTTTTAGCCGCGGTGAACCTTTAAATTTTTTTTCCCTTGCCGGCTGCGAACTACGCAATTCCTCAATGCCCTGCAGGTGTAAAAGCTGGGGTTTATCCGCGAAGTTTTTTAAAGCTCCCAAACCCTAGCTCCACCCCTAATCCGAACCCTAGACATGCACAGTAGGGACTCTGGGATGCCGTTACTGTTATTCTACTGTGGATAACATGTCAATTCATTCACAAAATAAAGGGGTTCATTCATGATGCACCAGTGCAACGGCACAGTTTAAAAAGGCAGAGGAAACGGAATGATAATTTGACGGATCCTCATAAGTATACATTTGTGCTGCGCAACTGCGCAGGTTTGCGAACTGCGCAAACGCAGTTACACCATACAGTCAAATTATCATTGCCGGCTGGGAACTGCGCAATTGCACAGTTTGCAGCCGGCAGCCGGCAAACCTGCGCAGTTGCGCAGGACAAATGTATACTTATGAGGAACCATCAAATTATCATTGCGTTTCCTCCGCCTTTTTAAACTGTGCCCTTGCACTGGTGCATCATGAATGAACCCCTTTATTTTGTGAATGAATTGACATATTATCCACAGTAGAATAACAGTAACGGCATCCCAGAGTCCCTACTGCGCATGTCTAGGGTTCGGATTAGGAATGGAGCTAGGATTTGGGAGCTTTAAAAAACTTCGCGGATAAACCCCAGCTTTTACACCTGCAGGGCATTGAGCGTTTTAATTAGAAGTGAAGTCCACACCACGCATGCTCCCAACCCACGATCCATTATAATCCGCACCTGTAGCGCTGCCTTTAAATGGGTGCTTTAAAGAGACAGAGCCGAGCCCCATTTAACCGTGCAACTACACCTTAGCCTTTAGATGCAATAGCAATGTTGCACCCTTTTTGAAAAAGTAGTGAGGAAATCAAACTACTTTTTAAAGGCACTTCTTCTCCCTTAAAACTCCAAAATAGTGTTTTCATGGCACACTTTCCCTTTTTCTCATCTAAAGGCTGGGCTTTCATGCAGCCATCAACATACCTCTTTTTGCCAATGTAAAATGGGCCAGCTCCTTTTTAAAGCACTTCTTCTCCCTTAAAAGGCCAAAATAGTGTTTTCATGGCACACTTTCCCTTTTTCTCATCTAAAGGCTGGGCTTTCATGCAGCCTTCAACACACCTCTTTTTGCCAATCTAAAATGGGCCAGATGATGATCATACTCGGCACCAAGCTCTTAACATGGAGATATTATTCATACTTTTACTAAAAAGTTTGGGTTATGTCACAAATAGAATTAAGACTACAGCATTTCTGATCTCTAAAACCAATGGGTATTGAATTTAACACTAAGAACATTTGTCCATCTTTATAAAACAACACTATCTCCAATACACAGATCTAAAAGATCCAAGTCTTCTAGATATAAGAAGGTTTTGAATTTCTACTGTCTAAATGAGTGGGCTGCTACTGTGAGTGTCTGGATATTAAACAGCAGTAACCACTTGAGATACTCATAATAAGGTAAGGGGGGGGACTATTTTTATTTTTTCAGGAAACCCATCAAACATCAAAGACAGAACAGGAGAAAACAAAATAACACAGGCTTGGTTGCAGAAGCCCCTAAAACTAGCTTCCATGTGCGCAAATCTTCTCTGACAGCCTTTGTGCTCCATGAGCTGTTTGCATTTCTTTAGCTATGTGAGAAAGAAGAAGTGACCTCACAAAAAGAAGGTCATAAAGCCCAACTGTACCAATGCAGATATAGATCTAGAAATGACAAGTAGGGAAACCAGTAAAGACAATCTAATTTTGTGAACTACCATGGGTCCCACTCTAGGAGAAAGGTGGCACTGAAATGAAATAAATTTGCCTACATTTCCCCCTGTTTCTGGTTTAACTTCCCATAGCACTGATGCTTTAAGGACAAAGTCCTGTTCATAACATAGGAGTTTATCACACGGGATGGATCCCATGCAGAAACTAAATTTAAACTGGAAAAAAACCCACAAAAGCGGGTAGATTTGCAGATGACGTTGGGGGTTAACCCAAACAGACAGTGGACAAAGCCCACAAAAGTGGGTTGATTTTCACACGACATAAGGGTTAATTAAGGGAGCATTAATGCAACATTAACTAGAACAAAAAGTAGACAAAACCAAATCCTTTTTACTTTCAGAAAATCCCGAAAGTAAAAAGGAGCAAGCTTTGGCAACTTTCCATTTAGATTAATTTTGCATTATTGCTTATTAACCCTGGCATGTTTCAAAATCAACCCGCTTTTGCAGTTTTATCCGGATTTTTAAATCCTGTTTCTGTACGGGATCAGTCTCATATCATAAACTCCATAGACTGGTGTAACAGTTCTGGTTTTAAAAGGTATCACATTCCTCTTTTTGCATCAGCAGGAGGAGTGTGCCTCAGTGCATCCCCACAGTAGTCAGTGGCTGGAGAAATGCAGGTGAACCAGAGAGACATCACTGGCTGCCATTTCACAGTCAGGGAAGGAGTAGCCTTCATTCCCCAGCTTTACATTTTGCTAGCAGTCAAATAAGATCTTGATCTTAATTTCCAACAACAGAGTCATAATACCAACAGTGCCACTTTGACTATATCAACAATTGGCTGTTATGATTTAGAAAAATGACATCCAGCTCTCTCAGTTGAATGTTATCCACCTTCACACAAGTCAAGGACTCTACCAAAGCATGGCATGACAGACTGTCAAAATCCCAAAGAAGAATGTGCTTGAATCTTCTACAACATATTTTGAAAGTTCTGTTTGGAGTGTTTGTGAGATGCAGCTGACCTGTCTGGCAGATTCAGGAAGCTGTACTCCAAAAAGCAACTTTTTCTAGCCTTCATCATAGCAGCAAAACTTAGGAAAAGTCTATATATGGAAGTTTGAGATTTTTTTTATTTGCTATATTCACATTACCTTGGGAACTTTGCCTACCCCATTTATTTATTTATTTATTTATTTAAAAAAAAATTTAAGCCAAGACAGACAGCAGAAGTTTGACCAACTAATGTGACACCACTTAGGAATGATTCTTTCATTACTGACCAGTCTTCACATTTTCCTGGCCTTCTGGCTCACTATTCTTCTAGCTGCCCAGTAGTTTCTCCATTGTTCCAAGACCTTGGAATGTGCCTGTCTGGCCTGATCCCATTGAGCTTCTCTCCAATGCTCCTATTTTAAACAACAGGCCCCTGGGAACCACTGTGTCAACTCCTGTATTAGCAGCCCCCCACCACAGCAGGAGAGGAGCGTAGGGCATCCCATGTCCGACCCTTCCTCCCAGATTTGCATTTGTAACCAGCTCCACTGTCAGCTGCCACTGACACAAACAGAGGAAAGCTGTCCTGCCTTGGCTTTTCCAGTCCCCTTGGAGCCTTGAGGCCAAATGCCCAAGTGTGAGAGGAGCAGGGGGATGAGGCGTGAAGGCCCACCACTTCATTCAGTGGGCTGGGAGAAGGGGGACTTTGCTGTGCATCCTTGCCCCCTTCTTGCCATTCAGCATCACTGTGAGGAAAGCCTCTGCTGCTTCTCAGCAGTCCCTGCTCCTTGCTGAGAGCCTGGCCCCTGTCACTCTGACTTATCCCTCTTTCAATGGAGCAATGGGCACCCAGCTGCAGCTATTACATAAGGTGCAATTAGCAACACAGGCCTGAATGGCATTAAGGAATTCCACCCAGGGTGACGTAAAAGCCTCCCTTCTCCTCATGCCACGGGGACAAAGGGGGGCTGTTGTGAGCCAATATGTCCTGCTGAGCCAGCTCCAGCCACTGGGAATGCAAGTCATTAAGAAGGCCTGAGATACACACGGGAGCAGAAGGAATTGTTCTCAGAGCGAATGGAATGAAAACAATGAGCGAATGCACCAACCTTTCAAGGGTGGAGCAGGCACCCCTCTACTCCCTGTTGTGTGCACAGTCAGAGCCCTGTCCCTTGTATGCCATCTGTTCTGTGCCCATACGTGAGACATTGCAGGGGAGGGGTTAATAGATAAGATGCCCACGTCACCAAAGATTTCACAGCTTCTGCTGTGGCCGTTCGTTTGTCACACAAGGGCCTTTCCCCATAGCTTCATTTGTTTGTCTTGCTTTTTATGTGCCAGCTGCAGCTGGAATTATTTCTGTTCTGGACATATACACAGTGCTCCAGGTAAACTCAAAGTATTTAAGCAAACTGCTGTACGGGCATCTCCCTTTCCAAAATGTTGAAATGAGAGCACACAATTGTAAAAAAAATGATTAAATCACACAAAATCTAAAGCCAAATGGTTAACTAAATGGTACGTGCTTTTGCAAGGGAGAGGGGAAGAGTCACCACCACAGTAATGAATAGGAGTCACAATAGTATTGATTGTATTGTCTAAGTGGAGAATTATGGTTTTTGCTTAGATATGTAAAACGTTCCGCTGTGGAAATACAATAGCTCAGGATGATCATTTTACTTTAATTTTTATATCAGTGTATCATTGTGGGGGGGGGGGGGAGCTATTAGGATATCTGTCAAAGTGGCAGAAATACCACACAGCTATCTCATCAAACATGTCTCAAAACTGTAGGAGGAAAGACCCAATCCACATTCTATTTTATGGAAAAACTGCTCACATACAGAAACCATTTACGTTTTGTATATCTGTGTGTGCTTATTTGGGAGTAAGCCTTTACAAATTCATTTGGTTTGTTTCTTTGTTAATTGCTATCAGCCCTGCTCAGGTCTTGCAGACTCAGAATCATGGTTTCCTTGACTGAGTCTATCCATCTGGAATGCAGTCATCCTCTTTTCTTATTGTATTGCCTTCTACTTTACCAAGCCGATAATCACAAAAGAGAAAAAACAAATTGAAAACAGTGAAGTACTGTATTGTATTTCCATAGATTCATGGTTCTAAGCCTTTGTTTTCATTCTAGGAAAGGTGCCACAAAGAGCCCGGCAACAACAGTAGTGATGGCAGTGGCAAAAACATCATTAATTATTTCATTTCATAATTATTATTGAAAATAATTTTGTTGAGGGAGGTGTTAAAAAATGATCCACACTGGCTGTCAAATATGTTAGGTACACCAATGCATCTTGTCTCCTACTGACAGTATTTCTGACTTGAACCAGCTAATTTGAATACTCTGATATTTTACGGAACATATTAATCAAGTGCATTAAAACAGGGATCAACTGCTGGGGCTTTGAAATGAATAAGAAAAGATTAGCCACAAAAAGAATATTTTAAAATTCTAAATTGATGTACAAATCCATTAATCCTGGAATTTTATCTGACAGTACATATTAAGGGTTCATACACACAGTGAATATTGAAGAAGTAAATGAACAACCCTGCCTGGACTTTGTTTCAATGTAAAAAAAAAAAAAGGATGAAAAACAACCATTAGTCATAGTCCGTGTTCTTGGTGCTTAATAGAAAGTTTTCCTTATTTTCAAAAATATTTTAGGGAACCCAAAATTAGCCGATACTGTGAAAATGTTATCAAAGGTCTTCTCATGATCTAAACAATTGACTGCTGAATGATCAGTTCTACCTGAGTTTAGGTAATCACATCCACAATCAATACTAATATTATTCTCTCCTTGCCTGTTGTTGATAAATCCTGCCTGGTCAGATGAACTGGCTTTTTGTAAGCTATTATCTAAAATCACTGTCAATATTTTGATATCAATATTAAGTAATGATATTGGGTGGTAGTTAGCACAGCTAATATGATCCTTACCAGGTTTAGGTATGAGAGGAAAGTAAGCATCATTTAATGATGAAGAGCTGGAGCTGGATTCTAAGATATATTTGCAAGCCTGGAGCAATCTAGGTGATAACAGACTGGAGAAAGAATTTACCATTAACACACCAGGGCCAGGGGACTTTCCATTTCTCATATTTGCTATAACATTGATAATTTCTTCTATGTGTAAAAGTTCTGAAAGAAGTAAAAGATAGGAAGTTTGTAATTGGTTGACTGGCTGAACCTAAAGCTGCTCACCAATGGCTGCTCTTCATCCTGAACAGAAGTCACTAGTGGGGTACCACAAGTTTCTGTCTTGAGCCCAGTGCTACATAGCATCTTTATCAATGACCTGGATGAAGGAACAGAGGGTGCGCTTATCAAATCTGAAGATGACACCAAATTAGGAGCAGCAGCTAATATCCCAGAGGACAGGATCAAAATTCAAAATGACCTTAATAGATTAGAAACATGGGTCAAAACTAACAAATGAATTTCAACAGGGAGAAATGTAAGGTACAACTCTTCAGCAGAAAAAAAAAATGAAATAGGTTACCTACCAGAATGGGGCAGATAATCCAATGTCCACCTGTATGCAAAGACGACAATGAACTGATGAATTGCCTCCTGAATTTCCACCAGAGGGTGTTTCATGCCTACAAAATAATATCTCGAACACTTAATAGAGCTCTTTGCTCTTTCAAGCATGAAGGCTTCTAACTGATCTTTGAAAATAAATCTGATAAAGCTCTTACTGTGAATAATAATGCTTAGATGTTTAAATTTGCTGGCAGCTGCGTGTGAATTTCTTTAATGTATTCGTAGTGTGAATGTAGATTATTTGTGGTTTTCATGGTTTGCTGAACATTACAAACAATGTATGCAACTACACAGTAAAATTAATGCAGTTTAACACCCCTTTAACTGCCATTGCTCCATCCTACAGTATCCTGGTATTTCTAGTTTTGTGAGGCAACAGCACTCTTTAGTAGAGAAGGCTAAAGACTGTAAAATTACAGATTCAAGGACTCCATAGGATGGAGCTACAACACTTAAAGTGGTGTCAAACTGCATTATATCAACAGTGTAGATAGAATCCAAGTCCTCATTTTGCAAGCTATGGGGCTTTCCAGGGCGCCCAAAAGGGGTGGTCCATACTCACCCCAGGAAGCGGCGAGATGGGGCCAAGGCTCCTGGTTCACCAGGAGCCCTCATGGCGCAGTGGTTAAATGCCTGTACTGCAGCCACTCACTCAAAAAACCATAAGTTTGCGAGTTCAAGACCAGCAAAAGGACTCAAGCTTGACTCAGGCTTGCATCCTTCCGAGGTTGCTAAAATGAGTACCCAGATTCTTGGGGGCAAGTAGCTTACAGTTGTAAACCGCTTAGACACTCCTTAGGCAGCGTGAACTGGTATATAAATGAAGCTGTTTGTTTATCCTGCTGATTCTGGAGGCCATGGGGAAGTGGAAAACTGCCGCTTCCCTGCGGCCTCAAAGCGGGGTGCAGCAGGTGCCCTGGGTGCCGGCTGCACCCCACTTCCCTTGGCAGGGCTAAGGGGAGAAAGGGGCTGCCGCTGTGGCACCTTTCTCCCCGGGTCTTTGCTGCGGCCATTTAAAGGCCGTGGCAAAGACCCGCCACAAAAAAGGAGCTCCGTTTCGGAGCTCCTTTTTGTACTGTGGAAAGGGCGCGCTTGGCACCCTCCCGTGGCGCAATGGCCATCATGACGCATCCATATGGATGCCGCCATCTTTAAATGGCGGCACCCATACACTTTAGGGCTAGGGAGGGTGTAAAAGCTGCACCCTCCCTAACCGTAAAGGCAGCTTAAAGAGCCCTTATCACGGCTCTTTGCGCCAATCTAGATTGGGCCTAAGAGAGGGAGCTATAGAAACTGAATGTGTTCATAAGATCAAAGTAGGACAGGCCTGAGATCAAAGTAGGACAGAAGGCCATTTTAGCATTAACTAACATTGTTTGGTAGGATTACCAGCTCATGTTTTTTCCTCCTCAGACTCATCAGAGTTTGAAAGACTCTGGCTATTATCTTAGTATAGTGGAATCCAAGGGCTATGTATTGCGGCCTTCTACATTCTAGCATTTATTCCACAATTAACCTCATTATATGATAATCCAAGACTTGATCAGAGTCTAAATACTTGTGAGTATGGGGACACTTTTCTCAAACCTGGAGATCTAGGAGATGCAAGCCCACTCTGAGAAAAAATACTGTGGCTTAAATTGTAGGAAAGTGGGGGGGGGGGGGGAGGAAGGAAGGAAGGAAAAGATTGAGAATGAGACAGACAGACAGACAGACAGACAGACAGGGGCCTGTCTTTGACAACAGCCATCTCTGATAACAGAATTTTCAAAGGTTGTATAACAAAATTTGCCAACATGTGGCCCATGCTGCATATAGACACCAGGGTCTTCCCAGAAGCCTTGAAATGTTACATGGGGAGTTATCAAAATTCTGGTCCTGTCCACTGAGCAGCACTGGTGCCCCACAGTGCTCAGGAGAAGTCAAAGAATAGGCTTTTTACCAGGCCAGAGAATGACACAGACTGCTTTTCCAGAAGACTAGGACCCTATTCAGACAGTGAAAATAATCCAGGATGAAACTGGGTTGAATCTCTGTTATTCACATGCATCCCAAATGCACCCTATTAAGTTTTGAGGGAGCTGCCAAAAAAACCAGGATAATCGATATAGGGTGTTCCCCCCCCCAAGTTTTTTTTTAAAGATTGCATTATCAGCAGTGCGAATAATTGATACAAATAGACCGAAGATAATTCTGAATTAAACCCTGCATGCCTTCAACACATTTTAAATACATTTGCATCATCGAGAGCCCCATGATTGAGAAAGTGTCACCTCTTCCCCAGCAGAACAGCCATTTCTGAAACGAGGAGGAGAGAAAAGATGGAAAGAGAGAGGAAGGGGGGGGGGGGAGAGAAAAAGAAATGCTGACCCCCTCAAGTAGCAGGGCAGCTGAGGAGTGCCAATGGGTGTGGGGACGAGGGAAGGGTGCTGGTGCATATGAACATCAAAACTTGCAGAGATGTGGAGAGATACGTTTTGCAGAGGGATACAGTTCCATAGTGTGCATCACAAACCCAGAATGCATGAATGAGGTTATTCACATCATTCCACTATAAAACACCTGACTTCTGAATGGCCCCTTGGTGTTGCTGGGAAAGGACATAGGAAGAAAATCATCCTTGCACTTCTTCCAACCAGAAGAAATTCTGCTGAGGCAAGTGTGTGTGTGTGGGGGGGGCTAACCTTACCCCTATCCTAACATTTTTGCTAGATATTATTAAGATAGGGGGAAAGCCTCCTTTCCCCATTCCAGCCATCTGCAGCAGATACTGCTCTGATATGCTAAAATGGGGAAGGTCAATATGAAAAAAGAGTCTCCATATCCTGTTGGTGAATTTCATTATCAAGGCTATAAAAATCTGCATATTGCTGCATACTGGTACAATGAATTTGTTACGTGGCTGCTTTTACCTTTGGAGGGGAGGTGCCATATCAGATATCTAGCGACAGGATGCTTACAGATGATGCTTGTATCCTGAAAACGCCCTGCCCCACACAGAATTTTACAAACAGTTTAGACAGTATTTTCACCAGCTTGGAACTCTCTTGTGTTTTTTTCTTTTACTTTGCCCGTTGCCTGGTGGTGACAAGGTGGCTTCTGTATCAGTGGAGTGGCAACCTGATCCAGATTTTTAGTTTAAATGTTAAAGGATCTATCACAGGGCCCAATTTTGAGAAAGGGGCTTAACACGTTAGGTAGCTCTTTTAAAACCCAAAGTGGATTCACATGCAGCCTCAGCATGGAAGCCACCAACTACCACTGTTATTGGCTTTAAATAAAAACAAAAAATAACCAAGTATAGAAAGAATGACTGAATAGTTCCACTATACCTTTTTACAAGTTGAGCTGGCAGCTTTACATCTGGAAGACCACATGGATAGCTTTTATTTCTAGTTGGGCTCAATTTCATAATGGTAAATGGTGCAGTTGTTTGAGTGCTGGATTGAGGCCCTGTCTTCAGTGTCCTAAAGTGTCCTCTCCCTGCCCTCTCCACAGGGAGTCCAGATGATGCATGGCCCAAACTCCAGTTCCAGTGCAAACAGTCTGGATAACATCTGGCCTATTGAGCACCAGAACCAGGATATATCCCCCTTAAAATAGAGGTTTTTTTAAAAAACTTACCCTCTATTCTGACACTGGGTGGCTATTTAAAATGCATCTTGTTGAGCCACCCAGCACTTTCACTGCTGCCACCAGTTGCTTCCTCTGTGGTCAGAACAAGGTATCGGTCTATGCAATCATTGCTGGGCCTTAATCTGACTTCAGAGTGAAGAAACCCACAGTATTGGCAGATGTGCTGGACAGCTCAGCATGACATATGTGCAAACAGTTGCCTGGCTTTGGAACAAAGGGTCTTTGTAACAAGGCAAGGTCAGGGCAGCCCCATAGTCAGAATACTCCAGGTTGCCCCAGAGTATTCTGGCCTGAAGAAACAGGGTATCGGACTCTAAGAGCATGGGGTTCAAATCCCTGTTCAGCCATGGAAGCCCACTGAGTGACTTTGGGCAAGTCACACTCACAAAGGCAACAGTAAACCCTCTGAACAAACCTTGCCAAGAAAACTCTTCAATAGGTTCTCCTTGGGTTCACCATAAATCAGAAACAAATGGAAGGTACAAAACAAGAATAATGAGCCACAATAAAGACTGTAATGCACTTTGTAAATTAAAGCTGTAACATATTTTCAGAGATCACATTGAAAGTGAAAACAATGACATTAAAATGCATTTTTTCATTTGTCCTACACTTGCCTTTGAACAGTTCAACATTCCTTCTTTAATTGGCATTGTGGCTAAAAACTGGAAACATGGTGACCTCTAGTGGATAAAAGCAGCAGTTAGTTACTGACTTTGAAAAGGCTTCTAAATTCCAGAAAGTGGGATTCAGCTTGAGATAACAGCTATATGGGGGGGGGGGGGGGGGGGGGGGGGGGGACAGCCATTGCATTTGCCACATATGGTGATAAAACAGTTCAGCTGTTCCCAGTGTAGAGCCATTATCATATGTCCAAAGGAGGGCAACTAAGATGGTGCATGTCCAAAGGAGCATGTCCAAAGGAGGGCAACTAAGATGGTGAAGGGACTGGAAACCATGCCCTATGAGGACCGCCTTAGGAAACTGGGGATGTTTAGCCTGGAGAAGAGAAGGTTAAGAGGTGATATGATAGCCCTGTTCAAATATTTGAAAGGATGTCATATTGAGGAGGGAGCAAGCTTGTTTTCTGCTGCTCCAGAGACTAGAACACGGAACAATGGATGCAAGCTGCAGGAAAAGAGATTCCACCTCAACATTAGGAGGAACTTCCTGACAGTAAGGGCTGTTTGAAAGTGGAATATGCTCCTTCGGAGAGTGGTGGAGTCTCTTTCCTTGGAGGTCTTTAAGCAGAGGCTGGATGGCCATCTGTCGGGGATGCTTTGACTGGGAATTCCTGCATGGCAGGGGGTTGGACTGGATGGTCCTTATGGTCTCTTCCAACTCTATGATTCTATGGTCCGTTTTACATTGGCAAAAAGAGGTGTTGTGAAGGCTGCTTGAAAACCCAGCTTTTACATTAGAAAATGGGAAAGTGTGCCATGAAAACGCCATTTTGGCGTTTTAAGGGAAAAAACGCGCCTTTAAAAAGTAGTTCGGTTGACCCACTACTTTTTTAAAAAGTGCGTTACAGCGCTAGTACATCTAAAGGCTAAGGTGTAGTTGCGCAGTTAAATGGGGCTCTGTTTCCTTAAGGCGCCCATTTAAAGGCTGCGCTGCAGGTGCGGATCAGAATGGATCGTGGGTTGGGAGCATGCGTGGTGTGGACTTCACTCCTAATTAAAACGTTCTATGCCCTCCAGGTGTAAAAGCTGGGGTTTAACCGCGCAGTTTTTTAAAGCTCCCAAACCCCCTTTAAATCATTTAAAACTGCGCAATTCGCAGCCGCAAACAGCGCAATAGCGCAGTTCAAGCTAGCGCAGTTCAAGCCTCGACCATTGCAATAGCGCAGTTCAAGCTAGCGCAGTTCAAGCCTCGACCATCGCAATAGCGCTGTTCGCGGCGGCACGAACAGCGCAACAGCGCAATTCGCAGCCGGCAAGGAAAAAAAATTAAAATCGCAGTTTAAAGCCGCGTTTATTGCTGCCCATGTAGCAGCTCCGCCTGTATTTGTAGCGTTCTGACAGCTTCCCATGTAACTGCTGAGCCACAAAAAAGACCTCAGATAAGTCGTTCCCACACCCCTCAGTGTAGCAGCTCTGCACTTTTTTAATGCACACCTGGGGCTTGCTATGTAGCTGCTAAGCATTAAGATAAAGGCGACTTCAGGTCACACTTTCTTGCCAATGTAAAAAGCCCCTATGATTCTATGATTCTATGTCTCACTTGGCAGAAGTACATAACCTGCAGCCATTCTTGTGTTCCTACATGGTGCTCTGATTCACCATGTGCCACTGAATTCCACAGATGAATTGTAGCCCATTGGCCTGGTGGAAGATGGAGAGGTAAATGATCTGCACAAACACATCCTATTCCCAAAATGTCTATTTGCTTTTTCACACTAGGGGGCAAACAGGATTTAAACAAGAGTTAAATGAGAGTTAAACAGGAAATGCCCTAGACATTTCCTGTTTAACTCTTGTTTAAATCCTGTTTGCACCCTAGTGTGATAAAGCAGTATGTCCATGTCCTTACAGCAGTTCTGGTACTGTTTTTGTTGACCATGGTGATTCATACTGGCGTACAAAGGATACAAGGCTAAGTGATTGTGCAAATCAAAAAGGCCTGACGCACACCCAAACTGTCTAAATGAGCAAGGACAGCTAAAGTTGCTGGGTCAGGTGCTTCCCATTTTCTGAGCTTTCAGAGCCAAAATGTGAGACCAAAGGGTCATCCAACCACAAGGACCTGGCCTTTGTATAACAACTGCAAAATAATTCATGGGTCTGTACATTCATATATCTATGCATGTGTGTACAGTAGTAAACTGAACAAAGTGGATTTCCTGCAACACCTCCTAAACAAATATTAAGTATAACAGATGGTCAGAGAAACTAGAATTATATATGCTTTGTTATTGTTGAGTGCCTTCAAGTCATTTCTGAGTTACAGTGGCTCTAAGGCAAAACTATCATGGGGTGTTCTGGGCCTGAGAGTGTGTGACTTGCCCAAAGTAATCCAATGGGTTTCCATGGCTGAGCAGAGAATCAAACTCTGGTCTCCAGAGTCTTAGTCCAACATTCAAACCATTATACCACACTGGCTCTCTCTATATGCTAACACTATTTTATGGCTACATGCACATTTATCTTAGGACTCTCAAAGAGCTGTGCATCAGATATATAATAATTTGTTATGTATTTGTTACCTGAAAATAGTTAAGTACCATTTAGAAGCCACCAAGTGTAGAATTTTCCTGCATACCAGCCCTATTTCTGTGTTTGCTTGAATGCGGGAGGGCTCTCAGGTTGCATCTGCACTGTAGAAATAATCCAGTTTGACACCACTTCAACTGCCATGGCTTGATGTTATGGAATTCTGGAAACTATACTTTTGTGAGATATTTAGCCTTCTCTGTCAGAGAGCTCTGGTGCCAGAATAAATTACAGTTCCCAGAATTCCAAAGCATTGAGCCATGACAGTTAAAATGGATTATTTCTGCAGTTGGGGTAAAGCCTAAGAAGATATAAGGACAAGGTTGCAAATCTACACCCCTGCTCACCCCCTCCCCTCAGTCCCTGCCCTGCTTTACACTGAGCTGGGAAATTGAGAGAAACACTCATCTAAATTCAAGTGGAAAGTAGGAAGAGCAGCCCTCAAAGCTACATCTTTAATACCATGCAGTCACAGGTAGAGAAGGCATGAGGGCAGGGATGAGTAGGAAGTGGTATAATGTATATGGTACTGTCTTTCTATCCATTTAGCCTCATCTGTTTGAATATTGAGGTCTTTGGGCGATTTCTTGGTCCCATCGCCTTCACAGCCACATTTGGTAAAGATATGATACAGAAGACATTCTTGAGGCATTATCACATGCACCGTGGTCTGATCTCACCACAATCACATTAGTAAAAGAGTACAGAAACATACTGGTTTGAAAGCATTCAATTATCACACATCTCTACAATAGTGTGATGCTGCTGTTTTTGCCATTGATGATCTCTGCTGGACTTTTTCTTAACCTCACTTTCCTGCCCTATGCCCTACCCTGTGTGTCTTTCTGGTTTTTTAATTTTAATTTTTAACACAATTCTGGAGTTATGCTAATGAAATTTATTCCTTTGTTTTTTAAAGAAAAGAAATTTTTTTTCAGGCTGCATCAATAGAAGTATAGCGTCTAGATCAAGGGAAGTAATAGTGCCACTCTATTCTGCTTTGGTCAGGCCTCACCTGGAATACTGTGTTCAGTTCTGGGCACCACAATTCAAAAAGGATGTGGAGAAACTGGAGCGTGTCCAAAGGAGGGCAACTAAGATGGTGAGGGGTCAGGAAACTGTGCCCTATGAGGAACACCTTAGAGAACTAGGGATGTTTAGCCTGGAGAAGAGAAGGTTAAGAGGTAATATGATAGCCCTATTGAAATATTTGAAGGGATGTCATATTGAGGAGGGAGCAAGCTTGTTTTCTGCTGCTCCAGAGACTAGAACGCGGAACAATGGATGCAAACTGCAGGAAAAGAAATTCCACCTAGACATTAGAAGGAACTTCCTGATAGTAAGGGATGTTTGACAGTGGAACACACTCCCTCGGAGTGTAGTGGAGTCTCCTTCCTTGGAGGTCTTTAAGCAGAGGCTGGATAGCCATCTGTCAAGGATGCTTTGATTGGGAGTTCCTGCATGGCAGGGGGTTGGACTGGATGGCCCTTGTGGTCTCTTCCAACTCTATGATTCTATGATTCTATGAAATAGGAAGGAGGGGGAAAGGAAAACACCTTGCTTGGGAATAGCAAGGGGCAGGGGGAAAGGAGGAGGCACTGACTCCATGTGACTGTAAATATCGGATCTGCCACAGAAGCAACATATTACACCTGTGGAGTAATAGAACAGCAGCATGATTGCGAACTTATGAAAAGGGACAGTTTAACCACATTGCACAGGGCACACTGTGAAGACGTTATGCAATAAGTATTTTCCAACTTTAATTGTGGTTGAAAAGCTGCATGTGATAATATCCTTGGTGGCTGCTCTGAATCCTGCTCTATTTCCGCTGTCAAAGACAATTGTATTCAGATAGGCTTTTGGCCATTAACAGGTTGCTGGGGAAGGGTTTTTCAACAGGAGTGGGAGAGGTATTGTCCTTTCCTCACCCTTTTTGTTACGTATTTAAATGCTTTTCAAATTATTTGATTCAAGGCTTGGTTTTAATAGGATAGATTTTAAACGTGTTGTTAAATCATTCTCAAATGTTATAGTTGATTTTACCTGTATTTTGTTTTAATATAGTACATATGACAGACTGACTTGGATCTTTGTACTGGGCAGATCACTATATGAATGACAGAATGACTCTCAGTATATCAGGCAAGCATCAAACAAAGCCATAGAATAATAGCTTCTGAGATCTGAAAGTGACTTCCTTGTCCAGGCATGGGAATCTTTGGTCCTTCAGATTTTTTAGACTTACATCAACAGTAAAAACTTTCCCTGCTTAAACATTAAGAATGTTTTCTCCTGCTGGCAAAAAGAAAGCAGGGAGGGGACCAGCTTAGCCTCCAGTGGAAGGGAGTTCCAGAGAGTGGGAGCAGCCACTGAGAATGTTCTTTCTCATGTCCTCACCAGTGGTATGGTGGTGGGACCGAGATACAGCCTTCCCTTAATAATCTTAAAACTCTGGTAGGTTCATATGGGAGAGATACATCAGATTCTGAGAGCTGCAGTCCGAAAAAGTTATTTGAGCATGCTATGCACCATGCATTCTAGATTTCAAACTGCATCTCAGCACACGCATGCACAAGCGCCACTGAATTTCTCAAGAAAGGGAACCCACAGGTGGGATCTTGAAAGCCAGCACTAGTGAGGAAAATAACCATCTGTCAATAGCTTCCTTATATGCAGTTCTTGGCTCTCTAAAGCTGTAACTTGAGTATAATTTCATCACTTGCTATTTTCTGAACCAGCAGGAGGCTTTTGCATATAGACAAGAACACCGTATCTGGATTGTTCTTGGGTCTCCCAATCAATGCTCATGAGACTTGGTTAATGTTTATTTTAGCTTATCTGCAAGCCTGTGGATATTCTATGCCACACATTCAAAAGAGGGGATTAGGACTCTCTAATATAGAATGACCTCAGCCCTCTTATTAAACTTCAGTATCCAGATTTGGCGGGGGGGGGGGGGAAACAATTCTTGTTAAAATGGGATAAAACTGATTTGCTAGGAGTGTAGCTATGTCCTTTAAAACAGAAGAACAAAACAAAACTGTACAGATATGTTTCTGAGTTGCACCTATATTGTAATTATCAATAATATCCACTCCATATATGAGGCATTTTAAGACGATAATTTCCTGTCTGAGACTATAACTTTCAGCAGAAGAGCAGCAATGTGTTGGTAATTTCAAATTATGACTTACTTTATATACACATATTTAATGGCATAAAACAACACATTGTTACCAGTGTAAATCTCATTTCCATTCCTCTTGCAAATAGTTTTCAGGAAACCAAGCAAACTTTAGTTTTGTATTTGTTAGCAAACACATTGAAATTATGTACAGATGACACAAGTGAAAAATGTAAAACCAAACTATGAGGTGAAATTTCAGAAACACAATGAACTGAAATGGCTTCCCGCCACCCTTTGGTTTAGGCAGAAAACAGACATGTGGGAAGATATCAAGCTCCATTCTTGATTCTTTATGGCATGTCCAGATGAGGGCAGAGTGTTCCAAATAAACAGTTGAGTAGATTTATACCAGTTGAGAAACAATTTAAGTAGAACCAGGATTCTTGGAAACATTAGCTTTCAAGTGGTTTCCTTATTCAATTTGAAATAAATAGAAATATTTCTTATTGTGCTGGAGCTTCATCTCCCATTCACTGTCCACCTTGTCAGAGTCTAGAAAGGTACCCCCCTTCCTTGGGAGGGGGGGGGATTACCGCTCCTCAGATCCCTCAAACAGCATGACCACTAACCACTGGATATAGGATTCTGGGAGCTGTAGTCTAACCCCCCTCCCAACATACACATTTCTTAGCTCTTCACCCAGTTCAGTATTGTGATGGTGTCTAGTGATCAGAGTAGTGATGCAATTAGAATACATACTAATTTGCACTTTAAACTATGCTTTTCAAAGTGGGATAAAGTTCAGAGTGTTCCATGCAGACACAAACCCAGATTTTTCAGGTAATCCTTGTAGTCTGCATTAGCTGACTTCCTATGGAAAAATTACCCCTGCAATCTGCTTTAAGAAGGTGGAAAGAATGTTGGACTACATATTGGGGGACAGGTCATATTCCTTCAAAGCACATGAAAAGTTATACTGATGGCTGTGCTCCTGCCATGTAACAGGAAGCTATTCCAAATATGGAGAGGATGGTTTCCCCATGCTGTTATTTTTAGTTCCATAAATCTGAGAGCTAAATGAAAGTTGCTAAACATGGCAGTTCCTATCACAGGTCAAGGTCCAAGCAGAAGCATTTCTAAAGTGGCTGGCCACTAGCAAACAGTGGTCAAACAGTGTTCCACAAGCTCAGGTTCAACCCTGCTCAGGTTCTCTATTTCCTGTCACACTTGCTAGGGGACAGTGCTCTTCTGCTTCAAAGGTTTCTGTAGAACAGCAGATTTTGGTATGTGAACCGTCTCTGACCATTTCCGCACTCATATGAGACATGATGAAGCAGCTGAAATTAATTCATCTGAACAACTGTTAGAAGCATAGGCATGCTATTGAATCTGACAACTCTACATTCCTTCCAGCTGTACGTTCAAGTTGTTAAGTTGTCTCATTTCATAAACCTCTTGCAAGTTGTCATCAGCTAAGGAACTAAGTCAGTACTGTGTCCCACTACCATCCCACACACAAAGACACTCTGTGGGTGCAATCCAACATCCCCTCTGCATAGGGTAAATATTCACATGTAGAGAGATGCTGCACCACTGCTACACAATCCTCATGCAAAATAGCAACTTTGTGCAACATATATAAATGACTGGGTACTGTTGCACAATGAGCAATGCACAATGCCTATCTGCAGTGCACAATGTTGTTCTATGTGCAACTCTGCTACCACTGCTGTCAGCTGAATACATCCATTGTTTAGGGAAGCGTTCCCAGGATTGTGCCATCTGCCCCAGGATGCCAACTTCTAACTATGTATTAAGAAGCCGTGCCCTCCCTCCAGTCCATCTGCCTTGGTCCTGGTCCCAGAGGGAGAGAAGAACCACTGGACCTCACTCCCTTTCCCATCACCTTCCCCACTTCCTTTTGTGTAAGCCTGAGGGCAGGGATCCATCTAATTTAAGATTGTATGTACAGCACTGTGTAAATTTACAGCGCTATATAAATAAAGGTTAATAATAATAATAACTGCACAATGCCAAATAATTTACCCTACATATATAGAGTAACTTACGTGTATGTCACAAACAGGATGCCAGCCTTTGTGTGACCATGCAGATTTAGGCATTACCTTCTTGAAATGTGCTTTGAACTCTCTAAATGATTATCTTTAGACATATCATGGAGGGTCATCAAGGGATCCCACATTTTTAATTACTTCATGCACGTATATGCATCATATCTCTTACCCAAAGAGGTCCATTAAATTTAAGGAGGTTAAAAAATATTGATGAAAGTTGCAAACTTCATTCTGAGTTAGGTTGGGAAACTTCATTCCTTTGAAATTTGATCCATATGAAGCTGCTCTTTCGAAAGTCAAGCTTAAGGCACAATATCAGCATACCAGGATGTTTCCGGATGAGTGCGGGTGTGGTGTGTGCCTTCCTAAAACAAGGCAGAGTTCCATCATGACTAAATGAAGCAGTTATAAGACCATCACTGAGACCATTGCTTTTCCCCACCCCCCGGATCCCACTGTTTTGGAAAACTAGTGACCAGTTTCCAACATTCCATTTCTGGGCAAAGTAAAGGAACATGTGTACTGGCTTGCCAGCTCCATGGGTTCCTGGATGACATGGGTTATCTAGATCCATTTCATTCTGGTTTTAGTCCTATTAGATAGTCACCTTGGTAGACTATCTAATTAGGGACAGAGTCATTTCTGGTTCTGCTGGTAGCTTTCAGTACTTCCAGCCATGTTATCCATCTGGGATGACTCTCTGGGATGTCATTACAACGGCTTCATTCCTTCTCAGACAGTACTGGTAAATCTGGGAGATGGTGAAGGAATGTTGTTCTACCATTGACCTGTATGATCTCTCAGCGATATTTTCTGTTCCCCCATGCAGTAAAACATATACATGAAATGGCCGGAAGAGATTTTCTAGAGTTTGGGGGTCCAGTTACACAATCTTTGAAAACACAGGTCCACAGCTTGAGCACACTCTTGGATTCAGTCCTGAGCCTGGAAGCTGAGGTTTCTATGGTGGCCAGGAGAGCATTTGCACAGTTAAGGCTTATGTGTCAGCTTCACCTATTCCAGAATTTTGAATATGGCTATGGTGACACATGCTTTAGTTACATCCCAATTGGGTCACTGTTACATGTTCTATGTGGGGTTGCTTTTAAAGTGTCTTTGGAACATCAGCTCATCATTTCCTTTTTAGGAGGTTTTTTAACAGAAGCTGGATGACCATCTATTAGGGGTGTTTTGATTGTGAGTTCTTGCATGGCAGGGGGTTGGACTGGATGGCCCTCGAGGTCTCTTCCAACTCTATGATTCTATGATTCTACGATCAAAACAGCTGCTGCCAGATTGTTAACTGAAGTTGGTTTAAGGGAGCATTCAGCTTATCAGCTTCACAGACTGCTGGCCCATTTCTTAATACAATTTGAGATGGGGGCTATGACCTATAAAGCTCTACATGACTCAGGTATACATTATTTAAAGGAATATATTGTCCCATATAAGCCTGATCATGTTTTGAGATCTTCAAGATAGGGCCTTCTCCCCATCCTGCCCCCCTCTTTCAGTAGAAGTTTTCTGCATCTATAACTCCCTTCCTCAAAAAGCCAGGCTGTTCCTCTTTGCTCAATGCTATCCTTCTGTAGGCAAGTAAAGACTTTTCTCTTTATATATAACTTTGAGAACTGATTGCTCATGGGGAAAATGTACCTTTTATAATGTACTGTATTGTCTGCATTTTTAAAACTTTTTAAATGTGCTTTTAGTTTGTTTTTAATTATGTTGTTATTGTTGTTGTTGTTGTTGTTGTTATTGTGTGCCTTTAAGTCGGTTTCTGTCTTATGGCAACCCTAATGTGACACTATCATGGGTGGTTTTTAGTTGTTGTTGTTTTTTGCAAGATTTGTTCAGAGGGGGGTTGCATTTGCCTTCTTCAGAGGCTGAGAGAGTGTGACTTATCCATGGTCACCCAATGGGTTTCCATGGCTAAATGGGGATTTGAACAATAATAATCCAACATCCAAAGCAGTACACCATGCTGGCTCTCATGGACAGTTCAATTTATATTTTAACTTCTGTACGTTGTGAACTTTTAAAATCTTTGTAAGCTACCTTTAGTTCCAGGGCTGGGGAGGGAAGAAAGGGGGGGGGGGGAGAGAGAGATTAGAGAATTTTAGCAGATGGTGCTTGAGTGACAAGCAACATCTGCTGAAATCGCCTCTTCTGCACAACTATTAAAAGTACAGGAGCCATGCCTTGTTTTCCACCTAACAGGCCAGCACTACAATAAACCAAAGTGAACACATCCACCGTTTCCCTCCCCATTCCCCTCCTCTTGCTCTGAAAGCAAGATTTTTGTCCCTAGATTTCTGTTGCACCAGTGTTTCACAAGTGCAACACATGTACAAATACCTTCACACTGAGCCAAAGAATTCTGATGCCAGCTGAGAATAAGTGGTGTGTGTGTGCCCACAGGCTTCCAAAGCACTTCACATACAAAAATAACATCTCTTCCTTGACTCACTGTGAAATTATTCCCCCATCTGGTGATCCAGAGAAGTACTGCATAACAATTCACCAAGACCTCAGCTAGTGCCCTGAAACTTGGTAACTTTACTGCCAAAGAAGAATTCCCATTTGTGATGTCAAATACAGTGTCTCAAATTTAGTTTTCCACACCTGGACAGAGGTGGAGAAAGGAAACTAGAATGGGCACATTCCAGTGGTTTCTCTTTTCTGCTCCATTTCATTTCAACGGGGCACTGAAACTGTGGAACAGAATTTCACACACTTTCATCTTTTACCATCTTATTCATTGCCATGTACTTCTTTGAAGAGTGTATTCCCCTTCTTGTGAATGGTGTCTCCACAGGAATTAAGAATAAGGGACTTTTCTTTTGCAAGTGTTTTAAAATGCTTTTTATTTGAAAAGTCAAATGGAAAAATATAATGAAATGAAACCAGAGCTTCCTCTGTATGGGTTTCCCAAAGGGAAACAGATTTTATACCATGGGATGGGAGCAGGATAAAATTCAAGCATACATAATAAATACAATCAAACAGTATCAGAAGATGATTATGCGAAGGGGGGTGAACCTGGCTTTCTTCTATAATAGAAGACCACAATCTTGCCAGTTAAAACCTGCCATAGGGGCTAGAAACTTAGTACTGTAAAACTTGCAATTCTATGCACAATGGACATGGAACCACTAGAAGCTAATTCAGTAAGAAATTTCTTTTGTGCTGTAATGGACAACTATATGATTGCAAGGATCATGTGTAAATTCCAATTATAAATTAAGAGGATGACCAAACACTCTTTCTCCTGAAGTGGTGGTGGAAGGGATTATACCATTCCGTAAAAGGTAAAATCTTGCTTTTAATGTGCAGTTGTGGGCACAAGACTTTTTCATCCATAAATGTAGTCATGTTATGTATGGCATGAAACAGTTCTAAATTAGGTTTGACTCCGGTTTCCAATGAAACTTAGAATGTGTCCAAATGCCATTTGTATTCCTGTTAAGGTAGGGGCTGAGTGATTGCTTGTGGGATAGTGGGGGAAACAGTATGCCATGTTAGCTCAATTTAGATTGATAAATATAAATCATACAATGATGAGTATAAGGCCACAAAGGACAATTGCCATTGCTTGCTTCTGGAACTCACAAGCTTGAGAAAGTTACCAGTTCTTCTTCCACCAGCCTATAATTCAAAATGCTAGTCAAAAAATATCAAATCCCTTAAAAACATACACTGTTAAAATTTTCTTGGGGGGTGGAGTGGTTGGCAAGGGTTGGAAATCTATGAACATGAAAAAGTCCAAATAAAATAGGAATCCCATTCAAGTTATGCACTTCCCCTTTTTTTGTGAAAAACATTAATGGGATTTTTCCTTTAACTTCATACACTTTTTTAAAAAGGTTGAAGACAGCAGCAACTCTACCTGAGGCTTGTAAATTTTTTTTACACTGTATATCTCAGAAGTTACTAACCATCACTGGCTATGATCCTTGGGGGTTCCTTGGAATTATAGTTTCCAACAGTACCTTTTCCACTCTTTGCCTGTAATCCCTCCCCCAAATTTCCAACCCCTCCACTGAAAAATTACCTTGCTCTAGCAAACTGTTTCTACAATCTCTTCATTAGTGACAAGAGGCTGGATCAAAGTTAGTACAAGGTCATAACCAAAGATGAAAGCCTAGTCCTGCACAGAGTTACACTTCTCACCATGAATTGTGGCCAAAATCTTTTATTTCATGTTCTGGAATAGCTTTATTTATTTTTTTATTTTTTATTTTTTTGTCATTGAGAGTTCTTTCCCAACTCATTCAACATTCATCCTGACATTATTAAATAAATTATCCATGCACATTACGCTACAAAACCAGCTCCTTCTGGAACTGATCAGGAAAGGTATGCTGTTTTTGAACTCTTTAGGAAAAAATATATATAAAATAAATAGATACATACATTAAAGAAATGTTGAGTTCTTCACATCTCCATGGGTTATTTAAAGGCAGTTCTGAGATTGCTGTTTATACATGATGGGTGTTTGTTTTTTTAAATCACAGATATTTCCTTAAGAAAAGGCAATGCTTCCTAGACATGAAATCCAGACCAGCATTCCATGATGATATCGCAGAAGCTGGTTATATTAAGGCTCAGATCAGGGCTTGGAAAGTTACCCTTGGACTTCAGCTCTCAGCATCCCCAGCCAGCATAATGACACTGAATGGGGGTGATGGGAGTTACAGTCTAAAACAGTACGTTTTCCAGGCTTTGGGCTCAGCCACTTTAGGTTTGATTCATCTCTCCATTTTTAGGTGAAGGAAATGAATAAAATGCAGGCTCTCAGGGCCAAAAGTAGCTGCCTGGGTTTGAAAATGAGCCATCTGGGATGATTCCATATAGATGATATCATTGAAAAATCAGAAATGATTTTACATAACAAAAAGCAAATTTATAAGTGATTTCCAGAAAAGAGAGAAAGGAGAAATAGATAATTGCTCTGTCCAATGGATAAAATTATCCAGCCTTTAAGAAAAGCAGAAATCTCAGCTGATAAAACATCTTCTTTTGTAGTAGTGTTGCAGATGGGAGCTGAACTTGTGAACATTCTTTCTCCACAATTTCTCTGACCTCTATGGAAGTACACAAGACTTGGATTTTAGGGTCTTACAGCTCAAACATTTAGAGTATAATAGGTTGTGTCATAAAGTGCATATGCTCATGAGTTTTCAGTGCCTCCTTTCCTTAAAGGTTTGGTATCTGCCCAGAGTTCTCACCAATGCAAAACCACACAATCATGGTATTCACACATTTAAATCTAAATGGGTAAAACAGTGAGGCAGTAAAGCCTGGTATTGTGTAAGTGTATTTTGTAGGTGAAATATATATAATTGTTGAAAAGTTCATGTAAAAAACCTCCCCTGTATGTAAATAACTAGCAAGGTTTAGGGGAAAGATTCTTGCAGTTCTTCTAGCTTCTATGCTGGATTTCTAGTTTCATGAATGTTCTTAGCAACACTTACCTATCAAAAACATGACCTTAGAGCTATATGCACACATGCACCAAAACAAATTTGTTCACTCTGTCACTTCAAGACTGTCACTTCAGTCTGCTACATAAGAAGATCTAGCCTATGTTGTACTGAAGCACATACTTCTGTTCTACTGCTTACAACATTCATGAGTCCAACTTACAATTAATCTCCCTTTTGTCAAACAAAGGGAGTAATTATTCTTTTGCAAACACCAGTTTATCATCAGGCATGAATTCCTCTTCTAGATCCTTTCATTTTCAGCCTGAGAAGTGTGCCAAATCCTAGCAAAGTTACTATAAAAATAGTGAGAACACTTAGTAGTGTGAATAGATGCCTTCATATAAAAAGCTTTACACCAGGACCCTTAAAGGTTGAAAGCGATCAGTTACTTTCTACTCTGTGGGGAAAAAAATCTCCACTGAAGGATGTGATCCTACATCTCACGAGCTCTATTTGTAACATTTACTCCAGGATGCAGAGATTGAGGAATAAGTAACAGCCAAGTTCTCTATGGTAGAATCTGATGAAACATTGCCATATTCAAATAGGGGTTCTAATTTTGAACAGAACAAAGATTTATTCAACCATTTAAAAGCCATCTTGTATTCCATTTTCTCTACGGACACAGGAGATGTGAAGGCAACTAGATTTTTTCTATCCAATGTTTGAATCAAAACAAAGAAGCAGACTTGTGAAATCAATAAATTAACACTCACACACACGCACACACACACAAACACACACGATTGTAAGATTCGCAGATGCAATGTCTGAATTTCATATAAGTCCCTGAAGATATCAAACAGAAAGAAAACAAAGCCAACCCAAAATGATGAATTTGCACCAGACTGGTAGATGCTTTCTTCCTAAATTCTGCCTCCATTTGGGCATTAACTGTTAAAGCAACCAGCAAGGTTGACAAACCCATAACAATAAGATGCCCAGCTACCCTGCTGGTATATCAACAGTTCTGAAGGAATGGAAAGTTAAGTATCCATGTGACTTGGACAAGCTGGTGTGATATGTACATTCTACTCCTTGAACTCTGTGCATGATCCTAAGGGGCAGGAGTTTACCAAAAAAAGGAGGGAAGGAATAAAAATTCACTTTCAGTGCTGAACCTTTGTCTTCCAATGTTAGCATTATGCCTGGGAACAAACTTTTCAACATTCTTCTCAGGCAGAAAAAACAGACCATCCAAGCAACTGCTTTCAAAAATCATCACTCCTGTTTGCATATGAAGCTTGGCCATTTAACCTTGCTTTGCCTACTTTAAAGAATGGTGAAGATGTAAGAGATGGAGGATTTTTTTTACATAGCCTTCCTTCGCCTTCCTGATGTCCTTTGCAGAGGCATCCCAGAGGAGTGAGTTATTTGATTTCTCACAAGTGCTATGCAACTTACACTCCCTATGGCTGAGATGACATTGGACATGAATAAAGGCTGCTGTGCAGGGGAAGCAAGTGAGGATTACATAGTCCAAATGGACAAAAAGAAAAAATAATCAACTGGGAGACTCCTCATTTCATCTCCACAAGAAAAAAACAACAACAGATACCCTGCAGCCCTCATACATGGCTGCTAGAGGAATCAGCTAGGGAGCAGCACATGTTCCAGAAGATAGGTGATGGAGTCCCAGTGCTTCCAGAGGAGGAAGAGAAAGAGCACCAGGAGGGTGGTGCTCAGGAGACGCATGCGGGTCTTCATCAGGGGTGTGATGAAATTGGCAATGGTGGAGACAAAGACAAGGAGCACTGCCATTAAGGCCAAGATGACATTGATGAATTTGCCCAGCAGAGCCCGGGCATTGGCATTTTCCACCCCTTCCAGCTGCACCACCTGTTGCTGCTGCTGTTGAAGCTCCAACTTGGTGACACGAGTTAGGCAGGATTCCACAGCCTCCTGCAGCAGAAACAAAAAAGGGGTAAAGTTAATTCAAGTGTGGGATGGGTAGCATAGCTCTGTGTCAGAGATGCCAATGCCATGCTAATGGCACCAGGTTCAACTCTTATGTATAACAGATAGAATGGTAGAAAGATATATGAAAGACTCTCTGACTAAAACCCTGGAAAGAGATGCTATGAATCACAAATAGACTTAACTAGGCTAAACAACAAAGTCTGATGTATAGTAAGTCTGCTTCCTATATCCTTCTGATGGCTGCAGATACATCTCTCTTGCCAGACATATTGCCAGCCTCACACTGTTCTGGCTTAAAGAGGGGGAACACAAGCTGAGCAGCTGCAACACTGTAACAACAATATTATGGTTCCTCTGATGTCTCCCAAAGAGGCCAGGAATGGCTCCCACATTCTCATCAGGGCCTTCCATGACTGAAGACTGTAGAGGGTACAACTTCAGGTGGGGCAGTATGACCCCTACCCTCTTCATATTTGTTCTAAAAGACTATCTTTGTTCTAAAAGACTATCTATGTGTGCATATTAATGTTTAATAGAAACACCAGACATAGAAGAATCACTGAAGCTAAGACAATGATTGTCAATCTGGACAGGAGACCATTGTGTACCTGAAATCCATACAGTGTTTATATGTGTATATCTATGCTATATTATAAAGTCTGTCTGTTATACCATACAAATTCACATTTTTGATCACAGTAACTGAAACTGGTGTGCTGTCCAACAGAATCAAAAGGAAGATTTATCGTAAGGTTTTAGTGATTGTTCAACTATTTTAGGTACCTTCCAAACACATACTTTGAATTTCTGTATTTTGGGTTCTGCAATGCATCAGTTTGATCAAACCTGATATTTAGATTTAGGCTAATATCCTAAACACATTCATAAAAGTTTTGAAACAAATGGCAAAGTCGATCTTATTTCAGAAAATTACTGGGCTAGGTCTATTTTGCTTCAAGCCTGCTATCATCATTTTCTGGACTCTAGGTTCTACCAGTCAAATTTTGTTTCATTTCAATCTCAAGTGCAATCATCATTAATATCAACATGGGAGTGGTATCATTAATATCTAACCCAGGCAAGGCTGGGTAAATTGTTTATTGTGTGGCTTTGACTTTTGCAGATTTTATTATTCACAGATTTGATTAATATGTTCTCTCTAGGAAACTCAAGGTCCTCCAGCGTGACTCCATTGTGAACTTGTGCCAAAAGTCACACTGGAGGACCTAGAGATGCCTGGAGAGAACATTTCTCTAGGCATCTGTAGGTCCTCCAGCACAATTTCATGGTCAGCTTCAAGCATCTCTTGACAACAGAATTGCCCTGGAGAGCCTAGAGATTTTTAGAGAGGTATTACAGTGTTTTGTTATTTGTGGTTTTCCCACTTTCACGGTTGTCCTGTACCCCTAACCCACGTGAATGTGGAAGGTCCACAGTAGTTGTATCACTAGATACAGCCTCCTAGAACAAAATTTCTTAATGGCAAATGGGAAGATGCCATTGTCTTCCCACAGTTCCTTTCCCTACCCCTGATTCATATCGGGGGGAGGTATGATGTCATGGGAGGAAATCATGCCAGTTGCCCAAGCTATGTAGCTTCTTTTTAAAGATGCTGTATTGTTATATGTTGCCAGAGTGGAAATTATTTGTAGAGGACAGGTCTACCAGTGGTTACTAGTTGCAGGAGTTAAATGCAGTCTTCACATTCTGAGATACTCTAATTGCTAGAAGTTAGGGAGGTGTCTCTATTTTCACTTTCTGGTAAGCTTTCTATGGGAAATGGTCTGATTTGTACTGGAGAAAAATGCTAGAAGAGGCCTGAAAATGTCATGTATAAATTTTGTGGCTTCAGCTACCTGGCACAATATCCTATGTACCATGAAAGGAACCAGATTTAGGTGCATGCATGCATTTAGGTGCATGACTTCCCCACTTCTTGTGCACCACAGCAGCCCCTCCAACCCCCAGAAAATGGTGATGTAGGAAGGCCTCAAAAAGTCAAGAAGAAGGATCTTTGGAAAGCAAAGCCCTTCCCACAAGCAGAAGGCAAATCTTGGATCCAGTCCAATGTAGAATTCACATTTAGTGGATATGGAAATGACAAATGGCCTAGTAAGATGCACATGTGTACCACATAGATGCCACTAGTACTGTATTAGCTAAAAATCTGTCTGTGCCATCATGTAGCCCTGAGGCACATCTGTGGGATAAGGATATTTGGCATTTATCAAAGAGCTCTCACTTTAGAGAAGGTGCATGAAAGCCCCATGGAAGTACTGGTGAATTCTTTAAACATTTAAGACAATTATGGCTACCACTTCTATGTTTAAGAACAGTACACTCTTTTTGTTTCTTTTTTCATTTCTTAGTATGAAATTCAGTCTCTCTATGGAGTTTATCAGACGGGAGGAATTTCTCTTTATTTCGAATGGAGCCAATTGGAGCCAATTCAAATTCACGTGAATTCGCTAGTTTAGCGAATTCACGTGAATTCCAATTGTGTTCGGAATACGTTCAGAATGACTTCCCATTACCTGAAAATGACTGCCCATTGCCCGAAATTGCGTGAGCTGCTTTAATATGCAATAACATAAAACCCATGATTGTGTTCGGAATGACTTCCCTTTTGCCCGAAATTGCGTGAGATACTTTAATATGCAATAACGTGAAACCCCATGGTTGCGTTTGGATTGCCATTAGATTATACTTCCAATTTCCTTCGTCTGATAAACTCCTATAATGTTCCTCACATTGCCACATGGCGGCAGAAGAATACTTCATACACCAAGAATGCCTTTGTCTGTTAGAATTGATGGAAACACTATATACATAAGAGAGCATAAAATGTACAACAAGACACTGGTGAAGTACAATGGAGGCCAGATGCTGTTATGAGAGAGTAGATGGGAAACTTAACTAGAGCACAAAAGATTTTGTTTCCAGAGTTCAAAATTTATTTCCAGAGTTCTTTGAGCTGCTAAACAAATCTGGACAGAATCACAACACCCTTTGCTTCAGTTTCCACACTGATACAATTAAATGAAGTTAATCCAAGATTGACTTCAATAAAAGCACTTAGGATCAAAAACATTACTGCCAGAGCTTACAAGTTTCATGCCTCCCACTTGATAGATAAGGTAGTTGGACAATTTCTGAACTAAGTAACAACTAGTGTTGCTCGTCAGCCAATTTCAGGAGGGACTATAGAACTGAGAAGGGATCTTGTCACCTTACAGACTAACATATTTTATTTGGCATAACCCTATAGCCAACTTCATCAGATGGACAGATTCTTGTGGGTTTTTGTTTGTTTGTTTGTCATTGTTTTTGTTTGGGTTTTTGATGAAATTGAAACTGAAATGATTACTACAGCAACCCTGGCTGGAGCCCGAAGGCCATTCTAACTTACTAGGGTTACCTATCTAGACTTCCACAAAGCTCTGTCCCTTTAGAATGCCTCATGACCACAGCTTCATATTTTGTCCCTCTTTCACTTTGCCTGCACAGAGAAGACAAGAGAGGAGTGGAGCTATGTGTTGCTACTTTGAGACCTATCTGAGTCCATTTCCATACAGGGAGAAGTAGAAAGGAAAGCAAAACACCTGAGCTGCAACCTTGAGGGCCAGTTCACCCAAAACAAATGTTAAGAGGTCTGTAATTTCCTGGTTTAAATGTTATCTTTATGTTTGAGGACAATTCTATGTGATTTGGGGCCAATCTCTGTTGCTGAATATGGGTCCACACTCCCATGCAATGTTTATCAATATAGAGAATAAGGTTTTGCTAGGTCACTTCCAGAAGGCCCAGCCAGCATGATCAATAGTAATGAATCATGAGACTTGTAATCTAAAGAATCCCCAGGGTTTCCTTACAAATGATCTAAAGCTATCTTCCACAGAGAAACTCTCACTTTAGGACTCATTCCTCTCTTCCTGGGATAAAGGACATCTTTTGTCTCCTTCCTGTCTTATTCATCCAAACCATCCATGTTCAGAACATTATCTGGAGGCCTATGACATAGTTCTAGTGCTTAAGGTCTGGTCCTTAGTACAACATATATAGGACTTGTATGTAAGTTGTTCCGAACTCTTGGAAGTCCCAGTTGAGGAGAAAGGTCTTGAATCTCAGTCTGAGAGAAAGGTGAGATATAAATAAAGTGATGGATGGATGGATAGAGGTATGAGTGGTTACATTTAATTCATGGATAATGGGTGGGTGAATGCGTTGGATCTGTTTGATTATCTGTCCAAGCATCCTATGCATTTTCCATACCTGAATGTCCCTGGCCCTCTCATAGGATTGGTAAGCCACTTTCTCCTCCATGCTGGCCAATTCCTGCTTCAGATTGGTCATTTCATTCTGGTGAAGCTCTGTTAAGTCATTCAGCTGCTCTTCCAGGCGCTCATATCTGTAGAGTGGGCAAGAGGGTGAAAACACAGTCAGGTCTGAGTTTGCGATGCCAATGAAAACCAACTATTATTTTTGGGCTTGGAAATGAACTTGTAGCACTAAGACCCAAAGGAGAAATTAGCTCAGCGCTGGCAATTCCATTAAAACAGAGTGAAATATCTGCTTCAGGAAGCTACTGTTGTGAGCCAGCAGCAGTCCTCTGCTCTTCATCTTTGTTAGTGAATAGAGATCTTTCTGTTACATGACTTCTAAACCAGCTTGCTGCTGCAGGTATGGTGAAGGATATTATCCAGTCACCACTCTTAAAATAAGGTTTAATTTCCAATCCATTCTGTATTTGGAATGAGGGGAAGGCACCATCATGTCCTTTGTCTGAGGCAGCAAAAAGTCTTGGGCTGGCCCTGACTAAACTTCTGAATTCTTTTTGTGCCACAAATTGAAAGGTGGGCCAGGAATTCTCCAGTTCCCCAACAGCCTTAATGTTTTCTGAACCCTTCTCTAACAGTCTGTCTTCCAACTTTTATAAACCAGCAACAACAGAGCCACCAAGGAGAGAGAAAGAGAGAGGTCCATTTTGGCTCGCTCCTCTCTTGAACCCTCCCAAGGGCCCTGGGTGGGGGCTGGTTTATCAATGGGAGTAGCTCTTGGGAAATGAGCATCTTTCAGGGACCACCAAGCCTTCCAAATACCTTTGTGAGGAGGAAAAAAGAGACACACCTCCTTTGCCCTATGTACAACTGCTGATGGTGGTTAAATGCAGAAGGGGAAGGATGGGGGATCAAGGAGAGTTGGTGAGAGTATTTTGGAGATGAGAAGACTGGTGTGGAGCATGGCATGTGGTGAGTGACTCTGTAACATTGACTTGACTCTAAAAATAAACAGAAGTTATTTTAAAGACAATATAATGTGAACTGTTCTGACCAGTACTGGAGGTATTTCACATATCAACACAACACTGCACCATTATGACAGGCACTTCCCCCCAGTTAGGGAAGACTCTTGTGTTGAATTCCTTGACCCCCCCCCCCACCCCTTAGTTGTCAAAAATTCAAAACTGAGTTGCAAGGCAGTACAGACACTGATAAATATGAACAAAAATATCCTGCCCAGTAACTGGCCTCAACATTAGCTTTGTTTGAAGCTTAATGACAACTTATGTGAGCATACAAACTGTCAAAGAAAAGATCCTGGGTAGCCAGTTTGTTAGTTTGTTTTATTTTTGCTGCACTTCTCTACTTAGACCAGCTCACAACAGTTTACAATTCAAATTCATTCAAAGATACTATCATATTATGGATAAAAAGGTGTGTGTGGAAAGATTCTTCTGGTGGCTAGCAGCTATTGACATATTTCAGGTTTCAGGCTTTTCTCTCTAGAGTGAGAAGGCAGAAGGAGCTGCAGATGAACTCAAGCATTGACTGAAGGCAATGCTAGTCTACTGGGGGAAAAATCTTGTTAATGAGAAAGCAACCTCCATATTTTCAGAGAAGAGCTATGTACTGATTGGCCAGCCTTTGTGCTGCTTTCATGAAAAAAACTTTCCCACTGTCTAAGTCAAAGTACCAAACCCCAGAAAACCACCTATAACAAAAACCCCAGAAAACCACCCATAACAAAAACCCACAAGAATTATCTCATGGTACCTTAAAAAGACTAACTCATGTTTTACATCATAAGCATTTGTAGACTAGAATCCATTTCATCGCATGAATGAAGTGTTATCAGCACTTGGCATGAACACATTTAACAGGCACATAGAAATTATAAACTACAATCAAGTGTCCAGGAACTGCTAAAATTACAGTCTGACAATACTTTATAAAACACAATCTTATGTTCACAGGCAAATAGTAATTTAAATATAGCAAAAAAAAAAAAAAGGAATTGAATCCAATGATCTCATGAACAATTCCGTCCTTTATAATAGTATTTTCTATTTAAAACACCAAGGAGAATAATAAAATACATTTAAGCCCACACCATGCTGGAACAGAAAAATACATCAAAATATTTTTTTCCCTGCATTTGTTTTTCCTGTCTGCCTTTTTTTCCTCCTTGGAAACTTCACTATTGTGAAAGCAGGTTTTTTTGTCAGAACCTGGAAACATCCCATGAAGCTGGATCATGGGAAGTTTGGAACAGACAAAAGAAACTACAACTTCACACAGTGCACAGCATAGATTGGTATATTCCAGCTGTGATCCTACATGGAGGTGGATACCCTGGATTCAGTCATCCATGCTCTAGTAACCTCCAGGCTGTATTACAGCAATGTGTTGTATATGGAACTCTCTTGGAAAATGGTCTAGAAACTGAAGATGATACTGAAGATTTACTTATATATTAAGCACATTTCTAGGTTCTTTAATTAGGAAAAAACATTAAAAGCAGTTGGGGGGGGGCAATGATGCATCAGCAACCTAATCCCATTCATGTCCCTATGGAAGTGAAACATTAAAATAAGATCTTTAGAGGAAAACCTTTTTCGGTTGAGCCTATAGGTGCTCCTGCAATATTAAGTGAGGCAATTGCAAGGAAATACAGTAGTCCTTCTAGTGGTGGCATCACAGCTATAGAATATTTTCCCTAGAGAGATTCACTTAGCACCTACCTCACTGTTTTAAAAAAGGTAGGCATCAAATGAATCTATTTCTATTTTCCTGAAATTTTAGATGCAATTTGAATTCTGCTTATTCTCTTATACTACTTCTATGGTTCTGTGGCCACATGTTATGAAGAGGTTTTTTTTTAATTATGCTCATTAAAATGTTCTTCCATACAACACTGAATGACAGGATAAGATTAAAATATTTTACTAAACAGAAAGAACAATGAACTCAATAGGGTTTATTTCCTAATCAGCGCCATTCAGTTGTAGCATAATCTTTCCCAACCCCTCAAAGGGACGGATATGGGTGGTTGGAAAAAACAGATGAAATGAAAGGAGGAGTGGGTCTCTTTTTTGAAAATGGTCTCTCTCTTGGAACAAAGAGTTTTATTTCCATCTCTGCTTTCACTAAAAATGACGTCCAGGATATTCCAAGATATTTTCCAGCTTTCTGGAAAAAAGGCTCAGGGGAAAATTCTAACATCAGTGAAGGACAAGGTGGGTATCCAACATAAAGGGGAACATGTGTGTAACATCAGCACTTCATATAATTAAATGTGTGTGTGTGTGTGAGAGAGAGAGAGAGAGAGAGAGAGAGAGAGAGATCATCTATAGGGAGAAGTGGTTTGTGGCAGCAAGCCACTCACCTATCTCTAGATGTTTCCAAATCAGAGCTTCTTAAACTATCTGATATGGGGAACTAGCAAGGTTTTTTCTCTCGTGTGCCAGGGACCAGCATCAAAATTGTTCCCATAGGCTATGACTTTTTCTTTCTCTCTCTCTTTCTTTCATTTTTGGAAGCTCAACATGGACTAACAGCCAAGAGCTCACAGACCAGAACAATCCACAGACCACCATACTGTGTAACACTGAAATAGACCACGTCTACAATCCCTGTGCACATACAAATTGCATACACATAGTTCCTCACTGAATATAGACAGGGACTTCCAAGGGGGTCACCATGTTAATTCTGCTGGAACAAAAAACAAAACAAAAAATGTTTCATGGCAGTTTACAGACTTAATTTTATTTGGCATAAGGTTTCATGGACTGCATCCCTCTTCATCAGACATATACAATCTGTACATACTTGGAGACCAGACAGTGGGGGTGGGAAATGTATAGCTCTCCAAATGTTGTTAGAGTTTCTATCACCCCCCCCCCCCAATTATTGGCTGGGCTGGCAGGGTTTATGGGAATTGCAGACCAACAACAGGTGGGAAGCCATGCAATCTGCATCCCTGGCATACAGACTAATGAAATTAAAGTTGACTGGGTGAAGGTTGGCCCCACTACAATTCCCAGCATCTCTGATCACTGGACACACTATCTGAGACTGTCTAGAGTCATAATCCAAACTATCTGACACTGGATAGGGAAAGACTGCCCTAGATGAGCAAGCCAAAGATGCCAGGTAGTCAGGAGTATAAAAGGACTGCAAGAGATTTCTGCTCTCCAGCTCTGACCAATCTACAAGAACAACACACATTGCAATCCATTTGGTAATTCTTCAGTTCATAACTATAGGCGTCTTCTCACAAAATTCATCTGCAGGACATTGCATTCTGTATTTGCTGTAATTTTAAAAAGCCCCCAAATAAAAGCATCCTTGAAAGACTGGTACTGATGGAAGTTAAGTAAAAAGTTGAACTAAATATCTAGTCAAGAATGCATTTCCTCTTGTGACTTATAATAAGCAACAGAGACACTTTTCTTCTCAAAGAGAGTCTTCAGGCAGGAAATTCCAGCAGAGTCCTTCAAAGTAAGTGGCATCTAGGCAGGATGATTTAATTCAACAGGGGGAAAAGCTTCACTTGGATCACTGATTTAAATCAAATGCTAATTTGAAATGCATACATTTCCTAGACAACTATTCATACTCTGCTTATTACAGCAATTAAAACAATGAAAATCGATATCTAGCAAAAAAACAAAACAAAACAAAAAACTTTTTTTTTACCTGCAAGAACACCTCTCTAGAAATGTCTAGGTCCTTCAACCTAACTCTATGGTCAACATCCAGAAGCTGAGCATAGAATTGAGCTGAAGGACCTAGAAATGTCTGGCTAAATGTTCTCTCTAGAAATCTGTAAGTCCTCCAATATGATTTCTTATTTTTACTTATTTATTGGATTTATAATCCACCTTTCTCACCAAATGGCAGAGACTGACCATAGAGTTGTGCTGTTGGACCTATAGATTTCTAGAGATAACATATTAATCAAATCAGTAAGTACTCAAATCCACAAAAGTCAACCTGCAAATGTGGAGGGACAACTGTATTAACCAGAATGTCACAGGTACTTAAGAGAAAGATCAGAAGTTGACCACAAAGCCCAAAATAAAAGAGAGCGATGCTAAATAAGAGTATTTTGAATCAAAGAAAAATTTAGAAGTTGCATAATTATTAAGCTCTAAGGAATCTCAAGGGGAAAAAAGCAGATTAAGCATTTCCAGACCAACCTGACCCTCCCATTGGCTAACTGGTACTTTCTATAAATAGCAATAACAATCTGAAATGTATGGGAAAATTTGGACATGAATAGTCTTTAATTGGTGCTTGTTTACTAATTTTCCATTATGGCTTAATGACTGCTGTTTCATGATTGACCAGTATATCTCAGTGTTCCCTTAGTATTTGCTGCATGTTCTATGTTGTTGCTAAGTAGATTTTCCAGAACTGCTACCAAGGAAAAGATGTATGTTAGCTTTGCTGCCAGACTGCTTATATTAAATGCTGATACCTGGTCTGACACTGTGTTGTTAAACAGACAGCTATCTTCAATTGATTGTATCTCCATTCTTGAACCCAAAACTTGCCAAGATTCTCCTTCAGTGCCATGTACAACTATGCTGAAGTGTGACAAATGTTGTAGTTGAATACATTATTGTATTCTACAGTCAGTGGGGAAAGGTGCTCCTGAAATTTTTACTCCAGGCATTTCTTCTTGTGGTGGGATGACTATGAATGCTGTTTAAAATACCTTGGCCTGATCCTATATTCTACTGTTGTTTGGTTCATGTTTGTTTGTTTTATTGGATATATCTTCTCCCGAAATAGGATTCAAGGTGGCTCAATCTGTTTGGAAAGGGGAAGCCAAGCATAGTCAGACACATTCTAGACTTTAAGAAAGCTGATTTCAGTAAACTTAGGAACATACTAGATCTGATCCTGTGGTCAGAAATACTAAAAAAAGAAAGGAGTTCATGACAGATGGATGTTCCTTTAGTAAGGCACAATTTCAAACAGTTCATATGAGGAAGAAAAATGGGAGAAGTCTAAAGAAACCAGGGTAGATGTCTAAATAACTTTCAAATAAGATAAAGTTTAAAAGGGACATATGCATGAAATGGAAAAGGGGGGAATTCACCCAAGAAGAATTCAAACAAATAGCCAGCACTATGTAGAGAGAAAGTCAGAAAAGATAAAGCACAGAACAGGCTCTGGCTTGCTAGGGAGTTTAAAAACAATTAAAAGGGATTTTTCAATTTATGTCCATAGCAAAAGAAAGAACAAGGAAATGGTAGGGCCATGACATGGAGAATATGGAGAAATGCTAACAGGAGACAGAGAAAAGGCAGAAGTACTCAACACTTTGGTCATCTTACCCCCCCCCCCCCCCAAAAGAGTGCTCAACCTGGGGAAAATGGAACAGAAGGGGAAATGCAGCACAAAACAAGTAAAGAGGCAGCACAGGAATACCTGGCTACCATAAATGAATTCAAGTCTCCAGGACAAGATGAACTACATCCAATGCTGCATAAAGAATTAGCAAAAGTAATCTCAGAACCACTGAGAATAATCTTGAGGAATTTCTGGAGAACAGGAGAAGTCTCAGCAGATTGAAGGAGGGCAAATGGCCTCATCGTCAAAGGGTGGGGAGGGGGGGAGAGAGGACCAAAACAATTACCACCTGTTCTGCCTGACACTGATACCAGGAAAGGTTCTAGAGCAGATAATTAAACAGTCTGTAAGCACTTAGAAGGAATGTCATGATCACTAAAAATCAACATGTGTTTCTCAAAAACAAATAATGCCAGACTAATCTTACTTCCTTTTTTATCACTACAAACTTGGTACATTAAGAGAATGAAGAGAAGGTTCTGGATATAGCATATCTTTCAATAAAACCCAATAAGGTCCCACATGATATTCTTGCAAATAAGCTAGTAAAATATGGGCCAGACAATGTGTCCGTTAGAAGGATTTGTAACTGACTGAACCCAAAGGCTCACCTTCATCTTGGAGAGAAGTGACCAGTGGGGTGCCACAGGGTTCTATCTTGGGCCCAGTGCTATTCAATATCTTTATCAGTGACTTGGATGGTGGAATATAGGGCATGCTTATCAAATTTGCAGATCATAACAAATTAGGAGGCATAGCTAATACCCAGAGGAGAGGATCAAAATTCAAAATGACCTTGACAGATTAGAGAGCTGGACCAAAACTAACAAAATGTCAGTGAGTCAAGCCTTTATTATAGTAAACAAACCATAAGACAAAAACAAAACAAAAAACAAGAACAACAACAAAACAAAATGAATTTTAACAAGAGAAATGTAAGATCTACACCTAGACAGCAAACATGAAATGAATAGATATAGGATGGGTGGCACCTGGTTTAGCAACAATACATGTGAAAGAGATCTAGGAGTACAAGCTGAACATGAGTCAACAGTGTGATGTGGCAGCTAAAAAGGTCAATGAGATTCTAGGCTGTATAGTGTCTAGGTCAACTGAAAATAATAGTGTCACTCTATTCTGCTTTGGTCAGACCTCATCCGGAATACTGTTTCTAGTGCTGGGCACAACAATTGAAGAACAATATTGACAAGCTAGAATGTGTCCAGAGCAGGGTGGCCAAAATTGTAAAAGGTCTGGAAATCATGCCCTATGGGGAGCAGTTGGGTTCTGGGTATATTTAGCCTGAGGAAGAGAAGTTTAAGAGGTGATACGATAACCATGTTTAAATAATTGAAAAACATCATATTGAAGATTGAGCAAGCTCCAGAGACTAAGATATGGAGCAATGGATTCAAAATACAGGAAAAGAAATTTCACCTGAACATTAGCCAGACCTTTGTGATGGTAAGAGCTGTCTGACACTGGAATACGCTGCCTCAGAATGTGACAGAATCTCCTTCATTGGAGGTTTTTAAACAGAGGCTGGACAGCTATCTGTCCAGAGTGTTTTGATTGTGTATTTCTGGATGGCCCTTGTGGCCTGTTCCAACTTTATGATTCTATGTCATGACTCTTCCATAGCATGAACGTCTAAGAAACACAATAAAAAGGCAGGACAGAGCACTCAGCTCCCAATGCCAAGACTAATTAACAGAGATGACATGCAGAATATCAGGTTCCTATCTGAGATAAACACAGACTCATTTAACAAGTCTTACCTGTAACGCTCCTCCTGCAAACACTGAGTCATGTAAGTATAATCTCGTTGCAGCTGAGCCTTTAGGTCTTCCATGGAGTCCTCAAGGTGTGACTGAATGTCCTTAATATCTCTCAGTTCTTCTATGATGGTCTCAAAATTATAGTGGTGACTGTCCAATGTGTTGGACTTGGGACTGCCTAAGCCACCAGGACCCGCCCCAGAGTTGCTACCTGCTGCTGAGCCAGAAGTGGCACTGGAGCACTCATCATCACTGCCATATTTGGGGCTAGATACCAGGGTAGCACTGCCACTTAGAGTCCGTGAGGTCTCTTCAGGGTGCCCATCATCCAGTGTGTCCTTTAAGTGGGCAATGTTATCTGCACTGCCAAATTTGTTGCGGATCAAGCTCGCAAACTCACGGGGCTTGGAAACCACAGCTGTGTGTGTGGCTTGGGAAAGGCCTGACAGTCCACCCTTGACACCCTCCACTACACCACCTCCAAAGCCACTAATACTGGAGCGGACATTGGCTCCTACATCCTTGAGGCCCTGGTGCATGTCTCGGAAGACATCTTTAGGCTGTCGTGAAGGCCCATTTTGTTCAATCTCTTTTAGCTTTTTGTGGTAATGTTCAAGTTTCTTATGCAACTGGGCAATAGTCTGGGCTGACTTTTGATTCTTCTTCTCAAAGACCTGCTTGATACGAGAGGCTTGTTGCTTGTCAGCATTGTTGGCTAGTTTCAGGTACTCAGCCACATTGTCATCGCGGGCCTCCTGCTCAATCTTGATCTGCTCAGTAATCTTGAGGATCTTCTGGTGTAAGTGGTCAATGGCAGCTTTAGTCCTCTGTGGATCTGGATTGCCATCTGGAACGTCGAGGCAAATATTGCCATCAGCATCACCATGGCTTGTATTGGAAGGCAGGCTGAGTTGGCTCACATCCCCTTTATCCAACTATTGGGAATGGGGGTTGAGGAAGAAGAGAAGAAAGAGTGCAGAAATACATGAATCAAAATTTGGATAAATCCTTGGAAAAAGTAAATCAGCTTTTAAATCAATCATTTGACTTTCAATCACTTAATTAATGAAATGTATATAAATGTTTCAGTTATCTACCTCTCAGTACTGATGTCTTTTAGAAATTTTGTGGAGGAATCCTATTCCCACAGATATCACTAGAAGGAAATACAATGTTTATATTTTCCTTTTCACCCAGAAATATGAAATGCAGCATAATTCCTATTACAATAATACAATGAATTCAAACAGCTTTAAAAACAAACAAGTCCAAAGCCACCAGAATTGCAGACGATTCTGGCTTAAAGAGATGGGTTAACTTTTATTTCCATTTGTAATAATCTGTTTCTGTTTGCTGTGGGTCTCATAGAAAGCAAGCTTTAGTAGTTTTACTATGAAATGACAAAAAGTATGTTATCTTTAAATGCAAACTCTAGAAACCTTTATGGGTTTTGGTGGTGGGAACATTTGTGTTATGAGGGCTAGACTAGGATACTTTGAGTCCCTGCTTGGCCATGGAAACCTGTTGGGTGATCTTGGACATCACACTCTCTCAGCCTTAGAGGAAAGCAAAGGCAAACTGTGTCTGAATAATGCTTGCCAAGAAAAACCTGTGATAAGGTCACCTTAGGGTTGTCATAAGTCAGAAATGATTTGAAGGCACATAACAACAAACAACATTTGTATATTGTGCTTTTATCTGTTTTTCCTCCACAGAGCAACTGAACAGATCCAGTGATCCTGAGCAGACTCATAGTCTGCTTGGTTAATATAATGCAGGTAAGAGAATGAAGAAAGCTGAAGGAAAGAGTTAAATTTTGCACTGAGCCTTATGTAAAATCCTTAAAATAGGGTTAAGGAATCCACATGGATTTCCCCTTGCCCACAAGCTTCTTCTATTATTATTACCGACCAGCTGTTAAAGATGAAGAGCTGTTAGAGAGAAGAGGGTATTGAAAGACATTTTATTTTTTAATATCTTGTATGGAACCAAACTGTGGTTAGCAAGGAGGAAAGCTGTTGAGCAGAACTCAGCAAATGGGAAATATTTTGTGCTGGGGCTTACTCCTGAGCAGATATGCATAGAACTGAGTCATCCTTTGTATTCTTAGCAGCAAAGAATGGCAAGAAATACAGCTAGCTTTCACCCTTTCTACTTTACCCTTGGCTCCATCTCATGCCCTTCTCACAGTTGTTATCCAGGTGCCAACATCCTTCCCAAATTGGAATTTGGACCCTCCACTAATAAATGTTCCCCACATCTACCATAGGAGGTAAAAAGACCAGAAAGAACCTAAGAAAACGGTTTTGAGAGTACTGCTCCTTTCTGTTCTAATTTTGCTTAGCAAGAAGCAATTCTTCTGGCTATCCTCTGACACTAGAATAATAGAAAGCTGCTAATTATATATGGTTAATATGTACAATTACAGTTACTGAAGGTTTTTAAAAAGCAAATGCCCACCTACCATTGGCCTGATGTGCACTGAAAATCTGCTTCTCAATCTAGGAACTCTACACCCAAATTAAAACCTAACATAAACTTTTGGAAAACACTGCTTCTCCCATTTGAAATGCAATATTAAATGCTCACAACTTGTTTTCTATGCAAATTATTACACAAATTGATGTGGCACATGGATGGCTTTGGGCTTGCAATTAGGAGATGCTGAAAGTTAAGTTTATTCAGCAGATGCTGTCTAATTTTAGTAGCACCCTGTCTTTATGGAAGATTCTCTAATGCCCAAGGCCCTTCAAGGACTGTCACTACAATGCAGTGCCAGAGAAGTTTCCTACACAGAAGAAATGAACAGTTTAAGGGCCTGTTCATATGGACAAATGTCATGTCGAAACTGGGCAAAGATATAGTCAACAACAATTCCCATGATCATGGTGACATGATTTATTGCCACAGCCATGTGAACTGCAGCTCACTTATTGAGCTCGCTTATTAGTCATGATCAGGCACTCAAAAATGAGTGGGTGCAAGGAGGACAGCATTTAAACTCTGGAAAGAACTGCCGGATGAGATCCACCACATTACCACTCTAGAAGCCTTTAAAAAGGCCATCAAGACGGATCTCTTCTGGCAGGCCTTTCCAGACTAGCCTTATTCAGTTTTTCCCTCCCTCCTCCCGACCTCCTCTGCCTCTTCCACCAAGGATAATATATTTCCTCCTCCCACATTAGGACTTTGTACATAGATTTATTTCTATTTTAAATCCTTTGTATTAGATATTTTAACTCTTTCTATTGTTTAATTCCTTTTTAGATTTAATGTTTTAAATTTTATATGTCTCGGGGGGGGGGGGAGGGAAGGCAAGGGGATTTTAAGTTGACTGTGATTTTATAGTATTGTTTTAATAAATGCTATAATCCGCTTTGATTCCCCCTATTATTACTATTATTAAACACTGCATTCTCTATTTCCTCGCACATTTCAGTGCACACTTGTAGGCTGTGTGGATGAAAAGGGAAGTCAGAACATGGCCAATGGTGATGACCCAATCTCCCCTCCATAAGCCTCAGCAGGGCTTATATTTATTATTGAGTACATCCCTGAAGGCAGTCAAGAGTACTTGTGAACCAGTCCACTGAATACAATAAACATATGTATTAATAGCTCACCAAGAGAGTAAAGACCTACATCAGGACCATTGTAGAGTATCATCAGGTGGAGAAATATGCATCCCTTCAGATATTTAGATTCAGTATATAACTCCTATCAGCCCCACTTAGCATGGTCAACGATAACTCTGTTGTAGTCCAAAGTATCTGGAAGGCCAAATATTCCCAATCCTTGCTACAGATTTATCTCTTTACAAAATTTTCTGCCCTGAGACTGAATTCACACTAGTTGATAAATATCACATTCATGTGGTTACAAAGCTGGTTCCACAGCAGCTAAAATATGATAGTGATTTCACTCAAATAATAAGCCATGAAGTTATATGGTATTCCTTCTTCTGCCTGAAAAATATATTCCTGAGTTATAAATCACCACCACCATTTTTGTATCCAGACTCTTTACCAATCCTGGGACTCAAAACAGCTAAAGATAAGATAAGAAAATTAGTTACAGATAAAAGTACACTTCACTAAAAGGTATAAACATGAAAAAAACAAACTATTAATAGAGTTAAATGCCACTTAAAAGCATATTCATTAAATAGAAAAAAGTACAGACACAGATAATTTATTAATGCAATTTAATCCCTTTTCAGTTCTGGTAGTTTTCAGCATAGAATTAAAGAACTTCACTGGGGTTACCTTCTGCCCTTGTAGCAAGTGAAATGCTTGAATTCACACTGAATAAACTAGACTTTACAGGAAGACTGAAAGACACTTTTCAAATGTTACCAGGAAAGACTCTGACTTAATTTTTCTTAGAGAAAGAATATACATCTGTTTTACTTTAAACCAACCTCTCCAAATATGACACTTTTTAAAATGGGTTAGATTACAACTCCCATTATTGCTAGCCAGCATAGGAAAATGTACCTTAACCCTTTTCTCAAATATTCCAAGTGTCTGCAAAAATACTTGAAAAGCCAGAAAACATCAGGGTCAAATTATACTACATATTGGTCATAGTGGAATACAGGTTCTTATTGGTCTTGCTTTCAATCTAACGAGGCATTGTTTGAAAAAGCAATATGCTGTTCCCATTTCAGCAGAACTAAAAAACAATTCCAAAAACTCCTAAGTAACTATTTTGAAACAAGCTGCTTTCAATAGGCAAGTAAAACACCAATGTTAACATTTCCATGTCTACTTAAAATGCCACCATGGGCATGGATCCTGGAATTCGAACCTCCACTAAGGCTAGGCTGGTGGGGGTGAGCCCTCCTCCAAATGATCTAGCAAAACTAGACCACCACAACCCCAATGTAGTTGGGTTGCTAAATAATGTGTACTGAATGATCAAGCTGTAAGAAATATTCAATTTCAATTTTGAAGTAGCTCTCAAAGTGTTATTTCCCAGTCAATTAGTTAATTTATCTTCTGCCCCCCCCCCCACCTTCAGAAAAACCTGAAAAAGCAAACTAGATGTGACTTCTAGTTATTTCTGAGTTAGTCTAACAGTTTGGGTTGCTGTGGCCAACTGAAGAATAAAGCCAGGTAAAATTTTGCCCCATCTTACTGCAGTTGCCCACCCCACTTTATAAAACTTTACCTTAAAGTACCTAAGCAAGGTCCCACTATTGGGATTACAGTAGAAATTTGTCCCTCCCTCACCACAGGTGCTGGGAAAGCAAAGAAGAGAAGAGATGGTGCTGGGTCTAGTGCTCAGCTTTGTGGGCGCACCAACTCTTTTACCCAGGCTTGCTAGGTGCTGGGTCCAGCCGTATCTTTCAAATCCCATTGATTCTAAGGAAGTGATGATAGCCCTGGAAGATTTTCTTTGGAAACAGCTGACTCAGAAGGTCAGACCAAGCCATGTCAACCTTAATTCACACCATACCTTCCAATGTTCATCCAGTTCCAGCACTCTCTTCTTTCTCATAGTAGTTTATGCCTCACTGCTGAGTTAAGGAAAAGAAAAACCACAAAGAAATGGTGGGTTTCTTTTCTCTAGCAAAAGACAAATACAAGGAAACAAATGCCAAAGAATGTCCAAAATGTGACAGAGGATCTGCCCGGGCTACTCGTATCTTTGTGATACAGATATCCTACTGATGTGTTTTGCTGGGTGACAGAGGAAAGCAGAGGGGAAAAACAACCCACACACATCATCATACAGGGCAGCCACAAACTTACCACAGCACATTTTAAAAAAAAAAAAAAAGAACAGCAGATTTTACAAACACTGCCTGCCAGCCTATTTTAGTTCCTCTGTTGCATCTAAGGGCTTTTTAGGGCCCAGAAGAGAATGAGAGGTTTTGCCTCATCTTCTCTTAACCTGAAGGAACTGAACTGGTACCTGCAGGAAATGGATCTCTTCCTCCCTCCCCCTCAATACAAACTCTTTTGCTTATAGTAAAGATAAAAACAACCCAGAAACAGTAACTCTCATAAAGCTAAAAGAGGAAATTTCATCAGCTCAGAGAAGCATCTGAACTTGTTTCCACGAAGTGCACATTTACAGGGTCACTTGGTTCCTCTTTTAAGGGGACAGTCTGTAATCTTTTTAGAAATGAAGAAATTGCTATTAGGAAACAGAAGAGGACGGGACAACACAAACTACATGTTGTGGATATATTCAGGAGAGGAAACATATGGTGGTGGTGGTGGTAAAGATATTTACATAATATTTACCAACAGGGCTCTTCTTTAGGGATGAGCTGGGAAAGTTATGGCTTATCAGATGTTGTGGGACTCAAATTCCTAAATCAAGAGACTCCTGAGCTGATTGTTACCAATTTCCTATGTTGAAACAAGTAAAATAAGGATATGCTTTGATGGAAGGGAGAGGTAGAAAGAAAGAGAGTTCTTCAGAGGAAGTATGACAGGTTCCCACACTGATTGCACAGTAGAATCTGTAAAAGTTACTTTTCTGTACTACAAGTTCAGGACTATCAAATAGCAGTCTGGGGATTCTGGGAGCTGTAGTCCAAAAAGTCAACTTTTCATGGATGCAGTAAAAGGAATCCAGGTCACATGGCAAAAAACCAAAAAACAATAACAGTATGGCCAGACCTCTTGGGGTTTTACACTGACTACTGGGTCTGCTTTTTTAAACACTGTGTGATACCCAGTATATCCCTAGGCAAAAGGTCTGTTCAACTGTCTAATGGCTGTTGGACAGTGCCTGGATACAATTCTTCTTGTGGTGGTGGTGGTGGTGGTGCGCCTTAAAGACCCCTGACACATGGTCACTAGCTAGTCTTGGTGGTGCATTGTGAAAGGCTGCTCATGCTATCATTTGCCTGGTTACTACTTCCCTCTCTGGAGCCCAAACCTATGGACTGAGCAAACTTTACACCCAGCCATCTCCAAAGAGGATTTTGGCCTTTGTGTAGAATGAATCCATCCCTCCTCACCATAATGGCTTATACGGTTTCTATAGATTGCCCATTATCTTTGCTTCTAAAACAAAGCCCCTTACAAATACAGTGGACCCTTGATTTACATAGGGGATCCATTACGGACTCTCCCCCCCCCAGAGTAAAAGAAATATAGGGGATCTCAAGTCCTATTATTTTCAATGGCAGTGCACTCCTGCGTGCTGTGCCATGTGCATGCACCATTCATTTAACAGGGACTCACTGTCTGCATGTCATCAAGTCCACATTTGGCAAGGGCATGCATGCTGTATAAGCTTATAAATAGTCCTGGCTCCAAAGCCACAGTTTAGGAATTAGAATACTATAGATGTCATTCCTTTATCTTCCCTATCACCCCATCCTTCACCTCAACACATTTTTTTCATATTTTATGGCCATCAGCAATCAGAGCTAAAATGATACCTGGCAAATATGCTGTATGGCAGTAATTCTCAAATGGTGGTGCAAGAGTTGTTCGGGGGGGGGGGGGCATGAGACTTGAAGGCTCTGTTCCTTCTTCCTCTTCCCAAATGTTTTTATGTGTAAAATTTATATATGCTTTAAGTTGAATATTGAATTTACTTAAATAAAACTATTCTAATTTGAATGCTGTTTCCTTATACAATGTTAAAATATTAATATACATGAATGTGCAAATAGAAATACACATAATCAATAAACAAAATATTTTTATTCATATGCTATGCCAAGGGTGGGGGGGGAGGGTGACATCTACATGCAGATGTAAAGGGGGCCCCAAGTGTATAAAGTTTGAGTACTACTGCTGTATAGTGTCGCTTGTGAAGGTTGTTTGGAAACTGCAGTTATAGCAGTTCTGCAATTCTGCAGACTTTTTCTCTTTTCTTTATAGATGTCAAGTGCTGAAGCTGCAATTTGAGGAGGGACTTTTACACCTGGGGGGGGGGGGGTTCTGTCCAAAAGAAAAAGAAAAAGAAAAGAAAGTACCTGTCTTTTCTACAGTTGGTTTAAAAGCACCTGAGATAAGATTTCTGGCAAAAAACAGCCTGACAGAGAAGATTAGGAAAACCCTCTCCTCTTCTGCTGATCTTACAACTGCACTTTAAAAGATAATCCTATAATTGAGTCATGAAATCAAATGGAACGTGTAGCTCCGTCCAGGGAACACAGTATGCACTGCAATGGACCCATTCTGTTGCGTCATGGCTTGTAAAGCCTACCTCAAAAGGAACGAATAATTATTCACAGAGGAAATGGAAGGAGGGAAAGGGTATCATTTGTTTGGATGAAGAAAGAACATGGATGACTGACTGCTGAATATGAAAATACAAGTTAGAACAAAACCTTGGAAACAGCTAAAAATACATTTTCCTTGCCTGCTATGCAGACCAAGCACCCCAGGGAGGTGATAGGTTTCCTCAATTAACACAGAAAAGAAGCAATTTCCTTAGCCTGACTGGATAATAATATAGAAGTAGCATGGAATGTCTGAATTATATGAGCTTTAATGTTCCTTTAGCAAGCAGTGTCTGAGGGAGGAAGTGCACCCCAAAAGCTGTTGGCATGACAAGATGAGTCTGGCAAAGTTACTGCTGACACAAGCAGCAAGGTCAAATAAGGTCAAGTGCCTGAGAAAACCCAATCAGCTTGGATGAGAGACCTGATTACAGAGGCAGTTGTGTATATGTGTGTGTTGCAAGGCAGGATTTAAACCTTACAAGCAATGGAGATTGTGCTTTCACTTCCACATCTAATAAGCTTTTCCTATTTATTTGACCTTGCTGTTCATTAGGAAGAAACTTGAAACTGAAATGAGACTACTCAATGCACATTCTGGCAATGCTGATTGATGCATTATGTGCACACATTCTGAGTTTTAACACTATGTACATATGTATAAAGAACCTGGGTTAAAGATTCAGACCATTATAACCAGGAATAGGCTTCTCTTATTCATTTCTCTGTGTTGCAGAATCATCCCAGGATATATTTCTCTCAAAAGTGCCTGTTTCAGAACAAACATATGCTGTATTTCCAGCCTCGGGGTTGTGGACCAAGAAGCATGGAAGCTAGGATAGGTGGCAGAAACAGCAGACAAAGGTGTGGGGGAATTATCAATCCCACAATCCATCATAGGGCTAGAGGAAAGGAATACTGGGAAGAAATTGCAAGAAAAGAAGACTAGCATAATTGGTAGTATTGCTAGGGAAAAATCTGAGCATTCCCAACATGCCTTTAAAATCCTGATGTAAAAGGTGACAGGACAGTCACTGCTTCACCTGCCTAACCCTTCTTCAGTCTTGTCATTTATTCCCCATACCACAATTCTCTTGCTTGGGAAACCCCTCTCTCCAACACAATTGGGAAAGGGTAGACAAAAGTAGCCATGGGGAATAAATGATGAGATGAACCATCACTGCTTCATCTCCCAGTTTTGTAAATGTTTAAAGATGTTGTGTACAACCTTCTCTTGTACTCTGGGAAGAGTGAGGTGGGGAAAGGGGCTAGGCAATCTAGAGGGATCTAGGTGATCAGAATGTTTTAGAGGCTGCAGAGAGCACAAGGAAATGAGAAATAGTGTGATGGAAAAGGAGACAGAGAAAACAATAAGAAATTGAAGTGATTCTTTGGCGGGGGGGATGAGAATTACAGGGTGCAAGCAATGTAAGAAGAGTCACGGGGGTACTAGCAGCATAAGTCTTCTTGTGAAAGAAAGAGGAGTAAAACTGTGTTGATGAAGAGTGTGTGTGACTGTGGTTGCCTGTAACATGAAGAAATTAGGAGAAAGGTTGGTGGATTGCCCAAGAACTTGTATGTGTGTGTGGGAGGACTGGAGGGATTGGCTGCCAATGCTGTACAACATCATGAGGCAGAAAGTGGCAGAGAGCACTTTGCTTTTGAGAAGAGCTGCAGAGGCGAGAACAATGCTGAGGCAGCTCTTTCAACTATCTTAATCCTACAACACCCATTAACATCAGTGGGAAATATGAACAGTCTCAGCACTCTTAGATGTTTGCATCAACACCTATGGGCAAAGCAATCTGTACAGGCCAAGAGAACCTTTTTCTTTCATGAAACCAAGTCCTCATTTGGGTTTGAATGGGCTGAGCTTGCTTGTCTTGATGGAGGACTCTGATTTTCCAGATTGGGGAAATAATACCACATACAGCTGTACAGACCTAGACTCTCAAGTCCGGGGGGGGGGGGGAATCAAAGTCCCCAAAAGATACATCGGCAGGATGTGAATTTATTTTGAACCAAGGAATACACAGCAAACGTACAGATGGAAACAAACGTCACCGTTATGTAATCAAACTAGAGGGAATAGTACTAAAACCTCAGCAAAATAATGGGATTTCTCAGGATAAACCTCTTTTAAAGTCTTAAGGATCAGCCATGACTAGATAGTAATTTTCATTTTCCATCTTGGCATCCCAATGACAATAATCTAGACCACAATCCAACACAGACACATTTAAAGCCAGTAAAATAAATAATCCTGATGTGAATTGCAGTCATGTAGTTGCATGATATGGTTGCATCATGTTTCACAACATTGCACTGTTGTAAGAAACTATTGTGATCCAAAGTCAACTGAAGCATTGTAGCATAAATGATCAAGAATGTCTAAGGCCACAACCCTAATCATGTTTACTAGGAAATAATGCTTGCTTATATGGAGGGTGGGGGCTTACTGTATGTACTCATGTATAAATCTAGAAATTTTAGTCAAAAATTGACCCAAACAACCTGAGCTGTCTTATCCATGGGTCAATATAAGTACATTAGTTTAACTTATCAAAAAAGGAACTATCCCCTTATCTAAGCAGGGTGGCAAAAGGCAAGAGTGTAGTCTCTCCTGGAAGCACCTAAAAGAAGCACTGACATTCTCTGCCACAGCATCTCTTTTAACCTTTTTGAATACCTGGGTTGGAAAATGGCAGTAGTGGCAGCTCTTTGGTGCTTTCCCACAGAAGAGTGCCAAGAAGAATCTGGGTTTGAATAATGTGAATAAGCCATTTGCATATGTTTGTCAGCTTTTCTGGGTTAAAATCAGGCAAAGTTAAAGGCTATAATCACTGCTAATGTAATCACAATTTTCTTTGTGCTGCCTGTATCTGATCACCTCCCCCACATATCACACAGCCATGATTTACTGTAGTTCTTTCCTTATCCATCCAGCATTCAGAGTGAGCACAAACTGCCAGAATTTTGTAAGTACTTTGCCTCGTTTTCCTTTGTCTCATCCTTTACATCCTTTGTTACAGGTCCCTATGTTTTCCCTCGACTTATCAATGAGTCATATAAAAATCCATAATTTTGGCCTCAAAACCAGCCCTCAATTTATATATCAGGTTGACATATAGTTATATATCAAGTTGATTTATACTTCCAGCTTTAATAGGTTTCGAGGATTATGTGAACTAGTGTGTCTTCAGCTGATTTGAATGTTTGTTTTCTGGCTTATTCACTGAAACTGTTTACCTTGCCTTCATGTCTCATTAACGAGAAACAAAAATGCATAGGCAAGGATTAGAATAAAAACAGTAAAGTAATATCAAAATTCAATATAAAAATTGTGAACACAATCTTTTTTAAAAAAAAATCCTTATATAGGGAAGCCTTCTACTGATAAAACTGCTTTCACCAGTAGAGCCAGGTGATGGGAGTAACATTTCCCTCTCCCCTCCAGCTGTCTTGCATACCCTAAAAACCTGCTCTGTGTAGAAGACAGTAGGATCTTCAGTAGGATTTTGGTCAACACAGAGCTGGCATGGGAAGAGAGGGGAGGAGAAGAAAATTCCATTGCAGATGGATTGCAATTTTCCATCAAAAATATGCATGGCCATGACTTTTACTCTTCCATTTACAACTCATTAAAGAGGACCGTGATTCACAAAATCAAATCCAAGGAAATGTTTAAAAGATATAAGAGAAACTTGTAGCACCTTCGAGACAAATAAAAAGAAATTTCTGCCTTATGCTTGCAGTGGACTGGAATCTACAAAAATTTATGCTAGAAGTTTCTTTTTCTCAGGTGATCTCAAAGGCACCACTGGATTCTTTTATATCTCTTTTGATGAAACAAAATTACACAGCTAACGCTTTGAATACTACTAGCAGGGAAATGCTGTTCAAGTTATTTTGACCCCTTAGTGATTATAAGCAAATAATTTAAACATCTTCAGGTATCCAGCTGTGAAAAGGAACAGTAGAACATTCAGTGTACATTGATCCCTACTATGACTCATATGCTCTGGATCTCTGAATCCTTCCAGACTCCCACCCATCATCCATCACACAGGCACCCCCAAGTGTAGGATCAGTATGAGGAAAGCAGGCTGCAATAGTATACAAAACAATCCTAGTTGGAATGAGCAAACACTTCACAAATTAAGGGTTTCACAACAGCATCAATTTTTGGCAAGCTCAGAAGATATAATGGATTAGAATGGGGTAAGAATGAACTTCACACACTTGCCATTTTTCTACAGGAAAGTAGTTTTCAGAAGGATGGAAATTTGTCACCTTTTGTAGCGGTACCTCATATTGAGCCTTCAAGCATTAAGATTATTGCCCAAGCCTGTCTAAGTGGAATACATCATTTGCAAATTCAACTCTTTATTTGGCGTAGAACTTGCAGCAACCCCCTAAAAGAAATCAATCCATTTTACTGTTTTCAACAACAGAAAGAACAATCTAGCTGTCAAAAGTGCTTTTAAAAAGGCAGATCTGTTTTGTAATCATAGCAAAACTGGAGAGTGTGCACAATAGATTTTGACAGAGGGATTGGCAAGTTTCCCCTCTCTTTTATGATGGAAAAGCCTTCCAGGAATTGAATCAAATTTAAACTTTACAGAAATCCAGTGGGCACCTTTAATGGTGTGGGAGAGAAAATGAGAGTCAACTTTGTTTTGATGGGAGCATATTGATTTCTATTACAACATTAAAATATATTAAAAGACCCACATCCAAAACAAAACTATTGAAAAAGTGGGGGCATCTGTTACCTGAAAGGTCACAGTATAAGCATCAATGGTGCTTTTTACATTGGCAAGAAAGTGTGACCTGAAGTCGCCTTTATCTTAATGCTTAGCAGCTACATAGCAAGCCCCAGGTGTGCATTAAAAAAGTGCAGAGCTGCTACACTGAGGGGTGTGGGAACGACTTATCTGAGGTCTTTTTTGTGGCTCAGCAGTTACATGGGAAGCTGTCAGAACGCTACAAATACAGGCGGAGCTGCTACATGGGCAGCAATAAACGCAGCTTTAAACTGCGATTTTAATTTTTTTTTTCCTTGCCGGCTGCGAATTGCGCTGTTGCGCTGTTCGTGCCGCCGCGAACAGCGCTATTGCAATGGTCGAGGCTTGAACTGCGCTATTGCGAGGGTCGAGGCTGCGAATTGCGCAGTTTTAAATGATTTAAAGGGGGGTTGGGAGCTTTAAAAAACTGCGCGATTGAACCCCAGCTTTTACACCTGGAGGGCATAGAACGTTTTAATTAGGAGTGAAGTCCACACCACGCATGCTCCCAACCCACGATCCATTCTGATCCGCACCTGCAGCGCAGCCTTTAAATGGGCGCCTTAAGGAAACAGAGCCCCATTTAACTGCGCAACTACACCTTAGCCTTTAGATGTACTAGCGCTGTAACGCACTTTTTTAAAAAGTAGTGGGTCAACCGAACTACTTTTTAAAGGCGCGTTTTTTCCCTTAAAACGCCAAAATGGCGTTTTCATGGCACACTTTCCCATTTTCTAATGTAAAAGCTGGGTTTTCAAGCAGCCTTCACAACACCTCTTTTTGCCAATGTAAAACGGACCAATGATTTCTTATGTCAACTGCAGCATTAAAAGCAGAAATGCTGAGGATTATCAACAAATCCAGAACCCTTTACATGTTTTGGACATTCCAAAACAGACATTTTAAGATGCCACTTGTACATGTGAAAAAGTTGAGAAATACCATACCCTCCAACATTTCACAAATGAAAGTTGGGACAAATGTTGTCAAGACAGAAAAATGTTATGAATAAGAAAGAACACACAAGCTAGGAGATGTCACAGCAGTTTGACTGAGCCTACTGGGAAGGACAATATCTTTCCTTTTTCTCACCTCTCCTCCCTGGTGACTAACTGAGTGCAAACTGTTGCTCTAGATCTGGGCAGGGTAAGTACAGCCCACAAGCCATATGTGGCCCCCACGAATGTTTTTATGGCTTCCAGGGGCCAAACAAAACAAAACAACACACTCAAAATGCTCCCAAATGGAAGTGTGGAAGCAATTTCTCCATGTTTATTCCCAGAAGCCTCTTTTCCCAGCAGGAAGTGACCAGAAGTTAACTTTTGGGCCACTTCATGTAAGAAAAAAAGCCTCTTCTGGGCTTCAAACAGTTTGATGGGGTCAAATATCTGATGAAATTGCCACCATGCCTCTTAAGGGTTGTGAGAGAGCATTAGGTGTCAAAAATAAGTAAAAAAAATTGAGGGTACAGCTGGAGAGGGTACAGCTCTCTAAAGTTCCCAGGAAGGGCCAATGCAGTTGCCCAACATTGCTTGATGTTCTTGATTACAGCTTCCATCCTGACTGACCATTGGCCTCACTGACCTTGTTGGCTGTGGCTTACAAGGTTTATAGTCCAAACAGGACTATAAACAGACCTGTCAAGTTGTCTAATAGTGTCAAACAGCAGACAGTCTTAAGGCAGCTTAACCCTAATATAGGCTCAACACAGTAACCTTGACTGTTGCAGAGGCAACTCTTACTGGCACTGTGGTAGCCTAACTACATATAAAGTGATATCAAAATAAAATTTCAAAGTAATATTTCAGGGGAGCAGGAAATTCCCGATTTATCCTGTCATAAATCCTATATCAGACAGAAGGGAAAGGGGGTAGGGAAAAACAGCTAGAAAACTTCGTGAAGCATTAACTACCTTGATATACCAACAGTTCTAAATTTACTCTGGGTTTTGCTTGGTTTTAATGTCTGGAAAAATACTGGTGACTGCATGCTATGCCTAATTAGAGTCTTAAAAGTCTCTCTATAAAAACGAGTGCTGAAAATTTGGGGACAGTAGGATCAGTTTATGAGAAACAGTGTGGTGCGGTGATTTGAGTGTTGGCCTAGGACTCTGGGAGGCCATTGTTTGGATCCTGCTCTGTTATGGAAAACCTCTGGATGACTTTGCAGAGAATGTTTGGTAAACCTTTAAACAGGTACCCTTAATTCTTTCTTTTTGAAAGGTATTCAATGCTAACAAATGTTTGTATATAATGTAATAGTAGAAGTCAGTTTCATAAGAACCAAATGCATTTTCTGTACATAATGTGGTGGCTCAGACTTAAACCATACTATATTAGAATATATCTGGCCATTGTAATGAAAGACTGAATGAATCGGCTCTAGGATCCTGGGAGCCCTGGATAGCATCCAAAATACATACATAAGCAAGTCTTTGTTGTTGTTGTTGCTATTGTGTGCCTTCAAGTCATTTCCAACTTATCATGACCCTTAGGGAAACTTATCACAGGGTTCTCTTGGCAAGATTTATTCAGAGGAGGTTTGCCAAAACTCATTTTCAACACTCATTTTTATACTTTTGAGACTCAGATTAAGCATAGTATGGAGTCACCAGAATTTTTCCAGACAGGAAAAAATAAAACCCAGAGCAAATTTAGGAGAATATGAATTTCAAGGAAAGAAACAACAAATGCAGGCTGCATAAATCTTTTACTCTAGCTATTTTGTTTCTAAACATGAGTTTTCTGATGTTTTTTTAAAATCCTGTCATACAATAGTATCTCATATCTGGGTGTGGATCAAAGCTCAGATACAAAATGGTTGCTTTCTGAGATTACCAATTTTTTAGTTGTATCAGATGAAAACATGAAATCATTACTGATATCATATGAGCATTCATTCATTTTGCTTTGTTCCTCTCTTTCCTGCTTCTTGGGAACCAGTTCATTCAGAGCGTTTCCAGAGTGACAGCTCCCAGGTCTGTCAAACCAAGCAGCTGTGCAGTTCTTCCATCCTTCCCTCCTCAACAGACTTTTGGGGGTTCCGGTAAAACATAGAAAATATTATGGGAAACATGGGTGAGCTACAGATGGAAGACAGGAACATCTGAATGTGACCAAATAAATCTATATTAGAGGCAGGGTGATTGCATAACAAAACAAAACAAAAATATATGCTGTCTTGCAATTCAAGAGACTCTTAGGGCAGCAAAACACAATGTCCAATAAAAATATGAAAGTTATGACACCCATAAGGGGTACATATGAACAGATTAGTAGTACAATCCTTTACATGTCTACTCAGTAATCTTACTTAATCAGGATATTCCCAGTCAGTTATGTACAAATGTGCAATGTAACATGATCTACCATATATGGACTATAAGTCAACCTCTTGTATAAGTTGAGGGCAGGTTTGGGGGCCAATATTATGGATTTTTATATGACCCATGGATAAGTTGAGGCTAAAACCTAGGCACATACAACAAAGGATCTAAAAGATGAAGCAAAAGAAAACAATACCAAAGAACTTACAAAATTCCAGCAAGCATAACTGTTTATGCTCACACTAAAGGCTGGATGGATAAGAGAGTAGAGGGAGGTTAGTGCTTCGGGGACAGATTACACTCTTGCCTTTCACCACGGGACAGGTCCTGTTTTTAAATAAGACTTAAGGTACTATACTTACATTGACCCTTCGATAAGTCGACTAAGTCTTTTGGGGTCAATTTTTTGACTTAAATTTCTAGACTTATACATGAGTATATATAAAGTAGATCACATACTGGAACATATCGATAAATTAAAAGTATTTGTTTGGTACTCAAAACTGTCATGTTTAGTCCATCTAGCCCAGTGATGGTGAACCTTTTAGAGGCTGAGTGCCCAAACTCAAAGATGTTCCTGGGGGATGGGGAGTGGGATGGGACTTCCAGGGGATGGGACTCCCGGGGGCGGAACTTCCGCCTTCCGGGGGCAAGACTTCCCTGGAGACAGCTGAGGGTCCGGGAGGGCAGGGGAAATAAGAGGAAGAGAATTATCTGGCAGCTGTATTCCAATGCAAGTGGTTGTTTTTACTTTGCAGCAGACATCATTTCTGGATCTTCATAGTGAGGCACACTATGTTCCTCCTCTTCAGCCTGCCCTCCCAGGCCTTCAGCAGCCTCTCTAGAGAACAGATATTCTTTGTTTTCATATAGCATTACACCTATACTTTGTCTAGTCTCTTCATATTGTACTTCTGCTAATGAACCAACTTAGCAGCACAGTAAGCATTAAAATCCATGCAGGCTACATAAATACTGTGGTTTGTCCTACAATGGGGTGATCTCATAATTGGATTTGCCTTATGGCACACTGCAAAAAATACATTAAAAAAAGGCTGGCCATGTACAAGCATAGTCCATGAAGGATGCATTCGTTCTAACATATATTCTCTCTGTCTAGAAGAACAGTAAAACATTCTACTCTTCAATTGACACTTTCTGCACTGTCACAGTAAGGCAAAAGGAGACAAATGGTAGAACAGTAGTAAAATGAAAAAGAAGGGAGGCAGGGCTAAAATATGTATCAAGCCCCCCTTCAAAAGTGTTGCCTGGGTGTGCCACACTATGAAGATCCAGAAATGATGTCTGCTGCAAAGTAAAAACAACCACTTGCATTGGAATACAGCTGCCAGATAATAACTTATCAGCAACAATGGATGTCAGTATCTACAAGCATGACTTCCACCTTGAGCAAATGAACAGGTAGTAAAGAAATTTTTAATTAAGAACTAAAAACCTAAAATAAAACCTTGTTTTTCAGAGCTGAAAACCAACAGAATTGGGAAGCACATGACTTAAAGCTCTGGTCAACATAGCCACTGAACAGCTTTGTAATAACAGAAAACAAAATACAGGAAGCTCTATGTACTGAATGTATCCTTTCTCTGCAACATGGGAGGAGGTTGGGAGGCAGAATAAAATTCAGAGCAGAAATAGCCAGTTTGTTCATTAGCAGGGCAAGTTCAAAACAGGGCTGAACAACTTATGCTCAGATTGTGTGCTTAAGGCATGTTTCCCTTTTAAGAGAGAGAGGGTTCCATTAGGCTTTCTCAGAAAAGTGAGGTCTACTGCAAGGGGGAAAGATCAGCCAAAAGTGTAAGAGCATCAGAAAATAAGGCTCTAATTGTCAAAACTAAGCCAAGTCTCATTTCACATTGCAAATGTATTTAAGACATTTTAAAAGTTTCATCTGATCTTTACATTTCCAAATGCTTAAAGCAAAGCCCTGTCACATTTCACTCAAAGGATCTGAGATCACAAATATTGGAACAAAAATGACAAGGTGGTTTAGTTTAACCAGAACAGCTGTCAAACTGATCCAAATTTTTTAGGAGGGCAAGAAGGAGAAATGTGCTGCAGTGGAAACAACAGTTTTTTTTTGATATAGCAAAAGGGCAGTTTAATTAGGACCACGGCCATAGCCATGACAGATCCAAAGATCTATTCCAATTACCATCATACCTTTACTTTCTCCAAGGCTGGCTCCAGTTTGAAGAAGCCATTTTCTGTGGCCTAACATACACTGGATCGTGACTTTTTCAGACAGCTTTGTTAAAAAATAGCTAACACAGCAACCTTGAATTTTTGGAACTAGACAGCTGCCAGAAGCTTCAAAGCCAAGGCCTGAACAAGAGATAATTTGCTGAGCTTGCTAGCTTCAAAGTAGGAAAATAGGAGATGTCCGGGTTTTAGAATGGAATATAGGGTCAGCTTGACCAAGAGACTGGTTTAAGCTAAGAAAACAGAAAAGGAAGATGGGTGGCTGTTGTAGAAATTGATGCATTCAAACAAGTATAAAGCAAGGAGGTTGTGAAGACAGAATGGAGACATCAAGAGGAAGATGTCAAGTTGACCCAAATAGTTGGCCAAGGTGTGAATCTGGGGTGTCAAATAAGCTTGCACATGTTAAGTAGAAGTGTAATATGTAATCAATATAGGAAGAGCTGAAATTGTAACTTGTACCCAATAAGTCTGAATTATGCATACATTATTGTAACCACAAATTAACTGTATAAAAATATCAGCTTTGCAAGAATAAAGGGTCCCTCTATATTGAGCCACCCTTGTGCATATGTATATCTGGCTTTGGATAATAAACTGCTTCCTGGTCAAGAAAACTTATCCCTTTTGCCTGTCTGTTGGGGTCCTGAGACTGCCATTTCCACAGAGAGATCAGGTGACAGTTTAAGAACCAGAGCTACACTTCACAATACTGAATCCTGCTGTTCTGAAAAAATTACAAATCACTTCCCATTTAAAATGTCACAAAGCAACATGCCAGCATTTGTTACTGGGTGAACCACAGCCTCTGAAACACATTGCTTTATTAAATGAGAGTGAAAGAGAGCTATACTTACAAATACTCCCAATAATGAGTTCAGCAGCAGTATCTTTTTCCCAGGACAGGAATCAGACTCTGACGGGTGCATTTCTGGCAGAAGGAGCAGTTTTAGTAACAATCCCCACTGTGCAGTCTTTGCACTGGGAAAGTCATCTTCTCTTCCACCTGTCATGAATTCAGTTAAGGATTGCAACGCTGTGTAGTTGGGTGTCAGAGGAATATGAGCCATTTCAAAAAAGAAAGTAAGACAAGGAAGACATATGTGTTGAGACTGCTTCTGGAGAACTGGGGCTTCAGCAGCCAAGTACAATAAGCCTTGGCTAGTGTTGCAAAGAACAGTGTGAGCTCAGAGGAACACAGAACATACAAGGCTCAGGAGGAACCTGTTCTGTCTTCTTGGTGGTTTTTTTTTTCTTTCCTTCCTTGCAATTACATTTAGCAATCTAATATTACCAATTAGCCCTGGCTTGAGTCAACTGTCTATCTACTTTTTGGAAAGAGAGTAACAGAGAGAAAATCTGATGACACAGAACAATAGAAAAACTCAGAGATCTTTTAGGACATCCCTGTCACTATGTGTGCGTGTGTGTATCCATGCGCAATAAAATGTGACTAATTATCCAACTCACAGACTGTTTACTCAGGCATTGCTGAGTCCACTGTAGCTTCCTCACAAGAGCTATAGTTTAATGAAGGAGTCCTCTACTGTGTTTCACTAGTGAAAGCACTACATTGGGGGAGGACATGGGAGAGAGCTTTCTCATCCGCAGCAAACTGCTTATCAAATCACCTTCCCTGAAAAGCCCAACAGGCATCCACCCTGGGGTCAGGACCAAATTAAAATATGGGTTTTTATTATTGGTCTCAGGGCCTAATTAATTATATTCTATTTGCATATGTGCTATGGTTGGCATTCTTTTATATGATTTAAAATATTTTTTGTCTTTTAAAATTATTGTTTTGTTATTTATTATCCTAAATTGATTTTATTGCATGACACCCTGAGAACCTTAGATATAGGATGGGATATAACTATTTTTAAAATAAATAATGAATAAGTTTTTTAAAAAAGAAATGTGTTTAGGACTGCAAACAGAAGCACCTTTTCAAATAAAAATCTTCCTGCTTTGAGAGTGAAAAATTGTCTTAACCAGATCAGTATATCTTACTAGGGATGGCTTCTGAAATTTGCTTTGGATGTCAATGTCAGGTCCTGTAACAGGACTGCCAAATAATACCCTTCTAAACATGTCTAGACTGCCTGTCCTCTGCATTCTCCTTTCTTTCTTTTTTTACATGAGAACTTTTGCAGTTGTCATCAAGCCTTCTTGGAACCTTTTTATAAAATCTTTAAAAGTGTAATCATTGGTTGCACAAGTCGAAGGGACTACTTCAGGAATAAAGCATTCCCTAACACTCAAGCCACAGTTTATTATTACTAGCATACAGTACGTGATATTCTTTTTCCCAAGTCAGGGCAACTGCAATTTGGAGAACTATTTGGAATATGGCTGCATGTCTGTCCTGTTCCCAGATGGGATTCTAGCAGCAACTCATATGAAGTTAATATGACACTTTATAATGCTTTTTGTTTAAATCTCTGTAAACTGATTAGCTCCTCTGCATGTACTCATTGGCAGTTTTGAACACTCTTCTTCTAGTGTGCTAGGGCACACATCAACTGAAGAAAAAGGAACTAATTATTCTTCCATCTAAATGCCTAGAAACCAAGGTGCAAAAATATGCTTCTGCCTGTGAAATGAAGCATGAAAGCCCCACATAGATTCATACGGGCAAATGTTGAACTGGTCAGCTAGATAAGCTATCCAACAACACACAAAATTTCCAAACTAGGGAGTATTTATTTTTTATTTTTTACTTATAAAAATGCAAACACGGGTCCCCCGTGTGTTTAAGGATCTGTAAATATTTTTCTGCAGTGTCCTACAGAACATTATTGTGTATTGTGCTTATCTGGAGAGCGTTACTCTTGCTGGATTACCTCTGGCCATTAAAATGCAAAGTAAAAATACAGAAGGCTCAGCTCAACTCAAGTCGTTCATCAAGAATAGTGACCTTGGGCAGACTATTTTAATTAGTCTCTTTGTTTCGCATTAGCAATATGAAAACAATGTTTTGTTCTCAAGCTAATCACCACAAATAATGGTACACCAAACAATCTAAAAAGTAAGCAGGATTCTTCTAATTTTATCCCACAGCACATAATTCCCAGCTTGGTTTTTATTGTAGTTGTGCTGTCTGTATAGTTTCAAAATTGTGTCTTTTGTTGCTGCTTAAAATCTGTGGTTTTCACATTCTTTGGCACCTCCCTCAAATGGTATTGAGAAACACATAATGGTCATCTATGGGTCATTTTAATAAACAACCTGAACTTCTGATGCCCTATGTCCCTATGAATTGAACCAAAAACAAAACAGTCATTTGTTATCAGCACGAGAGTCCATTGGATAAGAGGATGCCAAGCTTATGGTTTAGCCTACACAAAAAGGTCTTAATCCAAAACACTAGAATGACAAAACAGTGACTCACTCCTTCAAATTTACAAATCCAGATAACCTAGTACGTATGAGGATATGCTGCTCCCTGATTGGGATTTAGGAGAAGACTATTTAAAAACTTCCATACGCTAAGGAAAGTCCCGGAAGCTTCACCATCACTGTTATACACAGCCCAGCTATATTGGAAATGACAATGCATGCTTGAACCTGCTGGCAAATCAACAAAGCCTTTTCCATAGTGGCTGCAACAGGCTGAAATCACTGCTTACTCCTGAAATCCTTACCTCCATTTTCACCCTTATTAATATATCAGTTAGCTGATGGCACTGCTGGCCAGCTTCCTGTGATTAGGCATCATAGCACAAAAAGTACATGAGATCATTGCTTGGCATGGAAAGCCAGCAGTACAGTCTGCATAGTCCATTCCATTCTTTGTCAGCCAGCAGTGGTAGCAGAGGATGGATATATCATATGCTGGTACCACAGAAACAATAAATACTGGACTAATGCAAGAATTGTCTACATGTAGTCAGTCAAGCCTGATAACCCTTAACCCAGGGACTGGCAATGATAGGTTTACTAAGGGTCAAAATACTATAGAGTCACCCTCATTCACTCACTCATTCTAACAATCAGAGAGTCATCAATGTGAATCAAAGATATTTTCAGCTGGGAAAATCAGGATCAAACCCATGCTTAACATGTCCTCAAAAGTCATTATTTATTTATTTATTTATTTATACCCCACTCTTCCCAGTTTTGTGAATATAATTCCAAATATATGATTTCCTGTGCCACATACACAAGATCACACACTTACACCCTATTTTCCCAAAAATAAGACAGAATAAAACAGTGTCTTATATTAATTTTTGGTCCCAAAGATGCGCTAAGTCTTCTTTTCAGGGGATGTCTTATTTTTTCATGAAAAATTCACATTTATTGTTGAACAAAAAAACCTGAACATTTATTATATACTGTATATATATTTATATACAAAACCTTTGCTAGGTCTTACTTTCGGGGGAAGCCTTATATTTAGCATTTCAGCCAAACCTCTACTAGGTCTTATTTTCAGGGGATGTCATATTTTCGGGGAAACAGGGTACCTGTAATCACCCTGTAAATACATTAGTAGCATTTTATTGGTTTCTGTCAATATAGACAAATGTGGAGCATTTGTAAGACATCCACAAACAGGAGGAGAGGGTTTGCAGTTTATACAAAGCTTCCTAATTGTTCACCTGATGACAGGTACTTGTTTACAAGCCTGGTCTTAAACATCCAAACTGTCCTAACACACAGGATAGCTAATGTGCATTAAGTGCTTCTTCAAAAAGTTTTCTAGCAAATGAGAGTGCAAAGTGGTTCCTGCCACACTCCTCATGGCTCCTGGGTTGGCCATAAGCCAATTTATCCAAAACCTGAATTGGAGAAATGAATAATTAACCTGTCACTGGTGGTTAGTCTCTTTCTTCTTTCTTGTAGAGAACAAACTTTTGATCAGCATACCGAAGAAAAGTCTGCATTGAGATTGCAGGTTTTAATCTATAATTCATTTTCCTACCCCAGTCCTATCTACCAATTCCACATAGATGAAACTAGATGTAGAACAAAGATGAAAGAAGCAGGAGGAGGAGTTCTCCCAGGATTTTTCTCCCAGGATTTTTCTTACAAAATTTGCTGAGATTCTTTTTTCTGGTGCAATATTTCCTGTATAAATTTTCCCATGTGTACATTACATGGGAATCTAGTTTACTTTCTGTTGTTCTTGACACTATAAAGCTGCAAAGTAATACCAGGTATCTTATCTCTAGCAAGACCAAAATAAAAACAAACAGGTCTGTGGCTGTTATTAAATCATGAAGAAAACATGTGGCCACTCTTGCCCACATTGGATTGATGCTGCCAAAAATGAACAACATTGTCCAAATGAAATAGTTTTTGTGCAGTGGTGGCAATAAAAGATTCACACACTACATCATGTTTGTGACTTTTTTTCAATGCAAATATACACAAAGGCCCTACACCATCTCTCACTATTGTCCCTCCACCAGTGTGAAGAACTAAATTAAATGATCCCTAATGCATACACCCACATATACATCTGTCACAATTTTCCCACCTTCATTTCAATAGTCAACTAGTCTTTATCAACAAAATCTTTAAAAATAACTTTGTTTATCCCTCATATTCTATCCAACTGGCTCAGAGTATTTCACATGCATTTGACTCAACTTGGAAAAAATCTGCCTCACACCAGCCTGAAAATGGAAGTATATTATTTTTGCTGGGGATAAGCCCAACATATTGTGTTACCTGAAACAAAGTGTTCCATCCCCATTCTACCATACAGAAACTGCCTGGATTAGTACATTCATTTTACCTTAACAAAGCCCATGGGGCAGCATTGCCCAATACACATGACAGAAGAATGTTAGCTCAGGAATGAATGGCACACATAACTCTACCCTTCAATGTTATGTCATTCCTCCCCAACTCCCAGCCCCTACTGCCTGAGGTAGCTGCCTCACTCTGTCTAATGGCAGAGCTGGCTCTGTTTCTGACTGTTTAATACATGACAAAAAGCATGGTTCCTTTATCAAATAAATGGGAAAAGCAAACAAATTCCCTCTGTGCTAGCTGATAAAAAAAGAATTTGATCTGGAGAATTGTTAAATTTTCTGACAAGAGTTGCAGATGGGGTCAGCCCTTCGTATACACAAAGTCTTTATCCACAAATTTAAGCATCCATGGCTTTAAAATAATTATATATATATATATATATATAATCTCCAAAAAGCAAAGGTTAATTTTGCCATTTATATAATGGACAACATTGAGAATCCACGGATTTTGATATCTATCGGGGGTCCTGGAACCAAACCCTGGTTACCAAAGGGCCACTGTATTTTTTTTTAAAGCCCATATGTAGCGAAGGAATTGAAGATGGAATTCCAGAGCTACAGTCTTAAACCATATGAGCACGATGTGCATGGATATGAAATATAGCTCTACCAAGCTGCTGACCAGTTTGAGTAACAACAAATTATTTGAAGAAAAGATATAAAAATAATATCCTCTGATATTTCTTTATATCTTTTCTTCCAATCTGCTCCAGAATAATGTGGAACAAAGAATTAGCAAGGAGAAATCACACAGCTATGATTTCATCCTTTGAAACCAGAGTTGTAATTACTCTCTTAGCCTCCCCACAAAATCAAGTACATACAGTATTTAAACTCAATCATGTTATTTTGGTATATAATCAGAAAATCTTAGAAAAACCTCTTCCTGTCTCTAGCAGTAAAAGTATAAGTGGAATAAATTAAATAACAAACAATTTGCTGCACATTTGTGATACCTCAAATCTGCTCCCTGAGATGGCTGCTTCACTCTGCCACATGGTAGAGCTGGTCCTGGCCTGATCAATGAGCACAGCCGTAAATGAAGCCACTGCTATAGTATTTCTTTTCTTAAGCACACAAGAAAGAGGCCAATCACTGCTGTCTCCCCTGATGCGTAGGCATAGCAAAACACACTGAGAAGCTTATGATCAATGACAGATGTTGCCTCCAAAGAATTTGTTTCCATCTCCCAAATCCCAAAGTTTAGCCCCTGTAAGCATCTGGCTTCTTACTAACTCATCTAACTACCAATCTCTCAACATTAGAAACAGATAAGAATTCTTGGATACATATTGATATACTGCTTAGAAATTTCTCCTTATTTGAAGGCAGTAAAAGAAATCTGTTTAATTCCCTATCTCCAAGCTATACAGGCATATAATGCAAAGGATACTTTTAGTATTGATGAAGAGTAAGCCTTGATCACCAGGGTCCTTAGTCCAACAGTTCAACCATGCTTGGGCATTTCTTTTTATTCTTCAAAACGTCTCCCACGGGTGGTCTATTGCCTTCACCATTATCTTCCTTTCCAGCCTGAAAGCTTCTCTCCTCTAATTTACTCAGTCTGGTTCCTGTGTGGTGTCCGAAGAGATTTTCCTGAACTGTCCAGACCCTTCAAATCACTAAGGCACTTGTCATTCCCTCAACAGTTGTTGACTCTGACGTGTTCTAAGTAACCCAGTCTCTAAAAGGGCATGAGATGGCAAACCTCTGAAACCCAATACTGTCAAAAGCCAACTGGCATGAGGGAAGGAGCCACTGCCGCACCTAAATCCCAAGCAAACAGAAAATGCCTTGTCAGAAGCAGCAAATGCTGCCAGACCTTCTGAAATGACAAGGCTGACTCTGAATCACAGATAGCTCATTGAAAGCACCCTAGGCTTTTCAAAACTAAGACATGCCCAGTCCTTCGAAACTTATGGAGCCAGTCCACAAGCCTCCTATTTTGACAGACATGTACAGCCTGCAACAACCTCAGACTATCACATTAAAACCTAGCAGAAATAGGGGAAAGGTCATGTTTCTGTAATCAGGACAACAACAACAACAACAACAATGTCCCCACAGACTATCACATTCACAGAAACCTAGCCTAGCCTTTGAGGTAGTCAAAAAAGGAAAAAAAGGCAGACAAATTTAGAGTTTAAGAGCTGCAGAAATGAAGGTAGCTGTGATTAAAAGGACACCTATTTCAAGTCACTGTTATAGTGTATAGAGGATCTTGAGTGAACATGGATTCCAAGATCCCATGGTGTCAAACCACCAACAGAAATTCTGGCCCCCATTAAATTTTCCTGCAGTCCTCAGTTTTCTGCCATTGCAATAACTTCAGTTGAGCACTTAGAAATACAGCTTAGGCATCCAAAGAAAAGGGGTAAGCAAAGTTATCAAGGAAAAGAGAACACAAAAAAATTAAGAGCTGTAGGTGTGAACAATTTTCAGTGTCTCATTCTCTGCAATGCTAGAAATTTAGAGAATGATGGAAAATGTCAGAGGAGGTGGCAATGTTTTCATGGTCCCCTCCCCCCCCCCCCCCCCCCCCCAAAATAGCAACACCCTCAAGCATGTCTGTATTACTACACCAGTGGGATTTCCTTTCTACTGGCATTCAGTAGGATCTTGCCCAGAAAGGCAAAATATTTAACAGCTGGGCTTGAAAATATGTAATGCCCCAAAATACAGTTTAGCATTACACAAAGAAACCATAAATTTGATTGCTACTTGCTGTTCCCGTTTTAAGAAGGAATGGAGTTGTTAGCATCCATTCTGGGAAGTTGCACTGGAGAGATGGGAAGCAATACCAATTCACTGGGTCTGCCGGGAGACCAGAAATCTTTGCCTCCTTCTCTCTACTTGAACTGTTTCTAATGTAGCTGGCTTTTGTTATGAAACGGTGCTTTCTTTTTCTCCTCTGTTTCCTAACCATTTGCTTTTATGTTTTGTGCCCTGCCTTTTTATTTTACTAAACACTGGAGGGCAAGGCTACTCTTATTTTTGGAAACTACTCTAGGAGCCTTTTTTGGCTAAAGAGTGGAATAAAATACTTCAAACGGATGCAGAGTTCTATTTACAATACTTTTCATAAAGGAAGCCCAAATCCTCCTGTTAAGAAAACCCACCAATAAGCAATATTAATAATATAGAAATGTCTAATGACCCTTGGACTGAGTATAGAAGAAAACAATAAAACTAACAATTACTCCTTAGAGTTGATCCCAATTCATGGCAACCCTGCGGGTGAGACACCTCCAAAACTCGCTATTTGCTTTGCTTAGGTCCTACAAATTCATACTCATGACTATGCAGTCTTCCTGTATTTCTACATTCTTCCACCATTCCTAGCATTATTGTCTTTTCCAATGAGTTGTGCCTTCTCATGATGTGGCCAAAGTATTGGGGGGGGGGTGATCAGGGAAGAAAAGGGCATACTCCTGACAAAGTTACACAATCATACTGAAGATTTTCAGACAACGTCGTGCTTATCCAGGACTTAACCGAGGAAGATCCAGGAATGCTCCAGCAACAAACCATTCATGGAGAAGTCCCAGAATGGTCTGTTGCTGGAGCATTCCTGGATCTTCATCGGTTAAGTCCTGGATAAGCACGACGTTGTCTGAAAATCTTCCGGACCATTGTGTAACTTTGTCAAGAGTATGCCTTTTTCTTCCCTGATTTCCCCCATCTGATAATCTCAGACTTAATAATCTTGGTTTCCAGAGATATTTCAGGCTACCCTACCTAAACTGGCCATTTTTTTAAAAATCAATAGAAAAAGCAGAGGATAATAGAAACATTCACTGTTGCATGAGCTTATAGTTTTCCATCTCTATTTCCTAGTTTGGTTTTTTTATCCTACTTTTTCTGCTGAGGACTTTGTAAACAGATTTGGTTGGTGTAAAGAAAAAAATGAAACATGATCATACTCTCCTGTGCTTGAACCAATTGAAATAAAACACCGCGCTTCACCCTAGAGGCAATGTGATTGTATTTCATTGCTGGATGATGGGACACATGTATGTGGAATGTTTTCTGAAACATTCTGGAGAGAAGGCTGTACACAGTATCCAGCCAGTTTTAGTTCCCATGAGGTAACTCTAGTGACATCTCCACCCAGCTGCACTATTTAAATCTGGCCCATTAGCATCCAGCTTTAGAGGCTTTAAAGAATTCAGAAGTGGTCCACAGTTTGAAACAGCCAGGCTGCTGGTATGTTTAATGATTGAAGACACTTTAAAGCATGATGACAATGTGTTGGAGGCGTACAGCCTGTTGCTGTTATTTCTGTTAGAGCAACTTTATGCTGTCAAGTGAGCCAAGGTAAACAAGCTGTGCAGGAAAATAAAATGAAATATTTTAGAAGGCCTAGGCTAGATGACACATGACATGTCTGGATTAGGGAGAGCCCAAGATAGTTTGCTACCTGACACTGATATTACTCCCATTCACCCACATATACAAAGGGTCCATTGATACTACAGCTATAGCACTATGATTTTATAGGCAGCATCCTATAGAATCCTGGGATTTGTAGCTTGGTGAGATACAAAACTCTTTGACAGGCAATTCTACATGCCCCAGTCTGGACTATAAATCCCAAGACTCCACAGGATGAAACTATGGCAGTTAATGGAATCATACTATAATAATTTGGAACTATAAATTTGTCCAAAGCCTACGTACATAGTACCCAAAGCCAGCCAAGTTATTTTGGTACAAGAAGTAGAAAACCCCACAAGTGCCAGGCAATTAAAATACAACAGTAGTAAATTCAATAACAGTTTGCTGAACTTTTATGAAAATTAGTATCTGAACCTATGACAGTTACTTCATCCTGCCTCATGGTAGAACCATCCCTGCTCCAGATATATTGAAATGTCTACAGGTACTTTTCTTTCTTTTAAAAATAAATGGTAACATGGTGGGAGTAGGAGAATCAATTGAGGTAATTTCAGAGCTTTCTACAGTACACCCAATGAAAATAATGGGGCTTACATTAACATGTTCTATTTATTTCTCTGAACCGATGCTAAGTAAGACGTAACATAGATTTAGCTCATGGTCTCCAGAAATGGGAAGTTAACCCTTTCCTCTGCTACAATCCTGATCAGAACTGCCAATACTACCTCCAGCCACAGAAGGAAAGCTGCCACTGACATCAAACCTCTCTTCCACATGCACCATGGTCCCCATCCTGTTTAAAAACAGGCAAGTGAAATGCATTCCCTTCATATACACATCGTCCTAGTCAACTTTCTAAACACAAGTAAATTTCCTCCCTTTGATTTTCTTTTCTCTGTCACCATGATTTTTGCTGAAAACTTTGTCTTTTTGAGTAATTTTTGAAAATGCATTCTTTTTCATTCTTTGTGTTGTTATGTGCCTTCAAGTCATTTGCGACTTATGGTGACCCTAAGGCAAGCCTATCATGGGGTTTTCTTAGCAAGATTTATTCAGAAGGGTTTTGCCTTTGCCTTCCTTTAAGGCTGAGAGTGTGACTTGCCCAAGGTCACCCAGTGGGTTTTCAAGGCTGAGCAGGGATTCTCAGTATCCAGTCTGATACAGAAGGCACTGCACTAAGCTGGGTCTCTTTCAAAGCTATACAAACATACATTTTTTAAATAACAGGTTCTGTGCATGAATGCTGGGGAGTCTACATTCCAGGTAAGTTCAAAGTATTTAAGCAAACTGTTGCATGAATACCTCCCTTTCCAAAATAGCCAAATGAGATGCTGAGAGCACACAATTGTTTAAAAAAAGGGATTAAATAAAACAAAAGCCCTCATTCCCCTCCATTAGCAACACCCCTGAACAACAGTTTAAGTCACTTATTAGACTAATACTAGACTGCTTAAAATAACACTCTTTACTGTATTGTACAGTACCTTCCCCCATGACAAATTTCTAGACCTGTGGGTTGAGGTCTAAACATGTTTAGAAGTATGCCTTTTTACATGCTTAAAAGTTATTGTTGTTGCATGCCTTCGAATCATTTCTGACTTATGGCAACCCTAAGGTGAACCTACTATGAGATTTTCTTGTAAGAATTTGTTCTGTTTTAATGAAGCTCTTTCAGCAGTACTCAGGGGTTGAGGCTGAGAGGGTGGGACTTTCCCTAAGTCACTCAGGCCCTGTACAGACCAGCCTGAAAGGCCGGCCTGGGGGCAGAGTTGGAGTGTCGCGTCCAGATGAAGCACACCCTGACTCCGCCCCCAGGGTGCCATGACGCCGCACAAGTGTACATGGCGCTATACAAAAACCAAATAAAATCAAGAATATGTAAAAAGCTTGCCTATGGCGTACAATCTAGAGATTAAAACAAGTTAAAAACATCACAAGAAACAAGTTAAAACAGCAGATATCAAATATTAAATCAGGCATCAAAACAACCAGGTCACAGTCACAAACTTTCTGGGAATGCTTCCCTAAACAATATGGTCTTTAACTCGGTTTTAAAACTGGTTAGAGACATGTTGAGCCGTGCTTGTAAGGGGAGGAGATTCCAGGAGTGAGGGGCAGCGAGTGAGAAGGGACGAATCCAGGACAGGGCAGTGGAAATCCTGGACTGGGACAGGAGACCTTGGCTACCAGAGTGGATGGAACAGGTGGGAATGTAGGGAGAAAGAGGTTCAGAGAGATAGGGAGGGGCCAGCCCATGCAGGGCTTTGAAAGTGAGCAGGAGAAGCTTGTATTGAATGCGGAAGGGAAAGGGGAGCCAGTGCAGGGATGACAATAGGGGAGAGACATGGTCGTACTGGCGAGCGAGTGAGATAATGCGAGCAGCTGAGTGCTGAACAGAAATTAATGGATGAAGGTAACAGAGGGGAAGCCCTGCCGAGAGAAGGTTACAGTAATCTAATTGTGAGACCACTAGGGCGTGGACCAAAGTCTTTGCTGTAGAAGCCGAGAGATATGGATGCATTTTGGAAATATTATAGAGAAAAAATCTACAGACCCTGGCTGTGGCCTGGATCTGAGGAATAAATGACAGAGAGGAGTCAAAAATGAAACCAAGACTGCAGGCTTCCTGAACTGGCTGAATAGAGATATTGTCAACAGAGATAGAAAAAGAATATTGAAGGGTGGGCTTAGGAGGGAAAACAAGAAGCTCCGTTTTGGACATGTTGAGCTTCAAGCACCGATGGCGCATCCAGTGAGAGACAGCTGTCAGGCAAGATGAAACTTGCTGCTCAAACCTTGGAGAAAGGTCAGGTGTGGAAAGGTAAAGCTGAGTATCATTGGTTTACCGAGAGGCAGTGTTTATAAAGAGAACAAGAGGGTACCCAAAACAGAACCCTGAGGAACTCCAACAGATAGGGGAACAGAGGACGAAGTCTGGCCACCTGAGACCACTGCAAAAGATCGATCCGACAGGTAAGATCTAAACCAATCGAGAACGGAGTCCGAGAAGCCAAGGTCAGCAAGTAAGTCAACTAAGAGACAGTGGTCCACAGTGTCGAAGGCTGAAGACAGATCGAGAAGGACAAGGATAGAGTAAAGGCCATTCACTTTGGCCCGCAAGAGATCATTCAAGACCTTAGTGAAGGCCGTCTCTGTGGAGTGCTGTGGGCAGAAACCAGACTGGAAAGGGTCCAAAATGGAATTGGTTTCAAGAAACTCAAGACAGTGAGAGTAGACAACTCGTTCCAAAACCTTAGAAAGAAAAGGAAGAAGAGAGATCAGGGGATAGCTAGACAAGGAAAAAGGGTTGCGAGAAGGTTTTTTCAGAATAGGGGAAACTACAGAGTGTTTGAAGACCAAGGGGAAGGAGCCCGTGGAAAGAGAGAGGTTAAAGATGTAGAGGAGGGAGGGCAAAAAAGGAGGAGGTATGGAGGTTAGGAGATGAGAAGGAATTTGGTCAAGAGAACAGGGTGTGGGTTTGGAAGAGTTCAGCAGTGTAGAGAGTTCATCCGGAGAAACACAGCATTTGTTAGTAGGAGGAACCAGGAGATTGACGGTAGGAACCAAATTAGAAAGAGTCAACTCCGACTGAATAGTAGTGATCTTTGTAATGAAATAATTGGCAAAATCGGAAGGAGAAAATAATGAAGGAACAGGGGGAGCAGAAGGTTTTAGTAGTGTGTTGAAACAAGAAAACAAACGCTGCAGGCGCCTCTTGTTGGCGCAGATCAATAGTTTATAATAGTTCTGTTTTGCCATAGATAAGGTGCACGAAAAGGAAGAGAGAATGAACTTAAAACTGATAAAGTCGGCCCACTCCCTGGACTTTCTCCAGAGACGTTCAGCCACTGGAGAGCAGGACCGGAGAAACCTAACAATGGGAGTGATCCAGGGCTGAGGCCCAGTCATGGAAGAAGAGGAGGACACATGCATAGATACAAGGGCAAAGATGTCTAGAGTTGAGGAAAGAGTGGAGTTAAACAAAGACATAGCTGAGTCTGCAGAGTCCCCTAGATTAAGAGAAGTAAGAGATGAATCCAAGGACTGAGTGAGAAGATTAGAGTTAACAGATTGGAGATTACGGAACTGGCGGAGAACAGTATGGCGAGGGGGTGGGATATAAGTGAGAGTAAAAGAGATTAAATGATGATCAGAGAGAGGGAAGTCACACACCAAGTAGTCAGAGATGGCACACTTAGTAACAAGAACAAGGTTGAGATAGTGACCGAGAGAGTGAGTTGAAGAGTTAGAGTGAAGTAAAAGATTGAAGGAGACTAAGAGAGAATTGAAGCGAGAGGTTGAAGAATTTGTAGGATCATCAATATGGATATTGAAGTCGCCAAGAATCAGAGAGGGAACAGAATCCGAAAGAAAAAATGTGAGCCAGGACTCAAAATCAGAAAGAAATTGGTTGGCAGAACCAGGGGGATGATAAATGACGGCAACACACAGCTGCAAAGGAGAAAAGAGCTGGATAGAATGAGATTCAAAGGAAGAAAAACAGCAGCGGGGGGGGGGGGGAGAAAGACGTTGACATTGGCAGGAGTTGGACAATAAGATGCCAAGCCCTCCTCCTCTGCCCCCAGGGTGGCTTGAATGAGTAAAGGAAAGACCTCCATAAGAGAGGGCAGCGGAGGTGACATTGTCATGGGCCGGGAACCAAGTTTCAGTCAGAGCAAGCAGGCTGAGAGACAAAGAAAGAAAAAGATCATGAAGTACTGCCGCTTTTGGAGCAGCAGATCAACAGTTCCAAAGTGAGCAGAAAAAGGGGATCTGGGAAGTAGGGAGAGGATGGATAGGGATCAGGTTGGGGGAGATGTGTGGAGCCTGGGCAGCCTGGTCTTCAAAAGTTGGGGGGAAAGAGTGGAGCAGTTCCCTTTTAATGAGAAAGGCTTCAGGCCATGCCCAACTCACTGCTTCGCTGCTGGTGTTACTGTTGCTTCCTGAGTTCCGATGGAGTGGGAGTTGGTGTCTGCAGGCAGGGCTTATGAGGCCTTGCCTGGGCTTCCTGCTTCCTGTCTCAGCCAGATGGGTGTGGCTGGAGCCTCAGCGTCCTCTGCCTGGGTGGCTGTTGTTTCTGGGGGCTGGGGGGGGGGTGGCTTTAAAGGCTTACCCCTCCTGAACACGGCCACTCTCACTGCTGGATGCCTTGGCTGCCTTCAGGTCCTGGCTGGAGTTGGGGAAGGCAACAGGCTGCTTCCCTGGAGCCTCAGCGTCCTCTCCCTGGGTGGCTGTTGTTTCTGGGGACTGGGGGGTGGCTTTAAAGGCTTGCCCCTCCTGGCCATGCCCACTCTCAGTGCTGGATGCCTTGGCTGCCTTCAGGTCCTGGCTGGAGTTGGGGAAGGGAACAGGCTGCAGCGCCGAAGGAGCACCATATGACTGTGCCACACAGCTATGGCACCCGTTTGAGAGCACAAAAAGGAGCCGCTTTTTGAGCCTCCTTTTTGCACCCTGGAAAGGCCGGAATGGGGCCACAGCGTGAGTTTGCTGTGGCCCTGATCCAGCTAGGAAAGGGGCAGCCTCCCGTTGCCCCTTCAGGGCGATCTGTCAAGCCCCTCAGTTAACCTGCCAAATAATCTCTACACTAAACTGGCTTTAGATTTGACATTTCATTCTAAATTAGTCTATTTCAAGTAAATAAATTGCCAAATCAATAAAACAATTTATTGCATACCATGTGAATATGTTTATTTGCATTTTTCTGAGTAGAATGTCCATAGCTTTCATCTGGTTTTCATACAGATTTATGATGGAAAAAAGTTCATAACCACTGCTCTGTAGCAAAAAAAGTGGGCAGGTCCAGAGGCTACCCATGATGTTAAAAACCAAATACCATCCTAACTGGAAGACCAAGTGCATGGACAAACAGTCTATGGAATTTTTTTGTCAACCAAACTATTACTGACAGAGAGATTGTCTGAGAAAAGGATGAAAACTATGACAACAGAAAATTTAGAAGTCGCTTCATCAGAAGAGCAAGTGGCATAGCAGACTTTCCTAATTTTATTACTATAGTCTATACATTCATTCACCCACCCACCCATCCATCCATTCCACCTTTCCTCCAATGAGCCCAAGTCAGCTTTCTTACTCCACATTTTATCCTCAAAACAGCAATGCCAGGTACGGTAGGTCAGGTTGAGCAAGAGAGTGGCTGGTCCAAGGTCACCCAGTAAACTTCATGACCTAGTGGAGACTTGAACCTGTTTCTCCCAAGTCCCATTTCTGCAAATCACCATACATACACATACATATGGAGACATATACTGTACACACAGAGTCAGAAAGGATCTTTTACTATCACTTGCACTATTCTTGTAAAAAATTGCATTTCTGCAGAAAACCTGAACTGAACGTGAAAAATCTGATCAAAATCTAGTCTGTTTGGGACAAGGCTGAAAGCATTAGATTTGGACTGAAGAGACTTTTCAATTTCCAGATGACTGATGGTTATAGCATTAGCCTACCTCAGGAGGTTGCTATGAAAGATAAAATGCAATAAAGCCATGCAAATTTCTGCAAACCCTGGAGAAACTGTATACCACCAATATGATAAAGAAATAAACAAAGAGTTCAGGAATATGATATCTTCAAACAGTTTTTGGGAAGTTCTTGGTGTTTAACCTTATCAAGACACATGTTGCATAAACGTGCATAAGAAGGGGGTGCAATTATTCCTATGTTGTACACAAACCACCATTTCAGTTCTGGTAGAGACAACAAGGGAAAAGAAATTAAGTGTAACAACACAGAAAAGAATGTTAGGAAGGTAGAGGAAAGGTTACTGAAAAATGGAGATGAAAAAATGCCGTAACTAAAAATAGGTTCCATTTTGTTTGCAGACATGGACAAAGAATAAGCCAAAAGATGAATAAAAAAGACATAACTGAGAAAGGACTTGAAAAATACAAGTTGCTTCTCAAATTTACATGACACACTTGGGCAAACAAACAAACAGCTTCATTTATATACCGCTTCATACTAAGAAGTGTCTAAGCGATTTACAACTGTAAGCTACTTGTTGAACTCGCCACCTTATGGTTTTGAGTGAGTGGCTGCAGTACAGGCATTTAACCACTGCGCCACCAGGGCAACAACTGTCAGTATTGTTCCATTTTTAGTATGCCTGCTGCCAAAAAACCCTCACATGCTTCTACTTTGTAATGGTCTAAAGCCATGGTTTCACATAGAACCAGGGAGTTGGAAGAAACTTCAAGGGCCATCCAGTCCAACCATTCATTAGGAGCTTGCCAAAATCAATATGCACCTAAGAGAGTAACCAAATAATAAAATGCACCAAAAAAAAGAGGAGGGGATTACTTAACCCTGTATCTTAACACAAAGATGAAAAGGAGATTGCATATGTACCTCTCTCTTGAATGTACATTGCATGAACCTAGCAGCTTCTCACTTTTGGTCAAATATTCTCCTGTATCTTCTCACTCTGCAAATCACTGTCCTTTGCTCCTGCTTCACATTAGAGTTGAATCAAATTAACTTCAGCAATATGCAGCTTAACATATGACGTTTCACTCCACAGTTGACTGGGGGGACGGCAGGGAGAGAAAGTTTGGCAAAATTCACATATTGAGTGGAGGCATGGCTACAGCATAGTACCAAAAGCCAGACAAGTGACCTCACATGTAGGACATTATCACACAAGCCCTGTTTTCGCCACAATGATGTTAGTTAATGAAAATAGAAACATTTTCCATTTGAGAGCAGACATTATCACACATCTCTGCAACAGCATGAGCAGGGCTGTTTCTACCATCACACTCTTTTCCACTCTCCCTCTTAACCCCAGCCCTATGGCCTACCCAGCATGCCTTTCAGGTTTTTATAACTTTAATTTTTAATGCAATTTTGGAATTATGCTAAAGCAATTTAAGGTTGGTTTTTTTTGAATGAAAGAAAGAAAGGAAGGATGGAAGGAAGGAAGGAAAAATAAAGTGAATGAGCCTGCTCAGGAATAGCAAGGGGGAGGGGAGAAGAGGATACACTGACACCATGTGACTGTGAATATTGGAACTGTTACAGCAGTGGTATGCTGCCTGTGAGGACTAATGGGACTGCAGCACAATTGGGAGTTTATTGACTGGTTCCCCCCATCAATGAAATGGGATGCCTTAACCATGCTTTGGAGACACAGCAACTATTGGTCAGAGGCAATGATGTGCAATAAATATAACCAAAGGTGCTATTTTCCTATTTCAAGTGCTGTTTAAAAGCTGTGTGTGATAATCTCCTTAGGGAAAAGTGGTCATTGATGAGAGCCTTAGAGACAAGAATCCAAACTTTGTATACAAAAAGCCACCTTGAGTTCCTTGCATCTCCAGGTATGACCACCAACCTGGACTGCTTTAAAAGGAGATCAGACAAAATCATGAAAGAGAAGGCTACCAATCATTATGACTCAGACTAGCAAATATATTGTCCCACAAATCAGAAGTGGTTATTATTCTTCATATGGATTTATATCAAATGACATAAACAAAAAGGTGCTACTGCATCAGTTCTATAAGCATCTTGTTGCCAGCTGTCAGAACAGAATGCTAAACACAACAGTTTGCCAATCTGATCTAGCACTTGTCTGTTCCTAATGCTGGGAAAGACCACTGTCTGAAATACCCAAGATATGCTGCCAATAACGTGCTTTGAGAAACAGTACTAAGTTAAGATAAGGAAATTATCCTGTATGTCATGATAAACACAACTGCAAATAGAGATGAAACCAAAATAAGTATTTGGGGGCTGGGGAGGAAGAGAGATTTCACTCTAAAAACCAACCTGTAGTGATGAAAGGAGCAGGAAATACTTCAATTGAGTTATAATTTAAACAAGACTCAGCACTACTGCTACTCCTGTTACTGCTACTCCATCAAAAAAAAAAAAAAAAAAGACACAAGACAGTTGGGATATATGTTTAAAGAGCATAGCAAGAAAAGTTGCTGCATTTGCCAGGGGCCACAGACCATGCCAAAGGTCTAATTCCATACTCCCCAGAACTGTTTTTATGGTGGCAGCACTCCACGCTGGCAGACAAGTAGTTATTGGTGTTGACTACTTGTAAGTATACTTTTACAAAACAATCATAACTCATTACAGTAAAACAATAATAATCATTGTCATCCTCTAACTGAAGCTGTAACAATCAGAGTACTGTGAAAGCAACAGTAAAATAATGATCTTTCAGTATGCTTCTGATTGATAATTCAGGAAAAGGCTCAAAGGTATAAAGGTCTTGGGGGTCAAGTTTTTCTAGATCATTTTGGATGCAGGCTAGCATATCTTAAGGAGACCTGAGCACTCTCTACTCCTTATTTTGGAGTCCATGAGGAAGGAAAATAAATTAATTACTTGAATCATAATGATACCTAACATTGGGGTGGGCAACTCTGCTGTTCTAGAATTTAACTCCCATAATTCCTCACCACTGCTAGGAATGGTGTCTCTACATTTCAAGAATGTCTCACAAATTACAAAATGCTAAGGACAAATAAAAAGGGATGAGAGAGAACTTCCCTTTTGGATCTGAGCAATTCCTATCAATTGGAATGCTAAGCTAGGGACACAGGAAGACAATTACAATTGTTGTTACTTCCTTAACTGTTCAGACTGCCTCACAACTCTCATCAGTGAATTCAAGAGCTTCCTAGGATGTTGTAGCTGCAGCACAGAGTGCAGGCAGCACTGCATTCTAAGCCTCTTCCAGGCCCTCTTCATTTGAGCAGAAGCAAAAGGAAGGTTTTTTAATTTAAAAAAATCTAGGACATGAAGCCACAGTTCACTTACTCTCTCCCACCAGAGACAGGCAAATACTGTAAATAGATCAGCACAGCTGCTTTGCCTCTTCCACCCGCATGAGCACAGTCAGCCTGCTTTATCACAGGTGCAATCATCCTACACTCCCAGCACACCCACATCACACCAGGCATCGCTCTTTCCACCTACCATTTTGGTGGGCTGCAAAAAAATAAAATAAATAAAAGTGAGAGGCTACTCTGTCTCCATCTTCCATTTCAACAACTGTATGTCCCCTGACAAATCCTGCTGATGAAGCATGCTTTCCAAGTGACGTGGGAGCCAGTGAATTAATTTTATTTATTTATTTTTGTTTTTGTTCTAATTCCATTTTAAAAAAATTCTTACACTCTGGTACCAACAATCTGCTCAGTTTGGAATTCAATCTGCACACTATATGTTAACCAGTTCACAACTGATGATGATCAAGCTACCTCTTTGTTCCACTTTTCAACCCCCTCTCTATTGTTGTTGATCTCATCCACCATGCACATTCCAAAGCTTGAACAATGCACTTCAGCAATGCCAGTCGCAGAGTGCAGAGTGGAGCTGCAAAATTAGTACTCACCTGAGTATGAACCATCTCGCGGGATTAAGAAGGCTGTGTAATTCCATATGATGCCTTACCCTTCTCTTCTGTGGCGTCACCATGTACAATTCCTGCTTGGGATCCCAGTGTGCAGCAACCCTTTTTGCAAAGGCAGAGTGAAAAATCTTACTTCAGCCACAGAGACCAGTTCTTCCAACCACACAGGATAGAACATTTGTTAATCCTGCGGCGCCTGCAAACCATCTAGCCTGAGAAACAGCCAGTGGGGATTTGGGGCCTTTGAGTAGAGCACCAATCATTTCTATCCCTGCCTCCCTCCCCTGCAGCTGCCCAGAGAGATGGGTGATTCCGTCTCCAATAATTCCCTTCTGTCATTCTCTTCCAGGAAAGGCTGGCAGGTCACCAAGGAGGAGATTAGTGAGATAATGAAAATGCCTACAGCCCCCCCCCCCACACACACACACTTCTGAGCACTCCCATCTCTGGGCTCTCTGTACAGCGCCACCCTGCCTAGCCGAGGCAGACGCTTCAGTCACCAAGCAGTGGTCTGGTATACCAATGGGAAATCTGTATCTCCCATCACCACCACCACCCCCATGCAATTTCTTCTTATAGGCAGCAGCATCACCTGCTGGTCTCTGATAGTAATGCTGTGCTATCAGATCTCAAAAGAGCCCAAACAGCACAGCAGTTGCTGTTGCTGAAAACCAGTCTCCCAGGTCCTCCTCCCACAATAAATACTAAACTTACTCTAGTTTGCAATGCCCAAAGCTAAAATACATTCACAGAGGATTTTGTACTTTATTCTCAAAGCACAGGTTTCAGGCATTGTTCAATAAAAGATAGCTGATTTCACAGACTAGTGATGTGATCTGCTGTAGATTAATCCTGTCCCCCGTATCTTACTTTCACAACATGGATGTACCAATGCATCCCTGAATACTGAATCTCAAATGACAGATTCTGCATTGCTGGAAGGGACCTACTTGCCTCATTTCTTTAAAAGAAAAAAAGTCTGCAAAAAATAACATGTTGCAAAACTATGGATATAATGTTATCTATGAGTATTGGTTCGATACAAAATAATTCAAGGAAAAAAGATCGGTCCTGTCCCCAAATCTGGCCACTTCACTACCTAAGCCTAGTCCTTGTCAAATATATATTGTATCATCAATTAATTTAGTGTTATAATTGGATGTTTCAACTATTAGAATTTATATACCTCCTATATTATGCAAGATGGTATATTTTTTTAATTGAAATGATTTATTCCTATTGAAAGCTGTCTTGTCTTTAGCCAGTTACTTAACAACCACTACTCCTGTTTATTTGTTACACTAATATCCCACATTTTCTCCAATAAGTTCAAGGCAACATACATCTCTTGGTAGGAAGTAGGCTCTCTTCTTTCCTACTTTATTCACACAACAGCCCTTTGTGGTCGGGCCAGGTGGACAGCAGGCAAGCAGCCCAAGACCCACTAATGTGTTTCATGGCTCATTGGGGACTAGAACCTGGATATTCCGAACTGCAGTGCACAATACTAATCTTTATATCATACTGGCTCTTATTCCATGTCTACTTAGTTTGCTCAGGAATCTTTGATGAAGGACTTTAGAAATCCAATTAAGTACAGTAATGTCTAGCAGATCACTCCCATTTATATACTTGTTGACTCTCTGCAAGAACTCTAAAAGGAAATTAAGTCAAAAATGTATCTTTGTACAAGCCATGCTGATTCTTCTTGAGCAGGACTTGTTTTTCTATTGTCTTGATAATTTTATGTTTACCCATACACTGCAAACATTCTAGGACTGGCATAATGTTGGCTGTTATTTCTCAGTTCCTCCTGGATTCCTTTTTTAAAAAAAAATCTGCCTTATATTTGCCATTTCCAAGTTCTTTTATACCCAGGCTATACAGCATACTAGGATGTAGGAAAAGGTGAAAAACAAGCTAGTCATCAGAGCATTGTAAAGAACGGAAGCTTAATCTAAACTATTCTATTGCAGAATAGTTTAAGGAGAAAAATGATAAACTGTAGGTGAATGATCAGTGCTATATGGAGCTGAAACTACTGATGTTTTCCTGTCTATGGTACTCTTGACACATTGCATTAATATCATCTTGCTTTCTTTCTATCACCTATTTAGCATAACAGGTGAAACCACGGTATAAAAATAACTCTGCCTTATTTTTACCACCAGCAGAGGGAGAGCTCTATCAACAGAACTGAGGTTGAAGGATGAAACAGTCTGGAATGGCTTGGGATAAAGCAGGCGGCAGAGATTTAATTACAAATATCAACAACTCGGCAAAATTCTTACTGAGGCAATTATATAAGGGATTAATCTAGCTCTATCACTTAAGCCATTATGCAATGAACTCAGATTTCTTTTCAATTTTTTTTTATCATTGTGAGTGAAACATACAGTGTAGCATATATTGGGCTAAATCAGGTGACGTATACATGTAACAGGGCAGAAGAGTACATACAACTGCCAGCCATATTTTGTTATAGTCACATCTACATCTGCATCTAAGATGACCAGTGTAGGAGGGAGAAAGTCATGTTAGACGCACATATGTAATTAAATGATTTACTAGAACACTCTCAACTGTAAACACGCCTATACTGCAATGAAAACATCCCATCTGATTTTGGAAACTGAGTGGTTTTAGGTATGGTTGGCACTTGGACAGAAGACCACCAATGAATACAAGTGATTTTCAGTCCTACCTAAAACTCTGGAAAGTCATTACCAGACAGGGTTGAAAATACTGGGCTAATGTTATAATTCATGCTGGAGAATCAAGAAGAGTTAGACCAAGAGAGGCCTGACTCCAGGTGTCAGCTCGTTCCTAGAACCTGGGCAACTGGGAGAAGATAAAACTAGAGAAGACCTTCAACAAGGTGGGCCTCTCCTCAGCTGGAATTGATAGTCATGATGAGGAGATAATTCCATCATCTGCAACACACTGACCAGGAAAAAAAGCAGCAATGGAAGAGCCAAAACCTCTTGACTGCCATATGGGCAGTCAATCCATTGTGTGATTGAGCAGAAAGTCATGCACTGCATTCAATGGGCTGGCAGCTGGGTGGGATGAGAGAGGCAATTGTGTGCTACTAGCCTCTCTCATCCCGCACTCCTTCTGCACCCGTACCTCTCCCCTTCTGCAGGACCAGGGGGATCCCTGGGGCCTTAGTCCAGGCCCCCTCCCACCCGTCTTTGTTCTGGGGGGCAGGAGAAAGACTGGATTCCTCCCTTTGCCAGCAGCTTCCACACACTGGAGCTATAGGGTAGCTGCCTGCCTGTGGGTGACACCAAGGGGTAGAGCACTGGGAGGACACCAACCCTAGTGACGATACTGGCATAACTAACCATTTGCTGCTCCTTTATGCACATTCCAAATCTACTGCCTTAGACAGCCTCTGCACTCAGACTAATGACAGAGCCAGTGTTGCCTTTTTGATGCAATCTTTGTTTGTTTGGCCATTATTACATTTGTGATCAATTCAAAACTTGTGTCTATTATTGTGTCCAAGGATCTTAATTAGGGTTTCCAGTTTAGGATTATGCCAGGGCCTAGGGATGGCTCCTGATTATGTCACTTAGTGTTATGATTATGTCATGTTGAAATAGAGAAGGGGTGGGAGGGAAGATCATTTTTTCTATTTGGAAATTAAGACAGAAATCTTAGGTAAGTGGCTGTACCCAGATCAAAGTGAAATGACAGAGTTATTTTTTCTCACTTACATAGGGAGTTGGGATAATGAACATTTAATCTGGCCTACTTGTTTCTTGCCAGGTGGATACAGAGCAGAGTAGAGGATGAACTCTGGCACCGTTCTTTCAACAGTTTGCCTGCATGTGCTATTATCATCTTACATTCCCAGCACTGGTTGCTAGTTTTTCACCTTCAAACCCAAAAGTTGCTTTTATGGACTGGGAAGTTGTTTCTCTTACGCAGCTCATAGAAGCAAGTTTATGAAAGACATTTAATAAAAATGAACTTTAACTTTAAGGGGTCTTATTTCCATATTTCTTTAGAAATAACTGCAACACATGGTTTCATAACTGATTTTGTATTGTTTAGGAACGCAAAACATTTTAATCATATTGAAAAGGACTTGCTTCTACCATATTTTACTTTCCTGAAATGTTATTACCATATATAGTAACTTAAATTGTAACAATATGTGTTACAAAGATCAAGCAGACAATCTCTGACATTCTCCATCAAGTTCTTCCATGCCACTGAAACCATCATATTAGGAATAAAATAAAGACTGATGGAAGATGCCAACTTTCATGGAGTCAAAGACTCCCATGACCTTTTAGTGCAGATGAGAATTTGTATTTGGTTATTTCCATTTGCCAAAACATCGTCTCCTGAGAAGCTTAACTGAACAGACTTTAGTTGGTTTCAGACTGGCAGAAATAATAATAATAATAATAATAAAATTTATTTTTATACCGCCCTTCCGGAGATCAGGGCGGTGTACAAGATTAAAACAACAAGTTACAACCAGGTAAAATAAAACAAATTACAATAACACAATAAAACATTAAAACATTAAAAGATTATCCCTTATATCAAGGGCGGCGACAATGGGGAAGCGGGTGATTGGCAGGCACTTTACATAAAACAAACCGATCAGGGATATGCCAGCCTGAATAAATAGGTCTTCATATCTTTCTTGAATTGGCTGAGGGTGGGGGACAAGCGGAGCTCGGAAGGTAATGAGTTCCAGAGGCGAGGGGCAGAGATAGAGAACGCCCTCCTTGTTGTGTTCACTAATCTTGCCTCTGGAACTCTCAATAAACATTGTCCGGTTGATCTAAGTGTGCGGGGCGGATTATATGGGGAGAGACGGTCCTTAAGGTACTCTGGGCCCAGGCCATATAGGGCTTTATAGGTAATAACCAGCACTTTGTACTGAGCCCGGAAGCGGATCGGCAGCCAATGAAGGTCTTTCAGAATAGGTGTTATATGGGCGGTCCTGGGAGCACCAGTGACCACCCGGGCTGCCATATTTTGTATTAATTGCAGCTTCCGAGTGTGATACAAAGGCTGCCCCATGTAGAGCGCGTTACAGAAATCCAACCGAGAGGTTACCAGAGCGTGTACTACGGTTTCAAGATCCCCCTGGCCCAGGTAGGGGCGCAGCTGGCGTATCAGCCGAAGCTGATAGCAGGTGCTCCTGACTGTCGCATCCACCTGAGAAGTTAGATGGAGCGACGAGTCAAGGAGCACCCCCAGACTGCGTACTGTGTCCTTAACGGGGAGCGTGACCCCGTCCAGGACAGGTGGAACCACCTCCATACCCGGACCCGGGGAACCTATCACGAGTACTTCCGTTTTCTCTGGATTCAGGCTGAGTCTATTTTCCCTCATCCAGTCCATTACCGACTCCAGACAGGCCACGAGAGGAGCGACGCCATCCCTGGTCACTGCATCTACTTAAATTTCTACTTAAATTCTACTTAAATTAGCTATCTCCCTTATACAGTACACAGAGTTTTTGATCCAACAGGTGGGTGGGAAATCTAAATGATTGCCAAATGAGGGTCAGGGAGACCAGATGCTAGAGACATAAGCTTCATTGCATAGTTCAAAATTCAAGATGATATTAAATAGCTGTGCCAAGAGATACTTCTAATTTTCAACAGGCCTGTTGCTATTAGTAGGATTATTTCATAAATTGGCTAACATGGCACTAGCAGTCAAGTATAGAGTGCCATTAAGGATAATTCATAGTAATTAACAAAAGCCCAAAGGCCAACCATGAGGAAACATAGGGAGTAATGAACCAGGAACATTCAAGGAGTCATCCCACGTTCATATGAGTACTACTGTATTTGCTTTGTATGCCTCTGCCTGGTGAAATACTGCAGATTTAAAAAGCAGTAACCAAATGCCAGGTATAATCTGGAGAGCCTCTTTATATCCAGCAGAATCTAGGGAGCCTGAAGAATCTAGCAAAATAACATATTTTGACTTACTTTATTGATATATCCAAGGTTTAGCACACTATAAGCCATCCTGTCCCTGTGCTCATTCCATACCAGTGGCAATCTATGAAATCAACTACCATGGCATTCCATCTAATGCAAGAAGGACAGACAATCATTCTGCACTACTCATCTCTAAAAGGAAAAGGAGGTCCTCCTTATGACAGCCCCTGAACACTACAAAAATGGGCATTAAATCTGTGGTCATTATAACAACACATCAAGGCCTGATGATGGCTCCATTCTTACATGCTCCACCTTTTTGGTATGTTCCTCCTTTGATTTACCAGTGCTTAACTTGGCATATAGCATCAATGCCAATGACCAGCTTCCAACTGCAGAATGAGAAGACAAGCTTTTTCACTGGTACTCAAGGTTGGATCAAAATATTTTGCTGTCCAAGATAAAGGAGGCAGCCACTGTCCAAGATCAATCAACTTATTTTGCCTCTAAGGCAGAAAATTCCACAAATATGTCTCTCCTTCCTTGACAGGAAAAATATATCAATAATAAATAAATAAAAATACACATTCATGATGCAGTGAGCAGGCTGTGGAAACAGCCAATCACAGAGCTCCAGGAGTCCAGCCAATGAGAAGCTGGCTGGGCAAGGTTATAAAAGAGCCTTGACAGGGAGCGAAAGGGGCTTTATTTTGTTGGGAGTTTTGAGGGAAAGGGACACCTCAGAGGGAGGGTGTGCTCTTAGGGTTCCTGAGGGAACATTTATAGGTTAGTTTATAGACCAGGGAAGGGACTAGATAGGCTTGAGGGAGTCTAGGAGAGAGACTCATAGCAAGTCAGTTGTGATGCTGAAGATAAGGTTGCCTGAGTGGCTGTAGTATTATTGTTTGAGGAACTTTTATAACTAAGGAATAAGACAAACAAAGCTTTGTTTCTTTATTTTATAAATAAACTTCATTCATGTTTTGAAGTACTGCTTGGCCTCTGTTAAACTATTGAAACATGCTACCAAAGATATCAGTGCCTCAGTAGAGATAGGTGGTAGGCGAACAAGTGAGGGTTATCACATTCGTTTGGTTCGCACCACATATAAATAAAGTGGTGGCAGCGGTGGGATCTAAAAGCCCAGGGTGCTGTCATCCAGAAGACGTAGGAGTGAACAGGAAAGTTCACTACACATGATGCCAAAAACTAATTGCCATAAATTGTTGCTCTCTGCCCCACAGATAGGGCTGGCCCTACTATCACTGGAACGTTGCTTAGCAAGTTTTCTAGTTAAGCAAGAGAACAGGATTGGGATCCTAATCTAGTTGAAGAAACCTCATTCCCCATCCCTACCAAAAATGTTTACATTAGAAGATTGCTAATAGAGGAGCCTCATCAATGAACCAAAAGTACAACCTGCAGCATTACATGGATGAAACCATTATAATTACCGTAAAGTGATTTATACTTGCAGCACAGTTGAAGCTAAAATGGTTCTATTAATCCATGAAAGTACAACCAGATAAATGTATACCTGATGATTTCCCTGTATTCTGTCATATTACTGCAATCATGTCTCTTAATAAGTTTCCATGAAAAAAACAAACTTCTGTCAAGATATTATATGCACAAATATGCTTACTGCACATTTCCCAGTTTTTGTGAATTGCATTTGTTCTCCCTTCTTTCCCTATGTCAAGGGTGAGATGGCCCTCTAGATGTTCAATCATTCCACATCATTGTTTGCGGTGGTCCAAACATTTTGATGCCTACATGTTCCCCATCCCTTAAATGAATTTGGAAATTATCTCCCCAAAAGACACTACCCCAACAGACAGTTTCTTAAGCTTAAGCACCAGCACATAGATGAAAGCACTGTAAAGCAAATGTAACAAATTCCTCTCAGGAGGGGAAAAAGAGATAGAGTCAGATTTCTCTACTGCTGCAACCTCTTCTCAGTCATCTAGGTCAGGCAAGGTCAGTGCACACTGCACTGAGAATGGGAAGCATAGTCTTTCAAGTCATAAATACTGAGGAAAAAAGCAGGCACAGTAAAGTAACAGTCTTTTATTGATGCATTGCCTCAACCCATCCTTAGTGTTACAAACTGTGTGTTTTGTGTGAGTTTTAGAGCATGATTGACTTCATGTGTGCACAAACATTTAGACAGATAATTTGGGATCAAAATAGTGCACTTCTGTGCCAGAGATTTGAGAGCCAAGCCTTCTCTGAATGTGTCTCACAAAAACACACACCCTGTGGTAGGGTTTTCCTAAGTGGAGTTAACTGGAAGGCACATAACAACAACATGAGTACAATTTGAAGAACAGAAAGTGAGCACATGTATATGTGGCTTTACACCATTACTTAGCCTATAATGTTGCTGAGAATGACACTCAAGTCCTCAAGACTCTCAGACAAACTGTACATACATAACCTCATTTTGTCTTCCATTACCATGTGAACACATGCATGTGTCTGCATGTACATGCATGTGTCTGCATGTGCATTCACATACATCCATCTACCCACACATGTAGGAACAGGAGCCCTCACTGTTCAAACAGACCAGTACTTTTATTTCAAAAGAAGAGTTTCATTTTCTGTTTCAAAGAAAAATATAGCAAAGTACTATACAAGTCAATATCAGAGTTATCGCCTTTATAGAATCAGCTGGGGGGGGGGGGGCACATGTAAAGGTTTGTGCATGCACACACCTAGATGACTGAGAAGAGCTTCCCATTTCCCCAAGAATAATTCACAGGAATAAAACTTGTAACTTTCCCTGTAGCAAGCTTAAATATTCACTGATGTGTGTGTGTTATTTTAAGCTATTTTACTGATGCTTTTACTTGATGCATATGTTTGGCACAATTATAGTGGAGCACACGAAACAGAATTCTTTGTCTCATTTTAAGGCTGATTACTGAGGGAATAATATTTGGCCTAAAGGTCTCTATATTGTCATGTCACTCTGCAGCAGACTAGGTATTAATGAGAACACTCTTTGCAACTTGTGCCCCACGTTTGCCCCAGCTTTAATGATGTAGGTGGCTGTCCACTTGTGGATACCATTTTGCCCATTTACCTGGGAATAAGCTTTACTGAAATAAATGTGAATTACCTCTGAGTTGGCCCAGTAAATCTCCTCAAAAATAATATTTTAATGCAATATCACAAGTATTGAGAACTAAGAGGACAAGAAGCTCTCACTAATTCGATAAGCTCTTCAACTAGGCTCTGTCTATATAATCACTGTATTAAACTTTTATTAACCATCATATAATGAATTTGTCACCTTCAAATGGCAGATGTATCATTTTTTTTCTCTGTCAAAGACCTTGTACATCAGGAAGATGTATCAGCTGAATTTTTGCCCATCATACAATTACTCAAGATGTATGAAGTCTTTGTCGTGAAAATGGTAGAAAATCTACTCTGTGTTGGCAACAAATAAGCTATGACCACAGAATGTCAGCTGGTAAAAGTCATGTGAAGGAACAGAAGCATTTAGGCATCCGTTGACACAATTAGATCAATCCACATCCCTAGAATGCAAGTGATTTTTTTAATAGGGAGCATGATCCCATCCAGAATTGATTATACCCCACCTCCAGTTTAACTATCCAGTAAAAGCTTCAGGAACCAGTGTGTCTCTTGACTTTCATCCTGCCCACTGTATCTGTTTATTTAATTTGTTTATTATTTCATCCACAGATTATACGATCCCATATGCATTGACGGTGCTATATAAATGCAATAAAGCAATGAGTGCTACTATATAGTGTCAGTCCTACTCTCAGGATAGCCAGTGTGGTGTAGTGGTTTGAGTGTTAGATTCTGGAAGATGAGGGTTCAAATCCTTCTTCAGCCACAGAAACCCACTGGTTTACCTTGGGCAAGTCACACTCTCTCAGGTTTACAGGAAGGCAATGGCAAACCTATTCTGAAAACATCTTGCCAAGAAAACCCTAGGATAAGGTTGCCATAAGTCAGAGACAACTTGAAGGCACATAATAACAACCACCTGCTCTTAGGCAGAGTAAGACAATCACCTCAGACACCTGAAGCTGAGAGATCACAGCAGGGTGGAATTGAGAGCTCTGTGCTAGGCTGGCCTGTTGCCTTCTCACATTGTGGAAGATGCTGCCTCATCACTCATGTTGAAGAAATACAGTCAAGTTGATTTTTGTATATACAGTAGTAGTGGAGGGGGGCATCTTGTTCTTCTCCTCAGACAGTAAAGTGTTTTAGACCAACCCCTGGTGCTATATAAATGCAATAGCAGCAAAAGTATCTATAAGCATCTGCATAGAGAGGCAATGCATAATATGCTTTGGATCCTTCTGGAGGAACATTTGTGTTTGTGCACTGTGGCCTGGCTAAAAGGAGAACTCTGAAACAGACTTGAAAACTATATGGATATCCTTTCAAACTTATTTCCAAAAGTATCCTTTTCCATTATACTTTCCCCTTTTTACAAAACAAAAACACAACCAATCATTGCACAGAGGCATTGTAACAGACATATGGTAAAACCCCATTAGTCTTTTTCTTGTATCCTTATAGGTGTATTATGTGTTATTGTGTGCCAGCTGTATGTGACATTGCTGGGTACCAAATGGCAATTGAAATAAGAGAAGAAAAATGCAGGTGCTATTGTTTCCATTACCTCATCAAGCAACAAAAAGTCTCAAGCTCATGTTTCATGCTTAAGCTTAGTGCAGAAAGAAATTCATTACAACCACTCAAGGAACAATTGCAGTCTGTCATGATCTGTCTCTCTTCTCTGGATCCTTTTCTTCTGAATGTATAACTGAGGTTGCCAGGAGGTCGCTGTGCTCCTGAACGGTATCAGTGTGGAACAGGAGCCTGTCACCCAAGACCTTTCCCTCCCTTTCAAGCAAGAAAATCTCTGTCCATGTCCGTCATCCAAACCATCTCAGCCACAAAGGACATAAGAGCACTGGGAGTGGGAGCCAAGAAATTATTTCCCCCTTATTCTCTCATGGCCTAACAAGCTGTTGCTGAAGTCAATATAGGTAAGGGATTAAAGACACAGTAGACATAGGCAATGTTTTGAGTCAATTACTGGAGAGTGTTTTTAAAACCAATTTTAGATTAACTGTAATGTGCGGCCCTGGGGTTGTAAGCAGCCCAGCACCCTCTCAGACTGCACTTCTTCTGGCAGGAAAAAAAAAGCACTGACTCTCTTGGTTGCTTTTCAGACAGTCAGTTCACCTTTTAGCCAGGTCCGATTCTTGTGGCTGCATAAACACTGTTTAACACAGAAAAATACATGTATTTCAAAGCCAAAGGTTTTGGCATTGCATCCCCTTCTGGTTTTGTTTTTGTTTTGTTTTGTTTTTTTGTTTTGTTTGGCAATTCATAGAATCATAGAGTTGGAAGGGACTGCAAGTCCACCTTCCTGTCATGCAGTTATTACCAAGAGATAGCTACTGAGCCTTTGCTAAAAGAACGCCAAAGAAGGAGAGTCAACCACTCACTGAGGCTGTCTGTTCTACTGTCAAATATCTCTTATCATTAAGAAACATTTCCTAATATTTAGGTGGGATTTCTTTTTCTTCTAATTTAAATCCTCTAGTTCTTCTTCTAGTTTCTGAAGCAGTTTGCTCCTTCTTCTATATCACACAATGTCAGATGTTTAAAAGGATGACCATCACTAGAAGGGTCCAGGGCATATCAAATCATACAGCTCTGGGGTAGAAAATTGGCCCACATACCTACCTTGTGCTAATTCTAATTTACCTGAATGGCTGTTGCTCATTTCATACCTTTTAGCTTCCCAGCCCCAATAGCTCTGTATGTCACATGTTATGTCGCATGTTACACAAGTTTGCATTTCAGCATTCAAATATGAGATTATGCCAAAATAGCCACATGTACAAATGGGACACATGTTCATCTGGGTTTTTTTAATCAAATTCACACTTGGGATTACTAGTCATTAAATTTGTAACCTGTTGGCACCACTCCTTTCCCCAGGATGGGATGGTTTCCCAGCTGTAGTGGATTGAGCCTCTGCTGATGGGGGTTTTGGAATCCTTGTTACCATCATGGCCAAATGTTAACAGCTATCCCATGGCATGGAAGACCAAACTTGTACTTGTGACCTTGTTTGATATTTTTGCACTCACTTTGCAATCTGAGGCTGGGAAAAGATATGAAGGCTGGGAATGTACTGATTACTAAGGCTGCTTGTTCTCATAGCTATGTGTGTGTGCTATGCTTCTGTACTTTGATTTTCTTGCTTTGTTCTACACTATATAACCCTTGGGAATGCATCTTCTGTTGGCTCTTGTGGGGAGTTCATTTAATTACTGCCTGAGAAATATCTGGGTAGTGTTTGTTTAGGGGCCCAGTTCTACAACTGGCTGTGAGGAGATGCTGGATCCTATCAACAAAAGAGCTAGAATGCCTCTCTGCTCTGTACCACCTGCTGCATCATTTACCATTAATAAAACTTCCTCTGTAGCAGTAATGTGTGTCAATGTTCAGCACCAAAAGAACTCTTGGAGAGATCTGAATCTACATCCAGTTCTGTAATGAGATGCCAGCTTGGGTATACTTCCATTTTAAAAATCCCTCCTCTTACCTCTTCACTCCTGGTAGTAAGAGTTTAAAACTAAAATGTGCTAGTATTTATGGTTCTAATTTCTTGCCCCTTGCCCAACCCATCACTTGAATGCAGTCCCTCTCCCAAATGCTCTGAAATTTAATTTGGTCTTTGGACTAAAGAGGTTCCCCCACTCTTGATTTATGATAAATGTGTCTACAAATATGCATAGCCCATACACTCATTTAGATTAAACAGGGGCACACATAAAATGCATGAAGTGACTTTTAGGTAGCTCATGATAGCACACTCTCTTGAATCAGCCTTTAAAAGCAGTATGAAGGCTGATACTTTCTTAATGGAGTCCGGTTGTTCTGGGGGCATTATCTTACCTGTTTTGCTCTTTTAAATCCAGCCATAACATCTAAGTAATTCAAGATAGTTAACAATAAAATAAAATAAAATTGCTATACCTAGATTGCATCACATAATAATGTGAGCAATACAAGTTATGTGTGTATACATATGTCCATATTCAAATACACTGTCCACATAAAATTGAAACTCTTAACTCTTTCAAAAGCTTGTCTATTAAAAAAACAGTTTGCACAGCTGGGAAGAGCTACTACTTTCCTTCTTGGTTCATTTCAGTTTCTAAGGCTCTTCTTGGCTTTTCATGGCTTGTATTAAGCCAACAGCAAACATTTATTCCATCTGCACAAGCGGTTTTCTTTTGTTATTCACCCTGAACTCTTGGACTCAGGTGATACAGAAAGAACAAATTATATGGCTGGTACCTTAAAAATCCCAAAATGCCAAGGGTTAAAGCAAGAGACGCTGGGGAACTCAACTATTCAGCATCTGATTCAGAAGCTACAACTCCAACATATACTAATGAATGCAGCATGGGATACTATTCAATGGTGTTTCAAGCTCTGCATGCAGAGGAGAGGTTTAGTCGCTACCATGTGAAAGGAACTGGGAAATAGTGCAGGCAAGAGCAAAACACCAGTTACTGCTGCTAGATACTGGCTGTTTCAAATTGATCTAAAGAAATATGGATTCTTGTGATATAACTCTTTGGTTTTTGGACGGTTTTGCCAGTTCTCACATTCATTATCTGGTCATTCCAATTTCTGCAGGAGGGAGGCTATTTATAGCAATTTCTTTCTCTTCCAAAGTTTTTTTAAAAACTGGATCATGATTTGCTGGTGTGGTCCTACTGTCTGAAGTGTAAATTTTCTCCCCTGCTTTTTTTTTAAAGGTGTTATAGTGTTATAGTGCAAAAGTGCCATGCCACTAAATTATACCACTATAACTCTATTTTTATCATTAAAAAAGACAGAGGAAAGGGGACAGTTTTTTTGTTCCAATATGTCTCAGAATTAAAAAGAACTGCACTTGAGAATGTGAAAAGTTTCTTGCTGCCTGTGCCAGAAATTGCCACAAGACAGTTCAGGACAGCAGAAACAATATTTGGATTTTTTTTTAAAAAAGCCAAGGATTACAGCAAGAAATACCACAACCTCCAGCAACCTCCTGATATACTTGCCCAATGTGAAGGTGTCCACTGCTGGCCCATCAGTAATTGTATGCTGCTGATGAAGCGACATTTATGCCTCTGCTGAACCTTGAGGCCCTTTCTCTCTTAGCCCACATACACCAGTAGAGATAGCTTCTTGTTTACCAGCACACTGCCTTATCTCCCAGGGCCAGCCCAAGACATTTTGACACTTAAGGCGAAGGACAAAACAACACCTTCCCCATTCTACATACAGAAAACAATGAGATTGGTAGATGAATTATGTTCTAACACTGGCAAAAAGCTAGTGACTTCACTTGAGCCAATCACCTAAGTGAATACAAATGTACACAATGGAAGTTTCTTTCTGCAGACATTTGTGTCAGATACACAAACACTTCAGCAAACCTATGTAATCAGTGCTATTTGAATGTAATGGATCATGGTCCTACTCCCAGCTCACACAGGGTTGGTCAAGTGTCCTGTATTGTAAGAGATCTCACGTATTTGAGGGTCAAAAAGTATGTCCCTTATTGAAGGTTGGAAAGCTTTTCTTTTTATATTGAATGAATAGAATGCCAAACAAACACCTCAACATATTTTGGAGTGTGGGCCTTTAAAAAGGCAAAAATGTGTGGGTTGTGTAATTTATTAACATGGACTCTATGCTGACTTTACAGAGAAACACATTGTTAACTAAAATCAGTACTAATAGCTGCTGTCTGGTTGGCAGCACTGCACATCATGAATTTCAACTGTCCCTTCTTGTTATTTTGAAAACATGGCAGCTCTAAGGAGTTTATCACACATGAGGGAAGCACCCAGATCCTGTGGATAAATGGGGTTTAAATCTAAGAAAATCCCGAAGTTAAAAAGAGGCAGAATTTTGCAGCTTTCTTCACAGGTTAATGTTGGGTTCATGTCAAAATCGCCCAATATGTCTGAAAACAATCCTGCTTTTGCAGGATATTCCCAGCATTTAAACCACGTTCATCCATGCGATTTGGGCGCTTAGCTCACATTACTCAAGATAGTAAGAAGAGTGCTGAGATTGAGCTCTTATGCTCCTGTGATGGTATGTGTTGATTCTTCACTGAACATCGGGCAAGCAGGTTTTATAAACGTGGAGCAGGTACTTAGTACAGTGGTCCCCCGGTTTACGAATCCTCTGGCCTACGAAAACCCCAGTTTAAGAAAGAGCCGGGGCTGGAAAAACGGCCCCCGGTTTATGGAAAAAAACCCGGTTTAAGAAAAAAAAGCGGCGGGAAATTCAAATGGTGAGGGGTCTGGTTAAAGGGGCCCCGGTTTACAAAATTTTCGGGTTAAGAAAGGGGTGCTGGAACAAATTAATTTCGTAAACCGGGGGACCACTGTATAGATATATGAGGGGAGGGGGGAAGACCCCACACACAGCAGGATGCAGTCAATCATCTTCCTTCCTTCTTCCTTTTCTTTCTTTCTTTCTTTCTTGAGAAAAGGCTTAATGTCAAATCATTGATCCAGCTAGTCCTGTTCATGTTACTGAATATAACAATTTCTATGTATGACAATACAAGCTAACTATGTTACTTGCTGCTTGGGCTCCATTTCTTCACTCTAGAAAGTACAGTATTGAGTGGTAACACAGAAGGATGTGTAGAAAAAGATGGCATCCATATAATGGTCTCACAATGTATAGTAAAAAGCACATAATTTTCTTTTACATCTCACAGAATATCTAATTGCTGCAATAACCACACGGCCCAAGGGACACTGCCATTGGATCTCCCCACACAAGTCAGAAAAGCAACAGGAGGCAATAAACCGCCACACAGGATAAAGCAGCAAGGCAAAGCAGCTATCAGGAGGAAGCCATCATCAGCTTCCTCAGTGGGATGGAAATAATGTTGAAACCAGTCCTACAATTAAAACTATGAACAAAAGAGAGTTTCAAGAGTATAATAAATCCTTGTGCTTAGATATTGATCTGTGATGCTTCTTGTCTCTCTGAGGATCCCTGCATTTGCAATCCATACCTCAACTAGCAAACAGTCCACTGGGTAAAAGAAGAAATGGGTCCCAAAAATGAAGTGAACCTCCTTGTGACTTAAATATGTACACCAAGCTTTGGCTGCATACAGACAATTATTTCCAAAGAGCAACAGGAGCAATTTAAACATGGCTTATTATGGTACCAGTCCAAATTCAGCATTGGTAGTATGATTACTGAATAACAGTATAGAGTGGGAATCAAGGGACCTCCCGCCACCCTTCTTGCCACCCAGGAAAATCCAGTTAATATTAATCCATATTCTTAATTGCAATCTTCCTTTAAACACCACTGGTTTGATTAAATTAACTAAATCAGATTACAAGTATCTCCTGGCCTAGTTCATTTCACTCCTAAATAAACCTCCAATAAAGAGACCTTACAGTATTATCTTTACCCTGCCCCATCCTCATATTTTATATGCCAGGTAAGTGTTTGTTCCAGACCATTTGCATTTTTTCAAAACTTATTAAACACAACGCTGAAATAAGAGAGAGAAAGGAGGGAGAGTTCTGGCCACATGGTGTGGGCCAAAGATTGCTGAAAATAAAGATAGCATACCTGCCACACAGTTATTAAAGATAGTAGCCACATGTCTGTAAGTCACCAAGAAGCAATGTGTGATCATGAAACGAGACTGCTGTAATGCAGTAGCACACAATAGGGCTCAGATTTTGACCTGAATACCCAGCTACTTTAGCAATAGTCATGAATAAAAACATGTATGGATTGCATGTGTCATTCCCTCTCTGTTAGGCAACTGGCTTTTCTATCTTTAAAACATTTAGCTAAAATTGCAGCTCTTGCCTCTCTGTATCCCTCCCAGACACATATGCAAGCTGGCACTCTTGACATTTTTCCAAGCTCAGATTCATTTTGGCAGGAGCCTGAAGCTCTAAAGTCCTGATACTTACTCCCCCTGTCCCCAGGGAGACACAGCTGTTGGTTTTGTGAGATGCAAAGCTAGAGAACTAAAGATCAAGATTTTTTGGTACTATTTCTTACACCAAGAGGAGATACAGTAAGTACAGCAGAAAATGGATCTGGATCCCTGTGCTACATTACTTGGAGAATTATGTTTTCAGAGCAAGGAATTTGAAGTCTGGGCTTCAGGCCTTTGAAAATATAGGAAAAGATAAATCTCAAAAGTAAAGCCACAGCAAATCAGGGTTCTACAATGCCTCTGTAATTTGCTAGCTCAGGTTCTTAGGAAGAAGTAGAATTTTATTTGATTTCTGGAACATCACTATTTATTTTTGAAAAGACAGTTCTCCTTCCTGCCAATGGAACATTTTCCTCTTGCCTCAACATGTTTGTGTGCATGTACAAACACATATGTACATATCCAGCACCATTTATAGGATTTTATCTCTTTTACACTATGCAGGTATACTACAGCCTGGCTATTCAAAATAATAATTAACATGGATGTAAGTGTATTATAGATAAATATACCATGGTAGCCCCCTTCTAAAAAGAACACAGTTTCCCAGCATACATCAGTGTAGCACACAAAATAAACTGTGCATTAAAACTGGGAGTTTATGCCTAAATCCAGTTGCTGTATCCAATTAGACTGCAACTACTGAAATCAGTTGCTGAGTTATACCACTTATATAAATCCAACTGCTTCTTTGGGCCTTTTCTTCTTGGGAATATCTCTTGGATTAAGACCACAGTACCCAGAAGAGGACTTTTCATGTACTGTAGTAATGCAAACAAATCCAAATGCAGGAAGTAAGCAAAATATCTGAAATGGGGTCACAGCCTGAGAAAGAAGCAGCTCTTTTTATGATCTGCTTACTAATTGACAAAATGAAAGAGAAACAACACAGGTATGGGGGCATTATTTAATCATGATCCAAAGGCAAGGCAATATGGTATAACTTCCCTGGGACAAAGGCTCCAGCCTGCGTTTACTTTGACACTGGGCCTCCACTTTGTGTAAGACCTCTACCAGAGCAGTATCTTAGATACAAGGGAATGTAGGGAACTGTGTTCCCCCTGGCTACCAAGTCCTCATTAGAAACTCAGGAGTTCCAGAAAACTGCATTTCTCAGAGACATTAATGGAAAGATTATGTCTGTAAGCATGCTGAGAAGTTATGGAATAGTATGTTTCAAAGGTCCTCTCTTCTGTAAAGTTGCTTTAGGAACATCCTTTCCACAAAATGTTGTGACTGCTTTGTGGCTGTATGCCTTCAAGTAGTTTCCAAACATTAGAAAAACTTCTGGATGAAACAATTAATGATGAAACAGGATTCTTTCATCATTTTCTCAGCATCTCTTCCATGTGTGCCATCCATCAAGAAATGTACTTCACCTTTTGCAGAGAAAATGCATGTTTAATTGAAGAAACAATATTCAAGCACTTCCTCATGAGAAGTCCCATGGCTTCCACTTGTAGCCTTGCAGTAGTTACTTGAGATTTAAAAAAAAATAATTAAGGCAACAGGCCTTACATTTTATAGAACAAGTACTTTAGTACAGAATTATCCTGATCTTGCTGGGTCCAAAGGAACCAGGAAATATAAAATTCTAGTGGGAAGTGCCTAGCAACTGTGAAAGACTTTATTTGGGATTTGCAAAACTTCTCACAGACTCCCCCAAATCCCCTCATTCAGATTATTCATAGGCACATCTACAACCTTTATTTCACCTAGAAACGTGTCCAGGCATCTTCCAGGCACCAAAACCATTATGTTCGCCCAATAAAGATGGAGTACTTACCCAGCATTAGAATTCAGCTCACAAGTACAGATAATTGCTTTCTTTTTTTAAAAAAAGAAATATCAGAGCTGCTCTTGTGAGAAGACAGGCTTTACAGAGCTGCTATGTATAGCTTGGTTTTATGGTAGATCTTTGGAAGTTCTCCACTGACCTCAGGACAGGAACAAGAAGTATGAAAGACCTTGTCTGGACTAACCAGTTTCTCAGTGTGGACCATGCACATCTTTACTGAATACTACAGCTCTTCAAGATTCTGATCTTAAACCTCCACATTAAATCCAGAGGCCTCTCCCTTGCCACAAAAAAGATGACTTTTTTCCCACTGAACTGCTTTTCTATGCCTTCTCTATTATTAAGGTTTAGAAAAAATGCATTATGAGTAATTATTGTTAGCTTTAATAGGTTACTTTTGGGGATAACAATTATATCACAGTAGTCATAGTGCAACCTGTAATGTTATTGGCTTTTGTAAGTAACATTTATTTGTTACTTGCAATAGTCTGTATATGGTGTCATTTGCATGTATTAGGGCCATTTCTCCTATTTAAGGGTATTTTTAAAAAAAAATGTTAGAAGTTAAGTTTCTGGCAACTTCTTACTCGCAAAGTAATGGGAATTACTTTACCAGGGCACTAGTAATGTGTTATTTTAAAAAAGAAAGAAAAAAGAAAAAGAAAGAAAGAAAGAAAGTAAGTCTATCAGTCAAACTACGAGTCTCTTCAAAGATGCCCTAGGGGACCAATGTGCCCATGGACATTGCATCCCTTGGTGCCAGCTGCCCCTTCATTTTCCATTAGATTTTTTAAAAAAATAGGCAGCTGCAAAATGAAGTGCTTGGTTGCCAGACATCCTCTGTCTTCATTTCCTTGCCCCACAGCCATACAGACACATGAAGACAGAGGTGTTTTGCAGTTCACTGGCCTTCAGGCTAATATTTTCCAAAAACAGAAAACCTGGGGTGGAGTTGAAGAGAGATACAAAGAGAAAGAGGAGAAGCCTTGCTGCCAGCATGTCAAGAGTGATGAGAGATTGAAGAGTGACCCAGAGTTGCCTTGGAGGGTTGGAGGATGCTGTGGTGTGACCAGCGGCACCACTAGGATTGGCAGTAACTCATGGTGTCACTCTCTGCACTAACATCCTCCCACACCACACCACACAGCATCCTTAGTACTGTTTTTTGTACTAAAGTTACCCATAAACAGTAATTCCCATATATCACTGAATGTAACGGTGAAAGTTGTGACATAAACAACTACCAAAATTAAAATTATACCTTTAAATTACAATATCATACACATGGCCTAAATGTGTTTACATGTACATGTGAAAATTTTATGTCAAATGTTTCATATGAAAGTTGGGTAAGAGGTGATGCTTTTAAATAAAAATTTGATCCCCCCCTCCCCCCAAATAAAAACTTTAAATACCATTTTTAAAAAGTTAAAAACCTGAGGCCTTTTTTGTCCTATTGAGCCCGCCACACTCACACCATGATCCCCAGTGTTTTAAAGGGATGCAGACAAATGCCACAGTCCATTTTGGCCAGAAGACAGATGTTTAGGGACCAGTGGTGCCATTCCTCCTTTACAATGTCATCTGGTGTGGGCCATACCTCTCGTGTCCCCCTAATGACACTACTGGATGTGACTTAAGGCAGGAAAGGCTGCTGTCTATGCTTGTAAAGAATGGGAAGGTGCTGTGGTGCCTATATATGAATGGAGAAGGATGGAGGAATATGTGGGTACTAGTACATTGGATGACCAGAGTGGATAGTTACATGTCTGTGAAAGGACTTCTGAGGACCTTACTCTGTCTTTATCACAAGAGCTGCTCTTCATAGACATTACAGTCACTACCCTGGTGGTACAGTTGTTAAATGCCTGTACTGCAGCCACACACTTAAAAACCACAAGGTTGTGAGTTCAATACCAGCCAGGGGCTCAGGGGTGACTCAGCCTGGCATCCTTCCAAGGTCGCTAAAATTAGTACCCAGCATGTTGGGGGCAATTGGCTTACACATTTTAATTCACTTAGGGAGTGCTTAAGTGCACTGATAAGCAGTATAGAAATGTACTTGCTATTCCTACTGCTACCATTCAATCTGGCTAAGTTGCTTTGAATCCCTGTATAAATATGGATGCTGCAAAATATCAGATTCCAGGACCTCCTCAGACATGAGGCAGACAGTGGACAATTGCATCTGGGCTGTATATTGGCTCCATGTTTTAGTCTGAACTTTAACAAAACTATCCAAGGTACTAAAGTCTATTCCCTAAATAAGTTCAGTATCTTAGTTCCATTAAAGTTCAAATTAAGATATGGAGTGGATTCACAGTTCCATAGACATGGAAGGCATAAGCTGACATTGCCAATGGAACAAAATTCTGCAATGTGAAACCAATCTTCTTTGTAAAGGTAGAATCTCCTTTTCAGACTTTTAAGCCAAATTCAGTCCTACCTTGTCACTGATGCATTCTGATTCTTCTGTTAGGAGGTATACATTCCCACTTTCAGCCATAAGGATAGAAGTGTCTGTAGTGGATGAGGATCTTGGCCTGCCTTGGTGTTGATGTAGTATTGCTGTCAGGCTGCTATCTTGGGGGGCCTTGCGGACCAGGTGGGGGCTGCTTTTCTGGGGTTCCAAGGAGCTACTCTTGGCTCGGCGACTGCCACTGTGCAAACTTGTTCCCCTCTTGATGGAAGGACGGGAGCGGATCTGTTGTAAAACTCTATTGAAAGCAGTTGGTCGAGCTGGGAGATCATGGAGGGACATAGCATAGGAGACACGATGCATCTCGGGAGAGCGCTCTTTTTCATCAGGGGAATCATGATCAGACATGCCATGGTGCTGCTGCTGCTGTGATGACTCCTGGGGACTGGGGTGCTCCCGTTCTCGAGACCGCCTGCGGCTATGAAAAAGATGCTTGAGGCCATGGCCAAACATAGATCCCTCAGACAGCTGTTGTATCTTCTGCATAGAGAAGAAACAGAAAAATATTGGGAAAGGATCATACAAGGGGCCACCCAGAATTTAGAACACAGATAATACATAACACAGATGGGCAAAGTAGCTCACAATAATGTCATAATCTTGTAACCACATTTTCTGTTGCTGCCAACTGGAATAGCTCTTTTGAAGCCCAGGTTCACCCACACACTGCAATCTGGAGTACAATTTTTGCATTGCAGGACCACAAACCTAGGGACTATGCCAGCTCTTAGTGCTGAGGAATGCCTGGGTTGTCCTATTTGCAGAACTATTAGCATTCATCAATCCTGCACTGATATGATTTATAGCTCTTCCTCCAGAGAAAGCCTAGCCCAGCTAGCCCAAGGTGATAACTGTTGTCAGGGCACCTTCGCTAAGGAGGGCAGGAATGAGGGTGGATGGAGGTGATAGGTATGTAGGTTGTAAAATGCCTCATGGCTACAAGAACTATGATCAATTATGTGCTATTTAACACCACAAGGAACAATTGTGATAACGTTATTTATCCTCTAGGAAGACTTATTTCTCATGGAGTGGCAAGGATGCTAAAGCACAAGCATTATTCATTATTCCTGTGCATCATTTGAAGCATTGCATTTAATTGCAAACAATATTTGATCCCTTCAGCTTAACTGTTTCAGTTTTGAATGTGACTGGCTTGGCAGCAGCCACTGGTACTATAATCACTTTTTACTGGTAACACATCAGTTTGCAACAGAATCCCAAGCTGATACCTTCTTCCTGGTCATTTTAATAGGCTTTAACAGGCGATTTTTCATTAAAACTATTGATGTTTAGATATGCCAGCTACACATAATTAATTTTTCTTTGTATCTGGATTTTCTCGTTTTAGCTTTTATAACACACATAAAATTTTGCCACAGCTTCACTCGCTTCACAGCAGTATGCTCTCCTATTTTTGCCAAACCACAAGGCAAGATAAGATTACCGATACACAAGCAAGCCTTACCAGGATGCAGATTAGACAAGCTAAAGGCAATGTAACCAAATCCCATGTATAAGTACATAAGCAGTCCATGGCTTACTTCACAAAATGCATTGTTAAAAAATGGTTTAGTGGGCAAGTAGGAGATTTCCTTTCTTCAGAGTCTTAGGGGCTTTAGTGCTTTATGGCTTTGGTTGTGGTAAACTGACATTTTCACAGTAATATGAAGTAGGAATGGACTGTTCCAAGTTATACAGTTAGTATAGGGTAGGATAGCCTTACACCATGGGCTACCAAAAAAGCATTTTTGAAAATTAAAATATCTATATCTCACCCTGTATCCAATTAAACAATTAAAACCATGTATATACATAAACTGGAGAAAAATCTTTAGACCCCAAAGACTTTAATAAAAAGCAATGCTTTAATAGTGGTGCTGAAATAAACCAACGTCAGTGCCAATCAGGTCTCTAAGGGGATAGTATTCCACAGCTAGGGCACCACAACTGAGAAGGCCTTCTTCTATGTCCTCACACACTTTGTTGCTCTCACAAATGGAACACAAAAGTAGATCTTTGCAGCAGATCTTAATCTTCTGGAAGGTTTATAGAGAGACTAAGCAGGGCCAGCTCTGGTTAGTACTTGGATGGGAAACAGGCCATGAATCCCAGATGGAGCATCACTAGGGCAGGCATGGGGGGTGATCATCCAGTGGGGCAGTTGCTCATTGCCTGTACCACCCTGCGCACATCCCTTCTGCCTACCAGGCCACCCCTGCCATTCATTGGCTGCAGCCACTGATAATGGTGGGTGCTTTTGCCACCTGGCAGCCCCTTCCAAGTCTGGCTGGACCAAAAAATGGAGGTGTTAGCAGCAGTGATTGCAATGGTGACCACATTCATCTCCTTCCCCACTGGCCAGCAGCCCTGCCAGATCCAGAAGGGGCTGCTTGGTGGCATCAACATGCCATCTTCAGAAGTAGCTGAAGTGGACCACACTGTCCTCCATTCCTTCTTATTGCCCTTCCCTGCCCCAGAAGGAAGTGCAGGGCAAGACAGGAGGAGGGAAGGGAGAGCAAGATAGGCAGTGATCTACCAGGTATATGGGAAAGGTGCTGCTGCTGACCATCAGCCCCTTCTGGGACTGGCAGGGCCGCTGGATAGGCAGGAGAAGGAGGTGGCAGCAGTAGTGGCTGAAGGCTTCTTTCCTTTGGGGAAGAGTCCATAGCAGCCATTATTGCCACACCCCAACCCCACCAACTGCTGCAGCGGGTGGATGGTAAAGGCACCCTGGCCAGGCTGACTAGATGTCATAACCACAAAGGAAGACAAGGCACCGTGAAGTGTAAGACATTGAAGAAAAATGTAGGACATTACAAAATAAAAGCTAAAACCCTAATACAAGTATAAATCTGTGTTTCTTAGTCATGTTCAAAATGGAAGACATTTTGGAATTCCTCCTGGACAGAAGGTTGAATTGTAGAACATATCCTGGAAAAGGAAAGTGTCTGGTCACCCGGGCCCAGGATAGCAGAGGGGGTGCATGGCTGCTTGGCCAGGATAAGGAAGGAGATAAGGTGGTCCAGAGGGGGGGCACTTCTCCTTCCACAGCCCCCTCTCCTCCCACTCTCTCCCCACCTGGCACTGCCATCAGGCTGGGTGAGTCATCTGCAACAGTGGTGGCAATCTCCTCCTCTTCCTCACCTCTTCTTCCTCACCTCTTCTTCCCCCATTCTGCAGCACTGGGGAGATCCTTGGGGGCCCTAATCTGGGCCCTCTCCTATCACCGCTCCATAGGCAACCAAGACCAGATCCTTCCCTCCACCAGCACCTCCCACTCATAGAGCTGTGGGGTGGCTTGGGAGGTGACAGTGTGAGTTACTGTATGTGGGTGACACCAACTCTAGTAATGCCACTGATACCAGGTGCCATAGGCTGTATTTCAGAGGAAGGAATTGGCAAAACTACCTCTGAGTATTCCTTGCCTAAGAAAACCCAATGAAATTCATGGGGTCACATAAGCTGACAGGCAACTTGAAGGTTCATGCACACACACATTGTACTACTCCAGATTTTAAGTATTCTTCAAGGGCAGCCCTACATAAGAGTACACTGCCAAAGTAGTGCATGCACTGGTACTTCTTGAGTAGTTAAGAAGTACCAGTGCATGAACTATTGTGGCTAAATTATATCTGCCCAGGAAAGTCCACTGATGGTGGACTAGGCATCCTCAGGAGTTCTGAGTCACAAGTTATCTAGGTCTCCAGTGTCACACATTTAGGGGAAAGAGTGCGCTCATACTATATACCTGCTCTTTGAGAGCAGGCTGCCCTTTAACATAGTGATTCCCACTCCCATCTGATATAACGGGGCCAGTAAAATACTATGATTAATGGAATCAAAAACCACTCAAAGACCTAGGATGATAAAGAAGGATAATACATCTAATTCTTCAACCAGAGCAGGTCATTTCTCACAGCAGCCAAGGCTGTTTTGATACCACACCCTTGCTTGAAATCAGACTAAAATGGTTAATCATTGTTGTGCCTAAACATTTGATATTAACATTTTAGAATTTGATTGATTTAAATTCTGCTTATAACTGTGGCAAGACAGTTAAGATGGTATAATGAGTTGAGCACTCTGGAGATCAAGATTTGAATTTTGGCTCAGGCACAGAAACCCTCTGGGTGACTTTGAGCAAGTCATAATATTTCTCAGCCTCAGAGGGAGGCAAAGGCAAACCCCCTCAGAAAACCCGTTAAGGTCACTATAAGTTATTTCCATCTTGAAGGCACACAAAAAATAACAAGAAATGGTAAATTGGGGATTCTGCTTATTGATAACTTTGAAAAGAATTTTACTTAAATACAGAAAGATGGAGTCATATGATTTCTGAGGTAGAGACTATGAAAGCAAAGCAAATCATCTTGAAATATGAAAAGGAGAGTGATAAGGTAAATCCTAGCAGCTCAGCCCAAAACTCCCATAACTTTATGTTTCCATTCTGAACTCTCTTGTGAGGTCAGTGGCCTCTGATCTATACAGTAGTTTATGGGGACTATGAAGTATGGTTTGGTTGTAGAATCTAGATTAAAGGTTTTGAGCCATCTTCTTAGGCAATGAAGTACTTTACAATCCACATGATAAATATTCTGTATGGAAGAGAGGAAAAAAAAGACCAATGCAGTAGTAGTAAATAGAATTTACCCATGAGCAAACAGTGAGGGAAATTATTCTAACTGCCTTTGTAAAATGAACAAGATGGGCATTTGGATCAGATTATTTGAAGAATGATGTCAAGGAAATTATGTACATGTGGTTCTCCAAGCTAAGAATCTTGTTGATGCATCTTATAGTCTTCCTTTCATGTAGAAAGCCTAACCTGAAATGCTCTTTTATTATTAATAACCCATATTGAGCCTGGTTATATGAAGCCATCAATAACTTACAAGCTCTACAATGAAGAGCTCTTTTGAAAAAGCTAACCAGTGGTGACAATAGGATCTGCAATTTGAAGAACATTTAGGAAAATCTGATCTAAGCAGCTTGCTGACAATAACTGTGAATCAGCATTATCTTCTAACGCAATTAAATTAATATATTCTGCCTTTGCCATACATGGGTGACTCCGTTCTGGACCCCACCCCCCGCTGCATAAGGCAAATTTCATGTATGCTGGAGTCCTACTGGTTTCAATGGCGGCACACCTCCATGCATAATTGTGTCACTCACCACTCACTGTCCACAGAAGCTTAAATCTGCATATGGCAAGGGAGCACTGTATATCTATGCAAGTAAACAGTCCAGGAGATTTAAGAGTCCACTGATGGCACTGAAACAGTCATTCTGAGCTGACACCACATGTCATATACTTCAGAGCTCCTATGAAGACAAACAGGTGCAGAAGAAGGTCCAACAGACTAGCAGACCCTTTATTCTGGGCCAGCAAACAGGACTACACTAAGCACTGGAGCAGTAGGGAGAAATAAATACAGAAAAATGAAGCAGAGCAAAAGTGCCAAACACACTCCAGGTTTCAAAATCAAGGTACAGGATATGTCCATCAGGGCTAGCCTGAAGAAGAGCCTTCCCTCCACTCCATCTGCCATGGTCCAGGCCTCAGAGGGAGAAAGGAACCACTGGAATTGATCCCCTTCGCCACCACCATTTCCTTATCCTTTTGTGTCATGTCTTTTTAGATTGTAAGCCTGAGGGCAGGGAACCATCTGAATAACCATCTGTAAGCCCCTCTGAGTGCCTTTAGGGCTGAAGAGCAGGGTGTAAATACCGTAAATAAATAAATAATAAAATAATATGTTCTGTTGTTTCTCAGACAGATATGAAAAGGAATAAAGTGTACAAAAAGTGAATAAAGAGATAAGGAGAACCTAGATCCAAGGCTCCTCACTGTCAGAAGTCTTGACATTGCTGCATCATAAACTAGTGCAGCAGCAAAACACTGGTGCTGCTGAATTGGCTAAAGCCCCTACTTCCAACAATATGCATAAATCTACATATGTGTGTGTGTCAATTCAGATACAGTTCCACAATATGCCATTCAAAGGCCATGTTATAACTGCCTCTTTCTTCAGACATGTTTCCATTCCTAAGGAAAATGGTGACTTTGCTGGCTGGACTCCACATTCCAGTCATTTGAACCAATTTGAGCTGCAGCACTTGTGTCCCTGTTGCGACTACAGCAGCAAAAGAAACAAGATGCAAGTGTTTTTCTCCCCCATCAGAATATTTATGATAGTATAATTCAAAGAGAAAGCTTTGCTTTGTGAGACATTTAGCCTTTTCTGTCAAGAAGTGCCACAACAAATGACAGTTCCCAGAATTCCATCATATTGAGCTACGGCAATTAAATTGGTGTCAAACTGAATTATTTCTGCAATATGGATGCAGCCTCAGTTTGCTTATGAATGTAAAATTCCACTTGCTTTACAGGAAGCCAAACTGCTATTCCATATAGTGCAGGATGATTCCACTCGCTGGCAGCAACTAAGACTTGCTGCATGCAAAGCATGTGCTTTAACACTGATTCTTTTTCTCAGGATAAGAGAACCTTTGATCCCTTCCTGAATCTCTGTGACTCTTTTCCAGGTACTCTACATCATTTATGAGAGGTTGAATCACACTTTGAAATTTACCTCATTAAAGAATAGGGAAAGAAACATTTCCCATGCATTAGAATAGCCATTAAATTTATCTGACAATTCAGAAATTCAGCAATGTCCCAGGGCATAACTGAAAGTAAAGAACATTTATTCTCTTATCAATTAATTTGTGCAAAATAGCCTCAGCATTCCCAATCCTAACCCCTATAGCTAGGCCTCCTTTTATCAGATATTTTGAAAATTATACTTGCCATTAAATTTTCATCAAAGAAGAACAAATAGGCTCAACTTTTCCTACTAGCCAACCAGCATTAATACTCTAAGCATGCTAGGGATGCTTACCTGTGAAATGTACTACCCAAAATAATCCCACCCTACAGTACTGAACTGCTGCTTTGGGCCATAATGATTTGAAGTTTATTCTATTTATAGAGTCTCTATGGAAACCGAGTATACGTAAGGTAGAGAGATAAGAACTACAAAATCCACAGATTTCTGCCATCGTTGTACAGAACATATTTAGATTTCTCATTTGCCCTTTAAAGAAAAGACTCATGGGAAACAAAATGCTCAGTTCCCACACTTTAAAAATAACTAAAAGAAAACATTAAAACAGAAGCTAGGACAGGAAAGGAAAAATGGGTTATTTTCACAGCAGCATATCATGGCTTGCTTTATCTCACTGTTTCCATTTAGGGGGATAGAGAAGAACATAACAAGACAAATACAGAGGAGCTGACAATTTTGACTTGAGGATTCTGAACAGAAGAAGAACACTGTTCAGTCAAGCTAAATATTTATCCAGTCACAGGTGAGTATCCTGCAGCCCTCCAAGTGTACTTGGATTGCAGCTCCCAACAGATGTAGCCAGCATACTAGTGATGCAGAATATGAAAATGTTTTTCCATCAACTATGCTATCTGAGGGCCTTTATATACTGGCCTGAAAGGCCAGCCTGGGTGCAGAGGAGGGGCGCAGGGTCTTGACGATGCACGCCCAACTCCCCCCCAGGGCGCCCTGATGCCACACACCACTCCAGGCAGCGCACAGCGCTGAAGGGGCACCATACAGCCACGCTGCCGGAGCTATGGCATCCTTTTGAGGCCACAAAAAGAGCTGCTTTTTGCGTCTCCTTTTTGTGCCCTCGGAAGGCCAGATTGGGACCGCTGAGTGATTGTGGAAGTTGTAGTTCAATGATATAATTGTTTCCAATAGCTGTTTAACTACCACAACTATTAGTTGTTGATAGAAAGGCCAACCAATTTGTCTAACATTCTCAAGGTTATGAGTGCAAGCCATAGTATGCAGCATACAGAAACCATTGCATAAGGGTAAGACTGTCAGTCACAATTAGTTACAGTGGTTGTATATTACTTCCCATATCAGAAGCAACATGCTTTTAAATAGCAGTTGCTAGGGAACGTAAGTGGAAGGTGTTATTGCCTTCATATCCCGTTCACAGGCTCCACATAGAAAGTGGGTTGACCACCATGGAAACAGAATGCTGGGTTAGATGGAGCACTGGACACTTCCTGAGTATCTCTACTTACTGTATATACTCATGTATAGAAATTTAGGTCAAAAAATTGACCTAAAAAACCTGACTCGACTTATCCACGGGTCAATGTAAGTACTGCATCTTAACTCTTATTTAAAAGAAGGAACCATCTCCTGATGTATAACCATCTCTAAGAGTATAATCTGTCCTGGAAGCACTGACCCCCCTTTACTCTCTCATCCATCCAGTCTTAAGAATAAGCACAAAGAGTTACTTCTGATGGACTTTTGGAAGTTATTTGACATTATTTTGCTTTGCTTCATCCTTTAGATCCTTTCCTATATGACCCTAGATAGAGTAATTCAGCATTTTGGATAACCAAGCCAATTAAAATAACATAGTAAAGTCGTAACAATGAAGTGTTTTCACTACAGCAGTTTCCCACAATACATCATACTCCCCCCCCCTCCAATTTCCCCAGTTAAACTGTCCCAATTAATCCTTTGCCATCTCACTTTTCAATTGCTTCTAAAATGTCCTAGTTTCTCTCTTCTCCTCCCACTTTCTCTCTTTGTCTCTCTTTCCATATGCTACTTATAGTTAACGCGATTACTATAATGACTAAAAGTGTGAGAGGTTATGCACCAGAAGCTACAACATTCTTGCCAAGGAAGAAACATTTTCCTTTAGGGCTGCAATGTATAATCAGTTAATTGGCTAGACTGCTCATTTTTTAAAGTGTAATTAAGGTTTAAAAGGTGGCTCTGATTAATCATACAGCAGCTTTTTACAAGTGCTTATAAAAACTGCAGGTGGTAAGCATCATATTAAAAGAAGTCTTTCCCATTTTCCCTCACAGAGAAGACAATGTAACTCCTAAAAATGTACCCTGCCACAATATGTGCACATTATTTAAAAGCAAGGGAACTTAGTGTGATGTTTTAGAAATAATGTTATTATTCACATTCAAACTTATGCAAATATAATCACCATATAAACTGACAAAAAACATACAATTAATTAGAATTAAAGCACTAATCTGGGTTGACAGATTCGGAAGCTCTTTAAGAACTGATTCACAGAAGGTTGCAGTGCATACAGTCTATTAACTGGGAGGCCCAGGAGAAAGTCCCAGGCCGCAAGAAGAATGCTGCAGGATGGTATTCACAGGATATGTTCCAGCTCTGACAGGAGCATCTGTGTTTCTTATGAGGAGCAACTGAGGATCAGAAATTGAAAAGCTCATGAATAAGTCCTGCGATTCTTTACCCAAAAAACAAAACACCCAAGAGTCTACCGGCACCTTAAAGTCCAAGCTATTTTGTTTGGCATAAGCATCTGTGGACTGTAGACCACTTCATTAAATGCAATTAAGATACAACTGATAGACTGAAGTCTATGAATGCTTAAAGCAAATTAAACTTGTTAGTCTTTAAAGTTACTCTTTGGTGTTTAACATGCTTCTCAACTGCCATTCCCTAATTGCCTTTCCAGCCATCATAATAACTAACCATTCAGGTAGCCCACTTTATAGTAAGGCCATAAAAGCTTTTAAACTAAGTCTGGGTTTTCACCTTGTTCACTTAATCCTGGCAATTTTCTCTTAACTACAGGGTGATCTAAATGCTCAAATACCAGCATTTAATGATTTGGGTTCCCTGGCCTACTAGTATTCTAAGCCATCAGGGGCCCAGCATCCTGAAAGACTCACACAAGACATGAAGAACAGCAGCACACATAAGCAACACAATTGCCCTTCCTACAACAAAGCCACTAATAACCATGTTGTTTTCAAAAGATGCTCATGCAACAAAATATCAGCACATTGCTTCTATAAAATAGTATGGGTGAAAAATTAGATTGCTCATGGCTTATTATATACATCTACTGATGTAAATGTAATTCTGCCAGCAAGGAGCTGTAAGACTCCCTTAGTCTTAGAAGGCACTGGCACAGCTGCCTACTATAGCATTATTTAGTTTATATTAGTATAACTATTTATATTTAGTTTAAGTTAATATATTTCATTTCACTTTTCTTCTTCAGTCCAAATTGTCAGAACAAAGTAGCTTTTGCACTAATATTTGCTACCTGTGCTGAATGAATCGTGGGTGGCCTTGCTTATGATATTCACCTAGAGAAGCAGCCCTGTCTCTAGATGAAATGAGATAGCTGCCTCAGGTACTGCCAGGAGGGTGTATTGCCTGCCAGCCACAGGTTTGGTAAAGACTGCTGTCCTGTGACAAGTGTTCATGTACAATTAATCTGGCTGGATTGTTTCAGTGAAATGATGGTTTTGGGGAGAGTCACAGGCAGCAAAATGTCTTCAGCTGGCCCTGTCCAATGAGTGTGCATTGTTACTGAGGGCCTGCTACCAAACACTGTACCACCAACATTGTGCCTCAGAGGTTAAGTTAACATATGAAGGACACTGTACAGCACAAATAGAATAATAGAATCATAGAGTTAGAAGAAACCACAAGGGCCATCCAGTCCAACCCCCTGCCATGCAAGAACTCCCAATCAAAGCATCCCCAAACAGATGGCCATCCAGCCTCTGCTTAAAAACCTCCAAAGAAAGAGACTCCACTACACTCCGAGGGAGTGTGTTCCACTGTCAAACAGCCCTTACTGTTAGGAAGTTTCTCCTAATGTTGAAGTGGAATCTCTTTTCCTGTAGCTTGCATCCATCCGTGCACTGTATCTGTCATCAGTCACACGAGAGTGTGGACAAAATCCACTGTAACAAGTCAGACAGTGGCTGATAAATTATTGTGCAGGGTAGTTGCTAATAATGCCATACCAAGCTGATCCTGCTCATACTTTCTGACAGCAGAAATGTTCAGGTAACCCATCAGGGACTTGGTTCACCTTGACAATGTCCTTCCACAACTGAAAACCAATAGATTACTCTTCCTCCAGGGCATACAGTTTAAGCATACCATGCAGAAGCTTGAACGCTAGACATTCTAACCTTCATGGTTTGTTAAAATGAAATTGACATGTCACATTCATTCTTCACTCTTACTATCCCAGAAGAGAAGACACAAAGGGCTCCTCAGAGAAGTGGGCTTCTACTCTCTATTTAAGTAAAATTCCAAAACAGTCTCCCTCAAATTGTCCTAGAAACAAAAAGATTCAGTGGTCTAAAACTGGGTTAAACAAAGTAAACAGTATTTCACACTGCATTATGATTTAGAGTTTTGTGAGTGGCTACATGAAAAAGGATGTTTCTTTGCTGTCCTTCAGATTCTGAAAGGTGGAGGAAGGGGTCACCCCTCTCATAAAGCAAGGGGAGAAACTGCTTCATACATTTGTGGCAAATTCAAAAAGTAGTACAAGTTTGAGATGGTTCATTAAGCTAATTTGGATATTATTTTAATTAACATGGTATTATTTTAATTAACTTGCCACATTAGAGATGGTCAAAAGCACTGCACCTCTACAGTTTGTTTGTGGAAATCATACCTTTTCAAATGTGAAAGAGGACTAGAAACATGTGGACTAGTGGGCCTGCCATATTGATGGGCTAGTCATCTGGGGACTGGAGTTCCCACAGATTGCCCTTGCCCATGTTAGTCAAAGGCAACACACACAAACACACACACACAGAGAGAGAGAGAGAGAGAGAGATGAAGGCATATACACACATTGCCACCATTTGAACAACATGGGCTTGAGCTTAATGTTTTTCCCCATCTGTGTGGGGGGCCCAGAACTGAACCCCCACATATGGATTGGGCCCACTGTAAAATGTAAACTGAGCTTCATGAGACTAGAGATAGAGCTGCTGTGATGAAAAACAAAATGTGTGTATTTCTGGAAATAGGTTACATTTTGAAAGAGGTAAAAAGAATCTCAAAAATGGCCATATGAAACTTGCCTTCCAAAACTTTTTAGGAATGGAAACTCTTTGCTCTTTGTCCAATTATGGGATGATTGGGAAAATTTCCCCCTACCCTTATAGTGCTTGTGTACTTCATTAATTGGAAATAAATATTGAATGGTACATTATTTGATCTTCAAAATTTCATGCACACTATTCTAATTTGTTAAGTGCCCCACAGATGTATAGTCAGTCACGTAAACTTATGCTGATTACGAATAGACGCAAGTAAAATGATTTAATTTCCTAAGTAGTTAAGGGGTGCTTGAAATTTAACATGCTAATTCTAAGCCTAGGCCCTTATGCACACTGGTTAACATAATCAGTAGCACAATTGGGGCAAGAAGAGTCTGCCAGCACTGCCTTCTCCCTTTCCAAAAACCTAATGGCCAGTGATGTTCCACCAGAAGGACCTCTATAAGCTTGCTGTAGTGTGTTGAGTTCCATCAACATGCAAAAAGGAAGAGCTAGAAAAGATGCAACCAAATCAGGGGGCTGCAGCAACTCTTTTACAAAGGATGTTACATTTGAGATTATTTAGATGCTCTAAAAGTAAATGGGAGGGACATGATAGTGGTGTATAAAAGTATTAACTGTACAGAGAAATTATCCCTCTCAAATAATAACAACAACAACAACAACAACAACACACAAGGGAAGCCAATGAGGCTGAATAGTAGAAGATTTAGGATGAACAAGAGAAAGTGGGATTGGTGTTTTTTTTTTTTCATTAAATATATTTAAACTAAGCAAGGCTATTAGCAATGATGAGTACTAGTTATTATGACTCTCATTTACCTCTGGATCCACATCACATGCCTCTGAATACCATCTGCTAGGGAACAGAAGTGGAGGAAAGCTACTGTTGGGGTCTCTTATGGACAGCTGTTTGGCTATTGTGAAAAGTAGGACTCCAGACCAAATAGGCTTTTGGCCTGATCCAGTGAAGCTCTTGTCCATGGTGCCCAGAAACAATGAGAAATACATAGTTTTTAATGAACCTGGCAGTAACAGAAATGTCAGAAATGCTACATGGACACTACACTTCCCAAAGCTTTTGAGAACACCAGCTACATGGACAAAACAGCTTCTGTGGTAAAATGGAGAACCTGTGGACCTCCGGGGTGTTGGTCTCCCATCAATATAAGTCAGCATGGCCAGAATGCAGGCAGGTGTGGTTCAACCACATCTGAAGGTCCCAGGTTCCCTAGATGCTGCTATGATCATGTAGTCAGGACTCTCAGGAGCTATGAGAAATGTAGCATACAAAGTAGGAAGGAAGAGGGTGGGGGAGCGAACAGGAAGAAATGTGGTACTGGTAGCAACTGTAACTAATTTTTATTTTTGCTTCAGCTTTCATGGCTATAAACCCACTTCTTCGGATGCAATACCAAGTAGTATTAAGGCCTATGAGAACTATGTTCCATATAGTCTAACCAAGTTCTACCTCAAGACCTCTCTGCTGTTGCCAGATCAGTTTAGGAAGGGAAAAGAAAATGGCAGAAGGGAGGAGGACTCAGAGTGACACAAAATAGACTGCAGAAGAGTCTGAGCCAAAATTGGAAATTGCCAGCTTTCTTTTTTGAACTCACTCAAATATCTCCTACATTATCAGTGTGTGCCTTCATACCAGACATGTGATGTACACCACTTGTTCTTGTTTTCAAGATGGGAAGCAACAGCTGAGATGATTTACCAAGGGCAACATGAGATAAATTCAAGTCTTACCCACTATAGCCATGTTTAGGCATCCCTGATGCCTGCTTCTATAAATTATTGGGGCATTGAGCAGGAAGATACCATCTCACTGTCAGACAACCTTCTAGTCCTCCTTTCTCAGATTATGGGCTGCTGGTGCTTTCTAGAACCAACTGTACAACCATAAACACCTGGACAATTTCAACAGGAAAGAAGAAACACTTAGAGTAAACAAAGTTTGGCTACCAGTCCTGAAAAACACCAAAATCAAGACTCAGCAAATGTAAATAAAAACCATCAAGAGTGAGGGGGATTTCCAGCAGACAATGGATCATTAAGTTGTTGAAGCAGGCCTTGCCATTCAACAACAGAGCAATATACAGACTGACATGTAAATCACTTCCTCTCAACCAACAGTATATATACTCCACTCTCTTCCATGCCAGCATTCTTTGAAGTTGCCATCATAGCTGCTGGCAAAACATCAGGAATAAACTTCTCAAACACAGCCTCGTGGCCCAAAAAACCACAAAAAAACCCCAAACCACTGTACAACCATTTCCCCCTCTTCAGTTTATAGCAGCACAGTGGTATAGGGGGAGATTTTCTCCCCACCAGGACCATGGCACAACCTCTCCTCCCTGTATGCATTCAGTACTGCAGCCCCACTGAAATTTTCTCTCCCTCACCTACTATTAACTTTAAAATTGAAAAAAAAAAACCCACTGGCTTTCTAATGGAACCTGTAACCTCTCATCTAATTTGGCCTTCTGCAGTGAGAGAAAATAGGATTAAGAATCATGCTATTACTACATCAGAGAAATGTCTGAACCCATGATTTAAACAGTAGGAGATTTTCCCCCCGCACAGCACAAAGTCTAAGGGCTCAACTTGCAAGGAATTCTAAGATCACACTACACTACATTGCACTACAGTTATACATGATTCATAATTATGTAAAAGAATAGGAAGTTTGCAAAACTGAGCTAAAAGAAAAGTAATAAGGCTCCAGATGTGGGGGACCCAAATTATATTCTGTTATACTCAGAAACATATGTTGAAGGATACACCTTCCTGCCAAACAAAATAATTTTGCTAGCTACAATATTCCCACTTCCTTCCTTTACAAACTCAGAATGCATATGGACACAAGCAAAAGAAAGGGTGGAGTAGATTGTATTTTCCCATATGACAATTTTTAATAAGAAAAAAGGTTTTAACATTGTTAGCACTAACCTGCAACAGGGAAGCATGTTGCTCGAGCATCTTACTCAGATCAAGGGTGGGAATAATGTGGCCTTCCCAGATGTTGTTGGACCACAATTCCCACTAGCCCTAGCTAGCACAGCCAGGTCTGAGGAATGCAGACAGTTGCAGCCCAGCAACATCTAGAAGCCATACAATTTCCACCCCTGCTCTAAATGACTCGCATTTTGGGTGCAAGATTTTACTCAGTCTCCAAACAAGCCCATACAGGTTGAGGAAGAGAGGTCATATCTCTAGGGCTGAACTATACTTCAGTAGAGCATTTTATCTCATGGAGAAGGTCCTGGGTGTCAACATCTGGAGCCCTTTCATATTACACAATTATAGCACTATGGTTCCACTTTAATGGCTGAATCCTATGGAATCCTGGGATATGCAGTTTAGGAATGTAGAGTTTTCAGCCAGAAAATTGTAATATCTCACCAAACTACATGCCCCAGGATTCCACAGGATGTGGCCATGGCAGTTAAAGTGGAATCATAATGCTACAATATGAAATGTGGAAGGGCATCTGGCCATTCCCAGTTTTAAAATGTCAAACAGTAGATGATGAGAAAGAGCTTGGAACATTAACTTCAAAAATTGGTTAAAGTTCCAGTACTCCAAAAAGAGTAAATTGTCATCATAGTTCAATATTTACAAAGCAAAGCTTTAATTCCCCATTTATTTTTTTCTAAATGAGACAATTACTTTCTATTTTTTAAAATTCAGAAATTTTTACTAAGCAAATCCATATGCTACTGCTAGAGTGACAATTAAACCATCTCCACATTTTCATCCATACTGACAGCCAAGCCCACTTTGGTCTGCCCCTACTTACAAAAAGGCAAAGAAAGAAAGAACAGTCTTATCATTTAATGCCATACTAGCCATTCTTTTACTAAACACTTAGCCAAACAGCTAGGATTAAGCTGATTTCATTAGTGTACAAGAGCCTCTCCATTTATTAGGGGACAAAAAGGGAGAAAGTATTGCTTGGAGACAAGCAGTTGTCATCCTAAACCAGTCAAGCTGCAAATGTTGTAAACCTGGGGTGAGAACTGCATGGCCCTGGACTGCAGTTCCCAGTAGCCCTAGCAAGCTTAGGCAATGCTGAGAAATGCTGGGAATGTTGCAGTTCAATAGCATCTGGAGGACCACATGATTCTCATCCCAGTTTTGAATTATTCCTGTCTTTAATAAATTTAGCTAACATACTGGGAATGCTTGTTTTCCTTCTAGAAGCGGCATGTTCCAAGACATGAATAACTTCATTTGCAGAAGCATGTGGAGATAGTTATTATTATTATTTTTAAGTAGCATTAACTTGCTTGAAGATGGAAACAACCATCTACTTTGTAGATGCACTGCATGTATGCCTCAGCATGAAAACCATGAAGCGCCCCACAATGATCCAATGCATATTTTTAGTTGCAGAAATTCCATCTGAACTTGCTGCTGGCAACATGCTTTTTAAAAAAAAGCCTTGAAAAATGATAGGGTACTTAGATGTTATGAAGAACACTGCCAAAAACCCATATTGATTGTTAATCAGTAAAAAGCCCAGCAATTAGGAAACAGTTCTCCACAAGACTTTAAACTCTTCCTTTTCTGACCATGGAAAGACTCAATATGTATTTTTCTCGGTGGGCTTATTATAAACACAGACATCTTGTTGGTGAGCTCATAACTACCCTCCACCCAACACATCTCAGGCAGAATTAGGTCATTCATCAGCTAATGTTCGTTGCCAGGACTTTCTCCTGGTCCACCTCCCATATGAAAGGCTCACTCACAACCAGATGACCTGAACTGGTACTTGAAGGGGGAAGTACGCATGCAACACTGCACTCCTACTTCCACACCAGCATATATACAGATCAACACAGTCTTCCTCGCCCATGCAAACATATCAGTAGAACATTAGAGCCTGAATGTTCTGCTGCAGAGGAGAATCTAAACAGGATGCTCTTTTTTTTACAATAATATTTTTCATTATTCAATTAAGTGTTCAAATCAAGCCTCACTCAGTGAGGTTGCAGCTTCTAAATGATGCTGAAATATGAAGGATCTATGACAATGTAAAGAAGGCCCAGGAATAACTACTTATAGTGGGCTGTCTGTTCGGGTTTGGTTCCATTACCACCCCCCGCCAGGTTACAAAATCCATGAATGCTCAAGTCCCATTAAATACAATGGTATAGTAAAATGGGCTCCCTAACATAAAATGGCAAAAATCAAGGATTGCTTTTTGGAATGTATATATTTTTAATATAGTTGCATCCATGGATAGTCAGTGGATATGGACGCCGATTGTATTTATAGTTGCTTAATTTTGCCCTAAAATAATTATGTTACATGATTATGCCAGATATCTTTACTGTACTTGAAATCTAACTGCTTTATAGTTACAAGATCTGTGCGGCCTCAGTATTTTGGTGTTTTCTATCATCGGTGAGTAAACTGTAGCACTGTGATATTTTGTGACAAAAAATGTAACTATTTTAGGTACTTCTGAATAGTTAGGGAGAAAAGGTTTATGTTTCAAAATGAATTATAGTCAAGTATAAACAGGAGAGCACATGGTGCTGTAATTGTAACTACTTCCTTTTTTAAAGTAACTTTCCAACACTCTGGCTCCATAATAAATTTTTAATACTGGCAATTAAAAGAACAGCCTAAATTGTTGTGTTCAGTTCTTCTTGGTCCGGATTAAAGTTGGTTAAAGGCAGTAGTACAGTAGCTGGTTGGGCAGAAGTCAGGGCAGAGCCAGAGACAAGGGGCAGAGCGAATGACAACAATTCAACACAAAACTGCTCCTTTGATCTGGCAGGTGTTTGCTCCAACAGAAATCTACTTTGCAGATACAGGCAAACAAAGACTAAAATGTAAGTGCTATAGTCAAGAAAATGAGTGCAAGGTAAAGGTGAGGTTTGCTATCTAGAAAACAATTTGAACCCATATTTTTCTGTTCCATGCCAGAAACTGATTTTATTGAAACACAAAGTATGTTTCAATAGATATATCACAATTGGGTAGTATATTCAGAGAGAATATACCATTCACTTTTTTAAAAAAGAGATCCAGCATTGTATAATGGTTTAAATCTTGTACTATGTCTCTAGAGACCCGGGTTCAAATCCCAGCTTTGCCCTGTAAACCCACTGGGTGAATCTGGGCAAGTCACATGCTCTCAGCCTCAGAGGATGACAATGGCAAACCCCCTCTGAAGAAATGTGCCAAGAAAGGTCTGTGATAGGGCCTTAGGGCCATCATAAGTCAGAAATGACTTGAAGGTGCACAACAACAAACAGGAGGCCCAGGAAGGAAGGACTCATATCCTGCACTTTTGTACTCCAATGAAATTTGAAACTGACACCTAACAGATCTTAACACCTTTGAAGGATTCCTTGTAGAGTACTAGATACAAAAAAGGACAAAATGCACATGCTGAAATAGCCTCTTCTACTCAACTAATAAAAAATGCAGGAGTTCTTTTCTCTTTTACACCTAGCAACCCCTTCCTCTAGTTTCATCTACCCTGCCTGCACACAGATACACGCACCAATTTCTACCTTCATCTGTCCTTCCTACAAATTCAATTTTATTTATGGTTATACAGGAGTAAGCCTTACTGAAGTCAATGGGGTTTAATCCTAGTACACCTCCAAAGGATTGTTCTGACTATCCTGCTACATCACATTCACATACATACATGCAGATGTTAATATGTCCTTTTACTTTCCCTAACATTAGTATACCTGTAGGGGAGAGGGATGTAAATACAGCTGTAAAGAAAAAGGAAGAGAAGCAGAAGACCAGAAACAATAAGGAAAGAAAGGCCTAAGTCCTGTTGCTACTCCTGACCAGAGTAGGCCTGTTGCATTGATGGCTTTTACCTATGTATTACATCCCGATTCAGAACTTGGTTCAATGGGTCTACTCTGATGCAATTAACCAACAGAATACCAAAAGGTGGAGAAGAAGACAAAGGGATAAAGGCACTAAAGAGGAGGGGACAGAACAAACAAAGCAAAAGAAAGGAAAGGGACACAATTAAGAAAAACAGAGAAGAAAATTTCTACTGCCACAGCCCACTTTCACTCACAAAGAAAAATGAAACATCACAAAGCTGGCTTACTTCTGGTTTGCTCTTGAGTTTCTCTTTTCTCTACCAATGCACTCTGAATGCACCTGTGCTCTCTAACATGAAAAAAAAATGAGTGTTACTAATTCAGCAACAAGAAATGAATGACTGATTCAGCATATGATTGATTGGAGCCATCCTTTTAAAAGATCCGATCAAGACACAAATAGCTTTGTCCTGATTGGCTCACAAGAACCAATCACATTGTCATTGGGTTAATAAGTTGGAATGTTTCCCCTGCACGCCCTTCCTTGAAGAATAAGATTTTTCTCCCCCTGCCCCATCTTGAATGTGCATGGGGGAAACAAGAGGAGGGAGATACAGAAAGATAATGACCTTATGGTGAAACTTCTCATACCAACAGAAGCAACAACAACAACAAAGAGATAGGTGTTGATGAAGAATCCAATACAGAAAACACAAGAGGTGCCAGAACCAAAACCAAGCTGGATTATATTACTAGAATAATGTAGTCAAAGCATATACAACATACAGAATGCTATAATCGAAACATATATTTAATACAAAACATATACAACATATAGAATAATATAATTGAATCACATATAAAATACACTAGATTTCCAGATAACCGAAAGGGTCTTCTTCAAAGTATAAAGAATATTTACAGCAACCAGTTCAGAGAGCAAACTTTTATTTAACTAATATGTCAGCTTCCTCATATCATTTAACAGGAATAATATTCTCACGAGCAAAGCTATTGCACAAGTAACACAATGACGAGATGAACAAAAACATATAAGCAACACAGGCCCTATACAGACCCATGTCATGGTTAGGGAAATGGAAAGCTGCTCAAATCAAGACTGTTTAATACTTTACAGCTTACAAGGAGCAAGAAGATCAAGTGAGTTTATCTTTATACAAGCTGTAGCATATGAAAAGAGAATTTCTATCTTGATAATCATAAGTTCTGTCTAGAAGTGGAGATACCTCTCATATAAGGCCAGCTGAAGAAGGTATCAGAACAGACATTTGCCAGTGCCTCAAACCTCACAAAATTCAGCTACCGAAACACCTTCAGTTTGATGCTGATTTGGAATGCTTTTTGGACAACAGCCTATGAAGAGCAATACTGCAATACTAAAGGTCACTTTAGTTCAATTTTCTGTTTGCACTGTGGTCGGCTAGTTGCCTATGATAAGCCTACCAGAAGAACATGAAATGTGTTTAAATTAATTACACATTTTGGAGTGCCAGAACCTAAGGGCTGACAATTTCTAGTGAATAAAGATTCTGATTTGAGAAAACTTCAGTTCACAAATTCCATTATGGAATTTTGCAGTCATGTTGAACCCACAGAAGTGATGCTGGTCTGTCTTTGAGGATGAAATACACCAGATTGGAAGAGGACTGTTGAAAGAGGGATCACTTTTTACAGATGGGCTAGTGAAGGACATCTGAAGATAAAGACAACACCTGTGCTGGAATGTTTTCCCCAATTAAAAATATACTTCAAAAACAGAGCTTATCTCTTAACTGATTATGAAATAATACTGAACAAACATAGCACTCAAGAAATTATTTTTAAAAATATTTTGCATTAAATGACTTGTAAGTAACTTTATTGTTTTGTGATTCTTTTACCTTCCAGTGCTATGACTTGACCATCGAATGAGAATAAAGTTTATGTTCTATTAGTTTTACAGTGGGACCTTATTATCTACTTGTGTCTGGTTCCAGGATACCCCATGTAGATGCTCAAGTCCCATTAAATATAATGGTAGAGCAAAATGGTGTCCCTTATATAAAATAGAAAATCAAGGTTTACTTTTGGAATTTATACTTTTTTTGAAGCTGTGGATGCTTGAATTCATGGATAAAAAAAAATCCGTGGATAAGGAGGGCCAACTGTACTTTTTATTTTTAAAATAGTTTGGTCTAACTCTGTATGTCTTTGCTACATTGTACTTTTTCATCCTTCTGCTAAAGAAAACAAAATCCAAGGTCTTTGTTTTAATTAAGATTTAGGTGACTGGTTTTTGGTACCACAGGTGAATCTCTGGACACTGGGATCTTATGTCTTCTGAGTTTTGATAGGGAAGTTAGAGACTTCACAATTTTAATAGCAATGATGTAAAATGCAATCAGAATGTGGAAAGGTTTTGAAGTGTTACCAGGCCCAAACAGTCTTCTATATATGAAACAAAGGACAACAGAGGACTACATAGTTTGGGGGATATGTCTGCTTTAAAGCTTTAAGTTGTTTAAGCAGGAGGTGTAGGTCTCGGAGTGAATGTGTTTGGAAATCACTGTGGTGGTGCAGTGGTTAAATGCCTGTACTGCAGCCACTCACTCACAAACCATAAGGTTGTGAGTTCAATACCAGCCAGGGCTCAGGCTTGACTCAGTCTTGCATCCTTCCAAGGTCGCTAAAATGAGTACCCAGCTTGTTGGGGGAAATTAGCTAACAGTTGTAAACTGCTTAGATACTGCTTAGGTGGTATGAAGTGAAATATTAATGAAGCTGCTACTGCTATTGTTTTTGCTATTTAAACCACAAGCTTGAAGCCTCCTCTCTCTCAGAACAGAGAGATGAGTCATTTGGTGTATGAATGTTTTAAGCTATTCTTATTTTTATTTATTTATTTTATTAAAATATTTATATCCTGACCTATATTTTTAGAGAGCCAGCATGGTACAGTAATTTGAACATTGGACTATGACTCTGGAGACCAGGGTTCGAATCCCCACTCAGCCATGGTAAGCCCCAGGTGACCTTGGGCAAGGCACAGTCTCTCAGCCTCAAAGGAAAGCAAAGGCAATCCCCCTCTGAATAAATCTTTACAAGAAAGCCTCATGGCCTTAGAATCACCAGAAGTCAAACAAGATTTTGAGGCACTGGCCTTTGGGCCTCATTAATTCACTCCAAACATTGTTATACACAATTTAAAAACTATTAAATATGTTTTTAACTGTGTAAAGCAGTATTTAGGTTGAATTGAGTCCCAAAAGTCTTGATGAACCTAAATGACAAGAGTGTTGGCACCAGTCAGCCTCCAGTGGGAGGGCATTCCCCAGTTGGATGCCACAGCTGAGAAGGCCCTCTCAATACACAGTGTATTGACCTGACTCTCTCTGGCTTTTCTTCGCTAACGAAGATTCAGAAAGGACTCATCCCACGCTTACTACAAGCGCATTGATGACTAAAAAGGCCAATCCGAGATAAACAAGTCCAGTTACAGAAAGCACAGCAGAAAGTCTCCTTGGGTGATGCTTCCAAGTTGTGGTTCTTTCTGCGTTGTCGTTTTTCTTTGAGACTTGTTCAGCATGAGTTCTCAAAAGAGGCTGCAGCATTGTGGATAGTATGTCTCCATGCCTCCCGATGTGAGGCCAGGGTAGACCATTGTTGGTGATCAATTTGGCCAAGCTTGAGATGTTGTTTCAGGGAGTCCTTGTATCTCTTCTTTGGGGTGTCCCTCTTACGCTGACCCATGGCGAGTTCACTGTAGAGTACTATTTTGGGGAGGCGGTGGTCCTCCATCCTAGAAACATGCCCTGCCCAGCGCAGCTGCATTTTCAATAGCATGGCCTCAATGCTGGTGATCCCTGCTTGCTACACACACACACACCCAGCAGACTTTAATCCTTTGACAGGCACATACAGGGAAAGGTGCTCTTTCAGGTACTGAGGCCACAGGCTTTAAATATCATCATAAGCACCTTGAATTGCGACCAGAAATGCATTGGCACCCAGTGAAATTCTTTTAAGACAGCCATTACATGCTATCTATATGATATACCAGTCAACAGTTGAGCTGATGCATTAGCTGTAGCTTCCAGGTATTCTTCAAGGGAAGCCCCATATACAGCATATTGCTTCTAACAGGAAGGTTACCTGTGCATGGACTATTATGGCTAGTTTATCTCTGTCCAGGAAAGACTGTAGCTGGAGCACCAGTGAAAGCAAGAACCAAGTACTCCAAGCCACTGAGTCCATTGGGCCTTCAGTGAGAGAACAGGATCTAAGAGTATTCCCTGTACACTGGTCCTTCGGGGGGGGGGGGTGCAACCTCATCCAGGACAAGCTGTTTACAGAGCCTCCATCTTATTTGGATTCAGCTTCAATGTCTTTATTAAAATCTTTCAAAACTTCCATCTGTGGAAGATATTAGCATAGTCTGTCTACATGGAAGTAACTTGACAAGCTGGATGCCTGTGTTAAAACTATGTTTCTGACACAGCCTAGGTGTCTCTCTAGGCATCTACTAATGCTGACCATTGTCCAATAATAGGTTTTTGGGAGTCACCACACTTATATATTTTCTTGATATATGCTGGGTTGCATGTTTTTGGATAGCTGTCTACAGCTTTTTATAAACTTTTCAGAGAAACACTGATGTGTGACAAGCATGCATAATATATATATATATATATATATATATATATATATGGCATATATAAATCCTTTTGTTGTGTGCCTTTAAGTCATTTCTGACTTATGATGACTCAAAGCAAACCTATCATGGGGTTTTCTTGGCAAGATTTGTTCAGAAGTGGTTTGCCTTTGCCTTCCTCTGAGGCTAAAAAGAGTGTGACTACCAAATGTCACCCAGTGGCTTCCATGCACAAGTGGGAATTTTAACTCTATTGTCCAGAGTTGTTGTCCAACGCTAAACTCACTACACCATGTTGGCTCTCATATATATAAATGTACTATGCCTGATATATACTCACTGAAAATGACTCAATCTTACATCCAAAAATATGGCAGTCTGCAGGAAAAGAATACAAGTGAATAGGCATGATCTGCAAGCAGCTCAGACTGAAGAGTTCAGCCCAAATCTAGAGATTTATAAGGCCAAATAGAAGCCTACTGTTTCTTTCTGCCACGTGACACCTCTTGAGCTAATAGATGCCCTCCATTTTGATGGTGCCCAAGTGAAATACAGGCAGACTCTTTCAGACTGATAGTCTAACAAGATATACACTTTGTATGCAAGTTTTGTTTCTTTTGTACAGCTACAGAGAGAAAGATTTAACAGAATTTAAGTTCTCATTTGGATTGCTCTGCATCTTTCATTTGGTCCTTCTTCTCAAAGGGACTTAAGATTTTTGCTGTTAACTATCCCAGTGATCCTGAGACTGTATAAATATAAACAAATAAATGAATGAATGAATCAGTGATGAAAGACATAGTAATGGACAACTGGTTAATTTCTAAAAAGGGAAGTAGCATGAGTCAAGTCTGTGTAAAACCATTAATTGTTTCAGTCAAGTCTATGCTGCTCTCATAACATGCTTACCTGCTGCTTTCTTGTAACTACAGTGCCTGTCTACCCTCACAGTTTAGAAGCCGTAACTTCTCTGAGGAAGCAAAATTTTGTTAAGTGCATAGCTGTTGGAATTAACACCATATACAAGCACGAGGACCTTATGTTATTTACAATTACTTTAAAGACTTCAGAGAAAATCACTGGCATTAACAATTGGTTCTGGTGTGAGACAGTTGAGCCTTTGGTATTTCAGGTTCCCTTTTTATCTAATGTAAGCCAGTACAGTTCTGAATACAAGAAGTTACAGCCATCTGTGTTTCTTGCTTTGCTGCATTAGTGTTTCATACTACAAAATGGAGACCACAGATGCTCCTTCATTTTTGCAGAGCTTCGCCCAAAAAACAAAAACAAAGGAAAAAGAAAAGCACAATTTGTTCTAAAGTGTTGTCATTGCTAAGTGCTAATTGTTATTACTGACCATTGTTTTGCCAATAGCAGACAAGAACATTTTTACATGTAATAGCATTTAATGGGGTTTTTTTCTGAGGGGGGGGGACAGTGGTGGTTTTATTTTATTCATTTTGGGGTGAGGGGGGGATAGCCATTAGGATTCTTTTCCCAGTCGCAATTTGCTCAGTAATCCAGTCAAGTACAAAAATTGGAAAGGAGTTATTCTTATTGTTTTTCCTTTAAGCCACTCATAGATTTTGTATTTTTTTGCTAATTAAAATTTCTGTTGCTCCTATAATATTATTGATGCCCATTGTACCTCCTAGAAACGTTAAAATAAATGCAATGGAATTGACTGAATAGTCTTTTCTAAAACTGCTCTCCTCACCCCACCTAAACATTGTTTATATCTTTGTACTTGCTTTGTAGTTATACAAAAAAGCTTTCTAGAGGAGTGAGAAGGGGCCTCCCCCACCCCCTACACATGTGTTTAATCCTATCAGGGGAGATAAACATTCCTTGTTGATCTCCTTATTGGTTGCTGCAATGGGTTACTACAGGGTATTCAACAGGTTATGTTTTGAGCCTAAGTCCTCTTCAACGTGTTTTTACATTCCAAAAAAGACCCGTTGTAGCCAAATGCTTTGGTAGTAGCAGATTTAATAATAAGAGGTCCTCACTGGTTTGAAGCAGAAGTGTGGAATTTCACTGAAGCAAACTTCTAGGTGCAGTTTTCTGTTAGGTATGATTGACACTTGTAGGAACTTAAAACTCTACTGTACTGTCAGTTTGTCCATCTAACTATATTTTCTGCTCTGTCAGGAACCAACTCTCCAGGATCTTGGGTAGACAGACACTGTTCATATCATCTGCTACCTGGTCCTGTAGATGCCAAGGACTTAATTTTGAAACCTGTGAACATAATGAATGTGCTGTATCACTGAGCTCTTTAGAAGATACCAAACTATTCAGAGCATGGGATGTCAATGGAAAATTATTTTTCATATCTTAAAGATTTATAAAGATGCAAAGGGATCTTGCAGCACCTTTTAGACTAACTATGTAGAAGATGTTGTAACATAAGATTTCATAGATTTGGTCTACTTTCTCAGATGCAAGTGAATGCTTATGCAGCAACTTCAACATAGTTTCACAGGTGCTAAAAGATCGCTTTGCATACTGATATTCCAGACTAACATGGCTATGTCCCTGGTTTATAAAGCAACATGGTTCATGGATATTCAAAGCTGCAATCACGTACTGCTGGAAGTGCCAGAGAAGAAGAGTAGAAGAGGGAAAAGTGCTCAAAAGGAAAAGTTTTTTACTGGAGTGGGCCCAGTCACTTGAGGTGAGGAAGTAAATGCTTGTGCAGGGACAGGTTGTGTACCTGGCAGAGAAGCAGGGAAGAGGTAGTACTGCACTAGCACAGAAGTGAAGATGGGGGAAGCACTCCAGGAATTATGGCAGGAACAAAGTTACTTTTCTAAGATGAGAGTGTGCAAAAAGTCAAATGAGTTTTTGTGTGTGTGTGTATTTTAATTTTACGTTGTTCTCCTTGTAGCCTGCTTTTCAAGCGACAAGTCCTCAGAATAGCTGTAGAAGGAGATTTGTGCAGACTTGCAAAAAGACTGCCAAGACCAATACCTGGTTACCTTCTGAGCTGTCTCTGTAAAATTATTTCTGTTAGAACAGATTCTCTAGTGAGGTTACTAACAAGTACTAATTGAGCAAAAATCAACTTGCAACACTGTAACTCCACAAACAAGGCTACAGAAATTGCTAGCCAAAATGCAAACAAAAGAACCTGTAGCCAAAAAAAGGACTAGGAAATCCTTCTTCCAGTTTACAGAAAATCTCCTTTCTTGTCACTTGAAGTTGAACCTTACTTATCATTGATGATTGTAATCCCCACCCCACCCCAGCACATAAAAATACTATGGTGTCACTTACTATATCTACACACACAACTTAGTCTATTTATGTACTTCAGACTGGTTTATCAAAGTGGATAAACATCACTTACTTTACAGAGGCAAAGTGACTGACTATATACAAAGAGAAAACATGCAGGCATGATATCTTTATTGGCGAACCTCCCCATCATAACATCTTTACTAAGGACTGAAACAGCATGCAGGCATCTGACTAACATCTCCAATTGTTTTTTTTCTCTCCTGCTTGGTTCGTAACATCTTGCCTGATGAAGAAGCCCATGGAGCTTCAAAAGCTTGCAACAAGTATATTGTGCATTTAGTTAGGCCAATAAAGGTAACGCTGATGGATTTTTGTATATACAAAGAGGTCAGTCTGAATGCTGGGAAACTCCTGAGCCCCAAGTGAAACCTCCATACAGAATTTGCTTGTCAAAGTATCTCATATGAACCTTACTAGGTATTTCACATTGCTTCTCTTTGACATAATAGTTGGGAATAAGATCCTACCTAGGAATAAGATCCAATTTTCATTAATTAAGATTTGTTTGGGTATATTTTACAACCATGTGACTATATTGAGGAATGTAAGAGAAAAACAAACATCAAATCACAGCCTGGAATACAGAGATGTAAGTGTGCCAGGTCCATTTATATCCAGTATTTTAACTATGACTATTCAGTATTAGAGGCTTTGGAGAAATAAGATACAGAAGCATCCATTATAATAGAATAAGCCATCCCTTGATGAAGCTGTGTTCCTCAGCCACCCTGGCTTATACATCTGTCTAATATTTCACTAAAAATGGCTCTGCTGTTAGCTGTCCAGTACCACATGACATGCATTGTTGTTTTGTCCCTTCAAGTCGTGACATGAAACTGGGCATGAGGTTTTCATACACAGCAAATGACAACCAGTCATCCTGACCACGGAGGATCCACTGGACACAACAACTACACTTGGCAGTTCTCAACCAGCAAAGCAGTTCTGGATGGGTCAACTCAAAATGAAGTCCCAGTTAATTCAGTGGGATTTACTCCTCAGAAAGATGGCACAGAAATAGAACTCGAAACCATTGTGTAAAAGGCTAGTTGATAAAACCAATGAACTGGATCAAATCATACCTGCACAAATAACACTGCTGGTACTCTCAGTGCTAAAATATATCTTCTCTGGATAGGAGTGTTTGGAAAGGATAAATAAAATGGAAATTTATGGTCCAGTGTATTAGTGTACAAACGCACCTCAGGAGCTTGTCTGTCAAGTTGGATAGTGTTCCCATTTGGTTAAAAAAAAGTGGGTTCCTTGAATATACGGTGCTGGTGACATTTTTGCAGTTGCAGTTAAATAATAAAAACCTTTCCCAGCAGCAGCATCAACACAAACAATTTTCCAACAGAAGGAAAGAGAGAAGGGGGGAAAAGGCAAGGCAAGAGAGGTAGGCACAAAAGCTTACCTTTAAATCAGGAGGTTTACTCCGGGTAACATGATGGGAAGCCGGGTTTGGATTGGAAGCCCCCAAATCCGGCTGGGTAGGAGCTGAATCCCCCGGCTTGGTCTCCATGCTGGGCAGGTTGGGAGCATCTTCCGCCCCAGCAGGGTCTTCCTCCGGCTGCTGCAGCTCATCTGATTTGCACCTCTTCATGCTGGGAGAGAAGTGTTGCTGGCTGGCTTGCTTTTTGGAGGCATCGCAGATGAAAAGGGGAAAGAGGGAAGGTTAGGGGAGAGAAGAGGGAGACAATCATAGAATCATATAGAGTTCGAAGAGACCCCAAGGGCCATCCAGTACAACCCCCTGCCATGCAAGAACTCTCCATCAAAGCATCCCTGACAGATGGCCATCCATGAAAAGAAAACACACACAGCACCTGATCACCACAAGTTCCTTTCACCTGTGAGATGCAGAAAGGCTGGCAGGCCAGAGGGAGGGAGGGAGGGAGGGAGGGAGGGAGGAGCTGGGCAGAAGGTGCCTCCATCCATCCTGCCCTGGGTGGCAAGAGGGCAAGAAGAGCCAACCTTTCCAGTAGGGTCCTATGCCATGCCTGCCCTCCCCTAACTTTGGCTGCCCACTTGCTATTCAAGCTGAGAAAGGCCAGGCCTGGAAGAAAGGAGATTCCAGACAGCAAGGTGACCAGGCGTGTCCTCCTTTTTCCTGGACACGTCCTCCATTCCCATCCTTCCACTGCCCTCAAGGCCCTCCATTTGGAGGAGGACTAAATAGTATGGATGGGCAATTGGAGGAGTGTTTTTGAGCTCAAGGTGGTCAGATGTCTTCCTTGTTTCAGGACCTGTGCGCCATTCCCACCCTTCTTCTTCCCAGGAGGAATCCCAAAAAGTCCTCCATTTGAAGCAAGATGAAGAAGCACAGATTGACATTTAGGGGAACGTCTTTTAGCTCAGGGTGACCAGATGTCCTCCTTTTCCCAAGACCTGTCCTCCATTCCCATTCACAGTCCCCAAAGGACCCTCCCTTTGGAGCAGAACTAAGAAGCATGGGTTGACATTTACAGCAATGTTTGCTTTAGCTCAGAGGGGTGACCAGATGTCCTCCTTTCCCCAGGACCTGTCCTCCATTCCATTCCCCACAATCCCTCATGCCCAAGAGGAATCCCTCCATTTGGAGCAGGACTAAGTGGCTAAGTGGGTTGACCTTTTATAGGAATGTCTCTGAGCTCAGGGTCAGCAGGTGTCCTCCTTTTCTCCAGGACCTGTCCTCCATTCCAGGATAAGAGTTCCCCCAAAGGTCCTCCAGACCATTTGGAGCAGCAGGGGTTGATGTTTTGGGTTTTTTTTTGGGGGGGGGGAGGGTCCTGTCCTCCATATATATATATATATATAGTCCCCCCTGAATCTGTCCTCCATGTGTCCTCCATGTGTCCTCCATGTGTCCTCTGAGTGGTGGGTGAGTGGGATGGAGCTGCTGCCTGTGCCCTTCCTTCCCTTCCCCAGCCTGGCCCTGGTACTACTCACTGGGTAGGAAGGCAAGAGAGATGCTGCAGGCTCCCTTCCCTGCAGCAGGAGGGCAGCATCTCCACAGGGCTCCTCTGCTGAGTTGGAGGAGGAGGAACAGGCTCAGGCTGCTGCTGCTGCTGCTGCTGCTGCTGCTGCTGGTGCCCACCACTGATCAAGCCTACAAGCCCCTCTTCTTCTCTCAGCCTAACCCAGTCCCCTCCAAGCAGCAGCCGGCTCCCTGTCCTTGACTGACAGCCCCTCCGGGCCAATCAGGAAGCGCAGGCGATCTGGAGAGCCAGCGGAGGGAGGGGCCCCCAGGGCTTTGCCCAGGCTTGGTTGGCCCGTGGAGCCTGGCTGAGCCCGCCCCCCTCCAACTCCTCCTCCCGCCCAGCCCCGCCCCTCCCCGCCCAGGAGCTGTCGAGGGAGAAGTGGTGCTGCTGCTGCTGCTGCTGAGGCTGAGGCTGAGGCTGATGGTGCAGCACTGCAGCTCCCTCCCTCCCTCCCTCCCTGGGATTCTATTGCCATGGGAACAAGGGAGGGCGGGGGGGAGGGAGTGAGAGGGGCCCGTCCTCCTTTTCCCGGACACGCCCTCCAGGCCCAGATATTATCATCATCATCATCATCATCATCATCATCATTATTCTATTATTATTGTTGTTGTTGTTGTTGTTGTTATACTAAGTAGCATAGATATAAAATTCCAAAAGGCCCTCCATTTGGAGAATAATAATAATAATAATAATAATTCTATTATTATTGTTGTTGTTATCATTATTATTATTCTATTATTATTATTATTATTATTATTATACGAAGTAGCATAAATATACAATTCCAACAGGCCCTCTATCTGGAGCATAATAATAATAATAATTTTTTTATTATTATTATTATACTAAGTAACATGAATATACAATTCCATCAGGCCCTCCATTTGGAGCATAATAATAATAATAATAATAATAATTCTATTATTATACTAAGTAACATGAATAAACAATTCCAACAGGCCCTCCATTTGGAGCATAATAACAATAATAATAATAATAATTCTATTATTATTATTATTATTATTATACTAAATAACATGAATATACAATTCCAACAGGCCCTCCATTTGGAGGATAATAATAATAATTGACAATAAAAATACTATCATTTTTATATTATTATTATTATTACTATTGTCCAAATAGAGAGCCTGTTGGAATTGTATATTCATGATTCTTAGTATTATGATAATAATAAATTATTATTATTATTATATTACTTTAGTACAATTATAATTATTATGCTCCAAATGGAGGGCCTGTTGGAATTGTATATTCATGTTACTTAATATAATAATAGAATAATAAACATAATAATAGTTCTGTTAATTATTCTGTTATTATACCAAGAAGCATGAATATACAATTCCAAAAGGTCCTCCATTTGGAGCATAATAAAGTATTATTATTATTGTTGTTATTATATTTTTATACTATTATTATGCTAAGTAGTATGAATATACAATTCCAAAAGGTCCTCCATTTGGAGCAATATAATTACAAAAATATTATAATAATATGTAATAATATTATAGTTGTAATATTAATGTAATAATAATAACATATATTATTATTATTATACTAAGTAGCTTGTACATACAATTCCAAATGGTCCTCTATTTGGAGCATAATAATTATAATAATATTATAAAATTATTAATACAATATTAATATTATATATTATTATTATTATACTAAGTAGCTTGTACATACAATTCCAAATGGTCCTCTATTTGGAGCATAATAATTATAATAATATTATAAAATTATTAATACATTATTATTATTATTATTATTATACTAAGAAGCGTAATGATACAATTCCAAAAGGTCCTCCATTTGGAGCATCATCATAATAAAAATTCAGAGCAGATCAAGCTGGAAATCTCTCTGGAAGCCAAGATGACCAAACTGAGGCTGTCGTACTTTGGCCACATCATGAGAAGGAAGGACTCATTTGAAAAGACAATAATGCTAGGAAAGGTGGAGTGAAGTAGGAAGAGAGGAAGGCCAAGGGCCAGATGGATGGACTCTATCAGGGAGGTCACAGGTTTTATGGGGTTGCAGGAACTAAGCAGAGCAGTGGAGGGCCGAGGGGCTTGGAGATGTCTCATCCATAGGGTTGCCATGAGTCGAGATGGACTTGAAAGCAGTTAACAACAACAAATTATTATTATTAAATTATTATTATTATTATTATTATTCTAAAATAATAATAATATTTTTTATTATTATTATTATTATTCTAAGAATCATGAATATACAATTCCAAAAGGTCCTCCATTTGGAGCAGAACTAAGAAGCATGGATTTAGATTTATATGAGTGTCTTTAGTTCAGGGTAACCACACATCCTCTTTTTTCCAGGACCTGCCCTCCATTTCTAGCCTTCTTCTGCCCAGGAGGGATTCCAAAAGGTCCTCCATTTGGATCATCATCATCATCATCAGAATAAATAATTTGCATTATTATTATTACTATTATTAGTATACTATGAAGCATGAACATTGTCTATTAGTTAAAAAGATGAGTCTTTTTAGTTCAGGATGTCCAAACATCCTGTGTTTTCCAAGACCTGCCCTCCATTTCCAGCCTTCTGTCCAGAAGGAATTCCAAAAGGTCCTCCATTGGGAGTATCATCATCATCATCATCATCAATATTATTATTATTATTATTATTATTATTACTATTAGTAGTATACTATGAAGCATGAGCATAGTCTTTTTAGTTAAAAGGATTAGTCTTTTTAGTGTGGTATGTCCAAGCATCCTCTGTTTTCCAGGACCTGCCCTCCATTTCCAGCCTTCTGTCCAGGAGGAATTCCAAAAGGTCCTCCATTTGGAGCAGGACTAAGAAGCATGGATTTACATTTATAGAAGTGTTTTGAGCTTTTGTTTTGTGATGTCCCACACTTGTCTTGATAGACCTACCTTTTGCGGTGCTTTCTCCTCCTTTTTGGTGAGGGCATCTGGTCACCCTGCTAGACATCCTCCTTTCCCAGGACATGCCCTTCATTTCCAGCTTTCTGCCCAGGAGGAATTGCAAAAGGATGTCCATTTGGAGAGTAGTAGTAGTAGAAGTTGTAGTTATTTTCTATCTGCCTCTCCCCCTGGATCAAGGCAGGACTAAGAAGCTTGCTGTATAACCTTGTATGGGCCTGTTGGTGTTCCTCTATATGCCAGGTATGGGCAGCTTTTGACATTTATTGGGCAGCCAAGGATCACACAGGTGCATGTGGACACATAAATTGCATACACACCAAGGACATAATGCCCAAGGAACTAAACAGGGCCTAATGTTTATTTTCAGTTTGTTAAATTGTTACTCTGTCTTTCTACATAAGGATGCACATGCTTCCTGAGTAGATGTGTGTTGGAGCTATGTATTACTTTCCCTCTTATGTAGTACAGTACCACTACTCTACCGCCAGCAACGTTGTTTCTTTGCATTAGCAGTGTGCAGAGCTTAGAAGTCACCTATACTCTGGCAAAATGATACAATATTTGACTTCTTAAAAAAAAATCATATCATGGACAACCAAAAAACCAAATAAATGTTTGTGGTATGCAGTGTGCAGAGTTTAGCAGTCACCGAGACTCTGACAAAATCATACAATATTTGACTTTTTAAAAAGTCATACTATGGACAGCCAAAAGAAAAACCAAATATATGGGTCCTTGAACAAATCAAGCCTGGGATCTCCCTGGAACCCAAGATGATTAAACCGAGGCTGCCATACTTCAGCCACATCATGAGAAGGCACAACTAACTGGAAAAGGCAATAATGCTAAGAAAAGTGGAGGGAAGTAGAAAGAAAGGAAGACCACATGCCAGATGGATGGACTCTGTTAAGGAGGTCACAGGTATGAATCTGCAGGAACAAAGAAAAAAGAACAAAGTAGCTCTGAGTCCCACTCCCACAATCCCTTAATCTGCTCCTCTGCAATGTCAGGTCGGCCAAAGGTAAGACCCACATCATCCATGATCTTCTTGTGGATGAGCAGGCCGACCTGGCATGCTTCACCGAGACCTGGCTGGGAGATGCCAGTGCTGCTACATGGGCACAGGCTCTCCCAGCGGGTTACACGGTCAGCGAGCAGATAAGGGAAAGTGGGCGGGGGGCGGTGTGGCCATAGTCCATAAGACCAACCTAACTCTGATCAGGAAACCTGTCCGGAAAACAGTCCACATCGAGTGTATGTACCTTAGCCTGAAGACCAGGGACAGCTTGGGGATTCTGTTGGTTTACCGGCCACCCCGTTGCCTAACAGACTCCCTGACTGAGCTGACTCAGCTGGTCTCTGAGTTGCTGTTGGAGTCCCCCAGACTTCTGGTCTTGGGTGACTTCAACATCCCTCTGGAGACCAGCCCTTCTGATCTATCTGGAGCAGCTCGGGAGTTCATGGAATCCATGACAGCCATGAACCTATCCCAATTGGTCAACGGGCCCACCCATTGTGCAGGTCACACACTCGATGGGATTTTTAGTACAGAACAGGAGCATCCGTGGGCGGAGATAACCAAAACCTCCGCACTGTCATGGACGGATCACTTCCTGATCAAGATGGAACTGAAAGCCACTTTCCATCCCCCCGGGGGTGGTGGACCCATTAGAATGGTCCGCCCTCGAAGGCTAATGGATCCAATTGGTTTCCAGAAGGCCTTAGAGGGATTAATGGTTGGTAACGCCGGTGATCCAGTCGAAACCTTGGTGAATACTTGGAACACCGATCTTCCCAAGGCTATCGACGCGATCGCCCCTGAGCGTCCTCTCCAACCCGCTCCCAATCGTAAACCCTGGTTCACAGACGAACTCAGAGAGATGAAGCGGGTTGGACGACGACTAGAGCACAAGTGGCGGAAAACTCGCCTCATGTCCGACAGAACTCGCCATAGGCAGCATCCTCGCGCCTATCGGGAGGCTTTGCGTGCAGCGCGGAGACTATTCTACTCTGCACGCATTGCATCTGCAGAGTCCCGTTCAGCAGAGCTGTTCAGGGTGATGGGGGAACTGACGCAGGTCCCTCCTGTGTCAAATCCCCTACTTGACCCGACGACAGCCTGCTGTGACGCGTTTAACACCTACTTTGCAGATAAAATCTCTCGGATAAGAGACGACTTGGACGCCAATGTTTTGTCAGAATCCATTGGCGAGGTGTCCAGCAACTCCGTTGCTGTCAGTTTACTGGATGAGTTTCAATCAGTGAGTACCGATGACGTGGACAAGCTCCTTGGCAGTACTCGGAAGACGACATGCTCCCTCGATCCATGTCCATCTTGGCTGGTCGTCCAGGGAGGGGATTCATTGAGAACATTCCTTCGGGATGTGATCAATGCATCCCTCAGGGAGGGCACAGTCCCATCGTGTCTAAAGGAGGCGGCTGTCAAGCCTCTCCTGAAGAAACCTTCCCTTGATCCCCTGGACAGGAACAACTACAGACCAGTGTCCTTGCTCCCATTTCTGAGCAAGGTGATCGAGAGAGCAGTCGCCTCCCAACTCCAAGCTGTCTTGGATGAAACCGATTATCTCAATCCATTTCAAACCGGCTTCAGGGCAGGACATGGAGTTGAGACCGCCATGGCTGCACTGGCTGACGACCTCCGCTTGAGCATTGACAGGGGTAGTGTGACCCTGTTGGTGCTCTTGGATCTCTCCGCGGCTTTTGACACTATAGATCACTCCATCCTTTTGGATCGGCTGAGGGAGGTAGGGATCGGGGGCACCGCTCTTCAGTGCTTCCGGTCCTTCCTCTCTGGCAGATCCCAAAGGGTGAGGCTCGGGGACAGTTGCTCTTCCAAAATTGAGCTTAATTGTGGCGTCCCTCAGGGTGCCATCCTGTCCCCGATGCTATTTAACATTTATATGAAGCCGCTGGGTGAGGTCATTCGGAGGCATGGAGCTCAGTGTCTTCAGTACGCTGATGACACTCAGATATACCTATCCATGTCCAGATCGTCAGCACAGACTTCAGATGGCATCTCTCCTCTTAATGACTGTCTTGCGACGGTAATGGATTGGATGAGGGAAAACAAATTGAAACTGAATCCAGACAAAACGGAGGTACTAACAGTCACAGGCCCAAAACCAGGCTTGGGAATACAGTCTCCAGTCCTGGATGGAGTCACACTCTCCTCTAAGGACTGTGTTCGCAGTCTGGGGGTACTCCTAGATTCGTCGCTCCACATGACCTGTCAGGTGAATGCGACGGTCAGGAGTGCCTGTTATCAGCTTCGGCTGATACGCCAGCTGCGCCCTTTCCTGGACATGAGGGACCTGGAAACTGTGGTACATGCTCTGGTAACCTCACGCCTGGATTTCTGTAATGCGCTCTACATGGGGCTACCCTTGTGCTTAACCCGGAAACTTCAACTGGTCCAAAATATGGCAGCCAGGCTTGTAACTGGAACATCAAGGAGAGAGCACATAACACCGGTGCTCAAGGCTCTCCACTGGCTGCCAATTAGTTTCCGGGCGCAGTACAAGGTGTTGGTTTTAACCTTTAAAGCCCTACATGGCTTGGGTCCACCTTATCTCAGGGACCGCCTCTCCCCGTATGAACCCCCCCCCCCCGCACACTCCGATCCTCTGGGAGGAACCTGCTACAGCCGGTGAAAACTAGGCTGTAGCAGACCTCCCAGAGGACTTTTTCCGCGACCGCTCCAAAACTTTGGAATGGTCTGCCGGATGAGATGCGCCTTATAACATCTCTTGATTGCTTTAAAAAAGCTCTGAAGACGCATCTCTTCCGGCAGGCCTTCCCTGACACCTCTTAGATCCCAGCTCCGAATGGGACCTATAAATTGACCCCTTGCCTGGTGTTATCTTTTCCTCAATGTAAGAACTATGGAGGATGAATCATGTTTTTAATGTTGTTGATTTTAAATTATTGCTAATTTAATTTATTTTTAAGGGGTGGGTGGCTGGGAATGGGTCAATGAAGTGTTTTAATTTGTATGTTTTAATCTTGTTGTACCCCGCTCCGATTGTACTCACAGAGGAGTGGGCTAGAAATAAAGATGATGATGATGATGATGATGATTATTATTAGAGCGGGATACAAATAAATATAATAAATAAATAAATAAATAATATAATATAAATATAAAATAATAATAAACAAACAAACAAATAAATAAATAAATAGAGTATTGTACAGGGAGTCTTGGAGATATCTCATCCACAGGGTCACCACGTGTCAAGATCGACTCAAGGTGGTTAACAAAACAAGGGCAACATTATCTTTACCTTTGCATATTTATCTTCCTTCAAGAAGTTTGGGGTGTCCCCCCCCCCCATATTATCCACATATTGGCCCCATGAGGAATGTTAAATTGGGCCTACTCCTGAGTAAATGTACATAACAGGAGTAGGAACCTTGTGGGCCACCAGACACCATGTGTTCAGGGTGGAGCTTATCCCGCAGTCGTGATGAGGTCCTCTCTGCAGCCCAAGCCACAGGCATCTCTCAATATTCTTGTACAACAGTCCCATCACCATTGTTATGCTGACTGGGATGATGGGATCAGGGAAACACAACACTTGGAAGGCCATAAGTGCTCCCACTCTAGCATATGGGATTGAGACTGGAAATATTTTCATTATATTCCTATACAAATAGGACAATCAGCACACTCTTTGCAGTTAGGGTGCTAACATACAACCCTCTGTGGTTAGGGTTGTAGGAGGGCATATTTTGATAGATCTTTTCACTTAAAGGAACAAAAATAATCCCTTTCGCATCAGCCGATAACCCCTCTTTCCCTCAAGCATTCTTCCCAAATAAGTGCAAAGAAAAGAGAGAGAAGAATTTACTAATTCTGTTGGATTTTCCTTCTGTTTCTGAATTAAATTACTAACATTTTTCAGTTAAAACAAAAATGGGTATGTGGATAAAGTTTTGCATTCCTCATCATAATCCCAGTCATGACTGGTTTAACAACAATCCCAGTGAGCAGGTTTGTATCTGTTCTTTGCTTTGGTACATGGCTGGTTCACACACAAACCTCTCACAAATTAATAATTTTAGGGTGTAAAGCACATCAAAAGTAACATAATGAATGGGAATTAAGTGGAGTTCCTGCTGGTGTTACTGTTGCTTCAGTATAACAAGCAACATTTTCTGGTGACTTTGTAAAGTTTTCTTTTAAGGGCATTTTGAGTGACTATTTTTCAAGTTTTATGCTGTTCTTTGTGTTCTTTCCCCCCCCCCCCCCCAAAAAAAGTAAGAGAAGCTAACAAGTAACAGTGTGCTGTTTCCTCCCTGGCCCCATCACAAAGGAGTCATTTCTCTAGCACTGTAAGGAGCATGAATTACTGTATTTTTAAAAAGCCCTTTCCAAGCTCTGAGGCAATTTGTGGTTTAGCCCAGTACTATTCAAAGTGGTGGTCCCTGGACTGGTATTAGTTCCTTAGCTAGCTGCTAGTCCCTGACAAGTTTCCAGGAAGAAAAGAAGCAATTGTATCCAATGTGCACAAATATAGTGCTGGTTCCTAGCACATGGGGTTGGGGAGGGGGGGAATTCCCCACATGAAATAGCGTGAGAAGCACTGATTTAGACCATCTCCATCTTGCATTTGAAACAGCCTAATCTGTATTATCTTATAAGCAAAGCATAATATGCTATTTTGCCATAATAAATGAAATGAATGAATATACGAAGAACTACAATAAGAAAATAGTTGACCACTTAAGCTAATATGATCTGATTCAGTCTTCTGCTTATAACAGCCTCTTGGGATTGTATTGCCTTTTGATCACCTCTTTGTCGTCTGATATAGAGCCATGTTTTTTGGCTTGTGTGTATATGTATTTAAAAGCACTAACATTATATTTGTCTAATATTTTTCCACCATATGAGCTAAATTAGTTATAGCAGAAGCAGTTGCTACTTCAGCAGTACTGATGTTATTATGCTTCTTAAGGAAGAAGTTGGTTACTACAGCTCACTTCTGTTTTGGAGACTGCTATACCTCTGCAGGGTCTTAATTTAAAATATCTGGTGGTTAGGCAGAACACAAACATGTAATAAATGGCAGTCAGTGGCAGTAGGCTAAATGTTCAGTCTTGTGAAGACCTAACCTGGAGGCCTTTCCATTCACACTATACAGCTATAGCATCATCATTCCATTTTAAAGTTGTCTTGGGGACAAAAACCAAGGCTTGAAAGAATTAGAAGAATTAGAAAGAATAGTTCAGACTGGAAGTGGATTGTTGAGTGATTGCAAACACACTAGAAAATGGGATTTGCCAGGGCTCATGTTAGATGACTTTTAGATCCTGGCTAACTCTAATCAGTTTCTCCATGTGTGTGAAGATTAGACATCCAGAGCAGCTAGGGCACACATACACACACACTGCTTCCCTTGCGATATTAATTTGATATGAAAATATGAGGGACAATAAGAGGCCTGGACCCAGGGTAACATATGGTAGTAACCCCTGTTATGAAAATCAAAAGAAACAAACCTATAAGTTTTCATAACCTTTCTTCTCTCCTGTTACCTACAAAAAAGTTGTTATTAAAAGCGTGAAAACCTACTGAAAGTTGCCCAATAAATGATATACAATGTTACTCATTATCTCACATCATTTTAATCTGTTTTCAGCTGAACTGTTTCAGAAGGCCATAAATAAGTGATTGATAATTAGTTTACAAGGAGTGCAATATAAGTGCCAGATGTCAAAAATATAGTTCTGTGAGCAAGAAAATTTCAGTCAAACATTTAAAAATGGGCTAAAGTTCATAATGAAAATGCACATTATTTTTCTAAGAACTTACAATCTTCAAAGAATATAATCATCCCATGTTGTTCATCACAGCCTATTGTGAGCTGTTCTTAGACAGATCATAAGATTCTCCATTTATTTTGATTTTTCCCCTGAAGCAAAAACCTCAGTGCTTTTGGCAGCAACTTGATCCTGGGAAAACTAATTAAGGGGTTCATTTCACCATCCTGTGTCCATATTACAAGGTTTCAGTGCTTTCAGATAAATTGATTTACTTCACTGAGACAAAACTATTTCAGCAGACCACAGACCACAGATGACCTGTTTCCTCCAAAGGAAAGAGCTGTGATGAAAATGAACCATGATTGATACATAAACTTTTGTCTTTTCAGAGTATTTCCGATTTCTGGGCTTTGCAGGTTATGTCAGCTCAGACCAGATGTGTTCCAGGAGACAGTATCATTGGCTGGGCTATTTCTGTATAAAGTCTTTTTTTAAAAAAAAAATAAATGCTGTAATATAGCTTTATAAGCATATGCATTAGTCTGCATGAGGGCTAAAGCCTTAGAATGTCTGCTACATAATTCACTTATAAATTCATCTCATTGAGACAGCAGGAGAGCCTACCCTGTTGACAGCAATTACATCCCATGAAAGGGCCTAAGGGACTTTCACTTCATTAAACTGAACAAAAATGCTCTCAGCATGGATCTCCTTGGCATTGATTTTGTGACATAGGAAAAGTTTAAGAAGAGTTGGATAATGCTTTGCTTCAGGGCTAACCAGATAGCAATTTGCCCTGGACCACAGCAATGCAGCAAGACCCTTGTCTCACCCAAGTCCTCTGTCTGCTGTTAACCCCTGCCCCATCACATTGCTTACCAGAGCCCCACCTATAATTGTAGGGGACAGTAGCAAGTCCATTCCACAAACCTATATTCCACAGGACAGTCCTGGACTTATTCCATCAGTTTTCTGGAGTGAACAGCATCCCCACATTCAATTGCCCTCACCCCTTTTTGGCAATGAGTGACTACAGCAATGTGGGTAGCAACAACATCTAAGGACTGGCTGAAAAAGGACCTTTTCCATCCTCATGCCTACATATCTCTCATAAAGTTAATCTCTACGGTGCTACCAGATCTCTCTATATACTGTCAGGTTAGGAAGTCCCATTCAAGAATGGTTAGTTCTTCTAATTATAGATTGGTATTTATAATTCATGCATATTTCAGAGTGAAAAGGCAAACAGGCACATCCCTTGAAATAGCAATAGCAACTTTCATTTATATACTGCTTCATACAACTCTAAGCAGTCTCTAAATGGTTTACAACTGTAAGCTAATTGCCCCCATCAAACCAGGTACTCATTTTAGCAACCTCTGAAGGATGCAAGCCTCAGCCCAGCCTGAGATGCTTCCAGTCTGCAGCTTATAGTTAAAAGAAGTAAACAGATTCCTGTCTTTGAGAGACCTGCAACATAAATATGGAGATAAGAGGGTTTCTTAGAAACTAGATGCTTAGAAACTAGGGTTACAAATGGTTCATTTTGCTTTCTGTGGTGTCTACACAAATTTCTTCTTACCTACTATCATCAAACAAGTTGTACAAGTTTTTAAAACAGTATAAATTCACTGCAAATCCTGTTTGACCAGAGGTAGAAGTGAAACTGACAACCAGAAATACTGCTTTTAAAGTGCCTTCAGCCTTCCGAAAGAATTATTGACCATGTTTAGCCTAAATGATCGGCTGTCTTGAAGTAGTTGTGAATGTGTAACAGATTTCCCCCCCCCCCCAGTGGACCATAATTAAAAAACAACAACCTTCTCCCACAACACCAAATAATTGACACTAATTAAAGAACTACTGTATAAGAACGTCATGTTAGTATCTCTTAGTTCACACATCATCTTCACTGGTAAAGTAAATCCAAAAGTGGTTCATCTTCTTCTCCTCTATCACTATTCATTTCCTGTAGTGCCCACAACATACCAGAGCACAGAGAAGAGAAGTAAGTCCCACAAACTGTATTCATAAAATTGTGTTAATGTTTTAGAATACATTGTGTTAGTATTATAGAATACATTGTGAAGTTGTCATAATCTTTCCATATGTGAAAAAAAGATGGTATTATTTTCTCTATTACCAATTCCTATCTTTTGAACACTATCAAATTATTACCAAATGTCTCCAGAAGGAAGTCTCTCTGCATTCAACAGAACGTATTCCTTATTATGTTGTTACCCCATGGCGTAGTCCTCCTTCACCTCTAGTTGATGTTTGATATCAATTTGATATTAAAAGGAGTGTCTGTTCACGTAGCTACTAAGGGCACTCTAATGCAAGGATGATAGCCTGTCCAAATATGGAGATCCAATAGCCTTTGCTTGGAAGCTTTAGTGCACATAGACAGGATGGGTCCTTTGAGGCTGGAAACTGTATAAGCCCTTCACACAAGAGTGTGATGGAGGGCGATGCACCAGGAATTTGCCAGAAAGTTGGAAATCAAAAGGCACTGCCATCTGAAGATGACACCTCTTTGTTTAAGATGTTTGTATTTATTGTCTGGTCATTTCAAAACATACCTGGCCATTCCTCCTCTTGGAAAAATCCACTCAAACTCCTGCGAAACTGCCTCAGGAAACATTTCCTCCTATAAATATGCCCATTTGTGGCTGTCCCAATTCGGTCTCAGTTGCGGTCAGATCGACCCCCTGTCAGTATCTCCCTTGACTCCTCAGCCTTTGCTGGCAGCTGCTGAGCCATTTCACTTCACAGAACCCCACAACTGGAAATTTTGCTTCTGGAATCAGGTACAATCCTTTTGCAATCCTTAAAATCACTATCTGCTACAACTTTTATATTGCTAGCTCTTGTATGTGTATGTGTATTTGTGTGAAAATTGATTTACCATGTTGTTGTTATAAATAAAATTACATTTTGAATTGGCATTCTGGAGTTCAGTTTTATGGAACCATTATACATATGTGTGACTCTGGCTTTTTGGTTACCCAAAGCTGTCTTGCAGCCTTCATTTGTGTTAATTAAATCCCCCTATTTGAATATTGACTGTGGATGCCCTGCCAGGCCCCTTACATTTTGGGTAACAAGGTGTGCTTAGGATGTGACTTTGAGTCTATTATAATCAGCAGGCCTAAATATATTTAACTTAACTCATTAAAAAAAAAAATTAATTTAAAGTCACAGGCATTGTGTTTCAATTGGTAATGCCCTCCTAGACAGAGAATTCTACCCACTGGGAGATCTACTTGATTGTATTTAATTTGTACTTCTACATCACATAGAGCTTGCCCAAAAGAACTAGTGGTATCATTGAATAATGTCTGCAAAATCGAAGGAATAAGTGTCCCAAGAGAAAATTACCATGTGCACTTTTTCTTCTGCTTGAAAACATTACCACTTATGCCAACTAGTGCTAACTAGAACACCAGGAAGGAAACAAAACATGAATATTGCTTATCCTTATTTTCTCAGAGCTATCATCTTTCTAATGCTTATTCCTAATGGAATACAGCGGAGATAGGGAGACTTCAGGCTTTGGGGATCTTTTTTTTATATATTAGAAATCAAAGCTTCATCAGCTAGATCTTGATGCAAAAGACATATAGAATGGTTCCTCCACATTAGCTGAGGTTAGAGTTGAAGGATCCTCGTGAATGTGGAAAATTCACAAATAAAAAAAACACTATTCTTTTTACCTGAGAGAACACCTCTCTAGGAATCTCCAGGTCCTCCAGTGCAACTCTTTTGTCAACATCTACCAGAAGTTGATCATAGAATTATGATGGAGGACCTACAAATGCCCAGAGAAGTGTCTTCTAGGTTCTCCAGCATAACTCTATGATCAACTTCTGGCAGAGTTGCACTAGAGAACCTGCAAATCTGCAAATAATCAAATGAGCAAAAATCAAAGCCGCAAATGTGGAGGGTCGACTGTACTTACATTACTTACAATTAAGCTTATTGAACCTGGGAATTTGTTCTGAGATCAGAGTATTCTGTAAAACACACAACTAGCATGTTACCTACAGTTTTCTTAATTTCATCAGTATAATTGAATGTGGAAGGGAGTCATTTTGTTCTTGCTGTTGTTGTTAAACAGTGAGTCAGAAACCCTTGCTGATCTAGTGCAAAATATCTGATGATCTACCAGTACATCCAAATTTACCTTCTGCCTATCCTTAGACTATAGTCAAAATTAGTATGTCTTTTTTATTATGTTTCCACACTTTGTCACAGGGCTGGGCTGGGCTGGACATAATGGCTGACTTAAATATTAAAGAAAAGGAAGTTAATAAAATCCTTTCACATTAATTACATAGCTCTGAGCAGACAAAAGTGACAAAAGCCCCTGGACCACCATAGGACATCTTGTTTAGAGCTACCACATGGCTACCAAGGCAAATAATTATTTTTGGTTAACTATACTTGAACATGTTTTTTGTCCAGGGATGGGCAAAATGTGGCCCTGGGGCTGTATTTGCTCCTAAAAGGTGTTTTTGTAACTTTCCACAGTCCTCAATATATCCTCCTTTTTTGGCTAGAAAGCAAACAAAAAGCCAATGAGGGCAATTACCTTCCTGGGAGACTACAAAAAACTACAAAGGTGCAGGTTTTTTTTCTTTCTTTTAAATAGATTGTTCTTGTTTTTTTTCTTTCTTTTAAATAGATTGTTCTCCCCGTGCCTCTTATACTATTCAGACCCATCAATTCTGGATAAAGTCTTTTTTTTTTAACTTTTTTTTTTTTTTTTTTGCTTCATTTGTCATGTTTTGGCAGTTTGTGTGAACTTCACAGGTCCCAATGGCAGAAAATTGCCTCCCCCAGTTGAAAGCACTTGCGTACCCTCGCTTTAATTTCTAGTTTTAAAAAGTTGATTCAGTGATTAAGAGGTTAAAATGAGCTGAAATACTAGCAAGATGACCAGTAACTGATTTCTTATCTCCCTTTCATCTAGGATTAAGTATATACCTATTCGATCAGAGGGTTTATCTCTGGTGGTTGTGGACTAGTGTGGGATCTGTGGTCCATAAAAAAATCTAAGAATGGCTGTGAATTCCATGCTGGTGTAGTCAGGGGCTGATGCCTCAGAATGACAACCCTGAAATAACTGAGATAACAACCATTGAAACTTGGTTGTGTAAACAAGCCTTCAGAGATTAAGAAGTAGAGGGCTTGAACTGATCTTAGCTGCAAAGACTGAGGTACTATTAAGTGAGGTGGCACTTTCTACCATCAAATGTAAAATGAATGAGATTCCACAGGAGGTCTGAAGTGCTAGAGCACATAAATGAAGGAAAAAATGGCAAAAAGCCATTATGAATCTCCTTTGAAGACCTAATTGTTTCCTGCTTCTCTGGAACAGAGCTTGGAGAGTTATTTTTAAGAATGAATGTAATGACATCTGAAAACCAGCTATAACAGAGCAGTGTTTGGATGATGTTTGGGGACCTACTGACTGGTTATGGTTGGCTCCAACACAGCGGGGGTGCAAGGGGTTCAGACTGCAATGGGTTGTCACCTGGTGAACCTGGTTATAACCTGGGGGAGGGGGACCCAGTGAGCTGGTCACTTGCTGTCCTTCCCAAGATCTCCCCAGTCACTCCCTCTGCCAATAGGGCACCTTTGCCCTCCACTTGTTGTGGCCACTGGTGGGGGTGGAATGCTGTTGCTGCCCAGCAGCCATTTCAGAGTCTGGCAGGGATGCTGGCTGGCCAAGAAAAGAAGGTAGGGGGGTGGCAGCAGCACCAGCACCTTCTTGCTCAGCATCTGCCTCCTCCTGTTCATGCTTCTCCACTGCCTTGGGCTCTCCTGACCTCAATCAAGCCAGCCCAAGGTAGCAGATGAGGCAGAGGAGGTGGCAGTGAGCCAGGAACAGCCAAGGCAGACACTACTGGCCTGCCAGCTGCTGAACAAAATGGGGAGCACAGGCAGCAAGGATGGATTGGGGGTAGGCCAGTGGAACTCGGATTCAGGGGCAGCCATGGACTCCTCCTCTTCTTACCACTATAGCCTCCCTTTTTCTGCCTAGCAGCAAGCATCTCAGCCTCACTGACAGGTAGCAGCAGTGGCCCTCCCCAGTGGCCAGCAAACAGCAGAAGTGTCCTCGCTGGCGGAGGGTGGTGGCTGAGGGTGTGCCAGCCAGGCAGCTTGGGCAGGATGAGGAGGGCAATGAGGAAGGGGAAGCGGATGGCAAATGCTCCTCCCTGCCTGGTTCTCCTTCCATCATGGTTCAGTAAGCAGAAATACAGAGAAAATTAATGTTGGTGGTACAGAACATTTATCTACATGCTAATGAGGTGATATGATGAGTAGAACTTATCAGTTAGATAAGTTCTACTCATCATATCTTAGTAACTTAGTAACAGAACTTAGTAACCATACAGGATCAGTGCAAGAACCCTTCTAACCTACCAGCAGAGCAGCAGGGCAACAGACTTCCTCTGCTGTTTGATCCTCCTCTCACTTGACCTGCTCGTGCAAAGACAAAGGGATGCTGAACATGCAAGTGCTTTTTAACAGATGTTGACTGAACTATCTTCCATGAAATTGTCTGATTCCCTTACGGCTAATGCCACAACACCAAGTATCTGCTGAGTGTCACTTGACAGAATTTTAACTAAGGCTTTCTAGATTCATCTGCATTTCTGTATGGCACTGCATTGATGAACCATTTTTCCATTTATCTCTAGCTACTGAAACAGATTAGCCCCACCCCATTTGCAATCTAGTCTTATGAAACAGGGGAATCTTCAGGAATTACATTATCATTGTTAGGGACAAAATAGCAGGAAAAAACAATTAGCAGCATTATTTTTATGTAGAACCTCAGAAGGATACTGTAAAATGATATTGATTTAATAAAAATATCAAAAATAGATGTTAATAAAAAGCATCAGATGTTTGGGCCTAAATGAAATTCAGTGAATGGTGCTGGAAGTGAGAATGGTATTACAGTATTCTCTAAATTAAATCCACACAACATCAAGATGTCAAGTCTGTAGATCTAGAAGTTTTTCTTTTCTCAAGCATGATTTTCTCATTTGGAAATACAGTACAACCATGTCTTGATATTGAAATGTTTAGCAGAGTTTTTTTCCAACTTTCAGTGGTGATTGCTGATTTACAGTTCTGGAATGTTGTGCATAGAGTAGTAGCAATTTCCTCCACATATAGCACATTGTATCTGGGGTACTGGTGTTCAATCACATATATGACACTGGTGGAATTGCAAGTTATATTTTATTTAATATGACAGATTTAACCTGTGCTTTTGCTTTAAAAAGTTGTAGTAAGGCAAAGCCTTACACAATGTATCCAAGATTTTCAGTTAGTATATTTATTGCAGCTCTTACTAGCAGCTTCTTTAAGAGAAAGTGGTTGATGGAAAACAACAACAGGGGATTATTAATTGCTTTAGTAAGATGTGGGGAATTGGCTGTCACAGAGTAGCTTTTCATTTTGAGATGATGGGTGGAATTAAGTCAGAAAGGGCAAACAAGTGTCCCCATTTTTGCTGTCTCTTCTTTAGTAGAAGAGACATTTTCTAGAAAATACAGTGGCCTAATGAATGTTGCTTTCAATGATAAAACATGGATATCCTCTTCAAAGCAGAGGGTATTCTAATTTCTGGGTTCTTTGCTGGTAGATAGTATCACTGTTATAAAATGCTTAATCTCACATTACAAAATATATATCTTCCTTTCTATATATTTGGGATGGAAGAACTGTGGTTCAAATATATATGAACATCAGCTGGGTTACAAAACATATCAGTAAGCAATCTGGTTATGCCTGATGGTAAGACTCACATCCAGAATAGGGATTTCTGAATTTTAAAGGATGTTCTTGCGAGTGAATTTAATAATATCGTGCACTGAGTTGCTATATTTTGCAGAGAACACCAAACCTTTCTTGCCACTGGTCCATGTTGTGAAGATTGTATCTCCACCACAGAAGTGCTTTATATTTGATTTTGCCAAGAATGGCTTGTTCAGTTTAACCATACATAGAGCAGCATATGCTGAAGCCATGCATGTACACATTGCTGTGCCTTCCAGTGGAAGACAGTTTTTGGTTAAATGTAAAATTGCTATATGTGAGGACTAATGTAGCTAAAGTAGTAATTACCTTGTCCACAAGGTATTTGTTGGTTCTGAACTTTTAGGTATTCAATAAACACCTGAATGCTGTCATTATGATGTATGTTGGAATAAAGTGATGTGACACAAATGCCAAGAATAGTGGGGCCAAGGCTCTTGTTTTTACTAAAAACCAGTAGCAGTTTTTAGTGTATGATGGAAACTCTTGCAAATGGTACCAGAGCCTGTAGCTGTAGATCAATATATATTGTTACCAGAAACAATGGGATGTTGTAGGCTGTTGAGCTTATGGATTTTAGGTGACATATAAAATCAGTCAGGAGATAGTTTGCAGTTGATTAGAACTTCAGCTATTTCTATGTCAAGGATGTTCTTTTTTGCACAATGTTGCATGGTTTTTGTGAAGCATTGTTGACATATTCTATGATGTCTGTATCAAGTGGTTTCAAAGTTTTTATATCATTTAGTGCTCTAAGGCCTTCAGAAATGTAGTTAGAAGTTTTTTTTTTAATATAACAACTGCTTCTTTTTTATCTGTAGATTTAATAATAAAGACCATTCCAATCTGTTGATTTCTAAATCTTATTTTTTTTTCTTTTGAAAGATTGTCATAGGCCAGCACAGTTGTTTTGATTATTTATATTTCTATAACAGACAGTACTAAAGTTTCCAGAACAGTTTCTATTAATTTTTAATTTTAGATCTTTAATTTTTTTGGTGGAACAAAATGAAGGAGATCATCCTTGTGTGGAAGTTCTGAAATGTCACTTGTCTCTTTAGAGAACAACTCATTTGGATCTACAGTGGGCCCTTGTTATCCACTGGGGTTTGGTTCCAGGATCCCCCATTAATAACAAAATCTGTGGATGCTCAAGTCCCATTAAATACAATGGCATGATAAAATGTGGTCCCTTATATGAAATGGGAAATCAAGGTTTTCTATTTGGAATTTATACCTTTTTTGAATATTTTAAAGCTGTGGATGCTTGAATCTGTGGATAAAAATCCACAGATAAGGAGGTCCAACTGTATATTGTCTTTAAAATCTTTTAGTATCAGTTTACATCTGCACTCCCTGAAATGATTGGGGTGTTGGCAAAATTTAAGTTCCTTAGACATGCCATTTTATTATAAGATAATTTATGTCTACAGTTCTAGAGAGAAGTTCACCCTTATGACTACTGATAGATCCTTGTGTAACTTTTTGAAATGATGTAGGTAACCTTTTAAATTTTCTGTTCTTGGAATGTTTAATAGGCCACTCATTTGTTTTTGTTTCTTTTTTGATGAAGGTTTTTACCCCCAAAACAGTTTTGCTTTGTGTAGAATTAAATGGTGATTAAGCCCAATATGGCTTGGGTCCAGGCTGCTTGAAGGACTGTATCTCGCTTTATGAGCCCATTAGAGTTATAAGATCTTCTGGAGAAGCCCCTCTCTCTGACCACCTTCTCAGGCGTCTTTGGTGGGAACAAGGGAGAGGTCCTTCTCAGTGGCTGCTCCCAGTCTTTTGAATTCTCTCCCTAAGGAGGCCAGGATAGCTCTCTCCATGATTTACTTCTGTCAGCTGAAAACATGCTTGCACCACCACACTTTTGTAACTGAATGGAATAGGCTTTTACTAATGTCCTATGCTTTTTAATGGTTTGTATTCAAAGATATAGCTATGTTAGTCTGTAGAATCAGTATGTAGAGGGATCTTGTAGAATCAGTATGTAGAGAGACAGGGACAGGGATATATATATATCACTAATGACCATAGTTAAAACTGGACTTGCTACTTCATTTCCATAAACAAAGGAATTTGAATTGACATTCTCACATACCAATGGCATATATATCCCTGTCCCTGGCTTCCACTCCACCAAAAGCATGTGAGGAAGTAAACTGAAGTCTACAAAAGCTCATTCTGCCAACTTCTTTCTTTCAGTTAGTCTCAAAGGTGCTTCAAGATTTCTTTACCTATGGTTTGTATTGTTTTAAAAAAATAAATTTTAATGTTCATTTCAGTGTTTTAAAATTATAAATTGTTTAATTGATTTTTAAATAATTTCCCCATTTCTACTTTTATTGAATCTGTATTTATTTAAATATGTTGTTAGCTGCCTTGAAGTCCCACTGCTACCTTGAATTCTCACTGAGAAAGGCCGGATACAAATGAATCATCATCATCATCATCATATTAGAAAAGTGTAGTGAGCCAGCATGACATAATGGTTTGTGTGTTGCATTACAATACTGGAGACCAGGATTCAAATCTCCACTGAGCCATTAAACCCACTGGGTGACCTTGGGCAAGTTACATTCTTTCATCCTCAGAGGACAGCAATAGCAAATCCCTTCTGAAGAAATTTGCCTTAGGGTCGTCATAATTGGAAACAATTTAAAGGCACACACACACACAAATTGTAATAAAGGTGTTGATTTCATTGGTGTTTTTGTTTTTTGTTTTCACATATGTTTGTGTGTGTAGGTTTTAAAGGGCACAAAGGGTTTCTGAATTTACCAAGAAAACTCCATGATAGGTTCACCTTAGGGTGGTCGTAAGTTGGAAACAACTTAAAGGCACACAATAACCATGGAAAATTGTAACAAAGGTGTTGACTTAATAGTTTCTTTTTGTGTCACAGGTGTTTCGTGTGTGTAGGTTTTATGGGGCACAAAGGGTTGGTGAATTAGGGTTTAGGGACCCATGACTTAGCTTTTCAAATGGTAATTCTTAGCTTAGACATTTCCTGTAGTATTTGCAGGAGGGTATGTTGGTATAATATGTCTTCAAACAACAGAAAAAATATTTTGATTGACTGTTAACAGTTGACTGTTGACAGCTGGCATATTCAGTTAGTTGAGAGTTATGGTTGATGAAACAATGTACTTTATTGCTCTGTGTGTGTGTGTGTGGACTAGATTTGGAGCTGTGAAGCAGACTTTGAAGTTGATTATAATATATATATATATATATATATATGCTGTATTATACTGTATACACTTGTCCTTCCACATTTGCTGGGATTAGGGACACAGGACCTCTGTGAATGTGGAAAAACCACAAATAACAAAAACAGTATGTTTTTACCCGAGAGAACACCTCTCTAGGAATCTCTAGGTCCTCCAGTGCAACTCTGTGGTCAATATCTGCCAGACACTGACCATAGAATTGTGCTGGAGGAGCTAAAAATGCCTAGTGGAGTCTTCTCTCTATCAATCTCTAGGTCCTTCAGTGCAACTTTTGGTTAAAATTGACTATACAGTTGCGCTGGAGGACCTAGATATTCCTAGAGAGAACATATTAATAAAATCTGTGAATAATCTAATCTGCAAAAGTCAAAGCTGCAAATGTGGATGGATGAATGTGTGTATATACGGAAGATAAAAGCCTCCAGGAACTTTGGATCAATCGTTTGCGATTGTTTCTTTTAATTGTGAAAAGTGATCAGTGCACTGCCAAAACCAATAGTTGGGTTTTTGTGTTTTCTTACTCTGCTTTGTACATTGTTTTTGGCTGTAGCTGAGTGATTTTTACCCAGATTGTTCCGGAAGTTGGCCGCGCCCAAATATTATTACTGGCCGACAGTGAAAAGCTATGCTCACTTACAGTACTTGAGAGTAAGTCCCACTCAAACCAGTGGAATTTACTTAATATACATAGGATTTGTCTCTGTGTGAATTGATTACAGCACTTGAGCTGATCTTATGACTAGACTGAAATACAGATTGCAACTAGATGACATTCTCTGCAGAAAGAAGAAAAAGAACTATCTCACAAAAATCTAATTTAATGGTGCAGATAATTTTTACACAAACCATCCTTTCAGCTCAGCTGAGACCATAATGGCTTTGGGGCATTGGAAAATGTCATTGAACATGGAACAGGAATAAAGGAGGGTATTTTTTATTTTATGGGATATACTAAAGAACCACATCCGCTAACTGAATAGGCATGAGTGTAGGCAGATAATATTGCTCTTATCAATTGTGTTATTCTGTTTGCTTCTTCATGGGGAGCAGAATCAACCTTCTGGGTCCTAAAGCATAACATATTAATACATATAAATCAATTTACACATAGATTTTCTTTATGACTATGATTATTTGCGCTGTAGCTTAAGGAAAGAAGAGGATAATTATGAGTACCCTCTTGTAATAATCACCAAAAGAATGAATATTTCTTTTAGACAAATGTATTTTTGGACTTTGAGGGGAGAATTTTCTTCAAAAAATATAAATATTCCTTTTAGACAAGTGTATTTTTGGACTTTGGGGGAGAATTCTCTCCAAAAGAATTAATATTCCTTTCAAACAAAGAAAAAAAAATTCCTTTTAGACAAGTATGTTTTTGGACTTGAGGGGAGAATTTTCTCAGAGAATATGAATATTCTTTTTTAGACAAGTGTGTTTTAGGACTTTGCAAGGGCAATTTTCTACGAAAATCTGAATATTCTTTTAAGACAAGTATGTTTTAGGGCTTTATGGGGAGCATACTCTCCAAAAGAATTAATATTCCTTTTAGACAAGTGTGTTTTTGGACTTTGGGGTGAAAACTTTCCCAGAAAATATGAATATTCTTTTTAGACAAGTGTGTTTTTGGACTTTGAGGGGAGAATTCTCCCTGAAAGAATCAATATTTCTTGTAGGCAAGTGTGTTATTTATTTATTTATTTATTTATTTAATTTCTAGGCCGCCTTTCTCCAAAAAAGTGACCCAAGGCTGCTTATAAATTTTTGGCTTTGCAGGGGGGTGGGAAAAAACAAAAACCCTTCATGACACACACAGTAACAATCCAGCTGCTTAAGGCCTCATTCCCCCTTACAAATAAACCGATTTGCGATCCGAATTGATGGATCGGTTTGGCAGTGGAGCGTGGTTCACATTACATCTGTCCATTTTCTTGCTGCCAAATAAAATAAAATAACCCACTTGTGGTTCACATTGACGAATGAATCGATTCAAAACAGACCCGCTCCAGCCGGCCAAAGGGCAAATTTAAATCGGTTCTGATCTGCATCTGGTTCACACTTGCGCGGAATCAGTTTATCCAAAAAGACATGAGAAAAAATCAGCACCAAAGACGCGGGTTAAATGGGTCTGGCCCCTCTCTATGAATCGCTTCAGTCATCCGGTTCAATGTGAACCAGGGTCATTTAAACCGGTTCAAACTGATTTGCAATCTGCTTTAAAAGGCAGTGGGAATGAGGCCTTAAAAACTCCACTTTTAACATCCCTCGTTTTCTTTTCTCTAGATGAGAGAAAGGCAGGATGATGATGATGATGATGATTTATAGCCATCCCAAGAAGATGCCTCACTTAATCATTCCTATTTTAAGTGATTTTAATTGTATTTTATAATGTCATTGTTAGATCTGTAGGTGAATTTTAGGAAGGGGAATAAGGGGATTATTTAGTTTTAACTGTGTATGTAATTTGTGGATTTTATTTATGTATTTATTTTGCTTCAACCTGTGTATATAATTTATGTATTTTATTTATGTATTTATTTCGCTGTAACCTGTGTATATAATTTATGTATTTTATTTACGTATTTATTTCGCTGTAACCTGTGTATATAATTTATGTATTTTATTTATGTATTTCGCTGTAACCTGCCTTGATCCTATTATCATCATTATTATTAAACAAAAAGTGATTTTAATTGTATTTTATATAGTCATTGTTAGATTTGTAGGAAGGGGAATAAGGAGATTATTTAGTTTTAATTGTGTGTACATAATTTATGTATTTTATTTACGTATTTATTTTGTTGTAACTGTGCATGTAGTTAATGTATTTTATTTATTTTGTTATAACCTGTGTATGCAGTTTATGTATTTTATGTATTTATTTTGCTGTGACCTGTGTATGCAATTTATGTATTTTAATTTATGTATTTATTTCAGTGTAACCTGTGTATGCAATTTATGTATTTTATTTATTTATTTTGCTGTAACTCGCCTCGATTCTAATAATAATAATAATTGTATTATAATAATAATAATTAATTATTATTATTATTATTATTATTATTATTATTATTATTAAATAAAAAAAATCCCCACAGATGGAAATCCTGACTGAAACCAGGCTCATCATGAGGCGGGGAACTACAAATCCCGGCGTGCATTTCGGGGAGGTGCGGAAGACGCCTCGAGCGCTCCTCCTCTTTCTGTGGCTGACTCCGCCCCCTCTCCCATTGGGGGAGTGAGAGAAACAGTGGGAGGCCTCTGAGGGGGACTACATCCCCCATAGTGCAAAGCGGCCAAAACGGGGCCCGCCCTCCCCGCTAGAGCGCCCGGATAAAGGTTCCGTTCCGTGCGCAGTGCGGCTTGGTTGGTATTGCTTGCTGCTGCTGCTGCGCGGAGGAAGCAGCAGCAGTAGCAGCCACGGAGTCTGTGAGTGAGGCGGCTACGGCGGAGGAAGATACAACAGCAGCCTGGCAGGCCCTGAGTCTCCCCCGTGGTGGGCAGAGGAGGAAGAGGAGGAGGAGGAGGAGGAAGGAGAGAGGGAGATGTCGGCGCGGGGAGGGGGCGGAGGGTTACTCCACCGCGAGCTGTGCCGCGCCTTCGGCCACTACAACCGGCACCTTTCGCGGCTGCAGCACAACCTCCGCGAGACCAAGAAGTTCTTCCGCGACGTCAAGTACTCCCAAGGGGCTGCGGCTGTTTTCCCCGGCGCTGCTGCTTCTGCTGCTGCTGCTGTGGGAAGCGGAGGCGGCAATGGCTGCACTGCAGCAGCAGGGCCCTCCGCAGCCTCACAGCAGGAGACGCCGCCGCTGCCGCCGCTGCCGCCTCCTCCGGATCCCAACAGCGCCCCTAGTGGCGGGGGTGCGCTACTGCAGGCTGGTAAGGAATTTATTATTATATTGATGGGGTTGCATTCACACTGGAGAAATAACCTGGTTTAGTTGCCTTGGCTCAAGGCTATGGAATTCTGGGAGTTGGAGTTTGTTGTGGGGCCCAGAGCGGAGCGGAGCTCCGCTCTGGGCCACACAACAAGCTCCAGCTCCCAGAATTCCATAGCAAGTGAATCAGACAGCAAGATCTGGGCCCCACAACATACCCCCAGCTCCCAGAATTCCATAGCAGGTGAGTCAGACAACAAGCTCTGGGCCCCACAACAAACTCCAACTCCCAGAATTCCATTTCAGGTGAGTCAGACAACAAGCTCTGGGCCCCACAACATACTCCAGCTCCCAGAATTCCATAGCAAATGAGTCAGACAACAAGCTCTGGGCCACACAACAAGCTCCAGCTCCCAGAATTCCATAGCAAGTGAATCAGACAGCAAGATCTGGGCCCCACAACATACCCCCAGCTCCCAGAATTCCATAGCAGGTGAGTCAGACAACAAGCTCTGGGCCCCACAACAAACTCCAACTCCCAGAATTCCATTTCAGGTGAGTCAGACAACAAGCTCTGGGCCCCACAACATACTCCAGCTCCCAGAATTCCATAGCAAATGAGTCAGACAACAAGCTCTGGGCCACACAACAAGCTCCAGCTCCCAGAATTCCATAGCAAGTGAATCAGACAGCAAGATCTGGGCCCCACAACATACCCCCAGCTCCCAGAATTCCATAGCAGGTGAGTCAGACAACAAGCTCTGGGCCCCACAACAAACTCCAACTCCCAGAATTCCATTTCAGGTGAGTCAGACAACAAGCTCTGGGCCCCACAACATACTCCAGCTCCCAGAATTCCATAGCAAATGAGTCAGACAACAAGCTCTGGGCCACACAACAAGCTCCAGCTCCCAGAATTCCATAGCAAGTGAATCAGACAGCAAGATCTGGGCCCCACAACATACCCCCAGCTCCCAGAATTCCATAGCAGGTGAGTCAGACAACAAGCTCTGGGCCCCACAACAAACTCCAACTCCCAGAATTCCATTTCAGGTGAGTCAGACAACAAGCTCTGGGCCCCACAACATACTCCAGCTCCCAGAATTCCATAGCAAGTGAGTCAGACAACAAGCTCTGAGCCACACAACAAGCTCCAGCTCCCAGAATTCCATAGCAAGTGAATCAGACAGCAAGATCTGGGCCCCACAACATACCCCCAGCTCCCAGAATTCCATAGCAGGTGAGTCAGACAACAAGTTCTGGGCCCCACAACAAACTCCAACTCCCAGAATTCCATTTCAGGTGAGTCAGACAACAAGCTCTGGGCCCCACAACATACTCCAGCTCCCAGAATTCCATAGCAAATGAGTCAGACAACAAGCTCTGGGCCACACAACAAGCTCCAGCTCCCAGAATTCCATAGCAAGTGAATCAGACAGCAAGATCTGGGCCCCACAACATACCCCCAGCTCCCAGAATTCCATAGCAGGTGAGTCAGACAACAAGCTCTGGGCCCCACAACAAACTCCAACTCCCAGAATTCCATTTCAGGTGAGTCAGACAACAAGCTCTGGGCCCCACAACATACTCCAGCTCCCAGAATTCCATAGCAAGTGAGTCAGACAACAAGCTCTGAGCCACACAACAAGCTCCAGCTCCCAGAATTCCATAGCAAGTGAATCAGACAGCAAGATCTGGGCCACACAACAAACTCCAGCTCCCAGAATTCCATAGTAAGTGAGTTAGACAACAAGCTCTGGGCCCCACAACATACTCCAGCTCCCAGAATTCCATAGCAAGTGAGTCAGACAACAAGCTCTGGGCCCCATAACAAACTCCCAACTCCCAGAATTCCATAGCAAGTGAGTCAGACAACAAGCTCTGGGCCCCACAATGTACTCCAGCTCCCAGAATTCCATAGCTAGTGTGAATGTAACCCTAGGAGTGGCTTTAGCTCAGGGTGAGACGTTTGCTGTCCTTTTTCGCCTCTGAAACAGATGTACCCCGAACTCTTGAGTGCGAGTCTTGACAGCTTCTGCTGTTCCTAGGATCCCAGTATTTGTGGACGTTTTGGTATTCTTTCCTGGACAGAGAAGGTTCAAATGTAGGACGTGTCCTGGGAAAGGAGGACCTCTGCATCACTGTTGCTGGGAAAGAGGAGCCTTCCAGGAGAGGCCCAGCCTTAATGCTTCTGGGGTACCAGCCAGATCCTCTGTCCTTTTACGCAAGACAGAGCCAGTCTTTCTGAATTCAGTCAGGCTTCTTCCCTAAGTCTGGGGCAGGAGTGAGGTCTTTAGGCTTGCTGCCATACTGCAGATTTAATGCACTTTGACACCATTGATTCACACCATTAAAAGACCTAGCCTAAGAACAAGACCCTCCCTCCGTGCCAACTCCCACTGTCCGGCCTCGGAGGGAGTGTAAAGGCAGGCCCAATGCCACGAGGCCTAGCCAGAGCAAGAAGCAGGGCCCTCCCTCCGGTCCATCTGCCATGGTCCAGGCCTCAGAGGGAGAGAAGATCCACTGGACCTGGTCCCTTTCTCTGCCACCTTTCCATTCTCCTTCTGTGTCATGTCTTTTTAGACTGTAAGCCTGAGGGTTGGGAACCGTCTATTTTAATTGACTGTATGTACAGTGCTGTGTAATTTTACAGCGCTATATAAATAAAGCTTAATAATAGCAATCCTATGGAATACTAGTATTTAACTAGAGTGTTGTTCAGAATCCACAGAACTGTAATACAGTCAGCCCACCACATTTATGGCTTTGACTTTTGTGGATCTGATTGTTTGCAGATTTAATATGTTCTCTTTAGAAATCTCTAGGTCATCCAGAGCGACGCTGGCTGAAGTTGACCATAGAGTCATGCTGGAAGACCTAGAGATTCCTACAGAGAACACTTCTCTAGCCATTTTTAGGTCCTCCACCGTGATTCTGTGGTCAGTTTCTGGTGGGTGTTGACCATAGAGTTGGACTAGAGGACCTAGAGAGGTGTTCTCTCAGGTAAAAAAAATCGGGTTTTTATTGATGTTTTTCCCACTTTCACAGGGCTTCTGTGCCCCTAACCTCAGCAAATATGGAGGGCCAACTGTACCTTTATTGGGCCAACCAAAAATGCACCATTATACTTGTTGCAAGCTTTTGGAGCTCCACTGGCTTCAGGCAAAGGTGTTAAAAATCATACAGGAAAAAGAAAGGGGGAAAATTGAAGATGTTAGGCATACATAGCCTTGCATTTGGTCAAGATGTTGTGGTTGTTGTCCTCAGTTCAGACAATATGAAACGGAGGAGGGGCGCATGTGCATGAATACCCTGCATGAATATTGCATGAAGCTGTTGACAAGTGTACACTTGATACTTGCATTTGGGGAAGTAGCCTCAAGTCTACGAAAGCTAATGCTACCAACTTCTGTCTTTCAGTTAGTCTCCAAGATGCTACAAGATCCCTTTGCACATTGTAATTTGAAGCTAGCCAGAGACAATGAAAGGGCACACCAGCTATGGGTGACCAAGTGATCATCTGTCATTTATTATAATTTCAGAGTGTGGCAGGTTTAAATTGGAATATGATGTGGTAGTTATGCTTAGGCATGTGTATGCAGACAGTACATACTCTTCTTGTTGTGTCTGCTCTGTGTGGTGCTCCAACTTGCCTCAAATCTGTGTCCTCCTTGTAAAATAAACTGAAAGTGGCTGTCATTTCACCTTTATGACTTGTATTATTGTGGGGGTTGATATTTTTTAGTTTCAATTATTCAGGCAGAATTTTCACTAATGCACCTTTCCTCTGTCTTTTAGAATGTAATTCAGCAGCTTGGTTTTTTCGATCTCTATATCCCCCCTTGTTTTCCCTTCCACCCCCACTTAACTAAAATGAAAAAATAAAAATAAACCCATGTCACCCAGTCATTGCCAAATTAACATGTGGAGAATGTTCTCCCCCATCGTCAAAATCTTAGGATGGATAGCAGTAAAAAGAAGAAAGATGCATCACTCTTCTGAGATGGATTTACCTCAACATGAGCTCTTGTGGGCAGGAGATTAAATACTTACCCTCTGAGCAAACACTTGAAAGGGACTGTTGGTGTTATAATGCTGCGTTGTACATGCTGATGCATCTTACTGTGTTCCAGTTTACCTTTTCCCCTAAACTGTTTCCCCTGAATTATCATGGATCTAGTCTTAGTTGAATGTTGTAGTAAATGGGAAGCAGTATTTGTTGAGATTGAAGGAAGCCAAAATTATTTGAACTGGATTGCACTGTGAAATTCAGCTGAATGAAGCAGCAAACAAACAAACAAACAGCTTCATTTATATACCGCTTCATATTGCCTAAGCAGTGTCTAAGCGGTTTACAACTGTAAGCTACTGTAGATGTTACATACCGTATATACTCGTGGATAAGTCTACCTCATGTATAAGTTGAGGGCAGTTTTGGGGGCCAAAATCATGGATTTTTATATGACCCGTGGATAGGTCGAGGGTCAAACACTGGGGCATGTTACAAAAGATCTAAAGAGGGAAACAAATCACCACTTCTCTCCCTACATCTCCTTCTCTGGACTCCTCCCAAGTCCCAAGGGTCATAGTCTCAGCATGTAAAAGGGGAACAAACCTTGGCATGCACACAAACACACATCCTTTCCTTTACCAAAAGCATTCCCAAAACTCATGGCTTGCAAAAGAGGGGAGAGAAACCACTCTCTTTTTCTTTGCCCATAACTCCCAGGATTCCATTGCTTCCAAAAGAGGGGACATTGCAAAAGGGGGACAGACCTTTCTCCCTCTCTTCTCTCACCCCCCAGGATTTCCAGGCTCATGGCTTGCCAAACAGGGTCCAAGCCTGGCCATTCTCTCTCTCCCCCTTTCCTGAGCAGCTCCTTCTTAGCTCTGGCTGCGAGGGGAGTCTGAGGACTGGAGAGGGATTTCTCTCTCTCTCTCTCTCTCTCACACACACACACACACACACACACACACAGAGGAAGAGAGGAGAGCGTGCCGGGGAACAGCTGGGGACTGAAACAGGAACCTCCTAAAGATCCCTGGCTGAAGAGGAAGGTGGGCACTTCTTTAAAAAAAAAATTCAAGCAGTATTAACTTGTTGCCCCGTAGATAAGTCTATCCATGATTTTAGAGTCCATTTTGGGGCATAAAGTTATAGTGGAGTATATACGATAGATGGAACTAGATACAGCTATGGTGTGGGTGCACACTGAAGTTTTGTAAAAGAGGGATGAAAATGAAATGGATGCTTTGAGTGACAAATAAAGTCAGTCAAAAAGTTGGAGTGAGCTTGGAATATAGAGCCTGACACTTAAGGTAACAGATTGTTTACTGTTTACAAGGATTATTTACAAGGATTTTAGACTTGAACTTGTGCTCAATATGTAGGTAGTTGAAACCACATTGTTAAACATTTCTAAAAACAAAAATAGAAACCTTTTCTTTTTGTTCATTTTCATCAAATAGCTTAAGTTTCAAAGGACCTGTAAGTCTTGCCCACTTATTTGTTGGAAGGCATTTTATGAAATGTTGAGTATGTAAGTGGGTGGGAGTTACAATGATGATTAGATTGTAATATTATGTGTGCTTAGGCTGTGGTCCTGGGGAAGCACTTTGCCATGGAATGTTTTGGATCTTCACTGGTGAGGGTGGAGAGAGAAGAGACCCAGCGTCTGAGCATGGAGATCTGGCCATGGAGAGCCACTCCCAGATGCAGAAATATTGGCAGCCCTTCGCCTCCCTTTCAGTTTGGTCCTTTGATGTTGATAGAGGCAAAGAGAAAGAAAGAAAAGTGCACTGTGGGTATATTAAAGGCAATAGAGGGAAATCTTTCCATTTCCTGACAGTCCCACAGAACTACAGAAAATAAAAGCCATCTTAGTGGAATGAGAAGTGATGTTGCTCATGATGGCTAGCAGTACATTTCAGTGACAGCAGCACTTGTGGGACTGTTTCACTAAGGACTTTATCACACGGGGACCTATGTGCTTCCACCCTGGAAAACCAAGCACATTTGCTAATGCTTATAACACAGAGAGCACAACAACGGGTGAAAAGCACATTACATATGCAAGAAAGTGGGTAGAAAGCGAATTTGGGTTTCAGACAGATGAGGACAAAAAATAACTTTTTTGTGCATGCTGTAAACTGTCATTTTCACAAGTGCATACACACATATGCTCCAGAGAGGGAAAGGGAAACTGGGGAGGAAAACCCTCTTTGACCCAGAAGCTGTTTCAGAGGAAGAAAGGCCGAGATTTCCCTTTGCAAACACCTATAAAACCACAATCAGACACACACTAGAGAGAAAGAGGATGTGGCTGGTCCATAAACATGCCTGATTTCAGTGTGAGAGCTTTTCCAGGACATATCCTCCATATCTCCTTCCTGTACAGGAGGAATTCCAAAATGTCCTCTCTCATTGCCTTCTCCCACCAGCTGTTCCTTTAGATTTAAGGCTGCAGGAGGAGGAGGAGATCAGCCGCATAAGCAAAAGAATGTGTGTGTGTGTGTGTGTGTGTCCCTGTCCCCCTTTAAGAACAAGGCTACCTTCCTGTCCTCAGTACAACAAAGGAATCTTGGGAGCAGGGAGAATCCGGCACATGGTTTTCAGACTGCTGCAATTATGTGAACAAAGTGAATTCCTGAACGAACTGGAAATGCCTATTCCCTGATTCACTTCACTTTCTGTTTGGATTCTAACCTGTTTGTGTGCAACGTCATCTGAAAAGCAATGTCCCTAATGCCAGTTTTGACCAGTTTAACTTTCCAGTTTTCCCTTTGTGATAAAGTCCTCTGTCCTTTATTATTATTATTATTATTGTCGGTTTAAAATACAGCATTTAGGTTGAGAAGTATAATAATCCATATTACCATCTGTATCTTGCATATAACAAACTTAACAATACATAAACAAATGCACATTCAGGTTTTTTCACCTTTTATATATACACACACACATATATGTGTGTGTGTGTGTGTGTGTGTGTATACCACAAGACTTCCCTTTCCTTTCCTCCTTACTTCACTCTGAACTTTTGGAATTTTTTGGAAGGTTAATAGTAGTAATCATTAAAGTATTAAAGTAAATAAGTTTCTTTAGTGTTTTGTGTTGGAATCAAGCTTTTCTTCTGGAATACCTTCAGATATACAAGGGAATTAATTGTTTTGAGGTGTTTTAGGTGGATTCTTGTAGAACAGAAAGAGGAAACCTATGGTGCACCAGATATACCTAGGCTTTTATTACATGTATTTCTATCCAACCTGTCCCCCAGATTAGACTCAAAGCAGCCATTATCTCTTATCATTGGCTGTGCTAGCTAGGGATGCAAGCAGCAGTCCAACAACATCTAGAGGTGGCACTTGTCCCTTGCTGTGTAGAACATTTTGAAAGCAGGCAAAGAAATGTTGTACTGTATAGTAAAGTTCTTAACTCATTTCCATAACTGGTGCTTGTTGTATTTGAAGAGAGAATAAATGTACCCCAGTCCCAAATGCTTTAGTATTGTATAGAATAGCATAGGACTTCATTCCATTACACACTATGAAATCCTTGTTTATAGGTGCCTCCATCGTAGGCTTCTGAATCCCAGTCTGGCTGAACAATTAATATCTGGACTTATAGGGTATGCACAGTACTTTTTTATTTAATTATACTGACAAACTGTGACCTGCTACAAATTTCAGAATTAGGAAGGAAATTTGGTTGTATAAAGGGAAGATGGAATGTACCAAGCCTAGTGGATATAGTGCCAAACCATGGTGTGATGAATAATTTGAAATGAACTGTAAGGGGGCGCTTATACAGCATGTTTAATTCCTTGTGTTTTCAGAGTAAGAGGTACATGTGTGTGTGTAAATTGTTCACAAATTTGAAAACAAAGCAACATGTCCATAGCAACATGGTCATGTTATGGGTTCGCACATGATGGTATACATGGTCTAATGCAAGTAAATAGTCTTATCAAGTGGGTATTGATCCCATGGTTGGAAATCCAACCCCTGCATTGAGATGACTCATAAAGAACCAGAGTTGCTTGCAAGCATTAAATATCAGTTTGATTGATCTTTAAACACAGATAACGAAGCCCAGAGAAACTGGTAGTGCTAATAAGCAGTGACTAACAATTTGGATTGTTATATGATCTGGTGCTGGGTATGATGCATAGATGTGTGCAGAGTTGCATGTAGTTGCAGAGTTTGCTTTGCAGTATTAAATGCTTCTCCGTGTTAGAAGAAGAGTAAATAAACAGTAAAAGTAAATGATAAAAGTAGTCCCTTGACATGAGTGTCTAGTCATAGCCAACTATAGGAGGCAGTGCTCATCTCCCTTACTAAGCTAAAGAGCCAGCGTTGTCCGAGGACTACTCGGGTGGTCATGCCAAATGCTGTTACCCTCCCACTGAGAAGTGATACCTATTTATGCACTTACATTTGCATGCTTTCAAACTGCTAGGTTGGCAGAAACTGGGACTGGTGACAGGTGCTTGCCCCATCATGCAGTACTTGGGCCTTGAACTGCCAACCTTCCCATCATCAGAATTGGCATCTTAACCTCTAAGCCACTGCATCCCTCAACAAACAGTACTCAATTGGAATAAACATCAAAATTCCTTATCTAAATGTTCTCAAAATTTATTGCATTGAGGTTACATATTTAAACATTCCTTTCAGCCTCTTACTACATAGAAACATAGAGTTGGAAGAGACCACAGGACCCATCCAGTCCAATCCCTTGCCATGCAGGAATACACAATCAGAGCACTCCCAACAGATGGCCATCCAGGCTGTTCAAAAACCTTCAAAGAAGGAAACTCCACCACTCTCTGAGATAGTGTGCTCCACTGTCAAACAGCTCTTACCATTACTTCCTAATGTTCAGGTGGAATCTCTTTTCTGTACCTTGAATCCATTGCTTCATGCCATAGTCTCTAGAGCAGCAGAAAACAAGCTGGCTCCATTCTCAACATGACATGCCTTCAGATATTTAAACATGAAGAAAATATGTTTAGTTTGATATATAAACAAATCATTAATTTATATGCAAAAGCAATCATAATTTAATTTTTAAATTCTTCTGTTTTTTTATGACACCTTTAAAGACTCAATTTTTAAAACATTTTTATATGCAGTAAAAATAAAACACTGGCTATGCTCTCAGGCTTTAGATCCTTGAAAAAACACACAAAAGGAAAAAGGTATGATGACAGGTGGAGGGAAACATGGACAATTGAGCAACACTTTTTAAAGTGACAGTGAGATTCTGCTGATATAAATGGCCTAAATTCAAGACAACTTCAACTTGAGTAAACTAATTGAATCAATTGCTGAATGGTAAATCAAACTTTATATAAATCCATTGATTCACTGGGTCTACTGGAATTAGCAGTTGAATTTGGGTCATTGGATTTAATCATATGGTTAAAATGTATGCAATAGATGTACACATACCAACATTACTTGCTTTATTTTCATATAAATTGTACACCAAGTCACAATAGATTCCTGAAACATATATCAAAATATAATATCTGGATTAAATAGCTGGTAAAATCAATAATATTTACCAGAGTTCTCTGTGCCAGAGTTACCTCTAAAGTAGCAAATAAGTAGTAAAATAATATTCATTTTTTTGTTTTGTTTTTGCATTGAAATATTTGTATCCCATCCTGTTTAATAAGATCTCAGAATGACATCTTTTAAAACTGGTTTAAGGAATTCAAAAGAATTAAACCATTTAAAGCAATAAAGTATTAAACCGTCTAAAAGCGTATTCAACTATTTAACAATTTAAATGAAGTTAAAGACATTTTAAATCATATACATGTATAAATTGAATAACATCATTAGACTCTCCAAGGCATGTTTTAACTTAGCATTGGAATGAAACCAGTGTCAGTACCCTCAATGGGAGAGTATTATTATTATTATTATTAACCTTTATTTATGTAGCACTGTAAATTTACACAACCAAGTGTCATAGAAGAAAGCCCTCTTCCATATTTGCATATATACGGTAATCTATTGCTAGTCTAGTCTGTTCTGCTAGGGTGATGCAGAGGAATTTATCATTTGTTATTTTATATTCTTCTTTTCTCCCAGGACGGGACTTACAGCAGTCTTCATTCCTTGGGCGGACATATGTAAAATATTTATTGCTTTAATTAGTTAGCACCAGGATGTATAGGGCTTTTAATGTCACTACCAGTAGCTTTAATTCAGAATGCAAATGTATTGGCAGCTAGTATAATTCCTACAAAATCAACATCTTATGTTCTCACCTACAGTCTAAGTGCTACATATTATACTACCTGCAGGATCATTTTCAAGGGCAGTTCCATGTGGAAGGCACTGCATCTGGAAATATAAAATTTCCAAAAATTCTGAAATTGCAGGGAAAACTTTTTTCTGCTTTTTTAAATAATGGAAGTTTTTGGACAAATGGGGGAAAATCAATATTAGCAAGCTTTTATTATTCTAGGGGTATAAAATGCATTGCATATAATTTAGCTTGGCACTATGGAGGACTAGAAAAGACAATAAAAGTATTCAGTTTATCCAGAAAACAGTAACAAATGGGATTTATTTTTTAAAATATTACTTGATACTTGTTAAAATGGAGCTACCAGGGAGCCTCTTTGTTTTTGAGAATTTATGAAGAGCAAGGGGAAAAACTCATTAAAAACAGAAACCATCCATATTAACAAAGCAGAGACAACACAGTATTTTGTCCCCCCTTCCATAATGCCAAGCCAACATAAAGCAGTCATCCCCATAAAAGGAACTAAGAAAAGGAAACTCAAATCAGAAAATGCTACAATATATGGCAGCAGTTCTCAACCTGTGGGTCGCAACCCCTTTGGGGGTTGAACGACCCTTTCACAGGTTTGCTTAAGAACATCGGAAAACACATATTTCTGGTGGTCTTAGGAACCAAGATCAAAATAACTTTATGGTTGGGGGTCACCACAACATATGGAACTCTATTAAAGGGTTGTGGCATTAGGAAGGTTAAGAACCACTGATGTAAGATATTGTGCAGTATCTTACCTAAAAACCTAACTGCTACATAGTTTTTAGAAATAATGTGGGGAAAGTAAATCTAACAATGTCTTAAGTTAAATATTCATCATTATAAAATAAAATATCCTATAATTCATTTTTTCCAGAAAGAAATGGTTTCAGGGAGCTCCCCCCCCCCCCCCCCATTTTACACTTTTTCCAGGTCTTTACATCTCTACTTATATTAATCTAGCCTGTATATTACCAGCACATGAACTACTGTGGCTAAGACTGGCTGGTGTACAAGTTAAAAACTCCCCCCAGTTACTCCAAGTTATAGAGCCCACTTGGTCCTCCAGTGACAAAGATGAAACTACTCCCAGGCTGTTCATCAGTCCCTTCAAGGTGAATGCAGTTCCATCCAGGGCAGGTTGCTTATCCAGTTCTTGGATCTGATACCACCAGTCCACAGAGCCTTGGTGTTATTGAGATTAATCTTCAGTTTATTGGTTGTCATCCAATATATCTCAACCAAGCAGTGGTCCACCACTTGCACAGCCCCAGGCAACTCCACAACTCTTGTGGCCGCACCCAGCAGCTTCATATAGATATCAATGAGCATGGGGAATAAGATTAGACACTTCCTTTCCTCCCACAGCATAGTACCTGTATAGCTTAATAGTAATCCTCAGTATAAAGATTACAGTAATATGAATTCTGAAGAAAGGAGCAGAACCACCACATACAGTGCCTCTTACTCTCATTCCTTAGAGCCAGTCAGTAGAGTGCCATAGTATAAAAAGCCTCTGAAAGATCAGGAAAATCAATTGGATAGCACTACTCTTGTCTTTCATCTACAGTACTTTGTCAGTCAAGGCAACATTAGGGTGTTTTCAGTACCACACACTGGTCTGAAGCCATACTGAAATGGTGTACATAATCTGGTTTCTCCAGGAATGTCTGAAGTTGTCTGGACAAGAGTAGGGAACTGTAATGTAATAGGTACTATTTTTCGATGTACAGAATTAAAATATTTATTTATTAGATATTCACGGTTAATTACAACTTCATATTTATTCAAAATATGTTTTTACAAATGCTTTAATATGAGGGGGAAATCTGTGTGCTTTTTTTTTGTTATAGCAGATGCTATTGTAAATTATTCTGTTATCCTTTTCTCATAGGTTGAGCTCAGCTAACTTATTTCTTCTTGAGAAAAACAGTAGGGAACTGTAATGTAATAGGTACAACTGTATTTTTCGATGTACAGAATTAAAATATTTATTTATTAGATATTCACGGTTAATTACAACTTCATATTTATTCAAAATATGTTTTTACCAATGCTTTAATATGAGGGGGAAATCTGTGTGCTTTTTTTTAAATAGCAGATGCTATTGTAAACTATTCTGTTATCCTTTTCTCATAGGTTGAGCTCAGTTAACTTATTTCTTCTTGAGAAAAACATAATTGGAGCCCATGTGCTTGGATACTCCCATCTGGGTACTTTTGAAGTGCTGATCACATGTTTTTTCAACTGATGAAAAAGCGTTTCTCCAACAAATCCCTTTAGCATAAAAATTCTTGTTGGCTGCTACACACAAAGGGTTCCACAGAACAGTAATAAAACCGGTTCTTTGAATCAGCAACTTAGGACTACTTTGGTTTGTTATAATATTGTTCAGTTTCTCAACAGAAATAAACAGTTTTATTCCATCAGTAAACATTTAGGCCACACTAAAGTATTCTGGTTTTGTGCTATAGAACTTAAAAACCTTCTTGATGAGTCAACGGATACATAAAAGGCGGTTAAAATATTCATGAAGGGTATTAATAACAGCCAGCTGTCTATCTGGAGACCTGTTTGATGACAGTATTATGTCTCCTTTTGTATATGCATTTAATAAAAATATATTTACTGACTTTTATGAAGTCAGACTAGATTACATATTGCAGCATGGATGGCTTCTTGCAGCATTGTAGCAGCTACAAGTCCAGACATTTCCAGGCAACACCCTTGAATCCATTCTCTGGCTCTTAGTTGTATTATGCTGACATAATGATGTTTTAATGCAGAAATTCTCTCAGCAATTGGGTTTGGGCTTTCAGTTGAACAAACTTGTAATCAAATATGTTAAACAATTTATATATTAGAACAAAAAAATTAACCCTTGAGTAATCAGTAGGTTTGACACATGCTAACTAAAAACCAAACTGGTTGTGTTGTTGTGACAAAAGTTAACGGGGGGATACAATATTGAGTAATTTCTGAAAACATTAAACAAGTAGTTCCATTATTTGACTTTCAGTCTGCAGGATCACAGGTGATCTGCAGCAGTGATCCCCAAACTGTGCTCTGTAAGGGCTTTTGGACTTCATCTCCCAGAATCCCAGACTATTGGCAAAATGGCTGAGGCTTCTGGGAGCTGAAGTCCAAAATCTCTTAAAGGGCACAATTTGGGGACCACTGATCTACAGTTTTGCACTATAAAGAAATTGACATGGTAGCAAGTAACTCTTAAAACCCAAAGTCCATTTTTAAAGATAGTTGTGTAAGGTAAGCATGTTCAACTGTGTTTTCACTTCCATCTGAATCATTCATATGAAGGAATACCAGGTAGCCATTGCTAGGAAATGAAACCCTACATAAAACTAAAGGTAATCTTCCATTTGTATGGTCACATCATACTGTAGGAAAAGAAGTTAACATGCCATTTAAAGCCATAATTCCAACATTCTCACTTCACCTTCATTTTGAATGTTGATTTTCAGGTTTTGCAGAAAACACAGCTGTGCAGCCTGATTGTGGGTGTGAGTGGAGCTTTGCAGTCTGAATTATTGTCAGTAGTATATTTCTGCCATTAAACAACCCTTCCTTTTAGCCATATTTGTATTACCCTGAACACAAAACATTACTGTGAAGTATTTTGGGAGTGGTTTAGAATAGAAACATTTAAAACAAAGTTTTTCAGTGTTGAAAACTAGTAATGCGGATAGAAAATAATTCTATTTTCTGTTCAGTAGCATTTATTTACACTTCTATACATAGCACTTTTTGGAAATTGCTGTGCTAGATCAGAAATGTAGAACAATATGGGTGAAATCCTGTTTCTTTGGACATTAGGTACAAACTGCTTCTTACATAGGAAAATTTGCAAAAAGTGGATCAGCAGAAGCCCAGTTCAGTACAAGTGGGAGAACAGCTGTTACTGATGATGTAATATGTTGGATTCGATCAGAATTAATGCCTCGGTTGTATGCCATGTTTTCAAGAATCACTTTCATTTAACTTGGTGTGGCTTACTGTTGAGTAAACATATACAGGGCTTCAGTGTTTCATTGAAATCAGTTTGAAAAGTTAGTCAGGATTATCTTAAATGGAAATTAAACATACGTCCAACACACACTGCAAAAAAAAAAAAAAAAAACCAGTTTGAGATTGCTTTAACTGCTCTGGTTCAACACTAGGGAATCCTGGGAATTGTAGCTTATTGTGGCACCAGAGTTCTCTGACAGAGAAGGCTAAATGTCTCACAAAACTACAGTTCCCAGAATTCCCTAACATTGAGCCAGGGCAATTAAAGAGTTCTTAAACTGGATTATCTCTGCAGTGTATTTTGGATTGTAACTAGCTTCAGTCTTTATCCAGGCTGCGATATATTAAATATTTTGTTGATATAGGACAAATTATTTAAAATATTTTTATGCCACACTTAGGTCTATTTTTTTACAGTGCTATATAAATTTACAGTGCTATATAAATAAAGGTTAATAATAATAATAGTAATGTAGGTCTAAACTGCACTGCAGAAATAATGCAGTTTGATACGGCTTTAACTTCCATGGCTCAGTGCTATGGAATCATGAGATTTATAGTTTGTTTTGACAGAGCTCTCTGACAGAGAAGGCTAAATATCTCACAGAACTACAAATCCCAGAATTCTATAGCATTGAGCCATGACAGTTAACGTAGTCTCAAACTGCATTATTTCTGCAGTGGAGATTATACTTCAGAAAATGCAAAGAGGTTTTTGAAATAGATACAATACAATACATATAATACAATAAGACTAAAAATAATGTGTAGTTATGTATAAAATGTACACCAAATAGATGTAAAACAAATAGTTGCAAGTACAGTACAGGACTTTGTGCCTGAAAGGTTTTATATAATTTAGCCATAATATTGGGTGGATATTTGTAATCCTAATTTTACCCATTTCTTGGAAATGCTCTTCTCTAGAATAACTGCTTGATCACATGATCTAAAAGAAATGGAAATAGTTCCCTATTAGAGGATTGGTATCTATTTAGTTAGTAAAAGCAGAAAAATGAAATTCAAGATTTTTCAAAACTCAGGCATCACATGTAAGTCTTCAGTCATCTTACCAAGAAATCGGAATGAAAATATATAGGATTGATATCTGTGTATAAGATTGACATCAACTATGTATATAATCTGGGGTTGATATCTTGCCCTACTTAGATCAACTTTTCCTCACTGTAATTTTCCTCAACATATTGTATTCAGCCATCACAGCTTTAGTACCATTTGTTCTCTGAAGTCAGGTGTCCTCATGTCAACCCTTGGTATTCATTTTTTTTACATTTCTTTCTGGAAATTTAAATATTTCCCCCATATTGTATTCAGCCATCTAAGCATTACTACATTGCTTGAAACAATTGTAATGGTTATACAGATGCACCATCTTATAATGGAAGCAGAGAAGTAATCATTAACACCATCTTACAATGCAAGAAGATTAGTAGTAATTAAGCTTCAGTCTATAATTTTAACTCTGGGAAGTTAACTTCATTTTGAGATGGGCAGACAAGAGCAAGTACTCAGCAAAAGGATTTATTAGGGATGGCTGGAACAAAAAGATGCAGTGAAAACTCTGAAAAGATCTTGATCACCTGGAGACTGGCAGTGAAATCATAAGTACAGTACAGAATAAACAGATGAAAAATAATATCCATGATTAACACACGGATTTATAAAATTGGACATGATGTGGCAGAAATAGCTAGGAAGGATTTTTCTGTATTTGTACTGAAACCTGGAATCAACCAGTAAAGCTAAGTAGTGGGAGTTTCAGGAGTAATGAAAGGAATAGTAGTATTAGATACAGCTCATAATGAAACTATGGAATTTGCTACTGGAAGATTTACTGATGGACATCAATCTGAACAACTGTAATCCTATATATTTTCATTCCGATTTCTTGGTAAGATGAGTGAAGACTTACATGTGATGACTGAGTTTTGAAAAATCTTGAATTAGACAAAATACATGGAGGCTATTAATAACCGCTGTTCATGATGTGTGTGTGTGTGTGTGTTCGTCAGTATCAAAGGTAGTATGCCTTTCAACAGCACTTGCCAGGGAACACTAGCAGGATGCTGTTGTATTGCTATAGGCATCTCGTTGTTCACTGTTAAGAGGAGAATGCTGAACGACAGGTCTTTGGTCTTACAGAACACAGCACATGTTTATATTTGTGAACTCCTGCAAACAGGCCAGATTAATATAAAAACAAAAATAGTTAATGCTAGCTTTATGTTACCCCAGTTGTCAGTTTGTAGGATTGGCACCAAGAAAGAACTTCTCAGTATTAAGTGTTATAGGATCTTTTCTAGATGAAAGGTGGCTAATGTTTAAAATTTAGAAATCAATATTGGAAAAAATTAAAATTGGCATTTTGGCTTCTTAAAAGATTAGTGAAGACATGACACTGGTTCAGTACTAGCCGTGATTTGAGAACATGGGATCCAGTCTTAGGAACGTATTCTCCCTCCTGTGTCTTTTAAGTGATAGTAACAATAGCTGAGAAGAACCAGGATTCACCCGATACAGCAGTTGGAATCCTCCTTCAAGCTGCTAATGGAAAGGAGGAAATTCATTTTAAAGAGGGAAGATTGTGGTTTCTCAAAATATTTACAAAAACTTTCCTTAACTACTGTTAGCTGACCTGTTAGTAAACTGGCCTTAGCCTAGTTGCAAAATTGTATTGTGTATCAAGGAAATTGGCATCTTTCTGCAAAGCTAATGTGTTCATGTTGCTTAAGGTTGATGTTTCCCATTCTAGTGAAATTAAATGAATTGTCTGAGTGTTATTGTTTTGTAATACAGTACACTTGGCTGCTCAGGCTGTCCCTCCTTGAACAAGACATTTCAGATGTTGTAATTCTGCTACAGACACAAGTACAGGGTGACTGTTAAAGGTGCCTTGCTTTGAATTCTTACATGAGAAGACGTTAATATGATTTCAGTTAAAACTGGGCTTTTGGTATTTAGAACCAACACTTGTATCAAGTTTCTGATCTATCTTTGGAAAGGTGGAGACATAGATTGTGGATTTTTTTGTCTGATAGAGAAATTGACATCTTAGTCTAAAATTCTGAGTGATGTACACATGTCTGAAAGTGTTTATAGTGTTTGATCTCCATTTATTATGTACATCAATTACAGCTTTGGTACCATTTGTTCTCTGAAGTTAGATGTCCTCATGTCAACCTTTGGTATTAATTTTTGAGAAATGGAGTAGACTAAATTCACTTTTGAATCTGGATACATTGTCTGTGGCGGTGGTAGTAGTAGTGGTGGTTTATGTAACGTTGCGTACACTTTGTCTCACAATTATCTAAACCAGTGATTCCCAAACTCTGACTTTCCAGACTATTGTCCAACATGGCTGAGTCTTCTGGGAGCTGAAGTCCAAAACACCCGGAGGACCAGAGTTTGGGAATCACTGATCTAAATAAGGGAAGTGGTTGCTTAAGGCTACCCAAGCCGATGAGTTTTTCATGTGAGGCTTTTGAATTTCTATTGTAAATATCCTAAAATTATTTATTCTTTACTGTAAATGAAGGATCAGGCTTATTTTGAAATCAAGTATTGTTAATTGATTAATATGTAGTGGCTTTGAAATTTTAGTAGGTTAAGATTGCATTTCTGTATTAAGAAATAAGCCTTGGAAATAAGCTTGAGTAAACATGTGTATGATTTCTCTCTTGATTTCTTTATTGGAGCAATTTGTGTGAGAAAGATACTACAAATCCTTCAAGCACTTAAAAAATATTAGACAATGCAGGGAAAATATAATTCTAGTTCTATATTTGGAGAAATTGTGGTCTTGCAAAGGAGGAAATGGGCTAAAAATTGCTTTGGGCTCAAGTATGCTCAAATAGCACTTGAGTCCAAAATATTGATAGTGGAAGAATCTGGACACAATAGTACCAAACTCTTTCTATTTATTAATTTAATTTTTGACAATTGTGTCTGTGAAATTGTATTTAAATCTTTTAGTGTTACAGTTTTTCTTTCTGATTTTGTTAGCTGTCTTGGATATTTTAGATAGCAGTGTAGGGGGGAAACAATTGATGAATTGGAAACTGGAAGGTTCAAAGGCCTCAGCCTTCTGAATTATTGAACAGTAATCCTCATTCACTAAGACCTCCACAGGTGGGCTCTTTAGCTGAAGAGTTCACTATTTGCTTGATTAAAATACTTAATTTACTCTGTTTCATGACAAAGGTCTCCCAAGGGGTCTTACAAAACGCCATTAACTTTGTACACATTAAGTTTCCATGTGAGGTACAGCAGTGCTATTCAAAGTAGTGGTCCCTGAAACAGTGCCAGTGTCTGAGCCATTGGCTGCAGTCACCAGAAGGTTTCCAGGAAAGAAAGAAAGAATTGTACCCAATGGGCAATGAGTTTGTGCTAGTCTTCCATATCAGATTGCTTGAAAAGCACTGATGTACAGTATAATATGCTTGCTTATCTCCAGTTCAGACTCCCAATAATATCTCTCTGATTCTCCTACTTTTGATCTCTTCTGTAATGCCTTTCCACCAAAGTTGTTGCCAATATTATACCTTCTCCTATAATTCCCTCCTCATTTTTTGGATAGCCAGATGGTTCAGACTTTGCTCTAGCAATGGAAAGATATTGGAATATGAATAGTGCTTTTGTTCAGGTATGCATGGGACTGCCCTTTTTGTTTTCCAGAGCTCTCTACATGACAAGCAGTAATGTAACAGATCACTGAAATAGATCTCTACACAATGGCAGGTTGCTGCTGCTTTCTCTAATCCATAGTCTCAGCAATCGCACTTGAAAGTGGGGTGGAAGGGGAGATGAGTGTCTCAGTTAGAGCTCTATCCAGGTATAATAGAAGAGTGCCCGTGGCTTTCTCTTCCTCTGATGTCAGCAGAACAGTTTTTGGATTAATTCATTTTGCAGTAGTGCTTCAATTTGCACTGCATTAGGAAAATATCTTAACTGATCTTTTTGCAAACTAAAGACACAGTGTTTGGAAATTTGGCAGCAGCTGCTACTGCTGCTGCACTGTTTGCTGCTTAACATGCAGAAGGAAAAAGACAACCCTGGTATCCAGCACTCTTTCATGTACCACCTGGTACTAGAGACCCTGACTGTTATTCTTGAGTACGAGGGCGTATCCAAAATTTTTAATGATCACCTTTTAAAAATTTTGACAGAAAGTTTGTTTTGATTTGTAGTTGTTAACTTATCTCTATGTAGTCACTATCTAGATTTATACATTTTTCCCAGCGTATCTTGACCCTCCAAATGCCTGATATTGTAGAAGTCTGCAGATTGCGCCTGACAAGGATTTTACACTTTAGTCACTTCTGGCTGAGCCAGTCACAAAAGTAAAGGAAGCAATGAGTTGATTTTCTCAGCAACGTGCAGTTAGGGACACTGACAAAATTTCATCAATATGCCGTAATAACTTCTGGGTGATAATTATTACTTTACGATACCCCCCTCGTAAGGCACAATCTGCAGACTTCTACAATATTAGGTATTTGGAGGGTCAAGATACACTGGGAAAAATGTATAAATCTAGATAGTGACTAAATAGAGATAGTTAACAACTACAAATCAAAACAAACTTTCTGTCAATTTTTTTAAAAAACTGATCATTAAAACTTTTGGATACCCCTTCGTATCTTTGTTTTAAACATTTTTGATATGCAGTGTAGTTGAAAAGTTACCATTCTGGCTTACTTACCAACACGCATGCAGAAGTCTTTTTCAGCATTAGGAGTTGGTGTTTCTGGGGAGAAATCTGTAGAAATTCCATCCAGTAAATAGAATTGCTAATAAGGTTCTTTTTATTTCACTCTTTTAGGGCAGCTGAGCTCAATTGCCTTTCCCCGACATGAGGAGGAGTACCTCCAGCTGACAGTAAACTGTCATCCATGCCTTTTAATCTTTGGTCAGAACTGTAATGCCAAATGCCAGTTACTCAACATGCTCTTGGGGGAGAGACTGCTGCCTACCACAAAAATCAGCAGTGAGGAGAACTGCAAGAGGCGTCGAATTCACTTCACACATGGAAGACAAACACGAATCAGTTTAGCCTTACCTGGACAGTATGAATTAGTTCATAACTTGGCAGCTCATCAAGGTAGATGGGAAACAATACCTGAGGAAGACTTGGAAATCCATGGGGATAATGAGGATTTGGCACACCAGATTGCAGAGCTGGAAGTTACACTGAATCACACATTGTTACAGGTACTGATGAAAACCAGCGTGTGTGTACTTAACTGTTTCACTTGAACTTATAAGAATGTCAGCTTTGCCTTGAAGTTTTAAAAATGGATTCTCTATCTCTGCTTTGATTGTCAATGAGTAAATTCTACATAAAACCAGCTAACTCTAGAAATTTGAGACAGTTTTCCTGTACCAAATATGCTGAGTGTGGAACCCAAGATCTGTTTCGGTATATAGTCTCTCATTTTGTTTAAAGTACATCTGCCTATCCTTTCTGTAAAAGTGGTAATTTGCAGCAGAGAGAAGGTTTTACGGAGAGAAGTGTTGATTTCCACCTTTCCTTTTGTTTCAGCGCTACCACTTGCTTTACTTCCAGCCCTGTTCCTAAACTTATACCGAGATGATAATCCCTTCAAAATTAATTCTAAATATCTGAGAATGAAGACAGATCTAACATAAATGCAGTGCTCACAGCAACAGCCACCTTGGATCTTATATAAGGAGAGATGTTGGATATAAATTAAATAAATGAATATTAAATTAGCTTTTCCCTTGGTTTGCAGCTGAAATGACAGCCAAACATACCAGTGGCTCTTGAATGAGTCTTGGCTCTCTGTCCTGAATGGTGTTGGGATTAGCTTTAATAAGTAGAACTGATTCAAAATTTGGTAGGGGAATGATATTTGGCAGCTTTGAAAAGGGCAAAACAACGTGCAGGAGGTTTACACAACTGAAAGAAGAACAAACTGAACAAACAATTGATAGATAAAATTATGTATCAAAATGATGTACCAGCCATTTACTGCCAGTCAAGCTTCACTCTATTTTTTCAGAAATATTTTCAACAAAGTCCAAAATTATTGTCAACAGAGTCCATAAAATAAAGAATCAAGGATGGCACTTGTGATCCTGGAGGCGAAGGTAATGTCTTTAAATCCTGGAGACGGCACTATGAGTCTGTTTCAATTCTTTCTAGTCTTCGTTTATCTGTTCATTTTGCAGCCCTCATAGATTGTATTATAATTATTTGAGGCAGTCTAAATATGATAGAGTTCTATTGATATGATGTATTCATTATTTTTGACAATTGGAGTGTTTTGTATTGGGAATTGTATTTACTAATGTATATTTTGGTACTATTGAGTGTGCCGGATTTCAGGTTTACATGTAGGGATACATAGTGTTTTGTATTAGTGGTACATATACCTTTAAAAGTTTTCATGCAATAACCAGCCACCTCTAGGCTTTATAAGGAGTTACACTGCGTTATACAATTACAGTTGATTCTCAACCAGACACGGGACTATAGTTAAGTCCAAGGATATATGTTTGTGGTAAGCTGTTAAAACCTCAATTTTTGTATGTATGATATTGAAGTTGGCACTTTGCAATTAATATAACCTTGAATTTATAATCTGCTGATTCTCCACCAGGCACAGGATGATTTATGTTTGTGCCCTATGAAATCTGTTGATTTAAACTGACGAAGACTAGAAAGAGTCGAAACGGCCTCATAGTCTCCGGAGGTAGCCGTCTCCAGGATTTAAAGACATTACCTTACCTCCAGGATCACAAGTGCCATTCTTGATTCTTTATTTTATGGACTCTGTTGACAATAATTTTGGACTTTGTTGAAAATATAGAGTGAAGTTTGACTGGCAGTAGATGGCTGGTACATCATTTTGATATATAATTTTATCTATCAATTGTTTGTTCAGCTTTGAAAAGGGCCAGCTAGCTAGCCCCATGCACTCTCAGCCTGCAAATCACAGATACATACCATTTGAACCCAGTAAATGAGCTTTCAAAGCGTTGCTCTAAATGGTTGTTTCTGTTTTTACCCAAAGTTCTCTAGTGAATGGTTGTAATTCACATTCTCACATCTCTAAACCTAAGTAAAATGGATGCTGTGTTCTTTTAATCCATCTTTTACTTCATAGTCAAAACATTTAACTACTGTGTTCTCTAGCTGAGAACTGGTGTACTGTAGGTAGTGTTAAATAAGGGTTTTTTGTTTTTTTTTACTTAGAATACTTTGTGAAGAAGCTTGCTCATGGCACCAGAAGCCCTGCCTGTTTATTCTTGAGCATATATTAATTTTGAACATTTCTGATATGCAATGCAGTTGGAAAGTAGGCTCAAAAAGTGTTGGCGTTGGCTTTGTGTATTTCTACCAAATATGTCTTTCCTTGTTTATATAGGTCAGCTAATGGGAGGCAGCTCAAATGTCTTTCGTAAACTTTTCAAACTAGTGACAAAGATTGCTTTGTTAGGTTCCAGATACATCTAGGGCAGCTTGGATGAAAACAGCTACCAATTTGTGAGGAATGGTAAATTAAGACTGTTTTCTGTGTCAGAGTGAAATCCTTCTTCCACAAATGAATTTTAAATGAGAGAAGCTAGCTTCTGACATTTATTTTATGAAAATCTGTACAGTATATTTAATCATCAGAGAGAAATCTAATTGTTTCAGAACCAGCAAAGTCTGAGTTTAGAAGCTATGTTAAAAAACAAGGAAAGGCATGACACAGATATTTACTAATTAATACAATTCAGTAATGTTAGGATGTTAAAAATCAGTTTTAATAGAGGTATTAAGATTCTTATACATGAACTACATTTCCTTAAAAATCACAGACATTGTTAAGTTTTCTGTTTGGATTTGTGTGCCATGTAAGTACTAAAAAGTTACATACTCTCACATTTTGTTGGCTTACAGTTTATGTTTATTCTTGCCACAACTTGTTTAGGTTTTCTGTCACGTGTTTTTTTCCTCTGAAGTTTAGGGACAACACTAGGTGTTTATGTATAAATTACAAAGTATAAATTTAAGTATAAATGTTAAGAGTAAGAGTTGGAATGAATATCATAATTCAAGACAAGGAACTTCTAAGCGGTGTATTACTGTTGAGCTGAAAATAAATTCTGCCTTCATATAGCTATAAAACAACAGTCTAATCACTAGGATATCATTCTAGGGGAATGGTTGCAACAGTTAACATTTGGAAGAAATGACATACAGATCCAAAACACACTGCAGAAATAATCCAGTTTGAGAATGCTTTAACCAATTCCAATTCTTTATTACGGCCATTTAGCCCGAATAAAAAAATAAAATAAAATAGACACATTAGTAACATGCCATAAAATTCATACAGAGACATAACAAAGGCTCAGGCCATATGTCCAAACACTGACAGTAGCAAAAAACAATAAAACAGTAGCAAGATACAATAAAACTGTAATATTTATAAAATACGAATAGAGCAAGACTCTATATGAAAGCGACTCTAAAGATATGGTAGGATTGAGTAAGCAAGGTAAATACAGGTCAGAATTGTACTGCAACTGTACCTTCCGACACACTTTGTCTTTACTATTCTTCAATCTTAAACAGACTGTTTCAGGAATTTTTTCAGCTAACAATTGCAGCAGCAAGGAATTTAGCAACACACAGAGTAATCAGTCCCTTACAATCAGTGAGTAGATAGTTAACATAAGTTTCTTCCTGTCTACCGGGCATGCTTTGTAATAATGGGAAAATGTATATATTACAGATTTCAGAATAAAGAGAGCAACAAAGAAGTACATGAACAGTTGACTCAACTTCCTCCAGTCCACAGGGACACAAGTGATGGTGGTAGGGAATTTTTTTATATCTTCCCTCAAGGACAGCTGAGGGTAGAATGTTTAATCTGGCTAACAAAAATGCCCATCTAAGTTTGGATATGTTCAGGTTATCCAAATAGCTTGCATGGAGAAATGTTCTATTTGTCTCCCAAATCATGGGATACATAGTTGATTGGTTTCTATGAAACTGTAAATCTATATCTTTAATTCGTTGGATAATAGCATTTTTGCTTTATCATAACCTAGCAGAATCACTTGTGACATTGAGAACCCAATAGTGACAATTTTCACATTTAAAGATTTTTTCCAAATTGATAAAAAGGAATCATTTAGAATTAATGGTACCAGGTCTACTGGATTGAACAACATTTTAAGCCATATTTTTAATTTACAAATCCAGATATAGGCCTCTACTGATAATAAGCCAGTTTCCAAACGAAGAACAGTATTTGAAACACAATTAGGGACTCCCAGAACTGATCTCAAGAATTTAGTCTGTACAGTTTCAAACCGCGCAAAATTGTTATATGAATGAACCTCCGAGCCATACAGAAGCTGCACAAGGATTTTAGCTTCAAACACTTGCAACACTGCAGGGGCAAATTGTCCACCCTTGTTATAGTAGAAAATAGATAACGCCTTGACGCTTCTTTGAACATTTGACATCGCATTTGTTTAATGTAATTTTGCAGAATTTCTTTCATGAAAATATACTCCAAGATATTTATATGATAAAACTTGTTCAATACAATTATTATCAATCTTCCATTTATTTTGAATTTGTCTTTTTGTGAATATCATTATTTTTGTCTTATCATAATTAATTTTCAGTGAATCATTTACACAATGAGTAGCAAGAGCTGTCAGGAGTCTATTTAGCCCCACTCTGGTCAGAGACATAAGAACAACATCAGCATATAGTAACAATGATAGAGGTCTGTTTGAGATTGTTGGATGATGGGATGGTATATCTGGCAGAGATGTAATTAACGAATTAATATAGAAATTAAAAAGAGTTGGGGCTAGCACACATCCTTGTCTTACACCATTGTAGGTCGGAATAGGTTTCTGTTATATTGCCTTGTCTATTATAGCATACTGCTATGCGGGAGTTTTCATGGAGTTTACAAATTAAAGACAACAAGTGTCTATCAATATTGGTTGATTCAAGCTTCTCCCAAAGTTTGTTTCTAGGCACCAGATCAAAGGCAGATTTGAAATCTACAAAAGCGGTGTATAAGGCTCCCTTATTTGACGATGAATATTTTTCATTTAAATGCTGAAGAACCAAAACATGATCAACAGCAGAATGGTTGTTTCTGAAACCGGCTTGTTCGTCCTTAAATATTTGCTCTTCCTCCAGCCAATCCTGAAGCTTTTCCAGCAAGTGAAGGGAATACATTTTACTTATAATATTTAGCAAACTGATGGGCCTGTAATTTCCAGGGTTGTTTTTATCTCCTCTCTTATAAATTGGTTGAACTACTCTGGCTCAGTGCTAGAGAATCCTGGAAACTGTAGTTGATTGTAGCATCAGAGCTCTCTGACAGTGAAGGCTAAATGTCTCACAAAACTACAGTTCCCACAATTCCCTAGCATTGAGCCAGGGCAGTTAAAGCAGTCTCAATGGATTATTTATGCAGTGTGTTTTGGACTACAGTTTCTCACTTGCTTCCATGTTAAACAGAGTGTCAGAGAGCGTTGGTAACTATTTTGTCTCTTTTAAAGGTGTTAAAAATGGTAGGGTTCAGTATATTTTGTAAATCTTAAATGCAGCTCAAAACTGGTAGCTGATTTCTACTCTTTCATTTATTTCTTTTCTTTTTTTAGACATATTTTCAGGTTTATTGGTAGAAAAGAGATAATTTCATATACTTTGTCAAACATAACTCACACACTACTGTTTCTAAAATCTACTGTCTTGCAAGAAACAACAAGCAACTTTTGAGAAAACAAGTCTCAATTCATTTTTTAATAAATTAATATCATACAAAATACAATGCCAGAACATGATGCAGCTGAGCATGCTAGTGAGATCCATCATGAAGCACCTGTGCTCATGTAAGATTGGCAGCTCCCCGCTACTGCTAGTGGTTCCTGGGATTAATGCCAGAGCAACACTAGTCAACTGCTCTCCTGCAGAGTATTCCTGAACAAAATTTGCTCCCCGCAAAAAAGAAAAGGAAAAGGAAAGGGAAAAAGACAACTAAGGGATACTTATACACAGCCACACTACAGTAAATGCTTGTTATTAAATTAACAAAAATAAAGACCTGATTAATCCACATTAACTCTTTGTTTACACTGGGGTAGTGGGAACAAGCAGCAGGAAGTAATACGCATGAGCCAATGTTTTTGAAACAGAATGTAGAGCTATTTACTGATCAAAAGCTCCACACAAACCCACACTAGGAAGGGCTGGCAATCAGCATTGCAAACCCAGCAATGTAAGTTCACATTTGGCAAACTACCATCTGCTTGGAAGACCTGTATTCTAAATAGACAGGTATAAGTTAGTGAAAATACATGCACCTAATAATAATTACAGTATTAATAATACAGCTTGACTGAGCCTGTAGTCATTTTACCGTGCATGCCACTGTAAAATGGAAGATCTACCCTTTCTACCACAGATAGATCCATGGGATTTTCTGCTTCTTTTTTTACATGGCATTATTATACCAACACAGCTGAAACATAAATGCAGCACATTCTATTAGGCCACACAATCTATATAACAAGCACATAGATAGATTTCCAGAACTCACTCAAATATAACTGGAAGATACTTTGAGCAATTAACATGCATCCTACAAACAGAAGCTGCTTTTGTGAAAGTTTCCTGAACTAAAAGTTTTCACAGGACTAAAAAAAATTGTAAGACAATAAGCAGATTCTTTAAGCTTGCAATATAGATATAGATCCCATCTCAGAGGGATTGTTTCAGATTATGGAAGCATATCTGCTCATAAATTTCACTGATTTACACTCTGGCCACAAAATGTTATGTAGGGGCACACAGACAAGACAGCTTAACGTTTCAGTTTCCAGCCCTACTGCCTGAAAAAGAATTTTCTTGGTAACCAATTATAGGCATGCAGTCTCTGAATTTTGGGAACTATACAGGTGGTAATGTGACCATCTCTCCATCCAGTTCAAATTCATCAGCCCCATCTAGTGGAAAGAGATATGGGGGGAGGCTTCCATGGGGGCTCTTGATGGAGCTCGGGGGTCACATAACTAGTTAGCACCACTTGCTCCAGAATCTTGCCCAAGAATAGAGATTGCCCATTAGTTGTCCAGAATGGTGGGATCCAGGGAGGTCTTTTTCAGTGACGGCTTCCTTTAGGCAGATGGAAATCTGCCTTGCTGCAGTGAAGCATTCACCACTCCCTTTACCCACTTGGCCAGTCCCCCTTTAACTGATTTCAGAAGCCAGGAAGGGCAGGGATCCAGTATGCAGGCTGCACAAATTGAAACTTATCCAATAATGTGGGACAAGCAGTCGCTAAGATTACATCCACTGGACCTGTCTCAGCTACAGCATCCATGTCAAAGTGAGTCCGAATGATTTTGTTTGCGAAGTGTTTTGTGAATTCTTCACAGCGAGCCATTGAGTGGTCTTTGTTTCCTTCTTGGGAGCCAGAATGTAAAAGTCCCCTGACAATTCAAAACAGCTTGGTTGGATGACATTGTGCAGACGCAATCGTGGCATAGAAGTATACAGTGGTCCCCCGGGATCCGAATCCCCCGGGGAACGAAATCCCCGGGATCTGAAACCGCCGGGGGAGAAAAAAAGCCCCCGGCCAACAAAAAAAACCCTGGGTTGCGAAAGAAATTCGCAACCCGGAAGTTTTAAAACAGCGCGCTCCGGCGCGCTGTGCACCAAAAAACGGTCCCCCGGGTTGCGAAAACTTCCGGGATACGAAGGTAATCCCGGAACGGATTACCTTCGTAGCCCGGGGGACCACTGTACTGTAGTTTCTTTGCTGCCACCACTGCCAAGGCATAGGCTTTCTAGTGAGCTCTAGCCCGTGTTCAGTCAGTTTCTCTCCAGGTCTTCTGCCATCGTCGCTCTAGCCTCTGTCCCACTTGTTTCATCACCATCAGCTCCCTGGTAAACATCTGGCTCTACTTCGTGGGAGGGGACTGTTACCGTAGCAATCTATAGCAATACTAAGTACATTTCTATACCACTTATCAGTGCACTTAAGTGGTTTACAATGTGTAAGCTAATTGCCCCCACAACCTGGATACTCATTTTAGCAGCCTATGGAAGGATGCAAAGCTGAGTCAACTCTGGGCCCCTGGCTGGTTTTGAACTCACAACCTTGTGGTTTGTGAGTGAGTAGCTGCAGTACAGGCATTTAACTACTGCGCCATCAGGGGTCCTAAGGAGCAATCATGTCCAGCGCCTTTGCCATTTCCCTATTCCAGAGATCAGCCAGGGCTTCGACAGGATCACCTGTCATATCATTACTAGACATGAAAAGTTCATATTATTACTAGATATGAAAAGTTTCTTACAAAGTTCTCTGCTAATTAGCAGCATTTAGGGTTGCAGCTATTTCCCCTTAGCAGAGTCTTCTATTCAAGCAGTTGAATCAAAGACAAGTTCAATTTCCTGTTTGGGAATACAGTATCTTCTATTTTACAATCTTACTGTTGTAATAGGACTTTTCCAAAATACATTGTTAATTATACAGTCCTTTGCTTTATGATTGTCTGCTTTTTCTTCATTTTTCAAGTACATCTCAGTGCCTTGTCAGAGTCTCTTATAACCCCATAAATTAATTTTAAATGGTTCTCTTTAAAATATTTGGAGACTAAGCCTTGATCCAGCACGGAATCCTCACACTGAGAAACAGTGTTGTCTGCCTGTGCAACTGGTATAGATTTCAGTTGCAATACTCAGTTCTGTTTAATTGACAGGAGTGGAGATGTGTATACAACCAGTCATTATATCTAATTGACTTCCAGTTCCATGTGACAACTTTTCTGCAAGTATCTATAAATCCAGGGAAAATGTGTGATAAAACAGGTCTGGGCATGACTAATCAAAAGTAAGACATTCTGTTAAGTGGGAATTCTTCTTCATACCTGAATATAGGATTCTAATCTAAAAGCTAATACTAATTATGGCATTCCTGATATCTTTAAAGTTTCCAATTTTGTTGCTGATTTTTCTCTGACTACTTGCAAAGTTTTCCTTTTAATATGTGTCAAAAGGAGGGTAACTAAGATGGTGAGAAGGGTCTGGAAACCGTGCCCTGTGAGGAGCGAATTAGGGAGCTGGGTATGTTTAGCCTGGAGAAGAGAAGGTTAAGAGGTGGTATGATAGCCCTGTTTAAATATTTGAAGGGATGTCATATTGAGGAGGGAGCAAGCTTGTTTTGTGCTGCTCCAGAGACTAGAACGCAGAACAATGGATACAAACTGCAGGAAAAGAGATTCCATGTCAACATTAGGAGGAATTTTGGAACATTTATTGTGTTGTTAACCTCTGAATTCAGCCCAGTGACACTTGATGTCTACAAACTGGTAGGGAAATAAGATTCTCTCAGATGGTCCTCCATTACCCTGCTTACCCTCCAGACCAACTTCCACTTGCTCTTCTTTGGGCATCGAACTTCTGATCCCAGCCACACTGGGACAGAAGAAGCTTCTCTCAAGCCTGAAGTTCTCCAATGCCATTCAAGGTTCTTCAGATAATTAGAATGGATCACTACTTTTATGGTGAGTTGGGATACACTTTTCTTCTTGGGCTAGACACATCTCAGTTTCTCACTCCTTACATCTGCAATACTTAAAGCACAATAATTTTGAATTAATTGGCTCAGCTGTGTCATGAAAATAAAGAAGAAACAGCAAATTACAAGATAAAATGCAATAAGGATAGGCACTGCACTTGTATATTTCTGGAAAACCATGGTCATGTCCTGGTCTGATATTACAAGATGCAAAATCTGTATCCCATCTCTTTATGTTGTTGTGGCTGAACTGTGAAACATCTACAGTTCACTAAGTGATATTTTTCTGGCTTCATTAGTTACCTTACAAATTTTAGCAGCATCAGAAAATCTCATTCCCCTTGCCATTTCCCTTTTTTTCACATTTCACATTGCAGTTTTTGCTTCTAAAGCCACAGAAGGAGGTTCCTTTGGAATAACATAATCTAGCTGCTAGAAATAGGAACTAACTCCTTTGCTATTATAGTTTTTGACTGACTGATCCGTGGTTGAGAGCCTGGCTAACCAGCTTCCATTCCCATGTAATATGGTCCATGCATGACTGGAAACATGACTTCATACATCTGGTAAAGCCGTGTAGCAAATTTTTATAGACCTGAGTTATGGTCAGCGTGGTCAAGATGAGATGAAGAGAAATGAGAAGCCAAGAAACTGTGTATATTTGGCTTGCAGTGTTAGGATCTAAACTGATAATGAACACTTGAACCCTACTACTACACAAATATGAAGCTTCCAACTAGCTTTTGTCTTCATGTTGCTGAAGGTCTGTTGGAGCTTAAGATTTTGAAAACTATTTTGGGAGTGTTTTGACAGTGGATTTTGAAAAATAATACATAAACGGAACACTTCAAAATAATGAGATCAAAAGAAAACTCATTATATCTTCTCATGACTTTTGTAAAGTCTAGATACTGGAAGACTGAAAGAAGATGCAGTAACAAAGATGGCAGATTTTTCTGGAGAACTACTGGTACAGTCTATTTCTGTGTTTCTGATGGAATCATTTATTTAGCACACTACTTGATTGTAGGAAAGAAAGTTCTTTAAAGATAATTTTTCTTCGCTGTGACATCGACCTTACACAGTGATTTGCAGAACATTTAGGAGGAAATTGGCAAACTGCAAAGGACTCAGTAACACGAACAGGGCTCAGCATCAGATTCCCTGTTTTTGTCAGTTAACCTGGCAGGCTGTGTTACTGCTTCTGTTGTTCCCTTTTTTGTTGGAAAAAAGCAGATGTAAAAAGGTAGCATAAGAACTGAATGAAATAATAAACTGTTTGGTGATTTTCCCAGCAAAATTATTTTTAGACGTCTGTGAACATACCACAAATAGTGTGTGTGTGTGTGTGTTTATTTTATTTCTATGCCGCCTAGAAAGCGACCCAAGGCTGTTCACAAATAAAAATTCTAACAAACATATTACTACAGAAGGAAGTGTTTTCAGGAAGCATTTTCTCTTTAATTACACTTCCAGATTTGTAAGTCTAAAGCAGTATAGGAATGTGCTTAGCAGTGGAATGGATTCTCTCCCCCTCACTCCATGCTGAAGTTAATTCCTGAATGAGGAAGACCTAATTATTTGAGGTTGGAATGCCTGGACTGAAGCACAGAAACCACTTTTAATTTCCAGTGTTCTTTTAAACAACAGTGAGTTCTCTCAGTCCTTGTATTAGTGCCTGTAGCTCAGGAGCAGCAATGAAGCAGTGTGTGAGCCCTTTGCTAGATGAATTTCTCCCTTTCCATATAGTACTGTGGATTTCCTACACTCTGAATTTCACAGCTTCTAACGTCTGGTTTAACTAGGAACCAGTTTCAGAACTGAAGCATATTTGTGAAGTTGAAGGCTTTCACAGCTGGCATCCATAGTTTTTTGTGAGTTTTTAAATAAACGTTTCCAGAACACGGCCACATAACCTGAAAAACCCACAAAAAACTCTGAAGCATATTTGGTTTGCCACAGCTTTTAATTATGTTATTCAGTATATTTCTGTTTTCCCTTCTGCATTACTGATGTGTATATGCATACTGACAAAACTTTTCAAAAGATCAAACCTGTGTGATTAGTAAAATATTGCCTTCTACATGCATTTCTGTTGAGTTCTCCTTTCTCACAGTGATTTGACAAAGCAGAGACAAGGACACTGAAAGCTGTAGCAAATTACATATTGTTCTGTACAAGATTTGGGAACTGGGAGTTCTTGAGGTACCACTTCTTTCAAAACAGAACCAGATAATTTGGAATTACAAAATCTTGGGGGAAGTTTGGATGGAGAGAATTTTTGAAGCATTAGATCTTTACCCAATCTTGTTCCCCAGTCTTGTTCTTAGAGAGTTGGGCTCTGAATGGACCCTTACTGAAACAGGTGGCACCCTGTCTATAACAAAGAAAATCATTCAGAGGTTAGGCAGAAGAGAAATAGCTTATTTATTCCATTTTAGCAAAAAAACAAAACAAACAAACAAACAAACAAAACAAAACCCCATGGATAATGAACAACTCAATTTTCAAATGAGTACAGAAATATAATGAGTGTGCAACTGATGTATTGATAATTTCTGTTTTTTTCATTGTGATCTGTTAGCATTTTACTATTTTTACTGAGCAGTGGCTCCATGATTTCCTTGGTCATTCTCTTGTTTCATATGTATCTGGGGAAACAAATCTTTTTGTTAGTTCCTGATTGCCTAGCTAGTCTCAGCTCATTCTGAACTTTAGCTTTCCTTGTGCTTTTCTCGCAAGCTTGGACTACACATCTGTACTCTTCCTTGGTCATTCATCCTTCATTCTGTTCTTTATATGTGCTCTTTTTTATTTCACTACCTCCTTGAGTTTGCTATGGAGCTATGGTTTTTCCACATAGAATCATAGCATCATACAGTCGGAAGAGACTACAAGGGCTATCCAGTCCAACCCAATGCCATAGAATGAGATGTCTCCCATTTTTCTTCTTCCATGGGAATGATTGTGATTGTGCTTTTTCAACTCCTCCTTTCATGAACTCTCACCCTTGCTGGTTGTCCTTTAGCATGTCTAGCTATTATGTCCAGTATATTCCTGAGCTTGATCAAATCAGCTTTCCTGAAATCCAAGGTCTGTGTTGGACTGTGCTCTTCTTTGGCTTGTGCCACAATTCTGAACTCTAGAATTGTCAGAGAAATTATCTACAAGGCATATCAAGAATTCCTTGGAGGGCCTGTTGTTAGCAGGGCTAGTCTCTAAACAGATATCATGGTAATTGAAGCCCCCCATTACTACTAATACTTGCATTTTTGAGGTTTTTGAGATTTGATCATGAAAAGCATAATCCATTTAGTGAGTGTTCTCATTTAGTAAGAATATGTATTGTGGTAAATGTGATGTATTTTCTGGAAATCCATGTACAAACTTGTATAGTTGTTCAATAAAATGAAGAGAATTGCAAAAGCCAGTTTCAAAATGAAGTTTCTAAAGCGGAGTGCTTTTTGTCAAAGGAAAATCTTTGTTCTGTTGGTCCTCTATAAGGAGATGCAGACATTACAAGGAAACCACTGATAAAGGTCTATCTTGCAAGAATACCCAGCAGGGCTGCTGTTGTCTACGTGAGATTAGTTGTTCATATTGAAATTTATATATATTTTTCTCTTTCCCCTTTATGGCTCATGGAGACAGCATTGGCTTCCTCCTTTGTTTACTGCCATCAGTGTGAGTCATCTCTCATGGTGAATGTTGAGTTGCACATCCAATTTTGCTTTCAACTTGCACTCTACATCAATTTTTGTGTTTCTGTGCTTGGGAGTCCCATGACAGTCAGGCAAACTGCAATTAAATGTTAATTTGGCAAATTGTAGAAAGGGAGTTTGGGAGAACCTGGAGATGTGTTGAACAGTAATGTTTCATTTATTGAATAATATTTGAGTAATGTTTTTCTAACTTCGGTCAGAGTAAATCTGTTAACTGTTGAAAGCTCTTGCTCATACCTTGTCTTCAGCTTAGATGTTTTCTAGGGGAATTCCAGAGTTTGCCCTGAGTGAAATTGAAAAGAATAATGCCCTATAAATCTTGGGCCCTTAAAAAAAAAAAAAAAAAAGCTTGGTTTTGAAATGGCTGTTGATTTTCTAATACCGTTACCAGGTTTGTTTTTTTACCAACTGTTTTTTATAAGCCAGCCTGAGCAATCATGATGCTATCAGAGCCAGAAGTTCCCTCAGATAGAACATTCAGGCATGAAGGTGTCAGTTCTGTAAATATGTGGCAAGAACTGTTAATAGAAACAGTCTGTAATTCTTAATGTAGTGTTTATTACTTTATGATTACTTGGCGCTCTCCTGAAGTCTTCAAAGCACTTGAGAAGTTTTTTTGACTAGGTGTTGTGACTTAATACAGAAAAATACCCAGCATGCTCATGCTTTCTGCTGGACAGCATATTGGAAATGTTGAATGTAACTAGGAATGTGTATAATGAATTGCTGTGCCTGTTGTAAACTATGTATGGAAAGCTAAAGCAAAGGGAGGGGAGTTCAGAAGCTGGTATGACAATTCCACTATTCATCTACTTGTAAAACTACATCAAAGGAGAGCAAAGCAATTAACAGAATGTCAAATGTAATACGTTTAATCAGTGTGGATTTCAAAAGTTGCAATCTGGACCAGTAATAAATGCAGAGAACAGTGCATGCATTCAAGAAGTGCTGAAGACTAATTCTAATTGTATACCTATAGCTGGATTTACCCTTTCTGAATGCAGGTATGGGCTTAGGCTGATTGTCAGTACATAAAGGAGTTTCTCTCCATGTAAAAAAGTAGAAGTTGGGGAGAACGATTAATTAGTTTTCTCCATGACATTGTAACTTCTTTTTCCTTTTGTTTTCACTTCTCCTTTCTAGAAATGTTGATGTGCAGTATCTGAAATTACACCTCCCTGAAAACCAGGGCTAATTTCTATCAGACATCTAGAGATTAACACTGCACAGTTGCCTTGTTGGTTAGTCTGCTAGAGTAAGAAGCCACCCCTCCTGTTTTGTAGTCTATAAGGAGGTCACTTCCTTGTTGCTAATTTCCTATTTGCTTTATGCACCTTGGATTGTAAAGTTAAAATCTGTGAGGAGAAAAGGATTAGGAACATGGGTTTGTACATACATGTCCTCTCCCATCTTTCTCCTTTACTTGGACAGGCATCTTTGAGAAATACCCTTCCTCAGAAATCCCTTTGCCCTAAAAGGAGGGTTGTTGTTTGTTTTACATTGTCCTTGAAAGGAAGAGGAGTCCTTTTCTTACAGTGGATGAGAATGAGGTGTTAGATGCTACTGGAAATCTCAAATCAATCATCATAGCTTTAATTTTAAAATTCTGATGTTTTGCTGTCTTCAGGAAGTGGATATTGTAGTAGCTCCATGTCGGGAGTTCCAGTCTGCAGAAGTCACTTTGGGAGAATATATTAATAGTGTCCTTCCAGTCATCACTTTCGCTATCAGTGAAGCAGAACTGTCAGCACTGGATGTGAATGAACTGCGTGGGATTAAAGAGAAATTTGCTCTGCCTGTCTTCTTTTTCAAAGTGCCAGATTTGGGGGTTGAACTAATATCCCCTCAAAATGCAGAGAATGAAAAGTCATCCCTTTATCGGCAGCTGCTGGATTTAGACTACCTTAGTACCAACCATTGCAGCTGTGGAGCTCCCACCTCTGATGCCAAAGCCCAAAGCATGCTTGTGGAACAATCGGATAAGATCCGTCTCCTTAGCACTTTTTCGAAACAGGTGCTGCAGAAGCACTTGGTGGATGCAGCCACCATCTTGAACATAGTACATTGCCGTTGCCTGGACATCTTCATCAACCAAGCCTTTGACATGCAGCGAGACCTGCAAATAACTCCAAAGCGTCTAGAGTACACACGGAAAAAAGAGAATGAGTTGTATGAATCTTTGATGAGCATAGCCAACCGCAAACAAGAGGAAATGAAGGACATGATAATAGAAACACTCAATAACATGAAAGAGGAGCTACTGGAAGATGCTGCTAATATGGAATTCAAAGGTAATTTCCGTAGAAGAGATTGATAAGCATTTCACTTTTCTCTTGTGCCTTGACAAACCACTCGGAAAAGAAACCTGGCTTTATAATATGGGCTGGCAAAATTTTCACCTCATTTATGATGGGTCCTACACTGGTCCAGATATAATATTATCCATCCACATGGTTTGTCTTGAAAGCACACCAAGTGCCAGTGATGCCCAATTTCATACGAGGTATTTTGCTTGCAAGTCAAATGAGAATGCTATGATGAATGATCTACAAGTGGAAGCTTCATATATGTTTGGACCAGATTGTACAACCTGGTCAGTATCTATAATGAGTATATAAGAATGGAAAGAAGTGCAGCTTGCTGAACAAGGCATCTTTTGTTATAACATGCAAGAGATTTGACAGATGTGTCCTAAGCCAAGTGTCCTAAGCTTAATAGTGTTGCTGTTTGCATGTAGCTAATGTTCTTGTGAGAACAACAACAGTGATTTGCATGCATTAATTTCAGATAGCTTGTTTGGAATTCCATTTTTCAGCTCTAGAATAGAAAATATATTCTCTGGCTTCATTTCTTTCATGAAAAATTCAAAGATGAGGTCTGCCTTTTATATTCAGGAGTTTTAAAAATAAGTTAGCTATAGAGACTTTGACGGAGAACTATGTCTTTTGCAAACGTGAGGCAAGTGTTAAGTTTTCTGTTCAGATGAGATAGACAAGCAAATTAGAAAATTCGATGTTAATTTATAAGCAAACTAGCAGCATGATTTTAAATATATTTACTCAGAGGTAAGCCCTGCTGAATTCAATAGAATCTACTTCAGAAACTTATCACTAGTTTCAGTCTTTCCATGTTTTTTTGTTTTGCTTTGGAAAACTGAATAATGTTTGAGGGATGAATTAACCATACCTGACGTAAATTAATTTGCTTGGTGCTGTGCTTTTTTCCACACTAGTCCACTTTCAATTGCTATATGCATATACTTCAACTCTGAACCATTTCTTATGGAGTGAAATTCTTTACTAGATCCCCCCCCCCCCATATTCTGTAAACAGTGTTAGCATAGAATGATTTGATATGCTGAGGTGAAGTTTTAAAATTTTTATCCAAGCAATCAAGATTTGCTTATCTTGAAAGCAGTCCTTGGATATACCCTTATTTTGGGGTATGTTCCAGCCTGTTTAGACACTTTTAACAATTCAATTCTGTACAAGTCTGTTTAGAAATAATTCTCATTGAGTTCAGTAGGGGATTACTTCCAGGTTGATGAGTTTAAGATTGCATCCTAAAACACACTGGATAAAATGGGAGAAAGTTAAGTGAATTGTTAAGTCTACCATTGACATTAAAGCACGCTCTAGGGTGGGAAAATGTTTCAGTCAAAAGTCGCTATTATTAGAAAGGTTCCATTGTATCAAAATCACTAAATTTAGTATTCCACTTGCTCTGGTAGCTGCTTATTCTACTGTTATGATACTCTATGTTCTGCTTTCCATTATGATTCTTTCTCTTTTCCTTCCCCACCTCTAGACATCATAATTCCTGAGAACGGAGAGCCTATTAGTTCCAGAGATATTAAGTGTTGCATTAAGCAAATCCAGGAACTGATAATTTCACGGTTGAACCAAGCAGTTGCCAACAAACTGATAAGTTCTGTAGACTACCTGCGTGAGAGTTTTGTAGGGACTCTGGAAAGATGTCTTAAAAGTTTGGAGAAATCACAGCAAGATGTTTCAGTGCATATTACAAGCAACTATCTAAAACAGGTAAAATAAAGCAGGTAAAAACTATCTAAAACAGCTAATTTTACATGTCTATTTCTAGAATGCCAGCTATAGGCTGTATGAACTAAAGTAATAGATGCATTTTGGGATGATTTTAATTATTTGATGTTATGTTGGCTGACACAGACTTCATAGCTTTATGACATAGTTTCATTATGTCAGAGTTCATTGCAGTTCTGTTCCTAGATTACAAATGATGAATCCAAGGCATTCAGCTTTCTTTCTTAATCCTTGGAAATGGCATTTATTTTTACTTGGTGTATCATTAACATATTTCCTGGTTACAGATACTGAATGCAGCCTATCATGTTGAAGTCACTTTTCACTCTGGTTCAACAGTATCGAGAATGCTGTGGGAACAAATCAAGCAGGTATTACATGTTTTCATAGTGAAAGCTCATGCAGAGAAATCTTAATGAGATGTTATTTAGTTGACCTGTCATTTTCCATTCATTCAGATTTTCATACACTGGCATAAGTTGTAGAATTACATTTCTCAATGTCCATAGGCATTGGACAATGAAATAAAAACCTATCTGGCAAAAATTAGACTCTGTTAAAATATGGCAAGTATTTTGGAAACAAAAATAGTTTGTATTATCATATAGTTTTGCTCCTAGTCATCCCAATTTCTTTGGATCTGACCAATACTATAAATTTAGTGCAGATGAATATGACAGCAGGTTATCTAATACTGGAATTTTGATAATGAAACACTGGTCTTCTGCTTCTTTAGATAATACAGCGGATTACTTGGGTGAGCCCACCAGCTATTACCACAGAGTGGAAAAAGAAAGTGGCTCAAGATGCCATTGAGAGTCTTAGTGCATCCAGGCTGGCCAAGAGCATCTGCAGCCAGTTCCGTACAAGACTAAACAGTTCTCATGAAGCTTTTGCTGCCTCATTGAGACAGGTCAGTTTGGATATAAAGATAATGGCAAGAATAAGGATCAGCCAACTCATAGCAGTTTTTCAAATAAAATGAAAGACAAAGTTTGTGTATCATCTATCCACTGTCTTCTACCCAGAAGACCAGCTGGACACCTTTGGGTCCCTCCTGATCCTTTTAGTGTTGATAGAAATGGCTTAATAGCCTTGCCTGGGAATGAAGGACTATAAAGCTAATGTTGTGGTCGCTTGTTCTAAGCATTTAATAACGAGGTATGTAGATCCCATTGTTCAGTTTCAAAAAACTGCAAGGAATAAACACAGTGTTTTATTTGTGGTTTTCTGTGCTACTTCATTCAGTTTAAAGGGCTTGATGAGTCTGCTAAGGTATTCTAAAGCCTGGGGTGGCAGGGATGGGGAATACAAGTTGGGAAAAGGTTCTACCTATTGTGTGCTCTCCCACAGGTAATTTCTGCTAACCTCTGGTACTTGTGTAACCACATCTTGTGTAACAAGCTACAGTCCTAAACAGGAATGCTATAATTTAGCAAGGAAGAAATTGAGAAGCAGATTTCGGAAAAGACATTTAAGATACAGCTTCCAGGATGGCAAAGCCATACTTATATTTGGCCTTATGTCTCTTTAGCTGGAGGCTGGCCACTCAGGCAGGTTGGAGAAGACAGAAGATCTTTGGTTGAAAGTGCGAAAGGACCATGCCCCTCGGCTTGCCCGCCTCTCTTTGGAAAGTAGATCCCTGCAGGATGTTTTGTTACATGGTGAGTTTTGCTTCTTTGATTTCTCTCATTTATTGATTTGCTCATATTTGCATAATTCTCCAAATCTGGAAGATCATAGGCAGGTATAGCATTTTGATTGCATTGTATGGTACACAGTAATGCTGCATGGTAATGCTATGAAAGTAAGTCCCCAGACATATCTGACATTATGGGCCCATTTCTACTTGCAGAAAAATCCGCGTTGGAACCTGGCTCTGCTCCACTAAGGAAAGCGGTTCCAAAAGGCCCCTCCACACTATGAAAAGGGACCATGTTTGGAACCGCTTTTTTTTAGCAGAAAACGCTTGTTGTTCCCACTGGAGGAGCCAGGGAAGGTGACAGCCTTCACTCCCCAACCCCTTCCCACAGGGGAATCTTTTTTTTGGGGGGGGGGCAGTAAAATTGATAGCAAAATCAATCTTTTGAAAAAGCAACTACTTGCTATTGCAATAGAGTGCATTTGTGATCAATTGTATTCACACACACACACACACACATTTCTTGTGCCTTCCTCCTCCTCATGGGTCCGTGATTACCGGGGACAGCCACCCCCACCACTTCCCGGTACTGGAGGGGCTTCCTTCCTTCCTTCTTTTCTTTCCCCCTTCCTTTCTTCCTGCTGATCTTCATGGTAGCAGAGGGCTTGCCGCTGCTGCCCTGGAGGGCTGCCTCGCAGCCTGGCGAGCCCCAGCTGCTGCAGCTAGTACTGTCGCTAGGCTGCTGGTGCATTCGGCAACAAGGGCTGGGAGGGCTGGCGCCATTTGTGCCACTGCTCCTGGAACTGAAGGGACTTCTGCCAGGGAATGGAAGGCCCGTCAGCTCCGGGAGCAGTGGCAGCGGTGCAGCAAAAAAGGCCACCACCTCCACTAGGTCTGTGCTGCTCCCAGGGATGAAGGCCCATCAACCCCGGGAGTGGTGGTGCTGGCGCAGCAGAAACGCTGCCGCTTGGCCAGTGCTGGCCCCAGGGCTGACGGAGCCCATGCTCCTCCTGGGGCTGATGGGCCTTGCGGCAGTGCATTCCCTAGCAGAAGGCCCATCAGTTCCGGGAGCAGCAGCGGTGGTACGGCACAAATGGTGCCAGCCCCGGTTGCCGAATGCACCAGCAGCCTAGCCCCAGGACTAGCTGCAGCAGCCAGGGCTTGTCAGGCTGCGAGGCAGCCCTCCAGTGCAGCGGCAGCGAGTCCTCTGTGACCATGAAGGTCAGCGTGAAGGAAGGAAAAAAGCCCTACCTGCACCTGGAAGTGGCGGCAGTGGCTGTCCCCGGCAATGGGGGACCCAGGAGGAGGAGGAGGGCACAAGAAATTTGTGTGTGTGTGTGTGTGTGTGCGAATACAATTGATTGCAAATATACTCTATTGCAAAAGCAAGTAGTTGCTTTTGCAAACAATTGATTTTGCGATCAATTTTACCACCTCCCCCCCCCCAAAAAACCACGATTTTGACTAGCGTTCCCACTTATTGGGCACACTTTAGAGTCACATTTTACAAAAAAGACCTTTCGCAAACTAGTGTCGGGAAAGCCTGGGCTATTTGTTTTTGATCTGGACCTTTCCTCCACTAATCAATTGAATGAGGATTGGAAGTGGGTTCATATGTGAATGCGGGTCATATAGCCTGCGTCACGCTTCACATCAAAATGTAGTGGGAAGGGGCCCTATCTGTGTACTTGTGTGAAACTGTATTTAAAATACATAGCAGTCCAGAATTGTGACTTTGGTGTGAGAAGGAAAGGGGACTAACCCTGTACCTGCACAATAGTTGTGATTTGTATTATTCCTTTCCTGTGCAGCTCCAACTAGCAATGTTTCATAAGAAAGGGAGCTCCCACTTAGTGTCAGTTGGAGATTCTATTTTAAAGATTATAGCAGCCATGGGGGGGGGGGGGCGGGGGGAGGAAGGGAGTCCAGAGCACAGCCATAGGGTTAACCCTGTCCTCCTTCTATTCCATGGTCTCAGTGTGGATTGTGACCAGATTTGGCTACTTCTGTGGGTTTTTTAAACATTCATAATAATTCCATGATGGTTATAGTTTTTGTTTTGTTTCCAGCTGGTTACTTCCTCAGTGCCATTTAATATGGTAAATGGGTGCAGTTCTTCCTTCTGTGTTCATGTAGATGCCAAAGAAAGCTAAACAAGAGTTTATTATCTAGTTTTCCCTGAAAAGGAAGTTAGTTTGAGTCATAACTACCATTTTAAACATGTCTCATGTTAATGTATGAAATTGATTCTAAATGCAAACGTCTAGCACTGCCTTGAAAAACGATAGTTGGTGAAGTACAAAATTCCTTTAATTACTAGTATGGTGGATTAATCCCATAACACAAATTAAGCAGGGGAACAAGTAGTTGTGGTGAGTAGTTCAAACGGTTGACTTTTGATCCAGAGCTTCACTCCTGTTTGAAGGAGTTGGAGGGCTGATAAATTGATTCTTCCTTCATCCTGCAATCCCTTGTTTATCCTGAACCATATGTGCTCCAGGCTACAGGATATTTGATCAGTGTGGCAGATATTGCTTTTCTCCTCATCCCCTAGTAGTAGAAAGAATGCAGTTGCGGAAGGAAGCAAATCCAGGAACTGATAATTTCATGGTTGAATCCAAGCAGTTGTCAACAAACTGATAAGTTCTCCATGACAGTTTTGTAGAACTAGAATTGAAGCTTTATTTCTGGATTGAGATCCTTTTTACAGTGTTTCAAGACAATAAATATAATACAGTAGCCAAAATAATAAATGCATTAATACCAAAAAACAAACAAACCCAAAGTAGGGTTAATTAAAACTGCGAAATGCAGAACAAATATCCTTTTAAATTACATTTTGTTAGGATTGTACCTCAATACTGCTTACTCAGAGTATATTTCTTCTCATTCTGTAAGTGCTGATACACTCCTCAAAAGGGGAATTCTATACTGTTGTTGATAAAGTTAATGAAACCCAGAGAATATAAACTGCAGATGAGGACCATGCAGAATGCATTGTCTGACAAAGTAGCTGTTTTTGTTTCAGGTAAACCAAAGTTAGGCCGTGAGCTGGGCCGAGGGCAGTATGGAGTGGTGTACTTGTGTAATGCATGGGGAGGGCACTTCCCATGTGCACTGAAATCTGTTGTTCCACCAGATGAGAAGCACTGGAATGACCTTGCACTTGAGTTTCATTATATGAGGTATGAAACTACAATAATGAGTAAGGATACTGTATACACATATAGATTTTGTAATAAAGAGTAAATGTAGTTTGAGGTTTAACACTAAATTCCATTTATAGATATACTAAGAGCTAATAAGAACTACTAGTGCAATCATTAATATGATTGAGATATTTGCAAAACAAAGCAATGCTGTTAAATTCATAATTTCTGTTTAAGGAAGGAATGAATGAATGAATGATGCTTATTAAAGCCTAGTGGTGGTTGGTTTGTTCAGCTTCTGGCCTGATAGATCATTTTTCCAACAAAAGAGGACATATCTTTTGTCAACTAAAGCATTATGTTGTATATATTACATCTTGAGATTGCACTTGATAATCAGTTGGACTTTCATATTGATATTGTTAATGTTGTAGATATTTGTAGACATTGCTAGAGCTGGAGGTGATGGAAAAATTATATTGGAACATTTGGATTAAAAGCAAATTTTATAATATTTCTTATTTGATTATTCTTGCTTTTTCCTAAGAAGTGAAGTACTGTATGTGGAATTTCCACTTGTTTATTTATCCATTATCCTTGGTAATTATTTTGTGTCTTTTTCTAGGTCTTTGCCAAAACACGAACGGTTGGTAGATCTTCATGGCTCAGTGATAGATTATGGGTATGGAGGAGGTTCCAGCATTGCTGTTTTATTGATAATGGAACAACTGCACAGAGATCTCTATACAGGATTAAAGGTACAGAATGGCTTTAAATTGGGTTTTTACATAATACTGTGTCACTGGTTTTCTAATCTATATTGTTTAGGGAAGCGTTCCCAGGATTGTGCCATCTGCCCCAAGATGGCTCCTCTTAACTATGTATTAAGAACCCACGCCCTCCCTCCAGTCCATCTGCCTTGGTCCAGGCCCCAGAGGGAGAGAAGAACCACCGCACCTCATCTCCTTCCCACCACCTTCCTCTTTTCCTTTTGTGTTGTCTTTTAGACTGTAAGACTGAAGGCAGGGATCTGTCTAACTATAAGATTGTATGTACAGCACTGTGTAAACTTACAGCACTATATAAATCATCATCATCATCTCCATGAAATCATTTCCAGTCACTGTGTTTCTTACGAAGTGTTTTATTTGGAACAATAATCTCATAATTTCTGGGATGGTGGGATTGTGTGCTCCTGTGAGGCAAAAGGCTATGCTGATAGCAGCAATGCTGTTGGTAGGATCTCCCATATCAGACAGGCATTTGCTGAGGAGCCAGGTTAAATGTGCCAAACAGCTACTCGGCAGCAGTAGTGGAGAGTGATGCTGCTGGAGGATCTCTCAGTGGCAGTGGCATCATAGGTAATGCTTGTTAGTACTGTGCAGGAGGAGGCACAGTAAACCTCCTTTTGAATATCTTTCACCATGAAACTGCTATGACAAGACAATCCAAAATGAAACAAGAGATAGTGAAAGAAGATGAGGCTCCTAGGTTGGATGGCACTCAACAAGCTACTGGGGTAGATCAGCGGATAGCTATGAGTATTGATGTGGCTAACCACACAGCTGGACTCAAGCTGAAAGAACATTCAGCTGTTGGCATGGTCAGAGGTGAAAGGAAAATCCAAAGCTGCACAACACATGCTAGAGGAACATGAAATGTGAGAAGCAGGAATCAGGGGAAGCCAGACATAGTAAAACAAGAAATGTATAAACACTAAACGTATAAACATTGCACTACTTGAGATGACTGAGCTAATGTGGACAACAATGGGGCATTTTGAGTCAGATAATTACAGGAAATGAACAGCTAGGAAGAAATGAGGTCGCATTATATTGAGGAGGGATGTAGCAAAAACACTTAAAAGGATATAATGCAAAGTCTGACTGAATCATATCAATAGGACTTCAGGGAAACCTATCAATATAACCTTAATCCAGTTTATCATCCACCTACAGAGGCAGGAGAAGAAATGGAAAGATTCTTTGCTGGAATCCTGGAGAACATTGATCACATACCAAAATAGGTCTACTTATTAATCATAGGCATTTAAGAATGCAAAAATAAGAAACAGAACAGAATCAAAGATTGTAGGAAAATTTGGCCTAGGATCAAGAAGTGAAGCAGGAGACCTGAATTTTGTGGGGCCAATAGTTTCTTCATCACAAACATGTTCTTCAAGCAATCCAGGAAGAGACTGTATACATGGACATCACTTACTGACTAATATAGAAATCAAATGGACGATATAATTGGAATAAACAAGACTAGGAGCAGATTGTGAAGCAAACCATGAACTACTATCAAAAAATAGAGTAATGCTAAAAAAAAGAACACTCAACCAACCAGCATGACAAAATTTCTGTAGAAATTAAAGACAATGGCCCGATCTATACTGGCACTAAAGAGTGCCTTTAGGGCTTTCGTGCGCAATTAGGGTTAGGGAGGGCGCAGCATCCGCACCCTCCCTAACCCTAAAGCATATGGGTGCCGCCATTTAAAAATGGCGGCATCCATACGGGCGCGCTATCATAGCGTCATGGTGCCGCGAGAGGGCACCAAGTGCGCCCTTTCTGCAGCGCAGCCTTTAAACGGCGGCCCCTTTCTCTCCTTGGCACCGAGGAAAGCGGGGTGCAGCGGGTGCCCAGGGCGCCTGCTGCAACCCAATTTGAGACCGCAGGGAAGCGGCAGTTTGCCGCTTCCCCGTGGCCTTCGGAAGCAGCGGGATGAGGCCTCTGAGGCTGCTGGTGCGGCAGCCTTGGCCCCATCTCGCTGCTTCTTGGGGCAAGAATGGACCGCCCCTTTTGGGCAGTCTACAAAGCCCCAATGTGAAAAATAGATTTTTAAGCCTTTTTGACTGGGAGCTAGAAGAACTTTGGACTGAAGCCAAGGACATTCTCAGGGAGGAAAACAAAAAGACAGTTTTCTCGAGCAAAAAAAGAAATGGATGACAGATTAAACTCTTCAAGCAGTTAAGGACAGATGAGAAGTAAAATTTTAAAATGACATAAATAGAATCAAAACCCTGAATGCAATTATTCAGTGACTTGTGTGTTGGGATACAGGGAACTGCTATAATAATCAATGCGGAGAAATAAATGACAACGAAAAAGGAAGAACAGGAGACCCCTTCCACAAGATCTGAGAAATCAAAGGGAAATTTAAACCTAGAGTGGGGATGCTCTGCTACCAACAGGGGAGCACATTACATGGCCAAGTAGAAATAAAAAGATAATAGAAACAATAAACAGAAGAACTATATAAAAGAGATGAAAGGGTGACAGTTTCATTTGAGGAAGAACCATATGAAGGTGACCCTCCAATGTTAGAAAGTGAAGTGGAAGCTCTTCTAGAACATGGCCATATAGCCCGAAAAACCCACAAAAACGATATTAAATGTTTTGCTGCATTCCTTCCTCCCTTCCTCCCTTCTTTTTATGCTACATGAGACTAACACAGCTAGTTCTTTGAAAAATCCCATGAAAGGATCAGTATTTTTTCCTCTCTTTTCCCCTCAGGCTGGATTGACACTGGAGACAAGATTGCAGATTGCTTTGGATGTGGTTGAAGGGATTCGGTTTCTTCATAGCCAAGGGCTTGTTCACAGAGACATCAAACTTAAAAATGTATTGGTAAGAGATAGCTTTTGCTTCTATTTTTGTACTCCTTGTTGAAATGGAATGAGACATCAATGGCTTTTTTCAGACTGTTTCCCAATAATACAGCTTTGCTTTTAAGTTAAAATGAAAAGCAGAGTTTTGTTGTTGAAAGAAAGGCATAAGCAATGTGCTCTCTGTTCACCTGAATCACAAAATCTGTTTTCCTTTTTTATTGAAAACCAAAGAACAAGTGAGAAAAAAGTGAGTAGAGAGATGGGGATTCAAATGAAACTGGAAAATGCCTGGTTTCCATATATTAGACCAGATCTCTTGTAAAGTAAACAAAATCATGCTTAGTTTAAGGAATATCTGCAATTATATTTCCTAATCTCAAGGGAAAAATCTTAACCTGAGCCACCCTTGAAAAGGAACCTAATAGAAGTTTAAAATGGGCTTCAATGCATAGAGATGTCTGTCTGTCTCATATCAGTGTTCTAGCACATCCAGTGAAATTAGTCATAGTTCATCTATGCTTGTTCAGGAAAGCAGTTAAAGGTTCATTAATGACATATTTTCCATGCCAATAGTCAAGAGAGCAAAAAGTGAATCTTCAAGATAGCATGTGGCAATCCACAGTCACACAGAGGATAATCAGTAGGGATTGGCTGTTGGTTTTATCCAATGTAATAACTTCCAGCAGTTGCTGAATTTAACAGCCTTCAGGATTTCATCAAGTATGATGAATTTTAGCTTGGTTTGACAAATATATTTCTGATGCATTTTATAAATGGGGTTGTGGCAGAGAATACTGCTACTAGTAGCATCATCTTAGGCTATTAGGTAAATCCTGAGGATTGGATTTGATGTTTTCTATTTTGTCCAGCTTGATAAAAACAACAGAGCTAAAATTACAGACCTGGGATTCTGCAAACCTGAAGCAATGATGTCTGGCAGTATTGTTGGGACCCCTATTCATATGGCTCCTGAACTCTTCACAGGTAAGCTTCTTATGTATTTCCTGTTGATAGGGAATTCTGGGAACTGTAGTTTTGTGAGACATTTAGCCTTGTCTGTCAGAGAGCTCTGGTGCCCCAATAAATGACAAATCCCAGAATGCTCTAGCACTGAGCCAGGGCAGTTAAAACACTCTCAAACTGAATTATTTCTGCAGTGTGCTTGGAGCTATGTTGCACAACAAAAATATGAGAAGCATAGAAGTATAGCATAGTGAAAACTATTACTGTGTACTAGCACTAGCATCTACCTGGATTTCTACACTGATAAATTTAAATTTTCTCTGAAAGCTTTTGTAAATTTAACTTTAGTATAATTCTTGATTAGTATAATACTATGATATGCAATAAAATATCTTACTGGGAACCTTAAAATAGAATTACAGTAATTGTATTGCTTAGAAATAAAGAAGTAAATATGGGGTTCCCTTCCCTTCTTTCTCCAAACCATTATATTTATTACCTTCAAGTCACTTATATTCAGAAGAGTCCTTCTCCATTTCTATAACTTTGCCAGTTAATTTTCACTAAGGAACTGTAAAAATTAAGCAGAACTCTCCATTATTGTAGCTTCCTACACTCGGGGTAGGTATAGGCAAAAAATACCAAATCCTTTGCAACATTAGAATAAAAGTCCATCACATTAAAAATCCCACATCCTGAGCCCTGGATAACAACTCTAACAAGCAGGTCTTAGTAAACCTCCAAAAGGTACTGCTTGTACTTCAGGAAGATACCAGAGAAGTGAAGTTGATAGGAAGACCAGATATCACCTCTTCATGCCCTTGCTGTCTAAAACTGACAAACAATTGATATAATTGAAGATGCTATTGAATGAGGTTTACAGTGTACAATAAATTAGAAACAACAGACTTTAGCGGTATAGAATTAGAATTGTAATACTTTTCTTCTCCCAAGAAACTGTAGTGAAAACACTGTTTAGCATGGTTTTCCTTCTGAATGGTTTAGCTATATAGCCGAGTGCCACATTCCATGAACAATAATTAGTGTTGTTTCTCTGTTGGGCAACCAAATTTTATGGGAAATAACAGTTAGGGAAATCAAGCCCCAGAAAAAGGGATTATGGGGTTTATTATTTATCGTTTGCTCTAGTAAACTCATGTGGGAGTTGTTCAATGTTCTCATGCTCCCAGTTGAAATAGCCCTGCTGAAAGTAGAATTTGAATTGGATCCTCACTTGTACCAAAGTATCCAGTCATTCACTGTGCTACTATTTTCATTGGTAGTATTCAACCAATATTTCTTGCTAATCTGTCCCAGGGAAATACGATAATTCTGTGGATGTATATGCATTTGGCATCTTGTTCTGGTACATCTGTTCAGGACATGTGAAGTTACCAGAAGCATTTGAAAGATGTGCAAGTAAGGACCACCTTTGGAACAACGTCCGAAGAGGTAGGCATGGATGCAACACAATAAGGCATGATGCAGTGTTGTGAAAGTATGGAGAATATGGAGAAGGTCTAGATCTATATTATCGGATATCAAGCTGTGTTCATATTGTGGGAGTACAAAGTCCCTCTCCTGTGATTGCATTGTCTGGTGCCGATGCTTAAAGTTCAGGACAGCTACAGAAACATCTTTCAGTGCAATTTGTGTTCTTACCAGAAGGCTTGTGTCAAAGCATCTAGAATCTTTTGTTGGTATGCTTGGTATCTTGTAACTGGAAGTTGATTTCAACAAGACGGAAAGGGAACAGAGAGTCTGGCAGTGATGGTGTTTTGTTTGTTTTTATTATGTGCAAGATGCAGACAGTATATAATGAGAAAGAAAAGCTTGATTTCTTATTTAGATGCTTTTGGAGCAGTGTTCTTTATGAATCAGTAGATCATTCTGTGTCCTCTATAGATGCAAAAGAAGTTACCTAATGTGGCACTGAAGTGTAGGTAGCAGTGTTCTTGCATCTTTTGGTAGTGCTGTCTGGATGTTCACACTGGGTGACAACTAGAAGAGATAAGTTAGATGGGAAAAGTGGGGAGACCTCCTTTGTGATCCTTCATACTTCCATGAAACTGTTGATAATTTATAGCATGTAAAATTCAGACAGTCCTGTGCAAAAGTACTGTGCTAAGCTTCGCTAGTCACAGTGAGAATTCATTCTGACAAAGCAAGGTTAGGCTTGTACTGCAAATCATATTTTTTCAATGTAAAGTTCATTATAGCACAGCAAGAACATCTGCTTTTAGAAAAGTGTCTGTCATATACAGAAAACAGCTACAGATTCTAGATACTACATTGTAAGTTTCTTTGAAATTACAAATATAAATAAGATAGTAAAACTTACCGTATATACTTGTGTACAAGTTGACCTCATGTATAAGTCAAGGGAAGGTTTCAGGGCCAGAATCATGGATTTTGATATGACCTGTGGATAAGTGGAGGGTAAAACCTAAGGGCAGTAACAAAGGATGTCAAAGACAAAATATAAAGAAAATCTTTTTGTGGGATTTTTGGGCTATGAGTCTGTGTATTAGAAGAGTCTATTCCTGACGTTTCACCAGCTCTGGCTAGCATCTTCAGGGAATGTTGGCATGGAAGAGAGTGGGGTATATATGCTGTTGGTTCAGAGGAAGCGATTTGCATCTTGATCTTTGTATTATTCTGTTATGAATGGCAAGACCTCAGGGTGTCTCATTAATGATCTGTTGTCTACTGGGAAATCGCCCTGACCCTGGGTGGCTTTCATTTGCATGGGCTGAGTCTTGATTTTGGTAGCCGACATCCTGGCGGAAATACTAGGGCTTGATAAGGCTGGGTGTCCAAACGCGCCCAGCCCTAATGACGTCACAGCTGCTACAGACCGCCCACACAGCGGATGTCGCAGCTGTGCAGCTGCACCGCAGCATCCAGTCCACTCTAGGCGGAAGCAGTGTGATAAGGGCTGCGACAGCTCCTTTTTTGCTGCGCAGCATTGCAGCTGTGTTTGGTTGCTGTGGCAACGGTGCACAGCAAAAAGGGGCGGCGCTTCTCCACCCATCTGTTGAGGCCCATAGTTTACTTTAAGGATTTCTTCTTTCCTGTTGAAGTTGTCCAGATGTATATAAATTTCAATGGCTTCCCTGTGCATTCTGACCTGATAGTTGTTGACTTGGTCCAGAATTTCAGTGTTTTCAAATAGCATTTTATGCCCAGGATGGTTTATAATGTGTTCTGCTGATTTTTCTGGTGGACCCAGTCTGCAGTGTCTCTCATGTTTCTTGATTCATGTTTGAACACTGCATTTGGTAGTCTCTATGTAGACTTGTCTACAGCTGCACAGTATGCAGTAAACTTGCAATCGTGGGAGGATCTCTCTTTTCCTCCGCTGAGCGCAGCATATGCTGGATTTTCTTGGGAAAATACCGCTTCTCTCTCTGCTTCTCGGTCTTTGGGCCTCTCCTGACTACCTAACACCACTTCCCGGGTGCTAGAGGAGAAGATTTTAAAATCTGATAGAGAAGGGAAGGGGGGGGGGGACAGTGGGGTGTTCTGTGGGCCGAGAGATCCAGGGGAGGGAGTGGAGTGGGAGAGAAGCTTTTAACATTCCATTGAGAAAGGACTCACCTCTTTTACTTACACTTACAAATACACACACCCTGCCTTAGCAGCTCTTTCAGAGAGCACTGCCAAGGCTAGGAGAGTGGGGCATGGGGTGGTGCTTCTTTCAGGATCTTTGTAAGCAGTATTACCATATTGACCCATATGTCCACCTAGGATTTTAGGGTCAGTTTTTGAGCATAGGTTTCTTGAATTATAGTTGAGTATATGCAGTAATTCCACAAGTTTTTCAAATAATAATTTAAGAACTAGGATTTCTAACCTTTGGATTAAGTTTTTTTCCATTCTATAAGAATATAATGAGAGCCAGCAAGGTGTAGTGGTCTCAGTGTTGAACTAAGGGGCAAAATAGATGGCCCCTAAATGGCAGCTTGATGCCACCGCTTTTATCGCTGGATTGGGGTCACAGCAACCACACACCACAGCCCCAATCCGGCATTTTTCCGGCCTGAAAAGAAGCGGCAAAATGCTGCTCCCTTTTGGCCTGGAAAAAAGACACCCTTTCTGCCACGGCAGTGGCTTTTCCCCGATTCTGCAGTGCAGTGTGTAGTGATGCTGGGTTGGGGGGCAGCATTGGGGCATCCGGCCCCCACACCAGCCTGAAGCTAGCTCTTTATGCCAGTCTGCTTTACCCCAAAGACACTGGAAGCCCAGAGTTCAGATATTTCCTCAGCTGTAAAAACCCACCGGGTGACCTTTGGCAAGTCACATTCTTTCAGAGGAAGGCAAGGGCAAACTCCCTCTGAATAAATTCTGTCGAGAAACCCATGTGATGGGTTTGCCTTAAGGTTGCCATAAGTCAGAAATGACATGAAGGCACACAGCAACAAGAATATAGTGTTTTCATGTTAGATAATATCACCATTTTCTCAAAGAAGAAAATAGTAATCTAATCCTTTCAAATACAGACATGACTAATGCTTAAAAATAGTTTAATACAGTATTTTGATAAATAATTTTTGAAATATTTAAAGAGCCTGCAGTGCTTGGAGTGCATTCTGTTGGGGATTGAAATAGATAATTGAAACATGCTTCATTTTGATAACGATGTGGTTGAGGTGAAAATTGTGGTACATGCTATCAGGATTATTGTATCCTCCTGCATGGCTGCTTTTCTCATTAACAGTATTACTTTAACTACTCCCCTTTCCCCCACACTAAAATATTGTCCATTTCTTCCAGGGAGAAGATGTTCATATTTATATTAAGTCTTTTTAACCACACGGATGACTGTAGTAGTGAAGATTAGTTACAACACATAGCATGTAATAGCGAGGGAACACCAGTAGTATAACTTAACAATCTTGCAGTGCACTCCTATGCTTGTCTTGGTTCATTGGTACTTGCTTCCTTGGCAACTGTGCTCAGGGTTGTAGCTTTTACACATTTCTAAGAGCTGATTCTTAACATTATCACTTCCATGAGTAGGATCTTTACTTTCCATTGCATCCTATTTACAGAAGCTGCTGTTGTATGGTACCTGTAAGTAGACATGTAAGTCAGCATTTGTGTTTTTTAGAGATGACTTCTGTTTATCAGTTTAGAGCTTTATTCCTATTAAAACTTAATTGGGGTAGGTTTCTTCTTAGAACAGCTAGGTAGAACTGCTTTCACCTCTGACTGTTGCAGTTAAGACTAAAGTAGCTAAAATGAATGGATTATTTCCTCCTTTTACCAAATAACTTTTGTTCTCTTTCCCCAGGAGTACGCCCTGAACGCCTTCCTATTTTTGATGAGGAATGTTGGCAGCTGATGGAAGCCTGTTGGGATGGAGACCCCTCCCAGCGCCCACTCCTGGGCATAGTACAGCCCATGTTGCAGGGCATAATGGATAGACTTTGTAAGATGAACTCTGAACAGCTAAACAAAGGGCTGGATGATTCTACTTGAAAAAAAAAAAAAAGCAGTGATGGAACTCTTACATTATGTGAGAACTCTGGTCCCAGTTTGCCACTGGCAACTCACAGTGTAGCTGTTTGGAAGAGAGTGGCCAAATATTGTGTGCTCACGGTGAGAGGATATTGAAATTCCACCTTGTAATAGCAGCAAGGGACATTCATTCCCAATATGCACTACTAATGCAAGTTGCTAGTGCTTCCTTCTTTATTAAAAATAAGATAGGGAAGTCAGATCTCTTAGTCTGCAAGGGATTTTCAGGCTTCAGTAAAGGAGAAAAGCACTCTGTGCATCAGATGTGTGGTAACCAGCATATTTGCATCTTCAGCTACAGTCTGCTAGGGGTCAGTATATATCTTAGTTGCCCTGACTGTCACACACATGAATGTGGATAATTGGAAGAAATAGGTGTGTCCCTTCAATAGGGAAGATAATCCTGCTTACATTGGCAGCATAGACTCTGAGGGGTATGAGTTAATGCTGATTTCCAGTAATACCTGGGATGTTTACACATAGGGATCAGAGCAGTCATACTCAGCAGGGGAAGGGCTTACTGCAGTGGAATATACAAAAGTATAAGCTATCTCATTTTTGGTCATGTGAACCAAGTTTTTTCTAGTAAATGCCTAATAGAAACTTCAGACATCTGAGCAAAGATGGCCTTCTTTTTTTTTACTCTCCCCACTCCCCATCTTAAAGTAAGATGCATATTTCACCAAAAGATTTTGCACATACAGAAGCAGAAACACTATTAGGAACTACTGTCTGTATTCATAGACAACTGCAGATCAGGTTTTTAACTAGAGCAGTTTTCTTTTTTGAACAAAGTGTAAGGGCAATGACTGTTTTAAACTCTAATATTGACAGATTGTTTTAAAAGATTCCTTCAACTGTTTGTGTGTTTTAAGTCATCTCTAAGAACGATAGAGTACCTAAGAAAAACCTGTCATTCTATAGATATGTGTGGTGCTGTATTTGACCATCATTTATTTCCTTGGGGTTTCGTTTCCATTATTCTAGGAGACTGTTGAATGAAGCACGCAGAGAGGAAAGTCCAGATACTTTTGAAATGATGGGTTCTTTCTCATAATCTACCAGTCTTGACACAATAATTCCTTTACATTTGCTTGTATAGCAACTAGTTTTTGTATTATTGTGTTTTGAGGGCAATATAGATTGAACTAGAGAATGCACCTGGAAGGATAGGGATCACTTGCCAATGCATCTGCATGTGTTTGGCACTGTGGTATATATTCACATTCTCCCTCTTCCATGCAATGAGACATGGACTGATTACATTTCCATCGTATACTTTACCATGTGCTCTGCAAAATCCATGGTGCATACATTTGAGACTTTTGCTTCCAAAATTGCTCCTGTTGTACAAAACAGAAGTATAGCCTCTTGTCTGTTTACATAAACTCCTAGAGACAAAAGTAACCCTGCAGTGTTACTCAGCTGTTTAGCTAAATCCTTCTGTGTGCAATAAAATGGAAAAACTGCTTTTAAAATAATTGCTTTTTACTTAGTAGGCATTAATTGTTATGTGGTGGTCCTTAAACTGTATTGGCACTTCTGTCCACCGACTGTAGCATTTGGCAACTTGAACTGAAAAGGGCAGCAATAGCTGCCAACCATGCTCACAGAAATGCACGTATGTTCTCAAATAGGAAGTCTTAAAATGTCACTTAATGTATAATTGGACCACCATTCCAGTCACTTGACAGTATTACTCTATGATTACATAACCATTTGCTCTGTGCTACCATGGGTAGTGACCTTGTTTAGAATCAGGGGCATCTAGGTCAGTATTTCTGGAACGTTAGAAATAGTTTATGTAAAATAAAATAAATAAAATGGTATTTGAAAATGTCTCATATAGCTTTTCCCAAGGAGCTGCTTTCTTACTCTTTACCCTGTGCCTTTTTTTTTCTTTTTAAAAATCAAAAGTATGTTTTAGTTCCACTGGGCTTGTTTTCTCCCACAGACACAAAATAGCTTCTCTGCATCTTCTACAATCATGTATGTACTTCTCTGTTGGACATAATTTTTTAATTGTTGTTTTTATCATTCCTGAAGCAGGTGTCACTTCCTGTGACATGTTGCCCAGCAGGGCATATAGATGTTATGTTTTTTTTTTTAAAGGTTCAGCTACTTAAAATGCATTTTGCTTTCTTTTAGGGCAGGGGTGGGCAGCCTGCAGACCCTCCCAAGCCCCCTGATCAGCTGCACTCCTGGAATGGGAGATGTGATTAGCCCAAACACACAAGAAATGGCCAGGAGCTTGCTATAAATTCTGGTTCCATTTTTGGCCACTCAACAGCTGGTTTTCATGCAACACATTTGGCAGGGTGTACAGGATAGACAATTGGTATCCACACCTTTTGCACTTCGCCACCTTTGATTTAAAGGATAATACTCTTTATTTTCACATACTCCTCCCATGGTTCTTGGCCAAATATATAATGCAAAAACTAAAGTCTCACAGCTACATGGGATGTCACCATTGGTATTGTAGTGGGATTGATAATAACCATTAGTGAAAGTAGAGCAATATCACTCCTGTTGTCCTCCTCTAGTGACTGCACAAAAGCAGTCAATCAGAGATCTGCCAGAGACATGTAGCTCTGAAAATGTGTCCATGTACAATTTGATTTGTTTAAAACCCACATTCACCTCACCCCACTTCATGTCCCATTTTCTAGAATCCAGTCTTCATCACCGACTTAGTTCTACATCCATAAGGAAACTTTTATTGCAGTGTATGATGCAAGATTTACAAGTTGCCACCAATTTGTTGGCTTAAAGCACATGTCCTAAAAGACAGGTTTTCTTAAAACTGGGGAAGTAGCAAACAAAGCTAGTTTACAAAACAAGTTCCTACAGAAATATGACCTGGAGAAATCAGAGCACCCATACTGGTGTGAGTTGTTGATAGGTCAAAGATGGATGCTATTTAAAACCGATCCATTGCCAAAGTGCTTTTTATTTCTTCTTTGAAAACTCATCATTTAGGCTTTGAACAAACACTACATAGGAACTGCATGAGGTAAAATTAGCTCCTGATGCAAGGCTTGAATACAGTATGAAACTGCCATGTTGTTGTGCTGCAGTCTTAGCTTGCTGGTGCATTGCTGCTCTCTATCACATTGCTTTGTAAGTAAAGCAGATTATAAGAGTTCTTGTTTAGCAACTGACATTTTTTTAATTCCTCCATCTCTATTATAGTGACTTAAGTATATAATGCAAGCTCTTGTGTAATTAAAAACCAAACTATCACATTAACTTCCTATATATAGCACTTCTGTTAAGTTAGTCCTTCCATCTGCCCTTTCCCTTCCAATGACAATGTCTGAGGGGTCAGAAGACACTTTAATGTTGTTTTTTTGCAGGGTGACAGACTTCAATTAAAAGAGCATCAGTTCTACATCCCTGTTTAATATGGTTCTATGTTGTGCTCTGTTCATTTTTTGAGATGTACATAGTGTTTCCTCTGTTTCTATTGGTCTCCTAGCCAGATGTCCTTTTTTTTTAAAAAAAGTCTTAATATTATTTTTTCTCCAGGGAGAGATAAGAGCACATCTGCATTTGAAACTCTCTCAGGGGCTTGAATAGCACTGCATTTCTTACATTTCTAAATGTTTTGGTTCTGTTACTGTTGGTCAACTCTTAAGACTTGGCTACTGTGGAAAGGACAAGTGTGAAAGAAGTTGTACAGTTCATTGTAATGCCTATAGATTTTTTATTACATTTTATTTTTTAAACTGATGTATAATAGTCCTAAAAGCATAGGTAAACTTACCAACTGTATAGGATATGTGCAATAACATGGAGAATGACATTATTAAGAACAAATATTTCCCTTGTATTCTGTAATACCTAATCATTCCACAGCAGCCCCCTTCCCCATTACATGTATTTTAAGAGACATGACTGTGGGTCAAGACTTCACTTAGTGCCATAATAAAGGTCTGTTTTAATAGACAATAGAATGCACAGATGTTCTGTGCTGTATAATAAAGTTTGTGTTAATGTTTTGTACTGTTTGTGTGGTTTACTCATCCAATAAATGTTCTAAGCCCTTTGGAGAATTTTGAATGTGTCACACCACCACCTGGGGATTGGTAGAGGCAACCACACAGCAACAACACCTGTTAATACACTGGTAGTAACTTGAGTTCACAAAGCTGCAACAGTGCCTTTGCCTTCGCAACTGGGACAGGTGTTTGTTTCTTCTTGTGTCTGTAATTAAATTATAAAAACTACAATTAAAAAGGATGGACTCGTGCAATAAGTTTTGTGGCACCTGAAATACCTCTAGGATGTTGTACAGAAGAATAGCCTATATCTTACATCTATCATATATTCTTCCCACATTTTTTTCATTATTATAATTATTGTTATTATCCTTTGTAGTACAGCACCATAGTTTGAAAAAATATACCAAGACTCTATTCCATGTTGAAAGGATGCTTGAATCTCTTCACAGGACCCATCCAAACATATGTAATTATTTTTATATTGTTGGCATAACAGCTTATGGAACCGAATCAAGAAATTATACATGGAACATATTTATTTTAGTATTACAGTACTATTATCTAGCTGGCAATTGTTAACTGCCATCAAACTGATTTTGATTTACAGTGATGCTATGGATGAGAGACCTCCAAGTTACCCTGTTATTTGCAGATTCAGGGCTGTGGCTTCCCCTTTTCCTACTGCCTTCATGTCTTCAAACGTTATGTCCAAAGCACAATAGTCTCAGGTTAGTCATCTTAGCTTCAAGGGAGAATTTGGGCTTGTTTTCCAGTGTGAAGGCGGAGCCGTCCTTGATGAGGGTTGGCTCCCCCTGTTCGCTCCAATCAGGTAGGACTAGAAAGTTGTAGGCGTGACCTAGGGTAAACCCAACCCCTCACGTCCCAGTCTTGCTCCTACCTCGCTCCGATCAGGTCTCTCTTTGCTTTTTCCCTGATCTTCTCTTTCTTAAAAAAAAGGGTGAATGGTCTGATATTGAGGAGGATGCGGTGCCCTCGGCTTCGGCCGCTTCTGCCAGGTTGTTTTGCCCAGAGGATTTTTCTATTCTCTTGAAAAAAGCCATTAAGGTACTGGAGTTAGATCCCAAGACCCAACCTCCCTCTCAGGAGGAGTCTGGTCTACCCAAGGGCAATAAGGATTCCTTTCCCGAGCCCGCCCCGGATGGTGATGAGGTACCCTTCCCTTCTGATTTTATGAAGGTGATTAAAGAGGAATGGGCCAAACCGGCTACAGTCAGACCTAACCCAGGTTCGGTTAAAAAGTTTTACTCCTTGCCTCAGGCCATTATGTCCAAACTCGTCATCCCCCTAGTGGATGCCCCCGTGTCGTCCCTCGTGACGTCGGCCATTTATTCTAAAGACGGGGAGGACTCTCTTAAGTTGCCGGAGGACAAAAGAGCTGACTCGGCTCTGAAACGATCATTCGAGGCTTGTTCCACCGCCATCAGGGCCGCCACGACTACCTCTATCCTTTCTAGGGCAGCTCACCTGTGGGCCAGGGATCTGCTACTAGATGTCCCTAGGGGCAATACCAAATTACGACAGGGAATTAACAAGCTACTCAAGGTGGTGGCATTTGCAGCCGACTCTTCCCTGGATATCATTCAGTTCGCTGCTCATGCCCAGGCAGCTTCTGTTCCAGTGCGTCGGCACTTCTGGCTAAAGAATTGGCAAGTTGACCCCAAATCTAAGCAGAATTTGACCATGGCCCCCTTCAGTGGGGGCAAGCTGTTTGGGGAGGCCTTAGAGCCTGTTTTAGTAGAAACCAAGGATAAGAAAAAAGCTCTCCCTGTTGCCTCCCGCAGGGAGGACAAAAGATTCCACCGCCAGGGCCAGTCGTCCTTTCGTAGCTCTCGGTCCTCCTTTCTTCCTTCACGGGGGAGAAGCGGCAGAAGTGGCGGACAACAGTGGTCTGAGCGGAGGGCTTCCTCTAGGCCTCAATTTAACAAGTCCTTCGGGAGACCAGCCAGTTCAGGGCGACCCTTCTCCTCGGCGGCTGCCGGAAAACAGCGTAATTCGTCCGCCTGACTATCAAGAGATCTGTGTGGGAGGCAGGCTGCAGCAGTTCCTTCAGAGGTGGTCACAAACGACATCAGACAGATGGGTTCTTTCCACCCTAGCCTCCGGCTATCGGATAGAATTCACCCGGCTTCCAAGGGACCACTTCTTAGCCTCCCCCAGATCGCGCAGAATTCACAAGCACCAGGCTATGCTGGAGGCAATAAATCATTTACTCCAGATCGGGGCCATCGAGCCGGTTCCCTCCTCAGAGATCTTGGAAGGATCATACTCCAATATCTTTCTGGTGCCCAAAAGAGACAAGTCTTGGAGAGCAGTCCTCAACTTGAGGAGGGTCAACCGATTTGTGGCGAGAAGGCATTTCCGGATGGAAACGCTCAGAACCATCATGGAATCTCTCCGACCGGGCGATTTTCTAGCTTCTCTGGACCTGACAGATGCCTACCTGCATGTCCCGATTCACCCCGACCATCGCAGGTTTCTTCGTTTCTGCTACCACAACCTTCATCTACAATACAGGTCCCTTCCATTCGGGCTCTCATCGGCTCCAAGGGTGTTTACCAAAATCCTGGTGGCTCTAGTGGCCTCTTGGCGCCTCCAGGGCCTTCGCGTGTTCCCCTATCTGGACGACATTCTAGTGGCCGCTTCGTCAGCAGAACAGGGAATGAGAGATGTGAACTTCGTTCTTTCCTCCTTGCGTCGCCATGGTTTTCTGGTAAATCGTTCGAAGAGCCACCTTCATCCTTCCCAGCAAATCCATCACCTCGGCGTGATAATAGACACAGCGAACAATCTGATTCGACTTTCGCTAGAGAGGATCCAAACCATTCGGGACACCGTCAGGAAGGTGACCAGGGTTCAGTCGGCGGATCTCCTTCTGTTGGCGAGACTTCAAGGCCTCATGATTGCGGCTTCACAGTGTGTCCCCTGGGCGCGCTTCCACTCTCGAGAGCTGCAATGGCTGATACTTCCCTATCAAAGCGCGATAGCTGCACGTGTCCACAAGCAAATCCCCATTCCTCTCAGGGTGCGGACATCCTTGGCGTGGTGGATGTCCCGGCGGCTGCTAGCAGGGAAACCAATCCAGCCTATTCCGCCGTCGATTGTCACAACGGATGCCAGCCTGAGGGGCTGGGGGGCGACTCTCGACAGGGTTTGGGCTCAAGCCCTCTGGAGTCCAGACGAAAGAAGACACAGCATAAATTGGCTCGAGCTCAGGGCCATACGCAAGGCGCTCCTGTCGTTCTCCCACCTCTTAAGAAAAAAGGCGGTCCTGATTCGCACAGACAACATGACGGCGAAGGCACATCTGAACAGGGAAGGCGGGACCAGGTCCTCGTCGCTAATGAAGGAGGCCACACTTCTATTCCGTTGGGCCGAGAACAACCTAATCTCCATCAAGGCGGAACATATAAAAGGAGAGTTGAACACAAAGGCCGATTGGTTAAGCAGATCAGACATAAACCAGGCGGAGTGGCACCTCCACCCGGAAACGTTCCGCTTAATAGTTCAAAGGTTCGGGACTCCCATCGTGGATCTCTTCGCGTCCCCTACGAACAACCAGGTTCCCAGGTTCTTCTCAAGATTCGAAACCCAGGGAGCGGAGCAGATAGACGCTCTTTACGCCCCGTGGCCAAGAGGCCTGCTTTACGCCTTCCCTCCGACAGCACTGATTGCCAAATGTCTTCAGAAGCTAAGATACGAAAGATCGACCATCATCCTTGTGGCTCCGTATTGGCCAAGAAGACCTTGGTTTCCAGAGATAGCTCTTTTGTCTCAGGACCAGTTTCGTCTTCCGCTGCGCAGCGACCTTCTCACCCAGGGTCAGATAGCACATCCAGACCCAGGTTGGCTAGACCTCCACGCGTGGAAATTGAATGGCGATTGTTGATCAAGGACGGTTTAAACCCTAGAGTGGCCGACACCATCATCCAGTCAAGGAGAGAATCCACTCGCAGAATTTACGAATATTCTTATCGGTCCTTTGTTCGTTGGTGTGACTCCAAAGCCACTTCTCCATCTGCTGTTACCATTGATACCCTTCTGTCTTATCTCCAAGACGGTCTGGACAAGGGCCTAAGGCCTAATACTCTCAAGAGACAAGTCTCCGCTATTACATCTGCGCTTCCATCTAAATCGGCAGCCAGGTTGTCTAATCACCAGTACGTCAAAAAATTCCTGAGAGCGGCTTCACTTATTAAACCTCCGACGATACACAGATTTCCCAACTGGGACCTCCATATCGTCCTTCAGGCATTGACGAAACCTCCGTTTGAGCCCCTGTGTAAGGCCGAGTTAAAGTTTCTGACGTGGAAAGTCCTATTCCTCATCGCCATCACCTCTGCTCGCAGGGTTTCGGAGCTCGGAGCCTTGTCCACTAGAAGCGAGTTATGTGTATTCAGAGAGGACTCTGTTTTGCTACGCCTTGACCCATCCTTCATGACCAAGGTCAATTCGATGTTCCATCGGGCTCAGGAGATCATTTTGCCTTCCTTTGTCCCTGATCCTAAAAAGGAATTGGAAAAGACGTGGCATACCTTAGATGTCAGGAGGGCCCTGAAGATTTATATCAAGCGCACTCACCGTTTTCGCAGATCAGATCGCCTGTTTGTCTCCTTCAGCGCTTCCTATCTGGGGAAGAAGGTGTCGTCCTCCACTTTGGCTAGATGGATTCGGGCTTGCATCTCCAAATGTTATTCTCTGTCCGGTTCGGACCTGAAGGGGAAGCTCACCGCGCATTCCACTCGTAGTGCCGCCACGTCTGCTGCTCTGGCCACTAATGCCCCAATTGCTGATATTTGTAGAGCTGCTACTTGGTCTTCCCCTTCCACCTTTATCCGTCATTACCGGATTGATGCCTTCCAATCTGCTGAGGCGTCGTTCGGTAGACGGGTTTTACAGTCCATTGTGTAGACAGGGATCCTCAGCTTCCCGCCCAGTTGGGAGCTTTGGTATGTCCCTCATCAAGGACGGCTCCGCCTTCACGCTGGAAAAACGAACATTGGCTTACCTGGTGAGATGTTTGTTTTCAGCGTTGAAGGCGGAGGCGTCCTGCCCTCCCGAGGCTGAGGATGTTGTCCTGGTTTCGGGGGGGCCTAGCAAGTTCAGGACAGGTTAGTTCTGGTTCCAGGGTTAGTTGTTTGGGTTGTTTACCTGACTTTGTTAGAGATTTAGTTCTTTATGCTTATCGTTACTTGGCTGTTCACTGACTGGGACGTGAGGGGTTGGGTTTACCCTAGGTCACGCCTACAACTTTCTAGTCCTACCTGATTGGAGCGAACAGGGGGAGCCAACCCTCATCAAGGACGCCTCCGCCTTCAACGCTGAAAACAAACATCTCACCAGGTAAGCCAATGTTCGTATTTGCTCTAGGAGCCATTTATTTGTATTTTTGACAATCTATGGTATTCACAGAACTTTCCTACAGCACATTTCAAATGAGTTGATTCTCTTCCTATCAGCTTTTTGTGTCCAGATTTCACAATCAAACATAGAAATAGGGAATACAAAGGCATTGACAATCTTGACTTTGTTATTCAAAGATATATCATTACATAGAAGACCGTAAGTTGTCCAGCCTTTCATCTGTAGTATTCAATGTTCTACTGATTTACCACCATGGTCCAAGAATACAAAGATGAACTAGCAGATAGGTGAATTAACTGTACAAACATTTCCCCGAGAAACATTAATTTTCAATAAGAAAGTGATCTCTGTTTAACAAAATTTCACAGACTGTCTACATCCATAGTTGCTTCATTCTCCAATAGATCAATACTTCTGCCAATTTCAGCCGTCTTTGTCATAGATATTAGATATTAAGAGTTCTTCCTCTAGGCTTCTCCAGGCAATGCTATCAATAACTGTTGAGTTTTAGGCCTCAATATGATTCAGAGTTAGGAATGTTTACACCTCGGGATTTAGAAATATTTAAGGCAATTAGACATGTGCTGGATTCCAGCTAGAACATCCAAACCTTGAGAGCTAAATCAGACAGCAATAAACTCCTCTCTCAATTTGGACTGCTGCCAGCTGGATACAAATAGGGGCACTGCAACAATGTATTACAGTTCCTGACATTTCCATGTAAAGTTGGAAAAGATTTCTGAGCCCTGGAGAGTTACTGCTAGTGCGGTCTGGAATATTGAGCTAGATGAATCAGTGGTCTAATATGCTATAAAACTTCATTATTCTAAGCTTGCCACAATGAGGGGAAAAGCCTTTGAAAAATAGGGAAGCAACACTGCTAAAGTAATTATTATACCTTCACTGTCCTGCTGATGTTGGCACAAATCATCTGTCATGGAGAACAACACCTCCCCCCCCCCCACACACACATACACACTACTGCAAAAATTAATTTTAAAAAAATAAACATTTTGCACCAAAAAGGCCCTGTAGGGGACATTTTCACCATGTTCTGGGACCTTTTAAACAACAGGAGGTGAGAAGAAGTCAATTCCTGTTCCAAAATAGTTCTCCCTCAGGACTAAATTGGCCTGGGGGGGGGGGCTTCAAATGTGGTGGAAATGCCTCCCCATCTCCTAAAGCACATTTTTGGGCAAAATTTTAAAAAGGTCCCATCAATTGTGTGTTGTTTGATCCAGTGGATTGCAGGAGCTTTAAATATTGTGCACACGCACTCTGTGGCTTTTGGGGGCACTGGGGAACAATTTATGTATTTTGAAAAAGCTCTGGGAGTGCTGCATATAGTTTGCATATAGGCCGAATGTTGTCCACCTCGATCCAGAGTATCACGCTGAAAAGCAAGATGCTACTGAAGAGCTCATATGAGGAAAATATATGAAGAGCAAGCTTAGACTAAAAAAAGGAGTATAAATAGGAGGAAGGAATATCAACAACCTGTACTACTAGCAGAAAACATCCTGGACTTGGACCTAAGGAAGGTCAAAGAAGAAAAAAGTGCAAAGGCAGGCTTAATGCTGAATACAAAGAAAATAAAAACTGTGACCACAGAGGACCTACGTACATTCAGCCTAGACAATGAGGAAATTGCAATAGTTAAAAAAAATCCTGTACCTTGGATCAAACATAGTTCAAGAGGGAGACTGCAGTCAATAAATCAAAAGACTAGGAACAGCAAGAGCAACTATGAAAGAACTAGAAAAGATTCTAAAGAGTAAAGCTATACAACTAAATACTAAAATTAGAATTATACAAGCCACTGTATTCTCCATCTCCCTGGAAGCCAAGATTATCAAGGCTGTACTTTGGCCATGTCATGAAAAGGTATAGATCAGTTGAATAGACAATAATTCTAAGTAACTGCTTTATCACACTAGGGGGCAAACGAGATTTAAACAAGAGTTAAAGAGGAAATGTCCTAGGATAAACACAGGGCATTTCTTGTTTAACTCTTGTTTAACTCTTGTTTAAATCCTGTTTGCCCCCCTAGTGTGATAAAGCAGTAAGAGAGGTGGAGAGATGTAAGAGAGGAAGACCACATGCTAGATGCTATTAGGGAGGTCACTGGTATGAATTTACAGGACTTAAGCGGAGCAACGGAGAATAGGGAGTCTTATCCACAGGTTGCCATTAGCTGGGATTGATTTGAAGCATTATTCATAAAATATCTTGTTGCTAAAGTGTCCATGAAAGTTTATGCATTAACATCTTTGTTAGGCATTGTGGTGGTACAGGATTGGTCATACAGCTTCTGAAATTTATCAAGCTATTTCAGTTCCATTCCTGGATAAGAACAGTAGGGCTGATGGTTTCCATCCTTAGCAGAGTACATTACAGTAGTCATGGCTATCACTGATTACTACTGTTGTGAATACACTTACAGCTAAACATATGATATGAACGCTTTTTTAAAAAGAAGTATGCTTAATCTGTCCTCTTCCTCTTTGAAGAAACTGTAGTAGGAGTTAACATTAGAACACATTTCTTAACTATAATTCCCACTAAAACCCTCTCCCTATTTTTATTTATTTATTTATTTGCTTCAGTAGCAGCGGTTTATAGTAAACAGCCCTTTGGGATGGGTATCAGACATAGTTGAGTAAAATTATTTTTAAAAACCCTAGTGTATCAGGAACATGTTGAGTATTACTGCACTGTGGGTGTTCTTTCTTTGGAAATAAAGTGGACAAAGAAGCAGTTTAATAGTCACAGGTAGTAAGGAACTGCATTCCTAACTGTTTCATAGCTTTGCAGTCATATGCCTATATAACTGACACTTGTAAAATGTCATGTGTTTGATGATGTGGATTCTATTCTTTTAAGGTTTATAGCAGATGTTTATAGGTTCTACAAGAAAAATGGGTTTGTGGTTTTTTGGCCAAGACTCCTTTAAAACAGTGGTCCTGAAACTGTGCCCTTTAAGAGATTTTGGACTTCAGCTCCCAGAAGCCTCAGCCATGTTGGCCAATAGTCTGGGATTCTGGGAGATGTAGTACAAAATCCTTTAAAAGTTTGGGGACCATTGCTTTAAAACAACCAATGCTGGTCTCATGATACAAAAAAGGCACATAAGTATGAATAAGTTCTCCAGATGAGGTCATGGGATATCATGGACAATTCCTTAAGCTTTTCCTAGGTTTACATCAACTCATTAACTGGTGAGACAACAGCACCAGAAAATTAAAACCCTGAAACTAGATTTTTCTTAGAAAGATTAGGTACTAGAAACCCTAGTAAGTTTGTTTAAATACAAACATATCTTAGAAGTTCCATTTGGTCTCACTAATATGACTATCTTATGATTCATACAAATGCCAGTTGTTGTTTTTTAAAGTCCACAGAAACATAACTGAGGACACCCATCCCCATCCCAGATCTCACTGCAGTCTTTCAGACAGAACTAGAGTGCCCTCTGGAGTTCTTTATTACCCTTTGATCAAGTTAGGATCATATGTACTGAAAGCCCTTGTCTCCTGAAACCAGAAGTAATACCATTACCAGATACTGTATTAGTCGAAGCCTGCATTCAAGCATCTTTAAGAAATGACAGTTTTCAGAGAGATATATTGTGGCACCTTTAAAACTAGCCGGTTTATTGCAGTATGGGCTTATGTGGACTACTGAAAGGCAAGAAGTCCATATTTCTCACTCGGTTCCCAAATATAACGGCAGGCTGAAACAGGGGACTGAGGAGTTTATCATACGACGGAATTTGGGGGTATAATGCAATGGCAATCCAAACGCATCATGGGGTTTATGTAATTGCAAATGAGTGTATCTCACGCAATTTTGGGCAATGGGAAGTCATTCCAAATGCAATCATGGGGTTTCACATAATTGCGTATTAGAGTATCTCACGGAATTTTGGGCAATGGGGGGGGGTAATTTTTGGGAAATGGGAAGTCATTCTGAATGCATTCCGAATGCAATCTGATTTCACGTAAATTTGCTAATCTAGCACATTCACGTAATTGCGAATTGGCTCCATTCGCAATTGAGAGAAATTCCTCCCATGTGATAAACTCCTCTGTTATCAGTCACAAGAAATACCCAGACATCACACATCTGAGGAAGCACAGTTGTGGTCTTCCCTCTGCCTTTCTAAACTTTATGCTAGACTCTGCAGAAAGTGGGATGGACTTACGCCAATCTTAGCACTGTCTCCCTATTTATCAGGAATTTCCATAGTGGCACAATTTAAAGATATAACCATGTTAGTTTGTAAAATCAGTATGTACAACACAGCTACTCCTGCATGTTTTCCAGTATGTAAAGAGATCTTGTAGTACCTCTGAGACTAATTGAAAGAAAGAAGTTGGCAACGTGAGCTTTTGTAGACTTCGTAGATGAAATGCATCTGAGGAAGTAGACTGAAGTCCACAACAAACTACAATTCCCAGAATTTCACAGCATTGAGCCATGGCACTTAAACCGGTTTATTTCTCCAGTGTGAATGCAGAAGGCTCAATGTCTCACAAAACTACGGTTCACAGAATTTTCTAGCATTGAGCCAAGGCAATTAAGAGAGTTCCTAAACTGGATTATCTCTGCAGTGTATTTTGGGACTGTAACTGACTTCAGTCTATATCCAGGGTGTGGTATATTAAGGAAGATTTTGTTGATAGAGGACAAATTATTTAGGACATCTTTATGCCACACTTAGGTCTAATCTGCGCTGCAGAAATAATGCAGTCTGATACGGCTTCAATCTCAAACTGCCGTGTGTTTTGGACCTTAGCCAGCTGTAAATCGAGACGGCTGGATCTTGTCACTTTTTACCTTCTCCTCCATTTTATATTTTTATTTTCTTTTTGAAGTGTCAAATTCTTTGCAACAACAAATGGGCAGAAAAGAAAGACTGCAGCTTCCTCTGCAGCCGTTTATAATTTAGATACAACAAAAGCCACTTCAGGAAGCAGCACTCTCTTCCTCTTCCTTCCCTTCCATTCATAAATCCCTTTTTCCTTCAGGCACACCCATTCATCCCTTCTTCTTCCCATTTAGATTTGTAAGCCGCCTTGAGCCCCTGCACTGGGAGAAAGGCGGGGAATAATAATAATAATAATAATAATAATAATAATATATTATTAATTTATTATTAAATATTAAATATTGTATATCCAATATTTATTATAAATATTAAATATTTATTATATAAATATTAATAATATATAAATATTAATAATAATATTTAATACTAAATAATAATAATAATAATAATAATAATAATAATAATTTATTTCTGTCATACCGGAACCATTGTCACGCGGCTCCTTGTTTCCGCCCGGCGCCCTTTATTTACCTCGCACTGCCACTTAGCGGTCTTCAGCAATGCCTGTTTCTTCCACGAGTTAAAAAAAATATATTTCTCCCTTAGGCGTCGTCGTTCGGGGAATTCGCCTCCCGAGCGGACACAGGGCCTTGGTGTTCGGCGTGATGGGGGGGGGGAAGGCCGCGAAGGGGGGGAGCGGGCGGCTGTTTTTGTCAGGCGGCGCGGAGGGCAACCTTATCGGGGCGAGGCCCCCTGGGTCCTTGGTTCGTATCCGGAGCGGGCTCGGTCGGAGTGGCCAAGATGAACCTGGAGCTGCTGGGTGGGTGGCTCTGAGGGGCTCCGTGGCGGCGGGGCTTTTCTGTGAGGCGACGCGGAGGAGGGGGCGGGCGGTGGGTGCGAAGGGCCTAGTAGTAGTAGGAGTAGTAGGGCAGGCCCCGTTGCCATGGCAGCAGGGCAAGCTCTGCCCTCCCTCGGTCTCTTTGTGATGCCGAGAGAGGACTGGAGAAAATGAAGAAGTAATGGCCAAGGAGGACCCACTTAACATTCCTCCTAGAATCATTGTAGAGTCGGAAGAGACCTCAAGGGCCACCTCATCCTGCCATGCAGGAACTCTCCATCAAAGCATCTCTGACAGAAGTTCACAAAATGAAATTCAATGCAGAGAAATGTAAGGTCCTGCACTTAGAGAGGAAAAATGAAATGCACAGATATAGGATGGGGGACACCTGGCTGAACGAAAGTACGTGCGAAAGGGATCTAGGAGTCCAAGTGGACCACAAGTTGAACATGAGTTAACAGTGCGATGCGGCAGCTAAAAAGGCCAATGCAATTTTAGGCTGCCTCAATAGAAGTATAGTTTCTAGATCAAGGGAAGTTATAGTGCCACTCTATTCTGCATTGGTCAGGCCCCACCTGGAATACTGTGTCCAGTTCTGGGCACCACAATTCAAAAAGGATGTGGAGAAACTGGAGCGTGTCCAAAGGAGGGCATCTAAGATGGTGGGGGGTCTAGAAGCTATGCCTTACGAGGAAAGACTTAGGGAGCTGGGGATGTTTAGCCTGGAGAAGAGAAGGTTAAGAGGTGGTATGATAGCCCTGTTTAAAGTATTTGAAGGGATGTCATATTGAGAAGGGAGCAAGCTTGTTTTCTGCTGCTCCAGAGAACAGGACCTGGAACAATGGATGCAAGATTCTACCTCAACATTAGGAGGAACTGTTTGACAGTGGAACACACTCCCTCAAAGTGTGGTGGGGCCTTTTTCCTTAGAGGTCTTTAAACAGACAGATGGATGACCATCTGTCAGGGATGCTTTGATGGAGTTCCTGCATGTCAGGGGGTTGGACTGGATGCCCCATGTGGTCTTTTCAAACTCTACAATTCTGACTCTGTGATTGTAAGGGCAATGGCAGTTGTTAAATGCCTGTACTGCAGCCACTCACTCACAAACCAGAAGGTTGGGAGTTCACTACCAGCCGGGGTTTCGGGATTGACTGAGGCTTGCATCCTTCCAAAGTTGCTAAAATGAGAATCCAGGTTGTTGGGAACAATTGACATGTTGTAAACTGCTTAGGGAGTGCTTAAGTGCACTGATAACCGATATAGAAATGTAATTGCTGTTGGTGTTACAGTGGGACCTTCCCTTATGCAGGGGATCCATTCTGTATCCCCCCGCGTAAGGCGAATTCTGCGTATACTCATGCCCCATTATAAACAGTGTTGTCTGTTTTCATGACATATGAGCCATTTGCTTACTTGTTGCGCGGCTTCAGCATAAGTTTGAAGCCATGTATAGTGCACCCGTATGCAGCATACTGTATTATTATTCCACAGCTTCATTTCCCTTTAGTACTGAATTCTGACATTCAAAGTGAGGTTTTAAGGCTGAACCTTGGGTAAAGTCAAGCCCTGAGCCTTGACCATCTGATAGTCCTGATGAGGAATCTGTACTCGGAACAAGAGGCTACTGTCAGAACAGAACACGGAGAAACAGTGGTTTCCAGTTGGCAAAGGGGTCAGACAAGGCTACATCCTTTCACCCTACCTGTTCAACTTTTATGCAGAACATATTATAAGAAAAGCAGGCTTGGACACAGAAGAAGGAGGAGTGGAAATAGGAGGATGGAGCAGCAACAATCTTAAGATATTTGAATGACGCCATACTGCTGGCAGAAAACATCACAGAGCAATTACTAAGGAAGGTCAAAGATGAAAATGCAAAGGCAGGCTTAAAGTAGAACATAAAGAAAACAAAAAGAGTGACCACAGAAGAAATACGTAAATTCAACCTAGACAATGAAGAAATGGAAATAGTTAAAAGTGTTCCTGTACCTAGGATTAAACATTAATCTGAACAGGGACTACAGTCAAGAAACCAGAAGAAAATTAAGAATGGAGAGGGCAGCTATAAAGGAACTAGAAAAGACATTGAAATTGAAATTGAGGCTGTTGTATTTTGGCCACATCATGAGAAAGCATGATTCATTAGAAAAAGACAATAATGCTAGGAAAGGTAAAGGCTAGTAGAAAGAGAGGAAGACTGTATGCCAGATGGTTAGATTCAATCAGTGGTGGCATGGGCCTGAATCAGGGAGGACACAGGATCTGAGCAATGGAGGATGGGGGAGGGTGCTCGGAGATGTCTCATCCATAGGGTCACCATGAGTTGTGGTTGACTTGAGGGCAGTTAACAGCAACAACAAATACGTAAATATTTCAAAATCTGAAATACAAAACATTTATGTCCCAGATATTTTGGATAAGGGAGGCCCAACTTTACGTATGTGGAAGGGATGCTCATCATTTCCATTCAGGGTGACCAGCTGTCATAACTACAAAGGAAAAGCCAAGAACACTAATATATAAATAATCATGCTTCTTAGTCATGCTCAAAATGGAATTCATTTTGGAATTCCTCTTGAACAGAAGGTTGAAATGTAGGACATGTCATGGAAAAGGAGAACCTCTGGGCACCCTGTTTGTGATGTACTGTCTTTAGTCATGCATTGGGTGATCCTGCGGATGATGTAGTTTTATTCAACGGTATACCACATGAATGAATCATAAGCTATAGAAAATGTGTTTCTATAGGGGGGAGGGAACTGATAATGTTGATGACTTTACTATTGAGCAATCGGGCCCATGAATCAATTATAAACTACAGAAATCAAGTCCAAAAACAGGTTAGTTTGGGAATATCTTTCAAAGTGTCCACTCAACCCAGCAGACCAATTTAGATCAATTAATGTTGTCTCTTTCCCCTTACAAGGAACCTTAGGTGTATCAAAGAACTTTCGAGCACCAGAAGATACATGCAGCCAATTAAATATGAATGAAAGGAAGCCCACTGGTTGCAGTCATTCCCTTCACTAAGGAGATAGTGAGTTTGTACTACTAAAGAAATCAAATCAAACATTTACCAGGATAAATTGCTACTTTTTAGACCTGCAGTTCAGTAACTCCAGTTACAAATACGCAAAGGGATCTTGTAGCACCTTTGAGTCTAACAGAAAGAAAGAAGCTGGTAGCATGTTCATAGACTTGAGCCTAATTCCTCAGATACTGTGTTTCTATAGGGGGAAAGGACTAAAGATTATGATGACTGAGATGCACTATATATGAAAGAGGTGTTTAACACTTTGCTCTGCTCTTGTGTGTGTGTGTTTTGCTCCTGGAACTATGGTGCCTTTGTAGTTTTTTTCATAGGCAAGGACTACTCAGAGGTTGTTTTACCAGTTTTTCCTCTGAAATATAGCTTACAGCACCAGGTATTCGTAGGTGGTCTCTCATCCAATTACTAACCAGGGCTGACCCTGCTTATCCTCCAGGATCAGACAGGATCTCTTGCCTTTAGGGTATTTAGGTGCCTGCTTTTAATTTTTGTTGTGTGCCTTCAGGTCGTTTCTAACTTATGGCAACCCGAAAGCAAATCTGGGGCTGAGAGTTTGTGACTTGCCTAGTGGGTTTCCATGACCAAGTGAGAATTTGAACCCTGGTTTCCAAGTACTCCAGTGATCAAACCACACTGCTACACTGTCTCTTGATTCAGGAACTGCTAAACAGCATTTTGTTTTATGCCCAAATGACAGATTTCATTCCACTTCTTCAGTTAAGAATATATTAAACTGGCTGCACTCTGTTGCTAGTTCTTCCTTCACATTCTGGAGTATGGATTCACATAGTGAAATGATAAACCTGATCCTGTATATCAGTGATATGAACTTTGTGACACCATACTTTCATTTTATGGAAGGCATGGTTTTTTTTTTTTTTAACAATTTAAACAGTGTGGTAGAATTTGTACAACCTTTTCATGCTTTCTGCTTCTCTTTTGTTTCAGAATCCTTTGGACAGAACTATCCAGAGGTAAATGCCTTTTCAGTTGTACACTTGCTATTCTAATACTGCTTGACTTATGACTTTGTTTTGATATATCTGAAGTAGGGAGGAAGTTTTTTGTGAGTTGTGATGTGAGTGAGTAGTTATGGTTCATTACATTTCATCTCACATACCTACTGTAAAAATAAGATCCTTTCTGTTTATGGATTTTCACGGTATGATCATTGCATCTTGAGTGTCTGGGTGATCTCTCAAGTGTGTTTGGCCTTGTTTTGTCTGGAACATTTTAAAGCTGTGACCTAAGCTGCTTAGAACTGAAATTTATCTCAATTGTTTGTATGCCTTTTTGCTTTCAGGAAGCGGATGGCACTTTGGATTGTATTAGTATGGCCCTTACATGTACTTTTAACAGGTGGGGCACTCTCTTGGCGGTGGGTTGTAATGATGGCCGAATTGTCATCTGGGACTTCTTGACAAGGGGCATAGCAAAAATCATCAGTGCTCATATCCATCCAGTCTGTTCTTTATGGTAAGAATTATCTTAATACTAGTAGAATTATATTTGTAGATAACATGCCTGTAGCTTAATATGAAAGATGAGTTCTTACTATTAGATTTCATGGTCCAAAGAAATCCTGTATGTACGCAGTCAAAAATTATATCTAATATAATCTCTGACACTTTCATCTTTTATTATGATATTTTTAAAAATTAGTACTTCAGTGTGGGGTTTTTTCCTCCTACAGAATATGATGGGAAAACTGTAAAGCATTTTTATTACACATGTTTTATTCCAAGATCTTTAAAATCATCATTTTACTCTACTGATGCAAAGTGATTATGTCTTGAGCCACATCTTTTAGAGAATAGAAGGGAAAACTTTTCAGCCCAAAGGCCACATTTGTATCTGTGTAAGCATCTTAGGGTATAATGCCAAATGCAGTTGTGACCAAAACCTAAAGTAGCTCTAGGTCAGAACAACATTTCCTTTCACCCCTTTGCTGTTTTCTTGCTTATTTATCTTGCTCTCTGCATCCTCTCTTTTCTCAGTTTTTATCTCTCCTCCTTCTCCCAGTTTATTTCTTGCTCTGTACTGAATAAAGGTAAGCCCTTTCTAGTGCACAAAGTGGAATGCTAATGATTTTTGCAAATATACAATGATTAATGGAACACACCAATAAATTCCAGAAGAAAATTAACATCTGTTTTATAGACTAGAGGAAAGCCTTTGTCTGCATAGATCACAAAAAGCTATGGATGGCTCTTAAAGTCATGTAAACACTAACACATCTGATAGTCCTGATGAGAAAACTGTACAGCAGGCTTAATGCTGAATTTAAACAAAAATAATGACTATCGAGGAACTATGTAAGTCCAACCTTGACAATGAGGAAATCAAAATAGTTAAAAGAGTACCTTTACCTTAGATCAAACATTAATTGGAATGCAGTTAGTAAATCAGAAAAAGACTAGGAAGGGGAAGGACAGCTATGAAGGAACCAGACAAGATCCTACAGTGCAGATATACATCTGAGCACTAAAGTTAGAATCATCTAAGCCATTTTATTCCCTATCACCATGTATGGATGCAAGAACTGGACAGGGAAGAAAGCAAATAAAGGGAAAATCAACTCATTTGAGACATGGTGCGCAATCATGGAGGCCACAGCCTAAAATTACAGGATCTAAGCAGAGCAGTAGAGGACAGAAGGGGAATAGAGATGTCTCTTCCACAGTGACGCCATGAGTCAAGAATGGCTCAAGAGCAGTTATCAACAGCAACAACTGATGAAAGTAGAAACTGATACCTTCATAGATTGCAAGATCATTGCAGAAAATAGGAAGGAAAAAGCTCATGGCTTGTTGTAAGATGAGGTTTGGTAGTTGTAGCAGGTGAGGTGTTCCTCACAGCTGGTGTTCCCCACATTTTTTATTCGGGTATGAGGATATGTTTAAAAACATGCTTCAGGCACAGATAACGTAATTCATCATTTCTAAAATCATAGTGACATAGCAGATACATAGTGACGTAGCAGTACATTAACTTCTTTTGACAGAACTTACTTTTGATTTAAAAATAGGATTAAGGTGCTGTAGAAAATGGCAGTCTGGCCATTTAAAATTATTGTTAAGATCAAGGTAAAGGACAGGTTATATTAATATATTAATTGTATATTAATCTTTCTTTTCTAGCTGGAGTAGAGATGGTCACAAATTGGTTAGCGCATCGACTGATAATATGGTGTCGCAGTGGGATGTTCTTACAGGAGATTGTGACCAGAGATTTCGTTTCCCTTCACCTATCCTCAAAGTCCAGTATCATCCCCGAGATCAGTAAGTAATGTTGGCAGAGATCTTTTTGTTGAGTGGTTTGAAAAGGCTGAAAGTTTTCCTAGCTGTAGTATTCTAATCATGTTCAAATTTCATAGTATATATTTTTCAAATCATTTCTTTGTCTCATTTGGGTGTAACTTAAATTGGATAGATTTTTGTGAAGAAGTTAAGAATGAAAAACTAAAAACTGTTCTCATACCCCACTTATGTTCAGCTCTTGGATGTCAAGAGCAGGGTCAGGAGGTGTGTGGATGTTGGAAGTGGGATGGGACCAAGAAATATGACTGCAGGCATGTTATTCAAAAACATATTTTATATTTTACCTTAGATCAAACATTATATTTTACTAACACTCAGTGGTGCCACTAGCGGGTATGGGGCATGCAGACTGTATTGGGTGGCACCCTAGAATTGGGTGACAACCAGTTGGCCTCCCCTGCACCTCCTTGCTGCATCTCAAGAGGAGAACAGGGCTGCGGTAAAGAGCAAGGCCCGGGGGGGGGGGGTGTCCACACCTCCTTGCCATGCCATCTTTGGAAGTCCCCCCAGAAGCTGCGTACTCTCTGCAACTTCACCATCTTTCTTGTTTTCTGTCTGTGAACCTGTTTCCTTGTTCTTGTCCCTTCATTTTCTTTGTTTCCATCTTCTTTTTTGGCCTCCCTCTACTGTCTTGATCTTTTAATCTGTACTGTCAGATTGGTTCAAATCTCCTAAACATCTTCTCTCTTTTTTCCTATACCAAGTATGACAGTGTTTATTCTTTGTGTTTGTAAAGTCTGTACAAATCTGTAAAGTCTGTATCTTATTCTTCTATACATATCCTTTGCATAATTCTAGTTGTTATTAATGTGGTATTGTTGAGGCCATCCAATCCAAATCATTAAAAAAAATTATCTCCCCACCCCAATTTTTAAAATTTTACTACCTGCTTCCCTTATATTTCCTTACTTTTCCATTCCCATCCCTCACCCAACAAGATAACTTTAATGGAAAAAAATAATGCTGTTATACAACTCTGAAGAAGAGATATGTATTATTGATATGATGGATAAACAGCTTAATATTTTGCCTCTTTCACCTAAATTAGTTTCCCAATTGTAGTCCTAAAGATAGTGGTATTTTTATATTCTCTTATTTGAAAATGTCTCTTTTGCATCTTATGTCCCCCCCCCCCTACTTTTTAAGGAACAGGGTCTTGGTGTGCCCAATGAAGTCTGCCCCAGTCATGCTAACATTGTCTGATTCAAAACATGTTGTATTGCCAGTGGATGATGACTCTGATCTGAATGTGGTGGCTTCTTTTGACCGGCGAGGAGAATATATCTATACAGGAAATGCTAAAGGGAAGGTGAGCAGTCACTGGACTGATTTATAGTGGGTTGAGGTTTTAACTGTTGTGCAACACCCTTTAGAACAGCATTTTCTTTTCATTGTGTGGATTAAAATCTCTCTTAAATAACTTGGGCACCACAATCCTAATGATATTTACTCTGAAGTAAATTTCACTGAGGTAATAGTACCAACTTTGAGATAAATGTGTATAGTACTGTACCCATAGACAATAGTTCATACTTGCTTAAGTCTCATTGAACTTAATGCAATATAAATTCAACTAGTTATGTGTAGAATTTCTGTTTGGATTGCTGTCCTATACACGCACACACACACATAAACACAGTTAGACTAATTCTGTGTATCCATTTATGGGTGCTGATTTTGCAGATTTATTTAAATCAAAACATTCTTTTGGGATTACTGGTGAAATCAGTACTAGAAATGTTACAGTTACTGAAAGGCTTTTCATTTGATTGTGAGCTGATTTGAATGCACTTTAATATAGAAAGGTGAGATAGGGTAGATAGTTTTGAATATAGCAGATATTAAATTTAATAGACAGTATAGCAGTGTTTTGATCAGATAGACAATGGAATGTCTTCCAAGCTGTTCAACAGTTTGCATGGGTGCTCTATTTGCAGCATGTTTAACAGATGAGCTTTGTTTGTTTGTTTTTGAAGAGGAAAATTAAGGCACATTTTTGGATGCACACCAGGAAGACATAGCTAACTACACCTACATTCATTTGACCAAGAATCTATAGAATTGTAGATCACCTTTGAATGTTATGATGTTTACCTTCATGTAACATGGCAGGTATGCTAGAAATATGCCTGCCACTTAAGGGTTTTGTTTATATAATTCATCTTGGTCACTCAGTGAATGTATGAAGATGTTTTTGGGATATGATTGATGGCTAAACTCAGTACAAATTCAGTATTATAACAGGGAGAGGGTCCTGTGTGCACACATTTGTACCCACTAAATTGAGAAGCCTGGCCAGTCAGGATACATAGTGGAAAGGAGGGACCGTTATATGCTTGGGTTTTTTTCTTCTTCATTAATTATAAGTGTTTCTAGTCCGCAGCAGATACATCCACACTATTTCATGCTCCCATCTGTGTTTCTTTCTTTCTAGTTTATATCTGACCTTTCAGATAATTGTTGTTTTCCAAAGTAGCTTAAGTTTATAAATAGGAGAATCAATCAGTACCATCAGATTTTACAAACCAAAAAGACAAAGACACATAAAAGGGAATAGAATAAAAAAGAGCAAGATCAATGTGGTGAGGTATAGTTGGATAGTTATACCCAGTTTGAATTAGACATGAATAGTAACTGATGGATTTTATTCCTCTATCTGATGGACAGGATTAGACTACACAATTTCCTTGATTCTGTATTCTCATGTTTTAGAGGACATTTACAAAGATTTTTACGTACTCATATCTATTCCATGAGTGACATCATTGTCTTAAATTCATCATCTGCCCTTGGTGTTACTGCTACTTTTTTTACGGGATGAGGCATGTTGATATGATTGCATCCCTTTGTTAACATCTCATAGGTTATTGGTAGAACTGCAACTTGTTATGGCACATGTTGAGGTCTTTGCTGGCTTTCACTGTTTATCTTGTAAACTAAATAAAGATAAAGTGGTACAGGCAACAAGAAAAGATACTTCATTTATTTCTTGCTTGCCTCTTTAGATCTTGGTCTTAAAGACAGACACTCAAGACCTTGTTGCTTCATTCAGAGTAACAACAGGAACTAGCAACACCACAGCTATTAAATCTATAGAGTTTGCTCGAAAAGGAAGGTGAGTTAAGTCTGTAGCCCTATATACATCTTCAAACTGTGTTTACTGTAAATATAGTGGAGAAGAGCAGGCTCTTCTCTACCAATTTTCATTATTCTGTGTGATGAACAGAATGCTGCCATGTTCTGTGAGTTCCAAAATGTGTGTGCTGTTGGCAACCCTTATTATATGAGGTTCCCAATGGTCTATATGGTTATATGTGTGTAGTCTTGTGTGTGTAGAATTCTTAGTTGGAAAAAGGACAGTGAATTCCAACTCCTCTTCTGTGTTCTGTGTGAATACTCTTGGAACATGTGAGTAGGGCTTATTTCCATAACCATCCATAGGGGAAACTATAAATGAGTTACTTCCCTGAAATGGCAGGACTGCAACTCCAGTCAGCCTTCGCCCACATAGCCAATAGAGTGAGGGAAGATGGGATTGTAATCCAGCAATATCTGAATTCCACATATTCCTATCCTTGGTTTATATAGACTGACAGTGGTTGTCATTTCCTGTTACTTGATTCTTTTACAATGTAGATGCTGGGAGTTGAGCTTAGGATCTTCTACATGCAAACCATGTGCTCTCAACATCCTTTCTCCAGTTTCCTTTTTGTGGTTCTTTCTCCAAATGTTCTTACTGACAATGAAGGCAACTGGGGGGCAGATAGATAAATTCCCCAGCAGTGGCCAAGTGGATACATTCACCTGTGAGGTTAACTTTGTGTTGTCTTTGAAACATTGTGTCTTTGGCACTGGGAAGTTTGTATAAACAACTTTTAGGTGAGAACTACCATATGTCAGGCTGTTGATCTTTCAGCAAACTCAGGGGCTGTGCACACCAGCCATTAAGGCCGGCCTGGGGGCGAAGTCGTGGATGACATCCACATGACTCATGCCCTGACTCTGCCCCTAGGGTGGCATGACGCTGTGTGACACTCCACATGGCACGCAGCATCACGGCACTCCTCTAGTGCTGTGTCCACATGATGTGGATATCACACCCTTTCCAGGGTGCAAAAAGGACCCGCTTTTTGCGTCTCCTTTTTGTACCATGGAGAGGAGAGATCAGGGCTGTGGCTTGCAGTTGCTGTGGCTCCGATCCGGCATAGCTGGAGGCAGCTGCAGTCCGCCCCTTAGGGGCAGTCTGTACAGCATTTCAGTGATCTTTAGTTCTTCATAGCAGTGTTTCTCAAGCTATCAATGCAGGGAACCAGCAATTATTTTTTTCCAGTTGCCAGGGACTAGCACTAGGTTTTTACCCACTGTGTACAATTGTTTCTTTCATGGAAATTTGCCAGGAATTTTAAGAATTTCAGCCAGCATCTAATGGCTCAGGGACTGGTACTGGTCCAGAAACCACCAGAACTGTTTTATAAAATCAGCTTAAGAATTTTGGTGGCCTTGCTTGCTTATAAACATTTTTTAAAATTGAAATGAAAGAGATATCAACTTGAGCTGATTTGAAGAACAGCTCCTTTGGTATAAAGGGAAAGTTAAATACTATGGCTAAAATGAAAAAAAAAATATAAATATTTGTGCATGCTCAAGAAAACTTTGAGCATATTTTCTTGAATGGCAGTTTCTGTGCCACATGGTGATCTGCTGTTGCCGCTGAGGGACTTTCAAAAGCAGCTTGTGCTATGAAACTGAGGGCTTCCATTCAGAGAAAAAAGTCAGTTGTCCCACTGGGAATGCCCCAATTTGGGAAGAAAATCTAAAAAAAGGTTTTGGATTTTCAGTTTAGCATGTTGATCTTGTTGCTTACATTCACATTTTATGAAATAGTGGCTGAGCAATTTATTTAAAAGGCACAGTATTTGCATATCTCTTCCATCCCTCAGTTGCTTCCTAATAAATACTGCTGATCGTATAATCAGAGTCTATGATGGTCGGGAAATCTTGACCTGTGGTAGGGATGGAGAACCAGAACCAATGCAGAAACTACAGGATTTGGTGAACAGGTAAGACTGAAGCATACTTTGAAGACTATCTTGAGGCATACTTTGCTTAAAGTATTTAAAATTCACTGTAGAACTGTTAGCTTATTTTCTGATTACTAGTTGCCTTGCAAGCTTTCAAGAAGTGTTAATTAAAGCAGCTAGATTAATAATGGATTAATTTTAATAGTAAGGGGAGATATATTATATGTATTCTGTATGGTATATTGGTTGTGTTTTAAATATGTAAGCTGCTTTGATTGTTTTTACAACAGAAAAGTGGGGTATAAATAAAAGTTTTATTTATTATTATTTATCTACCCAACCCTTGGCTCTATATCTTGTTACTGATTAATCCACAATGTTCTTGCTATATATGGAAGGACAGGATGCCCTAGCTTGCTCTAAATGTAATTATCTGGAAATTAATAGGGAGTAAGACCTATTAAACACAGTGAGTCTTGCTTGTTGGTAAATATCCATTGAATCAGGCTGTAAATGTTTGCCTAAATTGAGAATATGGTTCTGGCAGGGCTGCAGTGACTTGTGTCTCATCTCTCACTCAGAGTTGTTTGGACTTAAAAAGAATGGCCTTTAATCTCATGTCCACTTATATGAAAGTGTTATGTGAGAGAAGGAGCCAAGTGGCCATTGGATCCAGCCAGTCAAGTGGAGGAATTCCTGCTGTCTTACCCTACACTCCAGTGCAATCAGTTAGCTGTTGCAGATAATTCTGGGAGATGACAAGCTAAACAGTGTTTGGTCTTGACCAGGCTGATAAGGGCTCAGTGTGTCACCTCTCCCTCTGAAACCGACAAGTAGAATGATGAGGTGTCTGTAGTTAAACCAGTCACCAGACTCTTCTCATACTTCTAGAATAATTTCCTCTGCTCCAATTGAACTATCCTCCTATTGTTATATTTTTCAGTAAGCCAGGTTCTATGACTAAAGTAACTGAACATCTCTTTAAAATCTGTAAAAATTATGATAGAAAAGCAGCCATTGTGACTGCAAATTCTGTAGTTCTTTTTCAAATTAAAAATTTGCAGTTACAATGCTTACTTTTTATCATACTTCTGCAAACTGCAAAGAGGTTCTGTTCCTTTTGTCAAGAAGCTGGGCTTACCAAAAAGTATAATAGGAGAATAGTTCAGTTAGTGCAGAGGAATGACTAGAATTTTTATATACACATATCCAAAACACATACCCTTTATTCTATTTGTTAGTTTGCAAAAATCCTATATAATAGATTAATTTTTATTGAAAGTTTTTTCCAACATTTATTTAATTATACATAATCCATCCATGTAGTATAAGATCAAACAAATGAGCATAGGGAAATATTTCTTGTCTTGACTAATTTGTATAATTCACATTCCAGAACTTCTGTTTACAGCTTCAGAACTTCACACACCTCACTACATATAAACTATATTTTGGACATTCCACCTTTTTTAGCTGAAGTGCCCTAGAACCCTTGCTTCTCTCTAGTGCATAGTAGTACAGCCAAATCTGCTCTGTTCGTGCCTTTTCCTGCAGGACACCTTGGAAGAAATGCTGTTTCTCTGGTGATGGAGAGTATATTGTTGCAGGGTCAGCCCGTCAGCATGCTTTGTATATCTGGGAGAAGAGTATTGGAAACCTAGTGAAAATCCTCCATGGCACTAGGGGAGAACTGCTGCTAGATGTAGCAGTAAGTGTTTCTTTATCTTTTCAAGAAATTCATATTGTCACAAGTGATCTACCTATTTTTTTAACACTCCTGCTCAAAACAAATCTTTGTCTTTTAGTGGCATCCTGTCCGACCTATCATCGCTTCCATTTCCAGTGGTGTGGTATCCATCTGGGCTCAAAATCAAGTGGTAGGTGGAAGTACTGATGAATATTTTTTTTCGTTTCATGCATTCAGTTTTCTTGGGTGACTCTATTCCAAGTCATCCATACTATTTGCATAGGCTTAAACACCATGGAACCAGCATCCTTGCTAAAATATTATTCAGAGAGATATGAATAATTTCAGAACTGTTGAAAAATGAACTGCCTGTAGCCAGATTGCTGACACTTCCTATCACTTTTGAGAGAATAAAGTAATGAAAAGGATGAAAGAGATCCTGCTATGACATTACACAACATAACTAAGTGGCCCACTTGTTTGGCAGGTCTTGTGACTTAAGGAAGGTTTGTCTTGTGATGTAACACATGGTTTGTGGTCCTTTGGTGCATAGCTAAGTTGTTGTGATGTACTTGTTTCACAGCTGTGTATTGTCATGGCAGTGAAATATTCTTTGGGTTTGTGATTTAGGAAAACTGGAGTGCTTTTGCACCTGATTTTAAAGAACTGGATGAAAATGTTGAGTATGAGGAACGTGAATCTGAATTTGACATAGAAGATGAAGATAAGAGTGAGCCTGAGCAGACAGGTAAAGATTGCATTGATTGAAAACTCAAGTTGCTCAGTCTAAAAGTTGAATAGCTTGTGACCTAACGTCCTTGGAAACCCACAGCATAAATTTTTGTCTCCCTGCCTCCAGAATTTAGTCCTGACATTTTTTATTGTCTCTCACATGTAAAATACCATATAAGATTACCACAAAAAACAGCTATATTATTCACAGAAACATCACCCTGTTGGGCTTGTATGCATAAGTAGTAACGGATAAAGTCCTTTTTTGTTTTGACATAACAATATTTGTCCTGAATATCAATACTCACTACGCTGGTTTGGAAGATGTAAGCCATTCTCGAGCAAGCACTAGCTTCTCAATGTCTAACGATTACACAGCTGGCCTTCTGTAACCACATATTCAACCAGCCATGGTTTGAAAATATTTTTTTAAAAAGAAATCCAGAAAAAAACTTTGATTTTGCTATTTTATATAAGGGACAACATTTTATTCCCCACTGTATATAATGGGACCTGAGCATCCATGTATTTTGGTATCCACAGGGGGTCCTGGAGCCAAACCACAGTGAATACCAAAGGCCCACTATACAGTCACCCCTCCGTTTTCGTGGACTTGAGATCCATGTCCCTCTATATGCAAGCAGGCAACAGAGGGACATAGTTAATTTTGAGTAAAAATGTTGCTGCAACATATTGAACTGCTCTTTTTTTTTGGTGTAAGAACATAACCATTTTCTTTTTCTCTTATTTCTGACACTGGTGCTAATTTTGCTGTTAAAGGAATAATGCTTGGGAACACATCTGCATTGTTAACTAATGTATACCCATACTATAGTAGAATCTGACATAATGTTTTTACTATAAATGTCAAGTCATAATAGTTTTAAAAAAAACTAATAGTAATCATTCTTTCAATGCATGTATGCATTCAGGTGTTTAGCAAGAAAGCTCCTCTTGATTTAGAAGAATTGTAAAGCTGACAACTAATTTAGTATCAGCATACGTTGAACACACAAACTTTACTGGTTAGCCAAAGCCCACCAATTTCACTTGCATCATGAAAGACATTGCTTGGAGTCCTCTGTGTCTGGAGTCCTATACTCATTAATTTGAGAATGAACCCTGTTGATTTCATATTTGACCAGACTTGGAGTCTTCTATTGCTCTTTCAGTGACACTGAGGCTAACAAGGGCCAATTACTGAGACCATCTGCAGAAAATACACAGAATAAAGCCACAATGAGTTGCTTCAGATTCTTAAACAGTATGGCATCTAGGGGGTACAGGGTGTGTGGACCACACCAGGTGACATCCCAGAAGAGAGGTGACACCCAGTGGGACCATCCTCCTGCTCTGGACAGCATAGTGCTGCTACTGAAGCTCACCCCTTCTTTTTTGCTGCCATGGCTCTCTCCCTGAAGAGGAATCAAGGCAGTGGAAGAGGAGGAAGAGTGAGTCTGGCTCTCCTGGGTTTGCCTCTGTGCAGCTTCATCATGAGGAGGAAACTGCATGGAGGCAAAGAGGGGCATGAGCCTCCCTGCCCTCCTCTCCCCTCCCATTCTCTCCCTTGCTCCTCCAGCCACCCCATGCCTCCGCACCATGTGATAATAAACCTGGAGACACTACGGTTCCTAAAATATCTAATGAACTTGCTAGGGGATAATGGTATAATCTAGATACAGGATGACAAACATTGCCATTACAAAATATTTAGAAATCAGAATAGTGTGTGTTTCATTTTGTATATTAATTTTCCCTTAACTACATGTTTGATTGTGCTAACTAGGGGTTAAATGAATGAAATTTGAATTAAATAAAGGAAATTTGCCAGTGAGATCTCTGTGTTCTTTTTAATTTGTAATTTTAAGTCTTTTTGTTTTGTAGGTGCTGATGCGGCAGAAGATGAAGAAGTGGATGTAACCAGTGTAGATCCTATTGCTGCTTTCTGTAGCAGGTAAAAGTCAAGGAAAGAATGCTAAAGGACTGTAAATTTTGGATGATTAATTTAATAAAGATAATAGATCGACAGCAAAATCCTACATTTTTATTGGGAAGTATGTTCTCACATGTCAAGTGAAATTTGCTCTCTAGTAAGTGTGGTTAGTGTCTTAAATGTTTATACATCTCTAATATGAGTAAGATAATCGTTCTCCTGCAGTGTAGGAATGTAGCCTAGCATAGATTAGCTCCTCCTCTTGGCCAGGAAGGCAGCAATTCATTATTTAGATTGGGTGATTTCTTTCTGTTGAGGAAAGTGCAGATCCCAGTTTGTGTTCTGCCTCCCACAGAAAGTACTTTTGCTAAAAGCTCTGCATTTTTAATTGGTGTGGCAGGCATTTTTTTCTTTTCAGTAATTAAAATGTCTTGTTTCTCCTGATAAGAAGACCACAAATGGCCTGAATCAATATCATTGACATCACCCCTGTTTGACTGGGGTGGGCAGCACTGGGAGAGAGCTCCCTCAGCTGATGAAGCTTCAAATCCAAAACTTTATAGATGGAGATGACCCAACAGCACACTGGATCACCTTTGATATGTGCACATAGAGTTCAGACACTGTGAATTGAATAAGGCCACACCACACTGATGCAGATGTAAGGGATCAGCCTTTTTTTAGAAAAGACATCTTCCATAGTACATGGAATGGGCTTTCAGGTGTCTTTCCTTCCTCCAGTCCTGATCAATGGAAACACTTTCCACTCTGAATTTTATTGCTAAGTAAGGCAGATCATAATTGAAGAGTTGGGAGCCTTTTGAGTTTTGTGAGGGAACATGGAGGGTGTTCACTTTACATAACCCTCAGCAGCAACCACATCTCAGATAATACCTTAGCAACAAGGCAGGAAAAAGTAGCTTATTCTTTCTCTTCTTGTAAAGCAGTAACATCAGAGGGTGTTCACAGAACCATATGGAGAGCTGGCCATGCTCTCTTGTGATTCCCCCTTCAAGCCTAGGCAGCCCCCAAAAGTACTGGCAGCTGCTAAATGGTGCTGCAGTAGTTTCAGTTCCTCCACAGCTGGGCTATCCATTCTTACAGAGACCACATGTCTAACAGCAAGAAAGTTTGCACAGATCTTTCTCAGTTTCTCCCTTACCTTCAGGGAGAACCGTTTGTAGAAGAGAAGGAAGCCTCCCATCCCAAAAGTAAGCATGTACACAGTATACTTATTTTCCTCAGAGGATTTTGCTAGTCTTTTGAATGAGTCTAAACAACACATATCTTAGTGGCTTGCAGAGATTCTGTTAAGTTCCTTGGTGAGCTTTTTTGTCATTGGTACTGTAAGAAATTTTGTAGGTTCAAGGAGGCTAATATTAAAATAGCTGTAAACCTTTCTGCAGTCTGACCTTGTACTCTCAAAGAAGTTGTTTCCCTTTAATGGTGATAATCAGGAAGGTCTCTCTTTCAGGCAGCTATCCTCCTCTCCTCCATGGAAAAAGGAAAGTTGGATTAACTGTAAAGTTTCTTTTTTTGTAGTGAGTGTTTTTGTCCTAGCCCTTTTTTGTCTTTCTCTCTCTCTCTCTCTCTCTCACGCACACTTCCCCCCCCCCCCAACAGTCCTAAAACTCTACCTAGAAGGTAGAATCATAGAATCATAGAATCATAGAGTTGGAAGAGACCACAAGGGCCATCCAGTCCAACCCCCTGCCATGCAGGAACTCCAAGTCAAAGCATCCCTGACAGATGGCCATCCAGCCTCTGCTTAAAGACCCCTAAGGAAGGAGACTCCACTACACTCCGAGGGAGTGTGTTCCACTGTCGAACAGCCCTTACTGTCAGGAAGTTCCTCCTAATGTTGAGGTGGAATCTCTTTTCCTGCAGTTTGCATCCATTGTTCCGCGTTCTAGTCTCTGCAGCAGCAGAAAACAAGCTTGCTCCCTCCTCAATATGACATCCCTTCAAATATTTAAACAGGGCTATCATATCACCTCTTAACCTTCTCTTCTCCAGGCTAAACATCCCCAGCTCCCTAAGGCGTTCTTCATAGGGCAAGGTTTCCAGACCCTTCACCATCTTAGTTGCCCTCCTTTGGACATGCTCCAGTTTCTCCACATCTTTTTTGAAATGTGGTGCCCAGAACTGGACACAGTATTCCAGGTGGGGCCTGACCAAAGCAGAATAGAGTGGCACTATAACTTCCCTTGATCTAGAAACTATACTTCTATTGATGCAGCCTAAAATTGCATTGGCTTTTTTAGCTGCCGCATCACACTGTTGACTCATGTTCAGCTTATGGTCTACTTGGACTCCTAGATCCCTTTCACATGTGGTCTCATTCAGCCAGGTGTCCCCCATCCTATATCTGTGCATTTCATTTTTCCGCCCTAGGTGCAGAACCTTACATTTCTCTGTGTTAAATTTCATTTTGTTAGCGCTGGCCCAGCTTTCTAGTCTATTCAGGTCATTTTGAATTTTGATCCTGTCCTCTGGGGTATTAGCTACTCCTCCCAGTTTAGTGTCATCTGCAAATTTGATAAGTATGCCCCCAATTCTGTCATCCAAATCGTTAATAAAGATGTTGAATAGCACTGGGCCCAGGACAGAACCCTGTGGGACCCCACTGGTCACTTCTCTCCAGGATGAAAAGGAGCCATTGTTGAGCACCCTTTGAGTTCGGCCAGTCAACCAATTACAAATCCATGTAACAGTTAACTTGTCTATCCCACATTTTGCAAGCTTGTTTGCAAGAATGTCATGGGGAACCTTGTCAAAGGCCTTACTGAAATCGAGGTATACTATATCCACAGCATTCCCTTCATCTACCAAGCTGGTAATTTTATCAAAAAAAGAGATCAGGTTCGTTTGGCATGACTTCTTTTTCTGAAACCCATGTTGGCTTTTTGTGATTATGGCATTGGCTTCTAAATGTTCACAGACTCTCTGCTTAATGATCTGCTCTAGAATCTTTCCTGGAATTGATGTCAGACTAACTGGACGATAATTGTTGGGATCCTCTTTTTTTCCCTTTTTGAAGATGGGGACAACGTTTGCCCTCCTCCAGTCTGCTGGGACTTCTCCTGTTCTCCAGGAGTTCTCAAAGATTATTGCCAATGGCTCCGATATCACCTTTGCCAGTTCTTTTAATACCCTTGGATGTAGTTCATCTGGTCCTGGAGATTTATATTCATTTAGGTTAACCAGGTATTCCTGTACTACCTCTTTACTTATTCTGTGCTGAATTTCCTCTATTCTGTCTCCTGTTCCATTATCCTTAGGTTGAGCACCCTTTGCCTTTTCTGAGAAGACTGAAGCAAAGAAGGTGTTGAGTAATTCTGCCTTTTCTCTGTCCCCTGTTAGCATTTTGCCATCTTCTGCACGCAGTGGCCCCACTGTTTCCTTCTTCTTCCTTTTGCTGCGGACATATCCAAAAAAGCCCTTTTTATTGTTCTTAACCTCTCTAGCAAGCCTGAGTTCATTCTGCGCTTTAGCTTTTCTGACTTTACCCCTACATGTGCTGGCTATTTGTTTGAATTCCTCTTTCGTGATTTCTCCATTTTTCCATTTCTTATACATGTTCTGTTTAAAACTTAGCTCAGTTGAAAGTTCCTTAGTCATCCATCCTGGCTTCTTGAGACATCTTCCATTTTTCTTCCTCATTGGAACTGTTTGAAATTGTGCCTTCAATATCTCCCTTTTGAGAAACTCCCATCCGTCTTGAACTCCCTTTTCTTTTAGTATTCCTGACCATGGGATCACTCCCAGTATTTCTCTAAGTTTATTGAAATTAGCTCTCCTAAAGTCTAGAGTGCGTGTCTGACTATGCCTTGCTTCTCCCTTCCACTGTATTATAAACTCCAGGAGAACATGGTCACTTCCACCTAAGGATCCAACCACTTGCGCCCCATCAACTAGGTCTTCCCTGTTGGTAAAGATCAGATCTAAAATGGCTGATCCCCTTGTTGCCTCTTCCACCTTTTGGACAATGAAATTGTCTTCCAGGCAAGTGAGGAATTTGCTAGACTTTGAGGATTTGGCTGAGTTTGACTTCCAGCAAATATCAGGATAGTTGAAGTCCCCCATCACTACTACATCTCTCTTTTCTGAGTATGTGATTATCTGTTCTAGAAAGGCATCATCCAATTCCTCTGCCTGAGTCGGGGGTCTGTAGTAGACTCCCACAGTAACATCCCTGTTATTTCCCTCTCCTTTAATTTTTATCCAGATGCTCTCCACCTGGCTTCCAGTATTGACTTCCAGCATCTCTTCACTGGTGTAAATATCCCTGACATATAATGCTATTCCTCCTCCTTTCCTGCTTGGCCTGTTTCTCTTAAAAAGGTTATACCCCTCTATTTCTACATTCCAATCATGAGACTCATCCCACCAGGTTTCAGTGATGCCTATTATATCATATTTCCCTTGTTGTGCTAGGAGTTCAAGTTCTTCCTGCTTATTTCCCATACTCTGTGCATTAGTGTAGAGACATTTAAGACCATGTGTCCTCTTTACTTGCTGCTTTTGCACATTTTTTTGCCTCCTACTGTTGGGTCCTTGCACTGTTTGCCTTGTTCCCTCTATGCCACTTGGACTATTCTCTCCATCCCTTTTGTCTTCCAGTATAATGTCTCCCTCCCCCACATAACTCAGTTTAAAGCCCTCCTGATCAGATTCTTCAGACTGTTGGCAAAAACGTTTTTGCCAACTGGCGTGAGATGCAGTCCATCCCTTGCCAGAAGTCCCTCCTCATGGAACCGCAGCCCATGATCCAAGAATCCAAACTGTTCTTGGCGGCACCATCTACGGAGCCAGTTATTCACCTCTGCTATTTTCCTCTCCCTTCCTGGACCATGCCCTTCTACGGGGAGTAGAGATGAGATGACAACCTGTGCATCCATCTCTTTCAGCTTCCTTCCCAGAGCCTCATAATCCCTTTTGATATTCTGAAGGCTGTGCCTTGCAGTATCATTGGTTCCCACATGAACCAAAAGAAGGGGGTATTGATCAGTAGGCTTGACAAGTCTTGTCAGCCTCTCCGTCACATGATGGATCTTTGCCCCAGGGAGACAGCACACCTCCCGAGACATCTTGTCAGGCCCACAAACCACTGCTTCTGTACCCCTCAGCAAGGAGTCCCCCACCACGACCACGCGCCTCCTCCGAGGCTTAGCAGTGGCCGTTCCTTTTCGTGATACTCTCAGGCTCTCCTGCTCTGTCCCTGATGTCTGTCCCTGCTGCTTTTCCTCATCATCTCTGACAACAGAGAGAGATTCAAAGCGATTCTGTAGCTGCAAGCCGCTCACAGAACGTTCCCTGGTTTCCTTACTTCTGTGTGTGACCTTCCTCCAAGCATCTACCTCTGTTGTATGTGGAGTGACCTCCTCCGCCCCAACAACTTCCTCTGTCTGTTTCTCACCCAAGACATTCTGGTCTAATCTGTTCAGGAGAATCTCCTGCTCTCTATGATGCTGGAGTGCAGATATCTGCTCCTCTAGCTGCTGTACTTTCTCTTCCAAGAGGGCTACCAACTTGCACTTGGGGCAGGTGTAGTTCGCCACCTCTGTAGGCAAGAAGACAAACATCCCACAGGTGTTGCAGGTGACTGCAGCAGGGCCTTCAGTGTCCATACTGAGAAGTCTTAAGGAGGCACTGAAACAAGACTGTGGGCTTCCCTTGCTAGACTTGGCCTTTATTCCCAACCTCTGTCACTGAGTTCAAGTCACGGGGCCTATAGTTATGTAGAGAGCTCCTGGCTAAAAGCTCCTTCCAAAGGCAAGTCTCTGATTCACTTCCTCTGATGCTTCAGGCCGGCTCCTCTTCTATTCTCTAAACACCTCCTTGACTAGATAAAAAAAAATCAAAATTCGCGCGCCGTTAGGCGCGCGCTTCTGCTAGCCTTGAGTAGCCTTAAGTAGCCTCCCAGCACTGGCTCCCAGAATGCAATGGCTGCTCAAGTGTAAATTAGATTAGATCTCACCCAAGCACATGGACTACAGCCTCCTCCTTTTCTTTCTCCTCCTTAAAGGAAATGGAGCTTCTGCTAGCCTTGAGTAGCCTTAAGTAGCCTCCCAGCACTGGCTCCCAGAATGCAATGGCTGCTCAAGTGTAAATTAGATTAGATCTCACCCAAGCACATGGACTACAGCCTCCTCCTTTTCTTTCTCCTCCTTAAAGGAAATGGAGCTTCTGCTAGCCTTGAGTAGCCTTAAGTAGCCTCCCAGCACTGGCTCCCAGAATGCAATGGCTGCTCAAGTGTAAATTAGATTAGATCTCACCCAAGCACATGGACTACAGCCTCCTCCTTTTCTTTCTCCTCCTTAAAGGAAATGGAGCTTCTGCTAGCCTTGAGTAGCCTTAAGTAGCCTCCCAGCACTGGCTCCCAGAATGCAATGGCTGCTCAAGTGTAAATTAGATTAGATCTCACCCAAGCACATGGACTACAGCCTCCTCCTTTTCTTTCTCCTCCTTAAAGGAAATGGAGCTTCTGCTAGCCTTGAGTAGCCTTAAGTAGCCTCCCAGCACTGGCTCCCAGAATGCAATGGCTGCTCAAGTGTAAATTAGATTAGATCTCACCCAAGCACATGGACTACAGCCTCCTCCTTTTCTTTCTCCTCCTTAAAGGAAATGAAGCTTCTGCTAGCCTTGAGTAGCCTTAAGTAGTCTCCCAACACTGGCTCTCAGAATGCAATGGCTCAAGTGTAAATTAGATTAGATCTCACCCAAGCACATGGACTAGAACCTCCTCCTTTTCTTTCTCCTCCTTAAAGGAAATGAAGCTTCTGCTAGCCTTGAGTAGCCTTAAGTAGTCTCCCAGCACTGGCTCTCAGAATGCAATGGCTCAAGTGTAAATTAGATTAGATCTCACCCAAGCACATGGACTAGAACCTCCTCCTTTTCTTTCTCCTCCTTAAAGGAAATGAAGCTTCTGCTAGCCTTGAGTAGCCTTAAGTAGCCTCCCAGCACTGGCTCCCAGAATGCAATGGCTGCTCAAGTGTAAATTAGATTAGATCTCACCCAAGCACATGGACTACAGCCTCCTCCTTTTCTTTCTCCTCCTTAAAGGAAATGGAGCTTCTGCTAGCCTTGAGTAGCCTTAAGTAGCCTCCCAGCACTGGCTCCCAGAATGCAATGGCTGCTCAAGTGTAAATTAGATTAGATCTCACCCAAGCACATGGACTACAGCCTCCTCCTTTTCTTTCTCCTCCTTAAAGGAAATGGAGCTTCTGCTAGCCTTGAGTAGCCTTAAGTAGCCTCCCAGCACTGGCTCCCAGAATGCAATGGCTGCTCAAGTGTAAATTAGATTAGATCTCACCCAAGCACATGGACTACAGCCTCCTCCTTTTCTTTCTCCTCCTTAAAGGAAATGGAGCTTCTGCTAGCCTTGAGTAGCCTTAAGTAGCCTCCCAGCACTGGCTCCCAGAATGCAATGGCTGCTCAAGTGTAAATTAGATTAGATCTCACCCAAGCACATGGACTACAGCCTCCTCCTTTTCTTTCTCCTCCTTAAAGGAAATGAAGCTTCTGCTAGCCTTGAGTAGCCTTAAGTAGTCTCCCAACACTGGCTCTCAGAATGCAATGGCTCAAGTGTAAATTAGATTAGATCTCACCCAAGCACATGGACTAGAACCTCCTCCTTTTCTTTCTCCTCCTTAAAGGAAATGAAGCTTCTGCTAGCCTTGAGTAGCCTTAAGTAGTCTCCCAGCACTGGCTCTCAGAATGCAATGGCTCAAGTGTAAATTAGATTAGATCTCACCCAAGCACATGGACTAGAACCTCCTCCTTTTCTTTCTCCTCCTTAAAGGAAATGAAGCTTCTGCTAGCCTTGAGTAGCCTTAAGTAGCCTCCCAGCACTGGCTCCCAGAATGCAATGGCTGCTCAAGTGTAAATTAGATTAGATCTCACCCAAGCACATGGACTACAGCCTCCTCCTTTTCTTTCTCCTCCTTAAAGGAAATGGAGCTTCTGCTAGCCTTGAGTAGCCTTAAGTAGCCTCCCAGCACTGGCTCCCAGAATGCAATGGCTGCTCAAGTGTAAATTAGATTAGATCTCACCCAAGCACATGGACTACAGCCTCCTCCTTTTCTTTCTCCTCCTTAAAGGAAATGGAGCTTCTGCTAGCCTTGAGTAGCCTTAAGTAGCCTCCCAGCACTGGCTCCCAGAATGCAATGGCTGCTCAAGTGTAAATTAGATTAGATCTCACCCAAGCACATGGACTACAGCCTCCTCCTTTTCTTTCTCCTCCTTAAAGGAAATGGAGCTTCTGCTAGCCTTGAGTAGCCTTAAGTAGCCTCCCAGCACTGGCTCCCAGAATGCAATGGCTGCTCAAGTGTAAATTAGATTAGATCTCACCCAAGCACATGGACTACAGCCTCCTCCTTTTCTTTCTCCTCCTTAAAGGAAATGGAGCTTCTGCTAGCCTTGAGTAGCCTTAAGTAGCCTCCCAGCACTGGCTCCCAGAATGCAATGGCTGCTCAAGTGTAAATTAGATTAGATCTCACCCAAGCACATGGACTACAGCCTCCTCCTTTTCTTTCTCCTCCTTAAAGGAAATGGAGAGAAAGAGAAGAGAAGGTGACAGAAATTTGGGTACATTGTTTATAGCTCTTCAGTTAGTAATGTTGTAAAATGGATACTGAACAGCTCTAGTTCTATGTGACTTTTATAACAAAATATAACTCTGGGAGGCTGAAATATCCTGTCTGCCTGGATGAGGATTGCACACATTTTCTATATTGTACAGGAAGCTCAGGGAGACACAACTGATTGCAGCTCCCTGTAGAATGCATACTCAACAGCAAACCTGAACTACTGTCTTATTAATGAGTGGACTTATTGTGTACAGCAGCTTAACCCAACTTTGTGTTTTCCAGAAGTGATGGACTACAATTTCTGTCATTTCCAGTTGACCTGGGACAATTCAGTTTCAATTTCAGCACATCTAGAAGGCATCAGAATAATTTCTATGCAATGAGCTGAGTCTAATTCCTAGGGTTACACTGGGTCTTGTATTGGATGAAGTAGGAACTTAAGAACAATAACAACAACATCAAAGTAATATGAGCTAGGCATAGTAAATGGGAATAAAATATTATTTCTTTGGCAGTGATGAAGAACTGGAAGATTCCAAAGCATTATTGTATTTGCCTATTGCTCCTGAAGTGGAAGATCCTGAAGAAAATCCATATGGCCCACCACCAGATGCAATCCAGACTGCATTACCTGATGAGGGGCTAGGATGTGAAAAGAAAAGACAGTCCTTGTCTGATGGACCTCAGCCACCGAAGAAGAAACCCAAAACAACCAACATAGAACTGCAGGGAGTTCCCAATGATGGTGAGTGGTAATTGCTAGCTTAAAAACCATAGTATGCATTTCAGAGAGCAGTAGACAAGAATTATGAATATGCTGATCTTTTAAAATATAAACTAGGTATCTGTACTTTCTCTTAACAAATGTGCTTTACAGAAGTCCATCCGCTGCTGGGTGTGAAGGGAGATGGTAAATCCAAGAAGAAGCAAGCAGGCAGGCCTAAAGGATCAAAAGGTAAAGAGAAAGATTCTCCATTTAAACCGAAACTCTACAAAGGGGACAGAGGTTCTTTACCTCTGGAAGGAGCAGCAAAGGGTAAAGTGCAGGCGGAGCTGGGACAGCCTTTGCCAGGTAAGGACCCAGCGTGAGCATCTGCTTGCTTGGTGACCTTGCTTCATCCAGACATGGCATTGTCTTAGCACTTTAGCTTCCAGATGGCATTTGCTTGCTAAGTGTTTAGCTGCTCTGCTGTCAAGGATGGACAAAATTTTACTTCTCAGAATATAACCTTTACCCTTAATTTCACAAATATTGGTGCTTACCATTGACCTGAATCAAAGGTAGAAAGAAAAGGGATGAGGAGCATGTGGAAGCAAACATTTTCCTATGCCTTTATTATGAATATTTCATATTTCTTAAAAAAAGAAAGAAGGGAGTAGCTATCTGCCTTTGTCTGGAGACTGGTTGTTTTTCATTTTCTACAAAAGTATAGTCAGATGCCCATGTTTCCATCCATACTTGATTGTGACATGTGTTAGATGGAAAGTACAAACCATTCTTTAATTCAGTAGTATGAGCAAGTACAGTACCTGACATGGTGCTGGAGCTGAGCAGCTCAGGTTATACAGATGAAGTTATACAGTGTGCCCTTCATATATGCGGGGGATCCATTCTGGACCCCCTCCCCAGAATAAGGGGAAAGAGTGGGACCTCAAATCCAGTTGTTTTCTATGATGGCGTGCTGTCATGGGTGTGCACACCATTAAAAGGGCCTTGAGTCAGTGTATGGTGAGCCTGTGTATGGTGCGCATGAGTGCCGTATAGCTAGCAGTAGCTTTAATTTTCACGGGCTGAGATTATCACTTACCAGGAGCCTCCTTTGTCTCCATTCCAGTGTTCTTGCTATTTACTTCCTTTTGTAAACAAATGATTTCCAAATAGGATTGAATTGTACAGAGATTGCACTTAACCACACACCATGCACATATTTAGTCAGAAATAACTCCCATTGAGTACATTGGTGCTTGTTCCCTGAGATATGCATTTAGGAGTTGGAGGCTTGGAAAAAGAAAAGACAAAACTCATCCTTTACTTTTTATATGTAGATGACCTGGCCATCTTTCTCATAATTTCTATAAAAGGTCCAATACTTCTTGATGTAGATTTCACATAACAGCTCTGTCCTCCTAAGAGGTCATCACAATATATTATGGTGTCTTTGCTGCCATTCTAATGACAGGGCGTTGACTTTTGCTTTTAAATAAATAACATGCCTTGCTGTTTTCCATACAAAATGTGAACTAAATGTGCATATTGAGTGTGCTCACAACCACCTATTGCACCTTCACCTGACCATGTAGTAACACATTCTGTCCAGAAAAGCATGTCTTTTCTCATGGCAAAAAATTCATTTTTGCTTTAAAATGCATTTTCTTGTTCTCTGGGACATATTTGAAATAAATAAATATAAGATGTGTTTCCTCATAAGGAATTGGTAGCAATAAAGAGATTGTCTGCATATCTCACAGCCATCAGGGCTTGATGCCTCAAAATTTGCAAAGCTGAATTTAATGCTGATCTTTCAAATGGGGGAATTGCTAGAAACAAAAAGGGAATCCAGTCATAACTCATCAGGAAATCATAATACATGCCTCAAAAATCGAAGGTGATTTTAGTTGTCATCCAAGTTGCAGTGCCCAGTTTCAAACTGAAGAACTTAAATGCCAACCATGGATTTCTTAGAAGAAGAAAAAAAGTGGAACCACTATTAATTCATTGGAGCATCATGGTAGATGCTTCAAAATTTGAAAGAGTGGTTTTGATTATCACCAGAGTTGCAGTGACCAACCTGAAATCCCCAATTTCTAGACACAGACGCAGACGAAAAAAATCAACAAAAATAAGATTTTTGTAAGATATAAAAGACAAGAGAGGGCATGGTGAGGCAGAAAACTGGTAGGAAAACAAAAGATGGCCAAGGTGCTGCTGCCAATATTCCTAGAGCTTTAAAAAAATGAAGGGAATGGAAGGGAAGGGCTTTTTCAGGTGTTGCTGATGCCATTTAGAATTCTGAAGTGAGTTATTTCACAGTTAAAGTACTCATGTCCTTCCAGACAATATTGGTCCAACCTAGACACAGAGTAGGACCTCTCCTGCAAACCTTAGTCTACTGCTAAGTATACGGAGGAATAGATGTTCCTTCAAATATTGAGCTTCCACTCCAATTAGAGGCTAAAATGTCACCACCAGAACATTGTATTCAGACCAGAAACAAATAGACAGTCAGTAAAGGTCAAGAGTCATGTTTTATGTTGTTTATATGATACACCAGTTTGCAACCTTATTGCTGCATTTTGTGCTACTGTAGTTTATGAGTTTAAGGGCACTTCCACATAGAGTACATCACAATAATTTAATTGGGAAGTTACCAGTGTGTTGACTGTTGTAACAAATTTATCCTGGTCCAGGAAAAGCTGTAGTTGGTACAGGAGTCATAGCTGGTGCCAAACAATCCAAGCTGTGTATTTCACTTGGACTTCCAATAACAGAGATAAATCTAGGAACAGTCCCAAACTGTGCACTTGCTTCTTCAGGGGAGTACAGCTTCTATCAGGGTAGATATTTTACCCAATTCTTGGACCTGAGAACCACCAGTCCACAGAGTCTCCATCTAGCCCATTACAACAGCCTCTACACTACAGCATCTGTTTTACATTGTACTTGCCATCAGGCCAGGCCATTAGCCATGTTAACCAGAAATAATATTCCTTGCAAAGGAAAGATTATAGTCAACTCTCTGTATCCATGGATTCTCTGTCCATTGATTCAACCATTCACAGCTTGAAAATATTTTTTTTTTAAAATTCAAAAAGCAAACTTTGATTTTGCCATTTTTTTTATAAGGGACACCATTTTACTACACCATTGTATAACATCCATGGATTTTGGTCCAGAGTGCTGCCCTGGAACCAAACCAAGGGGCCACCATATGTTTCTATACATGTCTGCTTCTACTATCTGGTAGAAGGAAATGTTCTCTTGACAATCCTCCCTTTGGTGGAAACTCTGTGTCAAGATTAATGTAACAGAGATTGCTCTTATGTTATGTTGATACTACTTAACAATAAATGGGAGTAGAACTACCACTTCAAAAGCCTCCTTATCCTTTTGAAGTTCTTCTGTGCTCACATCATTGCACTGGTGCCATGGCTATGCCCATATTTTATTCTCTAATCTTTTATAGAGATTGTAAAGGTGCCTTCTGCCTTGTTGGACAGGACCATATAGAACAGGATCCAAAAAGTCCAGAGGAAATTGATATAGAGGAAATGAGAAACAACTTTTATTAAAGTTTTCTGTGAAACTGTTAGGGGTAATAGCAGTTCAGATGTGGCATATGCCCATAATTTTGTACATCCTTGAAACTCAGTAGCTGTTGCTGTGGATTTTATTATTTCCCAAACTGAGTTTTTTTAAGAAAACAAACAAACAAACAAACCTTCCTTTCCCTCACTGCTGGTCCAGTATTACCTAGCTTGCTCATTGTCCTTCCTGCTCTGCTCCTGTTTGTATTGCTTTTATTGTATTAATACATTGGATTTTTTTTTTTTTTTACAAATGACATGATAAAGAAATGTAGCCGCCTTCCAAGGCAGAAGTTTGTGTTGTTTCCTGTTAGCTTATTGTCATTTTAAAAGTTTCTCACTTGCAGTGCTTTAACAGCATTAAAATTATACAAACTCTTTTAAAAAACAAAAAGCAAACATCCTTGTTTTTAGGTACAAATGAGAAAGAGATTAAATGGCACTATGCTGCACATTTTCTGTAATAAGTTGTTGCCTGCAAGTCAGAGGGAAATTTTACTTTTGTTCTGTCTTTTGTGTATCTATTTTTGGTCATGTAAACTTACTTGAACTTAGGCAGAGTACAGTTAGCTGACAGGTGCTTTTAATGTAATTTTTGGGATTTCTTTTAAGTGTTTGTAACTATGAAATCTTTGTGGTTTTTGGAAACATTATAGAGGCATGCAAACATCCTCATGCAGCATTAGATGTTGTCTGTGAGTAGGCAAAAAATACTGCATCTGATGTGCTGGAAGAACAAATATCATCCTCCTGATGTCAACTTGAATTGATGCTTTGGGATATCTTCTGCTAGACTCAGATCCAGCAATTATACCCGGAAAGCAGACCACCCAAGGCATGGCCTATTAATGTGGATCAGCTGCTCTGCTTTTCATAATCTTGGTCTAGGATTCTTCATCATTACTTGAGGATGTTTAAAGAACTGCCTCTCTAGTCTTCACCATTTAATATCAGTATGCTGCCTCCCTTTCAACTCATTCAGTAGGCTAAATCAGGGCTACACAGCTGGCAGCCCACAGGCCTCTCTCTATGAGACATATTTATTGATCAACACTATAAAAATGTAATAAAGATATGGAAAAAAAGGCTGAAGTGAAGATGTTCAAAATACTGCAGGACAGAAAAAGATGTTTCACTTTAATATTACATATTTTGAGTGTGAATGCTTCTTATGGATATAATCCTTCCTGTTAGATGGCTAACCTTTATTATTGGATCTAGCTATTAGTAAAAGAGCTGTACTTTATGTGAAATTGCACTGCCACCTTCTGGACATTAAGCTGGTGATCAGTTAGGAAACCAATAGATATCCTGATTGGAATCAGGGCTTTTTAAAATTATTATTATCAGTCAAAGTTTTCCCAAGAAAAAACTATAAACAAGAGTATTTAAAGGTTTGATCTTGACTTGTGTGGGAAGCCTTTTAGATAGCATTTAGGCATGTCAATAGAAGACTGTCAAGTTCCATTTTGAATCTTACACTCTATTCTTGGTTCTGGCTCTTCCCAGCAAAATTGACTGAAATTATTCCTTGACATCTTTGGTTCTCAGCTCCTCTCAGGAGGGAATGGACTATCAAACTCCTCTTTGTCAAGGGTATCTATTTTGTTTCAGATTCAAGAGAGTCTCAGGCCAAACTACCTTTAAAACACACACAGAGAGTGATTTTCAGAGAAAAGTGTAATGAAAAACGCAACTTTGTTTATTGTATGCAATTGCAAGTAACTGCATCCAGGCTCCATTGTGCAAAGGCTCGATTGTGCAAAACTGCTTTAAATTGTTTTGTATCCTGGAAAAAAGGGTTCGGAAAGAGGCTAGATGATCTGCTGCTCCATCAATTTTTATGCTTGACCCAAGTGAGTTTGCTGAAATCCTGGCCAAGAGAACATTCTGAATTTCTCCATGAGCTGATTAAGTTGTGACATTATTTTCATTTCATGCAGAAATCTAGAAAGCTAAATAAACATAAAGTACAAATGTTGGAGAAACTCTTCCCCCCAGCATCTCTGCATCAGCTGTAGGTGTTTTCTTCCTTCCAGCTTCTGATACTGCAAATATTTATCAGAGACCTAATGAGAATACTATAATCTATATTTAATATTTTGTTTCTTTTTTGTTCTATTTTAGCTGGTGGTGGGATCTCAGAGCTGCTATGAAGATACCCTGCCCTCCTCCCCTTCTGTATTTACCCTTATTTCTTGCAGTGGTATCATAATATGGAATAAGGACAAAATATTCAGTCAGATAAAGGACTGACTTTAAATTAATTTGCAAGGACAAGTGACCTGGCTGCCTATGGACACAGGAATCAGTTTTTTAAAAGAAGCAAAATTATGGAAGAGGAAAAATCTTTCTCCCTGATCTTTTTTCTTGTGAACAGTGAAGGAACAAGGAAAGTGGATTTTTACAGAATCTTTGGGAAGGAAACTTTTTTTGTTTTGTTTTTATTAATCCACTTAAAGTTCCCAAGCATATGAAGGGATCTTTCAGAGGATAAGACCCCTTCCTTCAAGTTGAGGCCTAGTGTTTCTGAACACTAATGAGCTGTCATGCTGTTGTGGATCTTGGCACATTGCTAATGGATTGTTTCTAATTGAAAAAATTACTTGATGCATCATTTTATTTTCTCTGTTATCCACTTTGGCTTGCAGTGGGTTTGTAGGTATGCTGTTAATGCTTAGCTTTCCCTTGTATAGCTTATTGCTTTCCAAGTTGACCTACTTTTTGAACATTTGGAATGGACACATGGAGTCTCAATCAGCCTAGAGGATAACATGGTTATAAATGTGTTACAGGAAATCAAAGCTGATTACAAGAACAAAGGAGAGAGTAAGAGCATCAGGCATTTATGTAGATAAAAGAAACAAGATAGAATGATATGGAGCAATGCATCTGCTCATTATACTTCCAAGGTTCATTCATAACACAGAGGTGCTTGTTCTTCTTTCTCTCACTTCAGAACATGCAGGAAGAACGAGCATCTTCTAAATACCCTTCAGATAGAACATGAAACCATAATGAGGGAAAGTTTGTACTTTTAATCTGTGTCCTATCTAAAGCTATCCAGAGATTTGAGTTTTGTTCCTGGGTGTAACATTTGAAAAGGTTGCATTCGTATTTTTTGTGTATTCATTTTTTTCAATCTAAATTCATATTAATCTCAGAACTCAAGAGATTTTAAAGTACAGTAATGTTTTCTCCATAATATAATTGGAGGTTTCTGCAGGCGGTTCAAATGGCCTTGTAGTCACATATGGAACAAGTAAATAAATTGCAAGTAGGTTTTTGTTTTGTTTTGTTTTTGTTTTTTGGTTTTTTGCTTTAGTGATTTAGTTTACAGGAAGGACTGCCCTATAGAGTTTTTCTTCTAACTTTGAGTTAGTCCTTATATTATATGGTATAATTTATGGCATCTCTAACTATGATAGCTTGCATGCAACCTTTCTGTGTACATTTCTGCCGCTTAAACCTACCAGTCCATCCAAAGAATGGAAGATGCTCGGGGAAAAATTGTCCTATGCTTATTTGTGGTATTAGGGATTCCTGCCTTATTCTGCAAGTTTTTCCCATTCAATATCCATGGTTTATTTTCTTTCAGTTCTTAACATTCTTTTGTTTCTCCAGACATAATGACTGCTTGTTAGTTTTCTGTAAAGTACTGCTGTGATACTAGCTTACGTGTTTGTAAATAAAGAGGTATGTTTATTTCTTATATAGTGGAACTGAGAAGCACAATCCCTGCTCCTCTTATTATTGTATGGCTTCAAGTCATTTCCATTTTACAGTGAACCTAATGCAGGGTTTTCTGTGCAAGATTTCTTCAGAGCTGGTTTGTCCTTGGCTTCCCAGGGCTGAGAGTGTGACTCATTGGGTTCAGGTTTCCAAGGCTGAGTGGGGATTTGAATCCTTATCTCCAGAGTAGTAGTCCAACACTCTAACTAAAACTCCACACTGGTTTCTTACTTACACAGCCATATTTTGAGTGTAATGCATAATTGCTCACTTTACCATACTCATTTTGGCTCCTGCAGTCACCACCACCAACCACACACATCTTGCTGCAGTTTCTATTGTCAACACTTCTTTTGGATTACTTGCCAGAAGTTGCAGGTGCACACACACAAAAAATGACACAATATTATTGTCAATCCAGGGCAAAATGCACAAATGTGTGGCAGTAGTGACCCTTTCCTGACTTTCAGCTAGATAGTCTGGGCTAAAGTACTTATATGGACTGGTATTCTGAAGCAAAATTGATAAATGGGAATCCTGTAGAAAGATGCTTAGCCCTCTTCATTGTAGATCTGTGTTAGAAAGCTACAGTTAAATGAAAAAGATGCAGTCCAGAGTAGTGTGCTCAGAGCTCTTCAATAGCTAATTCTGAATCTAGCCCCCCAATCCTGATGCTATAAATTTTGTCCCCCAGCAGTGGCTTGGGAACCCCTTATTTATGGAGTGCCCTCTTCTTTTTTCCCACTCTCCACAAGCTGGTGTGCTATTGAAATCAGTAGAGGGAAGTACACGTGATTCTGTTCATAGATAATAGTGACAGTGTATTTGATGGCTTGCCCCTAGATTCCTAGGGACAAATCAACAAGGTTCCTGATTGGTCATCTTAATAGCAAAATGGACACAATCCTGACCCTTGCCGAATGTGGAATTACTTATTTTCAATGGTGTCAAAGAAGAATGTAATTGGCTTTTCAGGATGATGCTACAGTTGGATTGTAGAAGGCTGGTTTGTGACATCATAGTTTTATAACAATGTGTTAGTCATCTGTGAATGAATGACCATGGGAAATAGAGCAGGGGTAAGGATTATTTTTAATAGCAGATGGCTAGCTAGGAGAATATCCTGATCTATGCAGTTACAATATCTCTAGTATTGGGGTGCTTCATATACTGTTCTGAATTTCCTGTACTTAATATTTCATAGATTATGTGGAAGTCCCTTTTTGTAAGTATCACTTCTGTCTTGTTTTTTTTTTTCTGATGTCTTGATCATCCTCACCTTGTTATGTTACTCTTCTGCCTTTCTTCCAAGATGATTGAGGTGATCTACATGGTTCCCACATTTTTACACTCCCCAAACATTTTTATCCTCCCAAGGTAGTTTAGGTTGAGAGACTAGCAACTGGCCCATAGTCAACAAGTGAATTTCATGAACAAATGGGGATTTGAACTCTAATCTCCCCAGTTCATTAAAACCATGAGAATGGCAAAAAATAAATGCAGCATGTGGATTCCATTAAAGATATTTCCATATGTCAGTGTAGAATTTGGGATTGGAGTGTGTATGTTGTACAGCTTCATCCTGTTGCTATAAAAGTCAAGGAGTCACAATTTGCTAATTCCCTTCTGCTTTAAATGCTTTCTCTCTCATGGGCTGGCATAGTGTTTTGGGGTGGGCTGAGGTCAGGGGGGAAGAGGCCAGTGCATCAAATGGTCCCAGCTTCATTCCCCCACATCTCTAATTGAAATTGATCCCAGCTAGAAAGCCCAGACGAACTGCCAACAATCAGAATAGTTTACTCAACTGTAGCAAGATTGGGGAAGCTTTTTCAGCCCAAGGGCAGAATTTAATTCCAAAGGGGTTCTGAGGCCACATTCCAGTAGTGAGTCCAGCTAGAGCCAAAACCAAAAGGCCTTGCCTGAAAGCAAGAAGAGCCCTCCCTCCATCCACCATCTTGAGGGAAAGAAAGGCAAGCCAGTTCCAACAGGCCTTGCCTGAAAAGAAGAGCCCTCCCTCCATCCACCATCTTGAGGGAGAGAAAGGCAAGCCAGTTCCAACAGGCCTTGCCTGAAAAGAAGAGCCCTCCCTCCATCCACCATCTTGAGGGAGAGAAAGGCAAGCCAGTTCCAACAGGCCTTGCCTGAAAAGAAGAGCCCTCCCTCCATCCACCATCTCGAGGGAGAGAGAGGCAAGCCAGCTCCAACAGGCCTTGCCTGAAAGGAAGAAGAGCCCTCCCTCCATCCACCATCTTGAGGGAGAGAGAGGCAAGCCAGCGCCAACAGGCCTTGCCTAAAAGGAAGAAGAGCCCTCCCCCCATCCACCATCTTGAGGGAGAGAAAGGCAAGCCAGCTCCAACAGGCCTTGCCTGCAGCCCTGCAGCCTGAATGGATGCAGAGCCCTCCCTCCAGTCCATCTGCCTTGGTCCAGGCCTCCGAGGGAGAGAAGATCTGCTGGACTTTACCCCTTCCTCACCACCTCTCCCTTCCCCTTTTTGAGTTGTGCCTTTTTAGATTGTAAGCCTGAGGGCAGGGAAATGTCTAATTAACAAATTGTAAGCTGCTCTGATAGCCTTGGCTGAAGAGCGGGGTATAAATAAAACATTATTATTATTATTATTATTATTATTATTATTATTAGCTCTTAACTAAGCCTTACTAGAGGTATTTTAATATTTTAGAATAGGGGAAAGCACTGACTAAAACTGAAAAACTACCAAACAGTGGTATAACAGGGAAAGGGGCATGGCCCTTTGGAGAAATTCCAGACTACTCACATTCCTATTGGAAATGAAGTTCCCTGGTGCTGTACTATATGGGCCCAAAGTCTGACTCATTTCAAGACAGCTTTACAGGTTTGTATGGTTTGGAAATGTTCTGTTCTAAGTACATAGAAATGCAGCACCATTTGTGCTTGTACTTTTATCTTCTGCCATTCAAAACCACCTGAAAGAAAGAAATGCAGATGACTTTCTTTTTTGGGTTCAGTAATTTAAGACTGATATTGATAGAACTATGTTCTGCTCTCAAACGAGCACTAATTCTGCTGAATGTTTACTTTGGAATTCAAATAGGTTTGCTTCTAACCTTCCTGAAGAACTTTTCACATCTGTTAGCAGAACACATAAATTCTGTGTGAAATAGTAACATCATGTCAGTTAGAACAAGTGGGTGGTGGTGGGGAGGAATTTGGTGGTAGCTGGTGGCTCCCATGCCAGTACAGCAGTGAATCCAGGTTTTAGATATTTTTGGAAGAGCTGTCTATGATGCTGAACCCATTTTGAGGATAGGGTTCAGCACCCAAAAGGGTCCTTTTAAGCTTGGGTTACCTGGTGTTAGTTCACCACCCCACTAATATGGAGGATTTGTTACAGAATAAAGTTGATTGATTTATCACAGAATAAAGTTGTTGGTAAACATCTTACTATGTTTTTTCAATTTCAACTGCTCCCTACCTGTGCCCAAGTTTTGATTTGTGTAGAAACTGGAAATATATACAGATCAAGTAGGATACTGAGTTTGCAACTGATTGTCCTACTGCAAGTTCTGCATTTTTAAAAAAACTATCTCACCTCACCGCTTTTACCTGATCAGACAAGTTCTGCAACTCACGTTGATTGTCTGAGTAATGGGAAAGTATGTCATGAGATTAAATTCACTTTTATGTTCTGAACTAAAATGGTTAAGGATCTGGAACTATGCCCTATGAGGAATGACTTAGGGAGCTGGGGATGTTTAGCCTGGAGAAGAGAAGATTAAGAGGTGACACGGTAGCCTTGTTTGAATATTTGAAGGGATGTCATATTGAGGAGGGAGCAAACTTGTTTTCTGCTGCTCCAGAGACTAGGACCCAGAACAATGGATGCAAGCTCCAGGAAAAGGGATTCCACCTCAGCATTAGGAGGAACTTCCTGACAGTAAGGGCTGTTTGACAGTGGAACACACTCCCTCGGAATGTAGTGGAGTCTCCGTCCTTGGAGGTCTTTGAGCAGAGGCTGGATGGCCATCTGTTGGAGATGCTTTGATGGAGAGTTCCTGCATGGCAGGGGGTTGGACTGGATGGCCCTTGTGGTCTCTTCCAATTCTATGATTCTAAAATACATTTTCACATAATAGGACTATGCTTGGAAAGCCCATGACTATAGAATACAGATGTTAGCATGATGTCAGCCATAGACTAACTTAATAAAATGTTGCATAATATATATTATGAATAGCATGTTAAAGTTTTTAATTTTCATATCATGAATAAGACACTTCTATTAATGATACAAATACTTACTATATTGCTCTAGTTTACCGGGGTGTGTGTGTGTGTGTTACAGTTTGTAGAGAGATCTTGTAGCACCTTTGATACTAACTGAAAGAAGAAATTGTCAATCTATTATGCATTTTGATGGAAATCCATGGTTAATTTCCAATTAATTAAGTTAAATTCCAAAGCAAATGTGATAAAGGTTGTCAAATAGCTTTTAAAATTAAGCTCTGCCATCTCCCCATTTGCCTTACAATTTTAAAAGGCAGTATTCCATCGCGGCCAGTGTCTAAACCTGATCCAACCATAGGTGAAATTAAAGGCCCTAAAGTTTCTTACAAGTGTTGACGACTTCAGTTCTTGCTGTACTGGGAAGTATTGTACAAAAAGAGCTTTATGTATTAAACTTTCATTTTTACCTCCAAAACTTGACAGTACCAATAATGTCCATTACATTGTGTTACTTGGTTTGTTATTTTGTTTAGTCATTCAATAATTTATTACCAAAAATGTATTGCCTTAGAATAATATCCCCACATCAAATGTTCCTGCTGCTGCACTCTCTCTCCGGAATTGTTTGGATACATGTTTATTGATCCTAGGTAGAGTTAATGGGTATAGCTGGCACTGATGTACAACTTTGAGTATAGCCTCTTTATCTGACCTATGGGGATGGGCTATCCATATTTTATTCCACATTTTCTCTTCTATAGTAATTTTCAAGTGTGATTTCCACACTATTTTAGAGCCTGTATTACAGCCACATGATTTTTAAACAATTGCTTTGTAAATATAAGATACAAAACATCTAAAATCATTACAATTATCTAGAAGGTAAGTTTTAAAAAAATTAAACCCATTGAGGTAGCCTATCTGACCTATATAAATTAGACGCAAATGTTGTAATCTGCAATATCTCTTTAACAGCTTTGTGTAAGGAGCTTCAGGTTTGGTCTTCGGTTGCTCATGTGTAACTGGTCTGGCATCAATGAACAAATCTTTAGGGTTATACATTCCTCTACCTTTTGAATTAGCATATTCTTACAATTTATCTCTTTTTTAAAATCTCAGATTGATAAGGCAAGAACATAAAGGAGAAATTGGTAGGGTAAACATCTTACTATATTTATACCAAATCATAAACATCTCTTTCACAAAAGGATGCTTAATATCCCCCAATTTCTCCCTAAATGTTGGAAGAAAAAAATACACCTGGTTTTATCATCTTTTTCTATGCCAGACCACTCAGGTTTCTCATTGACTTGTAAGAATCTGATGAGTTGCACTAAAGGGAAGCGCTTGATAGCATTTCTTCACATTAGGCATAGCAAGACCACCTGTTATTGTAACATTGTATTTTACACCATTAATAGCTCTCTTTTTTCCCCTCCAGCAACAACTTTTCCAAATCTATTTGCTGATCCCTATTTTTTTAAACTATAAGGACTAAAAAAATAAATACATAATTTTAAGAAAATATATTTTATATGCTTTAACAGGCAGTCTTCCTAACTATGATAAATGAAGAAGGGCAAAGTTTGATGATACCAAGTGCAATTGTTTATAGTTTCTCAGAAAAAGCTGTGGAAGGTCTTTTGTCAGCAATGTTTCAAGACACGTAAGGCCTGAATGACTGAATTTTAGACTAGAATGATACTTAATTCTCTTTTGTTCTTCTGTTGGAAAGTTTATGCAAAATAGCTTTGATTTGTTGTACTTTTGAAATCTGAATATTTATAAAGTCCTGCTAATAATATCTGAAAGAAAGAGAAAACACAATCTGCATATAACTAACTTTTATGTTCTCTTTCTCTCTCTCTCAGTGTCTCTCATTCTTTAATTATCACAATTTAATATCTGAGCATTGTCCTGATGAATTCAGTCAATGACGTTATTGCCAAAGCAAAGAGAAGGGAAGATAAGGATCAGCTGTATGGTCAAGGTGTAATTTAACCAGGTTTTTGAACAAGTTTCCTTTCCTTCCCATATCACTTGAAAGGCCTTTGTATCCTGAGGAGTTCTGATGTCTGGGAATTTGGCTCAGAAACCAAGTTCTATTTTAAACTTCTGGAATGTTTCTGACATTCAAAGAATGACACTTAGGCTATTTAACAGAACTATACAATGGATTCTAAAAACATTTTTCAAGTATGATAACTGCAGTAGCCAGTCTGATTCTTGGGACATTAGTGCTTGCTTACTTTGCGCCACTGTCAATGGCTTCTGATGAAACGGTTACCAGTCCCGTCACCATTCCCAAGAAATTGAGCGCTGCTAGCGCCCGAGTTTCTGTGAGTTCCACAAGCTGCAGTACTACCTGTGGCCTGGGCTACAAAGTAGAGGAAATATGTCAAGTTAGACCTACTGGGGAAAGGAGAGATTGTATCAAGCGCAGACTGGACTGCCTGAACAACTGGATCTGTGGGATGGTGCATTTCACCATCCCTGTTGGTAAGCCCTTTGAGTTCAGCTGCCTGACCACAGAGGAAATTGGTCCAGAGACCCAGAGCTTTAGTTATACATGGAGGTTGGCCAGAGGTATCATCACCACAGATGACGCTCTCTTCACACCCTTCAAGACTCCAGGCTTTGTCATTAAGTTTTCACCCGCTGAGGAATATGATGCAGGAACATACAGATGTGATGTCCAGTTCATGAAAACATACAAGATTGTAAAGAGAATCTATTTTGGCCTTCGTGTGATTCCTGGTCATCTGGTGGATCTAAACTTTGACAAATCCTTGACTGAAGAGCAGAAATTAGAAATCAACAATGAAAAAAACCAACCAAATGCTACTGTTGCTCCAGTCCAGAGACAACCATACTCTTGGCGACAACGAGCTGTGATTGTGTTTCTGATAGGCATTGGAAGTGGGGTGGTAGGAGGGGTCTTGTTGCATACCCTTCTGTACTGTTTGCTGAGAAGTCCTGCTGACTATGAACATGTGGAAGAATGAAATACACTTCCTTGTACTCTTGCTATTGGATGATGTCTCTGCTTACTAGATTGACTATGTGAAGGTATAGGTCAACCATACACGGAATATATAGCTCCAACTCAGTTTCCCTGATTTTTAAATTCCTATCAAGATCATTTCTTTTTCTTTTTTTAGCTGTCTGGAGGAGATCTAACTTTACTCACATGTTGTGTACCTGATGAACATTAGTTTCATCAATGCTTATCTATGAATAAAAATGAAATGATCTCACTTCCTTTGAGCCCAAGTATTACAGCTGTAATCTGAAGGTTACCTTGAGAAATTAGTCACAAAATTAGTTTGTTAATTTACTATAAAGCAATAAAATCCTGTAGTTTAATTATTTTTAAGTCTATATGTCATGTAGCCCAAACCTGGGAAACCAGGAACACAGTTCAGCAGCTGAGCCCTTGCTTTCCATGTAGGAGGTAAGGCTGGGAAAGAAACACTGGAGGGCTTTTGCCAGCCAGTGTAGGCAATGCTGAACAAGAGAAACTAGTACTTTGGTTTTGGCAGCTCCCTGTGTCCTCATGATCTAGTGACTCCTTAGTTCAAAATCCAAATGGGACACCAGGCTTTTAGAATATTTCTGAGTTCTCCTCTTCATGTGAATCAGCAGGATAGGTTCTGCCATTATAAAGACCGAGGCATGTAGATCTGTGAGCATTTTTCCCAGGGGGTGGGAATCAAAGTAGGGTGTTAAAGAAGGGGAGGGAGTGTCCAGATGTAGAGAAATAACTTTGTCCAGAGTAATGTTTTGGCTGGCATATGGAAATGGAAGTCCAAATTATTCCTGCATATGTCTTTTTTTCCCCAGGGGGGATTTACTATTTCCTTTTCTTAGTGATCCCCATCTTTTTGAGACTCACCTTTGCCCAGCATTCTTCCATGGCCACTTAGTGAATGGATAGCATTGAAGAGGCATGTAGCTATGTCCCTTAGCCAGATGCATGACTACAAAGGCATCACATGGGTTCTCATGTTGTCCTCTGGAGGTTGTGGAGAATGAAATTGACATTGTGTGTCCAGCTATAACAGAGTGGGGAACTTTTAAAGGTAGGGGGCTACATTAGACCCCACCCCAGAAACCTTGGAGTATCTCATTCTCTTGCCAAACACTCCACCAAAATAATCCAAATATTTGTGATCCCCAAATGCTTCCAAACACACTCTACGTGGTATGGAGAATATTTTTGCCATGTTTTCATTTATTCACTACATATTTTTCATAATGGTTTACCTGGCTTTTCTCCACAATTTGTTTAAGGAAAATAAAAGTTTAGTCTGATTGTACAATATCCCCTAAAAAGAGAGGCCACAGATAAGGAATTAAAGCCTTATTGCTGTGAAGGAAAGTTGGAGATGGATTTGAAGCTACCTTGCTCAAATAGTCCAACTTTGGCATCTGTTAGAGCTCACTCTCATTGGCAGAAATGTCAGTCTGTTCTGTGCCTGGAGGGCTTGCTTTGGCATGGTGTTTCCTGTTTCCACCATCGGTCATGCCTCTAACATCGTCAAGTTTATGTTTTGATTGACAGGTGGTGTAGCTGGGGTTCCACCCCATCCTTGGTTGCATACTGAGGAAGGAGAGGGAAATCTCACCTCCTTTATCCATTGCACTTGGAGAGAAACAACAGTACAAGAGGAAATGTGGTAAGGAAGCCAGATATGGAATTTGACCCTGTCTTGGACCAAGATAGGAACACCATTGCCTGGACCTTTCCAAAGAAAAGAAAAGACCTGGTCAGCATAAATTCATGAGCTTCTGTCGACTCTGGATGAGTCCTTAAACTGGCCCAGTTGCCTTGCAAATGGTCCCTACTTGCTTGTTCCCCTACTGGAATGGAGAATTGGATCCAGATCATTAGAAATCAGTGGGTGGACAAGCTTTTCAGTCCCATAGGCTGCATCCAGTGTCTGCTGGGAGCCACCCTTAGGCGGCCTCTTGCTGTGTCAGGGGCATACATTGTACAAACATTGATGCAAGTGTCTGTCTGCCCTTCATGTTTGTATTGTCCTACTGGGATTTATCCCTGCCAAGTTATTCTGACTCCTATTTGCCTTCTCTTCTTCAAATAATCATCAACTCCCCCCTGTGTTTAAACCTGTTTGAAAATAAGTCACACCAGAGAATTTACTGAAGTCATTAGAGATCTTTATTAAAGAACTGCATGCTACTGCAGCCAACAAGTGATTTTAATAATGGCTTACAATGCTTGCACTCTTTCTTTCCTTATTTTTTTTTCTGTTTTCTTTAAAAAAATAGTGTACAACAAAGTTACTGAGAAGGTATTGTCCCCATTTCCTGTATGGTGAAAACCAGAGTAGAAGAGGCAAACAAAGGAGTTTTGTTTAGAGGAGGAGGTGGTAGCTTTGCAAGTTAAGTGAAGCCAGACTCAGAAATGTTTGTTCAGCGAAGGCAGAAAGTTGTATACAGACAGCATCTAAAGCCTGTGAATCCAAACCAGTTTTGGCCTTGGGCTGTGGCTTTGGTGATCTCATTAAGACCTACTGAGACCTACATTCAGCTTGTGTCAAACTGAGGGTGGCAGTGCTTGGGGTGAATATACAAGTCCATTCAGAACTGGTCAGAGCCAATGACCATGTTTGGTGCAGTATTCTGGATGATATAGTTCAAAAATAACATTCAAGTTCTGGAACTGGCATACTACCACGAAAGCATGCATTATGGGTTTTGAAGCCAGGAAATTGCTTGTCAGGTGTGTGTAAAGGACAACTGAATGACCCCACAATGTTGCTGCCTCCACAAGTGTTGCTAGTGGCCACTGAATTGCTTCCAAAAGAAAGAAAGAAGGAATAATTTCTAACAATTTACCAGGCATGGTACAACACACATCAATCAAGTTCTTAACATTCTTGGATACTTAAATCAGATTATGAAAACTACACAACCACCAGTGGCATTTAAACAAAGGTGGGTAAAATAATCCTTGCATTTTTTTTTAAAAAAAATGGATGTAAACATATTAAAAAGTGGATGTAAACATGAGCAAAACTGAGTAAAAATCAATAGTAAAAAGCAAAATGGTTGATATTTTGGTGTATACTTGATATCAAAATTTCTCCTGATTAATGATGCTTCTCCGTTTGTTTTTCTAAACACTGTTATGAATCACAAAAATGCAATGGACACAGTTTCTAAAGAAATAATATTGCAACTTTTCCACTTAATCTCCATGAGTTAAATGGGGATTAACTTCCACTTTCTGTACGTGCCCATACACATGCACAACTTGACAAATTGTCAGTGTTGTGCAGTAGGTAGACTTCAGTATTGCAGGCTCTCTTTTTGTTGTATTAATATGGGTTGTGTGAGTGACATGAACATACTATTGGATGCATGCATGTTTGCTCAAAATGTATTTAGGACTGCAAGCTAAACTTATTATTATTATTATTATTATTAGAATCAGAATTGACTTCACAGTCTTTTTATCAAAAAAATCCACTGCTCCTTCTCTATCTCCAACCAAGTGTTCTTTATTGTTAGGTGATGGTGAGAATCCTTTTAAATTAATAATGCTTAACATGTGTAGTGCACTCAAGGTTACAAAATACAAAAACACTATATGACATTATTAGTATCTCCCATATTGTAGATGGAGGGATTATGTTTGAGAGTGGCTAATCTGCAAGCATCTGGTGAGCTGATGGCATATGCACAATATAAAACAAGGATTTCCTGATTTAGGACTCAGTCAAGGGAGCAGTGTGATTTTGAGAGCTACAGTTGGAACAAGTAAAATCCTCAAGCTCTGCTTACACTAACTCTCTCTAGTTCAGAAACCGTTGCTAATCTGAAAATCACCCAGACATCTACCAGCAGATGTTGATGATTTACTTTCTGCTCATCCCTGACTTAAAACACCAAAACAGTATAAAACCTGAACACATACTGCAGTTTTATTCATATTTGATAAGCTGGCGTATGAATGTAAATGTAACAAAAAGAATATATTTTAATGAATGAGAAGAAATAATGCAAACTATAAAACAAATGTACATATAAATATATATACATAAATACACATACACGCACACACACAAAAGTAATTTCACAGGGCTATGATCATACATCATAACTGTATTCCTTTTATATTTTAAAATACTGATTTTTAAAATTGATTAGTCTGTATGTCTCCAGAGTGACACTCATGGGAACAAGGCCAACTTGTACTATGGGCAGTACTTGCCATTCAATGTGTCACAGATAAATTCTGCCAAGTTCATGCAACTGAGAAAAAAAAATGCATGGGGGATGCATTAGTTTCCCACCAATCCAACCTTCCCCCCTTCACCTGGGAAATAGAAATTTGGAAAAGGTTGAAAGGTATCTGGTTTTGGCAAGCCTAGTTCTGCCCCATCTGCACATTACATACCGGTTGTTACAATGGATTGTTTTATTAGCACAGCCACTGTTGAAAGTGGTCTCAACCTTAGACTCTTGAAGTATGCTAGACTTCATACTAGAATACAACAAAGGTACATTTTTTTCACTTCCCCAGAACCATTATTTGGGGTTGCATATGTAAATCTAAATAAATTCCACCAAAACACATTTATACACTGCACAAATACCTAACTCTTGCATGCTTTTAGGTAAGGGCATGTACTTATCTGGACAATGCAGGAGAATGCAACCTTTTCCTCTCCATTTTGTTCTCAGAGCACTTGACTTTTAAGGCACCCTGGTTCAGTTTGCTCACTGCTGCCAGGCTATTTGGCCTTTCAAGCCAACAGAAAGAAAAAAAAACAGTGCAAGAAGTATTCTGAAAGGGCACAATTTTAAAACCACTTTGGAGTCTTCAATCTGCTCCTTATCAAATGGCTTAAATCCAGTACATAGTCCTCACTAAAACAAACCTACTGAATGAATGGAAATTGCATGTGTTAATTTGCCAAATTCCTATTAATTCAGTTGGCCCAAATAGCTGGGACCAACAATTGGATTTCTGCCATCTTTGGTTGAATCCAAAACTAAACCAGAAAGGCAAGTCAACCTCACAATACAGGTTACCATTAACTTCACAATACAGATGAGATGCCAAAATTAGGAGACAGTGACTTCTACATATTATGTCCACAGTACAGTCAAATAGTTAATCAAGTATTTCCTGCTTTGCAAATGTAGCCTTTGAGCCACTTGCTATGCCATACTCAACTGAAAGAAGAAATGTCCAACAGTCCAACACAAGATACAGTATTTAGGTGTTTATTTTGTTACTGCACCTTTTTAATTAAAAAAAATCTACTGTATATACTCATCTATAAGTCTAAAAATTGATCCCAAAATCCTAGGTGGATTTATTTACAGGTCAGTATGGTAAGCTCTTTCAGATTTCCCCATGCAATTTCTTTCTCTCCTGAGCCAAGCAGAGAGAGGCCTTGGTGACTGATTGATTGCTGTTTGTTTAACAGTCTCTCTCCCACCCACACACTTTGCTATCTTGGGAGTGAAGGCTGATACACTGAAACCTTGTATTGATTGCTGCTTCCCTCTTGCCCCTCGCATACATACACTGAAGAAGCCTCCAGGTTTTACACTCAACCTATCCATGGGTCATGTCAAAATCCATAGTTTCAGCCTCAAAACTTGCCCCCTCGACTTATACATGAGGTTGACTTATAGTTGAGTATATACCGGTAAGCTGGGAAAAATTACATCTGGAATCCTATATATACTAGGTTGTTACATAACTATGGTAGCTAAGTAGCTCCATAGTGAATCCCGGCCTGATCACCTCAGTCCCTGCTAACCAGTCAGCAGCTACTGTGATCAATGGGGGTCTGTTCCTCTGTCATTCGGGAATTGGCTAACATTCTCACCCATTCCCATAAGTAATCTCCAGTGCGACAGGAAGAAATAGGAGCCCTAGCGCAATCACCCCCTAGCATGAAAAATCACTTTTACATATGTAGGGGGGGGGGGGGAGTGGGAACCATCAGCCAGCTGCTTCTTGAGTGATAGGGGAACAGACCCTCATAAATCACAGAGGTTGCGTCTTGGTAAGTAAAGATTTTACGGCCCCTAAGCTTTCCTTAAACTATGACAGCACAGGAATTGTGAATACGAAGTAGTTAAGACTATGTAATTAGGTTATGCATTCATAACTACTATACAAGATAACTGCATTTTTGGACTACAGTTCCCAGAACATCCTCTTCCCCCAACCAGCTTGGTTATGACTACAGGATTCTGGGAGTTTTAGTTCACAAAAATAACATCCCCATGCTCCATTTTTTACTTTCAGGGATGGTGAAAGATTCTTGTGGGATTTCCTGCCTTGAGTGCCAAAATAGCTTGCCTAGCTTTACATAATATGCAACTGAGTGGTCATGGGACACCATTTGCTCTCCTGCCTTAGGTAGTAAAATATCCAAGACCATCCTAACTACTTTTCCTGCAGACCTAATTCACTCAGAACAAAGCAATTCAAAATTACAACCTAGTTTGACAAACCCCTTAGCCTTAGATAGAAGAGGAGAAAACATTCAGGATCTCCCTTAGAGGGAATATTTGAAGCTGTGATGTGAAAGTGCTTTAACTATAGTTTCCTCAGCCAAAAAGGTGGGATATATACCCACTCAGGACAGTGCAAAGTAATTAGAGAGAAGGCCCTTACAACTCATATGTACCGTAGCCTAGGCATAGAAAAAATGTGTTCATATTTTTGAAATGCAGAAATATTATTTTATACATAGTAAATGTTGTTTTCTGTGTATAAAATGATCTTTTTTACACGAACAAACCATGGGAAAATTTTTACACATATTAAATCCCCAACTGTAGCATTTTTTGCAGGAAAAATATTTCAATGAAGAAATATTATTTCCTGTGCAGAAAATAAGGGTTTCTGCACAAAACAACCATGTGCAAATTTTTGGGCAGTATAAGTCCTGGACTGCAAAGATTTCTTGTCGTCAAAAAACCCTAACCCTAACCATTTTTTGAATATTTATAAATGTTTTGTCTATCCCTAGTCCATCATATCTCCCCACAGCTTCCTGGAGTCTGAAATGCACAAAAGAAGCCCTTCTTTGATACCCATCACTTTCACAGGTATGGTTGGTGGGCCTTCACTATGGCTCTCCCTAGGCTCTGGGCCTCTCATCCTGGGGAGGCTAGAATGAATGCTTCCTTGCTGTCCTTTTCCCAACAGGTTTTTAGAACTCAAATTTATAAAGGAAAATGCTTTTAAGAGGATGATGTAATATTTTAAGCTGTAAAGTTTTAAAACAGTTTTAAAAATCATTTTAAAGTATGTGCTTTAAATTGTTTTAATAGTATTTATAGTTTGATTCTATTTTAATGTTAAACTTTTGTTTCTTTTTTACTATATAGTATTAATTTAAAGTTGTAAGCCATCTTGAGTCCCAATTTTGAGGAAAAGGGAGGATTTAAATAAGATAAAAGTTATGATGGCAATACAACAACAACAACAACAACAACAACAATAATGGTTGTACAGAGCCATCAGTATCCAGTCCTGATACATAGAGCCAAAGTCAGTTTTAAAAAGGCAACAACCATATAGACTTTTTCTCCTGGAGTTAATTTTCTGACATTATAGTTTGAACTACATCATGCTTAATTTGCCTAGTCCTTGCTGGCATGGCTGTCACCACTGATCCATGACAGCAAGTAATAGCATGGGAAGTCACAGGCATGGAAGATGTGAGAAGACCATAAAATCCATTAAGGCAATATGTTCCACAAACTGTCCTTTAAGACTCTAGTCCAGTATGTTATGAGGAAAGTAGTGTAAGGAAACTATTATTACCCTGTCCTTTTACAATTCCATATCATTTTAAAGTCTATTCTAGGTAAAGCCTTTTTTGTCTGCAAGTTTTCCTGGTCTACCCTAAATATTACACTGAAGACCTAGCTTTTAATAAGTAGAAAGCAGGAGACCCTTAAAGACAGATAAATACTATGACTGGAGATATTACTGACTCTCTTTGGGCTGTGCCTGCAGCCACCCCTTTTACAGCCAGATCAGGGGTGCAGCAACTGCACAACATGGCCCCAATCTGGCCTTTGCCGGGCACAAAAAGGACCAGCAAAAAGCAGCTCCTTTTTGTTCCCTAGAAAGGACATGATAGCCACGGCGCCACAGCTTTATGTTGCTTCTTAGGTGCTGCATCGTGCAGATGCATGCCAGAGGAGCACCGTGATGCCATACGCTGTGTGGTGCACCGCATGGCATCACACCAGCCTGGGTGTGTGTGTGTAGGAGTTACACCCAGACTCCACCTCCAACCCAGCCAAAGGTGCTGATGTGCACAGCCCCTTTCTGAGTTCAAAATTATGCACTTTCACTGTTGGCCATTTCTGACTTAAAGGCACACATAATGGAGTTTTTTGGAAGGTGAACATATAATGGATCTGTTCAGAAGGAGTTTCCTTTTGCATTCCTCTGAGGCTGTGAGAGTGTGACTTGTCCAAAGTCATCCAATGGCTTTCCATGGCCAAGAGAAGATTTGGACCCTGGTCTCCAGAGTCACAGTCTAACACTCAAATACTATGTTGGTTTTCACAATACAATAGTGTAATTAATTATTTGCCTAAATACCCTAAAGGCACCAGATTCCATCTGACCTTGGAAGCTAAACTGAGTCAGCCCTAGTGAGTACTTGGATGGGAGACTGCCAACAAATACTAGGAGTTGTAAACTATATTTCTGAGGCCCTCATGTCTCTACCCCTACACTAGTGCCTATTTCCGCTCAAGTCCTTACTCTAGTTGGGCTTTAGGCCCTTGTCACCTGTTTGTACACTCCCCAATGAAACATGTGACTGGCCAATATGGGAACAGAATACTGTATTGGGTAGGACTTTGGTTTGATCCAGCATGGGTGGATCTTAACATTTGCAGGCTACAATAATAAACTGTTCTATTTCTTGTAATAGGTGTAATAAAGAGGCATAATAGGATCCCCAGACTAAACTTATCAGAAGGAGTGGAGAGTTAAAAGGTACTGGAAGATGAAATCTTTTCTTCCTTATTCTACTATTCTGTGGATGTAAAACAATCAAGCATCTAGTGACATCTGCAATAAACATTAACAACTAGAGTAAGAAGATAACTAGTGTAAGTCTGTCAGTCAGCATTCCTATGCTTAAGTTCAGATGTTCAATAGATCTGGCACCTAATTCTGAAAATGATCTATACATACTGTATAAAGTCTAATTTAAAGTCATCAATCATTTCAGCAACCATACATGTCCTGACAGCCAACTTAAAGTTGGAATGGCATTTCAGTGGTGGATAAAACTCCTTCTCAGACAGAGATGTAAACCTTCTCTTATTTAATTCTCACACGAGTACCAAAAAAAAGAAAAAAAAAAAAGAAAAGAAAAAGAATGGAGGGGGAGCAGTAGTAGTAGTAGTAGTAGTAATAATTTCCTCTCTGTTAGGCAAGATTAAATTAATTTGCCGGAAAGCATTGAGTTGTATAGAACATTTTGCACAAAAAACACAAATGACTGAGATCCTGCATTACAAGCTGTGACACAAAACGTTATGGTGGCTGAATAATATTGCAGACATAATGCACAACTTTCTTAGAGAACTGTGACAATGAACAATGAGGCATTATACAAAATATCCTGTTGTGTACTTGGGGTTCTCACTGTACAATGGGGCACTGTGAAAGGCAGGGACATTTTTCTAGCTGGGCACAGGGCACCCATGACTTTTCACTAGCCTTTGTTCTAGATCAGCGGTTCTCAACCTTTCTAATGCTGTGACCCTTTAATACAGTTCCTCATGTTCTGGTGACCTCCAGCCAATGGTCTTGGTTCCTAAGACCATGGGAAATATGTTTTCTGATAGTCTTAGGTGACCCCTGTGAAAGGGTCACTCGACCCCCCCCCCAAAGGGGTCATGACCTACAGGTTGAGAACTGCTGTTCTAGATTAAAAGTGCCCCTTGGCTCTGCTGGGGGCCATTGTCCCCTTCACTTTGCATTGTCATTGCACAGAGCACTCTGCCCTGCAAGGTTTCCTACTGTTGTGAATCACAACTATTATACAGCCACCATGCTGTTTCCTCGGCTGGTCCAGTGTTCCCAATGGCATAGCTACAACAACATCCTCCTCCTGGGAATACAATTGTTGTGAATTACTACAATTCTAAGCTGTGCAATACTAAATTGGTTTACATAAATTCCTATTAGGATGTCAGACATTGTGTTTTTACAGGAATACAATGTAGTTTTGTGCAAAATCTCTTTTGCCAAAATGCACTGTTTTTGCACAAATGATTTTTAAAAAAAAATAAAATCCAGATATTTGACAACTGCACAGAAATTCTCATAACATATCAAAACATTCTTTCTCATCCAGGACAGGAAAATCAGGATACACTCTTTATATCTATATGCTCAGATCCCCATCATATCAATAAAACAATGGAATGATGATAACTACATGTCTATTGGGTAGACGCAATGAGGCTTTTGCAGTAAATTTTTTTGCATATACCATATTGAGGGCTGACATCCTGCATGTGGAGATGGGAAAGCAAAGTCCTCTATTCCCTTTGTGTAGGACTCATCGATTACTTGCAGGGCCACCCAAATATAGCTGGATGCACAATGACAAAGGCATCCTTCAGAACCTTCCTGTTACTCTCTGGTGGCCCTGGACAATGCTGCTGCTGTGTATCTGCCAACAGGGAAATAATCAGCTGCTCATCCCCTGTCCTATGCTCTCCACCATCCATTAAATGATTGTTCCTGGGGATCCTGCAAAGACAAGAGGTAAGTTTTCCAGGCAGCAGGGGTCATTGCATGGGGAAGTGCTGAATTCCTTTCTCCACAAAAATCCTGCAAAAGATATATGCTGATGTTATACAGCATATGCTGCTAACAGGATGCCAGCCCAAATGTCCTCATTACCTGATCCTGAAGTTGTTATCTCTTTCTTTGCAAAATTCTAAGGAACTGTGGGTGGGGGTGGGGGATGGAATCTGAAGGAGATGGACCAAAGGTAAAGACAAGATTAGATAAATGCATTTTGAGGACATGGGGAAATGATTAGTGTTGCATCTCTTGGAACAGCACATATATAAGGTTAGAAGCAATACGTACAGAGCAGCGGAAGCCAAATTATAAGGCAACTGAAATCTTTTTTGTATTCTCCAATGTGCCATTGGTTTTCCCCTTTTGCCAACCCATCCACAATGTTCCATTGTCTTCTCCTTCAGTTTGGGTTGGGAGATGACCGTCAGTCTCCATAGATTTTGTGAGCTTCAGTCAGCTGCCTTGAAAGGAGATGATTGGGTTAATACTGCCACTCCATAAGTTCCCCTCAAACTGTGAAAATCAGAGTCTCTGGTTCAAAAATTGGCTGTAGCTGGAATGATACGGAACATGGTCACAACTGTGAAAACCCTCCCCTAAAAGATGCTGTTTTTATTCTGGTTTGGTTTATTTTTTAAAAAAGGAAAAAAGATCAAGTTTTAGGAGTCTTGATAACTTTTGCACATGGCTTTGTAAGGCAGAAGAATCTACTGAATACAGTAATATGAGAATCCAGTTTCCACATTTCATATGGAATTCACCCTTTTGTTTATTCAGTTTAAAAAATCTTTGATTGATTAAAGACTCAAATCCTGTATGAAATGTTCTATTTTCTAAAAAAGGAAAGAAAGAAAAGCTATATTTTCCTTTTGAGTTTTTTTTTTTTTACCAGCCACTCTCTGCAGTGCAGCAGTTGTGGTAGAAATTTATAGTAGAAATTTGTAGTCCTAATGGTCAACACTTGACTCACTCCAGCTAGATTAGGAGGAATCTCATCCAGTAGCCCTCCATCATAGTGGCTGCCATCAGAGCTCCAAGGAGCCAATCAGGGCAAACATTATTAGTGAGTGAGTCAGGGCAACCGCTGTCTGTGCTACTGGACGGCCTGCAGAATTTTCCACCATCATACTTGTGCCTGTAAGAAAGAAATAGCTCTGCTAAGTTACAAAAAGACTAGGGAGAAAAAAAATCTTTGTTTTTTACAAAGTTCCCAATACTTTTGTTATGCATTTACCTTAGTGCAGCATTTGTAGGCCATACAGAACTTGGAAATAATTACTTAATGTTAATTTTGTTACCCATATTTGTTAGAATTGTCTACAATGCATTTAAGATTCATTATTGTGATCTATAAAATGCAAACAACAACCAAGATCTAGTTTGTTGGTGTAACTCACATTTATAGTATGGCAGCAACACAGGAGTCAGGGAACTGGGAGTGATATCAACAAGGGAGTGGCAGCAAAAGCCACCCAAAACAGGAGATAAACTGCCCTGGCAGCTCTGAACTACCTGAGGTCAGGGCAGCTTTATCTGTAGATAGATTTTGGAGCCATCCTCCTGCCACCATTACCCCTTGGTCAAAAATGTACTTGCATCAATCTAAATGCAATGCCCACCAGTGTAAGTCACCAAGAAGAATCCAACCATTGTTAACTGTTTTTGAATTAGGATTCAAAATTAGGATTAGGAATCAAAGTTCAAAATCAGGATTAGGATTCAAAATTAACATGAAATTGACATTTCATGTTATTTCAATGTGTTACTTTTGAGTGGCTATTTAGCATGGAGTTAGTTTTTAGTAATTTTAAATGTTTTTCATTCAAGAACTAATGATTTTATTTACAAGTGTACCCAATTAATTTCATTCATTAATTTCAAAATACTCTTAATATTAGCGAGTCAGATATAACAGTTTAACACTAGTGAATTAGTTGGGCTTGTGCTTCCAAGATCTGCTGCTGCACTGAGGATAGACAGCAAGCACCAGTATAGTGGTAGTCAGGACTACCCTAGTAGCAGGACTGACTCCAGCACTGATATCATAGTGCCAATTCATGCACATTTTTTAGTATTGTGACACCTTTTAAAATATTTTTGGAAGAGCTATTCTTTCACTTTTTTCGGCTCCAAGCACCTTGTCTCAGAAACACTACATTGTCAGGATTCTTTGTTGTAGCTACTGACCTCTTACCACTAGTGGTAAGTGGTAAATTCTGCAGTGCAGGGGACTCATCATGACAGTCCCTATAGCCACATGTCCCAAATCCTGAAATCCAGATAACTGTGTTCATTCATATCAACAAAACAGGTTTAGTACTTTTCAGCTCTAGTGAGATCTAGTTCTTTGTAAAACTAATGAATTTTAATTGTTCATTCATGACCAGATCCAACCAAAATAATGTGCATTGCAAGAAGGATAGAGTCATAACAATATTTGGTTGCTGGGAATACACACACGTAACCAGCTACTGTGAGGACTGCAGCTAAGTTCTGAAGGGACAGGAAAGCATCATGGGGGTGACAGATTACACCTTCATGAATCATAAATCCTTAGTGTTTCAACCCTGCAATATTGGCTTCTCTAAACCAATGTTACCAGCAGATATGGACAACTGTGTTTGGACTGGGGGGGGGGGGCAGTTGTTAACCCTGCATATTCCCAGCAGGCTGCAAGAACACTTTTTTTCAGTCTTGAAGTGATGTGGACCTTCTGGCTGATTTTCACCTGTTTTTTCAGGTTTTGTGAGGTTGAAGCATTGTGGGAGGCAAAGCTATCATATTTTAGAATAGTTTTGTGTGGTTGCAAGGAGGGCTGGACCAAAGGTCTGTCAATTTATTTTTTAAAAAAATTAGAGGTCTGGCACTTTTGTGGAGGGTCCCAAAAATGAGTTCAGGCTGCATGCAGCCAGCATATTGTACTTTTCCCACCCCTAGTTTACAGCTTCCCATTAATAGTTTGACTTCTGTGTGTGCCCATGTGACCTTCTCAACTTCAATTTCTTAAGACTTTGCATAACATGTCATACTGAAGCATAAGTATTAGCTTAATGATGAACTCATCATCATAATTCCCACAAACAATAACATGGCTGCAAAAAATACATATTTCTCACATTTCTACACATGGCCTCCAAATATGTCCAATTTGTGGATGAACCCAAACTCCTAGTGATGTTGTCAAATCTGTTATTCTGCTCTCACAACCCCACAACTTTATTATTATCCTCCATCTTGGAATATGGTCCAGAGAAGAATTCAAATACTTTCCCCTATCACCATATATTTCCTAGGAATGGTAAACTGAGGTTCTTGACAACTATCAAAAAACAACAAACACAAACAAAACAACAACAACATGAGATGGGCTCTTCTGTCTATCTGCATGATCTCTTCATCACCTCTCTACCAAATCAAGAATAATTTGAGGAACAGCCAGAAACAGCTGGCTGGTGTTCACACATGATATAGTTCTAATCTAAAGCAGGGGTGTGTGCAACCATATGCAGTCTATACAGGTCACCTTTGTGGCCCATTGCAAGTTCTGTCCTCTCCCTAATTCCCCCTCCACAAAACATACACTTCTGTTGCTGCCACCATACAAAAATGAGAAAACCATCATTGGGCTCCTGCCAGTCCACCAAACAGACCAATGGGAGGCCAGATTTTCTGGGAAAGAAGTAATGTAGGAGGAGTCATTGTTAAAGTGGTGATGTTAAAGAGCCCAATGATGGTCCTCTCATTCTTGTATAGTGGTAGCTGCAAAAGTGTATGTTTTGCGGGGGGGGGGGAGGGATTAGAAAGAGGACAGGACTAGCAGTGAGCCACAAAGATGATCTCTCTAGACTGCATATGGTTAAAACCTTCTACCCCTCCAAGTGACCTAGATTACAAATTACTTAGGGGATGTGTGCGTGCGTGCATCTGTAGCCTTTGGCCACTCAGCCAACACTACATGTGTCCACTGGGGCCACAAATTTAAAGTGTAGTATTTGAATTGTTATTGAACCTCTAAGAAACATAAGGAAGGGGAGGAAATCTGATACTTCAGCATTCATTTGTTATTTTTTCAACAAAGGCACAAAATCAAGTCAAACAATGAGGAGTGTATAAACTAGCCTGTTTTCTAAAGGTAACAGAACCTGCCACCTTGAAATTGTCTGTTGGAATATAGGTGAAAAATCAAGCCTACAAGTAGAAAAAGGAGAAAAGAGAAAAGCAAACGCACCACCGTTTCTCAGGATGCGCACCTCTACTGGAACCCCATCTCCACCAGGACCAGTTGTCCTAATTTGCACCACAGCAGGAGTGGAGTCTTCCGGAACTGGGATCTCAATCCGATTATTGTTGGCTATGTACAGGATAGGAGCTGAGTGCGAGTCTGGCTGGTACAGCATCTAGGGACAAAGGCATTTTTAGCTTGTTGTCTTTTGTCATCCCCACAAATTTAGATACATGGTATGTCTGTTTTCAAACCTTTCCTGCTAAAAGCTCAGCCTGATCGTATGAAAAAAAAATTTTGAGATGAAGTGTCACATACTTCAATGGCATTTAATAAACATATAGGCAGAGGGTTTTAGTCTTTAGGCTGCAAACAGATCTTGAGAAAACACAGTGTTGTCCAACAAGTGCAGGGCAGATATGGTGCAGAACCTGATCTAGAATGAATGGAGTAGCTGTCCTCCGACTAGATAAGCAACCTATAATTGGTTATCAGAGGCCCCTACATTGCACTGACTAGCTATATTGTAGTTCCAAAGCTTAGAATCCCTCAGCCAGAGAAAGAACTTGTTAAAAGTTACAAGTACCTTATATCCAGTGACAGCAGACTCATCTGCCTTGGCAACCACAGGATCCCACTTGATGCTCACACTAGAGCTGGAAAACGTCCAGGAGATGTTGCCAGGTGGCCTTTTTGGTGCTAGAAGATGCAAAAGAGCAAAGAGATACGCTCAGCCAAGTGACAGTAAGCCAGAGATTTGTGGGACAATCGGAGAAGGTAGCAAATTAATCCTTCACTTTTTTATTTTACCCATGACTCCTTGAAGGTTATCTGTAGATACATCAAATTTAATTTTCCTGCCTCCTGGGACAATGTCTAGAATTTATACATGTCTGCTCTGTATCCACCCTATTGATTTGTGCTTCTGTGATGAGAAAGTCAAGGAAGCCTTTAGAGCAGAAAGGCAAAATTTGTCACTTGATAAATTTATTTATTTTATTAATTTGCTATACAGTATTTATATTCTGTCTTTTCTGCAAGGAGTTAAAGACCTTCCCATATTTATTCTCACGAAACCTGTGTGACTTTAAAAGATAGTGAGTGCCAAAGATCACACAATGAACTGCATCACCAAGTGGGATTTGAACCTAGGTCTCCCTAACACTAGTCCATTTATCTAAGTAACACTATACAACACAGGATGCAGCCACCAACCACATATAGTGGCTTGCTGGATATTCCACAGCCAACTTTGTGCTTGGTAAATTTTTAAAAATCCAGATGTTCATAGAGTCTTTGGTAGGCTGCAAAACATGGTTCTTGGACTTTTTTCTATTTCAGTGGTTCACATACTGCATACTATCCATTCTTCCCTAGTAGGCAGAGCTATCATATTTCTTGATGAGGTATCAGGAGAAATGGTGGGAGAATCACTCTAAGATGTTATATGAACCAACTCAAACACCTATAGTCTGACCAAGCATTTATGTTTAATTTAGAATCCATGGATTTTCAGAGTTTAGCAATGCACATGATGAAGAAGAGTTCAGGTTTCACATTCAGAGAACTCTCTCCACCTCTAATTATAATAAACATTTTCAGTAAATGGTAATAGTTGGAATCTTGTATCAGCTATATCATCATCATCATCATCATCATCATCATCATCATCAAACATTTTATTTATAGGCCACCTCTCCCTGTGGATTGAGGCGGGTTACAACAAACAACAAGAAGAATAAAATACAATATGCAATTAAAATCCACATTTCTAATTAATCTCCTACCCCACCCCCCTCCCAGTCATATAAAGTAACAAACTAAAAGCAATAACAATATAAAATATACAAAAATATAAAATACTAATTAAAAGAAAAAAAAAGGAAAATCGACTAAAATTAGAGGTAATTAGAGGCGAGACATCTAGCTTTTCCAAGGGTAGATGGGGCTATCAATATCAGTGGAGGGGAGGCTAATCTGGAAAGGCCTGCTGGACGAGATCTGTTTTAACAGCCTTTTAAAAGGCTTCTAGAGTGGTAATGTGATGGCTCTCCTCCGGCAGGTTGTTCCGTAACCTAGGAGTTATATTTAACTGATTAACTTCTACTGGCCCAACCACCTCAAACCTGATGGAAATATCAAACACCTACCCTCCAGTCTGGCAGAATGACCTCCTTCCCCCCATCCAGAGGATGCCCAACAAAGTGTGGTGGGGTGTGGTAGGGTGTGGGCGGGAGTTATGACTGTGGCAATATTTTCACAAACATGACTAAGTAGCAGTCATTAATATGAAACAGATATGGATGATTAAATCTAGCTAACTGTTTTATATTCACAAATGTTGCTTAGTCATGTTTGTGACACCATTGCCACAATTGTAAATAGCCCCAAACCTACTCCACTGGGCACCAACTGCATGGGAGAAGGAGGTCCATTCTGCTGATGATCAGAGCATTAGAGAATGACATTTCCATCAGGTTTGGGGGAGGGGATTGGGCCAGGAGAGGTTATTTATTTAAGTATACGTAACTGAACAGCTGATAGATAATGCTGGTTCTGAAGTTTATGTTGTAAAAAGCCAAATTCCTTACATGTATTGTGATGTAATAATGATGAAATGTCTATAAAAACCAATACACCTTGGCTATGTAATGTCTATGAAAAAAATGTGCCCAAGGAACGGCCACAAAGAGTATGTAATTGTGTAAATCAACTTTTTTTTCCTTAATAAATATATGAAATGATGATGAAGCTGCATGTTTATTCTCTTGTCACATAAATTTCCTGAGAATCCATAGCTTAAGAGATTCTTATGGGGAATATTGATGCTGATCTGCCAAGCAGAAGACACTGTTCTTTACAAGCTTGAGAACTGAAGTGACCAAAATAATGAACTTTAAAGAACTCTTGGTAGATACAGATTGTCAAGCATCAAGCAAAGAAACTTTAACCCCTTCCCAAGTGGGGAAATCTGCCAACTAAAGTAGGAATAGGACATGTCATATGTAGTCCCCAGAGGGCCCCCATCACCAAAATAAAATCAGCCTAAATATGGACAGACCCACCCTGAGAACCTGCAGGGACACAACTGTCCAATTCAACACATTATTGCTCTCCCTCATACCTTTTTTGTCTTTTTTTTTTTTAAAGTTACTGTTTGTTATTTTCTGGTCACTTTCTTTCTTTCTTTTTTAAAAAGGGAGCAGTGGCAGCCCACAGAAGTCTGGGTGGTGATAAGTGCAGCCCCTGAGGTTGCCCACTTCTGACCTAAAGGGAGTTCCTTGTTATCTCTTCAATGACTTAAGAGTGATAAGTACATTTTTGATTAGAAAAACACCCCGTACAAGTGTAAATGGGGCTATAGTTTGGCAGGTCTATATGAATCTTATAACAAACATAAAGTGGCTCGCCAATTGAAATAAATAAATAAAATAATCAGAGATGTTACACACATTACACATTATACAGCTTTTCTTCAATCTAGTGCTTACTTACGGGGCTTTGTTGTCATGAAACTTGTGGGAGTACTAGCTGGCCCAGTCCCTGCTCGGTTGTAAGCTCTGACTGCCACATGGTACTTCGTGTTTGGGTGGAGGTCTGTCACATGTGCTGAGTTGACAAGGTCTGCTGTCCTCACTCTGTCAGCAGCTTCTTCTTTGTCACCATGCTTCCAGTACCGGATCTGAAGGCAGAAATACATAAGGATCTGAATTCTTTAGGTACTGAAGTATTTTTTATTAAGTTGGTGTTAGAATATTTCCCAGGAACAACCTGTGCTGCCTGCTTCAAAACAGCAGGCTTCCTTGGAGTGGATTCACAAACTGATATGATTTCATTCAGCCCAAATCTTTTGTCTGGGCCAGGGGTTTGAGCTCTGACCCTGAATCTCACTACATTTTCTCACTTAGTTCTGCTTCCCACCACTTACCTCATATCCCAAGAGGACTCCATTCATGTCACCGTTTTCCACAGGATTCCAAGTAATATCCATTTCTGTAGCCATAACATTATTGACTGTAATGTTAGAGGGAGCAACTCTTGGTTCTGTCAAAAATTAAAATAATGACTATTTATTGCAAGGCGTGGGGTGAGAGAGAGCCTGTAATTGTAAGCAATTTCTATCCAGTCTGGAAATATCTATTAGGCAAATATCAAGAGCAAGACACAGAGAACTATGCAGGACACATCATCTTATTAATGCAAGAGAGGGGAATTTAATTACAGCTGCTGCCACACTGCAGAATTAATACATTCTGACACCACTTTAACTGTCATGGCTTCTTCCTATGAAATCCTGGGATTTGTAGTTTGTTGTGGCACCAGAGCTCTCTGACAGAGAAGACTAAATACCTCACAAAACAAATCCCAGGATTCCATAGCACTGAGCCATAGCAGCATGAAACTGTATTAATTCTGCAGTGTAGCTGCAGCCTACATCTAACCAATATTCTGTAGAACATGATTCCAGCTTACCTTCTTCTGCAGAGTGTACAATGGATACCAGGCTTTCTGGTCCTTCTCCTTTAGTGTTGAAAGCTTTGATCTTCACTTCAAATGGTGTATAGGGTGCAATGCTCTCATTGCGATAAACATAATGTAGTGATTCTGCATGGAACACAGTTGCAGTCTTCCAGACCTGAGTGCCTTCCTTTCGGAAAGCAAGCTTATATCCAAAGCCATCTCCATTTTGGTACTCCCGTTGCATTGGCTGAGATAAAAATGAAGATCAGAATGAAATTACCATCAGACAAAACAGAAGAAGCCAACAACATCAGTCTGGGTTTAAAATTTTACATTCATGTCATTCATATACTACAAACCTATAACTGAAAGAAATGACATATGTACCAGAACAAATAAGCAGAAGCAGAGATTAAAATCTGGGTTCAGTAGCAGAAATTGAAACTACATAAGTAGACTTGTTAAAATATAGAAATAATATTCACACAGAACACCCACTGAACCTTTTTTGAGATCTAATAATAGCAGAATATAATCAACATCCACACTAATATACACATACACTTCATGGAATTTCCTTATTGACATACTTATCCAAGTTAATGACAGCAAATGTAGACCTGTATTGTTCATTATAGTCAATAGTTTAAAAACAGCTTTCTGGTGGCAAGCAAACCCTATACACCCTCAGACATTTAGAACTCATTATATGGAGCAAAGCCACCCATGTTGATAGAGGAAAAGAACTAATCAGAGGCTTGGTCATTTCTGTGGCAGGTTAGCGAAGGCATCTTTGGGTGAAAGGAAGTTGTCCAGACTTTCCTATTGGGTTATGGGACTCACGGATAGGAAAGGGAACAACCTTTGTGACTGGACTGGTCTCAGCTGGCTTTCTTCTTTAAGGCTTGGAGCTTGAGTGGAAGGTTAACAGGTTTAGGCTTCCTGGAAATAGAGCAGCCAGAGGCCAGCTAGACTGATTGCCATGTTTCTGGGGTTAGGGGTGTCTCACTCTTGCCATGCTGGAAAGGAGGCAAGATTACATCTGCTTCACCACACTAAGCAGCTCTGCTATAGATCAAAATTAAATAGTTAATAAAATGGCCCTTAGTTTATCCATACATTTTGTTACTGTCTCTTTATTTTGAATGGGTGGGAAATGTATAATAAAAAAGGTCAAATTAACAAATCCTTAGAGAAATTCACATCACAACAGCCAAGCTCCATTTAAATTTCAGTAGGATAGGACAGGGAGCACTTGCTGGGTGAGGGCATGTTTTGTAACATTCCAGTGGTAATTGTAATGAATGATGTAGCCCAAGAGTAGGGAATCATCTGATTCATGGGCTGTATGCACCCCCAAGGTTATTTTTGCAATGCAATGCTTACATCCTTCCTGGCTTCCCCTACTCCCACCCTGTACCCTTCTGATGGGAAGAAAAAGGATGCATACATCTTTCCTGGCTTGGAAGTACCCTTGGAAGTTTCTAACAATGGTGATTATCTCTTTTTTGCAGATAATGACAGAGGTGATTAACCAGAGGTGCAGACTTTATAACAAAAACCTTTTTGACAAAACTGGAGGTTGTTGTGGAGGGTCAGTACCAAGACAGCCAGTGTAGAGTAGTGGTTTGGATGCTGGGCTAGGACTCTGGAGACCAGGGTTATGTTAACTCACTGGCTTTTTATTTTGTAAACCACTTTATATCCCAATCTGAGGAAAAAGCTGGATGATGATGATGATGATGATGATGATGATGATGATGATGATATGACCTCAGCTTAATACAAAGCAGAGGTCACATTATTTGTTCAGAAGAGGTTTGTCACAAAGACAAACCTCCTCTGAACAAATCCTGCCCATAAGCCTCATGATACATTTGCCTTAGGGTCACCATAAGTGAGAAAAGATTTGAAGGCACACAAGGATAACAGTTCCCAAGTCATTGGAGTTTGCCTACTCTTACTCAAGCCCTTTACTGGAATACAGGAATAGTTATTGTGTATGTGTGTGTGTTTGTGTGCAATTTCTACATTATTTTATGCACAGGGCATGTGATAGCCAATAATATAATTTCAAGGACCCACATTAACATGAATGTGTCTTTATTGCCATATAGGAAGTGAAGAGGCATCATTCATCTTTCTTGCATGACTCATATGCTTACTTGCCTGTTCCTAGGAGAAACCCAATTGACCTCCTGTTATTAACAAACTGAGAACTATTTCAAGGTGAGCCTATGACCATCTTACCGTCCAATTGATGATCAGTTCTCCAGGTGCTCCTCCACCTCCGCTGAGCCCAGATGGTGCAACAGTTGGAGCTATTGTTTTTCCAAGTTAGAAGGACAGAAATCACGTTAAATCAGAAAGCCATGCAATGCTGATAGAATAGCACTACAGGAAAAGACAGCAGTCATGTCATGAAGGCTTCACAGTTATTTATCAAGGAGATTCCAAAGTCTACAAACAGTGATAGTTTAATTGGACCAAATAAAGACGACAATGTTGCATTTTTAGCTGGCCCCAAAAAGGTATTGCTGTTTTGTGGATTTTGCATTTAGCTGTATTTTGCTGTATGGCTAACATAGTTACCCCTGAATATGTTATTAAAGTGGTCCTCTGATCTTTTGACTGTCAAATATAATTATCTGTCAGATTCTCCATTAGCTACTTAGCAGTGTCTCTCAGAATTACCACACTCTCACTTACTGAGCAGAAGCCACTGTGGTTGGCATGCGTCTGTACTCTTGTTCATTGGGAAGCAGCTGACTGACATTTCCATGAGCCCTCCTGTGAGTGATCTCTGGTGTGACAGTCAGAAGCAGGGGCTCTGTTGCAATTCATCATTATACCAGAGATTGCTTGCAGGTGGGGGAGTGGAAAAGTCAGTAAGATGCTTTCTGATCCCTGGGGGAACTGACCACAGTGTCCTATCACAGTGGTTGTTGTCTGGTAAGTAAGATCTCTCCATATTCCTAAAACTAGTCATGACATTTCACATTTCAACACTGATCCCACACTCAGAGGGGCGCCCTACACTTATCTGTTCTCCCCACGTACAAGCTAGTTTCCAAAGCCAAACTGGTCTTGCCACTTCATTTCCATACAGATTGGCTAGTTCCCAATGTCTTTGTTCACTCTACTCCACTCCACTCCACTAAATGCATCTGAGGAAGTAGACTGAAGTCTACAAAAGCTCATGCTGCCAACTTCTTTCTTTCAGTTAGTCTCAAAGGTGCTACAAGATCTCTCTACATATTAAGATGTGAAAGTGTCTCCATGACTGCCCTAAGGAATTCTAGCCACCTATTTTAAATACTTTTGCCATTTCTAAAGAAACCCAAGAAAATACACAATAAAAAAGGTCAGAATAACTACTGCCAAACCTTTAAAGGTTATTTACAGAAATCTTGTATTTCTCATGGAAAGGTGAAGGCTATGTAAAGTTTATGCTCATAAATTTAAGTAACAGTTGATGCTGGGATCTAGTAGAACCAGAGTAGAATTTCTGCAAGATGTTCTTTTATTCAGAGGATTCTGACAACAGAATCAGTTAAAATCAGATATTTCCTCTTCTTTTTTAAATAGATGCACTCACCAGCTTCTTTGGTACGGATTTTGGCAGATGGCATACTGGGCTCTCCAACTCCAAGGATGTTGCTGGCCAGGACTCGAAATTCATAATCCATCCATGGAATAAGATTGGCTACTTGGGCCGTCTCTGAATTACCTTCAATATTTGCAGGATCTATAACCCAAAAGCACAAGAACAGAACAAGTAGAGCAAGCAACACTAAAAGGAGAGATGTTAAGCTTAGTACTGGAGCTTGTGGAGCTTGGCCCACTGCCCTAAAGACACTTACTGGTGCGCACTTGCTTCCATTTGGAGAAGATTGGAGTGCGGGCCTGTATGATATATTTGGCTATTGGGCTGTGATTATCAAAGCCTCGACTCCAACTCAGTTGCACAGTGGTGTCCTTGATGTTTGTGACTACCAGCCCCCCTGGAGGTCCTGGTGGTCCTACCAAAGAGAATGAGCAACGACAGAAATTTAAAACAAAATATTTTTACCCAAATAAAAGTATATTAAAAAGATTGACAAGCCAAAACATGTTTAAAAGGTTAAAACAGTTTAAAACTGTGTACAGTGGGCCCTCCTTATATGTGGATTTGCCATCCGTCGATTTGAGCATCTGTGGATGACAAGCCCATAACGTCCCTAATGGCGGTGCACACAGAGTCACACCACCAGTGGGGACAAAATCCCTCTCCTTCCTTCCTTCCTTCCTTCCTTCCTTCCTTCCTTCCTGGCTTCCTTCTTGGCTTCTTCTGAGGCTTCTGCCCCAGTTTGGCTTTGGGAGTAGAGTCTGTTGCGCAGTCATCTGGAGTCGGGGCATGGGCTGGGACCAAGGCCGAGGCTTGAGTCTCGGAGTCCTGTCTCCAGGCCCAACACCTAGAATGAAGCCTCTGGGCTTTGAAACCCAAGACCCAGCCCTGGTGCTGGCCAACAGGGTTCCAAGGGAGCTGGGGCCAGGTCTGGAGCTTGGGTTTCGGAGCCCAGAGGCTCCATCCCGGGTGCTGGGCTGGAGGACGGGGTTCTGAGATTCAAGCTTCAGCCTTGGCCCCAGCTGACTGGGCTGCAAAGTGCGCTCCCAAAGCCAAGCTGAGGAAGAAGCCTTTCAGGAAGCCAGGACGGTGGGAGGGAGGGGGGAGGGAAGGAGCAGGGAGAGGAGAAGGAAGAAAGAGAGAAGGAGGGGAAAGGGAAGGAAGGAGGGAGGAGGGACTTCAGTCCCATTTTTCCTCATGGCAGCATGGCCACATGGCTGTGCCACCATTAAGAACAATGGGACTTGAGCATCCATGGATTTTCGTATCCAAGTGGTGGGGGTTGGGGGTCTGGAAAGGAACCCCTGTGAATACCAAGGGCCTATTATAATATGTATGTTTTAGAATAAATAAATTCAGCCCAAATGGCTTTTCAAAAAGCCTTTTTTCAGAATGAGTGTCAAATGAGGCTCCACAAGCAGGATGTCACAACTGAGAAGGCTCTCTCCCATGTCCCCATGCAGTGTATTGCTCTTTCTCTATCTGCTCACTTGTCCTTCCTGGAACAATTATTAATAAAGTCTATGATCTGACCAACAATTCCAAAGTACTTAGGATAACTGAAGCCAAGTCTTGTTTTATCAGGGTGCTCACTATCATGTAAGTGTTCACAGGGTTGCAATGGAAACCCTCCAATCACTATACAGTTGGCCCTCCACATTTGCAGGGGTTAGGGCAACAAGACCCCTGTGAATGTGGAAAAACCATGAATACTCCCTCCCACCCCCTGTGGCAGCCATTTCTGGAGTGTGAGGGGCTCATGGAATGGAACTCTCTCTTCCTCTGGCCCTTACTGCCCTGGAAAGGCTTGGGGGATGCTTTTCCCAAGCCTTTCCAGTGTGGGATGGGTTTGGGAAAAAGAATTGCTCCATTCCTCTGGCCCCTCCTGCCCTTGAAAGGCTTCAGAGACACTTCTCCCAAAGCTCAAGGTTTAACATTCATAAATAACCAAAACCGCGAACGTCAAACCTGTGAATGTGGCAGAGGCGGCTGTAATGTGCTTTATTTCCAATAATGGTATTTAAATACTGGCATTTAAGTATGCCGAATTTGCCAGCCTATTACCATTCAGTGATGCATCCTGAATTGTTTCTGCTACTTATTTAATTTATTTTATGAATTACACCAGGGTGGAAATCCTACAGGCTATTTGCATATCCAACTCTAACATCATTTGTGTTTTGGCTGGGAGAAAAAGGGAGAATTATCCTTCTAATCAAGCTACAACCTTCACCTTTGTAAAATTAATTTTTTTCATAATAAAGCTGGAAGAGGACTTCTGGTTTTCAGCATGAGTGGATCTTTACTAAGCACTATTCTGAACCCAACTCATCACACTTATATTCTCTTTTAAGGTAATTTTTCAAAGTAGATAACAGCAACCAGAACAACAGTATTTATTTATAATACTATAAAATTAAGCTAAGCATCATAAAGCATCACAGAATAATTAATAAAGGGAGGGAAGAAGAAAGTTACCTCTTACAACTAGGACAGCTGATTCCGAAGCACTGTCTACTACTGTCTGGGCTGTGCAAGTATATCTCCCAGCATGTTTCAGTTGAGCATTCAAGACCATAAGGTCTCCAATATTCTCTTTCTAGGAAAAGGAATGAAGAACTAATTTCAAAAACAAACTGCATCAACATCTACATGTTTAAAATGCAATGGAAATCATAATTGTGTTGCATTATCTTGAAGAGATGTACATTATAGAACAACAAAAACTAGACATAGAAGAGTCCTGGTTCTCCACATACCATGACCAACTTACCAGAGATTATAAGCTGTCACAGAATTTGAAATACTCACTGTACTAGCTCGCTTGTAGTGGCCTTCAGACTTGCTAAAGTCAATGAGTAAGTCATCCAAGCACCAAGTAAAGGTGAGATCCATTGTTGGGTCATGAGATGCATGGCACTTCAGAGTAATGTTCTCACCCACATTAATATCAGCACTGGATGGCGCAAGAGTGATTTTAGTGGCATCTGCAGAAAAGCAGGTGAAACAACTGTTAATTGGGTATGGCTGTTAATGGCCATCACATGAATTTAACAAAACACCTTAACACTATCTCTGTCCTTCTCTGGATTTGATTGTAATATATTGTCTGCTCATCCCTATTTTACAATCATTTTATAGTCTGGGCAGAGAGGATTTCCCCCCTTGAATTATTTCATTGTGACCAAAGAGCATGCTCTCTATTTGCTGTTGTACTTTCCAGGGGAAATGCTGGCAAAATTTGTTGTTATTTGTTCTATTATGTTTGGTCCCAGGAAAAAAAAAAGTATTCCTTACCTCGAACTGACAAGGTTCCTGTGCTGTTTGCTTTGCCCATAAAATTCTCAGCAAAGCAGGTATATTTCCCCTCATCTGACTTGCTAATATTCCGAATGATCAAGGTGCCACTTGGAGTAATAGTGACTCTGCAGTGGAGAGACAGTCCACCAGAAAACAGTTAAAAATAAAATTGGCAAGCACAGACCTAGGAGTAAAACTTCCAGACATATAGCCACTAATTGGCCACTAACCAATTATGACCTAAATCCTTCATCTTAGCTACAGAAAACCCATAGTCAATTGAATTTACCTACATTTTGATTCATCTTTCAACAATTAATTCAATAGGTCGGCCTTGGCTGGGACTAACCAATCCAATTCACACCTACATCAAATGTGTTAGGCAAAATGCGTAAACAACAATCTGTCATAGAACATTGGCTTTGACTCTAACAGCAGACTGCACTTCAGTTTATGGTAGACTGCAGCTGTATATGGAATTTTTCAGAGAAAGTAAGAATGGTGGGAGTTGTAATTGGAGGGTGACAATTAGATCACTTAGCTGTGACTCATGCAAGACATTACCCTTGCTATTCTTTCTTCTTCACTTGGCTTGGGAGGGTGGTAATCTGCCTAACACCAGCCAAAGATGGGTCCTGCTTTTAAAGGTACCTAGAAAACATCAAGGTGTTTTGGGCAGGGTGAAGAACCTGTGGCCCTTCTAATGTTGCAATATTAGATCTTCTATTACCCCCTTCCATTGGACATAATGGTTAGAGGTAATAGGAGTGGTTCTCCAAAACATCTGAAAAGCACGGGTTCCCTGTCTCACATTAAAACAGAGGGATATGGATTGTTGCTACTGGGTGCAATATTTAGTTTTGGATTAGATGTATTTTTTTCTGCTGTTTGGAATACATTTTTTATTTCTGTTGTTATACCTTAGTATGAATTACTGTGAGTATATATGTGCCTTCAAGTTGCCTGCTGACTTATGGAGACCACATGAATTTTATAATGTTTTCTTAGGCAAACCACTCAGAAGTGGTTTGCTATTGCTTTCCTCTGAAATATAGCTTACAGCCCCTGGTATTCTTTGGTCTCCCATCCAGGTACTAATCAGGACTCATGCTGTTTTGCTCTCAAAATCAGATGAGATCTGGTGCTTTCATGGTATTCAGTATGAATTACTAGTGGATTGTTTTAATCTTAAGAGTTCATTTGTTGTTAAAGGTACAGGTATAAAGACATTCCTTGTTGACAAGGTTCTCAAGTCGTATCCAACCATAGGGGGCAGTACTTATCTTTTACAAAGATGAAGAGACGGCGCTGTCAAAGACTACTCTGTGATCAAGAGGCCAGCATGACTGCACAGAATGCTACCTTCCCACCAAAGTGCTACCTATGTATCTATTTGCTTTTGAACTGCTAGGATGGCAGAAGCTGGGACTAATGTTGGGAGCTCACTCCATCACGTGACACCTGGGCCTCAAACTGCCAACCTGCTGATCTTGCAATCAACAGAGTCAGTGTCTTAACCACTTGACTACATAAATTCTGTTATGCGTTGTAATTTTTAATGAATCATCTTGAAATATTGACATATCACATAAACATTTTCCTGCAAGCTGATCTAAGACTGCTTTATCATGGAAGAGCAGCATACAAAGAAACTGGTGATTATGAGGCAAAGGAGAACACAAGTATTGTCCAGCAAAAGGTTGCAAAATTATGAAAACAAACTTGGTTCTCATGTGCAAGTAATAGTTTAAGTTGTAAAAGAGTAAAAGACTGAACAGATAAAATGCTACTCTTAGATATGATTGGTTTTTAACTCTGTCCATAAAGGCCAAAATTAGCACTGGGCATGTGAACCAGCTTTCACAGCTTGGGAATGCTCCATGTTATATTGTCTTTGGATGCTTGTGTGGTTGTAGTGACTCGGAGATGCTAAGTTAGCTATACTTTCGAGAACAAACATTGATCATGGCAAAATTGTTAATCATATAACACTTTCCCTAAATATCTAGACACTCTAAGAAAGCTTCTCCCTGTATTATTTCCTGCAAATAACTATGAATGTCAGTCTCAACCCAAGAATCCTTCACTACCAACTGAACTGGGAGGTGGATATAAGAGACAAGGTCTTTTCTCACATGGTACTAATAGATACACTATCTTTTCTGTAGAACTCTTGAGGAGGTGGATAACAAGCTGGAATTTTTCTAGTGCTGCTGTGGTGGTGTGCCCCTGCCTGTTGTTTATGTTAAGCTGGGTTTTCTTATTCCCTCTTGGTGCTTGCAGATGTTATAAAAATCTTCTTCCACTAAGCCAAATTGATATAGTGATCAACAGATATAATTACATTTTACAAAAAGAAAACAATGACCCAGAATCCTCTTTGTGACATACATTTTGCCTACTCCTGTAATAGATAAGGTAGCTTGTGATCTCATTTCTGCTACCATTTAAACAGTCTGGTCAAACTAAGAACTGAATATTGATCTCCAGCTTTCTAGTATAATAATTAAGCATTAGTTTTTTTTGTCCTGTTGCTATTTTGATGACATTGCTACATCTTCTAAATCAGGGTAGGTCCCAAGCCTCTTCTCATAGCTCTCAACCCACCTAGATCAGCCTTTTTCTTCTGCCCCCATCCCATAAAATAAAGGTCAATGACTTCTTCTGGGAGCCTCCAGGAATGATGGTTCTCCTCAAATAGGCTGCATTCCTTCAAGAGCCAACATGATATCATGATTTGAGTGTAGGACTATAATTTTGGAGAGCAGAGCTCAAATCCATGCTCAGGCAGTGAACTCTAATGTGTGACCTTGGGCAAATCATACTCTTTCTGTCTCAAAGGAAGGCAAAGACAAATCCCTTCTAAACAAATCTTGCCAATAAAACCTCGTGATACCACTGGAAACACCTTTGGGTCAGTGCAATTTAAAAGTGGCTTGAAGGCATACAAAAATGAAGTCCCACTTCAGGTTTTTTAACATTAAAAAGATGAATTTTTGAAAAACAATATTAGACGTCTGACTTCTTCCAGTTTCTCCTTCATTTTGGAGGTATTTTCAGTGGTCTAGGCAGTGCCTGGAAGACTGTAGGGGTAGAAATTGGCCACTACAGCCATCATCTCTGTTGTACATATCCATTCTAAATCCACTAATGGCCTATAGCAGAACCATACCAGAAGATATTTCTTCTGAAACATCTGTCCTAAGATTCTTTACTTGAAGAGATCCTTACAAATCACAGTGGCACACACTTCCAAGTCAACATGCATGGGAACGGGTTGAACATAAACTAAAGCATTCATGTCCTCACAATATTAAGACTAACAAGACGCCAATATAGTATTCACAGTAAGAAAAAAGATGAGGTCTCATACCTGGAACTATTACTTAGAAGTTCAGTCCCTTTGGTCCAAATTATACTAGCCTTTGGGGCAGCTTTTGGTTGACAATGGATGATAATTTCCCCACCGCGAGCTGCTGGTATCAATGGCCTCACAGGGTTTAGCCGAAAATCAGGTGCAAAGGCTAAGGAGGGGGAAAAACCCATTAGACAGCTTTTAGACATGTTGAATAATGGGGAAGAGCAAAGTTGAGTTTCAGGTGGATTCTAGAAGAACACAAAAGTAATAATGTCATCACTTCAGCTAAATACAGGTTTTTGTTCTTAAAATGATCATATAACACAGCTCATATAATTTTGACATAGCTCCCTGTTAAGTGCAAGTGAAACAATTCAGATTCACAAACCACCAATTTTTTTTAGCTCAGTGCAAACTCTATAATGTTTTGCACTACAAAAACCCCCAGCTTTTAAAAGGCACAAATAATCATAAAATGAAATCCAACACTTTGAATAGTCAACACTCTAAAACTTTATGTTTATGTGTGTTTCAGAAGAGCAGCACCTGACTATTTTAATTTTGGAAATAATATTTTCTGATTCTACAAGTGTATTCAAAATAGAAATGTAAGGAATTGGCTATATGATTTATGTTAAAATAGTTGTTTAGAGATTTACACTTTATGCCACTGGTTTACCTATGCAGCTCTTGATGTTCAAACTATTCTCCTTATCTGCAAATCCCTATGTAGGGATTTTAACACTTTTTTTACTATGAAGTAGTATGACAAAAGCCTCAGTTAACACTATTGTCTTTTTAAAAAATCTGCAGACCTAATTTTTACTATTCGCAGTTCTTAATAAGTATGTCCTATTAATCAACATAGCAGGACTTAAATGTAAGTAATTATACTTAGGATTGTGTGGCACAAAAATATTTAATTTTGTCTTGCCAAAGCTGAAAGGTTAAATTTCAGTTTCAGATTTGGAGAAATAATCGACTCTCTAAATTATATTGCTACTTCTCATATAATGCTTACATATCCAGAACTCACCTTGCACATACAATTCAGCACTTGCATAAATGTTGCCATGCTTGTTCTCTCCTACACACTGATACATCCCAGAGTCGTCCATTGTTAACTTGGAAATCCTCAAATCCCCACCATTCACTTCAATGCGATTCTGTGCAAACAAGTGGATCATGTAGTTAAATGAGAACAGAGCATTGTGTTCAAGGGACAGATACTCAGAATGGCATTTCTCTCACTGGAGACACTACTGTTTTTTATTTTTTTTAAAAACATACTCTGAGTATGGTTGCCATGTTTTCTGAAAGGCAACCATGATTGCTGTACTCAAAAACCTTTTTCTTTGCTCTTGGAAAAGTCAATCTATGGCTAGATTCAGACAACCATATATTGACTTAAGAAATCCAGATAGAAAAGGGAGATCTGTTGCTGCTTGTGGAGCTCCTACTGTATGAGCCAAAAAATACAAGCCAGGAAATCTTCAATAAACTACGGTCTCCTTTTTAATCCACACTGGGGAAAATGTTTAGCAGTTTCAGAACAAGCCAGAATATGAAGCAATTGTCTGAAGTGCCTTAATGTCTTGCTTTGTTCCAAATCATATTAATTTTTCAGATCAGATGAACCAGTTACAGTAAACTAAAGAGTTTGGTTCAAGTAAACGGGGAAGAGAAGGGGCTTTGTGAGTAGCCTGGAGAGTGTTCATATCTCAGGTTACTAAGGCAAGATTATACAAACCTGCCCTATGTCCACTAACAGTAGTACTTAGAACGGGAGTTGGGAACTTCCAAAGGTCAGGGTCCTCACCTGTCTCCCACAGGACCTAGGAAGGATACTTCACTGAGCCCCCAATTGTTTCTTACTTCAAAAGACCCTTTTGCATTCTAGAGGTAAAGGGAGAAATTTTGTCATTTTTCACACACACCAGCATTAATACTAATTTGCTGCTGCTGCTGCTGTTGTTGTTGTTGTTGTTGCTGTTGTTGTGTGCCATCAAGTCATTTCTGATTTATGGCAATCCTAAGACAAACCTATCCCAGGGCAAGATTTGTTCAGAGGAGGTTTGTCTGAGGCTGAAAGAGTGTCACTTGTCCAAGGTCACCGAGTGGGTTTCCATGGCTGAGGGAGGGTTGGAACCCTGCTCTCCAGAGTTGTAGTCCAACTCTTAAACCCATACACCACACTAGCTAATAATAGGTAACTGCTCTCTATAAAAGATACTTACTCTCCCATACATTTATATGTATAACTATATAAAACAATCATGCTTGGGTTCAGCCTGATTGGAAGAAAAGTACTAACTTTGTTATGAGATACCCAGTTTATCTGACAAATCAAGAAAACGAATGAGGGAGAGGAGATACAGAAAGCTACAAGAGTGGCTTGATTGAATTACCCTTGTCTTTAGCAGGTGAAGAAAAAGGCAAAGTACTGCCAGAACTGTCACTTGTGAAGTCGGTGACAGATGAGATACCTGGGAAGTTAATGACTGTCCATTCCGTAGCCATGTGATGGTAGGCCTGGGTTTGCCAGCTGCAGCACAGTTCCAGTGGAGGTCTGCTCCAATGTCAGCTTCCTTGTCTGAAATGACCTTCAGCCACTCTGGCTGAGCTGCACAAGAAGAAAAGAAGAGTAACCCTTCATTTCACACAAAGAACAACACAATATTCACAATGCTCCACTCAATAGTTGTAATTTTTTCTAATATGTAATCTGCCACAATTAGGAAAAGGCAAGAATTTATCTTTTCCTTGTTTTGGATAAGGATTTACCTGAACTCACAGATTTCTTCAAATTCAGGATGGAAAGCATGTGAAATTTAAACAATTCAAATGTAGGAAAAACCAAAACTGACATGTTCATCTATATAGGCCTAGGGTTTGGGAGCTTAACATAATGGGTTTGATTGTCCATGATGTCCATTAGGTATGTAGTGCTGAATTAGGATTGTAATATCAGTTTTTGGTTTTTAATCTGAGAGTTTCTTCATCTTTAACACCTATATGGGAGGCTGGTCCAATATGGTACTTCCCATGCTGGGAAAAGCTGTATGTTTTGAGTTTGGTCAGTAAAAATGAGGGAGTTTTCTGTTCAGTTTTGGAAAACAAAAAAGCAAATGACTCTTTCTATTTAATATTGGAAAACAATGATGTTTAAAAATGTGGATGTGAGAGAAAGCAAAACTTTCAGATTCTTCCATCCCCGTGCACATGACATTTCACTTCCAAAATATGGATAAAAGCATACTTTATAAAATAGGTATGGGGTTATTCTTGATCCAGCTCTGAGGTGTTATAGGCTATTGAGTCTGAACTTAAGTTTGTGGTTCATTCAGACTTGCCTCCTCCCTAAATCTTGCTCACCAGTTAACAATTGCTGTCTGAGACTTCATTTCTCTCCATTCTATGATTATACCATGAACAAGAAAAAACATATTGGACATTAGTCCAAGTCTCCATTTGCATTTCCATGTGGATCAAGAGCCAAGTGGGTAGCCTAAGAATACTGAGAAACTCTGATCTAGGCCAATGACTCCCAAATCTGGGTCCCTAGAAGCTGTTGGACCTCAGCCTCCAACAGACCCAGTCAGCATATGCAACAATATCAGGAGACCCAAGTTTGGCTATATCACTCCTCTAAGCAGAAGTACTGTTCAAATTAAACAAGTATAGGCCTTTGTAGTTATCTGAACAGGAGGCATGAGCATTTGAAGGATGGATATATAATAAATAAAATAGCAAGTTGTGTCTTGTAAAAGAAAACCCGCCGGGTTGGTTTACCTTGGATTATGATGCGACCCCGATACGTGTCTTTTCCTTGGATGTTCTCAGCTTCGCACTCGTAAGTGCCCTCATCTTCAAAGCCAACCTCTTTAAATCGCAGGAGGGGTTCAGTTGTGATCCACTTTAAGGACTGGCTACCATCCAATTTCCTCCATTTTATTTGAGGGACAGGGCTAGATTACAAAAGAAACCCTCTTATTAAAATGCACTGCAGTCTTCAAGGGCAATAGAATAACCTGAGCTAGTACAAGTTATGGAGTTCTGGGTGGGTTGTAGGCTGAGGATTCTAAGAGATGTAGTCAAGAAAGTAATTTTTCTTAGCTGTGGCAACAGCAACAAATACAGGACAGCTCTTCTTCTTTAACCCTTTCCCTGTAAGCAGCATCTTCCTTATTTAAAATGTTCCAATGTTCCCCTTTCTCTTATTAGTTAACCATTTCCTACCATCTCTCTCAACCCAGAGCTTAATTTTTTTTAAAAAAAAAATAATAATAATTGACTCACTGATAGTCAAGTTTTGCTTGGAAATAACTTCCTTTGACTAAATGGTCTTCTACATTCTTGATTTTTGAAAGCAAATACTTTCTAATCAGGCTTGTGCTTTTACTGGTCTGCAACATTTCAATTTTTGCCAGCAGGATAATTAATGCAACTACTTACTTCCCAAAGGCAAAACACTCCAAAGCCACCACCTGCCCAGCCAGAGCATAAGTGTCAGAGGGAAACTTGGCTTTAATGGTTGGGGCATATGGTCTAGAATCTGTGGAAAGGAGATTGCAAAGGGGTTAAGAGCACTGAAAATAACCACAAAGAATACTGGATAGTCAAATCCATATGATACTTTTAATTTGGGATACATTTCAATGCATGCTTAAACTTTTGAACTGAATCTGTTACCTCCCCCAGATATTTCGCACTCCTGTCTTAAATGTAATAAGCATTTCAAAAATGACTGCTGCCCCAGGTTCTTCATACTTCACAGCAAGAATATTATGATTCCATTTTAAATGCCATGGCAACGTCCTATGGAATCCTGTGTCTGGAGTTCAAGGAAGAGTGTTCCTTGCCTAAGAAAACCCTATGAAATTCATGGAGTCACCATAAGTCAACAGATGACTTGAAAGCACATACCTGTACACACATTTAGAATTGTCAGTCAAGGAACACTAGTGCCTCATCATACTATAAATCCTACTACATACTACAAAAATTGGTGAGGACCACATAAGTGTTAATGTCATAGAAGTAACAGAAAATATAAAGTTATATCTCCTCCTTCCCACAACTTCATGATAGGCATAAAATGCTCCCTAATAAAATTCAGACTACAACTGAGTCAAAAACAATAGCTCTAAATAATTGTATTCATTTGTATGCCTTGCTCAGATATAAAGCAGAAGATGGAGACAATACAGTCCCTCCTAGTGAGATTTAACATGTGTGGTGAGAGAAGGGAAACCATATCCTCCTCTGCTTCTTGACCATGCTATGATCCATTGCTTCAAGCAATCTTTTCCACAGCTTGGCTCACTCACCATATTGCAAGTAAACTGGGAGAAAAGATCCAAACCATAGCATGAGAAGGAAGAAAAGGGGGGGATGGTTTTGCTCACTGCATTCATGTACTACATCAGATAACCTAAAAAGGACCCTAGATTTTCCCACCCACACTTTATATCAGAATGGGGCAAAACACAACATCCTCTTCTTGCTGTATTCTCCATTGCCACAGGGGCTACATGTTGCCCAGGAGCTGAATTTTCCCCACCCCTGAGCTAGAGCTAGCTTTGAGAGCTGTGCCCTTCAAAAGCACCTGTTTATTGTGTGCTCCACTGCTTTGCATTCCTCATGAACTGACCTTCTCTGATAAGATTGAGCTGAGAAGATGTGCTAAAAACACTCTTTGTAAAGGAGTTGATGTGGCCAGTGGCTAAGCAGGAGTAGTTGCCAAGGTCAGAGGCTTCTGTTTTAGCAATATAAAGGTTTCCAGTTGTCTGTGAGATGAAGCGCCTTCCATCTGTTGGGATGAAGTTGGGGAAATCATTCACGAACCAGCGGTATTCAATTCCTATATGCAAATTGACAAACCAGAAGAGAGTGAAACACTGGCTTTTTTGTGTCATAGTGTCAAACTTATCAAAAAAGACATTCATGTCCCCTAAATGATATTTGGAAGGTTAACCCAAGCAGGTTATTTCCAAGGCTAGGAAGCAGATATATCAAGTTGCTATTCATTAATTCTGTACCAGGGTGAGCCCTAGTTAATACATGGATGGGGCACTGCCAACGGATACCATGCACTATATTTTAGAGGAAAGAACTGGCAAAACCACTTCTGAGCATTCCTTGCCTAAGAAAACCCTACAAAACCCATGGATTGGCCAAGGGTCTACAGGCGACTTGAAGGCACATACACATACCCTTTACTGTCATATGAACAAAGGCAAAACAAGGGTATTTGTTGTTATTCTATGGGGAATAGCAATTCTCAATTCTCCCACAATATTTGTTTAAGAGAGTGCCAGTTCCTTAAAATAACTAGGCAAGAACCTGGCTACTAGCACTTTTGTTCTGATATGTTGCATACCCATACCATTGTTCCTTTAACAGCTTCAGCTCCCTCAACCAAGAACTCCTAGAATTTTCCTTATCAGAAATCTTTCAGTTCTTCACTCCCTCCACTTCAGTTCTGCCCCTCTATATTGAGTATGGTCACCTAATTATTATGTAGCTGCTTGATTATGAAAACCAGCATGGCAGAAATCAGAGGTGAACTTAAATTCCATCACTGAAATATTCAAATACAGATTTGCCTATAGAACAGAACTGCAATTGCCCCAGGTATGTAATGCTTCTAGCACGCAGACTGAAGCACTAGTCATTAGAACCCATTTCCAGATTTGCTGGAAGAATTCACTGCTACAAAATTCATTGCCACAGGCACCCTGAGATGAACAGGGCAACTTATACTTTTCAGAATTGCTTTTCATTTCGACTGATTTATATTTCCATGGTCATCATGGCAATTATAACCATCAGGCACATAACAACAACAGCAGCAGCAGCAGCATTTTTAAGAAGAAAAAGCAATCAAAGTGAAAAGGGCTTTGTATTTTTTTCTTTTCCTCCATTTTCTTTCCATTGACCAAGACATGTTTCTGTAATTTTATTGCTAAAAGAGCACAGTTACAAAACAGACCCCACTATGTTATTTTATCAGACTGTGAGACTTTAAAATGTACTCAATTCTTCCTCCAGAGAGAGTCCATCTGTTTATCCATTTCTGCAATAGAAAGTCCATTTCTGTCATATTTAGAGCCTTACTTAACCATGCCCTTGTAGAAAGAATATCAGATTTTCCCCACTATTTTGCAAGGACAATGGATCAAGCAATTAAAATGCAGTGAATTTCATTAAAAAGAAACTGCTTTATCCAACTGACTGAACCAATCCATATATATGATCATATCAGTGTACATTGCTCTAAAAATTACTCCCCAAATACTGGTATTTCCAACCATGCCTTTTTAATAAATAGCTATTTTCTCACCAGGATAATGTGGGGGTGGGCTGCAAGTAAACATCACTCCCCATCCCTCCGTACCCTTCACTGGATCTCTTTCTTCTGTAGAGAATTCCTGCAAAACTGAACACAAAGAATGAATGAAGGTGATCAGACATGAACAATGAGAGCCAGAATATTTTACAAATTAGATCTCTTCCATACAGAAGAAACAATACTTGTTTTTGTACACAATCCTCCTGACCATAAAAGGGAAATTAAATTGCAAAAATAACAACAGAGGGTACCAGGAACAGTCTGTTTTGAATGACTTTCAAATGGCATTCATAAAGCAGGTCATCTGATGATTTAAGCCAGGGATGAGCAATCCAGGTTGATTTGGGGACCACTTTTGCTTCCCTATGACATATTGTGTACTATATCTCTTCCAAAAGTTCATTATTCACATTTTACTGCAAGATTGGAAGTAACACAACATGACTTCCTATTTTGAAAAAACTGCAGCAAAAGTCATCCTCCACTTTGTTATTTTCAGTTAGGATTGCCTCTCCTGGAGGCTTCAAGGACCAATATCTTTCATCTTTATCTTTATGAAATTTCATCTTTATGAAATCCAGAGGTTGCAAAATGTGACAAAAATGTCACAAAAACATGCCTTTGTGTGTCCAATGAACCACATGTTGCCCATTCCTCAGCTAAGCAAATGAGAGGTCATTTTTGGGAGAAGACAACTGTTAAAATAATCTGGACCTCCAACATTTAGTTCTTTAAAAGATTAAGACCATGATGTTTAATTTGCCTTGGAAACTAACTGATATTGGAGTTCCTTCAAAATCAGGAAGACATACTCTCTTCCAAAGTTCACATATTAAGAACCAAAGAGCTACTCGCCCCCATCCCAAATAGCCACTGTTTGGAGCAACCAAAGTCTCTGAACACTCTCAACAGTTTTACTTTTAGTTTGGCAATTTTAGTTTCTAGCTAGTTTGGCTGTGCTACAAATACTTCTTAGGGAGCAGAAGGTGTTACAACATCTAACACAGTTCCAATTTTTTCTGCTCCATCTCCCCTGAATTAACTTTGGAAAGTCCATTCAAGATTAAACAGATGACTTACAGCCAAAGCGAACAGAAGCTTCTCTGCTGACTACTGTGCCCACAGTATTGGATGCCACACACTGGTAGGATCCAGCATCTTTGGCTTTCACCGGGTTGCTTATCACCAGGTTGCCCCCATTCAACCTGTAACGGGAATCTGGCCCAATTTTGATCTCTGTGCCATTCAGCTTCCATCTGCCAAGACAACAGGGACAAGGACCAACAGAGCAGAGTAATCATAGCTGCACATCAACATTGCGCTGAATAGGACCATACATTGGTATCTATGATACACACAAATTCTCAATAGGATCTATTGTAGGACAGTGACTGAATAGTGAATGTTGCCCTTGTAGTTACAAAACCAACCCAGTAATGAGGATAAGAGCCAGCATGGCATAGTGGAAATGACTTGAAGAAATAAAACAATAGCAAATGAGGATAAGAAACAGCTATACTATACTTAATATTAAAGAAGATCATCATTTCAAGGATTATTCCAAGGGATTGCAAGGATTATTTCAAAAGATAAGATCCTTTAGACTGTACCTTGTCACATTAGGAAGCAAATTACTTGCTAGAATTGGCTTCCAGAACCAGCACTGGTATTGGTTCTTGATGGCATAAAGTATGTAGTTAGAATCTCTGAAACTTTGTTTTGCTGATCTCTTTGCTAGCCCGATGTAAGATGTCTTCATCTTAGTGAGTTACAATAGACTAAGTGCAACTGATACTATCATAACCCACTTTTTGTTGTTGTTATGGAAGCTGGAATTTTTTACTGGCTTTGTAATAACCAAAATCCCTCTCTTCCCCAAAAACAACCTTTTAAGAGACACAACTCCCATTGCCATTTCTATATCACCTCAGAGTTTGGGCTTGGGGCATCTGAGCACAAGGTGTTGGTTTTAACCTTTAAAGCCCTACATGGCTTGTGTCCATCTTACCTTAGGGACTGCCTCTCCCCTTATGACCCCCCCCCTGCACACTCTGGTCCTCTGGGAAGAATCTGCTACAGCCTATGAAAACTAGGCTGTCACAGACGTCCCAGAGGACCTTTTCCACCACCGCTCCCTGGCTATGGAATGGCCTGCCGGACGAGATGCGTCTAATAACATCTCTTGATTGCTTCAAAAAAGCTATAAAGACACATTTCTTCTGGCAGGCCTTCCCAGAAACCTCTTAGTTCCCGGCTCTAGAATCGAAAATTGGGTCAGGTTTCCCCCTGCTATACCACCACCTATGATGCCACACCTTATTCTGCCCGTGGAATGTTATTGTTCGACATTGTGATGTTTAAACTGTTCTTGATTTTAATCTGTTTCTAGTTTAATTTAATTTTAAGGGGTGGGAGGTCGGGTGGAGGGGACGGTATTGTTTTTACTCTGTTTTTACTGCTGTAACCCGCTCCGATTGTCTTCACAGAGGAGCAGGCTATAAATAAAATATTTATTATTATTATTATTATTATTATTATTATTCATGTAGATTGACATGCTGCAAGGACATCATCTGTAAGGACCTCTCAAGCACCCTAAGAGGATGTCATTGGAACACAGCTAGATGAAAGTAGCCAGATGCACCTCCATTGATCCACACAAACCCTCCAACATCATGGAAAGAGCCATGCATAATTTAAAAGTTGAGTATTCTTGTTTAAAAGATGGGTATTGTTATTTAGAATAGCGAATAGAAACAGATGGAGTTATGAAAAATAAAGGGGATGAAAGTCTGAAACACAGGAATGAGATAATCAGTGGTTGATAGGAAAAAAGTTGGTGTGGATGATGATGATGATGATGATGATTTATAGCCTGACCAATCAGTAGGAATCTGGGCGGGTTACAACAGATTAAAATACATAAAATACAATAAAATCAGATTAGTCCCTTCCCACCCAAGCTAAAAGACAATTACATCATCTCAATTAAAACAATAAAAATACAGCTTAAAAATTAGGGGGAAGAAGAATGGTCTTCAAAATACAGGATTCCAGCACTAACTTTCTGAATTATCATCCCACAGCTTGCTCCTTGGTTCCTGCCAGGGCTAGGAAGTAACTAGTTACAAATAATGAATTCCTTGTAACAATTTTCCCCAATAACTAAGGCTTAACTAAGTTATATTACATTAGAAACTTGGAATGCATCTGCACTACAGAAATAATGCAGGCTGACACTGCTTTAATTGCCATGGCTCCATGTTATGGAATTCCGGGATTTGTAGTTTTGTGAGATATTTAGCCTTCTCTGTTAGAGAGGTCAGATGCTACAACAGATTACAAATCCCAGGAGTCTGCATTGAGCCATGACAGTTAAAGCTGTGTCAGACTGCATTATTTCTACTATTCGGATGCAGCTTTAGTCAAGAATAACTTCACTTTTTTATGGAATAATGATAATGTTTTAGTTACTCTTATAGCTGTGGTGCTTGGCCTCACTCAATGGCAGAGAAGAATATCACAAAGTTCAAGTTCTGCTGTAAATCTTTGTGGGTTTTAGAGGTGACAGTGAGGTAGACAAGAGGAGGATGTTTTATTGAACTACAAGCCCATAACTTGTAGCTTGTAGATTTTTTTTTTAAATTAACCATTTAGCTATTTTTGAGAGATGATTTTAAATTGCTTTTAAAATACTTTTCAACTGCTTCTAAAATTAGCTTTCCAAGCTTTGGTTCCTGTGTGTGCCCCAGGAACTCTGTGTTGTTTCTCGCCATCAAACTTTTTAAAACCAGTGTCTGCAAAACCAACCTCTGCTACTAATCATGCTCAAACTGTTGGATACTGTGAACTGCTCACTCTGTGTTGCTTGATATTGTAACATGTCCAACATATTTAAAATATGATGCTATACTCATTTACCTGGGAGTGAGCCATACTGAACATCAGTCACAGGAGAGAACTATGTTAATCATATGTTAAAAACATTTACAATCCCATAGAAGTCGATTAGAAGAGTAAACAGCATGTCCCTAGCAGGAATGTATGCTTATTTTTCCATCCATGCAACAATTGCTAATTTCAAAAGCTTTCTCCCTCTCATGCCAAACTATTACCATTTTCCCACATTTTTGATGTTTTTTTGTTTTTGTTTTTACTTTTGGGGAAAAATAATTTGTATTAAAACCTGGTTTCTTGTGAAAAGGGGCAGTTTTATGTAGAAAGCTGTGTATTTTGCACAAAGGATTTCTTTTTGCACAAAATGGTCGTTTGAAGAAAAAAAACCAGTCTAAATTTTGTCAGTACCAACTACAATAAAACCACTGACTCAGTGAATTTACCTATGTGTTGACATGCCATTCTAATTTGTCTGCTCTAGTTAAGACAAACCAAGAGGCTTCCAGCCCAAGTTTTCATATTTCCAAAGGTATTTACATAAGAATAGTATTTTGTAAATATACCCACTCCCATGCAACAAATCTCACGCAGCTTGACCATTTTCTTGATAGGACACACTGAGATACATTTTCTTGTTGAGGATGATAAAATTTATGAGTATTCTTTACACCTTTAGCTCCCAGAACGTGTCTAACTCTTCCATTTAATTCAGTAGGTCACAAAACATTTACATTCAGCCTCATAATTTGGTGCAGGATCAAATGTAGTATCAATTTAAAAATAAACAAAAAGTTGTCAAATATTTTCGTGGATCACAATAACAGACTTTCTGAGACACAAAAGCACTACTAGCATTAAGTTAACATTACCTGTAAGTTGCAGGAGGGCTGGCTCGTGCTTGACATGTCAACAATATGTGCTCTGTTGATTCTTCTGGAAAGAGGATGTTGCGTGGTTGTTCTTCAAATACTGGCCCATAATTCCTCACAGTGCTCTCTGTTGACCACCATACTGCATGAGAAGAAAAGGATACAGAACAGGAGTAGCAGCAGATAATTCATTAAATGATTGTTGTTCACTCTCCAGTCATTATTCTCTTTTACAAAACAGAAAGTAGAACCGTGAAGCTCAGAATCTTTCATAATTGTATGCCACCATGTATCATAAAACCAAAGAACTGTAGTGTTGGAAATGACCCCAGGGGGAAGCGAGTCCAACCTGATGGCAGAACAAGAATTCAGAGGTGATTACTCACCTCTATTTTAAAAAACCTCAAATGAAGGAGAGTGTTCCACCATCTTTCCAGGTCCTTTATGACTTTTGTACCTCAAATATACTACTTGAGCTGCCATTTATTTACTTATTTGTTGCATTTATATACCATATTTACTCCAGTGAGCTTAAGATAGCATATACTTCATAGCAATCTCCCTTCCCACCTTTATAGCATCCTTGTGAATTTAGTCAAGCCCAGACAAAGTGACCTGTCCAAGATCATCCAGTGGGTTTCACAGCTTACTAGGGATTTTAATTCAGCTCTCCCAAATCCAGTCCTACCACTACACTGGTCTTCAGTGCATGTATGTGGAGGAATCAAACTCCTGCAGATCTGAAGGGTTCATTGTAACTTACTGTATGTAAGTTATCTATTCTGTTTAACAAAAGCCCCCTAAATTAGCTGAAGGTGAAGAGAGAGATGATATTTTAAAAAGTGCTCAGAGCATCTTCCTCAGTTTTGGGAGTTCCAGTTAGGGATTTGTAAGGAAAATCATAGATGTAATGTGTATGCCACCAATAAACCTAATAATGCTAATTCATTGGTCAGTCTTCCTTTCCTACTAAGCCCATTGTTTTAGGCATGCTATTCATGTATTTCTTTATCTAATTTATATCTTTTGTCCTGGCTCCAAATACAAGGCAGCTTACAGCAAATGCTATTCACTTTTATTTCAATAAAGCAAGGCTGGAAAACATATACAAGCCTGCCCAAGTTTTAACATCTTCTGGGAAAGGCCTTTTCTTGGTCCTACCACCACTGTCAAGTTTTGGGAAGACACAGGATATAACTTTCTTAGTGACTGCTGCCAGACGGTGGAATTTCCTCTCAAAGGAGGCCCAGCTGGTCCCTACTCTCCTCTCCACCTTTATTTTTAGGTAGGACTTCCTGGCACATACTGCCCCAGGAATTTTGTTTTTAAGGAATCGTTTTATATTTTGGTATTGTGTTTTAATTCATAGCTAATTTAATCTTATTTTAAGGAGTGGGAGTTGGGATGGGATTGTTTTTAATTTTGTACTGTTTTAACTCTGTTGTAACCCACCCGATTGTTTGTTCAAAGGGGCAGGCTATAAATAAAAATTGTTGTTGTTGTTGTTGTTGTTATTGGATAATGGGATTCTACTTGAGCTGTGCTTTGATCATTTTTAGTCTGTTTTAAATGTGTTTTAAATTATCTTTGTGTTTTCAGTTTGAATTGTTTGCTTAATTAAACTTTTGTACTAATAGTTTCTCTCTCTCTCTCTCTCTCTCTCTCTCTCTCTCTCTGCTTTCAAGCTGCCTATCAACATATGCTGACCCCATGAATTTCATAGGTTTTTCTTAGGCAAGAAATCTTCAGAGGTGGCTTTGCAAGTTCCTTCCTGTGAAATATAGCCTACACAGCCTGGTATTCACTAGCATATCTTGTATTAAACTGGATATACACCGCCTTTGATATCATGCATGGAGAAAGGTGGTATATACATCAAAATAATAAATTAGTGTCCAGAGGATTTTTTACTGCAATGCCCATCATCCCTCACCACTACTATGCTGGCTAGAGGTGTTAGGAATTGCAGTCTAAGAACATTTGCAGAGCTATTTTCCATTCCTTCTCCAAAGCACATCAACATTAATTATTGTGTGTGCTGGGCATTACTTCAAAGCCCTTTAACAACTTGGGCTCTCCTTTTATATGAGCCTGTTCATCCTTAAAATCAGCTGTTGTGCCCTTCTTCCATCTACCATCACCTTCAGAAGTACACTGGAAAGCTATCTTTTACATGGAACGCCCTGTCCCAAGGGCTAGATCATCCTGTTCTTCAGTCATATCCTGCTTGTAATTGAAGATCTTTCTTTTCAAACAAGCATTTGGCTACATTGTTACTTAAATTTATTCACTGATTGCAAGTTTTGGCTTTTTGTATTTTTTAAAACTTATTGCACTTTTGTCTTTGATGTACATGATTTTTTCTATTTTTTTAATTATTAAAAGGAGCAACTCCCTTTTGAGGGAGGGAGAATTTAGGGTACAGATTTCTGAAATAATAAATAACAACTAACATATCGCTTCTGTCTCCTTCCTTGCATAATACCATATGACCCTGCTTAAAATATGTTGCTCTTATGAGAATAATATTTTATGCAAGAGTGACTTCCAGCTGGGGAAAGACCAGCAGGACAAAAGCACTCAGGCTCACCAGTCTCTCGAACTGGAGAGATCTTGTTTCATCTCTGGGCTACTGCCTTTTAGATTATGAACAAGAAAGGGTGTCTGTGCATTAGAGACCAAACCCCAGTATAGCAGCTGCTTCGACATTAGCCAATTAGAGATAGCATTCACCACCACCAGCAGCCAGACTCCATATTAAACCAGTTTCTTTATTAACTACACTCAGCAGTGATTAGATTATACCCTGTGTTCTTAAAACATAAGGAATTTTATTTAAACATAAAATAAAATATGTAAAATGAACTCTGTGTGATGGTAATCATTATGTGCATTTTTAAAAAAAGAGGTGGGAAATCTTTCTTTCCTTGGATACTTATATTACATCAGCTGCACAGGCAAGAGGTACACATGCATACACACATAATGCAAAAATACCTTGCACATTCTGCCAACATACTCTGGTCCCTCATATCTTCAGCTTCCCATACACATCTTGACATGCGGGTTGAAATTTTCCCATTGTGTTTGCTGAATGTGAGGGATCACTTGGGGGTTGGAGGTGAAAGCTTCTCCCATCTCCTTTTTTCCACTGCTACAAGCAACAAGGAAGCAGCTATCTTGGATGCATTGCATTTACTGTGGGTCACTGGATGAAATCAAAGCCAGGAACAGCGAGTGGTTTCCCGTGGTAGCAGGGTGATGAATCCAGTTTTTTTCCAGAAATTCAAAGGAGATGTCCAATGTGCTGAAACCCTAGTCTCCTAGTAGATTCAGAACCTTGGACAGGTCCTTGGAAAACTGCAGTTTTAGGTCCAGACATTCAGAATGGCAGCAATAACATCAAGATTGGTGAGTGTGTGTATTTATCTGTACACAGGTAAGAAAAGAAACCGGTTGGCTGTGTGGAATACACACACACACAAACACACACAGCAATAAGGGCCCTTAAGCACAGCACCAGCTTCTAGCTTCTCTTCCTTTTTGTAGTTTGACAACAGATGCCTATCTATGCACCACTTGTGCTGATCATAAAACATTGCAGGATTAATTAAAATAATGGCAAGACCCTCTGCTCCCTGTTAAGCCTGGAAAGAGGAGTGCTTATCCTGTCTCAGCTGGAAATGGCTTTGTCCTTGACACTGATGCGGCAACAACACAATAAGGATGCAATATTGGCTTAAGAAGATTGTCATCTGCTAATGACATTCCAATAGCTAAAAGCAGATGTACTTAAGGCTCAGAGTCATGGTGAGGAGAGGAGAGTCACTGGGAGTACTCAGGACTCAATAAATAATTCATGCTAATTGCAAGATAGTTTGTGCTCAGAAGCCCTATTTGTTAATCCTCAAGTTTTTGGTTTCAAATATGAGGGGATATGTTAAAGAGGCAGAAGCAAAACATGTGTAATCTTCCATTTTAATTTCACACCAGTTCTATGTATACCTTGGTTGTATCCCCTGTTGCCTTTCTTATGTGTCCCTGTGGTGATTTGGGACTACAGCTGTCAAGAACTGATAATTCAGAATGCGAGAAGTTCAGTCTGGGTATAATGCCAATTTGATTGTGGGACAAGATGCACAGAGATCTAACAGGAGGGTACTTTATCTTTCACAGAGGATTTGTGATAGATCTGTGCTGGTAAGGGAACAAATGTGGAAGCAAGGTGAACTCTCACAGACAGAACAGTTACTATTATCTAGCATCTGAATACAACACAGAATGAAGATATTTGTGTGCTACTTAAGGATAGCATGGGCCTTCATAGGGATAGAATCATAGAATCATAGAGTTGGAAGAGACCACAAGGGCCATCCAGTCCAACCCCCTGCCATGCAGGAACTCCAAATCAAAGCATCCCTGACAGATGGCCATCCAGCCTCTGCTTAAAGACCCCTAAGGAAGGAGACTGCACCACACTCCGAGGGAGTGTGTTCCACTGTCGAATAGCCCTTACTGTCAGGAAGTTCCTCCTAATGTTGAGGTGGAATCTCTTTTCCTGCAGTTTGTATCCATTGTTCCGCGTTCTAGTCTCTGCAGCAGCAGAAAACAAGCTTGCTCCCTCCTCAATATGACATCCCTTCAAATATTTAAACAGGGCTATCATATCACCTCTTATGAGAGAGCAAGGCCAAGCAGTCAGTTCTATAAGAGATAGCAAGGCTCTATAGCCTTGAGCTCTGTAGCCCTTAACAGCAGATGAATAAACCGCAATTAGGAGCTAATAACCAATCTCCATGTTTTAGCAGTAATCCACATCTGAGGATGTAAAACTACAGCTCTGAGAAAGCAATTTGGGACAATCTTCCTTTCAAAGGAAAGATAGATCACTTACATTTTTGACTTGCCCAACTGAATGACCAACATATATGAACTACAACTCCAATGATATACATCACCATAGGTGCATAGTCTGGGGATGCTGGGGGTTGTAGTTCAACACACTGAGAATTCAAAAAGTTGGCAAAGTCTGATTCTACAGCCACACAACACCTCCATATAGCTCTTGCTTCCCAACTCAGGGAATGTAGGACTTGTAGGAAGAGAAGAATGTTGTTTTTTTTCCCTACTTTGTAGACTTCATTATTCAGGCTTGTGTAAAGCTCCAAGTGAGGAATGGCAATAAGCAGAATAAATGCAGCCACTGCACAATTGGATTTAAAGCTACATCAGCAGAAACTTCATATGAATCCAGGGAAGTAGTCACTGCTTAAATTTACAATCTTTTGTCCTCTCAGATGAAAGCAGAGGGTTTTTACTTTTACATAAATATATTTAGGATTGTGCTGCAATCAGTCCTATGACACTGATGTGGACATAGGCCCTACAGAAGACAATGTAGGTCTGATTAAACAGACATAAGAGTGCCCTGCATGAGTGTCAGTCTTTACCAGAATTTTGGCATATGAAATGTAAGAGAGACATGTTCACTCAAAGGAAAAAAGAAAATTAGAACACCTCTAAAGAGAAGTTTCTAAAGAGATGGACAATGCTTCAGTTAGCATCAATTTGGAGAACTTTCTGAGCTTTCTGGTACACACAGGCGGGATGTGGCATGGCGATGCTAGGCTTTGGATGTGCACAACAACCGCATGCTCTGGAACTCTAGTCCGTACGGATGTCAGCATCATCCGCCATGATGACACAAGCACAGCACAGCATCTGGATGTCGCGGGCAGGAAATGGAGTCTTGGCGGCACCCCTTCCTGTTTGCAATGCTGCAAAAAAGAAGCAGCTCTAGGCAGCGTCTTTGGGCCGCACATCTGTGCTGCAGTGTGGATGCTGCAGCACAGACGTGTCAAAAACCGGCAGCACGGAGCCACCCATTTTTACAGCCCCTAAGTTTCCTTGAACAATGATCTTACACATGGTTTATCAAAAAAAAAAAAAATCTTCTCACTGCATTAGACGAGTTTTAGTCCTCTCATGAAAGCTTTCTGGCATTGTACAGCAAGACAGAGATGTGAAGGAAGTTTCCTGAGGTTAGCTATAGTTGAGCAGCAATCCTTTTATTCTGAATACTGTGGAACAGGTAATCAAGAAAAGTCAATCCCAATTTATACTACAATTCATCTTCTATTTTTCCAACTGTGGTAGCCATTTGTTTTTTTAGGCAAACAAATGAAGCTCCTTGATTCTCTAAATGTTGTGAGATACTAATTTTCTTCTCAGAAAAGATGGTCTTGAGTTGGGACCCAAAATTCTTGGAACTTTAACAAAGCTGTACTATAGACCTCAAACCAAGACCAAACTACAATTTTGGGATGCAGTTATAATCATGCTTTTCTGCCTGGTTCCTTGTTCAGGCCCATGCTGAGAAATTCTCAGCCTCCAGCCATCATTATACTGATCTTTTAAGTCATATGTTCGCAGCCATTAGAAAATTCTCCTATAGGGCTTTGTAGATGACATATTTCTTATGGTCTCTGCTTGAATGGTAGGAAGAAAAAAAAACCTTCTATATTCAGCTGGTTAACAGGAAACCCCAGCATTGCCTTGATGTCGCCAACATATGTGGGTCACACCAGTTTCTACACAGGCTAATTGCCTCCTGATCTAGGCCAGCCACCTTCCCAAGAGACCCAGAGAACATTAAAAGATAATTAGATATTTATAAAGGACATGGATGTAGCCTCTCCCCAAGATGATGAATTAGCTCTAAGGCATTATCTAATTCTCAGCCACCTGAAATGAAAAGCCATCCCATTGAGAGATCAACCTTTTAAAATGCAGTCTGAAGTACACAAGAACTAGCAGTAGTCTGGATTGAAGAAAAAAAAATGGAGATTATTGTATGTACAGTGGGCCCTTGTTATCCTCTGGGGTTTGGTTCCAGGACCCGCTGTGGATAACAAAATCTATCAATGCTTAAGTCACATTAAATATAATGGCACAACAAAATGGTATCCCATATATAAAATGGAAAATCAAGGTTTGCTATTTGGAATTTATACTTTTTGGGAATATTTTCAAGCTGTGTATGCTCAAATCCATGGATAAAAAAATATGTGGATAAGGAGGGCCAACTGTAATGAAAGACCAAAAATATCACCAATAAGGGGAGATTACCACAGGAGCCATTTCAATGATGGTGACGTAAGAGGTGTCTTTGTGTAAAAGGACCCAAACACAAGGGTGTTGTGCATATACATGTAATATGTGATAGGACTCAGAATGTCTTTATTCACTATTTTGACATTAGTGCAACCATATATCCTTGCTGCGGATGGATGAATCTGTCAGTTTCATTTTCTTCCACATTCAGTTTAAAACCACTCAAGTTCTTTACATCAGCTTTATTAAAAAATACAAAATTTGGAATGTTCTTATCAAAAACCAACCAACCAAAATGATCAAACATTTAGCCCAATGAAACAGGAATTGTTATTCCTCATATGGACGAAAATCTGTACTTTCTACATTGTACCAATGAATGATGAAGAGGTTTTCAGGGGAGAAAAAAGAAGAAGTGGCAATCATAGTCAAAACAAGCATGGCAGAACACCCAGAGATTCAAAGATAGAGCTTTATAGCTGAAAGCTTTCTGCCAAGATAGTTTTTTTGTTTCTCTAACAAGTGTGGGTTTTTGTTTCTCTTACAAGTATTCTTTTTTAAACCCCATGTTATTTCTCTCAAAACTTCTGTTAAACTTATTTTAAAAACTGCAAAGTCTGAGAACTAGTTATATATTTTAAATTACCAAACAAAATTTTCACCCATCCCTAATAATTATCCATCAGTGCTATAAACATAACAATCATGTAACAGTTACAATGCAAACATGAATAAGCTACATTAAAATTATATGATCTATGTGGTAAACATATGGGACTCATGTTAGCTGAGCTATGCAATATGCGAATCACATGCTCCAGATAATTTCATGTTCTGAATTTTGAATGAAGAGTACAAATAGCTTTGTTAACATTGCTGGCACAAGTTCAGTCAGTTTCCATGCTCAATCTAAAATCTAGAAGTGGCCCTTGGGCCAAAATGAAGGAAACTCTTACCTGTACAAGAGATGATAGCTAATGAAAGGAAGACAAGCTCCACAGAGGCTCCCATTGTAGGCTTCAGAGCATATATTACAGACCTGCAAACAGAGTGGATGAGAAGAATATTATAGAAAGACATACAAGGGGGTATCCAAAAATTTTAATTACCAAAAGTTTGTTTTGATTTGTAGTTGTTAACTTATCTCTATGTAGTCACTACAGTGGTTCCCCCGGGAAACGAATCCCCCGGATTAAGAAAACCCCGGGATCCGAAACCGGCGGGACCAAAAATTATCCCCCGAGATCCGAAAAAAAGGGTCGTCCCTTTTCCTCCGAGGCCAGGCTTCGGGGGACAAGGGACGGACTACCGAAAGGAAGGCCCGATCCGCCGGATCGGGCCTTCCTTTCGTTGGGCGCGGAGGCCCAGGCTGGCTGGGGAAGCCAGCCTGGGCCTCCGCGCCTGACGCGGAAGGAGACCCGATCCCGCTGGATCGGGCCTCCTTTCGTTGGGCGCGGAGGCCCAGGCTGGCTTGGGAAGCCAGCCTGGGCCTCCGCGCCTGACGTGGAAGGAGGCCCGATCCCGCCGGATCGGGCCTCCCTTTCGCGTCAGGCCCGGAGGCCCAGCCTGGCTGGGGAAGGGAACCTTCCCTTCCCCAGCCAGGCTGGGCCTCCGCAGCTGAGGAAAGGAAGGCCCGATCCGCCGGATCGGACCTTCCCTTCCCCAGCCAGGAGGCCCCCGCGGCTGACGAAAAGAAGGCTCGATCCGCCGGATCGGACCTTCCTTTCCTCAGCCAGGAGGCCCCCGCCAGGCCAGGGGAACGGATTACCTATTTCCTATGGGAAATAGGCCCCGGGTTACGAAATTTTCGGCTTACGAAAAAGTAGCCAGAACGAATTAATTTCGTAACCCGGGGGACCACTGTATCTAGATTTACACATTTTTCCCAGCGTATCTTGACCCTCCAAATGCCTGATATTGCAGAAGTCTGTAGATTGCACCTTATGAGGGGGTATTGTAAAGTAATAATTACAGTATCACCCGGAAGTTATTATGGCATATTGATGACATTTTGTCAGTGTCATCATTAATCCCCAAGTGCACATTCCTGAGAAAATCAACTCATTGTGTTCTTTATTTTTGTGACTGGCTCTGCCAGAAGTGACTAAAGTGTAAAATCCTGGTCAGGTACAATCCCTGCCTCCATCCTGTGTCCTGGCTGCAGCCCGAGAGGCTTGAGACAGTTTTAAAGTTCATGCAATAAGTTCCAAAGAAGCTACTTTTCACAAAGTCCTTTTATTCGCCCCAGCCTCCCTTTTCCTCTTTGACCTGTGTGTACCTGGATGTTGTTTAGGAACATCAGCATGGGGAGGTTGGGGAAGGAAGGCTTGAGAATATGTGTAGTGTTTTGCAATGTGTATACATCATGTAGTGCAATAAAATTTAAACCAGGGGAAAATGGGATTCTGCTATGGCTGAACATACTGTACATGTGTGTGTCTGCTTACAACAGTAGCTGCTTCCAGATTGTTTTACTTAGTATGCATAGCCAGCAAAATAGAGGGAAAAGAGAAAAGAAGTAGTCTTTTTCACCCCAGCAAGTTAAAGAAGCAAAAATATAAAAGGCTGACTACTAAAGCTGAAATCATAGGAAAGTGGAGGCTGGAGAAAGGGGGAAAATTTATCTCTGGATGCATTTTGGAGAAAGTCTCCAAGTGAAACATGTTGAAATGCTTTTCTTTGTTCTGTTGCAGGACTCTGTCTCTATACTTCCCATGTTATTTCTGCTTCTTGGACTTACTTTCTGTTAAAGAAGTAAGGTCCAGGAACATATCTCCTTTTTAAATTGAGTTATAGTTTTTAATCAGCAATCCCATGTGATATATCTATTATGTGCCTATATTATTTCAAACTGTGACTAAGGTCAACATATCAAAATACTCCCACAAATTAAAGCCTCCCCCCTCCCCACAAGTCTTGCTGTACATTCACAATGGCTCAGATCCCACATTAGGTTTGCATCATGTCCTTATGCGGAAATATGTATTAATTGAGCTACACTGCCATTGTGCTGAATGAAAATATTGTAATACAACCAAGAAATCAAAGGTACAAATGAATGCACAACCAAACACACACAAACATTTACTTGCATCCAGATGCCATGATGCCATATACACTACTCAGCTTTCACATCACTGAACTCAATGTGGCCGTTCTTCATCATGTAGAAAAGTCTAACAACTTCTGCAGCGAACCTTCCACATGCATAAGATTCCAACAGGATTCTACCCAATGAATCTCCCCATAGCAGCATTTTTACCGCATGAACATATTTCAGAAAAATATTCATATGCTGATCATAACTTTTATTCTTGGTTCTTATCCTTAGTGATGGAGAGCAATTTCTCAAAATGAGAATGCATGCCACTCCCCCCCCCCCCCATGTCACTGTTAAGGAATGACTGTAATCTAGTTTGATCTTTTACTTTTCTCAACAGGCATGTAAAGACATGTTAATACTTTTTCATTACTTTTCATGGCTTTCCAATCTATTCTTTCTGAGGGGTGGAGCCAGCTGTTTCCATTTATGTGGCCGGGCAATCTTTGTAGCCACATAACAAGATCATTCTAAGGATATGATAGTCCATTCTTAAGATAATCATAGGAGAAGGAGCAAAAACTTCAGATCAGTTTTGACAGGTTACTACAAATGACATTTCAATATTTCCCCACATTTAAACATGTCCAAGCAACTGGGACCTCTAACTAAAAGCTGTGCATGGTTTCTTACCAGAAAGGAAAACCTATACAGATGCACTGTCAACAGATATTGGTCCTGTAAATATAGATTACTTCTTCAATATATGGTAATAGCAACAAGAATATTGTTTACTCAATCTTGGAAATGGACTGAAGCACTGACAATGGAAGAATGGATTGTTAAAGTTGCTGAGCCAGCCTAAATGGCCAAATTAATGTGGTTTCTAAATGACAAGTCAACTGAAGACTTTTTGAAAGATTGGAAATTGTTTATGCAAATTTTGAGCAATAAGAAATCTAATCATGTAATCATTTATAGTTATGGTTTTTCGTAACTGCAACAGGATTATTTAATTGGATTGGTAATGGTAAAATATTTTTCTTTTCTTTCGTTACAGTCAGGATGGGGAGGGGGGGGGGGATAGAAGCCCACTGTATATTAGTTATGTGTCTTCCCCCTACCCTTTTTGTCTCTTTATTTTCTGAATGCTTTGCTTGTAAATTAGATAGTTCATGTTAAAGATTAAGACACACACACAAATATTAGTCCTAGAAAATATGTAGCAAAAATATAATTTCTCGAAGCATGAGCAGAAAAACTTTCCTTCTAATAATAAACTATTGAACCATCAGCACTATGCTATGAACCCAAGAAACACAGAAATGGGAAGGAGGAGAGGAACTCAGAAAAACATTTAAACATGTTTTAACATTAAAAACATTTAAACTCATACACTGTCAACAGAAATACTGATATAGTGGATGCAAATACAGAACAAGCAGCTAGTATGCCCCTTGAGTCTTAAGTGTGAAATGACATTAAATTTGCATTTATTCTCTGGGCCTTTGTTGCCGCGTCTACCATGCATACCTGGCAAGAAACGCTTGCTGAGTCAGCACTGTTTGGCACAAGGTTTCCCACCTGCATAGCATTTCCTCACTCAGCATTTTTTCTCTCACATGAGTAAAGCTAAGCAAAATAATTGTCATACTGAGTAAAAGTGATTTGAAAGTGCAAGTCAGAGAAGAGCACAATCGTAGGACTCAGGTTCTTCTTGCATGATCTTGAACAAATCAGTTTTTGGAACTCCTGGTTCTAAATGTTATGGTACCTCTGTCATGAGTCAGAATAAAAATCAATGACACTTCCCATATATTTAAAGTCCAAAACACACTGTAGAAATAATCCAGTTTGAGACTGCTTCAACTGTCCTGGCTCAAAGCTAGGTAATTCTGAGAGCTGTAATTTTATAAAACATTTAGCCTTCTCTGTCAGAGAGCTCTAGTAAACTACAGTTCTCAGGATTTTCTAGCGCTGAGCCATGGCAGTTCAAGTGATCTCAAACCGGATTATTTCTGCAGTGTGTTTTAGACCTAAGTGATTCTCATTGTCTTGTGTATTTTTATGCATATTTTCTGAATGTGAATTCAGAACCCTGTGTATAAATCAGTACTGAGCCTTCATCATTTCTGTTCACTGCTTTCACATTCAACATCCTTGGTTTACTTAGTGGAGAGATGATACCATAGAGTGAGACTCCTCTGAGATTTTCAAAGTCCGCCACCTGAGTCCTTTTGTTTCTTATATGGCAACAAATCTTTGTATCCATGCAGTTCAAAATACAAGCCCATTCTAAAGAGAATGGCAGATTCGTTCACTACATTGTTAAATCACACATCTAGATTTTATCCTAGACCCATGAGTGCTTATTGGTTTAAAACCAAGAATGGTAGATTTATACATCTTATGAATGACTGACCAAGAACTGGATATGGCAGTAAAATACAACATATTTATGAAGTTGATGAATACACATTTTTGGACCTTTAGATCTTCCCATTTTAAAAGAAGAGAAAACCTGGAGAATGTGGAAAATCTCTTTTTCATACCCTACAGTGGTTCAGGAGGTACACACAGTATGAAGATCGCTATGTATTTAGTCAGTCAAATTAGCAGATTTGTTTCACTGACACAGGAGATGCAGACAGAACTAAGGAGGGACTTTGCTGGTTATAACTGAGCTTTCCTCCCCTCTTGTTTGCTTGATAAAATATAGATGTTGCATTTGAAGGAATATGAGTCCCATCCCATCTCTCCCTGGACATTTAGCCTAAACAAACCAAACTGTCAGGGGAATAAGTGGCTGAATAGACAATCACATCATAAAAGAATAGCAGCAGATCTGCAATAATTCTCGCTGTGTTAACTCTCTTGTCTTTTTCCTGCTTCTCAGTGGGTCATTAGTGACTACAATTTGAACCCCCCAGCCCTATTCTTCTAAATTTACAGATTCATGTCTCAGCTTCTATTACTTTCAGAAGTATGAAATGGCTATAGTGCTCTGAGTTCAATGACTCGCATAATGATATTGAATCCATCATTCCTTTGTTCACTCCAAGACTTCTCTCTCACCTAGATCTTTCGTGCAAAGTGCTTGTAGCTTTGGACTGAAAGACTCTAAAGCATGCTTATTTTAGAATGGCCAGATGGGTCTTCCTGAATTCAGATGACCATAGTTCTGTTGAACAGCCTCAATCTGGCAATAATCACTCCAAATAAAGATGTGCTTTGGCCTTTCTGCCACCAAAGGCATCAATCATTATTGTAACTTACAGTTGCCAAAGTTTTACTATAAAATAATAGTCTTACTAGTGAAATCAAGGAAAAAAGTCATGCAGGAAGGATCAGGCCACAATCTCACTGGTAAAGAGGAACGTGTTGTGCTAATGAGAAAGGTAAGAGCTGGTGTAGTTTGGAACCAGGTGGCATATTTTAGATAAAAACTCAACTTAATGTAACACTACAAAATGAAACCACAAATTTCCTCCTTAGGATGAGCATTTTAGCCCAACATTTGATCCAAATGACCTTTTACAAGATGAGTTTGATTTTGGAATACTGAACATGCTGCTCCAAGCGACATTCTCTCATTCCCTACCTGCCAACTGCCTTGACCCACCTGGTACAGAGCAACTTAGGGTACTTATCCACTGTTTGTCTAAATTTTCAGAGGAAGACCAGCTCTTCGGTTGTATTTGTGTCTAGCCTGCTTAATTATTCTACAGTGTTGCACAAGTAGAAACTTCTGGATCTTAGAAACATTTTATTTTATTTTTCCTGTATTAGTGTCTCAACTGATCTTATACATTTAAAAAAAATTCATGCTTTATCTCTTTCTTCCCTGCCTCTTTGCCAGTCTTTAGCAGACCAAATTCTATTGTCAGTTAGTTCAGTCCACCAATTATAACCCTTCACTCTCTCCTCTCTGGCTAAAGCTAAGCACAGTACAAGGGCTACTACTGTTTCACCACATAGTTTAGCAGTCAACCTAAACCTAAATTATTCACCTAATAGATGCAATGTGGAATTTTCAAGAGATAATAAATAACCTAACATATCAGCATGAAGAAATAGCTGCCCATTCTTTGTGTAATACAGTGAGTTCATGTATCCACAAGGATACCAAAATCTATGGATGTTCAAGTCCCAATGGATAGACCGTTATATAAAATAGAAAAATCAAGGTTTGCTTTTTAGGATCGATATATATATTTTTAAATATTTACAAGCTGTGGATGGCTGAATCCATAGATCAAGAATCTATGGATATGGAGGGCTGACTGTATATGACTGACAAAGCCAATGCCATTTTGCTAGGGCAAGTGAGTACATTATATAAAGAAAAACAAATGTTTTGTAATGTCATTATTCTTCTGTACTGGGAGATTCAAGATATTTGGGGGACTACTTCACATAAAATTAAGTCACATTCATTTGGCAATTAATTTGAATAGATCCCACATGTAAAAATATCACGGCCAACTGGTTGCATACTTACTGACATTTTCATACATTTTAATCTCTTCTTGGTTAAATATTTTGTAAACCAGGCTTGGGAAAATACAAGCTATAAATAAAAAAAAATAACAATAATACTTAGGTCATAGATTGCAATATGTCTGTGGGATTTGCACAGTTTCCTAATCTGAAGTGATTTATGATTTATGGTCTGGTTCCCATCTCTAAACTACCTAGATGTTGTTGGACATAAATACCCAGAAACCCCAGCCTAAATGGCCAATGGTCATGGGTTCTGGGAGTTGTAGTCCAACAACATTTGGGAACCCAAGGGTAGGAACCACTGGTTGTTGAGGTGCTTTCCCACATTATACCACAACAAAGTTGCATTTATCTCCAGGTATACACTGAAGAGTAAGCAGCAGTCACTCATGTCTCTTCTACAGTTAAAGCTGTTTTTATTATATGTGTATTTTCAAATGGATTTACCCTACCCACACATTTTAAGATTTGAAACTGAAGTCAAAGCATAAAATAGTCAGAAGCCCATAGATTCTGGACTACCCTATAAATTTGCACTGTAGATGATAAATACATACTTCAACTTTGAATCCAAAGAAGAGGTGCAGGACTCACAGTTACTTCTTTTCTTGGGAGATCATTCCCGAGCTTTGGCAGTAGTCAGAAGCTTCTGCTGATGGTTGCCCACCACTAGCAGGTCCATTCATAATCAAATACAGATTAGCAGTCTCATGAGCTCCCATGGGACTCAGGATGGATCCATTATCAAGAAACTGATGTTATAGCCAGATGCCTAGAGTTCCTTTGGGCCTTCCTGATTTCCTGCCTAATCAGAGTCCTAAGGCAAAGTTAATGCTTTCTCTGGGCTCTGATTTATGCTTACAAAATAATTCAACCTCACAGTGTGCTATTCTGAATCAGTTTGATTCCATTTGCGCCACATTGAAATATTAAAATCCATGTTGCCTGTGTATTGATTCCCCATCCCCTGAACTCACTTTGGGATGAAAGCGAGTGTCCCACTATTTCCATGTGATCATCAATTTGGGTTATTTTCATTAACACATACATGGTCGATCCGCTTTATTTTCCTTTCTAGCATGCATTATACATATCAACCTTTCTTTTGTAACCAGTCTTTCTTGTTTGTCAACCACCCACTTTGCACTATCATTAGATGACTACCCCATCCAATCTCACCTCCCCTTTGCACCCCAGTTATAAGTAAGGGTTTTTAAAAAAATATTTCCTAACACAAACATTAGTTAGTTAGGGTGTTGGAGCTGAGCATGGGGTATATCAACTGAAAGAAATGTTACTGCAAGTTCAGAAACATTAGTACCACATTTCTCAAGGAGAACAGGAGGGGGAAAGGTGGGGGAAGGAGGAGGAAATGGGCACGAAATGTAAAGTTGGTTACTTTACTTAGTGGAAAGATAATTATCTACACATTTTGAGAGTCCTCAGTATGTGATTGGACCAAGGATAATTGCTTGAAAATTTGGAATAGTTGGGACACAGGGGCAGAGAGAGGAAGGAGCTGTAGTTCCCAGTCCCTATCTATTCCGTCATAGAGTGGGAATATGCTGAGTTCCCATTTCCTTTAAAGTAAGCAGGATGGAGCTGGAGGCTGGAATTGAAGTGATTTTATTTGCAAAGTCTCATCACCAGTCTACGTGGGGTGGTGTGGGGGGATTGGACGGGAAGGAAGGGGGACATGAAAGGGAGGTCTCTCATCAAGACCATCATGGGTCTCTCTTCCAGCTCCCCTAATCCAGCAGGAGCCCAAACCATTAAATCTGGCTCTCCACTCTCTGTGTTCTCTCCTTGAGAGTCCATATAAAATGAAGCCACCATGGCTAGGCAACATCTGCTTTACAGTCCCTACCCTTGCTGCCAACAGGAGGGGCAGAGAGACGATGTCACCCACCAATCTGTCTTACTTTCCAACTACACCACCTCCCAATGTGACACTGATCTGGCAGGATACAACTTTTAAAAAAACACAAAGAAAAACCATTATTTCCTGGGAACTGTAGAACAGAGTTTTTAAAAATTGCATTAAAGCCTAAAGGAATGGCTTTCACTGTGAAAATGGTTGTGTGCCATGTGCTCCTAAAACATCAGAAATGAGGTGAGGGCAAAGTATTTTGGTAGTGTGGATGAGACCTCGGATGTAATCATGGAGGCAAAAAGTGGCATTGGTCTCTCGTTCTCTTTCTCTCTCCATTCTGTAGTTTGTATGTATCAGCAGGGCCAAATTTAGCCCAGCCACTGATAATCCTGAACACAGCACATCAGGGTATCCTTTCTGAGATCAGTACTCTGGGCCCACACCAATTAGAATAGATTACGACAACAAATTCAAGGATGCATCCAATCACCACAAAAACCCAACACTTTTGTTTGTTTTTACAGAGGCAGAATTTTAAAGTGACAAACCAGAGTCATTTTAAATTAATCTAGCCATAGTGCTTGTAAGGTAGGTATACCCATTTCCTAAGAAGTATTTTTAAAAATACTTATTGTTCACTCTAGAAGAATATGAAAAGTTTTGAGGTAGTGAAAAAAAAATACTACATGTATTAAACAGATATTTGTTACACAAATTAGGGCTGCCTCAAGGCATTTTGTTGCTTCCAGAAAAGAACAAAATGGCACTCTCCTGTTACACATACAGAAGAATCTGTAGGTTTGCTTAGTGGATACAGGGCAGGCAGTCTGGCATACAAAGCTCTGTTTGTGACGCCTCGCCCCCATCCGGCACCTGCTGACTGAGGCAGTCACCTTACTATGCTTAATGTGTTGCTGGCCTTGCAAAACAGAGTCAAGAATGTCTGGTTAAGCTGTTAATTAATCATGTACTGAATGTTTCCCCAAAATTTCCATCTTGAGATGGGTCTTGTTTCAAGTGTTCTTTCTTTATTTATTTATTTGCAATATTTCTATCCCACTCTTCAGGATTTCTCAACCAACAATTAGAAACTATGCAATGAAATGGCATATTCCAGTAAACGCAGGGATGGTACAATACTTTGGCTTTCTGGTGGCATGGGGGCGTACAGACAACACACACCATTTGCCTGCCTGCCCAGACAGTGAACAGTGTTGCAGTGCTCCGAAATTCATATGCCACATGCTGCAGGAGTGCCAAAAAGGCACCACCACAGTGGAAAAGCCACCCTTTTTCTGGTGAAAAAAGGATTGGCATTTTGTTGCCTCTTTTTGGGTTGGAAAAAAGCTGGAGTGGGGGTGCAGCATGTGGTTGTGGTGCCCCCCTGGCTCTTTCCAGGTTGGCATCACACCGCCCCTTTGGGCCTGTCTGTTTTGGCCCTCAGTTTATAGACTTATGCTTGCTTTGTACATTGAGTGTGGATGCACCCTCCTCCAAATGGTCACTATCTTAGTATCTGATCATTCTAATATTTCACACATGAAACCCAAGACATCTATGACCAAGCAACATTAAAGTATAGTTAAGATGCCAAAAACCATTCATGAGCAAAAACACACAAGTTAGGAGGGGGTGAAGCAGTTGCTTTGCATGATTTTGCCCCCTCTTCTCAACTGCCGTTGGCTGAGTCAACTGAACGCAAATTACCTTTTCACTTTGAACTCAATTTGCACCAACTGTAATGGGCTGAGGATGAAGTACGAAAGTGAGAGGAGGAGAGAGAGCCTGGGACATTTTTAAAGCAGCTGAAAAACATGAGACTACAGAGGATTAATCAGGATGGTTCCTGCCAAATTTTGACAGTTAGAGGATATGAATTATCAGTACTGGTATGGATGTGATGAAAGGCATGGCAGTGAAAGTGGAAGACTGGGAAAATCATCACAACAGAAAAAGGTTACGTGCTCCAGAAAAGAAAGAAACAGCATTCTGCATATACTCATGTGCAAGTATAGACATTTTAGTAAATAAATTGACCTAGAAAACGCCCCCCCCCCCCAAATAAGTTTGACTTATCTAGGGGTAAGTGTAGGCATTGTACCTTAACTCTTATTTTAAAAAAAGGAACCACTCCCTTCCCTGTGTAGAGTGACTAAAGGTGAGAGTTTAATCCATTATAGGAGAACCTAAAAGAAATACTGATCTTTCTGCCAAGGTGCCATTTCTGGCCTTTTTGAATTACTAGGCAAGAAAATAGCATTGAAAGCTCTTTGGCACTTCCTCTCCAAAGAGCACTGAAACAGTAGAGAGGATTGGAGCTTCTTTTAAGTTCTTCCTGGATGAACTAAGCTTCCACCTTTCACCATTTTAGTTAGAGAAAGGGGTGGTTTCTTTTTTAAAAAAAATAAGAGTTCATGCTGTATCTCAACTTTTTCCTCTACATCTTTTTTGACATGTGCATATTTTCATAGCCCCATTTCACCTGGTTGCCTCCCCCACACATTGCACAGCTGCCATTTACTATACAGTAGTTCATCTTAGGGTGAACACAAACAGTTATGCCTGCCAGAATTTTGTAAGTTATTTGGCATAATTTTCCTTTGCTTCATCTTTAACATTCTTTTTAACATGTCCTAAGTTTTACCCTGGACTTATCTATGCATCATATCAAAATCCATAATTTCGGCCCCAAAACCTGTCCTTGATTTATACGTAAAGTTGACTTACAGTCAAATATGTAAAACAGTCATTCAGAGTTTTCCTTTGTTTCATCCTTTACATCCTTTCTAACATGCCCCTAAGTTTTATCCTTATGCTTATCTACAGGTTATATCAAAATCTATAATTTTGGCTCCCAAACCTGCCCTTAACTTACGCATGAGGTTGATTTATAGTCAAGTATTTACTATAGTCATTCAGAGCTTCATAGAAGCTTCCAACCAAAGACAGACTTGCTTTCTAAACAAAAACCTACATCATTTTAACTATCCTCCAGCTATTACCAAAAGATAATTATGCTTCATACCCAATTAAGAAAAAAAACCCAGCAAAGCACAAGAACACAGCTAAAATCAACACCATACATAGAAGGAATCATTTAATTAAAACATTGCTTCATCTATTTGTCTTGGCATGGTGTACTATATAAACGTCTCCTGGCACAATTTCTCTTTTACAAAGCACATATTTATACATTATGATTGTTCATCACCTCCATTTTATAGAAATCTAGGCATGTAAGGGAAAACGTGAGAGAAAATAATGTACACTCAGGCATTAATGACTATTTTACAAGATTGCTAACTGGTTAGGTTTAGAACCTTTTTGATGGATTTCAGAGCTATTAATTTTTTTGTTTGTTCATTCAACATCACTTTTGGACAGTGGGCAACTTCATTTGGAATGGAAAAAAAACATTCTAATGAGCAAAATATATTATTCTTTCTTCAAAGAACAGGCAACACTAACCATAGCTATTCATTTATTTGGTTATTTGTTTAATTTATATCCTACCTTTATCCCAATGTGGGACTCAAGGCAGCTCTCCATATAAGTTAAAACAAAACAGTTAATACAATGGATAATGTAAAAATTAAAAAGTAATTAAATAAACAATCATATTAAAACATTTAATGGTTTTTACAGGTCAGGAAATATAATTATGATGATAAAAATATAATACTCTTATTAAGAGGCTTTCTGGAACAGTCAAATTCAAACTCTTTGAACACTCAAAGGTCTTAAGAAAGGTCTTTGCCTGGAGGCAGAAAAAGTGTAGAGAAGTGACCAACCTTGCTTCCCATGGAAGAGAATTCCATAAGATGGGAGCAACCACTGAGAAGGCTCTCTCCTGTCACCTCAACATATGCCCTAGTAATACTGGTAGGATGACAGAAGGTCCTTTCCTGAGGATTGTAAATCTCAGACAAGCTCACATTGGAAAAAAGTTCTGGACCCAAGCTGTACAGGGTCTTATAACTGTGTCCAGAAATGGGTCAATAACCAGTGAAGCTGTTTCTACTGGGGAGTTATATGATCCCTGTTACCAGCCTCAGTCATAAAGCTGTATTCTAAAGCTTTATGTAGACATTTAAAAGTACAGCACTTAGGTCTAGGTTAAGAATTCAGCATCTTCTATCTTTAGCAGTAGCATCAAACAACAAAATCAAACCAAACCAAAGAAAATAATCACCTTTATTTCTGCAAAGGAGAAAAACTGTTTTTGCTGTATTTCTGTATGTAAAGCACAGAAACAGAAAAATAATGATAGAGATAGGATATATGCTAATGCATCTGAATGTATTTATTTTGCATCAATTATACATATTGCAGAATAAACCAAAGGACTTGAGCTACCTGAGCATAATATAACTGCAGAATACACAGGAACATGACTAGTCTGATACTTGATGTTTACCCTGACCCCTTGAAGGTTCAGCATCAACAACAATATAATACAAATAAGATCTGGACTCAGAACCTGTCTGAAAGACCAAAGCTCAGACCTGTAGCACAATGTGTAGCACAATTATGAAAATGAGCATGTGCAGTGTGTCTTTCCTATACAGTACTATAAATAACTATTAACAAAATGGTGCACATGCATGTGTGCATACAAATTTCAGGCTCTTTAGAGGTTATAAATTCTAGGCACACTTGAGCACTGACACTTCTTTCTTTAGAATTTAAACCATTGGACAGTGAGCATTTTCAGTCTGGCTTTCCACAAAGCCTCCTTAATAGAGTACTGGTAACATACAACTTCTGTGAATTGCTTTTCATGACATCATAAAGCTATTTTATACATATGTACGGAGTGTTCAAAAACGTCTTTTCCTTTTGCCAAATAGGCCTCCACTCTTCCCTCTGTCACTGCCAGTCAGGCATATATGTTTCAGTATTCCCTAGGGAAAACAGGACACCTGTATCAGGCAAAGCCTACAGCCTTTCTTGTTCCCTTGCCTTCTCTCATCAGTACCACCATGCATCTTCTGCTCATGCTCCCTCGCTCCTCATGCGGTTCACATGTGCACCCACTTGGAGTTCTTTTGATTTGCTCTGACATGTGGTAGAATAATCTCCCCTAGCTGCTCATCCTGCAGGGCTACAGGGCTTGGCAGTATTTTGTCTTCTTGACAGTAGTTTTATTCCTCCTTCCATTCACCCTACAGTTAGGTAAAAAACTGTTTAACAGGAAGAGATGTGAGGTTGTCTTGAGCAATGAGCACAATTTATTAAACTCATATAGATGAATGTCATTTTATCCCCAACAGTCAAGAGACCAGCTGAGGGCTTGGAAAGCAGCATTACTGTTCCTTCCTATAGCTATTGCATCCCATAATAACTGCACACCTGATGTGTCACGGTGGTGGCTGAAGCAAGGATGTAGGTCTTTTTACTATGTGGTTCACTTACTAAAGCAAAAGATGCTACAAAGGCCACAAAGCATAGGAATTCTACTCTACTTAGCCATGAGGTAAATGATGCTATTTTTTTTCACTCTCGAAATAGTAATGACTGTTCCTTTGCCAGCTATTTCAATAAAGCAAGAAAATCTGCCTCTGATGTTTATAAGCAAAGATCGGAAATGGAGCAAAGCTTCACTGTTGCTGAAATTTGCTAGTTTCAGACATTTAGCTAAAACACATTATTTAAACAACTGGGTAAGTGGATGCTTTTTTGAAAATACTTAAAAAACAACAACCCAGATTTGCAAGGCTTTAATCAAAATAGAAATACTCTTAAACAACAAATAAAATTGTGCTTAACTAGAATTTCTGTGAGCTTAGGGATAAACATTATCATCTTGCTAAAAGATGCTGTTAAAGGCACAGAGGTACACTGAAAATCTCCTATGCAGACATTATTTCTAGCACAGCATGACAAACACAATGCTATGCTGTTAACCACAATTTGCAGAACAGCTCAGTCTACTTCTAGGTATAATTTGACATGTTGCTGATTACGTTTAAAGCCCCAAATGGCTTGAAGTCCAGGATTCCTTAGGGGCTGCTTCTGCATATGGGAAATAGCACTACATAAAAAACGTCTTCACTAGCAGTCATTTGTTAAATCTCTTGGAACCAGAGCAGCACCTGACTTTAATATATTTTTTTTTTTTGAAGAAAACTTAACTGTATAGCCTCAGGATTGTCTTGGCATGAGAAGAAGTGATGTACACCCTAGGTGGCTGTTTCATTCCCAAATGGCAGTATTCCCTCCTATACTTTTCACAAATTCTCATAGCACTGAGGCCTACTGGGCTGGTCTCCTATAGAGGCAGTACACAACAACTGAAACATTTCATATTATCTGCCTTTATATGGACAGGACTAAGATCAAGGTGCAGAGCCAGCAAGGTGTTGTGGTTTGGGCATTGGACTATGACAGTAGACCGGGGTTTGTATTCCCACTCCAGCATTGAAACCTACTGAATAACCTTGGGCAAGTCACATTCTCTCAGCCTCAGAGAAAAGCAAAAGCAAACCTATTCTGAACAAATCCTGCCAAGAAAAGCCCATGATAGGTTTGCCCTAGAGTCACCTTAAGTCAGAAATGACTTGAAGGCACAGAACAACAAGATCAGGGTCATCAGGTCAAGTTGGATCTGTGGGTGATTAAGCTGAAATAAAGTCATTAGCACAAATGGTCCTTATTGATGAATGGATGCTGCGCGTGTTTTATGGCAGAGAAAATCGTATAGGCCTTTCAAATCATAGGGAGTTAGGCTATCCTTGTTGGCAATAGACCAAGTAACCTCCATGAGAGTGCTGCTTGGCTAAGCCAGAATAGTACATGTTTTCTCCCTTGTCTAGGCTGAGACCCAGGCACAGGTGGTAGACCTAGGTTTAAGTAGTGGCAGTAACAGTCCTATTGTGCAAAGTGCAAGTCCATCCATATATCTTATAAGTTGTGGAAGGAGCAAAAAGCAGGCAAAAAACTGACAGAAAATTCATTCCTGAACATCTTTCCTAGCCAGCCCAAAGACAAAAGCAGATAGGCTTTGTTTTTTCAAGAAAGGGATAGAATCATAGAAGCAAAGAGTTGGAAGAGACCAGAAGAGCCATCCAGTCTAACCCCCTGACATGGAGGAACACACAATCAAAGGACTCCAGCCTCTGTTTAAAAAACCTCCAAAGAAAGAGACTCCACTACTCTCTCAGGCAGCATGTTCCATTATGAACAGCTATTACTGTCAGGAAGTTCTTCCTAATGTTCAGATGGGATTTCTTTTCTTTAAATCCATTGCTCTGTGTCCTAGTCTCTGGAGCAGTAGTAAACTAGCTTACTCCATCCTCATCCTCCATCCTCAAATATTTATCACGTCACGCCTTAACCTTTTTTTCTTCAGGCTAAATATAGCCAGCTTTCCAAGCTGCTCCTCATAGGGCATAGTTTCCAGACTTTTCACATTTTATAAATACTAAAAAAGTGGGATGACACAGGCTTAAATAGGACTCTTCCTGCCAAACTGAGACAAACTGTGATGCACCTACAGCTAGGACAACATCCCAAAAAACCTTTCAGTTTACAACCAGTTCATTTTTGTAAAGAAAATATTTCTGTTTCATGTGTAAATATCTCTCAGGGCCCTTTGAGACAGTGGACCACTCCATCCTTTTGGACCGGCTGAGGGAGTTGGGGATCGGTGGTACTGCACTTCAGTGGTTCCGATCCCTCCTTGCTGGCAGGTCCCAAAGGGTGAGACTCAGGGACAGTTGCTCCTCAAAGATTGAGCTTAACTGTGGTGTCCCTCAGGGTGCCATCCTATCCCCGATGCTATTTAATATCTGCATGAAGCCGCTGGGTGAGATCATTCAGCGGCAAGGAGCTCAGTGTCTTCAGTACGCTGATGACACTCAGACATACGTCTCTATGACTTCAGATGGTGTCTCTCCTCTCAATGACTGTCTTGCAGCGGTAATGGATTGGGTGAGGAAAAACAGATTGAAGCTAAATCCAGACAAAACGGAGGTACTAACAGCTGCAGGACCGAAGCCAGGTTTGGGAATACAACTTCCAATCCTAGACAGAGTCACACTCTCTTCGAAGGACTCTGTTTGCAGTCTTTGGGAGTTTCTAGATCCATTGCTCCACAGGACTAGTCAGGTGAATTCAACGGTCAGGAGTGCCTGTTATCAGCTTTGGCTGATATGCCAGCTGCACCCTTTCCTGGAACTGAAGGACCTGGAATACATGCCTTGGTAACCTCATGCTTGGATTTCTGTAACACGCTCTACATGGGGCTACCCTTGTGCTTAACCCAAAAACTTCAATTAGTCCAAAATATGGCAGCCAGACTTGTCACTGGAACATCGAGGAGAGAGCACATAACATCAGTGCTTAAGTCTCTCCACTGGCTGCCGATTAGTTTCCAGGCGCAGTACAAGGTGTTGGTTTTAACCTTTAAAGCCCTACATGGGCTTAGGGACCGCCTCTCCCCGTTTGACCCCCCCACACACACACAGTCTGGTCCTCTGAGAAGAATCTGCTACAGCCTATGAAAACTAGGCTGTCACAGACCTCCCAGAGGACCTTTTCCGCTGCCGCTCCCAGGCTATGGAATGGCCTGCCAGACGAGATGCGTCTAATTACATCTCTCGGTTGCTTCAAAAAAGCTATAAAGACGTATCTCTTCCGGCAGCCTTCCCAGAAACCTCTTAGTTCCTGGCTCTAGAATCGAGAATTGGCTCATGTTTTCCCCCTGCTATACCACCACCTACAACACCACACCTTATTCTGCCCGCAGAATGTTAGTTTTGTTCAACGTTGTGATGTTTTAACTGTTCTTGATTTTAATCCGTAACTAGTTTAATTTAATTTTAAAGGGTGGGAGGTCGGGTGGAGGGTACGGTACTGTTTTTACTCTGTTTGTTTTTACTGCTGTAACCTGCTCCGGTTGTCTTCACAGAGGAGCGGGCTATAAATAAATTATTATTATTATTATTATTATTATTAATGTCTTCCTTTTTTGTTATTGTGTAATACAAATCTAATTCATGCAATTATTTTTAGAATCTGAATATACTGCACAGAAGCAACAAAGTTATCTCATTCTCTCAGAAAAGCTTGTTTTTATTTTTATTTATTTGTTTATTTTATTTTTTTGAGACAGGCTCAATGATAAAGGAATCCAGCACTAAAACCAGTCAGATATTTTAGTATGTACTGCGTATAATTCTATAATCCTAGTCCTATGTTATTTATATATTTCTGTTTTTTTAATAAACCAATACAATTTTCCACTCCACTCTCTACCACAAATTTATTACTAAGTGTGTATCTGACCAATATTGCCTATCCAGAATTATTTGTAATATTTAAGAGCATGATATCCAGCGCCCATCGGCTTAGGTCTTTGGGGTAGGCTTTCAGAGACCCAGTCAGTAGAATGAGTATGAGGGTCTCCTCTTAATTCAGCAAGATAAACATACAATTCAGCAAGGCAGAGGCAGATTTACCACATTATGAAGAGAAATAATACTCACTGTCATCTAAGAAACCCCCTAGCCAATTAAAAATCATTGAGCCCAGAGGCAGAAGTTTCTTAATTTCATCACTATATACTATCCTTGTTTAGTTAACATTTTGTTTTAAGAAGCATGGGAACTTTTTATTCAAAAACACTGAATAAACATTTCATTTTTAACAAGATGAGTGGAAGAATGATGCTTTTTATTACTCTTTTGGTTTCTGCTTCTACTGGCCGTGTGTCACTACTGGCAATACCCTGTAGGGCTGCAGTATGCCCATTAGTGGCAGATCTAGGACTCGAGGCTTGTGTTATCTTGATTCATCGTATCATTACATGATGAGATATGCTCACAGCAGAGCACTAATGAAAGTGAACGAAGCACTGAACATTTACCAAGTATTCCCCAGCATGGGAACTTGCCCTTTGACTGCATCTTCAAGGAATACTTACTGTGGAAGGTTAAAGGCCTCTCCCCACCCCACAGAATGGATTACTTAACAGGAAGGCTGCTTTTGTGTTTCCTCTCTCATGAGAAAGTTGGGAGGTAGTGCAGTTTGTTGTTGTTAACTGACATTGTGGACTTTGAGTTAGTGCAAGCCTATGAATGAGAGACGTCCAAGGTAATGCAGTAGTGGAATAAAATTGTTTATTAACTTAAGTGCATGATCAACACTACAAAAATATCAGATCTCCTCCAGCAGCTACATTATATTATAATAATGCCAGCTGATCTCTAGCAAGATTAATGATATACTAATCATCATAGATGTTGCACAGGTTAATTTGTATAAATTCAGACAGGCGTTTATACAAGATGTTAGATAAACCCAGTTTAAAAGAAGCTGGTTCTTCCATAAAGCACAGTCTGGTAAGAGAAGGCTAGCAAGTTCACCAGCCCTGGTTTCTAGGATTATTAATATTCTTCCATTTCCAAAAATAATCTGATATACATATACTTAATATTTCATTGTTACATTACTTAATACTGTCAGCATGGATACTGGAGACAGCACAATCAGAGAAGCAAAATTGCCTGTTCCTTAAAACTGTTCCGAAGGGGTTCCTTTCATTTGTTTTTCTATCCTGTGAACCATTGTGAAGACTACCGTGTCCAGGTCAAGTGCTACATCATCTTCCTTCTTGCCCCCATCACCACAGTAAGTCAGATTCTGAACAAAAAAAATTAACTTCTCTATATAATTTATGCAAATATATACAATTATATACAATTTGTATTATTCACTAGTATATGGAGAATTTATCATGTTAGCAAATAGTAAAACAGGATGACATCTGCCCTGCTTGATGGCCAAGGGAAATCATACTCACTTCTGAAATGCTGCTAGGTATTCTTACATGTTTTTTATGTCCATCTTATTCTTTTAACGCTTTAGGGGAATATCAGTTTGGTAACTGAGAACATAACCGTTCGTACACAAGGATGGTAGACTTATGGGGTGCACATAGCCCTGGGTGTGCCTCTAGTGTGGAAGGCAAGAGTCTGGCTGTGCTTAGCTTGAGGTCTTTATTTATTTTATTCTATGTGTTCTTCTGAGAATACATGACCTTGCAGGATGGAATGCAACAACTGCTATTTGCAAGTGCAATCCTAAGCAAGTCTACTCAGAAAATGTATGCCATGTCTGTTCAGATGACCCCACACACTGGGCAGGGGGATTATTGTGTAGTCCAAATATAATATCAATAACAATTATGCAGCCACAGTATCTTAAGCCTATCCAAAACACAGACAAGCTCAGTGATATGGGATGGCATTGATTTCCTGGCAATATCCATCAAAGATGAGGGATACTAGTACTGTAGAAAGATAATGTAGTTCTAAAACCACTAAGCACTAGGGGGCTTTCTAGATTGGCAGGAAAGGGAGACATGAAGTTGCCTTTTCCTTAATACTTAGCAGCTGCACTGCAAGTTCCAGGTGTGTAATAAAAAGGCATAGGGCAGCTACACTGAGGAGGTGTGGGGTCAACTTATCTGAAGTCTTTTCTGTGGCTCAGCAACTACATTGGAAGCTGTCAGAACGCTACAAACACAGGCGGAACAGCTACATGGGTGGCAATGAACGAGGCTTTTAGCCGCGGTGAACATTTAAATTTTTTTTCCTTGCACTGGTGCATCATGAATGAACCCCTTTATTTTGTGAATGAATTGACATGTTATCCACAGTAGAATAACAGTAACGGCATCCCAGAGTCCCTACTGCGCATGTCTAGGGTTCGGATTAGGAGTGGAGCTAGGGTTTGGGAGTTTTAAAAAACTTTGCGGTTAAACTCCAGCTTTTACACCTGCAGGGCATTGAGCATTTTAATTAGAAGTGAAGTCCACACCACGCATGCTCCCAACCCACGATCCATTATGATCCGCACCTGTATCGCTGCCTTTAAATGGGTGCTTTAAAGAGACAGAGCCCCATTTAACCATGCAACTACACCTTAGCCTTTAGATGCAATAGCAATGTTGCGCCCTTTTTAAAAAAGTAGTGGGGAAATCAAGCTACTTTTTAAAGGCGCTTCTTCTCCCTTAAAACTCCAAAATAGTGTTTTCATGGCACACTTTCCCTTTTTCTCATCTAAAGGCTGGGTTTTCATGTAGCCATCAACACACCTCTTTTTGCCAATCTAAAATGGGCCAGCTCCTTTTAAAAGTGCTTCTTCGCCCTTAAAATGCCAAAATAGTGTTTTCATGGCACACTTTCCCTTTTTCTCATCTAAAGGCTGGGCTTTCATGCAGCCATCAACACACCTCTTTTTGCCAATCTAAAATGGGCCCTAGGGTTTGGATTAGGGCTGGAGTTTGGGAGCTTTAAAAAACTGCACAGTTGCACTGCAGCATTTAGACACAGCTGTGCTGTTACCTGTTACACCCTTTTTAAAAAGAAGCTGGGAAAAGCAGCTCTTTTTAAAGCTGCTTTTTCCCCACTAAAATGCAAAAGAAGTGCATTCATGCCAAACTTTCAGTGTGGGTCATCTAAAGGCTACACTTTCATGCAGGCATGAACACACCCCTTTTTGCCAGTCTTGATCAGCCCTATGTGTCAGAGGCATGATACATGATATCTTTAAGACGTATCTCAAAGATATTTCAGCCACTGAACAGATAGGCACAATCTTGAATTTGTTGCTGTGTGCCTTCAAGTTGTTTCTGACTTATGGCGACCCTAAAGTGACCCTATCATAGAGTTTTCTTGGCAAGTTTCTTCAGTGGGGATTTGCCATTGACATCATCTGAGGCTGAGAGAGTGTGACTTTCCAAGGTCACCCAATGGGTTTCCATGGCCTAACTGGGATTTGAACCTTGTTCTCCCAGTGTTCTAGTTCAATGTTCCAACCATTACACCACACTGGGCCTCTTATAAGCTTCACCATAACTAACAACCTTCATGGGGACATGGCATGTCTATTGTCATGATTCAGTTAGAAACAGAGGCATATGAAAACAGCTTTGACACATTTATTCCTTTGCTGTAGTAGGAGTCAAATCCAGATTAATTGTACACAGGGATACATTTCTGCACTGTGATACATTTTTGGATTTGAAGTACCAATTATGGCTCACCATCTAAAAATGTTCCATATGGTATCGTTGCATGCAGTTCTTAAAATTTCTATGATGAGAAATGCCACCAGAACACATGGAACTGGCTTGTTTATCTTACAGGTTAATATCTAAGCTAGTTATTCAACATATAACAAGCACATTGCTCTTCCACTATCAAAATATCAGGGGGTGTTTAATATCTAAATCCCAAGTACAATTATTGGGAGGCAAATTCCTATCAAAATGAACAGGACATCCTGCCTCTCAAACATGAATGAGTGGGTGTTAATGGAACATAGCTTTGGTTTTAGGAAGTCCACGAGGAGATTAAATTCATCACTGGGAACACTATTTTCTGTATACGATCATTACACAGATTTGATAATAAAGTTGGGATAGTCAGCAGAGTGATTGTGCTCAAGTGTGTGTGTGTTTGCCTGTATGATAAAGGGAGTAAGGGAAGAGAGAGAGAAGAGATTACAATTTAGATATTCATAAAATCCACTGCTAGTGAATTATTCTGAGTAAGTGCCTGGCTGACATTTGATGGATTGCATGTGAACTGTAACGACCCTTAATTTCATAAGTACACAGCATACAGCTGCAAAGCACTTGGGACTAAAGAGAATGCAACTTCAATTTGCCTTCCTTATAGGATGGTGTACTGGCAAGTCTCCCTCCCCTTTATGCAGCATGCTTAGCTACCGTCTGCCTTTGCCATTTACTATCTTCTGGTGACGGATTTTCTTACTTGCTTGGCTGGAGCAGCAAAATTCAAAGCTGTCTGTTAACTCTTCTTGGCTATGTGTACTGTAGTTGTTTTTAAATACATCAAACAGTTCCAGGATACACCAGCCGCAAATCTTTGGCTCTGCTTGTTATGCTGTTTTATGCTGTAGGTCACTCGTTTCTTAATTCCTTAATGGAAGCTGACTACTGATCAAAATCATCTACTGATTAATGTTTCCTGGCTTCCTGGTGGCACTGACGCATCAAATTTTATTGAAATATATAAAGGGATTTCTTAAGCGGAGCATCTTAACGTGACATGAAATAACAGGTCCCTAGCCTGAAATTTGATTTGTTTGTCATTGTCAAACCCTCTGTGGCACTGCCATAGCCTTTATGATATTAGACAAAATGTTTCATAAATACCAAAATGAACAAAAATATCAAAATTGAGTTCTATACAATTTGAATACTTTCATATTTCAGTTCTGAGGGATTTGCTTCTGAAGAATTATTATACCCTGACCAATGATTTTAAAGAAAATGAAAAGACTTTCTTTTTGGGGTGGGTTTTGATTCTGAAGAATTATTATTCCCCCCCCCCCAACCAATGATTCTAAAGAAAATGAAAAAAAACTTTCTCTTTGGGATGTTTTTGTTTTGTTTTGATATTGTTTTGGGTTTTACAAAAGGTAATTATCTTTCTGATGTATTTGGATAAATGCCAAAAATGCGGTGACATGGCATAGAGTTTATGAAACAAATATCATGAGAATACAACAACGCCATTATTCCCACCTTGCTACCTTGAATGAAATTAGAATTTAGCAACCATTATCTTGGAATATCTTTGTGTTAATTCTTCATAATAAACACTTGGGTTCCTTTAGGAGTCATGCCTTTTTTAAACTGTAAGCCTGAGGGCAGGATACTGTCAAATTAACAATATGTAAAATTCTCCTGGTATCTTTGTGTCTGAAGAGTTGGGTATAATTACTTAAACAAATAAATAAAATAGTAGCAAGACCCTTTGTAGACTTGAGTCTACTTCCTCAGATGCATGAGCTTTCACAGACTTGAGTCCCAGCCAGTGGCATCCCTAGGGTTGGTGTCAACTGGTGTGGTCACTCACGGAGGGGGGGAGATTATAAGGGCAGGACTTCTGGTGTGCAACAGTAAGGAAGTAGACTCCAGTCTACATGCAACCAGCTTCTTTCTTTCTGTTATCCCAAAGGTGCTACAAGATCCCTTTGTATACTTCTGTCTTGTCATTTATGCAACAGTTTATTTCAGAGATTCAGCATTGCTGAACTAATCACACTGGATGAGGTTTTCTAAATGAGCCTGGCACAATGACAGTTGGTGGCCCACATTTGGAGTTTGAGTTTGGGACAAGGAGATTTCATGGAGATTTCATGATCTGGAATGTTATATGGAATAACTATGAGTAATTTATCTCGATGACAGTGGGAAGAGGGTAGAGGTGATCTCCCATGTGGAAATAGGTTTAGGAGAATACTAGCTCCAACAACATTAATCCCAGTTGTAGTTTACTGCAGGTTTGTTTTCAATATTCCTCAAATACACACATTATGTTTTGCTAATCCTGGATAAAAAGTCAGTGAAATCCATGTTTAAAGTATTTGATTACCTATCACAAGTACCTATGCCATCTTTGGCTCTGAAGACATTTTGGACTACAGCTTCCACAATTCATTGATTTGATTGGTGTCTGAACACAACCAAGGAAAAGCCCAGGCAAGGCTTCACAGCCTTGCTCATGCTACCTGCGTTCTCTAAACACCCACATAGCATTGCAACCCAGTTGTTACTTTATTTCTTTTTTTTTAATAGAAAATAGATTTTATTTATTTTCAAAAACAGTTAAAAACAAAATTCAACATTAATTAGCAACATTATTCGAATGACTTTGACTTCCATTATCTCTTCTAGTCTTCCATGTATTCTCTAATTATAATGTTCTCTCATTAAACCATATTTAATTGACACCATATTTACAGTATGTATATTTCACATAAAATCTTCATCAGACTTTGTTTAACAAATGCCATCACAACTATTATAAATGCTATATTTATCTTATAAAATACTTAATCATTTAATAATTACACATCATTTTATCCTCAGTATCTTCTAGTCTAAAGCAATTGTCATACAGTTCCCTTTTTCCTTTTTAAAGAAAGTTAGTACTCGTTCCCAATCTTTGTTAAGTATTTCTAATTATTTTTTTTCTTTATAATCCAAGTCATTTTATCCACTTCCATATAATCATATATTTTCATAAACCACATTTCTATGTTTGCTGTTTCTTTCCTTCTCCACTTAGCGTATAACGTTCTTGCTGCTACTATCATATGAAATAGAAGTCTTCCAGCCACAGATGCTGGCGAAACGTCAGGAATAAACTCCTCTAGAACATGGCCACATAGCCCAAAAAACTTTCATATTTTCTGTTGTCTTCTATCATAATTAGTAGGTACATTTTTGGATCTGCCCTACCTATAAAGGACTCGCCAGTCATATTCAATATTTTCTTAATTTGGGAATGTATTACTTTCCAAAATTGTTTTGCATGGGACAACCCAGCTGTTACTTTATTTCAAAGAATTAATATCTTTATTTTCTGTTTTGAGATATTAATAACAGCCAATAAAGAACAAAATAACAGTGCAACAAAATATACTTTCTCATTCAAAACTACACTAAAACCAATACTAAAAATAAAAATCTGAATTGGAAACATAACCTAAAAGACAATTTGCTTTCTTTTTCTGAACTCTCTGAATAGAAATGGGAAATTATCCTTTATCCTTTATATCCTTTATCTGGAATTCCAAAACCCAAAATTGTCCACAAGGGTGGTTGAAATAATGACACCTTTGCTTTGTGGTTCAGTGTACACAAACATTGTTTCATTCACAAAATTATTAAAAATAGTGTGTACAGTATAAAATTACCTCCAGGCCATGTGTTTAAGGAGTATATGAAACATACATGAATTTCATGTTTAGGCTTGGGTCCCATCTCCAAGATATCTAGTTATGTGTATTAAAATATCCCAAAATCTGGAAAAAAATCCAAAATAAAAAACAGCTGGTCTCAAACATTTCAGATATGGGATACCAAATTTGTACCAGGAAGTTTGAGGAAAAGATTAATACTTACTCTCATCTCAGACCTATTTGCATGCTTAGCAGCCCAAGATCTTTACATAGAACAAAGAACAAGACTGCCATATGAAGGATAAAAAAACACATAGACATATAGAGGCAACAGCCATTAATCCGGTTACTTGTTGCACATTCGTGCCACTTGAAATATAATTTGCACACCCATTCTTAGTCTCTGAAACATACTGTTTGAATCAGCCATTTTGGACAAAACAGCTTCAAAACAACTTAATCTAGTAAAGGTTGAATGGTGCAAACAATATTTTCAGTCTCTATTCAAGCAAACAGGAGGAGAAAAATGAAGAGGAGGAGGAGAAGGGCTGGTACAAACAGTTAACCACAGTAAACATTTACAATGGCTGAGAGCCTGCATGGGTCACTGAGCTACAATGTTGTAGCTGTGGTCCATTTTTCAATCTGTCCTCCTAAAATCCACCTTAAAAGCCTAGCAGCCATAACAATTATAGGAATTCTGCAGTGCTGTTTAGCACGGTGATGAAGGATGACACATCCAGCCCCTTCACCATAGCAAGCACTGGTACGACAAGCAGAAGTAGGGATCCCCATGGGGTCCTGTTGCAACTCCTTGTCACACCACAGTTCGCTGATGGGAGGTGGGTGGTGGTTGATGCATCACCCTTCAACACCCTTCCAGTGCTGCAAAACTTCACTTGGCACAACTGTCTGGCTTTTAACATGGGTTATAGGAATATTTGCAGTCATGGAAATGGTGCCACAATTGTAAATGTGAATATAAAACAGCTATGAGGTTGTAAGCCTAGCTTGCAACAGTATAACTTCCTAACATGATTCTACTCCATCTTTCTAGCCTATGGCTAAGACGTGGAATATTTTTTCTGCACTGTCCATTTGGTGAGGGCACTAATAAAGCAATGTGTGATTTAAGAAGAACAGCCCACAATCCTGTGGCAGAGGAAGCTGGATCACAAGTCTTGGATTACGCAGTGCCAATTTCTGTGTCCGTGCTCATGAAATACTCACACTGCACATAAACAAAAGGTTAAACCGCATACATCTGTCTATTTTAAAACACACATTTCAGATTGGGGTAGCAGTTGATTAAGGTCTCTGTTTATGCACATATGAGTGTAAGGAAATGTTAACAGAAATGATACAAATGGAAAAACTTTGGTCAGGTCAAAAGCACTGAAAAGATTACAAACTTGCTGAAAAAACAGGACAGATTGAATAAATAGCATGATGGAAGCAAAATAAAGAAAGGAAGAAGAGAGAAAGCTGATTAGTCATTCTCTAAGAGCAACCAGGAGAATATGGGATGCAATGCATCAAGATCCAATATCAAATAATGGAAAAAGTCAATTAAGGAAAAAGACCAGAAAACAAATGGCCTGATGTTGTATACCTGTGGGGCAGGGAATAGCTTCCAGTCAGGAGAAAACATTGTACAGTTTTCCCAATGAAATGTAATGTAATTTGTGTATGGGAATGGGGGGTGGGTGGGTTGTTTTCAGAAACAATACCATGTGTGTGCATAGTGTTTCATTTGCTACATTGTTTCCCTATCATTCTTTCCTGTGTTTTTCACTCCATGGAGGAAAGTAGGCATGAGCAACATAAAGCATGACAAAATGACAAGAAGGGGAAGAAGGGAGGGAGAAGCACGAAAAGGAAGTTTGCAGTGAAATGCCTCACGAATGGATGGATGGATAGATGCTGTTTGTTACAGTCATACAGTCATAGACCAGTAAAAGTGCCTTATGATGCAAAGGAAGGACAGCTTTCAAAAAGGGAATGAGAAAGGGAAAAAGAATGGACAGATATAAAAAAAAATATGAATGGCCATTCCCTGTTTTCCATACCACCCTGTCCACCCTCCCCTCTTTTCAGGGCTTTTCTGCCCTCCATTCCCATTTTGGACAGGATGAACAGTTTGGGCTTGAACTTCAGGGAGGAGTTAAGCCTCCTATTCTTAATTTCTCCTTGCCAGGCTTCGATTCTGCTGGTGCTACTGTTGTTGCATGCCTTGAAGTCATTTCCAACTTATGGTGACCCTAATCATGGTGTAGCCTTTTGTTTGCTCAGTTGGATTATGCCAGTTATGTATACCTTAACCACTATGTTGCTGGCTCTTTGAGTACTGCATTGATAGTATGGGGAGAGCTGAATCCTTGTGCTGGTTCTTCTTCAAGTGCTACAGCAGTCTTTTTTAGGGCTGTTGGTGGCTTTAGTTGATATTTCTTTGTTATTGGATTTATATTCATTTTGGTAACTGCAGTACTGGACTGAGATTTAGCCTAGCTTCTGTATTAGTTCTCTTTTCTCTACCTTTTTTATTGCTATCATTCCACCAAAAAAACTTTTTGTTTCTGGCTGTACTTTGTCTGTATTCATTTTCAATCCCTTATTTCCTTTTAGTGGATGTGTAAGTGGGTGAGAAACAGGGTTCTCCAAAATCCATGCAGTCTCCTAAATTCAAAACAGGGAAGTGGGGAAGAACATCACGGATGGCATTTTTCATGTTCATTTTAGCAATGTAAGTTTACATGTCAACTTAGTTTTAATGTTGCTGTTGTTCTTGTTGTTGTGTGCCTTCAACTCATTTCCAACTCATGGTTTTCATGGCAAGATATGTTCAGAGGAGGTTTGCATTTCTCTTCCTCTGAGGCTGAGAGAATCTGACTTGCCCAAGGTCATGCAGTAGATTTCCATAGCTAAGTGGGAATTTGAACCCTGATCTCTAGAGTTGTAGTACAATGCTCAAACCACTGCATCACATTGGCTCTCAGTTTTGATGTACATACATTAAACACCCCCATTTTAGTGTAAACATAATTAACCTAAGGCATTTTTTTAAGAAAAAAACTTTTCAGTATAAACTGAAATATAATGTCAGCAGGATATAAATCAAACTAAAAGAAGCATAATGGGGTGTCGCTTTCCCACTAACTTTACTATCTCTGTTTCTGTCTGATGCTGCTGTCTACCTCTCCAACCTCTTGTATGCAAGTCAAGGAACTGGGAAATGGTCAGAAGGAGGAAGAGAGAGAGAGAGAGAGAGAGACCAAGAGAGAGAGAGAGACCAAGAGAGAGAGAACTACTATTACCTTGGAAAAGCCAACCTGGTCTGTCAAAAGTAGGTAAAAAAGAGACCATTGATGGCTTCTGTATAGTTTTTCTTTAAGAAACATAATACAACATTTGGATTCTAAAGTGACATAATCAAAACATAAAATAAAATTAAGGGTGGACAGCAAAATAGTACAATCCAAACCATTACATACCACCAGCTAAGAGGAAAAACAAGCCCTATGTCTTCTTGAAAGTAAAGCAAGATTGCAAAAGCTACCTGAAGACTTGGAAGCAAGTGAGAAAAAGAATTCTTTCTCCCCTGTTTGATGTCTCTTCTGGATTACTGGATTTGGCAAATCCACTGGCCATTGGCCTTGTTTCCTTGCCTTGATAGTCTTAGGATGCATCTACACTGCAGAATGAATGCAGTTTCATACTGCTTTAAGTGCCATGGTTCAATGCTAACAAATTCTGAGATCTGTAGAGTTTTTAAAAGATATTTAGCTTAACCTTTGTCGTGTAAATCTGTGTTAATTTTTAAATAAATATTGTAGAAATTACTTTGGAAATCTGAATGCTGCTTTGCTTTGGTAATCTGGGAATTGTTGCTTCTTACAAAAGTGGCCTCAGAGAGGGATTAAGGTCCTAATCCAATAGTATAAAATGGCATTCTATGTTTCTGTCATGGTCTTTCCATGATTAATTCTTCTCTATGTAATGAGACCAGAAAAAACAGAGAACAAGAAGCAAACAAGCAAGCAACAACGACAGGAAAGTGACTATTAGACTAAGACTGAGGGATGAAAAGGCAATTGAAATGGTGCATTGCTGTTTCACTGTGGAACAATCCTTGCCTGCCTCAATAGAATTCATTCTTTTTAACAATGCCATCTTTAAAAAAAAAAAAAAAACAGGTCAGAGGTATGTCTGGGTTGTATCAATGTTAGCTAAACATATTGTCCAAATGTCTTCCTTCTTCAGCTCTACGCAGACATTTGCTTATATTTTAGTTCTTGATTTCACTTTTCTCTGTCTTCTTTTTCCTTTTCTCCTTCACTCCACAGTTCCTAGATAAACCTCTTATTATTCACTTCTCTTTCTCCATCTCTCTCTCTCTTATCTGTAGCAGCAGTGCAGCTACCTCTTTCCACAGGTAGCTTCACTGCTGCTACACATCCATCCTTTCTCCTTCCACACCCCAAAATCTCCAGTCTGCACTCACTCAATCTTCTTCCTCCTCCCTTAATCACATTCCTTATTGTTCTTATACACCTCTTCCAGCTCCTGGATCAAGATCTTCCTATCCTTCCTTTCATTTCATTTTTCCTTTTGTTTTGCCTTGTTCGCAACTCCTGGTTAACTGTCCTTTCCCCTACTTTTCCCTCTCCACATCTCTTCATTGCTCATCTTCTCCTTCCTGCTTTAGCTCCATCATCATCTCATCTTTTCTCGTCTCCTGCCTCTAATTTTCCTACCTACAGTTGTCTTCTCTTCTTTCCAGTCCTTCTCTTTCTTCCTCTGCTCACTTTCTAACTATACTCATCACCTTCCTTCTTCTTTCGCTCCGAGTATTTATTAGAGGAGCGGGCTATAAATAAACTATTATTATTATTATTATTATTATTATTATTTCTCTCCCTCTCTCCAAAATATTCTTAATAACATCACTAGCTGCTCCCCATCCCCATTCCATCACTGGGAGTTACTCCTGTAGGATATCACCAGGGCTCTCCCTGTCTCAGATTTTGGCCCTAAAATCTCAGGGCCTGGGATGCTCCTGACACTGCAGTTCTACTGGAATGCTCCTGATCTAGCAACTGTCACCATCACCATGTTCTCATTATGCAGAAAGCTGATTTTTGTACAGTGCAGGTGATAGCACTATCTGAGGATATCTTAGACACACCCACCTCCTGGTAGCTCTCTAATATGCAATGGACAAAATGAACAAAGTAATCCTGATTTCTAAATTAGTTTCATTTGTGCTTAGTTCCTGTGCTACGTGCTATAGGTTTGCTATTATTGTTCACACTCCTTAGGTCTTCCTTCTAACTTGGCTTCCTAATGTGCCTTCTTTATTTTTTTGTTGTTATTATGTCTTTTAACCTCATCTTCTAGCCACCCTGACATAGGCTTTTCTCGGGAAGATTTATTCAGAGGAAGTTCACCACTGCCTCCCTCAAGGCTTAGACAGTGTGATTTGCCCAAAGTCACTCAGCTGGTTTCCATGGCTGACTGGAGACTCAGGTCCAAAACACACAGCAGAAATAATCCAGATTGAGACCACTTTAACTGCCATGGCTCAGTGCTAGGAAGTCCTGGGAACTGTAGTTTATTGTGACATCAGAGCTCACTCAGAGGGAAGGTTAAATGTCTCACAAAGCTACAGTTTCCAGGATTCCCTAGCATTAAGCCATGGAGGTAAAGTGGTCTCAAACTGGATGATTTATGCAGTGTGATTTGGGCCTCAGACTTTAGTCTCCTGGAACCGCAGAACCACTATCTCACACTAGCTCCGTATTTGTCCACAAACCCTGTCCTTCTCCACTCAGTCACATCCTAAAACTCAACTATGCCTGACCTTATTCCTAAAAGAATGCCCATCTTTATTCTATGTCCCCTCATCAGATAAGCAGCCATAATAAAAGAAGGAAAGAAGTACCAGCAAGTCACAAGTCACTCCTCTTTTCCATCTATTTGTTGCCCACTCGCCTAGGCACATAATACCACCAAATTATGAAAGAGATATTAAAACAATTTTTTCCAACAATTAAGTAGAATCCTTGTAGAAAGCTGCATGGTAGGTGAAAATATTTTCTTTCTTTCCAAGAGGAGTGGGATAAGAAAAATGAGTATAGAGAGATATACTCTTCCCCCCCCCTTTATCTTTTTTGATCTGATTGCTTGCATGGGATAGTTTTCAGTGGTTGTACATTATTATGTGTTATTCTTCACAAAATATACAAAAATAAATAATTACAAAACTAAAATAAATAAATACAAAATATATAGCATGGTTATGGGAGAAGGTGCTGTATCTAGGACTTCATATGAAGACAAAAAAGAACACTTTAGTGGTGAAGAGAAAGGTGAAGTCAAGATAATATATTTGTTACTCTGCAGGTGACTTTCGTGTTTGGTATCAAAAAGTGTTTAATGTTTGAATCAAAATAAAAATATGAATGAAGAAAAACATACTTAAAACAAACAATGACCCAAAAGTGATGGGAAAAATAATTTCTGATCCCATCAGTGAGAGAGAGACATGCTAGAACAAGGATAAGATTGTCAGTGTTCTGCAGGTCTATCTTCTATCTTTCTCCAGTGACAGCAAGTGATTGTTTTTGTGTCATTATATTTCCATACAGGGAAAGGCTTTACCAGCTTAATTTCTGCCTGTCACACACTTGCTATGCCTACAAGAGTTAAATTAGAAAACAATTTGGGAATACTATATAGGACTTACACTGCACGCCTGTCTCCGTGAGTAGATCAAGAACAGACATCAATGAACAGAAGCAGGCAATCTGTCATCTTGCTTTACACTTCGGATTTCATGAAGTGCCAATGAATCATCACTGCTTGTGCCAATAGTACTGCATACACCACTACAGTGGTATATGCCTTGAGCTTCCATAGACTACATTCTACCTAAACAGCCAGCAATGTCTTGTATTTTCACAAGCACTTGCCTTTTACTTAAGTTGATTCACACTGCAAACTGGCTCCTGCAAGTTTCTAACAATCTGTCCCACTCCCTTCCCACATATTTAGAGCAGCCTCCTTAGCAGCTGTGTGTGTGTAAGTCAGAAAAATCAGACCAGGTGGCTTTGCTTGTAGCCAGATGGGTGAATGACTGCAGGAAGGGCAGCAATATGGTGAGGTTAAATCCACAAGGGTTTATGTGAAGTGCTATCTGGATAGAGAACAGAGGTCCAAACACTAACCTTTCAATTGGCAGGACCCAGATCAGCAGAAAAATGAGGCTGATATCATCAGGCTCCTTTATCAAGTGTGGTGGACTGTAACTGGACTGGGATGATCTATGCTGCTTTAAAGTTCCTACCAACAACAAATAAATGAAACAAAATTTTTTGACAAGATTATATGTTTGGGAACAATTGCCCATGCAAATTAAAATACATAAAGCTAATGTTAGCTGTAAAAGAGATGTAAGGTATGTTATGACAAGTGACAGTTAACTTATGAGTCCCTCCTGTAATGGTGCCTTTCACGTCAGTGGAGTAATGAACCCACTCTGGATTTTAGTTTGAACTTGAAAGGAGTGCTGAAACTCACCCACAGAACATGTTCAACACCTTGGATAGCTCCAAAACCTTTAATTGGTTGATTAAAACAAAAAAGACATTTGACGCCTTGGTTCTCGAGGTTGCCTCTAACTTTTTTGTTGTTAACTGCCTTCAAGTCAACTTCAACTCATGGTGACCCTATGAATGTCAGACCTCCAAGTCACCCTATCCAAAACTGTCCTGCTCAGCTTCTGCAGATTCATGGCCATAGTTTCTTTGATTGAGCCCATCCATCTGGAATGCCATGTTCCTCTTTTGCTATTACCCTCCACTTTAACAAGCATTATAATCTTTTCTAATGAGTCTTTTCTCCTCTTGATATGACCAAAACAAGGCAACCTCAACTTCAGTTTAGTTATCATTGCTTCCAGGGAGAGTTCGGAGCTGATCTGTTCTAGCATCCATCCATTGGTCCACAGTATTCTCCAGCCCATCTCAAATAAGTTGATTTTCTTCCTATCAGCTTTCTTCACTATCCAACTGTAAACGCAACCAAAAATACAACCTACATTGATTGCTGGAACAAGTTTGGATCTGGTGGAGTTGCACACATTTGCTTTGAACTTTGCCAAGCCTCTCCTGACATGAATTTCAACAGTGTATGAGGGGTGAATCAGCTTTTGTGGAAGCCCTATCTACACTCACAAAGAGCTACATGGTTGGAAATCAATATCTGGTTGTTCACTGGTCCTACTGAGTAGATGGCCTTGAAAAGGAAAGGCTTCTCCACAAGGGAGCAACTCTATTATACACACGCCTAAACTCTATTATACACATGCCTAAACTTTGTCAGAGGTTCATAGTGTTAGACTCAGTGGGAAGGATATCCACGTATATCATGCATTCATGGATTCAGTGAAAAGAGTCTGTAAAATATAGTGGTGTCAACAGCCATGGAATGCCAGTAGAGAAGTGTGAGTGACCTTCTCTAATAGGTGGAATGAAGGATGGTACCTTAGGCAGCAGATTTTGGTGGTCCTGAAAATCCAGTAAATGTGGACTTGTTCTATTATTATTTTATTTTTACTTTTTTACTTCCAGGGAGGAAGAAGAAGCCCTAGTGGGATCCCCACCCCTTATATTCCCAAATAACCTGGCTACAGGGATACTGTGCACCTTAACTCTCTCTCTCTCTCTCTCTCTCTCTCTCTGTGCCACCACTTACTGCTCTGCCTCAGACAGAAAAGTGTCTTGGGCCAGCCTTAGGTAAAATGATATCCCAGTTAAATTGGAACAGTAACAGATGGTTGGGTGTGATGCTGGATAGATCAAGAGCGGTTCACAAAATTCAGTTGCTTTCAGCACAATTTGCTAGACTAGACATTAGTGTATCAAGTTAGCAGACCACAACATGTAGCCAGGAAGCCTCCCCACAAATCCACCCGCCACAAGTGCAAAATCTTCATATTAGCGACTTTGTCATTGTTGCTGTTGTTGTGTGCCTTTAAGTCATTTCCAACTTATGGCGATCCTAAGGGAAACCCATCGGGAAGTTTTCTTGGCAGGCTTGGTTCAGAGCAGGTTACTTACTTTAGCCTTAAAAACTGAAGAATTTGAAACTGGTCAGGCCTGCACAACTTATGTCCCACTGTGCCAGACGCAGCCCATCTGTTAAGGGCTGTGTCCCCATAAGCTCTGGACTGACCCCTTCATTCCTTAAACATCTCAAAAAGGGATCAAATCGTTGTTGCGTGTCTTCTACTTCGTTTCCGACTTACGGCGACCCTAAAGTCAATCCTATCGTGGAGAAACCAAAGTGGTTTATCCTCCCAAATACTGGTGGGCCCACTTTACAAAGCAGATGGGCTCTTGTTCGGCTTGACTAGCTGCAATTTCCAAAGCATCCAAACGAAACCTAACATCCTGAGAAAGGGTCTCTGCATGTGCGTGTGCGCATCACTATCCTAAGAGGCCATGCCATCATAAGCTCCCTGCGATGCCTGCCGATAAATAACTTAAGAGTGACTGCAGGTAGCTCCTGTCTCCAGAAATGTCTGGAGAGAAAAAAATGGCTTGATGAAGAGAAGTAAACAGCTCCAAAAAGAACACCCACACACCAGAAACCAGGGCTCCTTTTCCCCCTCTGCAGCAGAAAGGGAAAGACAGAGAAGGACCCTTCCAGAGCAAGAACAACTCAAAACTGAGCCCCCTTTTCTTTTCCTGATCTTTTCCATTTCAGGTGAGGAGGGCTGGCCATCTCTCTCTGAGAGCAGGGCTTCCTTCTTCAGTCACACCTGCAAGTCCAGAACTCAACCCTGCCTCCCAACCTTTCCTTTCAAACCTCCCCCCCCACCCCAATTCAGTTGCGTCCAGCACAATTTGCCAGACTACACGTTAATGTATCCAGTTAGCAGAGAAGAAGCCTCCCCAGACACCCTTATTATGGGGACCCTAAAATGACCCCATCAGGGGGAAAACTCAAAGGGGCTGATCCTCCTCCCAGATATTGCTGCTGGGTGCCACTTTACAATAGAGCAGGTGGTCACCAGTCTGCTGTCACTTAGAAAAACACCTGGGAACACCTCAACATTGGATTCTCTCCAGGATCTTACTGCATCCAGACTGGGGGAATCATTTTGGCCTTGCTTGAACTTGTTGTCTGGGTCACTTGCTATGGAATTCTGGGAGTTGGAGTTTGTTGTGGGGCCCAGAGCGGAGCGAAGCTCCGCTCTGGGCCCCACAACAAACTCCAACTCCCAGAATTCCATAGCAAGTGACCCAGACAACAAGTTCAAGCAAGGCCAAAATGATTCCTCCAGTCTGGATGCACCTGATTGACAGACAGGACTAAAGATGGAAAGGGAAGCCCTAGAAGGCTGTGCCAGACCCTTCTCCTCCCCAATACACAGAGAAACCCAGCCCCCCTACCTTGGGCAGAGGGCTGGAGGGGAGAGAAGCAGCCCCTTCTTCTCTGAGTGCCTCTCCTGCTGCTGCTGCTGCTGCCCTGAGCCTCCTTCTGCCTGGCGCCTTCTCTTCTTCTTCTTGTTGCCTTCAAGAAGCTCCAGCCCAGCTCTGTGCGCGCCCCCTCAGCCACTGCAGCATCTCTGCATTAGGATGTGCTCCTCCCTTCCCCTCCCCTCCCTTCCCTTCCCTGGGCGCGCTTCCGAGGCTCTCTCTCTCTCTCTCTCTCTCTCTCTCCCTCCTCCTTCCCCTCACTCACTCCCTTCTTCTTCAGGGGGAGGAATTCAAAAGCAGAAGGGTGACAAGCTGACTGACTGGTCCTGGCAATTGAGGGGGGAAAGGCAGAAAGGGGGGGGCAAAAGGAAGGGGACTTTCCCCTCCTCCCCACTCCCCCCTTTTTACCTCCTCCTCCTTTGCTAGGAGCACTCACAGAGCTGGGAGAAAAAGAGGGGCTTGCAGCAGCAGCATCCATCAATGCATGCTCTTCCCTCAGCTGGGTTTGGGGCTGGGGTTTTTGGGGGGGGAAAGGGCTCCAGAGAGACAGGGCGTCGTCGCCAACATTTGGTTGACTGAAGCCTCTTTCTCTCTGTGTCTCATTCTCTCTCTCTCTCTGACAGTCTTGGGGCTTTCTCTCAGACTCTCTGACAGTCTTGGGGTCTCTCTCTCACTCTCTCTCTCTCTCTCTCAATCTCTAGTCTTGTCTCTCTCTCAATCTTTCTGACAGTCTTCGGGTCTCTCTCTCTCTCTCTCTCTCAATCTCTCTGACAGTCTTGGGGTCTTTTTCTCTCATCCTTTTGAATTCAAGTCTGTGGTACCCTGGAGAAAGGGGGGGGGGGAGGTGATTATGCAACTTTTCACCCCCCTCTCTCTCTCTCTGCTATCCAAATGGGTGGCATGTAAGAAAGGGGGGGATGTGGGAAGGTTCATTTTCTGTAGTCTTCACTATACACACACACACACACAATCACACACACACTTGTCCCTCCACATTTGCTGGGGTTAGGGGCACAGGACCCCCGTGGATGTGGAAAAACTGCAGATAACAAAAAGGCTCTGTTTTTACCTGAGAGAAGGCTCTCTACGAATCTCTAGGTCCTCCAGTGCAACTCTTTGGTCAATATCTGTGAGACCTTGACCATAGAGTTGCGCTGGAGGAGCTACAAATGACTAGTAGAGTGGACTAGAAATTTCTAGGTCCTTCAGTGCAACTTTTGGTTAAAGTTGACCACAGAGTTGTGCTGGACTTCCTTTTAATATATGTTTGTGTTTGTGTGTGCATGTGTGTGTGTCACACACAAGCTTACATATAGCTTACATATACATATATATATACACACACAAGCTTACACATAGCTTACATATAGCTTACAGTTGTAAACCGCTTAGACACTCCTTAGGCAGTTTGAAGCAGTATATAAATGAAGCTGTTTGTCATCAAAATGGGTGGAATGTCAGAAGAGTGGGATGTGAAAATGCAATTTCTCTCCCCACCTCACTTCCTCTCTCTCTCTCTCTCTCTCTCTCTAGTATTAGCTGTCAAAATGGGTGGAATGTCAGAAACCAAATTCTGTTCCCTTCTCACTGCTTATATGGGGCATCAAAATGGGTTGGGAGGAAGCCAGACTTCCACCCACCTTTGCTGGCCAGGCCAATATTGGATGCCACACTTGGGCATGTGACACAGAATGGCATTTTACCGCAAGCCAGAGAGGGCCAGTTAAGGAGCTGGACAGCCTGCTGAGTGGCTGTTTTATTTGTTTTAATCCTCCCCACTTTTTCCTGCTGCTCCTGCACATATAGCAGGATAATATCAAAATGGACAAGCCTGTTAGCAAAACAAAACACAGCATATCGTTGCTGAATTTATTTCGCTCAACTGTTTTAGGTTCTATCAGGTATAAGCACACGATAAGCCAATTTGCTGTTCAGTCTCACAGGCAAATGGTCTGCTTTGCAAAACAGCTCAGGGTGCCTCTTTTTCCCCTCCCCTTTTCTAATTCCAGATTCCATATGCAAGATGTTTCTGAGCATGTGCAGAGAGCACTGCTCCTTGCTGCTGAGTCACACAGTCAGTCTCCCTGCAGTATGATTTATAGAAAAGAGATTAAGAGATAGGACTTCTAAGCTGGCAAAATTCAACCTCTGGTTTTAGTAAGCAATTACGATTTCCATGATATTTACCATTGGCAATACTTTCAATGGCTGATGGGAACTGTGGTCCAGAACATCTCGGCTGTGCAAGCTGCCTCCCACACATCTAACCCCTGCTAAAAGACAACTAGATATACAAATATGGATAATAATTGGTTCATGTGTATTGGATACACACAGGCCATGCCTTATTTGAACAGTGAAGGAGCTGTTTTACCAATGGTCAAATTATAAGGGGCAGGAAGAGGGAGACCTTATCTTTTTGGTGGTCCCCTTACCAACTGCTTGTAGCTATTGCCTGTATCAGAAGCAATATGCCTCTGTATACCAGTTGCTGGGGAACACTCAAGAAAGAGAATATTATTGCATTTCTGTTCTACTTGAAGTTTCCCAAAGGTAAGAGTTTGCCTGCTGTGGAAACAGAATGTTGGATTGTACAGGCCTTTGAGCTGGTTCCTCTTATGTTTTAATAAGTTTCAAAAGCCTTATTGAGCCCAAGGAGTTTCAGATGTTTTCTTCACAGTCACTTGTAGGCACTCAGAATCAAATAGAGACAGGGGTCTACAGTTATATTGCAACAGATTTTCTGAGGTTGAAAAGATTCAAGATTTTGTCACCAACATTATACATGAAGATATTTCAGAATAATGTTGGTGATAAAAAGGCCAAACAGGAAAGGAGAAAGAATAGCATTATATGTTAGGGATATTTATATCAGTGAAGAGATCCAGGACATCAATACTGGAAGCCAATTGGAAAGTGTCTGGATAAAAATTAAAGGAGAGGGAAACAACAGGGATGCTACTATGGGAGTCTACTACAGACCTGCAACTCAAGCAGAAGAATTGGACGATGCCTTTCTAGAAAAGATGACCACACACTCAGATAGGAGAAATATAGTACTGATGGGTGACTATCCAGATATTTGCTGGACTTCTACTCAGCAAAATCCTCAAGGTCTAGCAAATTCCTCACTTGCCTTGAAGACAACTTCATTGTGCTAAAGGTGGAAGAGGCAACAAGGGAGTCAGCTATTTTTGGATCTGATCCTAACCAACAGGGATGGCCCAGTTAATGGGGTGCAAGTGGTTGGATCCTTAGGTGGAAGTGATCATGTTCTCCTGGACCTGGCGTTTGTTATACAATGGAAAGGAAAAGCCAGGCATAGTCAGACACACATTCTAGATTTTAGGAAAGCTGATTTTAGAAAACTTAGAGAAATACTAGGGGTGATCCCATGGTCAGGAATACTAAAAGAGAATGGAGTTCAAGATGGGTGGGAGTTCTTCAAAAGGGAGATAGTGAAGACACAATTTCAAACAGTTCCAATGAGGAAGAAAAATGAGAGATATCTCAAGAAACCAGGATGACTAAGGAACTTTTAACTGAGCTAAGTTTTAAACAGAACATGTATAAGAAATGGAAAAAAATTGGATAATCACCAAAGAGGAATTCAAACAAATAGCCAGCACATGTAGGGATAAAGTCAGAAAAGCTAAAGTGCAGAATGAACTCAGGCTTGCTTGAGAGGTTAAAAACAATAAAAAGGGATTTTATGGGTATGTACACAGCAAAAGGAAGAAGAAGGAAACGGGCCACTGCATGCAGAAGATGGCAAAATGCTCACAGGGGACAGAGAAATGGCAGAATTACTCAACACCTTCTTTGCTTCAGTCTTTTCTGAAGAGACAAAGGGTGTTCAACCTGAGTACAGTGGAGCAGAGGACAGAATAGAATTTCAGCACAGAATAAGTAAAGATATAGTACAGGAATACCTGGTTAATCTAAATGAATATAAGTCTCCAGAACCTGATAAACTACAACCAAGGGTATTAAAAGAACTGGCAAATATAATATCGGAACCATTGGCAATAATCTTTGAGAATTCCTGGAGAACAGGAGAAGTCCCAGCAGACTGGAGGAGGGCAAACGTCCCCATGTTCAAAATGGGAAAAAAAGAGGATCCTAACAATTATCGTACAGTTAGTCTGACATCAATTCCAGGAAACATTCTAGTGCAGATTATTAAACAGAGAGTCTGTGAATATCTAGAAGATAATTCCATAATCACAAAAAGTCAACATGAGTTTCAGAGAAACAAGTCATACCAGACAAATCTGATCTCTTTTTTTGATAAAATTACCAGCTTGATAGATGAAGGGAATGCTGTGGATATAGTATATCTTGATTTCAGCAAGGCCTTTTACAAGGTTCCCCATGACATTCTTTCAAAAAAGGTTGTAAAATGTGGCCTAGACAAGGTAATTGTTACATGGATTTGAATTGGTTGACTGGCCACACCCAAAGGGTGCTCAACAATGGTTCCTTTTCATCCTGGAGAGAAGTGACCAGTGGGGTCCCACGGGGTTCAGTCCTGGGCCCAGTCCTATTCAATATCTTTATTAATGACTTAGATGACAGTATTGGGGGCATATTTATCAAATTTGCAGATGACACCAAATTAGGATGAGTAACCAATACCCCAGAGGACAGGATAGAAATTCAAAATGATCTGAATAGACTAGAAAGCTGGGCCAAAGCTAACAAAATGAAATTCAACACAAAGAAATGTAAGGTTCACAGATATAGGATGGGGGACACCTGGCTGAATGAGACCACATGTGAAAGGGATCTAGGAGTCCAAGTAGACCACAAGTTGAACATGAGTCAACAGTGCAATGCAGTAGCTAAAAAGTCCAATGCAATTTTAGGCTGCATCAATAGAAGCATAGTGTCTAGATCAAAGGAAGTATTAGTGCCACTCTATACTGCTTTGGTCAAGCCCCATGTGGAATATTGTGTCCAGTTCTGGGCATCATAGTTCAGAAATGATGTGGAGAAATCGGAGTGTGTCCAAAGGAGGGCGACTAAAATGGTGAAGAGTCTGGAAACCATGCCTTAAGAAGAAAGACTTAGGGAGCTGGGAATATTTAGCCTGGAGAAGAGAAGGTTAAGCCCTGTTTAAATATTTGAAGGGGTGTCATATTGAGGAGGGAGCAAGCTTGTTTTCTGCTGCTCCAGAGAACATGACCCAGAACAATGGATGCAAGCTCCAGGAAAAGAGATTCCACCTCAACATTAGGAGGAACTTCCTGACAGTAAGGACTGTTCGAAAGTGGAACACACTCCCTCGGAGCGTGGTGGAGTCTTCTTCCTTGGAGGTCTTTAAGCAGAGGCATCCAGCCGTCTGTCAGGGATGCTTTGATGGAGAGTTCCTGCATGGCAGGGGGTTGGACTGGATGGCCCTTGTGGTCTCTTCCAACTCTATGATACTATTATTCTATGTGTTGAGTTCAGTAGACATATCTTTCTGTACCTGGATATTCATCTTCCTCTTAAAATGTAGGTGAGTTCCCCTAATTTCCACTCTGTAATTTATATACTGAATTGAACCATCTGGCAAATAAATATGTCCTGAAGAAATACAAGACTATACCAATGAGGTATTGGACAAAGCAATGAATTAATTTCTTGATCTGATCTGTTTTTCAGGGGTAAATTGAAATGGAATAAGAGAGCTTGTGTGGTGTAGTGGTTTGAACATTGGATTAGCACTCTGGATGGCAGGGTTTAAATCTCTGCTCAGCCATAGAAACCCATTGAGTGACGTTGGGCAAGTCACACTGTCTCAGCCTCAGAGGAAAGCAAACACAAATCACATTTTTTTCTCCCCTCCTTCCTCCCCCGTTTTTTTTCCTTGGGAAATGAGGGGGTCAGTTATTTTTATTGTTTTCTTTGTTTCAGGCTCAGCATTGTGTGTAGCTGGCATGCTGTGAGCAAGAATACATTGTAAGAGGCTGCTGCCAAAACACATGGCAAGCAGGAAATGCTCTTTTTCATTGCTCTAGAGGTCTAGTCTGTAGAGAATACTTGTCAACTCCCACTGGACAGATGGTCTGCAATTGTTGTTTATGACTAGGTTTTCTGCAAGTCATATGGCTGCAATAACATTTCAAATATTAATAGGTTTTTGCTTCTTAAAATTTTGCAGATGGAGTTGCTATATTTGTAGGAAAAGTAAGAATCTATTTATCTGTCCCATCCCATCCCATCCCATCCCATCAGATAGATTTAGGTCCAAAACACAAAGCAGAAATAATCCAGTTTGAGATCATTTTAACTGCCCTGGGCTATATGCTAGGGAATTCTGGGAAATGCAGTTTTGTGAGACATTTAGCCTCCTCTATTAAAGAGTTCTGGTACCACAATACACTACAATTCTCAGGATTCCCTAGCACTGAGCCAGGGCAGCGAAAATGATCTCAGACTGGATTATTTCTGCAATGTGTTTTGGACTGTAGTCCTTTGTCTTTCAATTAGACTGTTATATGAAACTTACTGTTTACTGATTACTGTCATATAAAGGTATGCCTTTCATTCTTAGATTCTTAGATTTACAAGAGGTGTCAACTCTTGCTGGATTATCACCAATCCATACATTTTTAACATTAATTTCAAAAAGTGCAGAGAAAAAGGGGGAAGAAACAAAGAAAGAGAGAAAGACAGAGAGAGAGAGAGAGGGAGGGAGGGAGGGAGGGAGGGAGGGAGGAAGAGAGATAGAAAGTGGAAGGAAATACAAGAATACGAAGAAAGGCTACATATATACATTAATATAGGCTGGTCATCTATCCAATAATAGATTTTCTTGAAGTTGGCATTTGGAAAATACACAACCATGCATGGGTAAAACAGTTAGATGTTCTGGTGGATGGATGGTGACTATGGATGTGATAATGGATGGTGAATATTTATCTTTCCAATTCTGGAGTATTTTAGCTTCAATAAAATCCCACAAGATCCATCCACATTGACTGTAAGACATATCCCGAGTCAAAGAGAGATGATTTGAAAGTATGATTGTGTCAACAAATATCAAAGATCTGTCTAATACAAAATTAAAGCATTGTTGTATATCCAGCCTAAGGGAATGACCACCGAGCTCACTCACCCTCATCGTATGCCTCAAAGGAAGCATTATTTGTATTTTAGTACCACCATTAAGGTGAAATAGACAATTTCTTTCTGAAAAAATGGGGACATGATAACATATCCAATAGACTCAAAATATCATCTTTTGGTTGACCATAGTTTTAAGCCAAAAGAGATTTTAGCTACTGAAGCTACGGCAATTTCCCACTGAGTGATTTGCACAAGACAATGTAGTGTTTGTATAGTTTTAATCTGTATTGCTTTTAAAAAGGTTATTAGCTGCCTTTAGTCTCATTATTGGGAGAAAGGCAGGATATAGATGAAATTAACAACAACAACAACAACAACAGCTCTATTCCACTCAGCTCTAACATCATCAGTATAAAATGTAGTGCATTCCAACTAACATTTATAACCTACAGTTGTTGGTTTCATTTACTCTGACAGTTTGATTAATGCTTGCAATACACCATAGGTTGCTGAGACACTCAAAACTGATGGTCTGTATACACACACACAAAAAGGCATTGCACTTGCAGATATTGGCATACTGCACCAGAGAGTAAACTATGATACTGGGAATGGCAAAAATCAGTTGAACCAAAGTATAAATCCCACAACCAACTCATTTTTTTCTATTAAACTTACCCCATAAAGCTAGTTTAGTATAATTATACAAATTAAATTGTAATTGACCAACAATTATATTCAAGGCTATAGTAGCAGCAGAAATTGCAAGGGAATCATACCCTTCTCTCTTATATGAACACAATCTAAGGCAGTTCAGCCAAAAAGAGTTGCCAGGATTTCAAGATCACCCAAGAAAAGGCATCTGAGTTGAATCAGATTTGCCAGCTATGTGTGAAACAGGCCATCATTTCCTTATGATACCAACTGAGATCTGGAAAATTAAATCTACCTTCAGAAGATATTAGTTGTGTGTCAACGTGAAAAGCAGGGTGGTAGAGTTCCCCATATAAATTTCTTGAATGTACTATTAATTTTCTGGAAATGAACTTGGGATACCTCAAGATATCTGAGATACACTGAGCTATGTCAAAGAACATGTAATATCAGTGGTAAGGCATTCTTCTTAAGTATATTAACCTTACCCATATTTTAGTTTGAGTGGCACCCATTGGCCTAAACTGAGAGATCCGGCAATACATACAAATATAGTGTAGTTATTTGAGCAATTTGTTGAGGAACCAACATGCCAAAGTATTTAATAGACACAAGTGAAATTAGCAATCTTTAAACAATCCAGCTGGAGTATTAGCCTCAGGAGGCATAGCCTGGGATTTAGACCAATTAATAGTATAACCAGAAAGAGCCTCAGAGCTATTAATTTTTATCAATTATCATTTATTTATTTATTTATTTAATTTTTACCCTGCCTTTCTCTCAAGGCAGCTGACGTCATAAAGATTTAATACTGCAGTTAATTTAATTTTTTTTTTTTTTTTAAAAAACTTTTTATAGTTAGATTTTCTTTAGATGATTTAATTCATGTAAGAGTGGCTTTGGGTCTCATGTTGGAAGAAAGGTAGGATATACATTAAATGTAATTTTAAAATCTATTTTAAAAAATCTGATGGTACACTAAGATGTTTTAAAGTAATAAAAATAAAACCCAGTAAAATAGTCCCCCCTCACACACACTCAGTCACATCTTAAAACCTAAAAGGCATCCTAGATAACAGGACATATAGTGCCAAAGGTCATCAACCAGAACTGCCATAATGTGAGAGTTCAAATCAAATGAATATGATCAATTTTGTCTGCAAACCATGAAGGAAGCTATTCATGGGGAGCAACTATATGCTCTAGCAAGTTCTCATCAGTACCTTATGGAAAATGCCTTTGCAAAGTTTGGAACAACATCCAAGTCTTATGCGCACATGTGATGGTAGCAGTAATGTAAGCTGTCTTTGTTTCTTTCATTACTGTATTAGATAACGTTCAATTTATATATGACTGAATTGAGCCAGAGTTGACCTCCAATGATGCTTTAGCCTCTGTCACTCCTGTTTCATTGTCCACAGCTGCTCCTTGTCAAACCAACTTAAATGATAGACCAGCAAATTGACCTGGTTCTACCTGGTTCTAGCTGTGATGGTGCCAACTACCAGTTCTAAAACCCAAAAATTAATCAGGTCTTTTGAAGTACCACTGACAAACCATTTAAGAAGCTTCCCATGTGTGTTCAGAATTTATTTTTATCTACCAAATATGTGGGGCAGACTATCTTAGCTGACCCACACCCTGCTGGAGGTTTGCTCTGGCTGCCAGTTTAAAATTAACCAGATGGTAATCTGGTTCTAGACACATGCTCCTTCAGGTTGCAGTTAAATCCCTTCATGCGTTATGCATTGTCCTGGTTAGAACAGCAAGCAGCATGGACTGAGAAGCTATCTGTTATGCACCTGAATGTTGGTTGTCTTCCCAACTGGGACAGTGATCTGGATACAGGGCAGTCTTTCCACTAGCATCCAGGGATGCAGAAGGTGGCAGAATTTACAACAGTGTCAGGAGAAACTTTTTAGAGGCTGAATTCCAATATGGGAAGAGTTTTGCTGTTGCATTCCAACCACATGTAAGGATGAGGGCACAAGGTTTGGCCAAAGCAAAATTATCCAGACCAAATATAAAGCTTATACATTTTTCTCAATGCAATAGTTGCCAGGTGTTCGGAACCTTGCCAGTCTGCAAAAAAGAATTCTTGGGCTATGCAAGAATGTACTGTCTTGTAAACCTAAGCCATTTTTACCTCCATTGACAATAGGCTTGTCTTTAAGACCTGACTGCTCTTCAGCTTGTCTTTTAAGACACAGCTGTATTTCAGATTAATTTATTTCTGATTTGTACTTTTTTGCACTGTCTGCTTTTCTCCAGACTTTCCTGCATTATGTCTGCACTTTTATTCTTCAGCTTGTTGGATTATTCACAGTAACACAACTGACCATAAAGAGGATTCCATTTCATTCCGACCCATAGTGAGTGCCACTGGATCACCACATACAACCTGGCCAAGTTTCTGGCCACACAACTGCAAATCTATATAGGGCAAACCCCCCACTACATAAAGGACTCAGCTCATTTCATAGGAAAAATCAACAACCTTGAACTAAAACCCAGGGACATACTAATCAGCTTTGGCCCGATCTTCTTGTTCACCAAAATCTCCATAGTGGACACTATGACACTTATCCAACAAATTTTTCCAGAAGATATCACAGTCCTGTTCGAACATTGCCTCACCACAAGCTATTTCCAATGGGACAATCGATTCTATGAGCAGTGAGGTTGGGTAGCAATGGGAAGCCACCTGAGCCCTGTGACAGCAAACTTTTACATGGAGCACTTTGAAAAGCAAGTCCTGAAAACAGCACCAAAAAAGCCCACAACATGGTTCCGATACATTGATGACACTTTCACCATTTGGAGCCATGGAGAAGAAGATCTGGCTGTGTTCCTAAATCATCTGAAGAACATCCACCCTAACATCCATTTCACAATGGAAAAAGAAAAAGAAGGAACACTGCCATTCTTGGATGTCCTAGTAATCCACAAACCGAACCAAGGTTTGGGCCACACAGTATACAGAAAACCTACACACACGGACAGATACCTGCACAAGAACTCCAACCATCACACAGGACAAAAAAGAAGCACAATAAAAACACTGGTAGACCAGGCAGAATGGATCTGTGAACCCCACCTCTTAGAAGATGAACTGAAGCACCTAGACTGGGCTCTACAGGCAAATGGTTATTCCAGTTCAGACATCAGAAGGGCTGCTAGACCCAGAAGAACCCAGAGGAGGGAAAACAAACAATCACCCAAAGGGAAGGTATTTTTACCATACATCAAAGGAGTCACAAACAAAATAAGGAAAGTGGTGAGGAAACACAACCTCCAGATGGTTTACAAACCAACCAAGAAAATCCATCAAATGCTTCACTCAGCCAAGGACAAGAAACACCCCCTCACAGCCGCAGGAGTTTACCGCATACCATGCAGCTGCAGACAAGTCTACATAGGGACCACCAAATGCAGTGTGCAAACAAGAATCAAGGAACATGAGAGACACAGCAGACTGGGTCAGCAGGAAAAATCAGCAGTAGTAGAACATGTTATAAACCATCCTGGACATAAAATGCTGTTTGAAAATACAGAAATGCTGTTTGAAAATACAGAAATTCTGGACCATGCCAACAACTATCATGCCAGAATGCACAGGGAAGCCATTGAAATTCACAAACACCTGGATAATTTCAACAGGAAAGAGGAATCCCTGAAAATAAACAAGGTTTGGCCACCAGTGCTGAAAAACAGGAAGACTCAGCAAATGCAAATGAGAAACCACCCAGGGTCAGGGGCTTTCCCAGCAAACAATGATCAACAATTAGCAGACACTAATCCTATTTTGCATGTCCTCCCACCCATTAGCAACAGTGATTAGCATATGCAAATCACCCTGCCCTTCCCAGGGTCACACAGAGTGTGTGTGTGTGTGTGTGTGTGTGTATACCCAATTCTTTTCCAAGCAAGCATTCTCTGAAGATGCCAGCCACAGATGCTGGCGAAACATCAGGAAGAAACTTTTTTAGAACCTGGCCACATAGCCCTGAAAACCCACAAAAAATTATGGATATCATTATTGAAAATTAGGCAGTTGTACCCCGGATTAGTAATATCATTTTTATTGTTGTTTCTCATCCTGTTGACTCACCTGAATTTGATCTGTGAAATTATTAAGAGATGGGGGAAGCAAGCTCTGTAAACTTTTATCTTGCAATAGCAATAGCAAGTACATTTCTAAACTGTTTATATTTAAGCACTCCCTAAGTAGTTTACAATGTAAACCAATTGCCCCCAACAAGCTGGGTACTCATTTTAGCAACCTATGGAAGGATGCAAGGCAGAGTGGACCATGGAGCCCTGCCTGGGATCCAACTCACAACCTTGTGGCTGTGAATGGCTGCAGTACTGGCATTTAACCACTGTGCCACCAGGGCTTTTTATATATCTTCCTGAGTTAGCAGCCCCACATTCTCAGGGCTATTCTCTCCATGGTGAAAGAAAGAAAATATATCCACAATGAGTTTTCAGTGCAGTAATAAAGCACCTTTTCTATGCCTATGCAAACTCTTGTACACACCATCAGGAAGCAGCGTCCTGGCAGTGATAGTAGGGCTTGGGAGTTGCACACCAACTGTACGCTCCCGAAACCTACAATGTGCGGGCACCGGCGTTATTGACCAACCATCACCCACACAGGGGCGTGTTGATGACTTGTGGGCGTCTGAGCACCCACACGTTTCTTACAGGAAGTGTGGTGTCATAAGGGCTGTGACGCAGCTCTTATGATGTCTCAAAAAAGAGCCACTGTAAGTGGCTGTTTTTTTGTTTTTGTTTTTGTTTTTTGTTTTGCTGCTTAGCAGTGCCACACCATTTGGTTGCTGTGGCAATGCTGTGCAGCAAAGAAGGGTGGTGTTTTGCTGCCCATCTGTCCAGGGCCATAGTCAATACAATATAGGCCAGATGCAAGGACTGCAAGTTGAATTCCAGGGTGGTGTAATTGCTGTATCTGATATCACCAGATGTGGTATATTACATCTGCCATTGTCTCAAGCCAAGCTTGTGGTAATAGGAATTTCTGATGTAGCATAGGTAACAAAGTAGATGGGTTCCTGGCCATTACCTCTTTAACAGAAAATTTGTTACCAGAGACAATAATAAAAAGGAAAGAATAGGGATAAGTTCCTACACCACACACACACAAACACACACACACACACACAAAAGAACCGCAGCTCAATATGTTTCAGCAAACCTTTTATTCAAAACTAATAGTAGGAACATGTGAAATGAAACAACCAGGTCAGGTAAGCCTTAGACAAAACTTTTAGAATCTTTTAGAGACCACTTGAAAGCTCTTCCGAAATACAACCAGGGATGATTTTTCCTTTCTCCAGTCTACATTTTTCTTATCATTTCTGTTTTGGAGACCATAGTTACGGATCTATGTTTTTTAAACACACTTGTCAGTAGCTGGTAGAGCAAGCTTACCTGCTGTCTCCTTTTTTTCTCTGTTTTGTGCTTATGCATTCTTTGTAAGGGATTTGGAATTTAGCAGCTGTTCCTGTTGTAGGCAATTTGACACTAAAAGTGTGTGTTCCTTCAGCCCTCCTTCATCCTTCCAATATGGATGTTACTAAAAAAATCCTTCTAGCTAAACAAATGATAGGAGGAAGTGGGGGGGGGGGGGAGCTGGCAGAAGATATAAAAACACTTTTTAAAAAGGAGCCTCTTTGTTAGAGAGTTTGATATCTGACGTATGCCTGTATAGCTGGTGCATCAGGACACAAGTTGTATGATACTAGGTTCAAATGCTGAACTAGAACTGAGGAGTCCCTGCTTCAAATCCTCACAACGTTCACTGTGTCCAACCACTGTGTTATGGCTCAGTCAACCATAGGGTTGTTCTGAGGGTGGAAGTGGTGGTGGGGAAGAACCATTCACTCAGCAGAGGGAAGTGTTTTGAGTAGAATGTTGGGCCTGCAAGATTCATGTCCAACATCCCCCTGAGCCATGAAATTCAGTGGGGCAGTCACTCACTGTCATTCTGGCCTGCCCTGCAGGAATATAATGAGAATAAGGAAAGAAGGGAAAAGCTGTTCATGCCACCTTCAGCTCATTGGAGGAAAGATGGAATATAGATATAAGTAATAATGAATAGAAAGAAATAAGCCATGCCTCTGGTCACACAATGTATAATATTGGGGAACTGATCCTGTCACAATTTTTATGTCACCTAATTTCTATAGGGGCTCTTCAAGGAATGTACTACTAAGCCTTTCCTGTGAAGACTGTGATGGCTTGTATTGGGAACATCTGATAATTGCAAACCATCCCACCCAAGCTATATGGCCTCTCTTCCTGCTGGAGTTTTTAATTTCAGAATGTATCCAGGTCCTTGCTACCCAGAGCTATACCTTGTTCTGGCTGCTTCTCTGTACTTTTCTTTATGAAAGGTACTGTGACCTGCTAGAAAAGACAAATAAATGCATCCTAGAGCAAATCAAGCATTAACTCTCCCTAGAAGCCAAGATGACTAAACTGAGAATTTGGATATATCATGAGAAGATATGACTTGCTAGGGGAAAAAACCCACTAATGGTGGTAAGGTATGACTTAGAATTCAAATGAAGTTGACTTGATAGCAGTTTAAAACAATAAATAATTCTATTGCAGCAAGTAGCATGGGCAGCTTTGAATCATAATGCTGTTCCCTCAGATGGAGACTATCTCTCTCTCTGTGTCTGAATGCAACCCTTAGGGTGAACTGAAAAGAGACAGATGGCCCCATGTGATCCTGTCAGATGGCCACTGCCAGATAGCTAATAACACAGGCTGTAAAATTCAGGTATCTGATTCTGACCTGTGGAATTTAGCTGCTGCAGAGAATAAGAAGATGATGACCCATCTGCCTCCATTCCATCTGGCCCACCCTCACAGGATTGTTACCAGACCATTAATAATTTAAAGAGCTCAATGGACACTGGATGGTCAAGGAGATCAATGGACACTGGATGGTCAGCTCTGTAATGGCCTGCCATTTGAAAATTAATGTATCTGTATCATATGACTTTTCTCATCCTATATTGACTGCAAAGACTCTAAAAACTGCCGAGTCTTTTCACTATAAGTTATCATGAGAGGAATGGAACCTCTATAACCTTACAGCTCATTTCAAGAATTGGTAGGTAGATAGCAGCAGCAAAGGAGAACTTCCTTCTGTGGGTAATATCCTATCATTCTCTGTATTTACCAGTCACTGTAATATTTGTCAGTTGTTATCACCATGAAATATGCTTTAATTTTTTCAAACACAATATCTTTCTCTTTCTTCCATACTTACATGCCTGATGACGGTGGTGGTGGCAAACTTAGTGGAGATACCTGGATGTCTGAGGAGACAAAAGACTCTCAAAACCCCAATCAGCACTGCTTCCAAAACATGTGAAAGAAAGAGAGAGCTTGCAATCCTACTGCTCATATATGACATTTTCCTGCTTTTAGTAACCTTGGAGAAACACCCATTTCAGAGAAGATGGCTGTGGCCTACATTGTATTCCAGGAATCCCTAGTTTGCAGTGCTAGGAGGAAGCTTCCACATTCCTGTGCGCCAAGATATATATGTGTGAGTGGGTGCTGATACAGCATCCAAGACAAGGGGCACTGTTGATGCCCCATCATCTTTTGATTCATTTTTAAAAAAGGTGTATAGTGCTTATAGGAGATTATTGCACTAGTTTTTATTCCTGCGCTAGGCATGGGAGGTAAATGCACAGGGACAGATTCTATCACATAGCTTTGTCCTCATACTCCTACTCACCTGTACTCATCCTGTACCTGATCCGGGCTTCTTCTGGACTTCTCCTGAATTTTTACAAATGGGATTTTCCCATTCTTTAAAAGGTCTGGGAGAAGCCTGGATCAGATACAGGATGAGTACTGCCCAAGGAGAGAGCTGTGAAATAGCAATCAAACTTTATTACAGCCATTTGGCCAGCACAATTACAAAATTTCAATTTAAAACATAATTTTATACCATACGTTTATATACAGGCAGACTGGAGAGTATAGACAAATGATGGTTTACAAAAAGTAAGGATAGGACTGCACAATTTGGTAAACACACAATAATGGGTAGGGCATTATTACTTCATAAATAACAATATTGCATTGTGTTAAAGAGTTTCATATTCAGGACTTATTTGTTCAAAACTACAGTCATATTCTTTGTTTAAGGAAGAGTTAAACCATAAGGTGCCAAATAATCAGATGCAACTGGTTGGGGTAACTTTCTAAAGACTTTAATCCATTCCTGTGCATTTACATCTTGCGCCTAGCACGGGAATAAAAGCCTGTGCAATAGCCTCCATAGTATTTATGTTTTTACCAGGCTTTGTAATATCTTTTAAAAGTAAAACTATGTTTCACTGATTTTTATCTGGAATGAATGACACCAAACTGGTAAAAGAAAATCAGTACATACATAGCTTAAAGCTAACTTTCCGAAGTTCAGTTCTGTAGTTAGTACCCAAACAATCTGTAGACCTTAGGGGCAAGTGGGTTTTAAGGACAGCTATTGCTTTTTTTCAACTTCACCAGCTTTAAACAATGCATTAAATGCACCTTGGTTTTCCTAAGGCCAGCCCTGGAAAGGAATTGGGGCAGTGGGGAGAGAGAGAGAACCAAAATGTAGTTGTGTTGGTGGGAGCATAAATGTGCAGTCCCTGCCTCTCCCCCCTTACCCTGAAGACATTATGCATCCCTTGATTTTCCAAGTACATATCGGGTTGGATTTTTATTTAGGCACAAATGTAAACAGGTTGGCGGAAGGACTTCTGTGCCCTGTCCTTCCTACAGCAGACATGCAGGGGATCCTTTTGAATGAGGAGAGCTGTGGTGTATGTGGGGGATTCCCCAAAATCTGGGAGGTAGATTCTCTTAGTCTACCAGAAGCAGATCCAAATTCCAGTCCACAACCCAATTTTAACCATTTATTAAGAAGTAAATCCCATTAATCTAGTGACATAAGGGGAGGTGAGATGCCGACCCTTTGCTAGCTGGATCAGCAACCTCACAGCCCCAATCCTGCTTGTTTGTGCCCTCGAAAGTGACTCTTGAAAGGGCAACATAGCTGTGTTGCCATGGCTATATGGTGCTCATATGGATGCAGCACCAGAGGAGCATCATGATGCTGTGCGCCATGTGAAGCGATGCATGCAGTGTCAGGACACCCTAGGGGATGAGTGGCTGGTGTGTACAGGACCATCAACTCTCAGATAAGTGAGGAGAGAAGGTCTCTTTCACACTACACATTTATAGCACTTTGTTACCATTTTAACTGTTGCACTGCTATCCAGTTTTTGGCTCAGGACCATCCTGGGGTTTTCTTTGGCTTTGGAAGAGAATGAAGATATGATCTGAATGCAAGAAATACTCAGAGAAGGGCCTCAGCACCATAAAACCATGAGGTAAATTGTGTAATAATAGTTTTCCCAATCATTCTATTGTTTGAAAATAACATGATGCCTGGTTGGAGAGTCCTCCTCTGAATTAATCCCCCTTCTCAAGAGACAGCAATGTTAGTTCATTTAAGTGGAAAAAGAAAGAATAAAGAAAAATGGCTTATCTTTGATTTATTTTTTTCTGGCCACGTTATAATACAATACACATAATGCATAGTAATGATTATATTGTCTCAATGCTATTAGAGAAATAGAATTGATAGCTTATTTCAGTTTATTTCTTATTATTGCATGCTTGGAAATTAGCACTTCTTTTCCCTCTACTTTGACATAACAGTTAAGAGTACTGTTACCTTGGGTTAATTCCCACTTCCCAGTTTTTTACACACACTTTGCTTTGTTTATTTATATTATTATTCAACCATATGTATGATTGTAAAATTCATGTTAACAATACTAAATAGGGCAGGATTTTATTTATCTGAATAGGACAGTTTATTCATTCATTCAGTCAGTCAATCAGTCAGTCAGTCAGTCAGTCATACCCACCGTTAAGAACTCAAGTGGTCAGATTTCATATTGACTTGCCGGCATTATTGAGCTCCCACTGCAACAATCCCTGAGGACTAGTGAGTTCATTTTAAAGAATGAGGCCTACTTACCCACATACTATCATAATATTTTTCAAGTCTATAAGAAAAGGGCTTACCTGAAACAAAGTGAGTGCTTTTAATTACAGCTTAAAAATATAATATAATATAATATACATATAATAGGAGTGTACAAGGACAGCTTAAGACGGTTAGGCCCTTGGATCAGTTACAAAAACAGAGTTCCCCTTCTGCACATGTATGGCCTATTTTTGGAATGGTAGCCTAGAAATGAATGACAAAGTAACAAATTAAATTAAAGCATAAGAGATAGCAGCACAGTTTTCCCCCCTGTGTGAACCTGTTTTCAGCCCTACAATTTCTGTGAGATGAACACACTGATTCCTCACATTTTTACTCAGTTACTCAAGTAACATTTATGATAACGCAAATGCCAGGAGATTCCAGAAGTGCCTGAGAAAGAAAAGGAAACAAGTGACACCTTTCTTCTTCAGCACTGGGTCCAAAGCCAGTGAGGTGCCTGAAGCTACTACACCAGCTGAAGTGTTGATAATTTGGCCCTGTCACTGTGAATTGGGTCCGTTTTCCATCAGACTGCTCACCTGAGACTCTCACTTTCCCAGCAGTCCTGCTGCTTTCTGGAATACAAGGACTGGAGAAGCAAATGGCGGTTCAAGATCCTAGAACAAGGATTTATCCTAGGAAACTCTCTTGTTCTCTTAGGCTGCATATGCACAGCAGAAATAATCCAGTTTGACTCAATTGACTGCCTTGGCTCAATGCTATGAGAATTGTAGTTTTGTGATTTAGCCTTCTCTGTCAGAGAGCTCAAATGCCACAACAAAAAACAATTCCCAGAATTCGTTGCATTGAGCCATGGCAGTTAAAGTAGTGTCAAGCTGGATTATTTTTGGAGTGTGGATGTAGATATTTTTGGAGATGTAGGACTTTATTGCACCTCCTCAGGTGCCTGATTTACCTCTTCTGGATTGGGCTCAAATTTGGAAGTTACGCTGATTTTATCACATGGGCGTTTTCATCAAAACAGCTTCCCATTCCTACCAGTGTTGAATTCAAGCCCCGTAAATTGCTTTGGTGGCCATTTTTTCCAAATCTGAAGCTTTGGAATTGGAAAAGATGGCTGCCAAAGCTACTTATGGGCCCAAATTCAACACTGGAGGAAATGGGAAGCTGTTTTGAGGGAAATGTCCATGTGATAAAATCAGCATAACTTCTGAATTTGACCTTTAAAGCCCTTCATGGCTCAGGTCCATCCTACCTTAGGGACCGCCTCTCCCCATATGAGCCCCCTCGCACTCTTTGGTCCTCTGGGAGGAATTTGCTACAGCCTATGAAAAACTAGGCTGGCACAGATCTCCTGGAGGACGTTCTCTGCCATTGCTCCCAGGCTATGGAATGACTTGCCGGATGAGATGTGCCTTATTATAACTTTGGATTGCTTTAAGAGAGCCACCAAGATGCATCTCTTCCGGCAGGCCTTCCCAGAAAACGATTAACTTTCTGTCATCTACTCTCCCTCCAGTCCCATTTACTGGGACATTGATACTCTTGAGGCTGCCCACGTATTCAGTTTTTAGAGCCATTAATGTCTAATGTTCATCTTTTAATGTTTCACTGTTTTAAATCTTATTCTTAGTTTAATCTATTTTTAAGGGGTGAGAGGGGAGACCGAAGTGTTATTTTAACTGTATGTATTTTTAAATGTTGTACTCCGTCCCAATTGCTCACCCAGAGGGGCAGAATATAAATTATTATTATTATTATTATTATTACAGTATTATTAGAGGTAAGTGGGGAACCAGAGGTGGTTTGATAAAGTCTGCAGTTAGGACTTTAAAAGCCTGAATAATGCATAACACTTAACATCGTCATTAGGCCCATATTAGGCCCATCATTAGGCCCAAGTGTTATAATGCATAACACTTAACGTCATCATTAGGCCCACCCATGTCAGGTTTTGATCTAGAAATGTTAAGGTCTGGGATGATTCTGAATTTGCAATTGTAACTCTCACTCAACAACGTGTAGCAGCAAAGAGGGAGTTTATATTCTTTTTCACTAAAATTTTGTGTAGAAAATATAATCATGTATGTGGGATATGCAACAGAATGTTGCAGTTCAGGATTCCAGCTTTTTCATTTCCCCCTTTGTGACATTGGTTTTCCACCCTGCCCTCCATGGTCAGTATGTGACAGCTAAGCATGCTCAGTCCTCCTTGCATTGTTTGGGATTTGCTTTTGTTTTTGTTTTGCTTCTCCCTCTTTATTTCAATGCAGACTGCATACTTTGCATTGGGACCTGTAGCAGCCTTCTAATACCTCCCTTTTGTTTGAGGGGGAGGATATTTTGTCTGAACAAGCAATGGCACTCAACCTGAACATCAGTATGAAGATAATATGCTGCTAGGGTCACCAAGTGAAATAGGAACTTTAATGGTTGTACAGAAGAGGGAATTTTAGCAGGTTTTAAGCACTTGATGAATTTTGTCTTCTACAGCATTGTTAAGGTTATAAACGCTCTGCCCTTTATTTCACCTGGCAACACTATATACAGCAGCTTTAGATAAACTGAACTTGGTCCCTGGTAGTGGTTGAGATATTTGCCCTTAATCCAAGAATACAAGATTTCTACTGCTATTTTAGAGGAGGACTACAGTTTTATGTAAGAAAACATAAAATGGATTTTAAAGTAAAATAGGTTTCTATGCTTCATCATGTTCAATGTCACTGTGTCTAGGACATAGTACCCTTGAGGTGACTGGTATGTTCCTTCCAGAATGGCCCACTCTACCATTAGGCAGCATGGAGCAGAGTACATCTGGTCACAGATCTGAAGGGTCTATTGATTGCTAATTAGTTTCTTCTTGTTTAGTCACCTTGGGTCTCTCTCTGTGTGTATGTGCCTTCAAATGGCATGTTGCTTATAGGGTTTTCTTAGGCAAGGAATATTCTGAGGTGAGTTTGCCAGTTCCTTCCTCTGAAATATAGCCCATAGCAACTGGTATTCATTGGTGACATTACTGAAATTCCCTTAATTAGACTCAGATGATAGTATTTCTCATGTCAATGCCTGTCACTGGAACCAAAATCTTTGTGTGTGATTGTGTCCCTGACTTTATATGTGCACACCATGTTAAAACCACAATCACCTTAGTTGCAATTTGCTTTCTTGGGTTCGTTGGTTGAAATAGCAAATAAAAGTTCAGGGCAATAGCCATTTTGGGGGTATTTTTTTTCAAGGAGGGGGAACAAAGAATCAAGCTCTCTTCATCTGTGCCTTCCCTACAATTGAGAATGTCCTTGCCTTACAGCTGCTTCTAAATTTAAAAGCAAAGTATAACCAAGAATATTTTCTAGGTATTATTTTGTTGGTGTTTTCCAGGTGCAGATGAAAGGAGTTTTACTCATTCCCACTTTACAACCTGAGTAATTGATCCTAATTTTTCTGCACCTCCCTTCTCTCTGAGAAATAATAAACAATTGTAACAATTGTTCCTACAAAGGCAGAAGTTAGTAAATAAAGCAGCCTACTCCACAGGGAACAGGACTTAACTAAGAGCAAGTCAGGAAAGCAATGGCTGTAGCAAAGGAAGAGGATATAACCAATTGGCTGGTTTGAAAAGAAAGGGAGCAAGAAAGAATCTGCTAACTTGAATTGGGCTTACTTCAGAGGGGCCAGAATCCTATTGGCAGCATATAGATCAGTTATGGCAGCCTATGTGTTTTAATTAGGGTTAGCCAGCATGGTGTAGTGGTTTGAGCCTATGACTTGAGACCAGGATTAAAATAACTGTTCAGCCAGGGAACCCTACTAAGTGACACTGACCAAGGCTGCATCCACACTGGAGAAATATCCTGGTTTGGCTCCATTTTCACTGCCTTGGCTCAAGGGTATGGAATTCTGATAGTTGGAGTTTGTTGTGGGCCCAGAGCGGAGTGGAGAGCAGAGCGGAGACTGAGAGCATGTGGCTTGCCCAAAGTCACCCAGTGGGTTTCATGGCTGAAGTTGCTATACTGGCTTCCAAAATAGAATTCTTGAAATAAAATGTGTTGGCTATTCCAGTGCTGAATATGCATAAGCTTTTCTGCAGCTGACGACTCCTCATTGCAGCCAAATGAACAGTAGCAACTGGATTCTGTAATTAATTGCTCCCATGAAATCACTGCATCAGCCTTTACTAAGAACACTTGCCAATAAGCAGTCATCACTGAGCATTAACAATACTCATCTCCTGGATCATTCTAGCCTAGTGGTTTTCCAAAGTGTTTTGGGAAGATCTGTTATATGTATGAACAGCAACAGAAATGCAAAGCTCATGGGTCTGGGGATGAAGTGACAAGCTAAGTTTTAAAGATGGTCATGGGGGAAGGGGTCAGAGGCAGGAGGAAAGATGAGGCAAGGTGAGTAGACAACCATATGAATGGTGGAGGAAGTTCCTGGAATGCAGTGTGATGCTGGCTGGGAACCAGAAAGGACATGTGATAAACTGTGGGTAATGTGATTAGGTCCTATTATCACATTTTCTGAACATAGCCAGCCCTCCTTAGCCATGGATTTTTTATCCACAGATTCAAGCACCCATGGCTTGAAAATATTTTTAAAATGTATAATTTCCAAATAGCAAACCTTGATTTTCCATTTTATAAAAGGGACACCATTTTGCTATGTCCTTCTATTTAATGGGACTTGAGCATCCACGGATTTTGTTATCAGAGGAGGATCCTGCAACGAAACCTCAGCAAATAACACGGACCCACTGTAGACGTGTAGGCAGGGTTGTCATCTGGGTTTGTGGCAATGTTCTTGTATCCATCTACCCATCCATGTATCCATCTGTAACTGTTTGAGATTGGGAGGCTGACTGTGTGCATGTAATGGCCTGCCACCAAGAGCCTTTGGAGAAGACAGCACTGTTGTCCAGAATGGGTTGTAGTTCATTGATGATATGTCTGAATGGTCTCAGCTGGAAGCTGTTTGTAACCACTAGTGGGGGACTGCCATTTCCTCTGTTCTGTAATAGATTAGTCCTGGATACAAGTCTTTCCTTGTTGATGTGTTTTTTACTCCTTATGGTGGGTACTGTAGGTTGTTGTAATTCCATGAGTTTGGCATCTCAATCTTGTGGATCTAAGCAAATGTGATTTTGTTGGAGGGCTTGCTGAAAACTATGGATTTGGTTGTGTGACTGTCAGCTGCACCTGCACTGCCCTGGTGGTGCAGTGGTTAAATGCCTGTACTGCAGCCACTCACTCAAAACCATAAGGTTGCGAATTCAAGACCAGCAAAGGGCTGAAGCTCGACTAAGGCTTGCATCCTTCCGAGGTCGCTAAAATGAGTACCCAGATTGTTGGGGGGCAAATAGCTTACAATTGTAAACCGCTTAGACACTCCTTAAGGGTATGAAGCGGTATATAAATGAAGCTGTTTGTTTTTGTTTGTTTAATACATAGTGGATTTTTTGATGGGTGCATTTTGGACTCTCTTTAGGAGCATAGCTATGGGTGTGATCATGATGAGCTGTTGCATGTCCAAATGTAATCCACATAAAATATATAAATAAAACAAATGCGTACAAATTAATCAATGAAAGTATAGAATCATAGAATCATAGAATCATAGAGTTGGAAAAGACCACAAGAGTCATCCAGTCCAACCCCTGCCATGCAGGAACTCCCAATCAAAGCATCCCCGACAGATGGCCATCCAGCCTCTGCTTAAAGACCTCTAAGGAAGGAGACTCCACCACTCTCCGAGGGAGTGTGTTCCACTGTCGAACAGCCCTTACTGTCAGGAAGTTCCTCCTAATGTTGAGCTGGAATCTCTTTTCCTGCAATTTGTATCCATTGTTCCACATCCTAGTCTCTGGAGCAGCAGAAAACAAGCTTGCCCCTTCCTCAATATGACATCCCTTCAAATATTTAAACAGGGCTATCATATCACCTTTTAACCTTCTCTTCTCCAGGCTAAACATCCCCAGTTCCCTAAGGCGATCCTCATAGGGCATGGTTTCCAGACCCTTCACCATCTTAGTCGCCCTCCTTTGGATACGCTCCAGTTTCTCCACATCTTTTTGGAATTGTGGTGCCCAGAACTGGACACAGTATTCCAGGTGGGGCCTGACCAAAGCAGAATAGAGTGGCACTATTACTTCCCTTGATCTAGACACTATACTTCTATTGATGCAGCCTAAAATAGCATTGGCCTTTTTAGCTGCCACATCGCACTGTTGACTCATGTTCAGCTTATGGTCTACTTGGACTCCTAGATCCCTTTCACATGTAGTTTCATTCAGCCAGGTGTCCCCCATTTTATATCTGTGCATTTCATTTTTCCTCCCTAAGTGCAGAACCTTACATTTCTCTGCGTTGAATATCATTTTGTTAGCATTGGCCCAGCTTTCTAGTCTATTCAGGTCATTTTGAATTTTGATCCTGTCCTCTGGGGTATTAGCTACTCCTCCCAGTTTAGTTTCATCTGCAAATTTGATAAGTATGCCACCAATTCTGTCATCCAAATCATTAATAAAGATGTTGAATAGCACTTGGCCCAGGACAGAACCCTGTGGCACCCCACTTGTCACTTCTCTCCAGGATGAAAAGGAGCCATCAGAGAGGCCCAGTAGACTTGGTTTGAGGTCTAGGTGAAGTTACAGATAGGACATCCTAGAATATGCACCAGGAACTACTGCAATTTGGAGGAAGAACTCAGCCATCACATCACAATCTCCTAAGTTCAGTTGATTTCAGTGTTCTATGTATGACTTCATCTAGACTCACTTGGGGAAATGTTAAAGTTTTTCTTTTAAAATCAAATGTCCTTCCTCACTCTAAATTATTTACAAGCTTCCATCAGATTTTCAAGGTTTTTCTTCTCACAGATTCGGCAGACAGAACCATGGAGTGAAGAGCAGGAAAGTTGCCTAGAAGTTCAGGCAGGTGGAAACTGGGGCAGGCGGTCTGAAGCTCGTGGTATCTAGTGGGGCATAGAGGACAGGTTTTGGGGTACCAGACTGATTCAAGATGGTGCCCCCACTTCTTTCATGTACAAAAGCTGAGTGGACTGACCATTCAATTTCTCATCAGAGCACACAATGGAAAAGTATCCTGTATCACAATTGAAGGCTGTAGAGTGGCTTAAGGGCTACAGGACAAGCCAAAGAGGAAGGGATTTGTCCACCAACACCTCAGTGCTACCTCCCAACACTTGTTGTGTGTGGGAATCAGGTCACTTTGCCTAATAGTAGGACTAGTCCTATTTAGTTTATGAGAAGAGACTGATTTTGGCTGATGAATTGGGGTGGGCAATGAAATTAATAAGAAATATTTTGAGTCAAGCAGAAAATAAAATGTTTCCTTGATTCCACCACTCCCTGCATCTTATATTTTATTCTTTATTCTGGAGAGGCAACTGCTGACTCCCTTCCCCAAAAGCCTCTGGTCAAACCCTGACACTTGAAAAGCTTGTTAAAAGAATTATAGGCCATGTGTTGGTAAAAGACACCAAGGCTATATCTGCACTGCAGAAATAATGCAGTTTTGCATTGCTTTAACTGTCATGTCTCAATGTAACGGAATCCTGGGATTTGTAGTTTGTTATGGCACCAGAGCTCTCTGACAGAGAAGGCTAAATATTGTTGTTGTTGTTGTCGTTGTGCCTTCAAGTCATTTCCAAATTGTGGCGACCCTTAGGTGAACCTATCATGGCTTTTCTTGACAAGTTTCTTCAGAGGGGGTTTGCCATTGCCATCCTCTGAAGCTGAGAAAGTGTGACATGTCCAAGCTATCCCTGTTGGTTATATGACCAAGCTGGGATGCGAACCCTGTCTGCAGATTCATAGTCCAATTCTCAATATACTACAGACACCAAGCTGGCTCTCTCTAAATACCTTATAAAACTACAAATCCCAGAAATCCATAGCATTGAGCCATGGCAGTTAAAATGGTGTCAAGTGGCATTATTCCTGCAGTGCAGACACATCCTATTTCTTTTCCATAGCATTGTTTTGCTTGGCCATTGCAGGAGCTGAAGTGAACAGAGTGTGGGAAGCTGTGATATCTTTATCCCATTAGTCAGGTTTGAAGCAATTACAGTTTCATTAGCTAAAGACAATCTCATGTTTCCCACCCTCTCCACTTCAAGGCTTTGCCCTTGGGATCCTGCTGCTAAGAGGTTTATAGAGGGAAGGTAGACAGGAAAAGGAGGAAAACATGACGTTGTCTAAGTTAAGGGAGAAGGGGCACAGATGGCTGCTCTTCTGCCAGCCCTGAAGTGCAGCAGGTTGATGTGGGTTGAACAGGAATTCTGGCTAGTGGAGTCACATTTCTGGAAAATTGCCAGGACTCTGGCTTGTTGCTCCTCCAATAAATCTGGATCTGGAAGCCATCTTCAAAGTCTGGCTAGGCTAGACAAACCAAGGATGTAGCTTCAGCAATAATACTAACCTTTTCCACTGTGTTAAGTTTCTGGTTGCTTTAGACCAGGGTAGATGAAATGTTTCTCTGGATATTGTTGGAGTGCAATTCTCATCAGACCTAGGGCCTTATCACACCAGATCAATTTGGATTGAATCTGAAGTGACCTTGTTAGGAATTTCTGTGAATTCGGTTGTTAATGAGTTTGCTGAATTCTGGGGTGACTTTGGATTGGCTTTGGATTAGTTTTGGAATGGCTTCATAGGACCTTATCAGACAGGAGGAATTTCTCTTTATTGCGAATGGAGCCAATTGGAGCCAATTCAAATTCATGTGAATTCACTGGTTTAGTGATTTTACATGAATTCCCATTGCGTTCGGAATGCGTTCAGAATGACTTCCCATTACCCGAAAATGACCCCCCGTTGCCCGAAAATTGTATGAGATGCTTTAATTCACAATAACGTAAAACCCATGGGTGCGTTCGGAATGACTTCCCTTTTGCCCGAAATTGCGTGAGATACTTTAATTCACAATAATGTGAAATCCCATGATTATGTTCAGATTGCCATTAGATTATACTTCCAATTTCCAATGTCTGATAAGGTCCATAGTAACAGCATTCATGTGTGATAATTCAATGTGCATTCATGTGAATTCACTTGGATGGATGCAGAGCGACTCTGGATTGGGGCTGCAAAAACCCTCGTCTAATAAGGGCCCTAGGTAGCATAGCTAGTGGTGAGGGATGTTGGGAGCTGCAGACTAACAATATTTTAAGGGTATACTTTTATCTCTCCTGCTTCAGCAATTCTTGCTTTCAGAGGTGCCAAATGGAAGTGAACCACCTGTACATGCCAGGAAGCTGTTCACTGATGATAAGAACTCTTCAGTGACTGTGGCTTAGTGTATTTTGCATAAACAGAGCCAGAGAGATTTCATTGGGGTTTCCAAAATGATCAAGAACTTTTCAGAATGCAGGAGCTGAGATCTTGCATTGGAAGATGTAGCTACATAGATGTAGCTGTGTCTCTCTAGCTATATCTTCATCTTCGGAATGTGGTGGAGTCTCCTTCTTTGGAGGACTTTAAAAAGAGGCTGGATGGCCATCTGTCAGAGAGGCTTTGATTGTGAGTTCCTTAATGGCAGGGGGTGGGACCGGATGCACTTGTGGTCTCTTCTAACTCTATGATTCTATGATCTCCTGTTGCTGACCCGCAAATCCTACCTTTTAAGCTGTGCTGCTTCCTAACATGGTTATTTCTGTGTTTCTGTCAAAGCATGTCCAGCTACAGGAAGGAGCTGGATTTATGCCTGCTCATCCCCCTGATCTCTGGCAAGATGGAAATGCTGGAGTGTGGGCTGCACTACTTAAAAGGCAGGTTCTTTGCTAAAGTGGACAGGAATATTTGAGAGGCACTTATAGCCACTGCATGGTCACAGGTGAATTGTGATGGTGTGAGTCAGACTTAACCATTCATGAACACGATGACAATTGGGATTCCTCCCCTGACAACTCATATAGAGTTCTCATTGTTATACTAAGTATGGTGATGCCAGAAAGCATGATAATCTAGCCAGGATTTCTTCCATTTTATTAGAATCACTTCTCACTCTATTCTTAAATCTTTTTTTTTTTAAAAAAAACTCTCCTTATACCAAATAACATTTTGATGATGTTCTTGATGCCTTTTGCATGACGACGTCACCTGGAGTACTGTGTCCAGCCAAGAAGCTAGTACATGTCAAGATGAGGGTGACCATAAAGGATCTGGAAATCAAGCTCTGTGAGGAACAGTTCAGTGAGCTTAGTCTGGAAAGACTGAGAGGAGATATGATAGTCATGTGAGTGGTCTGCCTAGAAAGCACACCATGAGTTGTGATTGGGTAGTTCTACCAGGCTTGCTCAGCTTCTCACTTCACAGCCACATATTGTAGTAATTCTAAAAGTGAGACTTGAATCAAGAGCTTTCTGACTCGTAGCACAGTCTCTTAATTCACTGTGTAGCATCAGCTCTCTTAAGCATTTGCATTAGGCTATGTCTACGTCTATGTTTGTGCCTTCAAGTAATCTGTCGATTTATGACAACTTAAAAGAATTTCATAGGGATATCTCTACCTATGTATTTTAAAATGTATTTGTTGCCTAATTAACTTGAGACACTTTTCTCATTAATTACAAATTTTAAAAATCAGTCTAATTAATTTAAGACAGCTGTTATCAGCAGTGATGATCGCAGTGATAACAATTTAATGGTAATGGTATTGTACAAGTCACCCCGAAATGTAACACCTGTTGTTAGCTAAACTGCAATCAGGAAATGCCATTATCCAGGTGGGTATGTTAAGCAGGCCTTCACCATATTCTACTTCAGAGATACTAAACTGCACAAAATGGAATCGTAATCCTTAGAGTAAGAAAGAACAAGCGCTGGACATTGAGCAGGGTTTGGATGGATCAAGTCCTTCTTTGTTGTCTAAACTTGTGACCCAATGCTCATTTGCCAAGCAGAGCTCAGCTCTTGGTTACAATGGGGCTGTTATCTGAATAGATACAAGAGGAGAAACTTAAAGGAGCAGGCAAGAGACTCCTTGGAGTAATCAATAAATGGTCTATTTAGTATGCTTTTACTTAGATAGTGCTATTCCTGAAAGTAAGACCAGCTGGGATCCAACTGGATTGCCTTGGGGAGCAAAATGATATTTAACTATTATGGTAACAGGATGCCTCTTGAGTGGGTTGTCATCATAACCATTAGGGATTGAATAGTAGTGGGTGGTGCTGGAGGGGGAGAGAAGGGAGATGATAGCCTTTGGATTCAATCACAGAAGAAATTCTGAGGGTTGAATAATCTCTGTTTTGTCTGTGCAAATAAGAACTCTGCCTTTATGAAAGCATGCTGGTACTTGGAGATCTTGAATTTTAAAAGTAACATTCCCCTCCCCCTTTTTTTCTCTCCACACGCTCACACTTTTGCTGCACACTTGTCTTCTCCCCAAGCAAAAATGAGAAAACTGTATGTGCAAGTACACAAATACAGAAAACTCTAAAGAAAGGCATACAGGGGGTTGAGGCAGGGGTGGAATGAAACCCCAAACCATTTATACCATACGGCACCAGGGTCTGCTAATCTCTGGGCTGTTCCATCTGTTAACACATTTTTCCAGAAGCTAAGATTTAAATAAAACCTTCTTTGGTGTACTCTATTGTTGGCTGAGCTTGCTCCTTCTGTAGGGGATGTTGATAGATAAATACATATATAGATGTATGCTTATGGATATCCTTAATCCAATATTCTTATAGTCATTTCTTTGGCAACATATGCCATTTTGCAATGCCAGAATGGCAGAGAGATGGCTGAAGCCACAAGGTTTTAAAAGCCAAAACCATACCCTCTGACATTTCACAGAAAACAACCAGAATATGAGGAGCCAAGAAACATCAAACTGTTTCAGGATGGCAAGAATGATTAATGAGAAAGAACATACAAGCTAAGCGAGGCTGCAGCAGTTTGCTTTTGCATGTGCCTACTGGGAAGGGTACGATTCTGCCCCCTCTTCTCTTCTCCCCTTCTGAGTAAACTGAGTGTTGGTGACTTTTGCACTTTTGAAATCATTTTGTAGAAAATGAAATAAGCTATGGACAAAAAAGGGAAAGTGAGTGGAGGTGAGAGAAAGTGTGACATTTTAAAAGCAGCTGAAAAAGTGCTGTACCTGCCAAATTGGGACAGTTGGAGGTTAGGCAAAACTTGGAAATCACTCTGTGAAGCTATAGTTTTGTGTACACCCATATCTAGAAGTAATTTGCATTTGTTTTTTCTCCTGAGTTATGTACAGGTTGTGCTCATAAGGCAGCAGACTTTAGTGATTAAACTAATGGATTGAGTATGAGTATTGCTTTTTATTATGTAAATATTTCTGTTCAAAATAAAAAGAGCTGTGGAGTTGAAGGCTTTCATGGCCAGCATCCATAGATTTTTATGGGACTTTCGGGCTATGTGGCCATGTTCTAGAAGAGTTCCTTTCTGACATTTTGCCAGCAACTGTGGCTGGCATCTTCAGAGAATATTTGCCTGGAAAAGGATTGGATATATTTATATATATCCAGCAAATGCTTCGCTCAGCCAAGGACAAGAGAGACCCTCTCACAGCCGCAGGAGTCTACCGCATTCCATGCAGCTGTGGACAGGTCTACATTGGGACCACCAAATGCAGTGTGCAAACAAAAATCAAGGAACATGAGCGACACTGCAGACTGGGTCAGCCGGAAAAATCAGCAGTAGCAGAACATGCTATAAACCATCATGGGCATAAAATGCTGTTTGAAAACACTGAAACTCCAGATCATGCCAACAACTATCATGTCAGAATGCACACAGGGAAGCCATTGCAATCCATAAACATCTGGACAATTTCAACAGGAAAGAGGAAACTCTGAGGGTAAACAGGGTTTGGCTACCAGTCCTGAAGAACAGCAAGGTTAAGAGTCAACCAATGCAAATGAGAAACAGCCTGGGATCAGGGGATTCCCAGCAGACAATGAGCACTAATTAGCAGACATTAATCCTCTTTTGCACATCCTCCCACCCTGAGGACTGCCATTAGCAACAGAACAATACATTTGCAAATCACTCCTCCCTTCCCACACAGGGTATATATATCCAATAGTTTTTTGTGGAGAGATGCATTTCGCCAGCTCTGAAGATGTCAGCCACAGATGCTGGCGAAACTTCAGAAAGGAACTCTTCTAGAACATGGCCACATAGACCAAAAGCTCCACAAAAAACTATGGATGCCGGCCATGAAAGTCCACATATATACCCAATCCTTTTCCAGACAAACATTCTTTAAAGATGCCAGCCACAGAGGCTGGTGAAATGTCAGAAAGGAACTCTTCTAGAACATGGCCATATATCCTGGAAGCTCCACAAAAAACTAAAAAGAGCTGCTTCACGGCCCAGGACCTAGAAAGAGAATGCAGATCTTCTGATCTTAGGCAACTCTTAAGCAATCAGGATTTCCTTTCAGCATTCATTTATAGAGAGTTTATCATATGACGGAATCGGGGTTATAATGCAATGGCAATCCGAACGCAATCATGGCATTTCATGTAATTGCGTATTAGAGTATCTCATGCAATTTCGGGCAATGGGGGGGTCATTTTCGGGAAATGGGAAGTCATTCTGAATGCATTCTGAATGCAATCAGATTTCATGTAAATTCGCTAAACTAGCAAATTCACGTAATTGCGAATTGGTTCCATTCGCAATTGAGAGAAATTCTTCCCATGTGATAAACTCCTAGGAAACAATTGTTTATATTTGAAAAACCTTAAGCTTGCAGTTTGTACATTATAGAATGAAGTGTAATACTGTACTTACACTGATCTCTGTTAAAGAGTTCTTGTAAGGATTGCTGAGATTATGAGAGCAAGGTACTATCAATCTTCCAAAAAATGTTAGATAAATCCTAATTATTATTAACTAGCAGCCAGTAATTTTACTTTTATTCATTTATTCCATTTCCAGTTATACATTGCCTTTCTCCATACTTGGGACCCAAGGCTGCTCATGAAACTAAAACCAAAATCTTCTAAAAACCTAACAATGACAACTAAAACACAATTAAAAATAATCACATTAAAACATTATTTTTTAAAAAGTATAAAATAATTCAAAAGTATAACAGAATTAAAAACAGAGCATGCATGCACACCCCTTTAAAAAGATTCTTTGCAAGCATTTACTCATTAAAAACTTTTTGAACAAATTAGGTCTTGCCTGCCGGTGGAAGGAGGAGAGCAGAGAGGGGCCAGCCTAGCTTCCCATGGAAGAGAATTTCACAGGATGGAAGCAGCCACCAAGAAGGCTGTCTCCTCTCCTGTGTCCTCACCTGGTGGGCCTACGATCGTGAGGTTCTTAAGACTCTAACAGGTTTGTATAAGCTCTCCTACAGACTGGATCTAAGCAGTACAGGTCTTTATAGGTCATAACCAGCACTTTGAATTGTGGCCGAAAACAATCCAGCAGCCAGAATAGCTGTTTCAGCCAAAGAGTTATACGCTTCCTATGATACCCTATGACTGGCATTTTAGCATTTTTATTGTCTCTGTTTTATTGTCTGTTTTTGATTATATATGTTTGATGTTCTGCCCTTTGGCATTGTAAATAAACATTATTATTAGCCCTGGTCAGCACTCTGTCCACAGCATTTTGGATCCACTGAAGTTCCCAAACAGTTTCTAAAGGCAGCCCCATCAAGAGTGTGTTCCAGTAATGTTTATCCTTTATGTTGATTCTGTTAATCAATATTAGAAAACCCAGATCTCAGAATGTATAACCAGTAGTACAATGGAGCCATTGCTCCCAATGTAGTCTTGAATCCCATTTTGGGAGAAAGGTGTGTGTGTTTGGGGTGGGTGGGGTGGGTATAAATCCAATAAAATGAATGAATGAATGAATGAATAACTCATAAGGTTGTATTGTTTTAGACTGAAATGTTTTAATAGTATTCTTTTAAGCTTTAATAGTATTTTAGCTTTAAAGTGCAGTTTTAAATTATTTTAGTACTGTCAAATGTTTAATCCTACTTTAATGTTCAGGTTTTTTTTTGTATTTTTAAGCTGTATTGTGTTTTAAAATTTCAAACCACTTTGAGTCGCAGTTTTGGGAGAAAAGCAGGTTGCAAATAAATATAGTAGTAGTATTAGTAGTAATTAATAGTTTTAGATTAGCAGGGAAGATGGCACCAGTTGTTATCCCACCCCCAGACATCTTCTTTCCCCAGGTTTAACTGTGCTCTTCTCAGTAGGTAGGGGGTGGACTTTCCCAGAATATTGTTGTGAATGATTTGGATATGGTTTTGCTTTGAGTGGGTAGACAGGACCCACAGACTTTATAAAAGATCTGCTCCTGCCTGGTGGAAATGAAAACTACTAAAACTGGTTTGTTAATATGGACCAATTCATTTGCCTCCATTTTGGGTCTTTCCTTGAAAGTGTGGCTATGGGAACTGTCATGATGCGTATATGCATATCACAATTTACCACTACACCACTGTATGCATCTGTTCAGAATATATTTAATAGAAGTCACAAAATATTGCATATGACAGAACTGTTTGGTGCAAATGTGCATCATTACAAGAAAGCTAATATTACAAATGTTCTGTTTGTCATTTTTGTTTGCTTTAATAGCTTGTTTGCTTTAGATTGCAAATTTGAGCGAAGGTGTCTGCGCTTATGCCATTTTGTGAAGTGCCATCATTTTGAACAATTGTTCTATTAGTAATCCAACCTCGCCCAATGCCTTTCGTTCCTTTACTCATTTTAGTGACAGCCTATTTCATTACCCTTAAAATTATATCTGGCAGATGTCTCCCTAGACTTCAGCACTGGAAAAAAAAAATTTAAAAAGCAATTTCAAGCAATAAAAGCTTCAGTCAGTTTCCTCAGGCATCCTGCACCAGTGACAGTGGGGAAGGGATGAATCCAGCCTCTCCCAAATTCAAACTAGCTTTGGGGCCATTCTTCCTCTTTTGCGTAGGAGACAAATGAATGGCATGCTTAACATCTCTTCTGAACAATATTTTTTATTATGTTTAGTGTTCTCTATTAAAAAAAACAGGGTGTTTTTTGTACAGTGATTCAAAAACATTTCTGGATATTTTGGCCTTTTTTCAAATTGCTCATGCAGTCCATATATAAAACACATCTCCACAGTATGTTGCAAACCATTCTTTCCAGTTTCAGATATGTATTTATCTATCAGAAAGCAGATTTAATGCATTATGTTCTAATCTACTCCCCAAATGAAGGCAAATCAATAAATACAGATTACGTATTAAAAGAAATGTAGGAAGTTGTCAAGAAATTGTGTTTGTCAATATATATATATATATATATATATATATAAATTAAAAACCTACAAACAAAAGAGCAGTTGAATAATGTCTTGACACTAAGTGTTTGAAACTCTCATAGTGTAAAGCAAGGTTTCTCAGTCTCTATAAAACCAACACGAGAGGTCCAAGATGGCCTTCTGACAACACAACCAAAACATGATACACTCTTGAAAGAGACAGATTAAGAGATGGGCTGTCCTGGTTTAAAAGGAGGAGGGAGCCCACTGACATTCTGGACTTTTTATTATTCCAAAAGCCGTGCTGGCTCTTATCAAGGTGAGTTTCAATTCAAGAAAATGTATTTCACTTTTTACTACTACTATTACTATATTATTGCTTAGTTGAAAACTTTTGACACTAGTGTAGAATTAAGCTTGGTGCAATGCATGTTCCCTTACAGGTTGAAGTCCCTATTTTGTCTGAACTCACTTTTCACATGATCTGTGTTCCAGGAAGTGAGAGCAAGGGTTTTCCTCCACTCTGCCCTGCTTTCTTCCTGCAGCTGTTAGTTGGAGTGAGGAAAAAGACCACAATAGGTCATTGTGAGTCAGGTAAAACACATAAACAAGAGGCTGGACTCTAATGGAAATCAATAATGACTGGCACTCTCTTAGAAGATTTCCGACAGGTAGTGAGGCACTATCTTGTTTAGAGACATGAAATCTAGGTAATTGCAGGCAGATCAATTGTGGGGTCAGGCCTCCCATGCTTGTTGACCCGTGGGTCACATCAACAGGGTGGAAAGTGAGTGGAAGGAAGCACAATTTGGGGATGGTCCTACAACTTCTTTTCTCTCTTGCTGGTTGTTTCATCATAGTAGAAGGTTCAGTCACCTTGATTGCCTAGCCAACCATTTTCAGATAAAATAAAAACTGGAACACATGTGGCCAAAGCAACATCAGAGCATGATTAAGTTAGCAAACATTTATTAATGAGGAAGAACACACAAGCTAGGATAGTCTGCACTGGTTTGCTTTCACCTGAGCCTACTGGGCAAGGAAAAGATTCTGCCTCTTCCTCTCCCCCCTGCTGAGTTAAATAATTTCAAACAATTTTGAACTCTATTTGCAGCACCTAAAGCAAGCTGAGACAAAGGGGGAAAGTGGGAGAGACAAATTAGAACATATTTAAAGCAGATGAAAAAATTAAAAACAGATGATTAATCAGGACTGTCTCTACCAAAGTGGGACAGTTGGAGGGTATGGAAAATTAGTGAACAGTTATAGCACCAGTGGCATGTAAGGCAAAGGCTGTCTCTTTTCCACTCTTCCATTGGAGGAGAGGGAAATCCCTTTGAGTGCACACACCCCCATGACAAAACTTTCATTCCTGCTAGTTTGAGTCATAAAGCTTGCATTGTCCCCCCCCCCCCTTGTTTGTTTCAGTTTGACAAGATGGATTATGACAATATCTGGCCCTCTCTGTGACCTCCCTACCACCTGGGAAATCTGTAAACCTGAGACAAGGGTCAGATTGCCTCTGTTAAAAATTGAATTAAACAGACAATATATTTCAACACAAGACATGGTATATGTGGAAAGACAACTCTCATAGTTGTGTGAGCTGATGTTTCCGTAACGTCTGGAGTCAGTGCAGGTAGTAAATCTTTAGAGAGCTAGGAAAATCAAAATGAAAGCTAGCCATATTGACACATATGGTACATGCAGGGAATGGGCATAGATGAGCAGCTTTCTTATTAATGCCATCCAAATTTGACAGGGTGGTACTTGGAGAACTCTTTTGCCTTTGTAGTTGGAAGGTTAGACCTAGGTAGAATCCATGATGCATAATAAGAGAGACACCCCACTCATCTGTGTTGTTTACTCTGCTGCCTACAGTTCTTAAATTGCAGCACCTGGACAATTCAGACAATTCATTGACCTTATTGTTAGTTCCATGCATAGAAGTAAACATTTGATTGTAGTTAACAAAATTTGTCATATAAAAATGCTTCTGTGGCAGCAGCATTGAACACATGCTGCTGAGCCCAGTCTGTTATTAGATATAGTACTGGGAGACCAGGAATGGAGACTTGTTGGGGGTAGAGAAGGAATCAACTTAGATTTCATGCTTTGCAGTTCTCCTCTTCTTTTCAGACAATGTAATCATTCATCTCTTCAGATGTGACAAGCTTCTAAACTGGTACCAAAGTCTCTGAACATCCCATGATATTAAGGGATCATGACTCATGCTTCCAGCCTAACAAAATTCTGTCACATTATTCTCAGCTCTTTTCTTCTGCACAAGTACTGATTATCTCTGTCCCTTATAAGTTTCCAAAATCAACTGTTTTCAAAGAAGTATGTCCATGTGCTTCTTAAAATCTTCCCCATATTGCAGAATTTGCATTGTACCTAGTTTATTGTTTTTAACAGTGATTTTAGACATTTGCATTTTGTCATTGTGCATATTCATTGCTGGGACTATCTTAAACATAGCAGTATTTTCAACAGATTAAAAACTACTTATGACTACTAGTGCCCCTAAGATGCTAATTGAATAGGCCATATTTCACTTTGTACATTTCTTGGTTCCCTCAATATCTAAAACAGTCAGTGCCTTTTCAGATAGCTCCCCCCCATCTTGTACAGACAAATGCAATTGTTTGAGAGTGACAGATGTGTTTTTAAAGATAGCGTAGAGGGCCTAAAATTACTAATTTTTCTTCCCTCTGCCTGCAAAACATTGCAATCGATATTTTCCTGATCCTTGTTGGCCTTATGTTGACAAGAAACAATGTGGAATCTCCTTTAATGATGAAGCTGGATGTTACCATTATGTTATTTTGTTGTTAGTAGTGATTAACTGGCCTAGGGGAGCTCACATAGCTCTTTAAGAACTGGCATGTATTAGCAAAGCTACCCTGCATCCCCAATTTTTGTGGCTGTCTTTTTATTTTGTTCTCTTGTATTAAGAACACATATCCCTCCATACTTCAAAAGAACAGTGAGCTTGTAGCAGCAAGTGCCTTGCCCTTCCCATCCTTTACCCAAAGATGTGTACTGCTTACATTAGGTTAGGGCTAGGTTGAATACAAGGCTACAGGAAATGTCCAGACATTCTAACCATTTGGAAAGGCTTCCTTAATGTTTGCTTGTCTCCACACTTATTGTTGAGTAAATAAGAAAGACAACTTCCTCCCATATGAACATGCCTGAAATGTGAGATCCCCAGTTGGAAGTTCTAACACCTTGTGAAGTTAGGTTGGCATGCACACAGAATAGGGCTTTCTCTGTAGCAGCACCCTGATTATGGAACTCCCTGCCAAAGGAAATTAGGCTGGCTGCATGTGGTTTGAGCTTTTGGTGATCAATTAAAACTGTGGTGTCATGCATGTTTGATGTTTGAAACTGCTCTGTTTTAATGGCTTGTTTTTTAAGGATTATTCTTAGGCTGTTTGAAACAAATTTAAAGAGTATTTTAATGTGTTTCTTATTTTTTTTATCTTTGTACTGTTTTAATTGCTTTTATTTGTGCATCACATTGTTAGTGGTTGGGAAGCAATATATAAATACTATAAATAAATAATCTCATTTATATCTGTGGCAGCTATGTCTGAACATGGTTTGAGTGTTAACCCAACTAAATACATACCCTTAAATTTTTTAAGGACAGCATTGGAAGAAATGGACCAAGTCTACAAAACCATATGATACAACTTTTGCTTATTTAGTCTCAAAGGTGCTACAAGATCCCATAGCATCAAGGACAGCAACATCATTTCCTCATCGCAAATTGAGTGTTCCCCGATTGTGCTTGAGATTTTAGCAAAAGCAAGTAAACAGTAAATATTTCTAGCTCAGTTCTTTGCAATTTTATCCAAATGTAGGATCCACTGTGTCTAATAAGTGCATTACTCCAAAACAGGTGTGCAGAACATTGCAATCTAAGGATTTACTGGGGATAGCTTTGATTTGGCTTCATGCTAGGAGTCTTGTAGACTCCACAGTACAAAGTGGAGAAATGAATTATTTACTGGCATTTAATGCCTTTTTGGAAAGAAACCTATTTATTTGGTAACTGAGAAAGAACCAAAGCAGATCATACAGAAAATACTTCTGTTGGGTCATCCATTCCTGTTCCCCAAGCATTCTTGGATTTTATTTCTATTAATTTATACAGAACTTTAGAATATGGTGTGTATCTCCTTCTCAACCATCTTCTTACCATGAATCCATTCTCAAAGTATCTCTCCTGACTAATAATGACAAATGGTATCATATTATTGTGTCTGATGAAGTCTGATGTTTCCTTTTTGCCTCAGTTAAAAAACAACATGGTAAAAAGAGGGCTTTTCTAAATAATGTTGCACCCCAAAATCTGTCTGATGCAGTTGAAGAATTGTCTTAATGAAGACCCATCAAAGTTTTTTTATTAGGCCTTCTCCTAGTTTTTATTAAACTCCAGCAAAAGTATGTCTACATCCACTGAAAGTCAACCCCATCTCCTCATTGCCATTTCATCAAACAGATGGTATGAGGGAGGCTTGTGAAGAAAACAGATAGGCACAAACACAGGTCTAGGAGTGTACACAGAATATGATTGTAGGCACTACTAGATGCATATGAGAGTCTAAATTTGGTTCTTTTCAAAACATCCCACATAAAAGAAAGTGTTTTTTTTTCCTGTGACTCACCAAGAAGGCAAATTCAGTTAATTCGATCAGTGGGAATGTTGCTCTAAGTGTACATCCACCAGATATTGAACAGCACTTCCCAGCATTCTTCACCCCTGGCTACTCTGGCTAGAGCAGGTATGGCCTGACAACATCTTAGGTCTAAAAACACTGCAGGTTTTTAGATCACCGTGACCCATTCTGTACTGTACTGTGTAGGCTTAGGAATTGCCAGTTTCAAAGGTGATAAAAAAACAAAAGGTAAAATTCAAATGCATACAGGATGTGTTAGTCTTCACTTCATTGTTGAATTTTTAGCATGTGTTTTAGTATATTGTTATATTGTAGAGCATATTTTTCATGAAAAAAGTCCCATGTCCAGTCTCTAAGATCTTTAGATAGGGCTGGGCGAGACTCCTGTTTGGAATCCTGCAGAACTACTGCCAGTCAGTGTAGACTTTCTCAGTGGCTGTGGCACTCCCTTCCCAAAAGGTTAGATGGGGACCCTCCTGGCTGTCTTTTTGTAAGCAGGAGTTCTGTAGACTCCACAGTACAGTACAGTAGACTCCCTTCTGTTTTGGTAGGCCACTGACCTTTCAGGGGGAAAAGGCCCTTTCATTCATTGTGCTGTTTTTCTTTATTGTTCTTTTTTAGTGGTTTGTTTTTAACTGCTTTTAACTTTATGGATAGTTTAATATATTTTAAATTTTGGTGCAATGTAAACTTTTAAGCTGTATCTGTATTAACTCTTGTAAGCTGCCTTGAGTCCCAGCCTGGGAAAAAGATGGAATCATGATGATAGACAATCCTGAGTACATGGACCAATTGCCTGATTCAGTGTAATCACTTCATATGTTCCTATGGAATAATTTCTTTACTGTAACAGCTATTTGACAGTGTAAGGACTGTCTCAGAGCGTGGTGGACTCTCCATCATTGGAGGTCTTTAAACAGAGGTTCGATGGGTATCTTTCAGGAGTGCTGTAGATGTATATCCCTGCATAGCAAGAGGTTGTACTAGCTGGCCTTTGTGTTTCCAACTCTATGGCTCTGAGAAATACTTGCTTTCCTCCCCAGATACATCTCTATACCACATGGATTCATTACAGTTAGGGGTTTAAAATTGATATCCTCCTAAACAGATTTTTTTTTGGACAGATTTACCATGGAGTGTGATCTGTGCTTGAAGCAATTTAACCTTCAGACCTTGGGGGATGGGATGACAAAGGTACCTGCCATACCAAGAGGTCACATTCAGAATCCCTCCTTAAACCGAGGCAGTATTTGGAATAAAACACAACGCACCCCAATGTTGCTGTTTTTCACCCTGGCTTAACTACCATTTTGGCTGGCTAAATTCATCACACATCACATCAACTTGTTTGGTAGGAATTTGATTCTGCAATGCAAGATTACTGCATTAAGAGAGTCTTTTTTAAAGCTGATATTAAAAATTAAATCTCTAAATATCACACCCACTTACAAAGTACACAAAACTTCCCATTTATACTATCCTCCTCATCAGAAACATTCTTGCAGGCAAACTGCCTTTGAAGTAAGCCAATTTGCATATTTAACCATATCATTCCCTTTTCCCATTTTAGCATAATACTGAAAAAGATCTTCTGAAGTTCATCCCAAACATTTTCTTATAAATCAGAAACTGCTTGCAGGAGTCATGTCCCTCTAAAATTTAAATACCTTTGGCTTGAAAAGTGCAGGGAGTAAACACATGCTGTGTTGCACTAAATACTGTATATCACAAAACTCTACCTTCTACAATGATCCATGCTTTCTCATCTGGTCAAGCTGCAGAAGCCTCCTTATTTGTACTGCGTGGACAGATTACAGATCATCACACCAGGGGCTTAATCTATGGGTAAATATTCATAGTTTATTAAGCTTCAGGGAATGCATGAAGCTATTTAAGGCATATATGGAAGAACAGTGTCACAACAGAATCTGTATCTGAGGAAAAAAGGGTAACTGCGTGTTAGCGAGTTAGCTTGATTTGAGTGCCACTGATGTGTAACTAACAAGATAGTGTGAGCTTCATGCTGCTGCTTATTTAATACTGGAAAAGGCCTCCTTTAATTGACTGAAGGGGAATGGGTGATAAGAGGCCCTTGCATGTGCTGGAAAGTGGTTTTTATCTTGAAAGCCAGAAAAATGTAACCCTGACTGATATGCAGTTGATCAGAACAATGAAAAGTTGGATCAGTTTGGGATGATTCTGAGTGCATTTGTACGTACATTTGCATCAGACATACAGGGATAGGTAATCCCTGAATTTTTCACAGATGTGACTGGCAGGATCAGTGCCAGGTTAGTTTATCCTTAGCAGATACCATACAGTTTCAGTTAGCAATAGGAAAATATAGACTGGATGCTCTTCTCCAGTCAGTCTTCCTCCCTTTTCTGTTATGGGCAGGTTTCTGGGATGGTAGTTAATACCATGTTGTACATTGGGAGGAAAGGCTGCCTTCAGTAAGAATGAAGAATCCCCCCATAATTCTCCAGAGGGGGGGGGGGGGGAGAAAACACAAGAAGCTATTTCTGTTTTTCTTGACTGGCAGAAAAATGCAGCTGTTTCCATTAAACTCTTTCTTTGCAGAAAGATAATAAATAAACATGGGTAGAGTGAAACCTCACATTGTCACTTGCAGCAGGCCCAATAACGTGAAGTATAGCACTAACTGAAATCTGAGACATTTTCCATCAATAGCCCACCCCCTTCTGCCTTGTGTATTGCTTCTGTACTGAAGCCTAATACAGTACCATATCATCTTGTAGGAAGGAGCATCATACACCCTGTTTAGTGAAGACTACAAGAACAAATGATGAAAAAGGTTCCTGTTTATAAAACAGCTTGTCATTTGTACTAGTTGCTGATTCCGCAATGTAGTTTCATGCTGCTTTTAGCGTGGGAGGTTTCATTATGCTCTTGTCTGCACACATACCCCCTCACTCCTGATTTTTCCCCATTTTAGGCTTTTTTTTTTTCTGAGGACAACTTTCAATCCTTAAAAAATAACCAAAAGGTCCAGCGGTGTACATTATTAATGAAAGGATTTGCATTATCTCACAAATTAGACATGGGGGTATAGAGGGGGTGTTTATTTCAGTCCAAGTTCTGAAGCCTGGGGCGTAGAATCTGTGCATCCTGCTCTTCTACTGGTCTCTTGTGGGTTAGCTCAGATATCAGTGGCAGCACAATCACTTCAGCAGCCTGTTCATCTATGTCATATGCGTTGCTTGTTAAAGAGATGATGGCACTGGTGACCACCTGTTCGGGTTTGTGTTTGGTCTTTGTTGTCCTACTCTGGTTTGCTGTCTCTTCTTGATGGTGACTTTGCTGACCCACACAGACTAGGTTTTTTTTATTTTTGTTGTTGCTGCTGTTGTTTCAGTGTATTGTGTTATGCCAGGGAGTAGATAGCATTAACTGGTGATGTGGCTTCTGAGCTCTCATTGCCTTCTGTCTCCTCTTTGTCCTTCTTGACTGTGTACTGACCAATAAAGGAGCCGTCCTCATTGAATTGCCCTTCACCTCCTTCTCCATAGTCCACCAAGCTGTCGTCACTTTCTTGTTGTTTTATTGTGCCATCTAATGAGGTCTGACTTCCCTGCAGTGGCTTGTTGTCTTCATCACTAGCATCAAAAAGAAAATAAGTGCCATTAGAATTAGAAAAGCAAAAGCATGTTTTCAAAGGGACAGCATAACCCTAAATTTGTGAAGGGGGTGGGCTGAAGTGACTACTCAAAAGAGGCAACCAGAGTGAAGACAGTCTGGGTAATATGACTTAAGTGGTTTGTTACAAATTACTTGATGAGATCTTTGAAGATGCAATAACTGCCTGGAAATATTGAGATGTAAAGGATAACATTTTCCTAAAAACCCACATAAATTTGAAGGAAGCACCTCCTTTCTTCAAAGCATGTAATGGTAAAAGTGCCACAACTGTAAAAGTGATTTAAGATTAAATCACTTGACAATCACTGAGGCTTACAGTAGTACAACATATTCTGAACTTTGCAGCAGTATAAGCTTCCAGACTTTTCAAAAATACCCTTGTTGGCAAAATCTGAATTTGAGATCAATCATCTACAAGGCCGCTGATTGCCTCTTATTAGATTTACATAGGGTGTGTGACATCTAAGTGTCATCTTGGACATTTCAGATTAACTCTTACCTATGCAACTTTTGAAAAATGATGTGGAAACTTATAAAATACCACTTTAACATTTGACTGAATGCTTTGTCTTTTTGCATGGAAATGATGTGGAGACATATTTTATTATATTACACATAGCCTCATGGATAGTACAGCTTATTTGCTTTTTGTAAATTTGGTGTCTGCCCAAGACATCTAGCTCTTAAGAAGCAAGGAGAATCTAAGAGTCTGGCTTAACTCTCATTCATATACATATACATATACATATATGAAAATACGATGAAAGTAGGACAACAGGTCCTATTAATGGTTAGCTATAATATAATTTTTCTCTTCAGCAGCAGCTCTCTCCCACAGGGCCTTCTGTATGTTGGTGGGACTCCAACTGTAATCCCAACCAGAATGGAAACTGTTCAGAGATGCAGAGAACCATAGTCACAAATGTATTAAGGGTCATAAATTGCCCCTCCACAAAGAAGGGGTAGTTATAGAAAATTAATGTGGACAATTAACATCTTATCTGTCTGAAGGGAAAGACATGGAAACTAGATTATCAGATGTTAAGCATCTAGGAGTGCTATGCAGTCCCAGAGATTTGTATTTCACTGTTCAATTTGTGTCTCAATAGAGCGAGAGAGCAGCCACTACTGGCATCTACTGAGGTTGTGTAAAAGGCACAAACCAACAGATATGGAACATTCATATTATTGCTGTTCTGCTGATCCTATGGATAACTTGCAGAACATTTACTGTTCAATTATGTATGTCACTAAGAGTCTGGGAAAAACCTATCCTTTTTGCAGTTTTTTGGGACTACAGAAAACAGAAATATATGGCTGTTAGGCTGTAATCTCCTTCATGTGTTCCAGCTTACCATGGATGCTAATGTCTCTAATGACTCCATTTATGCCACTGATAATCACTACATCATGAGAGATCCCACAGATTAGTTATGCATCTAGTGAAAAGTTCAACTCCTTTTGATGCCTTCAAACTAGCTACCTGTTGTGATTAATGGGTACTTGTTTTTGATTAACTGCATCATGCAAGCTCAGTAACTTTGTAACTAAAAGAGGAACTTATCTCCTTTTTCTGTTCTGAACCAGGGGTTCAGTGATATTTTCATATTATATTTGAATGTCTACTAAAAATACCACAGCCATTTTTGGCATCCATATACAAATGCACAGGTTAATTTCACAACCAGTGCCTTTGGCAAGCGTTTGAATCAAAGGGAAGAGAAGCTATCAAGCAAAACCCTCTGGCAGCATAAGGAGGCTCAAAGCAAGAATGGCAAAACCTAGGGAAGTTAATTTGAAACCTTCATTTTCCAAATTTTGTGAGCATTCAGATAAAATGTTGTTTGCATAGAATTTTCCCTTTGTTTTGTCCTTCCCCATCTATGCAGGAGGCATGTGAAATATTCACGATATTTCCTGCTGGCTTTGACCCTCCAAGGGCTACATTCCAGAGAACCACACAGCCAATTCTTATGGGGCTTTTCCCTTCTGGTCGTGAAGAAAAGTCCTTTGCACTGTATGGGAAGCTACTTTGCACAGAGGGTTTCTGTTACAATGCAAAATGTCCAAACATTTGGGCTAACAGTAGCTCTCTGGATTGTGGGCCAAAAAATACTGCAACACTGTTGCCTTGTTAGTGCAATTAGAAAGGTGAGTATATATAACGTTTTAAGAAACAAATACAATTTACTTATTAACACGGAAATCTTGCAGCTTATTTGATGTATCAAGTAAAATAAGTAAGATTTGATGTATTAAGCCTGAGTCAAACTGGTTTTAGGGGCATCATGTTCAAGAGTTGCATATGTCTGAGAAAACATGTTGCCAGTGAAAGACTTTCAAGGAACCTTCACTTTGAAATGACATAAAGCCTTCTATAGCTGAGGGCTTTTCTTGACTATGCTTGCTTTCTTTAACTGCCCAGCACATGAAACTTCTTTTGCATCTTCTTTTTTTAAATACCTGGGGTACATCATATAATTTGCTTACCTGAGACTAGGGAATGGTTCAAAATTCCAAAAGCAAAAAAACAAAAACAAACCCTTTCCATGTGAGTAATCCACCCTTGACTGTGTAATGAATGGACAGCAGTCATTGCACAAAGAAGAATTAGTCACAGAAAAGGGATGATGTTGAAGCCATGGCAATTCAATTGGCTGGCTTCAGATTTGCAGGCAGAATGCAACTCATTTGACACAAGGTGCCCGAAATATCAAAGACAGGAATAGTAAATGATTCTTTAGTGGTGTTAGATGAAGGTTGGTGGTGGCGAGGCAGGGGTAGGGAGATAGAGAATAAAGTATATCAGTGATGGAACTGCTGAAAGAAAAAGCTATGTGTGACAGACTTTGGAGCAGTCCACAGTCCTACCTTTCAAGAGACCTTCATGGTCCATGTAGAAAGACAAGGTGAAAAGAAGAAAGAATGGAAATAAAACAGAGAGAGAGAGAGAGAGAAGCAGAAAGAGCCTGATCAGAGAGCAAAATGATGAGGTATGCATTTCAGGGGACAGTACTAAAAAATAAAAATAAAAAACCCTAACACCACTGTTTTTCCCCCTGTAAAAAGGTACCACATAAAGAACACTTGTACAATCTGTGTAAACATGTGTAAATAATATACAAAATATGTATGTTGTGGATTCCAAAAAGAATTTGATTCCAGAAAAACAAACAACAACAGATAGAGGTATATGCTCAGAGATGAGCGATGAGAAGATAGTATTTTAGCATTGGGTGACAGCAAAGTTGTCACCTTACTTGGCCTTTATTCAAAGTAGTGGTGAAAGGCAGTAAGCCACTCAGTTTGAGGACCTGTATACTATCATGCTATTCAAACAAAAAAGATTCCTTGAAGAATTGCTTTCTTCTGAAAAAAAGGAATGTGGTTTCCCCTAAGCCCCAAGTTGAAAATTGACAGCTCTGCAAATAAGAAGATAGGTACTTATCCTATATTTTTAACTGCAGAAATCCTATTGGATGAGCAGATTGAAAGTGTGCTCTGGGAGCCAACATGAAATGAGTATAAAAAGTTAAAGGTTTCCCCTTTGACAAGTTTGTCAAGTCATTCCTGATTGTTGGGGGTGGTGCTCATCTCTATTAGTAAGCCAAGGGAGTTAGCATTGTCAAAGATGACTCTGTGGTCATGTGGCTAGCAGGGTTGCACAAACGTGGTTACCTTCCCACTGAAGTGGTACCTATTTATTTTACATGCTTTGAAAGTGCTAGGTAGGCAGAAATGACAGAAGCTCACTCCATCATACGGTGCTTGGGCCCTGACCTGCTAACTTGCCAACTGTGCGATCATTGTTTAACCACTAAACCACCACATCCCACTCAAATGAGTGTACTACAGGGGGGGAAATGAGTTATTACTTACATGGAACAGATAGGTATTTGCCTACATGTGATGGGGATTCAGAATGGGTGAAAACAAATGCATTATGAAATGCACCTGCTCTTTTCTTAGTGGCCATATAAGTGAGTTCAGGGTTGTCATCCAGAAAGACTGTAGGATTGATTAGGCACTGTTAAGAGTAGGAATTCTGTTCATCAAGCAGTATATACTTCTGATGCCAGAAAATGGAGTTAGCGTTATTCTATCCTCCTGGGGAAAAAATGAAGGCATCAGTTGAAGGCAGTGGTCCAAAGTGGTTTAGTGCATAAGAGCACTCAGTCTGTTATGTGAGTCCACCTGGCAGCAATCAGACAGCATATGCTCCTACCTTTTAACATGCAACTGCTAACTCCCCATAGTCACACTACTGCCAAATTTTAAAAAGGGAAGTGTAGCATGTCTTGCAAATGCAAGTGCCTACGATAGGCTAGTGTGAAACCAGCAACATATGTGGTTGGATCCAGGGCCTGTAGGTCCCTGCTCACCGAATGTCTCTGCTCACAGAATGGCCCTACATCCATTTGTATCCTCATACCATGTGAAGTATCTGGGGACTGAAAGGACTTGTGGGAAGGAGACAGCAAATAATCTACTTGCAGCAGCTCAGGTACACATGCCTAGATCTGGAGCCAATCCATGGAGTGAAGGGCTGAGAAGAGAGCAGGCTGGACCAGAACAACGACTCCAGTCCAGCTCTAACTTGTTTCCTTAATTTTCTCATTCACTTGTCCTCTTAGGATGTAGTAAAGCATGATTATTGGATCAGAATGCTATTTAAGGTAATGGCTTCCAAACTTTTTAGCTTAATCTTTGCCTAAGGAGACCATTACTCTGGCAACATAGTAAAATGAAGTGACAGTGTGTCTTCATTAGAGTCTGCATCAATTGGAAAGCTGCATACACAAGGCAGCAAAGATGAACAGAGCATGATGAGAACATACCAAAATGCTTCTATGAAACCAGGAAGAGAATAAAGAAAGCATGTCAGCTCAGATCCTGTCCAACTTTCAAATACTAACCATCACTTCATCTGGGCCAATATCTCTATAGTTGTGAACATTAATCAGCCAGCCACACTTCAGTGTCAACTGTCTATGTTCACCTTTGATCCTGACTGTTTATAGGAAGTGTCATTTCTTCTAACTTCCTCCATAAATGCATGCAGATAATTTGGTAGGATGGGAGCAACAAAATACAGATGCATTCAAAGCCTTCCCAAGACTCCAGCTGAAAGAAGTGTAATACTTCCTCACACTTTCTCTACTTTAACACTAGTGGGATACCTCGAGTATCCACTGTCCATTGAGCAAACTCCTATAATAAAATATTCAACTCTGGCCAGATTTCATTGTTCTTTCTTGCCATAACATTTAATAATGAAGCTTAAGAAATCATTTAAGACAGGAAGCATTTAATATTAGGGTACCTAGTTTAAACGACTAAGTTAGCACAGAGTTCTATTAAACTACAAAGGTACATGGCTCTTTTAAATGTGGTGAATCACAACTATTACAATTGATTCACCTGAGTGCTCAAATGACTTTGTATTAAACAATGTAACACTATTTGAAACCTTTTGGTCTTTTAATGCTTTGGGGGAAAGGACCAATTTAAACATAAAATAATGGAAATGAAATACTCAAGATTAAATGTAATTTTTGTCCAGAATAAAAAGGCACATGTCAAGTTGTCAAAGCATGTGATTTCAATGGCAATAGTTTTCTGAAGCCTAAATATCTAAGTGCATGACTGAGCAGCTTAATATCAGAATTTGGAGTTGCAAAATGAGCATTTCCTTAAAAGATTAAAGTTTTGATGACTGGTATTCAGATGATCTATTTCCATCATTCATTCATGCCATGCTGTTTTGCCCTTTTGGCATATTATTAAATTACCTTTCTCTCTTTATCTGCAATCCCAATTTGTTTATATGTCATGTATCAATATACTTTTATTCTAGATTAATTCAGAAGATAAGCTTCTGTTCTAACAACCGTACACATCAATTAAAACTGGCGCTGCTTAAGATCTCTTGATATATTTCATAGACACATTTATTTATCCAATATCAATGCTTGATAAAAGAGTAGATGTTTATTGAATTCTTCCAAGTTGTATTAATCCACAACATGTTAAACTAGCTGGTATGGGGGCAACCATTTCCCCCCAGCTTGGCAGGGACTGGTACCATGTTTGTAACCACCTGCTAATTTTCTTTCTTTCTTTCCTGGAAACTCACCAAGGCATGGCTGATGGCTCATGGACCACCATTGGTCCATGGACCAGTTTGTGTAGCACTGACAATGATTTTTATTTTGGATTCATTATCTTGGAGAGTTCAAAATCACTATTTCACTATTTAAAAGCACTTTGAAAGAGAAGGGGTGGGTGGGAAACTATCCAACTATATGTAAGAAAGAGACAGTGACAAAATTGAATGGGATAATAAACTGGAATGTCAACCATGTCCCCTAAATTGCTGTTATATTCCTTTAAGGAACTTAGCGACTGATAGAATGACACAATCATAGTAACTCTAACTTTGCAGCAACACAGACCTGAAACAATTGGACCATTTCACTTTTAATGGAAGGGTTCATTCCATCCTTAGAACAGACACAGGGCCAAAACAGTTGGCCCTGAAGGGGCGGCTTCACGCCACCCCTTTGAATGCCGTTTTGGGACCATGGAAACTGTATGCCATGCCTCCAACTTGGTTTTTTGCCAGCACAAAAAGAAGTGGCAAATGCCACTCCTTCTAGAGCCAACAAAAAATGGCTTTCTTGTCACTGCTGCAGGTTTGCAGAACTCCTGTGATGGCTGCCTTATAAATGCCATGCTGTTGAACTGCCACAAAGCTGCCTACTGCATGGTTGGGTGGGCAGTGTGACGTTGGCTTGGGGGCGTCTAAATGCTGTGCTCTGACAATGCACCCAAGCCGGCACAAAGGGGCAGTCTGTTTCACCCATTCAATTGAGCAGAAGGTCTCCCCTGCATGGTGGTAGTGGTGGATATCTTGCTGTTTCCATAGCCGCTTTCTTGGGGGAGAGGGTCCCTGGAACAGTAAAGTTCTTTTCAGCAGGTAGAGGAGGCTGCAGAAAGAAGGGGGGATATCCTTTCCCACTTTCTTCCCATGTTAGTGGAGTTCCCCAGAGTCACACATTGGAAGATCCTACATATGGTTTTATTCTGCATGATTTACACATAGTGCATCCTTCAACATGCTGCTGGGAAATTGTCTGAGCAGCTTGCTATTCATGACACTAAATCTTTCCCTGCAATTTTAATAAAGTCTGTAATATTTCTGTCACCCATCAAATAATACTAGAAATGCTGAAGAAATAGCTGGGGTGGGGGACGGATTCTAAATCAACTATAATCCTGTGAGTTTTTAATATCTGGATTTTTCTTTTTTGCTTTAAAAACATTGTGCAAGGTTCTGGGCCTCCCAAAAGGCACCTTTGTTTCCAGTCATGTAGTTTAACAAAGTGGGATTAATTCAGCAAGTGCTAAACTGCATTACCTGTTTTAGTCCCTTGGAAGCAATGGGGAAACAAAGGTAAACCTTGAACGCAGGACCCATCTGTGAATAGCCAAAGAAAATACCTTGCTTTGGGAAGCTGTCAGAAAGGGCAGTTACTCTCATTAAAAGGATACTTGTGATATACTATACTCAAGGTGGTAGGTTTTGTGTGGTCCCCATCACAACCTGTTAGTGAGAAGAGTTTGTTATGTGGCAGAGATCTATGCCATGGAAAACATTCTGGAATTTGGAGCTCATTATTGTCATTCAGAAAGTACAGCTTCCTCTCCAAAATATAATCGGAGCAAGGTTTGATTTCTCCATGTCTGGACTCAGTATGAGGGAAGCAAGTATCACTAAAGCCTCTAAGATGTCTTTCTGAACACTATTAATCTGTGGGAACATAAAAAAGAAGGTGCTGGAAGTTGCCAGGTATCTCACAGCATCTAATATTCTCATATACTTGGTGAACAAGCAGGGTGAATTTCTACTGAAACAACACTGATATTAAAATGTTGTTGTTGTTGTTGTTGTTGTGTGTTCAAGTCATTTATGACTTATTGCAACCCTACCTTGAACATATTATGGGGTTTTCTAGGGCTGAGTGTGTGTTGTCCAAGGTCACCATTGGCTTTATATGGCTGGGTGGAAACTTGAATACTGATCTCCAGATTCATACTCCAACACTCAAACCACTACAGCATGTTAGCTGTATACTGAAATACTTGTTGTTGTATATCACCAAATCATTCTTGACTTCTGGTGATCCTAAGGTGAACCTATCATAGGGTTTTCTTGGCAAGTTTCTTCAGAGGTGGTTTACATTGCCATCCCCTGAAGCTGAGAGCATGTGGCTCATCCAAGGATTTAGCCTTTAGCAGGGTATCGAACCCTGATCTCCAGAGTTGTAGTCCAACACTCAAACCAATACACCATGTTATCTATATATTAAAATATACTGAACACATTTGAAAACCTTGAATTCCTGCTGTTACTATGTCAGTTTTGTAAGTATACCAGAGTCAAGTACACCAGCAAATAAATTATATGGCATGAGACTGTACTGTTTTCTCATTGAAGTACTATATAATTGTGAATGTCTCTGTTTCTACTACCTGCCCAGAAAACACAATAACTTTTGGTTCCCTGAACAGGACCTATACTGAAAGGTTGGACAACTTTGCCCAAAATAGCAAACCAACCAACCAGCCACCAAACAATAAACAACAAATAGTGGCAGAAGGCCACTTTTGGTTTTGAAAAAAATGTCATTTTAAAAAAAGTTGAGGGGAGCCTGTGACTTATTTCAAGGGAGAATTGATGCTCTTGGAAACTTTTAGGAATGGCAGTTCCCTCGTTTAACAAAAACAAAACAAACAAACAAAAAAAGTGGTCCAGGAATGTCTCAGGCCTGCAAAAACAGCCTGGTGAGCTGCTATTGTCTCCAAAGTGCTAATTTACCTTGTTGATGCAAGGCAGACTCCCTCCCCATGCAGCCTGAAATTTTATAATTCTGGTAACTGTGTATTGCATTTCTAGGAGATGAGTGACACATCTGTATGTGGACTTCCTTTCTTTTCCCCGCCCCTTTGCAGTGATCGTAAAAGATAGTGGGGAAATTTAAAAAAAAAAAGCAGCAGGAAATGTAAATTTATGAGCATGTGTGGTTATTTTGGTGATCTCTGAACTGACAAAGGAACTACTTGTAATGGACAAATGGGTAGCAAATGACCATCAACAACCAAGCTGGAAACATACCTGTAATCAAATGACCCATTATCTACCTTCTGGTCATCAGGGTCCAGGGGCACATCTTTATTTTCTCTCACTGTGAAGGAGCATAAAATGATTTAAATTTTTTTTAAAAAGGAAAGGTTTTACTGTTATGCCTTCAAATCTGCAATCCTAAATGCTTTTACTAAGATAATTTGAACACATTAGCTTTTACTTCTTAGCAAGCATGTTTTGAATTGCATTATTAGTCTCCTAGTATTTACTGTCTTATAGTCATGAATTTATACTGACAGCAGATGTGAAGGATGTAAAATAAGAATAATAAATGAAAATGGAAATTATCTGAAAAATCTGCTGCAGTTGACCATGTTTTGTAGCTTGCTCCTTGTCATCAAGGATGATAGAAGGTGACAGTATTCTTTACACCCGCAGATTGCAATTCTGTTAGGGATGTACACATGCATAAGTGTCCTTTATGTGTGCGGATACCTTTTTTCGGGTGCTGTAGGGGTTGGTATTCCCTTCCTTCCTCCACAGTTCCCAAAGTGTTCCTCTGACTTACTGTAAAGCCCCCAAGGTGGCCCTGCATGGTGACTGTGTGCTTCATAGGGACCAGCTAGGATTGCAGAAGTGTTTGGCTATGTCTCCATAACCAGATGCAAAATGTTGACACCAGCACTGAGATCTGACAGAGTCTTCTGAGATCTCAGTGCTGCTGTAATCATGCATTGGCTATACAGAGGTAGCAAGACACTTATCCATTCCTGCTTGCTTGCTGTTAAGCATGGGATGGCCATGTGAGTCACTTTTTGGGCTTGACAGTAAGTCAAGTGAGGGTAAATGATTCAGTGTAACATATAGGTTATGTATATATATTTACGCTACACTGAAGGGATATTTGAGACCAAAATGTTAACATAATTTCTTTTGAAGATGCCAACCACAGATGTTGGCAAAACGTCAGAAAGGAACTCTTCTAGAACATGGCCACATGGCCTGAAACTGTAATATATTGTGTGTGTGTGTGTGTGTGTGTGTGTACACACACACACACACACACACTGGTTGGGTGAATGGGTAGGGCTCTGGAGATAAAAACAAGTTTACCAACTCCAGAAATGCTATAATTCCCCTCCCACCATTCTTGGAATACAGTATATTGTGGGAACATGAGGCCTTTGGCAGAGTACTTGTACAGCTGAGATTTCCTTGCTGACAATGAAAAGGCCTGCACAGGGGTACATCTATTTTTTCATGTAAGCCTCCCTCTCTGGGACCAGAGAGGGCAAGCCACACTTCATGGGTCCTCAAATATCTTCCCAGGCACTGCAGCACTGTAGTCTTAATGTGGCTTTACAGTCCTCACAACCTGTTCACACTAATACCACTTATATGCACTACACATACACACTCATACACACACAGAAGTTCATTTTCATACTTCAAAATAAGGTTCTTCTGATAGTTACCCCGTGTACCAATTTGCAATAAATGTTTATATTACTACTACTATTACTAAAACTACTATTTTAATTACTTATATCCCGTCCTTCCCCCAATATAGGGACTAAAGATGCTGAACAAGAAATTTAAAACAAAACAAAAGCATTAAAAATATAAAGTAAAAAAAACAATTAAACAATTTACAAAGTTAAAACAGTATAAAATTTAAAAACAATTTAAAAGGTTAGAACAATTATGCACTAAAATAGCAAAGTGTATTTAAAAATTATATACAAACCTTACTCAGACTTGCACAACATTTAGAAGCCCAAGCTTCACCCGTTTAAAAAGCCTGGTGACACCAAAATGTTTTCACCTGCTACCGAAAGGAGCAGGGATGAGGCCAGTTTGGCTTCTTTAGGGAGGGAGTTCCAGTATCTGGGAGCAGCTACCGAGAAGGTCCTCTCCCTTATATCAACATACACACCCTTAATTTTTCTCTTTAGCCGAGGCAAAATAGAGTTTGTCCTCTATTTCACTTCATCTTCAAGTCACAGACTTCCTGCTGGTCAATGTATACCACCCTTGCATTCTGCTGAACAGACATCTAGACAAAAGACTGAGGGAAAGGCAAATAAAAGAGAGAAACGTGGAGGAACAAGGGTAAACCTCAAATATCTCTTAAATTGTTTTTTCAAGGACTTTTTATTCCCTGCTATTTGGGTGCCTCTCATATCCTCTTGCACTATATCTACCCAAATAAAGAACAAAAATATTTTGAATTCATATTTCCTTGCCCTAACTCCCTGGAGTTAACAGCTATTTCCAAGGGAAGTCCAAATTTGTTAGGGAAAACATTACATGGAGAATGGGCTAAACATTCCCTTTCCTCAGTGCAGCTCTTCTAACAAGGAGGATCAATAGCCTCGTTGCTCTTAATAATAATTTATAATAATGCACTGAATAATCTGATCACGGTTGTTTCACGTCAAGTCTGTTTTAGACCCAAGAAATAAACCAGCATCCTTCTCAAATAAAAGCAATACTACCCCAAGAGACAGGTGTTTTCTTACCTGGATATTTCCCTCCTCTGCTTCTCTTAATGAAGCAAACTATCAGCAAAATCAGCACCAGGAGAGCGATGGCACACATCAATCCAATAAACCATCCCTGAGTTGCAATGTCCCTTGGGGGCTTAGTATATGCTGGTAGAAGAAGTTGAGAAAGAGATATTAAAAGAATAAAGTTGTTCCATATAGTGGAGATAAATGAAAATATCAAACCATGGCTCTTCCATGTATTCCCAACTATCATGTTATAGGACTGATCTCTCTGAATGCACATAGGCTTGTACTCTCTCTGTGTGTGTTTTTGTGTGGACATAGATTGCTTTTGGATTTAAGACTTTCTTCTTTGTTGTAACTGTACAATCTAAGTAGGAAAGTCCAAGGGTGGCAGTGAAGTCTGAGGAGTAACAGTGGGATGTAGGGTGGGGTAGAGAAATAAATATATTTGTACTGAACAGCAAAGGAGGGTTGTATGATATGCAAGGGAAGGGAGAAGCAAAAGAAGACGGGTAACAGATTTGATCTCTTATTTACAGTAATGGAAAAGATCAAAATGAGAGTGGGATGAACCACAAATGAGATTGGAAAAATTCTTCAAGAGAGGGCTTCTCTTTATCTGCCTCCTGGATAGAATAAACAAATTAAGTAATACAAAAGGCTTCTTACACATTCTGCAAAGTTAGAGGGAATCCCTCACAAAATAATGAGAAATGAGTGTACTATTTTAACAGAGTGCTATTTTTTTTTGTTCTAACCATCCTTGACTTCTTGATAAACACACTTTCATGAGCAGCCAGTCTGCTTGTTTAACACTGATCCATCAAAGTTCAGCTGTCATCACTATCTTCATCAGCATTAAAGGTTTTATGGAAATTTGGAAAGATGCTGGCAACACTCTGAACAAAGACTTTATCCCTGTGGAGCAAATACCTAAAATATTTTAAACTTTGATATGTAGAACTGGTATATGTTGAATCAGAAGTGTCACTGCTCCCCGTTTTTCATCTTCAAAGAGGAGATTCTGTACAGTATTACTGGAAGAGTAAATCAAAGGCCAAATGTTGAACACTGAAGCAGACAAAAAAGGCTGCTTGGTGTAATCCACTGTTCCATGATGGTACTGTATGCATTTGTCTAGATTCCCTGTCTCACCACCTTACCTGGCCTGCCTGTCTTCCTCTTCCTTACTTGATTCCTACTGAAAAATTATTCTACTTCACCAATTATTCTACTTCTACTTCACCATAAAGTTCCCTAGTTTTATAATTAACAAAGACTAGGCATTCAATACAGACTCCCATTAGTCATGTTTTACTCTCACTTAAATTGGTGGGGCCTCAATTAGCCATGATCAGAATATCTGACTGGTTTCAATGATCCTATTCAAAGTGTTTTGCAAAGTGTTGCAAAGGAGAAAGCAACTTTAAACATCATGGCCAGATTCTTGCATCAGCTACTTACCCAGGTATATTGAGTTACTCTCCTGGCCTGACCCCCACTGAAACCTGATGGGCCTGATTCAAACATCATTTACTCACACTCCAACCTCTAGTAGAAAGGACCACCTTCTCCCCCATGCATCTGATGCATCTGATGCTCAGTTAAGTTGGTTTGGGGGAGTTACAATTGTAGCAATAGTGTCTCAAAGGAGCCATGGCAAGTTTACGCTGCAGCCCCAATCTGCCTTTTTGCCAGCTGAAAAAGGAGTGGTACAAAGCTGCTTCTTTTTGCACCAGCTTTTTGCCCTAACCTGCCATGGATGGAAGCCGGCTTTATGGTGTACTAAAAGCATGTGGTATGTAAACACCAAGCCGCTGGAGCATCAGGAAGACAGGTCATGTGTGGGCAGCTGGAAGCTGGCTTCTGGGCAGCTTCAGAGCATGTGGAGTTAAAACGCCATGCTCTGAAGCCACCCAGATGGTGTCGCAAAGGGGCAGTCTGTTTCACCCATCAGTCAGATTATGACATAAATGTAACTGCATATTCCTAATAGGAACTGGCAGCATACCTTGAAGGTCGAAGAACTATCTATCTATATAATATATGTCTGGTAAATTGTTTTTCATTTAAAAAAAGGATAACATACACATTATACACTGCCAGGAACTCTACTGGAGTTTTAATAGATGTTATTATTTATACATGAATACTAAAATGGTCATTCCAGTTTTACAGGAAGAGAAATTTAATAAAGTCAGCTTGTAGCTTATGTATGTACCACTTTATTTTCTTGGGCACAGATCACCCTAGACAATTAAAGCATACATTCACAAGCACCTTAAGGAATATGAGTGCATTTTGGAATCCACAAAAAACGCTAACTTGTCAAGCCGGTATGTAAACCCCATGATAGGAATGATTCACTCAGACCAAACTGTGGAAGAGATTAACTGTTGGATTCATGACTTGAAAATCAATGAGAGAACTTTCCCTTCCTGTGAATCAAACTGGAATTGTGCTATTAGACCAGAAGCTAATGCTTTATCAAAACGCCAGTAGGAAGTAACATGTATAAGCAGCTTTCAAATTATCTCCAATAAATTAAAAATATAGTGAACAGCACTAATGGAAGATTATTGCTACAGAATTGAAATTCTGCCAACATTATAATGAAGACACAGTTTGCATTCATAGGCACCCCCCTCACCCCCAGTTTCCCATACCGTCTCAAGGTCTAGTCACAGTAACTGCTCAGTTCTGCAATATGTGTTTTGAGAAAGAATTTGTTCCACAAGAATACAATGGAGGGCTGCCCTCCCTTTTAACTTAATCCAAATATGTGAATATAACTCATTTGGCCTCCTACTATATCCTGACAACATTCATAAAAATCAGTTTCCGATCTTAAACAAACCTGGGAAAGGATGATATATCTGGGACTCTTTCACATCACATGGTTATAGAACCATGATTTCATTGTAACTGACCTGGTTCCATCCTAAGGAATCTTGGAGTTTGCTGTTTGTTGAGACGCTGGAGCTCTCTGACTGAGAATTCTACATACCCTTCTCTAAACTGCAAATCCCATGATTGTACAAGATGTTGCCATGGCAATTAAAGTGGAATCACATCAATATAATTGTGTCATGTGAAAGGGCCCTTCTTAATTCTTGGAATTCAGCCAGAAACTTGAGGTTGTGGCTTAGCCTTGCAGCCTACTGTGGAACGTGAACACCATCCCTACACCTGTCTTTATGTGCATAAAGGAATAGTTACAACACAGCATCAGGTTTTGCAGGTCAAGCTCTTGGCTTGAGCACAGTTTGCAAAAAATGCCTTTTGGACTACAGCCATCCTCGCCAGGTCATACTGACTGTTTTGAAGGTTTGCTCAGCAAAATACCTCCTAGAAAGTTCCACCCAGTTTAGCTGGTGGTGGTGAAGCCAGTAACAGCAATAGCAGCACAAAGTGGAGAAAATGAGGCACGTTGGGAAATTAAAATGAACCAGGGAGGCACCCATGCTGGACTGTTTGTTCCCTGGTAGCCACCCAGGAATGTTATGGGCCTAAGCTTCTGCAAAAGGCAGGCAGTATAAGACCTCTGGACTGGTCAGCTCAATGGAAATCAGCAGTCTTTGACTATCTGCCTTTGTCTGGTAAACAAAGCCGCATCTTCTGCTTGCTGTGTTTTTGGCATTTCATTTGTCTCACCTCACTGATCTTAGGGTACCACAGATGAGGGACACACTGTCTGATTCTAAATTTAGTAAGGCTGCCCTCAGCTTTGGCCTGGCTCCGATATTTAAGAGTCTGCTATCAAGCTGTCAACTGCATAAAAGTTCCTTCTTGATATTTCAAATTTCAAATAGCGCAAGAATAAAAGTATGAGCATGAATACTTTAGGGAAGGACCATAGCTCATTGATGGAGTACATGCTTTGCAAGTCAAAGGTCTCAGGTTCAATGGCAGTTCTTGGCATTTCCATTTAAAAATGGCTGATGTGACTACTACTTATGCTCTTTTTTCCCCCTAGTAATAAAATGGAGACACATTGATTTTCTGTAAAGGGCCTTCTGGAGAGCTTGCAAAGACGATACCTCACTGGAAGAATCTGCCTCTGTCATACTACCTGATGCTTTTCAGAAGGTGTATGTAACTTTAATCGACCCAAGGTGCTAGATGCCACCCTCCTGGCCTTTGTCATTTTGACATTCTTCCCATTTACTGTTGGCAGCTGATTTACCATACTGACCCTTTCCCTGTTAAAAGCTCTACTGTGTGACAGAAGCACACGTGTAAACTATGAAAGTCTTCTAATGGAAGGATAGTTTTTTTTGTTTTTGTTTTGCTGATTGCATGGACCTGAGAACTGCATTAGGCTAAATTAATCTGAAGAATGGAGACAGTGGGAATGGAATTGTGCTAGAGGCCATTGAAACAATGGTGATTCTATGAATGATACCAACACAGAATAGCTTTCAAAAGATGAGGAGAATCTTAGAGAGACCCATAGGTAACAGTTCAGATAGGCTAATATGTGGAATAACAGCAAAAGGGGGTTCTTTCTAGGATAATAAAAAATTATTTCCCAGCATATTCAGAAAACCTGAGCAATGCCAAAACTACAAAAGAAAACCCTTCAAATGTCAATTTTTCCATGCTACTTAAATTTAAGTTTCAGATAAAAAGAGCCTGTTTTATGCTCCATGCAGAGTCTAATGGAGGGCTGAAAATGACAGCTCTATCTATGTCTTAATTATTTGTAATGTACTTTATATGATTACTAATGAGGGCGTCTGTGAATCCCCAGTGCTGAGTACACAATTGCCTCTACCCTTCAGACATACAGCATTGGTTTAAACTTGGACAAAGTTGATATATGAGCAGCTTCTTAACTAAAGGATTTATCAGTGTGAACATCTGAGTATGGATATCCATATCCACAGATCAGTACAGCTCCGTTTCCTGATACTGGTATGGAAAACCATTTATCTGATTGATATGTGAAGGATATTGCTGTGTTCAGTCAAATCCATCTCAATTCTTTCCCCATTAAGTTTTAGCTGTCACTGCTGAACTTTCTCTTCTCTAACCTCTTTGGTTGTCTAGAGAACATATAAAGTGCTAGAGTCTAATCAGTGGGCAGAGATTTCTAAGAGTGTTGAGGATTTGGATAGGACTACCAGCTATGTCAATAAGAAGCTCCTGAATGGCCACCAGAAAGCCACCAGGTTATATCTGCACATTTCAGGTGTCCAGAACACTTTTGATTACTGAACTCTAGAAACTTGTTTATTAAATTCCTGCTGATATTTTAGAATGTCTGGTACAACAGCTAGAACATGTGAAGAATAATAAAAGGTTTAGTGGCAATTAAGCAAAATCTATGATGTAATTTTGGAAAAATGCATTGATTCTGCAAAAATGCTTTATTGCCTATTACAAAAAACAAGGACACTAACAAAAGTTTAGTATATAAAGGCAGAAAACATCTGCATTTTATATATTACAATAGTAAGTATTATATTACAATAGTCAAAACTTTGTGGTCTTTTGTGTTTATATTTATTAAGAAGTAAAGAGGAGAAATGAATTATTTTCTTTATCCAGATGCATCTGTATTTAACATCAGCCCTTTTAAGTGTAACTCGCTACTGCAAATCATTTTTCCAATTAGTCAAAAATTCAACTGCATTAGTAAAAGAAAGAAATTACAATTGTGGAGCAGGTTGGTAAGCCCAGTTTCCATTCAAACAAACAGACTGAAATCTTTAGAACAGAGTCTTTGAAAAATAACCCAAAGAAAAAGGGTAATGCTTTCTTCTCACAGTTATTAATGATGGCACATGATGGGGATAGCTAACTCTGATCTCTCACATCAGAATCACCTAGTGAGAAGCAAAAAGAGAATGAAAAGAGGCATTGCAAAGTGAAATGAAGCCACTGAAACAGTGTGGCTCAGACAATCTTCTAGGAATCATCAGAGGAATAAAGAATACATCCAAGAAGTCTTCATCACTATGTAATGAAGAACTCCTGAAATATATGGGCAAGTTGAGACTTTTTGTGCAGATAATGCATGTGGAACACATAAAAAGCTTGAAAATGACACAATTCTTGCCACATGAATAGAAACTCTTTCCTCCTTTCTCAAAAGGGAAATGAGAGCTGCAAGGGGAAAACAGATATCTCTCTGCACTTCTATATAAAAGCTTTTTTGGGGAAAGAGCACATTCTCTCAAGAAATGTAATCTTTGCAAGACACGAATCACCTGGTATTTTGGCCTCTTCTGTTTAAACTGAAAACCAAAGGATGGTGTCCCCCATAACACTCTGCTTGAGATTCTGTTTGCAGAAGGCAGCACATATTAGCAAGCAAAGTGGATCTTTTCAAGCAAGGATGAGCTATTGTGACCTTCTAGAGGTTGAACTACAACTCTTACAATCTTGCAACATTAGCTATGCTGCCCTGGAATAATATGAGTTGTAAATGAAAAATCTCTGGAGGGGCACATCTGCTCACTCCTGCTTTACAAGCATTTTTCAGTCTTTCAGTAAGTAGAAAGATCTGAAGTGTCTTGATAAACTATAATGGGAACTGCAGAATCACTGTGCATTACAGTTTATGCTCTAGCCTTAATCTAGCACATGTGGAAAGCAGCTGTGATAGGCATGGGAGGTATCTGAGGAAGTAGACTGACATCTATGAAAGCTCACACAGCCAATTTCTTTCTTTCAGTCAATCTCAAAGGTACTACAAGTTCTCTCTATGTACTGATTCTACAAACTAACACAGCTTTATGTTTGAATTCTAGGCATGGAAGGGTTCTACATGTGTTGTACACAAGATTGGACTAAAAGGCTTGTGTCTAACACAGGAGCAAAAGAAAGTCTGACAAGTTTCTTTTGGGAAGAAGTATCAAACTAATACCATGATCCAGAAAGCCCTGTTCCATATGACCATATATTGCATATTTCTATAGGACTCCCTAAAGATGAGTAGCTACCACTTGCTCAGTTTCTTTGCCCAAGAATAGTAAGTAGGATTTAAAATCAACCTAATGGTTGAAAATAGGTGAATGTTTCTCATGCATAATAACGGAAATTAGGAATCTTCTTGTAATTTTAAAACCCAAGTTAAAACAAAGAACAGAGTGTATTAACTATATATGACAATTACATATCAAAGAAGCTATACTTTCTGCAACTGCTTATATTGATTTCACATGGAGAGCATCCTCAAGTGGTTTTGCAACAGAAATACTTAACTATCCATATCCAGTTGCTGAAACACGCCTTTTTAACACATTTTGGAAATATCTCTAATGACATTTGTCCAATACACAGAAATGATAGCAGGAAGGGAGAAGGAGGGATATACAAAGAAGGATATTCTGAAACTATAGCAAGGAGGGTCTGTGTCCTTTCCTGGTCATTTCTGTTGCTATATTTAGATGAAAGTCTTGCCTAGCCAGACTAAACTAGTACACAAAGGACAATCTATAATTTTAAAACTCAGCCCAAGGAGTGCAGGTCAGGGTTCATATAAGAAGGTGTACGTGGCTGGTTTCAAGCAGTGGCTGACTTATAGTGTCCCCATTGGTTTAAAAGGGTTTGCTCAAGCAAGGAACATTCCCAGATGATTTTCCATTGCCTTCCTCTAAAATATAGCCTACAGCACCTGATAATCCTTGGTGGTACCCATCCAACTGCGAACCAGGTTTGACTCTTCTTAATTTCCAAGATCAAATGGGATCTGGTGTTAACAGATTATTTATGCAATTCTTGGAAGGAGTGACCCATCACAAAATTAGTAAATAGAGTTTTGGATTGTCAATATGGGCCTTTAAAGACCGCCCAAAAGGGCAGTCCGTAGGTGACTAGGGAAGCGCCAGCAGCCCTTGCAGCCCCAATTTGCTGCTTCCCCAGGCCACGGAGAAGCAACAAATTGCTGCTCCTCCATAGCCTGAAGTGGGGTGTGGCAGGTACCCTGGGTTCCTGCTGCACCCTGCCATCCGCGGCGCCCCCAAGGGGAGAAAGGGGCCGCTGCTGCAGCCCCTTTCTCTTAGAAATCCTTGGCGCGACCGTGTGAAGGCTGCGCTAAGGATGCAGAAGCCAAAAAGGAGCGCCGTTTTGGAGATCCTTCTTGTGCCACACAAAGGGCACCATAGGTGCCCTTCTGCAGTGTGGAGGCATAAGGCATGTGCCTGTCCGTGTGGACGCGGCACACCACGTGTGTGGACGGCGCCATCCAAAATGGTGCTGTCCATACCTGCTAGGGTTAGCCTGTGGTGCGGATGAACCGCACCAAGGCAACCCTAGCATGTAATGAGGGCGCTTCTTCCTGCCCATCTGTTTCAGGCCTGTATCTACAGTTCTAAGATGCTCCCCATACTTTTTTTTAAAAATTCAAATGTATTTCTGTCCACATTAAAATGTAAGAAAACAGGGTTTGTGTATTTTAGTTTTGTAGAATGTTCAGGCACATCATCTGTACTGCCTTTTTCAATTGCAGTCAAGCATTTTCAGCCAGAATATTTTTCTCCAACTATTTTCTAAATCCAGCCATAAACATAATTTTATATTCTGAAATCTGGTTTAATTAGACTGAGATTTTGCTCATCATTTTCTACATAATAACACTTCCTTTTATTCCACCAGTGTGATATTCAGAATGGATGTCAGATGTTCATCTACTTCCTGAAAGGGAGCTAACACTGTGTATATGTGCCTTTTCAAGTCACCTCTTGACTTATGGTGACCCAATGAATTTCATAGGATTTTTTGGCAAGGAATATTCAAAAGTGTTTTTGCCAGCCTCTTACTATGAAATACAGCATTCAGTACCTGGTGTTCACTGGCAGTCTCCCATCCAAGTACTAACCAGTGCTGACCCTGCTTAACTCCTGAGATCAGATAGGATCTAGTGCCTTGAGGGTACTCTGGCCCAAGTAAAAGTTAAGGATAAAAAATCAAACGTGATGATGTTTGATTACATTTAACTATCATCTCAGCTTGTTGAATATTCCCAGAAAACCTGAAAATGAATGTTCATAAATATGAACATATAAACTGACACCTACTAACTTCTGATTGCTTCCATATTAGAGTCCAGCAGGGCTACAAAGGCACTACTTATTCAGTTACCTGGAAATTGGTGTAAAACATAGGTTCCAATATATTACTCTTTCATTCAGAAATGCTCTTCTTCATGGCCAAGATTCTATTGCAATAATTATTCACAAGTAAATCCCATTCAACAAAGGCTCTTTCCAAAGTTGATTAGAAGGTCTGGGATATATATATATTTCATATCTAGTACAGTTGGAGTATTAGTTGATTGCTTTTTAATCAGTTTATGCTTCCAAGATAGTGCTAAAATTATTTATTTCCTTTTCTTTCTTTCTTTTTTTGCATAAGGAAATTTTCAATAAATGTGAAGTAGCTCTGTAAAAATCCCAATATTACTTTATCAGTCCATACTGGACAGAATAGTAATGCACTGTTGTTGTCCTCTGTCCAACCCCCATCATCAACGATGTGCGAAGAAACATGAGAAAAAACCACAAAATACATAGCAATACAGTAATTAGGCAAGTTGATCAACTATACAAATGAGTAAACAAAATGATGGCAAACTTCAGTGAAAAAGCCACATCTACAAGCAATTTGGAGACACACAAAGATGTTATAAGATCATATTACTACTTATGGCTTGCTTTGGTGGTATGCACATGCTACATACAGATCTCTGTGAATCACCCACAGACCATGTATCATTTTATATTAACCTTGTCCATGAATACCCAGATACAAATTTCGCCACATAATTGCATGTGCTCATGCAACAGTTGGCAACATGACTATGAGCAGTGTGAGCGTGCGCATGCACGCACGCACGCACACACACACACACACACATATATAGAAAAAAGCAAAAAACACACAAATAGCAACAGACAGCACATTCCTTAATAGCAGAGGGGTTTTTTCTGGCATTGAAATAAAAAAGCCATATGTTTCTGCCCTTGTTATATGTTTTCTCATTCCAAAAAGCAAACCTATTGCATAAGAAAACTATGCTAAAACATTTTAGGCAAGTAGAATATAGTTTAAACACCTTCATTCAAGATGATGCATCTCAGTTTGGCAGCTGTATAATAAGGGCAGAGTTTGCAATGCAAGTGAAGGAGAGATGATGTTTTCTCCATGCATGCCTGATTTCCTTCACCTGAAGCAGCAGCATGACACAAGCAGCAAAGCTTGGAATGGAATGCACCTCCAAAATGGAGCACACAGTGAGGCTGAGCCTCATCTCACCTGCACTTGTCTCAAAGGTTACATTCGAGCTGATTGTATCGTTCCCTTTGAGAAAAACCCGCACCATGTACTTCTCCCCAGGAGTCAGGTCAACCAGCTCCACATAGGTTTTAGCAGGGTAAGATTTCACTGTTTTGTTACCTGAGAAACAGAAACCTCACATCAAAGGCAGCTACCAGGAAAAGCAGAGATTACTGGTTAGGTCTACTGGGCTGACATATGCCCCTTGAAGATGACAACACTAGAAAATAGGTATGGATCAGCAAGATGAACATCCAGGATCACTGGCACCAGCATACAATTTTTCAAGAGTTTGTGTACAAAAGCTTTTCAAGTCAGCTCACTCAGCTTATTTAAAGGGAAATGGTTTTTCTAGGCATCATTTAACTAACCTAATTGAGCACTTGTTTTGATATCCTTAGGCTGTGACCAGATGGAAGAGTCTCACACTACTGGTTCAGTGATTTAACACAAAACCAGGAGTGCACTGAAAACGGCAGAAAAGAAGGGGGATTATTGCACAACCATTTCTAGGAAACTCTTTATCTGCATAAGAAGGGACTCAATGCCACAGCCCTTAGGCAGCTTGCAGATGCCAGATGTGCAATCAGTGACCACAGTCCTCCTTGTGTTATCATTCTTATAGATGCCCTTACTCAGTCCAGTTTGGAAAGGGCAAAGTGGAGGAGAAGTAACGCCTGATCTCTAATTAACATGCAGACAAATCACAGTATTAAACCATATTAAAATGCATTGTTAAAATCATTTATGGTTAAGGCGAATAAATAAACTTTGTTTGCAAATCCTGTAGTTGAAACTTTCTCCAAAAATAGAGCAGGAGTTTCCTGAATAAAGCATCAGCATAGCCTTAGAAAACTGCTAGGCACAGAATATCTTAATATGCCCTGTCACAGGAAAAATACAACAAAGTCTTGGAACACCTAAAAGACGAACGGAAAAGTTTTATTTGTCATAAGATCTTATGGACTGCAACATACTTCCATAGAAGAAAGTACACTGTATTCCATAAAGCTTACACCGAATAATCTTTAATAACACAAGACTCATCTTTTTTGTTTTTTTCTGTAACAGAGTAACAAAGTGACTCTCTCAAATGTGGCAGAATTAATTAAATCCACAGAAATACATTTGACAGAAGTGTCTAAGTTTTAATGAGAGCATCAGGACTAGGAATTTAAAACCACTGAAGTGCATAAAAGCAGTTCCAGAAAGGCTCTCACAAACCAAATTGTCATCATATTATTATTGTGTGCTGTTACACAATATTACAAACTAAGCATGGAAAGTGGTGGTGGGGCAGTTGATACACCACCATGGCACCAAGAATCTGCACTGGATTTTGCTGCCGCTCCTGCCACAGCTTCTCCAAGATGAATGGGAGCTCTCCTGGTCCCCAGTGTGGCACAGGCAACCCTGATGGCAAGCATTCCAGTGAAAGAAGGAGAGCTTCTTTCCTTCAATAGGCAGCTGTGGGCTGTACAGGGATCCTCCACATTATTGCCAAGACACTTGTCAGCATTCTATGATTTATATCTAATCACTGCTAGGTGCAATTCTCCAAATAACTATTGCTTCCCCCATCCCTTAATGTATAAGATATGGTTTCCCCCAGCAAACTACAACCATGGAAAACATACCTAGGGCATATTCTTAAACGGCTTAGAGTGCCATAAAGCCAAAGTGCACTATGTTTTACAAGTTTTTTTAAACCTCATTTAATTACTTGAACAATGAATATTTTGCCAGATTTCAGTGGAGTAAACCAATCAGAAAAGGGTAAATGAACAATGGCTTGAAAACAAAGGTTACATTTGCAAAATTTGGTTACTGAAATATACCAGTATCATTCTTGTTTGGATTTTCTGGGGATCCCACTCCAGAAACGCCATTATTATTGATCATACATCAAATCCTACTGTTACAGCTAGATTTCTAAATGTGCTTCTATAGCTATTTTATTCTGTGAAGCCATTGCAAACTTAACTAGCCCAGCTTTAAAAAGGGGGTGCATCCTGTTGGAATGCATTGGCCTGAAACCTCCACTGAAAAGTAAATTGCATTTATGAGGACAGCAACATAAAATATAGTCCCAATGACATTTGAAAGATATATTAAAAACCATGCTTTTCTTTTCTCCAAGCAACATCCATGCACAAATTAACCAGCAAACTTATACTATAATTAACATTGCATGAAAGGTCCATTAAACCTCTGAGAGATGACAGGATCTCTGGTGGCATTAAGGACCCCGCAGCATTCATGTGCTCCCAATGCTTACTGTTGATATACTCAACCACAAACTCAGTATCAGGATCAAACGTGTGGTTCCAGGTGATGTTTGCCCAGTTACTGTTAGGTGAAGCTTTTACGTCCCAGATGAAATGCTTTCCAACACCAGCTGGTGAACAGGTTAGAACAGAGGTTAGTAAACAAGATTATGTATTGAAAAAGTGGCATTCTAACATCGTATCAATTATGTTCTTTCTTTTGGGAATGGGAGATTCAAAAATACAAAGAAACACTGATTTATAGTGTACAACAAATTCTGGGATGCTTTAGCAGTATCTACTAATTTGGGAAATGCAAAAAAAAAAATATATATACCTTATGCTTCCATTTCAAATGGTATGTCATTTTAGTATTGAGAAGTACCTTTTTCTTTCACTGAATATGCCCTTTTAAAATATCAAGCTTATTTAAAAAAACCCTTTTAACAGATCATTTAAAAACAACAACAACAGAACACTTTAAAAGTAAGTGTAACATTTCTCCTCAAGCGTATCACTAATCATACTGTAATATGAGCAATTTGGGAAGTAATGCACATTTTCAAAATGTCTGGAAGACTGGCATTTTTTTCTGCCAGCCATAAAAATAGACTGTTTTACTGTGCAATACAGAAAGTCATGTCCCCACTGATTTCCTGTCTATGAAATCACAAGATTTCTCCTTTTAAAGATCCCTTTCCCAGTAAATTCTGCTATGTAAATTGCACACCTTTCTCTTTGATGTTGCCTATTTCTGGGGAACACAATGAGGCCAAATATTGTGCATGTTCAGATTACATGAATGTTGGGGGATCAGAAGAGATTCAATGTGGGAAACAGAGGTGCTTTAACTATTTTCTGCTGGTTAACAGCTGAAAAGAGCTAGGATTTGGGTTGTGCAGCTGAGTTCCCAAGCTGAATGCATTTATAGGGGCATATATTTTTTCTCAAGAGGAAGACATATTTGATCATTGCAGAGCCCAACTGAGAGAGATCTGAGCTACATAGCAAGTCTCAAAACATCTAGCAAGAATTACCACTACAGTTTTAGAACCCAGCTTATTGATATTTTGCTACATAAAGCCAGGGTTTGCATTTAATAACACAGATGAGATTCTAAAGCTGAAGTGCTGACATAACTTGTAATATAGTCTGCATGCTTGAAATCCTTTCAAATAAATGGACTGCTGATTCTCAAGCCATTAACATCTTAGCTGCAGCATCTCCAGACAGTCTTCTTAAATAGGAAGATTGATTAATAAACTTAGAGATTTTCAACAATGCACCAAATTAAGGAGAAATGCTATGTAGAGAGATCTTGTAGTACCTTTGAGACGAACTGAAATAAAATTAGCAGCATGAGCTTTCGGAAACTTAAGTCTACTTCCTCAGATGCATTTGTCCAAATGTATTTGAGGAAGTAGACTTCAGTCTATGAAAGCTCATGCTGCCAACTTCTTTCTTTCAGTCAGTCTGAAAGTGATTCTACAGACTAAGATGGCTAAATCTTTTAATTCTACCACTAAGGAGGAATGCAGTACACCCCACTGTGTATCTCTTGTTTTAGTATGAGGTAGACTGGTGAAAAGCAATAATATTCTTCTTCTTGTCACTATTTTGCAAAGGATGCATAGGGTAACTGAATTAACTGTCCTTAGTACAAACTATTTTGTGACAGTATCATTTTAACAGGCATGGACATTTTAGCAGAAAAACTGTACATCATTATTTGATAGAAAGACCCACAGAATTCAGCAAGAATTACATCTGAGTAATTATGCAGAGAATGTACTGTCAGTTATTAACACATGAAAAAGTAGTAATAATTCACAACACAGCAAATCAGGGAGCTGCAAGGACCTGATTTAACACGGACAACGGATATGTTAGTACACGTAGTACATCCTGCTTCATTATATACTCTTTCAGTAGGAGCAGCTAACCATACAATTGTACTTTACTCCACAGTTTACAGTGTCATGTGAATTCAGTAACAGCTGGTTTGCTTCTTTCCCAATAAACAGAGACAAACTCCACCAGGAAATATGAAACCAATGGAGAATGCTTAGGTCAGGTCTCTCCCTGTCCCCACCCTCCCCTTTTTTTGAGAAAGAAACAAATCAGGGCAGCAGCTGTGCCTATCTTTGCACAACATGATGAACAAATCATAGAGTTTTATTTCATGGTTTGTTTAGCTGCTCTTGCTGCAAATGGCAGTGATCAAGCAGTGTGTACCAGTACACTTCTTGTCTATAGTAGAACACAGCTCCTGTGGGTCCCTGACTCACTGTGATATGTGAACATGTCCAATCTCTCTTTGTAATGACAATATATTCTTGAACAGTAAACACAGCCACTATAGAATGTAACTTGGTATTCGCCCTTGCTCTCCACATTCTTCTGGATAGTTAAATGAGGCAATTTCTCTTCCAAACAGTAACAGTTTCATTTTAAAATGCCTCTACGTTTGATATTCTGATCTGTCAATTAGCACTGCATGCTCATTCATGCAACATTGTTTTGAGTAATTCAATGAGCAAGTTTGAGCAGTTTTGAGCATCAGCTGAGAGATTCTTATACCAACAGATAAAATTGCAAGCCAGGCACCAGGTTGAAAGGGCTTTGTTTAGAATACATGTGAGCATTCCCATTGACTCCAACGAGACTCCATGCATGCACAAATTTTGAAGCTTGTCCTAATCAGACTACTGGAGTGTGCTTTAACATCTCTGGAAGAGCGTACAGTTACTGAAAATCATGTGATGGTCATGTTATAATGTCCTTGTTAACAGAAGACATTCTGGCACAGAATGACTCAGAAAATATTTTCTTCATGTTTTTCTATTTTATCGCCCAAATATTTTTTTATAAAGAAGATGCAGATTTGGTAGAATATCCATGTCAGGGTTAATAGCATGTGGTTAAATCTTTGTACAGTGCAACCAAATCAAGTGTCCTTTACTTTTAAACAAAATATATTTGTATGGAAGAATACTGGCAAGACACTTTCTCCTACTTGAGGTGAATGTTTGGGTGTAATTTGGTAAAATCTACCTCTATGAAGAAAAGATCTGCCCTGACAATATTATTCTCTTCCAATACATTTGGGGAAAAACACATAATGTGGGCCTTCTTCACGTGTGTGTGGCATACCGGTAGTAGTATATCAGGAAAAATGGTTAAAATCTTGCTTCTGCCATGGACTAATTATGGAGAGATTTTGAATACTGTCTTACAAATGCAAAATATAGGCATGCTTTAAATAACAAAGCCTCTGACAAAGAAGCTTCTTTTAACAAAGTATTTTGTGCCCACCCATCTTCCCTTTGTTCTCTATCTAACTGGAAATTTTATCGAAACATCATTGAAAGGACAGTGAAGGAGGGATGGAGAAACAGAGATATTTGGTGCCAGTTTTCAATAGTATGCCTGTGGTAAACAGCGCAATAAAGCTAAAGCTGGGAAAAAGTGGGATTCTACTCTAGCTGATCATTCTGCAGCTGCATGTGCCTGCCTACAAGAGGCAAGTTGAACAGCAACTGCTTCCAGAATCCCTTAATGATCATGCATGCCCAGCAAACAAAAAGAGAAAAAAGGAGAGAGCAGATAAGTCTTTCTCACCAGCTACCATTAGTCTGCCTCACCACTATAAATTTGGCCACAAAAATGGACATAACAAGAAAAGTGGAAGTTGGTGAAAGAAAAAGTTAATGCTGGATGCATTTTGGAAGAGGTCTACAGTTAAGTCTCTAGATTAAAAAAAAAATCTTTCCTTATTCAAGGAAAATATTTGGAAAATGGTAGAAAAAATGTGTTTTTCAAGTACTGAGAAACCCTGGTGAGAAGAATCCTGGACTGGCAAGAATCATTGCAATTTGGTACTTATTCTATGCTAAATTTCCATGTGATTGTTTTGCACAGAAAACAGCATTTTCTGCATGAAAAAAATAAAATTTCATTCCTAATGCTGGGCAACAATAGCCTATTAGCCATAGATCACCCCAGGGTATGAATGTTATTGGAGTCCTTACAAATACCATTGCTATTTGTTATTTCAAGGCCTTACTTTTAAAGGAAAAAAAATTAATACCAGCCATTTTGTATTGGTGGTGAGATTATATTTGTATTCTGGTTTTTTAGCCCAAAGGGCTTCATTTGGTACTTGCCCTGCCCTTTTAATGGAACTGATGCACAGATGAATTAATTAGACAACAGCTTTTACTATGTCTGGGTAGTGCCCCCCCCCCCCCTGTTTTTTAGTGTCATGATGTGCAGATCCATCAGACCATTAAGTACTGAATGCATCTCAGAATCTGTTTTCCATATATCTGGTTATATTAGCCTCTGCAAAAAATTGAAGCTTCTCTCTCTTTTTGAAGAAAGAAATTAAAGCGTTCCTATTCTTCTCTAAAGTGAAGGATGCATCAATCTAAATAGATTTATATGGAGTTGTAGTTAAAGGTGAGTTTTGTCTGTATATTTGTGATTTGATGTGGTTCTACTGGTACACTGTCATGTATCCATAACTGCCATGGATAAAGATCCACATTACTGCATGGCAGTTCTAAGCATATTTCAAGGGTTCTTCCTTCTGGCAGCATGTTCTGTGCTGCATGTTATGCCATTTCTGAAATGTGGGATGGCGAGAAAATCTTTTTTGGCAGAATAAGAATCTCTGTTAAACAACTGCAAAGTCTCAAAAGTGTCAAGAAAGATTATTTGGATCTTGACTGAAGTTGCTCAATTAAAACATCAATGACATTCAGTGTGCCTAGAAGGGCCATAAATAACTTTTGGGCTGCAGTTAAACATGATCCCTGGTCATGTATGTACAATACCCTTCTATGGAAGGCTAGGCAGGATCCCTTCCTGCTTTCCTTTCACTGGCAAGCAAAGATTTTTTTTTATTCAAGCAGGTTTTTAATATATAAATATGTTAGGGAGGTTTTTATACATGGTGTGTGCTTTAGTTATTTTTTAAAAAAACTTTTATATTTTTCATGTCATTTTATACTTTTTTAGCTAGATGATTTTAATTGTTTTTAATTTTTAATTGTAATTTTTTTTAAAAAAAATAATGTTATCTGTGAGATGCTTTGGGTCCCTTTTTGGGAGAAGGGGCCAAAAAACAAAATGAAATAAATAAATAAATTGGTAAAGCAGATGGGATTTAGGCATAAGCACCATGAGGATTATACACGAGTGTGAACATGACTAAAATGCCATTTGTGGTACTCTTTGTGCAGTGATTGGTAAACCAGATTTAGGAAGTTCTCACCCCAGATAGGCACCAGAGACACAATGTAAAGCCTGAGCTATTCTGCCTGGCAGTTCTTGGTTTTAAGGCAAATCCATCCCTCTGAAGATTATATCTAGTACTTTTATCACAGCTACAAAGTGAGCACAACTCAGTAATTTATTTTCATTTGCTGCTCCACAATTATTCTGTTACTGAAAAAGTCTCCATACTGGATGATTTAAAAAGCACCCATATCAAAATATATCAAAATATTCAGTTGTGATTTAGATAGTTATGATAAAGGAAAGAGGAAAACACAGCAGCAGAAGCCTCTATTGTGATACCTATTGTGCTAGCAACCACTGTGGTGATGGTTGCAGCTTCTGTAGTAGTTGTAGCTTCTGTGATGGTTGTTGCTTCTGTAGTGGTTGCAACTTCAGTAGTAGTGGGAGCTTCAGTGGTGGTGGTTGCTTCAGTGGTGGTGGTGGTTGTGGTAGCTTCTGTAGTGGTAGTGGCCACAGTTGTAACAACTGTAGTTTGGTCGATGGTTGTTGGAGAGATTACAACTGGGAGAGGGAAGTGTAAAAACTGCATTTTGAGATGTATTTATGTATTTAGTCCATTGGTTTTGTCATTTCCTGATGCTAAATAAATTTGCATGCAAGAGACAGCAAAATGGGTCAAGACACAGCAAATTGGATTAACACACACACACACACACGATTTAAAAGTAAACTAACCAAGCAATCTGCAAAGGGAATGACAAAAGATCAAATTGTGTTTTCTTTTTTCATCAGAAATGTTTACTGGTACTAACAGTGGTTATGCAATTCAGTGGGAGAAAGGGGGCAGATGTAGGAAGGCCTTGGAATCTCTCAAATAAAGGGGCATGCAAACAATTCTGTGGGCAAGCACAGAGTAAACATGCAGAAAAGCAGCAGGAAAAAGGAGACCTGCCCTAAGATAAACAGCTACCCAAAGACATGCTATTTGGTTTCTGTTCATTGACTCAATGGACCACTTCTCTTAGTTAACAAGAGATGCTTCAACCTTTAAGGGCAACATATATAGGCAGAACTAGAATGAGAAAAAAATATGTGTATGTGTATATATTCTTTGGCACGAGAACTGGTTTGGCTTGTCAAAATGAAGCAGTTTGTTCATACAATATAATCTTCCCCACGCTACTGTCAGACTACAAGCCTCCATTGCCCAATGTGTTTGGGGATGATGGGAACTGTAGTCCATCATACTGCTATAAATTTTAAGATTGCAGAACAGTGCAGAAAGCTACTCTCAGAGGGAAATGTAGAAACTGTAATTTAGCACTTTTCATTTTATGAGAAAGTAAGAGATATGAACAGCCCAAACAATATCCTGAATCCTTCAGTGGTTTCTGTCATTTATAACTGACTCTATCTAATAAGGATCTATTTTAAGACTGAGAAATTACTATTAAGTAACCTCAAAATTTGCTTTCACAAAATATCATATTGTCACTAATGATTATACTTTGTCAGTGAGTGTGTGTTTGTTTTTATACATGAAAAATAGAAAAATATTATTTTGAATAATATTTTCAGTATAATTCAGACCAGTACATATTTTTCTAAAGAGTCTAATATTAGCAAGCATACATCTGGGAATTCTTGCTTTCCTTCTAACAAAGCATTGTCTTTTTTTTTTTTTTTCAAAAACATCTTATCATTCCATGGTAGGAGAAGGCTAGCAGCCATTCCACTTTTGTTCAGATTAACATTTCTGAGGTCAGTTTAGCCACACATGCATTGCTAAAAGAGAAAATACATCACTTAAAAAAAGCACAAATTTACATAAAATTTGCTTATGCTAATTCATACGGATAGGTGTAAAATAAATAATTACTATAATTTAAATAGTCTCACCATAGAGGGGAATGACCTTGTCCTTACTCAGTTTCTTGTCCAGATTAATTGTTGATCTCACAGGTATCATGCAACTTGTGAAATTTTAGAATTTCAGCTATCCGGTAGGGTTTTCATTTATATGCAAACTAAGTTCTTCATGGGCCTCATGTTTCTGAGTTAATAGAGTTCTTGAGGGTAAATAAAGGTTTTTGGCTTGGTTTTCTCCTCTATTCTGTAGCAGTGTTAGTGAGAAATGCTGCTTGTCTGCTCCCTCACCTCTGTTGATAATCAAAATACACACATTCCCTATTCTTGGACTTCAGGATACAGAACCTGAAAGTTCTTGCCCAATGCAAAAATCTCACAGAAAACACAGGTCTAGTTTTGCAATGTTGTTAGAAGCATCAACTGTACATTTGCAAGAGGTTCTCTGCAATGAAAACTGTTAACATTTACTTTAAAAAAAATTAAAGTGGAAATCTTCTACCTTGTCATCACCTCAACACCTACAACAAAGGAAGAGGGAGTGGCACAAAGAAGAATCTGAACCACATAATATTCCCCCATTCAGTGAGGTAACTATAAAATAGTAAAGTTACATCACAAAATGAGTGATGCTATATCCCATTAGGTTGCAAGTGTAATATATATTATTGTTAGTGAGGAAAGGAATTACAAGCAACTTGTCATCTGTAACTAGTTATTTCCAAGCTCAGGACTTAGATTCTATACTTATTTATACTACTGTATACTTGAACACCTCTTGCCTTGCCTTACCATCAAGAGATGTCTAGTTTATTGCAGGGGACCAGAGTATAGTGGTCTAAGTAGGTAGGATATATGCATCATGCTTATATGATACATACAATGGGACCTCGGTATCTGTGAGGGATTCGATCTGGACCCACCTCCTGCAGATACCAAACTCTGCAGATGCTCAAGTTCCTATCTGGTTTGCAGCTGCCACCTCCTTTGTTGTCCTCTTCCTCCTCCTAGCAGTCCTCCTCATCGTCATCCTCTTCCTCCTCCTCCTCCTCCTTGTAATTGCTCCTGCTAGCTAAGAAGAGCAGCTTCTGCCGGTGGCAGTGTGGCCCCTCACAGCCTTGTGGGCAGCTGCCCTGATCTGGCAGAAGCTGCTCTTCTACAATAGGTTCACTTTAGGAGTGCCCTAAGTCAAAAACTACTTGAAGGCAAACGTGTGTGTGTGGAATCCCAGCCAATGGAATTTCCACCCACTGGGTGACCATGGGCAAGTCACAGTCTCTCAGCCTTAAAGGAAGGCAATGGCAAATCCCCTCTGAAGAAACTTGACAAGAAGAAAAGCCCAGGATAGGTTTGTGGAAACAAATGGAAGGCATACAACAACCAGAATCCAGTACAGTATTGGGGATTGGGGTCACTCCTTTTCAATCCCTGGGGGCACTAGGGGTGAGCTGCAAGGCTTCAGCCAAGTAGATCTGGTGGGGGTACCAAAAGGACTCCCTCCAGCTCCAAATGGACAGTACCGGGCCTGGCTGCCCAGAGGATAACACTGCTCACTTCAAGGTAAAGGGTGTCGCTTCTGGGGCAGGCAGAAGCAAAGACCTTTGCCTTGACAGCAGCACCTGAAGCCCTTAAGGGAAGGAACTGGGTCACAACACAACCCACCACAGTAGTGGACTGATGGGGGTTGTTGAGTGCTCTTATGCCCTTTATAACCAGGACTGCTAGGAGGAGAGAAAGAGGAGGAGGAAGGCGATGGTGGCAGCAGCTGCAACAGCTGTAAACCAGGGGCTTGCCATCCATGGATGCTGGGATTTGCGGATGGCAAGTTTATGGATAAGGATGGTCCACTGTATAAGGTTTAGGTGAAGAGAATAAAATCAAGAGAATCTGTGATAAATCCTTCTTTTAAAAAAAGTTTTTATAGCTTTTAGTACAACCAGTTTTTATATTTTAGAAATGTTTGATTCTTATACATATAGGATATTCAGTTAGGATCCAAATGCTGGGGACCTAGAAAGAGAAAATTGTGTCCAAATTATTGACTGCCTAGTGTAAAGAATTAGAGATTGCCATTTTGTTTTTTGTAGGAAGGTGACTGTGCTAGACAAGCCATTGATATGATAAAGCCCTATTCTCTTAAATTGGCAGAATTTGGCCATAACCACCCAAGTTGCCTTTAAAGAGACAATTAGATTTGAAAACCGTTAACAAAATAGTATCTGATCTAATTTATTATGGGATGGGCAAAGCAAAATTAAATTAATGCAACACAGCCTGAATTGTATTGCTTTCTCGGTTGACAGCTTTCTGCCAAGTAAATGTTTTTTTTTTAATGCTGCAATATGCAGACACACTTCCTACCTCAATTTCTCACACCTTGCAATTTCTAAATTGGTTTAGGCTTAAAAATAAACAACCTAACAATTGTTCCTCACTCATTCCTACATATTGCTTAAAAGTAATATTTGTTAAGAAATAAAAAAGCAGAAGAGGGGTATGATTTTTGCAATGATATACCTGAGTTAAGGAACAGTACTCCCCACTTTCTCCTAGATGTAACTGTCAATCTGATGCTACTACACAGTTTTAAATGGATCTCTTTCCATGTTGTCTGTGCAGTATACTTGTGTGTGTTTAAGATTTTTGGCAGTGCAATATGAAAATGGAATTTAAGGCATCTTTTTTGCTTTGCTTGCACTCTTCTTAGGGTCAGGACCTGAATCCAGAAAGGATGAATGGGAAGAGAAACAGTGCATTTTGCTAATAGCACAGTAAATGAGCCCTTTGTTATCTAACTCGGGGTGAAATAAGCTGGTCTGGGGTTATGGCACGAGGTCAGGCTACTGATGAAAATGGACTCTCCTTAGCTGTGAAAACTTACTAGTCTTGATGGCTTTGCTACATTGCTTTCTGGGCAAAATGTCTACAAATTACTGGCTTTTCATGGGAAAATTCAATACAATTAGCTTGTGGCTGCCAAACCTAACATGTCCATAACTTCCTTTCCTCACACACTACCTTAGTTTCCTCCATCTCTTCCTCCTTTTAAAATACAGAATATTTACCACTTAAAATATATTGTACTTGGTAATCCATTATTATAATATGCTAGGGTTGAGGTTCCTCAAACTCATAATATGGCAAGGTTAAGGCTGTCTTTCTTTCAAATAACTGAGGGAGAAGGATCAACTTAAGCTTAACTTCCAGCTAAAAAACAGTTAATTGGTAGAGCTGACACCAAGCAGATGTTCCTCAATAGCTTCTTGGAGCTTACACCAGTCTGTAAAGTGCAAAACACAAACCAGCACTTCCCTCCTGCCGTGCACCAAATTGTCTAAATAGAGTCTGTTCTTCATTTTTCCAGTTTATAACCAGATCTAGTAGACAGCAGTCCCCAGAAGACAAACTATATTTTTTCCTATAACAATAGAAACAAGCAACTACTTACAGTATAGCACTCAGCTGAAATCAATACCAGTGTACCTTTAATTAAACATGAATATTGCACAGTACTGAATGTGGGAGCCCACTTTCCTGCTAAAACTACTTTGATTCCGATGTCTTATGCTAGTAAGGAATCATAAGTTCAATGGGACAAGACAGGAATCCTTAACACATATCCTTTTATTCTTGTTATATAATTTGGCATATAATTTGGAAAACTCTCTGCATGAGAGAAACCGTCTTCTCCCTTCACAGATCCATACAGCTTCCACCTGAAATCTGACTCCCTCAGCACAATAAGCTCAGCAAAGCTTTAAATCTTGAGAAAGATTTCTTTGTAACCAACAGTCTTGCCATCTCCCAAAGCTTAATGTAGATAATGAGTTGGCTGAAGTGTCTCTTTTGTCATCTAGCTTTTGACCTCTTTGGGGTCTGGAAGGGGTCATACTTTTGATATTCTCAGAAAGGTTGAGGGTGGAAAAAAATGACTGCTACAATAAAACATTCTCATGAATTGCTATGACAAATGAGGCTTTAGGCCAAAAGATTAATTAAACACACTTGAGATAATCACAAAAGCTGGCTGGGTTCCGAATGCCTCCCTTGCTGCTGAAGAACCAACCCCTCTCACAAGTGAGCACCTACAGGTTCACAGAGGTGGATATACATCTAGTAGTTTGTCTTTTAAAAAGTCTGAACAAATGATGCATAACAGGACCGCATTTTTAAAGTAAAGGATACAGAAGAGCAAAAACACTTGACGGGGACCAGCACTTAAAATAAATAATAATAAAAAAAATCAAAGATCTTGAGAATGGCCAGATTATAAAAATAACCCTTCATCCTGCTGCTTTTCTTCAACAACATATAGCTATGAAAAGACGTCAAAAGGCACAAAGGAACTACTAAGACATGAAGCAGCTAGCAATATGATATGTTTCACTATATGTTAGTAGTAATGCATGTGCATCCTGTCTAATACATACAGTAACAGAAGATATTGTCAACAGAAGATTTTGCATCATGCAAAAGCACAGTCACAAAAATCAGGTCACCCAAAGAGGAAGGGGAATGGGTGGGTAGGTGATGACAGAAAGAATGTCAAACAATACTGAAGGGAAAAAAAACAGAAAAAAAATCCTTACATATCCAAGGATTAGAAAGTGAAAAAACTTTGAACACTTTACAGAACATTTTTTTCATTTTTTTTTAATTTGATTGACTTGAGTGTTAGGAGAAGCAGATTGATGTGTCATTTTAAAGACCAAGTTATTCACTGGGCCAGGAGTCTTTTTAATTACAATTCTTTTTTTCTCTCCTTTTTTTTTTCCTCTCATAATGACTACTTTGGAGAGGGGAGAAACTGACAGGTTTGTTAATTAAATCCTATTAATTAACCCTGAAACCAGGGATGGGCAACGTGTTTCTGCAATTATCATTGGTCTTCATTCTGATGATGTTGACAAAGGTTTCTGCCAGCGGCAACTTAAAGTGACATTGCTTCCGTGTCACCTTAAGGTGTAATTTAAAGAATCTATGGAGGGAGCTGAACTCACAAAGAGGAACAGCACGTTGGACAGCTCCTTTCAAGTTTACTTAAAAACAAAACAAAACCATTACCACCCCAATAGCAGGGAAGTTACTAGCCATTTATAAGGCCAAAGGATTTAATGTCCATCTGCCCAGATGGAAGAAAATGGAAGCAAAGGGTATCACCAGACAACAGGGGGGTGCCCCCTACATCTGGGGGGGCTTTAGACCTAATCCTCCCCTAACAGCAAGGATAACTTAAAGGTATGTCCTCATTTGCTTCTGAATATTACATGCCTGGTAGCAAAAAAGCTCAGCTGTTAAATAACAGAAGAGGGAAGGAAGGGAACATTTTTTTAATTCAAAATCCAACCCCTTAATGAGAGCTCACTGCAGGCCTAAAGATAAAGAGAGTCTTTGATTAGGAGCAGTGTCTTCTTGCATATGAGGAGTGACAAAAGACATACTGTGAAGGGCAATGGGCACTTGAGGCAGACATCTAAGTGAGCTGCATAGACACACAGTGTGTGGTACTGAGAGCAGAATCAGCACCTGAGCCACACATCGCCTTGTGACACATGTGGGTTTTGAAGCATTCTGCCTCTAAGAGATGGTATCCCAATTTATCTGGGTGGCAAAATTGTCATTTTATTCACACTATAGAAAGGTACTCAGAAAACATACTGTAATTAAAGATCTATGGAAAAATCCAGCATGACAATTATGCACTACACAGCACTGTAATTACATTGATACATAATGGATTCTGCCCAGACTCACTGCCCCCACCCCAGCCCCAGTTTCTGGTAATCAGCCATTGGGATCAATAGTGGTGCATTCCTCTGTCAATCCAAACATGGCTGCCTTGACATTCCCAACCCCTTCCTTGAGCGATATCTGTTGCGGCAGTCACAATTTCCCCCTTGCACTAGAGATCGCTTGAGTGGGGTGGGTGGGTTTGGAAAATATCAGGCAACCACTTCTCAGTTGACAGGGGAATAGATTCGGGATGTAGTCAATGCATCCCTCAGAGAAGGCACCGTTCCATCCTGTCTGAAGGAGACGGCCGTAAAGCCTCTCCTCAAGAAACCTTCCCTTGATCCCCTGGACAGAAATGACTATAGACCAGTTTCCTTGCTGCCGTTTTTAAGCGGGAGAGCAGTTGCCTCCCAACTCCAAGCTGTCTTGGATGAAACTGACTTTCTTGATCCATTTCAAACCAGCTTCCGGGCAGGATATGGAGTTAAAACTGCCATGGTTGCTCTGACAGATGACCTCCGCTTGAGCACTGACAGGGATAGTGTGACCCTGCTGGTGCTCTTGGACCTCTCAGCAGCTTTTGAAACTATAGATCATGCCATCCTTTTGGACCAGCTGAGAGAGATGGGTATCGGAGGCACTGCTTTGCAGTGGTTCCATTCCTTCCTCTCAGGCAAGACCCAAAGGGTGAGGCTCGGGGACAGTTGCTCGTCTAAAATCGAGCTTAATTGTGGCATCCCTCAGGGCGCCATCCTGTCCCCGATGCTATTTAACATTTATATGAAACCACTGGGGGAGATCATTTGGAGGCATGGAGCTCAGTGTCATCAGTATGCTGATGACACTCAAATATATTTCTCCATGACAAGATCATCTGCCCAGACCTCAGATGGCGTCGCCTCTCTGAATGACTGCCTGGCAGAAGTAATGGATTGGATGAGGGAAAACAGATTGAGGCTAAATCCAGACAAAAGGGAGGTACTGACAGTCACTGGCCCGAAACCAGGTCTGGGAATACAACTCCCGGTCCTAGATGGAGTCACACTCTCCTTGAAGGACCCTGTTCGCAGTCTGGGGGTACTTCTAGACTCGTCACTCCACATGACTAGTCAGGTGAATGCGACAGTCAGGAGTGCCTGTTATCAGCTTCGGCTGATATGCCAGCTGCGCCCTTTCCTGGGGATGAAGGATCTGGAAACTGTGGTACATGCTTTGGTCACCTCACGTTTAGATTACTGCAATGTGCTCTACATGGGGCTGCCCTTGTGCTTAACCCAGAAACTTCAACTGGTTCAAAATATGGCAGCCAGACTAATCACTGGGACATCTAGGAGAGAGCATATAACACCAGTGCTTAAGTCTCTCCACTGGCTGCCGATCAGTTTCCAGGCACAGTACAAGGTGCTGGTTTTGACCTTTAAAGCCCTTCATGGCTTGGGTCCATCCTATCTTAGGGACCACCTCTTCCCATATGAGCCCCCTCGTACACTCTGCTCCTCTGGGAGGAACCTATTACAACCTAAGAAAACTAGGTTGGCACAGACCTCCCAGAGGGCCTTTTCCAGGCTATGGAATGGCCTGCTGGATGAGATGTGCCTTATTACAACCCTGGACGGCTTCTAGAAGGCCACCAAGATGCATCTCTTCTGGCAGGCCTTCCCAGACAATGATTAACCTTTCTGCCAACTACTGTCCCTCTTGCCTCTTCCACTGGATATCTGATATTGTCGAGGCCGCCCATCATTTTTAATTAGAGCTTTCCAATGTTTTAATGTTTTAATTGTGATGACTCTCTTTTAGTATTTTTAAATCTCATCATAGTTTAATTTATTTTTAAGGGATGGGAGGGGAAACTGATTTGTTATATTTTAATTGTAATTGCTTTTAAATGTTGTACCCTGCCCCGATTGCTTACCCAGAGGGGTGGGATTTAAATAAATAAATAAATAAATAAATAAATATTATAGACCCCTGTTGATCCCAGTGGCTACTTACCAGTCAGTAGGGTTTGGGGGACTTTCATGGTCTCTGCATTGCTCCTAAACTAGGGGCCATGCAGGAAAGTGAATATGTAACAGTGACAAATATATAACTGTAGGTTACCTATTTGGGAGTGCCCAATATGATTCTAGCTCTAATTTTTATCCTGACCTGACCCTACTTAGGTCTCTGTTTTTCAGACACAAAATAGTATAAAACATGAAGGTGGTTAAGACAAGTTAGCTGTGTAAGACTGCAACTGGAGACACGACCAGTAAGTTTGCCCATATTTTAAAGCCAGAATTTTCTAAGTCATTGGTGACCATGTTCATAGCTTTCAGAGCTGATTTTGAAGATACTCTCAGCTGTAGCCACTCTCACTGTTAAAACATTTTTCCTTTAAAAAAAAAAAAAAAGGTAATGTGATGGAAAATGCATTGTATAATGTTGCCCGTAGAAACATCCTCTTCTAAGTCCTCTGGACCTCTTCCACTGAAGGCAACATAACATGCCAGTGGTGGCCAGAAGCTAGAGCCCACACTCGCATTTACTGAAAAGTAAATTATTGTGTGTTGGGATTGCTGAGATCTAACCCAGGGTTTGAATCGTGCATCTACTCAGATGTTGGACAGAAACTCCCAGTGGCCCTAGCCATCACAGCCAATGGTGAACATTGCTAGGAACTGCAACCCAAGAACACTTCGAGAGTCATATTACTCCCATCCCTACTCTAACCACTACTTTGCTCTAACCACTTCTTACCAGAGTTTATACATGGGGGGGGGATAACATTAGTGAGAAGTTAACATGCTTTATAGTGCATTTGCCCTGATGACATCCGTGGTGGAAATATCAGAAAGCAGATTAGGCCCACCACTAGGGACAAAGATTTTTCACCTCCCATGGAACAAGAAAGGTTGGATTTATTTCCTTCCTATCATTTCTGAGACTATATTTAATTACTAAAGAACAAAAATAAAGGTACAACAGCCTCAGACATGCAGCAGATGTACTGCTTTCTAGCTGATTAGCCAAGAGAAAATGAAACCAAGTGACTTTTGCTAAAGAATGATATCTGCCCCTCCCGAGTAAGGGTCTCCATTTGTGTTCAGCTGCTGCAGTCTCTACAGGTAAATAACATATGCCTTTGTTTTAATTAGTTGAGGAGCAGCACATAATCTTGAAGCTATACCCAACAGAACGGAATGTTTTGTTAGTGGGCTTCCTTCAATAAACATACAGACTGAATGTAGAAAGTGCATTTGTATGCAAACATTTGTATGTAATACATTTATCTACTATTCAAACCAATTATCCTAATTTCAAGTTCATGCAAAGCTCCTGTACTTAAGTGCAGCTTGTCAGGCAGCAGATAGGGACAAGTATTTGCTGAACTTCATATACACAATTATTATTTTTAATTAGGTATGGATGCCCAGTCACTTATATATATGTACACACACATACTGGTATATATACATATGCACATATTCATACATAGGTATCTAACTAAAGTGAGGTTATCATATTTTGGGCACATTATGAGATGACATAACTTAATGGAAGAGATGATAATGCTAAGAAATGTGGAAGGCACAGGAAGAGGAAGACCACATTACAGATGACTAATTCAAGAAATGAAGCAGAGCTCCGAGTTTGCAAGACCTGAGCAGGACTGTTTATGATTTGGGCTCTTGGAGATCTCATTAATTGGGTTGCTGTAAGTCAAAGCTGACTTGAAGGAAATAATAAATGACAATATGAGGTGGAAAAGCAGAAGGGAATAATTCAACATAACAAACCTTAAGGATAGTGAGGACAATGTGACAAATATCACAGTTAACTGGAAGAAAATGACTCCATTTGATGTAACACCAAAGCAGAAACATTAAGCAAGAGCTACATATAACATAAGGACAACAATTATTTTTGAGAGCTAGTTAACTGACACCATAATTCTTACTTATATTTGTTTAATTTTAGGTGGACTATTAAAGTTTTTTTCTGCATGAATTTTGAGTGGTTTTAAATATATGCAAACTCTTTTTTTTCCAAAAAAAGTTTGATCTATTTCTGTTTTTTAAATTGTTGCTTTAAAATGTTTACATTGTTGTAAGGTTTTAAACTATAAGTTGCCAAAATCTAAAAATTCAGCCAATTTTTATCTCCTGTCTTCCAAACTGTTTTCTAAAATAAATGCATCCTAAGTTCTAAAACAGAATAGTCTGGGAGACCAAACTATTTCCCCACCAATTTCTGTGAACTTCCATATTTAATACCTAACATGCATCCATTTCCTTCCAAAGAGACTATTCTGCTTAACTAATGTAAATGCTAGAAAGGCATAACAGTCAATTCAAACCAATCTCCATTGTCCAAAGTCTTTTAAGATGTGGCTATGTACTTCTGAAGATGTACTATCATGGGTTTTAGAAACATAGAACTACACACACACACTCATACTATTAATTAATTATTCAAACAAGATTTTAATGGCCTGTTAGATTATACTAACTGCTTTCCTAGAATGTGTATACAGTACATGTAGACTTGGGAAGAGATGGATTAATATTTTATGAACTCTGATGGGGAGCCAAACCTATTTCCAAGAGAGTTTTTTTTGTGTGTTTTTCATTTAGCAATGAAAGAAATTGAAGGAGAGAGGAGGGAGATCACCCACCAATTTGCTCTAAATCTAATGACTGCAAAAAGGCATATACATACAATGATTCAGTGACTGATATGATAGTGCCAAATGGAATGAACCACACATATGTAGACTGAAATATTGGTTTGAAGAAATGTAGCACCATAATCTTCTGTCTTTGTCATTTTCTAGTCTTAATAGCATAATCCTTGATTTATTTCTCATTTAAATATTTGTGGAAAGGCATATAAGTAAGAAGGTAAGTAAGTAAATAAGTAAATTTTCTATCTGTTGATATCCTAACACTTCCATCTAGACAATACAACAGATTTAACAAGTAAATACTCTAAAGGCACCTGATCAGGTCTGATCTTAGAAGCTAAGCAGGGTCAGTCCTGGCTGGTACTTGGATGGAGCACTGCCAATGAATAGCAAATGCTGTGGGCTATATTTCAGAGGAAGGAACTGACAAAACCACCTCAGAGTATTCCTTGCCTAAGAAAACCCTATGAATTCATGTTGCCACCCTAAGTCAACAGGTGAATTGAAAGCATACATACACACACACACAATGGGTAGCAGGATATATAAAGAGTTTGGAAAATTGAATTACAAATACTAGACTCCCCTAGATGATTGAGGGGCTCTTGAAGTTTTAAATATATAGAGCAACATCCCAAATATTTCCTCCTGTTCCAGAGAAGTCAGTGGATGTTTCTTGAGCATGAATCTACCATTCTAGAACTTATTCTTTGAAGAGTGTCAGATCCTCCTCCATTCTAACATAACTTATTACAGTGTTCAAACACATACACATTCATAGAGAAACCTATTCTGGAAAAAGAAAGTGGAGTCACCATTATCATGGAGTAATTCTGATTCCACTTAGAATTCTTAGCAGACAAGACAATAATCCCTTAAAGCAGGGATGTAGGTGATGAAGGTAAACTCTAATAAGCTATTTTTTTCAGCGCTCACAGCAGGATTTCTTTATCTAGAACTAGAACTAGCCCCTATGGTGTAACACACGCAATAGCAAATACTACAGCATAAAGAAAACATGGAGCAAGGAGCCTTTGGCTCATGGTATACATGTTAACAATCACAATATATTGGCCTCCACACCTTTGTCTACTCATGCATTTACCCTCTGGGAATAGACAACCATCCAGAAGGGCTCATAATCCAAGTAATCATACATTATGCCACATATGATGAAATAGCCGAGTGGTGTAATTATGTGGTGTGTGTGTGTGGGGGGGGGGGGGTGTAAAATGAAGGCACTGCCCCTTCAAACAAACATTCTGCTCCGCCAAATGAAATCTTCCTTCAGTCCTTAAGGCCCAGTACAGACAGGCGGAAAGCGCCGTCCTCAGGCCAAAATTAGGGTTCAGGAGAGCAGAACAACTGCATGCTCCTGAACCCTAGTCTGTATGGACGCCGCCATCATGGCATCCTCCCATCCACATGGGGGCTGCCATGATGACGCAAGTGCGGTGCAGTGTCTGCCCATTGCAGCGCTGCACTATTGATGTGCAACAGTGCACCAAGTGTGCACTCGTTGCATCAGCCGCGCACATTTAAAAGAACCTGTTTTTTCCAGGTTCTTTTTGGTGTGGAGCGACACCGCGTGGTTTGTCTGCTGAGGCATCTCTCAGGAACAAAAACGGGCGGCTCCAGCCCACCCTTTCGGGGCAATTTGTCGAGCCCCTACATTGCTAATCATTCATACTTAGAAATTCTTACATTTTTTTCTGATCATGTTTCCTTAGTAAATTTGCCTGCCCTTTTCTTTGGAAGTCTGAACTGCATTTCTTAAATGCTCAGGTTTTATGTTACAGTAAGGATAGATATTTGGGGACTGAAGAAAAAATTCATTTGAAGAGAGCAGAATTCCTATGTCAATGTCCTCATTTTGCTTCCAGTAGCTACACCCTTGACATGGTCCAATTGGTCTACATCATGAAAACACTATTACCATACAGTGGTTCAATCACCCACTAAGTTTTGATTTATCTAATTGTACCATCTTATTCTATCCAGTTGCATATCAGTTCAGTGGGCCTCAAACTTTGGTCTTCCAAGTGTTTTGGACTTCAGCTCCTAGATGCCCCAGCAAGCTTGGCCAACAGTCAGGAATTCTGGGAAATGAAGTCCAAAACATCTGGAGAGCTGAAATTTGAGAACCACTGTGCCAGACTAAATGAAAATTGTAATCTTTTAAATCTGCCTTATAGAGTGGGAATGTTCTCCAGTGTTAAACAGTGCTTAACATTGGTTTCTTAAAGTGTTAAGAAAGCCTGTCAGAAATGAGCAGGAAATACAAAACTGATACAACTAGATAAATCTCCTTTGCAGTGTCAGAAGACTTTTCTGGATCTATCAGTTTTGTATCCAGCTTTGCAATGTTATAATAGCCCCCACAGCTGCAAATATAATTTAATTAATTTGTCTACAGTTCTTTAAAAATACACAACATAATCTGTAATTCAATTTGTTCCTTCCTTGGAAATACAAAAACAGAACAATCTCAGCAACAGAAGCAAAAGAGACAACTGCCTGGAGTGCCAAGATCCCAGGAGGCACCTGCCTCAGCTATGCTTTATCAGAGAGAAAGAGAGAGATGTTGCCTGCATGTTTAAATACAGGAGGCACTCACAGAGGCAGCTTAGTAGTTTGATGACTGGGTAGCATTCCCTGCATTTCAAGGACCATTTAATCTCAATCACTTTGCCAGAGCATGGATACAATTGTAATGGAGAAGAACAAGGAACTGAGATGCAAAAAAATAGCTAGAAAAATAACAGGAAAGTAGAAGAAAGTAGGTTTATTATTGATAATTTAATGTGCTACTGGTATACTACTTTTAAGAGTACAAAAGATTTTGTGTGTCCCCTGGTGGGTTGATTTTAATTCACCTAGAACAGCAAAGATTTTTGAGCAGTCTTTGTGACAGCTTCAAAATAAGAATGTGTGGACTCTTGCTTACCATTCAATATATATATTTACAGATAGATCAATCTGCTACCCTTTTGTGTTCTGGGAAAGTTAAAAAAATACAGTAAAAAAAAAGGGGGGGGGAGGGTGAGGATTGATAAGTAAGAAAATTGGGTTTGCAAAGTAACTAAAAGAGATGCAACAAAATAAGGCAAAAAAGCATTCATGTGACATCAGGACACACTGGAAAATATAACTAAAACTCTATATAAACATTCTAGTCCAATATGGGAGAAAGAGTTATAAATAGGACAGGTAGTATGGAGAAGAAAAACTCTCTCTCTCTCTTTCTCCCCACCCCTCCCTACAACATCTCCATTTATTTTCCAGTGATTTTAATTATGAGACTCTTATTTAAGGAGATGTCCCCACGAGTCCAAAAGGAGTAACAGATGAGGGTGTGGCTGTGGCTGATATGCACTGTAATATAAAACACCTAGAGAACCTCTTTTGGGGAAGGGTAAATCAGGAGATATGCTTTCACTCTCCAGTGCTCATTGAACTGGCCAAGAGAAAGTTCTGCATATGTTCAACTTGAATTACAGGTACTCTTTTGCATTTGCTAGCAAAGAGGTTCTGCAGAATCTCTTTACTTATCTGTCTTGCATCTGAAAACAGAATCTTTACCCCTGGAGTCACTGTAGAGGCAATGGTCTAACTCTCAGAAGAAAAAGGAACCTTTTCCATAGTTGTTGTCCCATTCACTACTCAAAGGTCAGAGAAAAACATGTCTCTTTCTATGATCCTTTTAAAAATGGATACTGCTCCAGAGAGGCATGTTTCCAAAACCACGGCCCTTTGGATACAGTTTTATTATGGGAAGAACAATTCCTGTGAGGAGCAATTCTTGGGTCATAGGTGCTAAAATAAACACAGCTTTGAAATCTACTCACAGTGGAAGTCCTCTATTTGTTAGAAATGTTCCCTTGCCTTCATAAATTGATGTTAAAATATGATCTAGAGTAGGGATAGGCAACCTAAGGTTGGATATTTGGTTTGTGGGATTTTCCTTTAGATCCTTCCATCTCAATGTGGGTCAATAGAGACTAGACGTCTTTGGCAAATTCTAGATTCTAAATTACAATGTACTTGGGACTAAACTTTATAGTCACTAATCAGCCTTCTGGTCTTTCCCACTGTCCTTAAATAGATCTGGCTTTTCTGTATCTCAGTATTGTTAAGAAACAGCATTAGCAAAAGATAAGTATATATATGTATATATAAAATAAAAAATGTAATCAGCAGAAGCCTGTCATGCACACATGCACAGCAGCTCAAACATTATGCTCTACCCTTTCAATGGTCCTGTTTCTCTACCTCAAGAAGAATAGGCTATCTGACAACACATCTGTCTATTTTTTTTTCCCATCCCCACTGAAAGGGTCAATGTGGTGCATGCTTCTACAATGTCAGCACTCCCAATAGTCAAGCCTGTGTTCACACTGCCCCATGCTTGTTGATGCTGTCAGCTGGTACAGTACCTGAGGTTGGAAGAACTTCAGAGGGTGCAGCGCCAAATACAAGGAGGGGAACACAAGGAGGGGAGGGAAAGAGAGAGAAGACAGGAATATATAAAACCACAGCACAAACACAATATACAAACATGGCAGGCTGAGGCTGTAATAAAGAGGAGATGAATTAGCATTCACTCTCCTATAACCATCCTCTGGCACACTCTAACATCCATTCAAACCAGTGCACGAAGGTACAGGGCAGATTTGGTTCCTTTATTTTCATTTCTGAGGAGAAATATTTTGCACAGCTTGTGGCTTTCACTTCAACAAAATGTGTATTTTACATCCTGTTGGCTTCAGTATGAATCCCCTGACTATAAGGGCAAATTCTACTCTAGTACAACTTTATTGCAAACCCACTATCGATTTCCAAACAGTTATGATGGATGAGACAACCTGCAATGCAAATAACCACAAGAATACTGCATTTCATTCAGATCCCCTGGCTCAAATAATGGCTCCAAGAAATGGAAGCTACAGCTTTATTTCCATGTATAAATGCCTCTCCTGTATTGTTACAACCACAGAAAATTGGCAGGGTTTATTTCAGCAACATTCTTTTGTGCAGTTCCAAAAGCTCAGTTGTGTAATGCTCATTATCTAATGGATTTGAACACTCTACTTATGGAAACTCTTTGCCATTCATTAATAATAGGAGTGATGTACACCTCTGCTTTTATATCAAGAGCCTGCAAAACCTTACTTCTGAGACTCTCTGGAGGGCCTATTCCCTTGACCCACAAAGCAAATACAGTATTTATGATATTCTGGCTGAATTCCAGTTGCTTGCCATGCATGTTGAGTCAGTCAAGTGCATGCTGATGCCATGTGCAGGCATTAAGGTGGTTCGGCTTTCTGCACACCATTCAGTGCTTAAAATGCAAAATACAAATGATGGCACACAAAATGTTCTGCACATGGTGTCAGTATGCAGACATCCTTTATGGTGGAAAAGAACAGTTTTGAACATATCATCCTTTCCCAGACTATTTTTATCCATCTTGAATTATTATTATTATAATTTGAAACTGCCAGGACATTCAGATTCTTATTACATTTTCTTCCTCCTCTCTGACAAAAATGCATAAATGATTTTTAATCTTGCTAAATTTTGTGCAGCTCCATGTATTGACAAGGATTGTACAAATCAGCACCTTTCCCCACTTGGTAGCATAATCTGTTTTATTCTTTGCCTTGTCAATTTATTTTAATTAATTTTGTTGTATGTTTTTTCTTATATAGTATTGGTCATATACTATAATAAAGATGATTGACATTATTATACATATTAATATTATACCAATTGCTGCTGTTTGAACACAGAAGACTGGAAGTAATACTAGGTTTTATTATTATGGCCATATAAATGTAAAAGAAATATAAATAAATGAACAATTTACATGTAACAAGAAGCCTGGTTTGTTGTTATGACAGTGAGCCACGACAGACATTAGGCTTGCCTGCTTTCTCCTCCCCTTCACACCTTTATTATACTTAAGGGGAAAAACTAGTGGCTTCTACTTCTAATTTACAACAAACCATGCTTTGCCATTGTTGTTTGAATGTAGCAAAAGTGCAACAAACAAGAATCTCTTACCAGGATCCCACTGTGATTTAGGATCTCCATTTTATTGTAAACAGTGACTTGTGTGAACCATAATCTAGCACATTATGAAAAAATGTGCAACAAATGTTTGTTGCAAGTTAGAAGAGGCTTCTAGTTTCTCCCTTTCTATAAGAATGAGGCAAAATAGAAAGGAGAGAATGGCTGAGCCTGAAGTTGACTGTGATTCATTTCTGTACCAACAGATGTTAATTTGTTACGTCTAAATGCAGCCTTGATCATCTAAAAACCATTTCCCAGTCTAGATTTGGTTGTAAAAAATGAATGTTTGAGTTATGTCCCATGGCTCTTTGGTTACTTCAGAGAATTAATAACATTACAAAGCACAGCTGCCAACATGTAACAAACCCAGAATTTAAATTGTTAGAAATAATACTGAGAAACAAAATGTTAAATACACCACCACTTTTCCCTCTGCAGTTCTGCAAATTCTAAGCATCCAGGTTTAGTGCAACAAACTTGCTCCAGCAGTCAAAACAGTACAAAAATCCCTGTTGCAAGATAATCTCTGGCATTTGCCAGACAGAAAATAATTTATGCTGTTTATATCGTGTGAGAATAGGTGCGTGATACATTTTTTGGAAAGTACCATATACAATATGCCCAGAGCCTGCCAGCTTAACAATGAATGAAAAGCAATTCATTTTTAAATGTATATTCAAAGAAATGTTTTTCCCACATACCGAAACTGGGGAGATAAAAAGCAACAGCCCATTAAATAAAGTGAGAAAGACCACACTGAATTCAGGGGCTTTCTGGAAATGCTACAGAATGTTAAGAGCTAGCTTTGTTTCACTTTCCCTTCCCTGAGGGCTAGTGAACTTTCACTTGGTTTGACGGATGTTTCACAAAGCGTATTTTATCTCATGAATCTCCACATTCTGGCTTTTCCCTACTGAGGGTTATTTGTTAATTAGAGAGGTGACAGGAAAGGGCCATCATGCATGCCCAGTTTGTCTCTTGAAGACAGTAGGACATGGAGGCTAGATGCATCTGTTTTAGAACACCCAGTACACCAATAGACTATTTAGACTTCCTTGACAATACAAAGGAATCGTGAAGATGGGTCTTTGGGCAGGTTTGAGCCATTGAAAGTACAGCTGACTATCATTCTTAAATGATATCCAAATAAAGGATATCGAATTTCCAACAAAATTATTCAGCCTTTATACATTTTTCTTCAGATACATGCAAATGCTTAATTTTGTTTTCAAAAACATACAGTACTCCATATCTTGATCAAAGCATTTCCCCACAGCTTCAGATTTTGTCTGACTCTGCTGCTGACATGTATAATTCTAAAGACTACCTTTGTGCACATTTATGTTTATTTCTCAATAAAGCACTCCTCTCTTAGCATACATTAAAACAAATAATCATAGATTAGGTTTTAAATTCTAGCCAAATCCATTCCATTATAGTGTGCAGCTTGTGAAATATCTCCTTTAACCCAAGTTTTAATCCACTAGCTAGTCCTTATTAGAGTTTTGCTAAGTTCCCATTTATTTAGTGAGCTTACTCCAGTGGGGTTTTCTTGGCAAGATTTGTTCAGAGAAGTTTTTCTTTGCCTTCCTTCCTCTCAGGCTGAGAGAGTGTGACTTGCCCAAAGTCACCCAGTGGTTTTTCATGGATAAACTGGGATTCAAACAATGGTCTCTAGATTAGTAGTCCAATGCTCAAACCACTACGCCACACTGGCTTCCATGGATTTATTATGCGTGCATAGCAATAAACACAACCAAAGCTGGCATAGCAGGCATGAGACAGGAGTAAATAAAACTTTTTAACATTTCCTACAGTTTGTGGTGTAATTTTTATTTTATGAGAAGAACACTATCAAGTTAGCATCTTAAGACCATTATCAAGTTAGCATCTTAAAGTATTTTTCCCTCTAATTCCTGCATAAAATGTGAAGCAATCTCTAATTTCCCACAAATATTTATACACAGTTGCTAATAGCCTTTAGACCATTTCATCTCAGGGGTTGTCTGCAAGGGTTCTCCCCCTTGTCCTCAGGGTGAGTAGTCCTGATGGCACATGGCCCAACCCCTGGTTCTGCAAACTGTTTGGATGTTCAACCATTTCAACATCACAAAATCCATATATTTCCCCTTAACACGGTTTTAAATGAGTCACTTTTTGGTTGTTTACAACAGGTCCCAGTGTGTCACTCAGTGCTGCCGCTGGCATGGGAATCAATGCTGGGTGCCTCACTCTGATCTCAGAGGAAGTGATTGTGCCACTGCAGCAATACTAGCAGGTGACCCTGTGGGACATGTGTGCAAACAGTTGCCTGGTGTAACAAGAGAAGGCCCCAGATAATGGAAAGGATAAAGAGTGTATAAAGTAAAATTACATAATGGTCTAAGTGAAGGTCTAAGATAAAATTGATTATGAATACTAGGCATTAAAGATTCACATATTTTGTTGTTGTTTCAAAAGAAAAAAGTTTGGTAAGGACACAATGAACAAGGTAATGCTGAAACTTGTAAAAGAAACAAAACAGTTTAAGCTATAAATGAAAATTTAAACCTAGATCTACTGTGTTTTATTTTTATACCTTGACATTAGCAATGCAAACAAGTCTGGACACAGCAAATGCTCACTGCAACCACTATCTAGCATATAATGAGAGTAGTTCTGAGGATATATTTATAACTTGCTTGTTGAAGGCCATGGGAGTGTTTCCTTAATTTTGTAAAGGGTTTACTGCACATTAGACTTCCTTCCATAAACCTATAAAAATACATCATAAACATACAAGAATGCTATCTGAATGGTATTTCTGAGAATATGCCTGTTCAGGAAGGATGAAGAAATTTATTTTTGAATTTTTTTTCAGAAAGGAAAAAAAAAAGCACAGCACCTAAAAACATACTTTAGAACACTTTCTGCTTTGGGGTTCTTCCTAAATTAAAAAGTTCTTTGAAAAAATATCCGTTTAGCAAACAACAACAACAACAAACAAACTAATTTGCAAAATGCTTGTCAGTCACTCCAAGTTTCTATAGATAATCTGTCTAAGGGCTAAAAATGTTGGCTTATGGAAAGCAGGAAAAGTCTCTGGCACAGGCAAAACTTGATAAAGCCAGTCTGCTGGGAAATTGCTTGATACACATCTGGGATATTCTGTTTTAACAAGGTATTCTGGGTTACCAATAATTCTTGTTTTGTTGGAACTGTGATTCCTTAAGGATGTAATTGGATTTACAGCATGCTCAAAATTCAAGATGTCAACAGATGACACTGCAATAATTATGCTATCTTTTTCAGAAAATCTCCAATAAAAAAGTACTAGTGACTTAAAAGTACATTGATTTCACTTTTTCACTGGTTTACTTGCTGTCTTAGCCCCCCCCCTTTACCATTTTTCTTCCTCTTAAAACATGGTCACAACTGTCTTCTGCTCAGAAACACTGAAAAGGACCTCATGCAAATCTATATGCTTTGGGGAAATCTGTAGAGCCCCATGGTGCTACTATCCCCTTATGGTTGCTTTCATCCTTTGCCATCAAGTACTCAAGTAAAAGAAGTAAATATAGTCACTGTAAGTGTGAGTACAAGGATTGCTTTTAAAAAGTAAAGGGTGAAATAGGTTATTCCCTCTCCCTGATTACTTTATGTTATCTCTTTATTTCACCCCCTTTTCCAATAAGCATCCAATCCTTTTCTACTCATCATAATAACTGAAGGATAAACATTCTTCTTATTGCAAGTAAACAAGCATGTTTTTTGTGCTTTTTTGTTTTTTGTTTTGCTATTGGTTGGTCAGAGAACACAACTGAAGATGTATAGTAGAGATGTGATTCTGCTGCTAGTTGATGTGAGGGACTGGTAATTTTTGTTCCTAATGTGTCTGAGACTGGTATTTGTGCTCATTGGCCTACGTCTGTTTCTCTTTCCTAGAAACTTGCAGCAGGCTGGTAGAGTCGAACTTTAACTTATAATAGGAAGTTCTAAGATTTAACTATCCAGAAACTCTGGTAAAGACCTCATGCTGAGTTGTATGCATCAAGGAAATCAGATATTAAGCCTGAGGTATAGTCTATGCAGCCAGTTGACTGTGCACTGAAATGATCCTACGTCTACAGGGTTGTTTTTATCCTTTGCATCAAGTGCACAAGTCCCTACATTGACTAGCACTGAGCAAAGGGAAGTTAGAATATGGTAGGTCAGATGTCTTATAGACTATCTATGCTGATAACCAACTGAATCTCTAGATCTTCCTGAATTTCTTCCAATATTCTGTCTCTGAGTCCTATCTGGGACACCAGTGTCCTGTTTCTGAGAGTTATCTGAATCTTCATGTGTGCTCTTCCACTAATCTATAGTAACTTTGTTTTTGTTTTGTGTCTTAAGGTTGCTCCCAATTTATGGATAACCTAAGGCTTAAAAGTATGTGACTCACCCATGATCACCCAGTCGGTTTTCATGACCGAATGGGGAATTGAACATTGTTCTTCAGAGTTCAACCAAAATGGTTGAGCCAAGCAGAAGAGCATGTAAAACCTGAAAAAAATTCATTTAAGGCTAGGGAAGCTTCAATAGAATTCCTTTCTGTTTGACTAGAGGCCAAATTTTTAGTTTATGGAGAGGAACTGAGGTCAACAGCTCTTCTGTTTACTTATTTAGTGTTAATTTTATGGGTTATAATCTTTTAAACAATAGAGCAATAATTTTTCCAGGCAAGAGAAGTATTGAAAAACAATTATTTTTTTATAAAGGCAATCACAAAACTTTACAAATTAGTCAGCTGCATCAAACAAATTCTTACTGGCACATTAATAGTTACTGATGGTACTGGATACCATCATATCATAAGTGCATATTGGAAAGAGAAGGGAGGGAGTGAAAGAGAATTACTAGTATTGCTTAAACTAGCAGACCATCAGTGCTTACCCATTACTGTAATTAAACTCCAAACAACCTTTTGGATAAAGATGTACTCCATGCCCAAATGACCCAACTGTCTGTTTCTGAGAGCTACACAGAAAATTAATGATACTTTCTAAACCTCTCTTCTGCAGCACTCATTATTGAAAAAATACTGAGGCTATATCTATCATCCTTAAGTACAAATACTGAATTTAACACCAATAAAAGAAGATGAAAATATGAATATGTGGGAGCTCATTGCTATTTTAAAATTTGGTCAGGAGTAAAAAGAAATATATTTAAATAATTTGAAGACATTTGATGAAGGATCTCATTCTTTTAGTATTTTGCACTGGAAAAAAATACTTTATACAAGCTTAAAAAAAAGCTGGCTACAGCATAACCATTAGGAAATTTTCAGTAAAAAATTCTTTAGAATTTTTCATCACCTCTTCCTTTGAAACACAATGGCCTTTTAAACTTACTTTACATAAAGAAAATCTGTCTTATCACACAACAGGAAAAAAAAAAGCCAAATCATTTTACAAAGGATAAGACATGGGATTTCTGAAACTGGCTCCTATCTGGGAAACACGAAGAACTCCATTGTAAGTGCTACAACGTATGTTGCAATGTATGTCCCCACTGCATGTAATAACTGGTAAGAGGCAGGAAAGTATAAGACAGGAGGTATGAGGCACTTGTATTGCCTGTCCCTCAGTGTCACCACTATGCTCCAAACCATTACAGATGACACAATGGATAGTAACCCCCTACTGGAGTTTCTCAAGCATGAAAATTAGCATTCTGTGGCATGGGACTGTGGCAGCTGAGAAAATCTGAAGAAAGGGGTCTGATCCATATACAAAGACTGACTTCCTTGTGACCTATAATCCTACAGGATCAAGGTTCCCAATCATGGGAGAAGTTCGTGGATGCAGGAAATACTTCTGTCTTCATATTTTCTCCAAACATGGAGATAGGAGTCTAGCAGTGCAAATAACAGTGGCAGTGGGGGCCAGCTATTACAAGCCTGCTCTCCTGTTCCATGTGAAGTTAAGCTGAGTTACATGGAACACCCAAAAAGACTTTGGGAAGTAGTACTCAAAAACATTTAACAAACAATGGCTGTGTGGCTGTGTTCCAGAGATCTACATTGGGCAGGGGACGGATGAGTGACTGGAAAGGATTTTTCCTCAACTCATAGCAACTCAACTTATATCTAGTTCTGTATGTATTCCACAATGTTTCATCACAATCACCATCATCACGATCACCTCAAATTCCACAGGGCACATCTTTCTGATCCCAAACTCTTATGGGCACCTTGGTTTTACTTACCTTCATTCAGTGGAAGTGGTGATTCCCCTGTGGCTGGCTCACCTTCCCCAATCTGTGTCCTGCCACGCAGGTTGAATCTGTAGCGGGATATGGGGTCTGTCCTCTGGAGTAAAAACCTTGTCTGATTAGGAGAGAAGTTCTCTACCAATGTTCTGCCACTTTTGGATCCGTTAACTGGAGAGAGAGGCAGTCTGTGTAGGCTTCAGTCTTGTTTCGAGAAACATGTTAAGCTACACACTTTAACACCTCTCATCCTACAATACAACCTAGCAGAAGTTCCGGTTTTGATATGTGTTAATTTTAAGGGATTAGATGGAAGAACCTGATAAATTCCAACTAAATTTTTAACTACCTTGCAGCACAGAGATAATACACCATTCTTGTCCTATAGCAGCAATCAAGTAAGACAGGGATGTGGAAATTCCCATAATTCTTTACCACTAACTTGGCTGGGGCTTCCTGGCCTTGAAGCCCAAAGTCTTTGGAGGCCCAAAGGTTCCCACTCTCAAAGTAAGAGGTTTGTTAAAGTGGTGAGCTCCACTTTCTTGATTAGGGGATAGGTAGGAATTAAGCTTTTTTCTTTCGTTCTTTCTTTTTTGGCTGATAGAACAAGATATTTCAGGTGACAGCAAGTATAAATGGGCAAATGAGTCTATTTTATCATAAATTAAAAAAGGGAAATTGTTACAGTTTTTTAAAATTTATCCTTTCCAACCTCCCACATTCTTGGAAATATCTTCTTAAGTAAGCAATACTGAATCTGGTGCCAGAAATTTTCAGGAAGAATATGTGTTGTATGTATTTGGGAATGAATCTGTTAGTGATTCTTAAAAAAATACTTCTGCACTAGATCCAACCCCAAAGAGATTCAAATAAATGATTATTAAACAGACAAAACAAACAAATGAAAAACAAACACAGGACATACAGGCTTGGTATCTAAGGGTGTATCCAATAAGAATGCCATTGGGATGTTCAGGGTGCTCCCACTCCAAAGTGATTGTTTCCAGGTTTGGCTGGCGAATTCTGAAATACCTCGGAATACTGGGAACTTTAGGAATAGATGGGTCCAAGAGAAAAAAGGGAAGAGGAAAAAGACAGATTGGTCAAAATATTAGGCACATAGAAAAGTGGGATGCTAAGGGCATGGAGAATCTGTTAGGAGCTATGTAACAATTCTGTATGCACTATGTAACAATTCTGCATAGATATCTACACTACTGTTTCATATTTTGGCATTTAAATTTAGATCCAGTGGATTAAATCATGGAGATGTTTATGGTGCTGCTCTCTAATGATATCAAATACAGTTACGGTAATCTAGAATTTTAAAACCAGTTCTAACCCCCTAGAATTGTACATATGTTCCAAGTAAGTTAATTTAATCACATCAGCACTTTGAAATTGCACCCTATTAGTCAGCTTACTTTCACTATTATAGACTCCCTCTCATCACAATCAATTATGATTCCTAGGCTCAAAATGCACAAATATATTGACATAGGAATTGGAATACTCTGTATTCAGTAGCTTTCATGCCTTTTTAATTCCATTGATTTCAGCAGAAGAGTAAACAGTGCAGCAACTTGATGAGGGGCTGTGGCATTTGCAGACAGGCCACTGAACAACCTGAGATGGAGGGGAGGTGAATGAGTGCTCTTTCTAGTGGGCCTCTAAGTCAGACCCATGACAGTATTCGGCCTCATGACATAATCTTCTTACAACACCATCCCAACTCTGAACAAGTAACTTCTCCCTGCTGCATCCCTTCGGAAAACTGCAGCCGCAATTATGTGTACACTTTCCCACCAAAATCAGTGAGATTTAAAAGGGAAAGACAACTATGTTTGAGGCCTTAAGAAATTAAGGCATTAAAAAATGAAAACTGTTGAGGTTAAATTGCCATCCTATAGAGTGACTGCTAAATACATAGATAAAGTTCTGAAGTAGATTTGTGGCATATTTTTGAACATGTTGTACCATTCCTTCAATCTACCTATGCTATGAATCAGAGAGAAGCTTTTAAAAATCTAATGCTTGCCCACTGCAGCACACTACAGGGAAGAAGCACCCTCAGGATGATGTTGGGAGATCAAGATCTAATCTGTTATTAGGCTTTTGAAAGAGAAAATGACACCACAGCTGCCCAAGGACAAAGAATGTGCTGGTTTGCATGTAGTTCATAAATTGGCTGGCCACTGGGCATCAAACAAAATAGCTTGCCTGTTCAGTTCATTCAGTTTCTTATTTTTTGGCAGCATTTGTGCCATTAATATTCTCTCTCTCATTACTAATTACGACAAGCTAAATCCAACTGTTAGTCATAGCCTAGAGTACATTCAACAAATCAATAGGAATAATAGGTCAACACTTATGTAAATTTCAAAGATGCAGTGGTTTATTCTAGGACTAACAAATGAATTAGCTTCCTTTAGTTTTTAAATGAGAGAGATGGGCAGCCTGTCAAGTATCCAGACTCATATTTTTAATTCCTGTACACTTCAGGCAAAACAATTATGTATGCCTCAGCACAAACTCAAATGGTATGTTCATTAGAAGTGGATGGTTATGTACAGCACATATATACTGTTGGATTTTGTTTTTGGTTTTTTTTCACTTTTCAGAAGTACAAGGAAGTCTTTACAAAGAATATTATAGTAATTATTATAGTAATTATAGCTGTTTTGAGTATACACTTCTGTGATTTCAAGAACTGCTAGCATTATAACACACTCTGACACTTATGAAAGCATTATTGATTGGAATGATATAACAGAGCAAATGAAGCCATCACTGTGTCCAACTGTGAAAGCAAATACAGGTACTATTCTGAGCTTTACAATAAAATCCACCCTTGAGCATGTTGAAAACTAGATGGAATTTGAAGGCAGGTAGTAATTACAGCAAACCCTGGGCTTTGCATATATCTTATTGCTTTGTATGGAGATGACACTTATCATTAGCCTTATTTCACTAAAGAGAGAATGAATGGGAAAAGACTTATACAGGGATACTTGGCAGATAAATAGCAGAACTTGTAACAAATCTGGTGTCACAGAGCCCTGTGTCATGATCATCCTTCCTGGAACTTTTTCAGGTATTTCTGCTTGCACTCAGCTCATTTGTCTAACATAATCAATAATACATTATGAGTCTAAAGCTGGGGAAAAGAGGCTAATGTTACAAAATGACATTCACTGGAACAACCTATTCCATTCTTCAGGGCTATTCCCTGATGCTGTTCCAGTGGAGGAGGAAGGACTATGGTGGCAGCAGAAGGCAGCCTAGGTATTTCTTGCACATTAGGTAAATACGTTAAAATGAAAATTTGCGCATATGATGATGACTTCATTTATTTATTTATTTTTACTAGAACCCCATCAATTGAAGCAAGATGCATAAACACCTGAGTCAAAGCTCAGTGGCAAAGCACATTCAAAAGAGCCCAGGTTCAACCTTTAGTTTCTAAGATGGGTTGGTAAAGGCTGCTATTTAAAAAAAACATCATTGTAGACCAGTGATTCCCAAACTCTAGCCTTCCAGCTATTTTGGACTTCGACTCCCAGAACCCTCAGCCATCTTGGCCAATAGCCTGGGATTCTGGAAGCTGAAGTCTAAAACACCTGGAAGGCCAGAGTTTGGGAATCAATGATGTAGACAATACTACCAATTACTGTAGACAGAGGTGGGAATCATGCCACCTTCCAAATATTACTGGACTGAACTCTGAGGATTCCTAATCCATGGCTATGTTAGCTAGGTATGTTGGGTTTTTGCAGTCCAGCAAATTCTAGAGCACCAAAGAACTTTTGATTCTGTTGTGGATAAAACTGGCTTGGGTGGACTAATCATTTGATCTGTTATAAAGGCAACTTCTTGTTTTCCTAAATAAAGGAATGCAGTGCTTATGCACATATGCTAATACAATCTTTTCATACATGCATTTGCTCCTGGTTACCTCAAAAGGATCCTTCATTTTAGCAGCTTCATTTAGGGGGCAGCATGGTTTTTGTTGTTATTGCTATTGTTAGACAGAGAGATAGAGATATGTGTGGATCTGCTGCAAATCACTCAGAAATCATTGAGAATATTGCTATCTGCCTTCTGTCAGTTCTTGCTCTATAGAACCCAAGAAATGTTAATGCTTTCATAGCAGAATCCTGTTGGTTAAACTCAATTAGAGTATTCCCATTAAATCAATTGTTGACTTAAGAATCAACAAAAAGGAAAATTCCATTGATTGAATGCATCTGCAGATGTCAGGATTAACCACAGGGTTCAGGCCTGAATCTGACAGAATTCCTCTTTGTTCTGTTTCACACATAAAAAGACAGAAGTCTGAGAAACTGGGTAAATGTGTTGGAGGAACCTACCTCCTTCAGGTGTTGTGAACTCCAAAGTTTCACTTCGAGGCCCATCACCTCTCCCGTTCACTACAACCATCTCCAGCTTGTAGTTGCTGTAAGGAAACAGCCGGGACACTATGCCCCGAGTCCGGTCTCCAGTGAAACCCATAGACTGTTTTTTCTTAGAGACCCATAGATTCTTCAGCAAACTACTTTCTCTCCAGTAATAAGCCTTCAAGAAACATGCAAGGCAAGTGAAGCTTTTCCTATTTAGGTGTTATTGAATTTCAAGAACAAAATCACTATGGGGCTTTCTAGATGGGCAGGAAAGTGTGACATGAAGTTGCCTTTTCCTTAATGCTTAGCAGCTGCACCACAGCCTTTAGATGGAGCTGTGCTGTTCCGCAGTTTTTAAAAAAGAAGCTGGGAAAACCAGCACCTTTTTAAAGGCACTTCTTCTCCCCTAAAACTAAAAAAAAGCGTTTTCATGGCACACTATCTCTTTTTCTCATCTAAAGGCTAGAGTTTCATGCAGCCATGAACACACTTCTTTTTGCCAATCTAGAAAGCCCCTACGTGTCACAAGGATTAGTTCAAGCTTACCAGCCATTACACAAAGAAGGAGCAAATCAATACTGTTATTGCCCATTTCAAAGATGGGAAAGCTGAGGTATAGGAAAGCTGATTGGCTTAGTCAAAATCAAACAGGCAAGTCAGAAACCAAAGAAATGACAAACCATTCCCCAAATGACAAGGCTTTCAGTCCTCCCATTATACTCTCTCCCATGTTTCATTAATTATTTAGTAGTTAAGCAATGAAGGCTTAATTTGTCTGGCTCAAACACAGCCAGTAACAGACTCTGAATTCTACAAATCTAATGATACCTCTATAAAGAGACAGAAAACTCAGAAGCAAAAACAAAATATACCACATCAAAGAAAATTCCTATATCTGATTTATCTGATTTACTAAAGTCTCAAGAAAATCTGGAAGTATGTGTTTAGCTGCTGGTGTGTGTGTATTTGTAGGGAAGAATAAAATAAAAAATGATATTCAGATAGAATAGGTTTGCTTGTTGTCTTTTTAAAGCCACCCTTCTCATGGTTAGCATAGGTTTAAATTCTTATTAAACTGAAACAGAATATTCATATTTACATGTGTATCCAGACAGAGAGCTCCTAGTGTGACCAATTGATAAGAGTTTGCAGTTATTATACATTTTCCTCCTTAACAGATTTTCTCTGGAAAGGAAAAAAAAGGATGATAATCTGGGATGGAAAATTATGGGATGAAACACACAGCCTTCTCAGCCTTCTCTGAAAGAGACAGGGCAATTTCTCAATATATGCTTCATCTGGAAACACCTCTGATTAATAAGTCATGCCAAATATACACAGGGGATGACACAGGGGAAATCATCTCAGAAGCTTTTTCCTTATCCACATTGAAAACCAAATTTGTGATCTTCAGCATGATGAAAGAAGCCTAGTCTGTAATGTCAGTAAAAAGGGCATCACAGGGGAGCAGCTACATGGAACCCTCCTTTATAAGTGACTGAGCAGATGGTCTTAAATAGGGGTGTCTATCGGTAGTCTGTATAGCATGAATTTTGTATATGATGGGGAGGGTGCCCCTGGTTCACTGTCATGTGCTCTCTGAATCAGAAAGTTACATTACTTCTCTTGTTTCCAAAAAGTATGTTTTCACCCAGAAAGCAGAATATATTTTTCATTTCTACAATCATATACATGACAAACAACAGCTTATTTCCACATAAAGGAAAAACTAAAAATAAACAAGGAGAAAATTTGTGCGTGCTCCCCCTCTAAAAAAAACTACTATATGTGAAACAAAGATCCTTTGTGCTTTCAGTTCAAAACTGAATGCAAACTCATTGTTTTGGATCAGCAAGAAGTCAAAGAGCATTCAGAAGCCTATGTAGGAGAGAAGAACAAAACAACCTCAGAATATTGGACTGAGGACTGCTAAAACAAAACTCATATTGGCTCACCTACAGGAAGACAGACCAATAGTAAAACTGCTTTAATTTTCAGGGCTCTCTTCCTTCAGCCAACTAACTTCAATAAAAATCTCAAAAATTTACTTCCTTAGGATTCTAGAAGGAAGTTACATTTGTCAGGCTATTTTAAAATGGCAGAAGATGCAACCAAGGGACTGATACTAATTTCTAGAGCAGGGGTGAGAAGGTGTGGCTCTCCAGATGTTCTTGAACTACAGTTTCCATAATCCATCCCCATAGGCTATGCTAGGCAGGGTAGATGAGAGCTACAGGGAAAGCACATCTGGTGGATCACTGATCCCCAACCCTTCTCTAGTGAGACCAAATATATACTATGAGGAAGAATGTTAGGATTCTGGGGCTTTAATATTTTTACCTTGCCAATCTGGATTTGGAACTTTTCCTCCAGCTGTATGTATGTATTTGTTGTTGTTGTGGGCCTTCAAGTTGTTTCCAATTTAAGGCAAAATTATCATAGGGTTTTCTTGGCATGTTTCTTCAAAGGGGAGTTTGTCCTTGCTATCCTTTGCGGAAGAGAGAGTATAACTTGCCCAAGGTCACCCAGTGCATTTCTATGGCTGAGCTGGGATTCATACCCTGGTCTCCCAGTGTACTAGTCTAATGCTCAAACCACTGCACCATGCTGGCTCCCATGTATGTTTTTGCTTACTTTTATTTTAAATAAGTAAGGAATTTATTGGTTCTTTTGTGTCATCCCCAATGCATAATAGACCATATGACTAGTTATTGTTAGTTTCAGAGGTTAGCTGTATTAATAGTTGAAGTGATTTGGTTTTGATTGTGCTCACTCTGTATTCCTTAAGCTGTCCCTGGATGGTTTCCGGATATACTCTACTCCACTGCAGGCTGATTGCTGTGCTGTTTACAACTTTGAGTCTAACATCAGTGGGAGCAGCCTTAGGATCTAAGTTATCAGGAACAAAGGAAAGCAAAGATTAAGCAGAGAGATATTTCAAGAGAAGTCCCATTTCCCCTCATAGATGTTAATGGCATTTAACCTAAAGTGAAGTATGTAAACAGGAGATTGTTCTGTAAGGAGTTTATCACATGAAGGAGATCAGGAGTTTATCCCATGGATATCCTGGAAAAATTACATAATTATCTGAAACAATTTCACAGGATGTCATATAAAACCCACCATTAAAGTGGTCACAAAGAAGCATTAACACACATCTTTTTACTTCCGGATTTCAGCGACAATGCATTTCCAATATCACTTTATTTGCCAAATTGCATGTGTTAATCATTCACACAGTTACACAACATTTTTGCTTTAAATGTGGGATGCTTTAAATACACTTCAGTCTCTCTTTAATGTTAAAAATACCCCCAGTGTGATAAACTCCTAAATTTTGTAATCCCTGGTGTTCTATGTATGACACAGAGAAATATATCTGCTGCCATCTTCTGGAGGAACAAAACAATTTCACATGCATATTTTGTTGTTAAATCCATTCACTAGAAGGACTGATATCCCAGCCCACTGTCAACCTCTTGTATTGTTCCTTCACTTTCCCCACCTTAGCAAACTCAAAATGTCACAGTGTTTTCAACACATCTGCATAATTAACATTACAGGAAAACAGTTGGTGACTTTTTAATAAAAACACTTAGTAATACTAAATCAGTAACACAATAAGCTCATACAATAATTTCTGTGACATTGTTTTAACAATTTAACATTCTTGTTAGCACAAGTATATGGTTTCCCAACTGAAAATTGGCCACCACAACACATAAACAACAGGCCTGTGAAATCAAGTAAAGAATTCTCTTAGAAAGAACTCTGTTAGAAATGGTAAATACTTTCACAGACCCCTGTGATGTATATTTCTTCATATGGCAGTTGTAAGAGAGTAGTAATCTTGATGTTGCTTATAGACATAAGAACAGCTCAGGCTGGATCAAGCTAAAGGTCTATACAGTCCAGTGGTATATTCACACAGTGAATACCAGCAGGAAGATCATCAACAGAACATGATGAAATTGTACCTCACAGTCTTCAGAAACTATTTGGAAGAATAACTAACATTTTCTTTAGCTTTCAAACATTAGTATTTTCCACAGAGAAATGAATGTTTGAGGTGGAGGGGGGACTTGTGGCAGTGGCTCAGTGTTTTAAAAAGTAGGACCAAGAACAAAACTGTTTCCCTATATTTTCTATTAGGCAAGGGATTGAGTGCAGTTTTGAAAAAAGTTTGATTATTTGGAGAGACACAATTGTCTTTAGTGTAAATATTTATTTTCTTCTCTTGTCCCCTCTGGGCAAATAGTTTTGCATGTCCAAACATTCCTTGGACAGAGTTGTTTTTCAGTGTGGGGAAGAGTCAACGTAGGCTCCAGTAGGCTCAAGGGCTTCCTGGAAAGCAAACTGATTCTGCTAGGGGAAAACAGGAGCTTACAAAGACATGCACACGGGTGAGGCAGATGTAGAACAATTGCTCAATGCATTTGCACATTTTCTGGGAGCAGGATACAATGTTCATGCCAGTGGGGATGACAACAGCTGTTGTTTCAAAGGGATTGCTATAACTGAGTAACATGTGGTAGAGGGCAATCTGAATAAGTCTGGTTTTATAATCCCCCTCATCTAGCACTAGGTGGAAAATAAGAATAGCAGAGGAGTGAAATAATGAAAGAAAAAAAGAACAACTATGAGAATGCTAGAATGCTATTGGGAATCCCAGCTGGAGCACTCCCACTGAATCAATGGGATTTACATAAATGTTGACTCAGAACTGGACAGTGATTCAGTGGGAATACTGATAGGTTTCTAGGCAAAATGTGGTCAGGAGTGAACACAGTAATATACAAAAAGTATCTGGATATTTTTTGGGTATATCAGTTTTCAATGAACAGTTACATTTTCACTTTTGCATAGTGGAATTCTGAATTCAGTCTGATAGAAAAAAATAAAATGTTGCTCAATCCATTAACTGCAATAAATACTAAACTCTGAGATTTTGACTTTTGGTTGAGCTATCTTTGAACTTCAAGTAACAGAATCATTCATATCTTGCCACAGCTGGTGAAAGCTCTCCAATTCTATTTTTGAAGCATGAAAAGGGTGCATTTCTACTGCCAGTTTTTCTCTCCACACTCCACCCCATGCCACTCTATTCCATTCCTTTCCTGTTACATCTGTTCTTTCCACTTCTGTCTCCTTCCTTTTAATTTCCTTTTCTTATTATTGGCGCAAGTGATTTGTGTTGTTAACACTTGTCTGTACAAAGAAATATAAACTGAGCTAAAATAATTAAATCAATTTTTTAATAAAAAAAATAATGCATGGAGACATATGATGTCTGTGATCCAGTATCAGCACTGTCTTCCAGAGCCTTCTGGATCCTTAAGTACATAAGAGAAGCCCTTGTTGATTAAGCCTGTTAAGGTCTGTACTGTGTTCCCACAATGGTCAACCAGTTGCCTATTTCAAGCTCAAAAGTAGGAGATGAGGGCCATGCAGACAGTTTTGATCTGGAAGACCACTAAGAACTACGGTAGGCCTTCATGCGATGTCACATTGCATTCTTTATAATAAGTTGCCTAGGGGACATTTACACTGCTTCTTTCCACATTCCCAGCCAAAGCTGTGGGAGCAGGAATCACATTGTTTGCAGGAACTAGTACCACACTGGGTCAAGCACTGTAACTCTGGGTTCACTGCTTGACTGCACCCCTACAAAAGGGGTGGGCAAAGTGTGAACCCTCGGTACCTCAGTGAGTTCCTCTGAACTCCTGAAAAATTAAGCTTAAAAAAAAAAATCATATCTCCAGGGTGAATGATTTGTTATTCGTCTGACAAATTTCTCAGGGGTTGGGGGACTGGAGACATTATATGGTCCTCCCAGATTCAGAAGAGAAGAAAATGGCTTTCAGAAGTTGCCCACCCCTGTCCTAGAGTAGCTGCCGCTGCCTCCTCCTCTGCTTCCTCCTGCTTATTTTTACATGATCCCCAACCCTCCACCAACATGAAAGCAAAAACCAAATATAATTATTATAAATATAATTATATATAAATTATAATTATAAAGTATAAATAAATATAAATATAAATATACTAGCTCTTATGTGGCTGAGCGATTGCATAGGGATAAGTAGTCACCTGTTTCCATGGTGAATATGGAAACAATTCTATTTACACATTAAGAATATGTACTGATTAACTGGATATTAAAACTGTAGTCATATGACATGAAATAGTCCCTCCCCTAGCATCATGGCTATCCTGTAGTAATGTTCACCCTCACACAATCATTTCACAATTATCACCAATAATTCTTTTTATATTACAGCAAATAATGAACTCCTTACGAGTTTTTCAGAAGAGGATTTAAAAAAGAAGATAAAGTGACTCTGATGAAAGACCTGGGAAAATGAGTGGCCTTTTAAAGACAGAAGGCAAAATTCCAGTTGAAAGTAAGCACCATTTTGAATGCGAAGTAAGCATATGCTTTAGCCTCCTGTGGGAAACAAAGTGACTTCAGTGTCTTTCACTTTGAATGGATGGTACTGAGGATCTTCACAAGACAAAAGGTAAGTATAATGGGAAACAATTATCAGTACATGCGCACGTGCACACACACACCTTGTAGTGTCTGCATTCCAAAAGGAAGAAGGATGTTTCTGAGTGTTATGATTATGGAACAACTAAGCAAATCTGCCATATGTAAAGCCACTGAAACACAGAAATATCCATGTCTGAATCATGAAAAAAAAAAAACAACCCTTATGTTCTTTCCCAAAGTGAGAGGCAGGAGACCAGATTTAATACATTGGCAATCATATCAGTTCTAAACCTAAATAATTAAGAACATCATTTCTAAACATTCTGGATTCCCACAAGACCACAGATTAAAGATACAGTATTCTTCCACGGAGGTTGTTTCATCATCTAATTTTATCCATTCTAGATTCCTGTGAAGCTGGTTAGGTAGAGATAAATAAAGTGTCCAAAAATAAGAGCCATGACAGAATGTGGATTCTAGCCCAAACAATTATTCAAGCATGTGCCCTGGTATACTCACACATCTACGGCAAACATACTAGACATTATACTGAAGAGATGAACTTCTGGCCCTCCTGATGATGTTTAACTACAACTCCTGTTATTCCTAACAGGACATGCTGATTGTTCAGTAACAGGTGGAAGGACACAGATTCCTCCGCTCTGCATTACACCATAGAAGAAGAGCATTTAACCCAATTTCCTCTTTGAATATTTATCTACCAGTATTTTTAAGGCTAAAGCAGACAGCCCAGAAAGGCCAATCATGTTGGGAGTGTGGTGACTAGATGGCTCACACCCAAAGCAGTGGTGCCAAATGGGCCGCTGGCAGGAGCAGATTTAATTTGCTCCTGAAAATCCCAACTCCTGCCACTTCAGCACTGTTTCGGAGTGACTTCCAGCTGCTTTGGGTGCATGTGTAATCTGAATGCCATGCCCCTGAAGTGGATGGAAGCTGTTTTTTTTTTGGCCTGTCTGTTTTGGGCCTTAGTTACTTTGATAGCAAAGCTTATGGCTATGGGTAGGTCACTTACGGTAAACTCTCTGAGCCACAGCTATACTTCTGTGAGATGAACATTATATCTGTGTATCACCTCAAAATGTTGAGACAGTATAATATTGTAATATCTCATGCATCTTAACTTTTTAAATATTAATACCGATGTTACTCTTGCTTTATTTTTGATCAACATGTACTTTAAAAAAAAATAGGAAGGCAAGCTATAATTGTAGTTAGTAATGAAGAAAAATCAGAGGAAATTTAAATCTGCAAATATAATTTGTTAATTAATTTTTTTTCTGGCTATGGATGCTGGAAATCTTTAGAAAGTGAAGGTCCCTCCAGAAAATTCTAGACATTTTATATGAGCCCCCCTTTTCCTTCTGCTCTCCAGAGTAAGACAGAAAGTGCCCACCAGTGGAATTCAGTGCCCCTCTTTGAAAGAGCTAACTGTCACAGGCCTTGAATTTGAAGAGCACACTTTAACACGGACAAATGAGAAAAGGTGAAAAAAATCTGCCTTCTGTACCTCACATTCTTTCTGTGTATGAGAATACTCACAGTCTTCTCCTGAATATCCAATGACGGTGTCAGGCTCTGAAGCCATCCCATAGTCATTGACGGCTTGCACTCTGATCTCATAGGGTGTATAGATGGGTGTCTGTGAGACAGTGTACTGGCTGACATCTCCCTTCACTGTTCTGTTGCTCCAGTTCTCCCGTGTGTCCCTTCTCCTCCATTTCACAATGTATCTGAGGTTGGGGCCATAAACTTGGGTTGCGTTTAATGGCTTAAAGCATTAAGAAAAAACATAATTAAGAAAAGTTATTCTAACTGAATTTGAATGTCACCAGTTAGTCCTATATTGCCCATTCTCGGGACAAGGTATCACAGATGCTTCAGCAGCACATAGAGAATTAAAAACAAACAAACAAACAAACAAAAAAAACACAGAGCTAACAAAACAGAAAGTTTCATATGCTAGAGCAACATGCCAGAGCCGACTTTCTCAGATGCAAAAATATATGCTCAGTCAAAAGAATATATGTTTGACAGGAATATAAAATTTTGTTGATTTTGCTCCTGCACATGAAAGTAAAAAAAAAAAAAAAAGTTTTTTCAGCATGGGTAGAGGGTATCAAAGTTTTGAGTATTTTTGTCAATTTTTCACGCTGTTAGACCTTTTCAATTTTATGCATTTCTTTTTTGCACATACAAGAAAAAACACATTTCTTATGCAAAATAAATATAGGCACACAAACAACAAAAAAGAGGCTTTTTGGTTATTGTTCTTTCCTATTAAAAAGCTAACAGGGGCAAAAAGAATTTCATGGAAGTTGACATCCTTTTCAATGAGTTACCTTTTAGTTACCTTTTGTGTTGAGCCTGAAAAAAATTGTTTATATTCTTTGCACCCATAGTGCAGTATTGTCAATAATATATGTACCAAAATTCACAATATACAGCAAGTACATATAAAGAAGGGAGAAAATTGCAAATAATGGTGCCAAAATCTAATTCTCACAGTAAGGCTGTCACATATTTATGCAGATCCAAACATATGCAAGATAAGAAAAGAATGAATTATGCCCCATACCTATTGTTACTCTTTGCATTGCATGTTATTTTGGTCTCATTCTTTTCATTTCCCCCCCTTGAATGCTCATGGAAGCATGGTGCATGTGTATACATGAATGAACACACACACATGTATATATGCATATAGATATATGTCTGCCAACTGATATTAACACTTAATGCACCTAATAAAAGGAATCGTAGCTCACAAAAGCTAAGCCAAAATATTTCTCTTATTTTTTTGATGAATCGGTTTTTGCTACAAGAAACACATTTAGCATAGCTTTCTTCTGGAAGCAGATCTAGGGAAATACAGCTGCATCCATTCAGATTACTTCACAATATCCTACTACATGAACCTCATGTGAAGTCTTCACCACCTCCTTCAGCACCATGCTTTATCTTATAAGATATGTTCATCCTACCCTGCTATTCCTTTCAGGTGACTGAAGGTGAGTCACAAAATATGCAATACAATACAATACAATACAGCAAAAACAAGGGGAGGCATGCTAAAACACACAGACATGCATGTACCGCAGAAGCCAATAGGATAAAACCAAATCATTCATTGCTCAGGTCAGAAGCTCACTTAAATAGCAATTACCTAACTTGACACCTAAAGACAAACCAAGTGGGCCTCAGTCTCTGAGATTCTACAAGGTCTCTTTGCATAATAATCTAGACTAACACGGCTATGTCTTTGAATAATAACATTGCTCGATCACTGTCGTGCCAGGGGGGAAAAGGTGCGTCCCTTTGTCTGCTGTTTATAGCAGTTCAACAGTATCTGGATCATGGCAACTTGCCATCCCTGATTAGAGTAACTAGCACCATTTGGCAGTGCAATCCTACACATCTACTCAGAAGCAAATCCCACTGGTTTCCACAAGACTTACTCCTCAGTAAGTGTAGACAGGATTGCATCATTAGTCATTTTGGAATGACTAATCTACAGCAGGCTGAGTCTCCAGAACATGTACATTGCTTCTAAAACCAAATCTCTCAGTTTCCCAACTTTTAATCATGCCATTTTATCCAAAGCATCTGTGCCACATCTAACCATTTTCTTTCACCATGCCCCTGTGATGGGTGTATTCTAAGGTGTACAATTCAAAACCTGTCTTCTCTGCTGCATTATGATTTATTTGTTAAATCTTGGAGCAATACTCTTGGAGTGGACATTACTTATGCCAGAAAAGAATGCCATACATAAACAACCACTCATTTGTTAACTCACCGTCCATGATATAACCATGTTATTTTTTGCTGTTCCTGTCCCTTTAACTCCTGTTGGGTTAACCTCTGGACCTGAAATAAATTGAAACATGAACTTTTAAAAAAAAAAAATACAATACTACTTTTTCCATTCTTGTATAACATGTTGTAGTTCCCATTTCTGCTTTTATTCAGTAGCTAGGGAATCTGGGCACAGTGGTGATGTGGTTACAAGGTCCACAGATTTTGAATTAGGAAGTCAGTTTGAGCAAAAGTCAAAGCCCAAAAGCCATTGTGCTAATTTTTTTGATAGTAGTGCTGACCTGACATGTCAGGCATGTAGCCTCCACAAAAGGTGTACATTATATAATAGATATTTACTGTAGCAGCAATTTGCAAAGAAAACTTTTAAAATTACTTTTAATATATATATATTAATAAATATTTATTTACATTCCGCCCCTGTGGGTGAGTACAACATTTAAAAATACATACAGTTAAAATAACAATTCGGTCTCCCTTCCCACCCCTTAAAAATAAATTAAACTAAGGGTAAGATTTAAAACATTGGGACATTAAAACATTAGACATTAATGGCTCTAACTAAAATTTGATAAGTGGGTGGCCTCAAGAGTATCAAATGTCTCAATAAATGAGACTGGAGGGACAATAGAAGACAGAAAAATTAGCCGTTTTCTGGGAAGGCCTGCCGGAAGAGATGCGTCTTGGTGGCTCTCTTAAAGCTGTCCAAAGTTGTAATAAGGCACATCTCATCCGGCAGGCCATTCCATAGCCTGGGAGCAACGGCAGAGAAGGCCCTCTGGGAGGTCTGTGCCAGCCTAGTTTTCATAGGCTGCAGCAAGTTCCTCCCAGAGGACCGAAGAGTGCGAGGGGGCTCATATGGGGAGAGGCGGTCCCTAAGATAGGATGGACCTGAGCCATATAAATCTTCTTAATCATAGGCCAGAATCCTTTTAATAACTTATATTACAAAATTGTTCTCTCAGTCATCTCCCTTCTGGATCTGAACCTCTGCATAAGTATGCTGGTGAAACATCATGCTTCTACAGCAATAATCAGGATCTCAGCCACATGAGCATTAGTATCCAAAAAATTTAGCAGACTGAAAAAGTGTAATGCTAAATAGCATATGGCCTAGCAAAATAAACAAAAAATTCAAGATATTTGAGCAGGTGAAAATAACAGCAGAGAATTATGGGCTTGGTTGTTTAATAAGTGTTATATTTTCCACCAGGAGGGAAGGAAGACATGGCTACAAATATGCACAAAAGTGTAGCTCTACAACAGATAAATGCCACCTCTGAGATTTTGCAGAAGAATGACACACTGCAGTTCGCTGGAGTAGTTTTATGGTGTGAAGAGAAAATGTTCTCTAAATTTTTGATTTTCAGTTTATTAGAGCTATTGTGCTATAGTGCAAAAGTGCTATTTTACTGATGCACTGACATGCTATAACATTTTTTTTAAAAACTGAAAAAGAGAAAAAGGAGAAGAGAAGAATAATTAACTTTTCTATTAAATTAAAAAGAAACATACCCAGGGGCAGGAATAAAATGTTACAACTAAGAATTCTTTAGTGTTAATTGCTTTCAATAAGCTTTGACTTATGGTAACTCCAAGACCCCAGTTATGAAGAATCTCACTAAAGTCTTCCAGGCTCATGGCCATGGCTTCCTTGAATGAATCTATCCACTTCTCTTCCTGTTTTCCTACTACCTTCCATTTTACCAAGTGTTATTTTATGTTTTAATGAATCACATTGTTTTATGAGATGATGATGTATTTATTTCATTTTTATGCTGCCTTTCTCCCAGATAAGGACCCAAGGTGCCTCACAAATAAAAGTATTTTAAAAGACCTTAAAATAAAAGTTTTAAAAACAATTAAAAACACCAAATAAAAACAGTATAAAATTCCATACATTAAAAACTACAACACATACCCCATATAACAAAGACCCCATATAAACGCCATCCCATGCTTATGTATTAAAAGCCTGCTTCAATAAAACTGTTTTTGTATGCCAATGAAATGAAAGCAGGGAGGGGAGCAGCCTAGCCTCTCATGGAAGGACATTCCAGAGGGTGATGATGATGATGATGATGATGATGATGATGATGTTTATTTCTAGGAGGGTAGGAGGCTTTCTCTCATCTCCTCACCAAGTGAGTCTGTGATGGTGGTGGGACCAAGAAAAAGCCTTTCCCTGAAGAACCTTGGGCTCTGGCAGGTTTGTACGGGGAGATTCGGTCTCTCAAATAGTAGACCTAAGCCATATAGGGCTTTATAGGTCATAACCAGCATTCTGAATTTTAATTGAGAAATACAACTATTGCAACCTCCTGGCACATCTGCCCTACCTGGAAGATCCCATTGCTTAGCTAATGTACCATGTATGAATCAGTCCATACTTGTCAGTTTTAGAATGTGTCTCTTTTTTGCTATCTACTTTTTTCATATGTGTAATATTAAAGTGCACAGTTCTACAGGCGCTCCTTTCATTCCAACTTTATCCATCCAACTCAAATCAGAGACCACTTACGTGCCCCATTTGTATGGTATCGTTCAGAGGGCAGACTGGGATAACTGCTTCCTACTTCATTCACAGCTATTACTCTGAACTGGTAGTTTACGTAAGGCGCAAGGCGCAAGACGGCAGAGTTCACACTTCCAGGATAACGGGAATGATTGTGCCAAGTTCCAGGTTCAAATCTATCTTCCTCAAATTCTACAATGTAATCTAGAAGAGAAAGAGTTTCGAGTTCACAGATTAGCTACATAATTATTAGCAAGCAGAACACCCCTTCTGCCACAAAATCAGTGATATCTTTTTCTAAGACTTATATGCACAGGAGCATGCCCTCACCTGTGATTGGGCTGTTGTTGTCATCACCAGGAATCCACGTTAACCGCACACTTCTTTCAGCAAGGTCTGTTAGTTCGAGGTCACGGGGACGTTCTGGACGTGCTATAGGCAAAAGAAAAATATGCTTCTTTACTACAGGGGTGGGCAAGGTTGCCCCCAGGGCTGTTGTGGAGGCTCCCAAGAGTTTTCCCCACCCCACCTCACCCATCACCTTCCAGTTTAATTCTTGGTTTAGGCAATGCCTCTCTTTGGCCTAAAAGAGCCCCAAAATATGGTAAAATTGCCTCTTAGGTGGACAGTGGTAATTCAGCTCATTTTAGGCTTTCTAAGATGTAATGATTAATATCTTTGGGTTGGAAATGAAAATAAGGCTACGTCAACACATGTAACAAGAAAAAGCAGAGGATGAGGTAATAAAAAAAGGATAAAACCAATTAGAATTGCTGTTGGGGAGAATGTATCCACCCCCCCCCAAAAGAATACTATTAATATATCAGATAAGTAGAACCTTTTCCTCTAAAATTCTAGGTTTTTCATATATATAAACTTGCTGACAGTATTTCACATGGGGAACTTTCCGCAATGAAAAGCGCACTTGCAGCCCTAAAGGCATAAAATCCATTCTATGTCTCTCATGATTCCGCAACCATTCTCTTGTATGAATAGACCAAATCAAAGGGTTTCATCCATGAGTTAAATAGAATTTCAGAAGTAGTCCCAAATGAATAGTTTGGACAGCAAAGAACTGTGTTACAGCTACATTTATTTATTTGAAACTAAATATTTAAACTAATGCCTCAGACATTGGGCTAAATTATTCCTCTCTAACATTCTAAACACCCATTAAGCATATTTGGAGTCCCATCCTGCACAATCTTAGAATCATAGAATCATAGAGTTGGAAGAGACCACAAGGGCCATCTTATTTAGGAGGAAACACTACTGAGCTCAGTAGGACTTAGTTTGGATTAGGTACAGAACTGAACTGCTATGATTGTTCTGGTTTGTACTTCTATAAAAGTATAGTTGTTTTTAAAAGTAACAGGAGAAGCTACAAGCAAGAAACATTTTAAAAATTACACGCATAATGAAATAGCTATCAATCACAAAAGAAAACCTCCCCCAAATAAAATGTTATTTGTGTTTAATTCTCACTCTTTTATGCATTTGAATAAAGAGGCCAACTCACTCAGAATGTTCTCTTCTTCCAACTATTAGTCTTAAGTACACGCAGTGTGTGTGTGTGTGTGTGTGTGTGTGAGTGTGAGTGTGACCCTGGGTAATGTATAAATTGGGATCCATAACTGCCCAAGGCCTAGGGGCTACACATATCCTTACTGGTTCTCACAAGGCCACATAACTTTCAAATATATATTTTTTAAATAATCATAATTCCCTCTGCACTGGATGCAGAGGAAATATTCTTTATCCTGGGATAAAATATTTGGAATTCCCTCTGCACTGCACAGAACTTCCTCTACACAGGGGCCACTTCACTATGTTTTGGCCCATCTGGGCTGTTTTAAGCTCAAGAAGGGGCTTTTTTCCCTCCAGAAGTCACTTCCAGTTTTGAAAAGAGGCTCCCTGATCCAAAAAGCCCAGGGGAGCAAAATGGTGGATTATGAAGGTGCAGGGGACATCCAGTGAGGATGTGCACAGCCCCTAGGCCTTGGGTAGTTATGGACCCCAAATTATACATTTCCTGCCCATATATGGCCAGCAGATCTTCCTGTACTTCCTAAAAGACTAATGGTTGCCGTAATTGATCGTCCAGATCATCCATTATGTTTGTCTATACTTGAACACAGCAGGATTGACAACTGAACGTAAAGGGCAATCTAACTTTTAGAAATGTCTAAATTCTTCAGTTTAATAGCAGCCATAAAAATTGTCATATGTTTAAAAAAAACATATTAACTATTTCTGCAAAAGAACCAAAAACCTCACTCCGCTAATATGGGGAATTACTAACAATTGAAGCTGTTATTATCGCAGACTTACTTCTTCCCTAAATTTCTTCTGAAAGGAAGCGACAGGTAATTTTAACAATTTTCTTCCCACTGTGAGAAAGTCTTGGAAAACCATAGTCATTGAAGACTATTCACAGATCCAGATTTATTATGTGCAAAATTTGCATGTGAAAATCACATTTTCCTGCATAGAAGTACTATCTTCTGCATAGAAAATCCTGTTTCATCTGAAGAAAATGCTGTTTTCTATGGAAATCACCCATGTGCAGCATTTTCTGAGAAGGAAAACAGCCCTTTCTGCATAGGAAATAATATTTCATGTAGAAATATCATTTTCTGCCCTAAAAAGGGTTATTTAGATTTTTATCAGCCTAGGATTCTTCTCCTCAGTTTCTTGAAACTTGAAAAACATGATTTTTGACCATTTTTAAACTATTTTTTTCATATTCTTTCCATCCTTAAGTCTTTATATTTGGACCATGCAAAATCATTATACTTTTAGTAACACTTTCACAATGAAGATTGGTCAAATAACAGTAGGAAAAAAAATCAAAAGGGTAAAATAGAATAAAATTAATAGAGGTAAAGATTAGTAGTGATTACCTTTGGGTAGGGTCATACGGTTAAGGAAAGGATCTGTAAAGTAAGATATTAGCTATTAAGCGAGTTAGTGCAATCCTTAACTACCAGTTGTTGGACACAAATACAAGTTGTTTAAAGGATACAAGAAGCACCAAAAGAATGAGCCTTTTAAAGCCATATTCATATATATATTCTAGCTGTATTTAATGCTTCCCAAGTTGGTTTACAGACAAGGGAGAAACACAAAAGACATTGGTCAGCTCTGTGGAAGATAGCATTTGAACTAAATAACAACTTGACAAAAGTCAGCTTCCTCTGCTAGTTCCTGATTATGTAATGTATCTCCTGCCTGATGAACTGCAATGGTATCAATCTGATGCTACTTATTCCTTGTAAGGCAGAATGGCATTAAGCCAAAGGAGAGCAACATAAGGGTAGATTTGCAGCTATAGAATCTCCTGTGGTGGGAAAACTCTTGCTTTAAAATCATTGCATCTTCACCCCAGGAGAAAGATAACTACCAGGGTAGAAGCTACAACTGGCAAACGTCATGTTCAATTTGTCATTATGGTTAGACTTCCAGAGATCTTTACATATTTTGCTCACAGACACAACTGAAGCCATTTTGGCTGACTAGACAGTTCAAATATATTAACAAGAACATTTCAATTTGAATTAGAAAGTTACAGTGGGCTTTGATGTCCACTGATGCTTGGTCCCAGAACCCCGCGTGGATACCAAAATCCATGGATGCTCAAGTCCCACTTACTACAATGGCATAGTACAATGATGCACCACATATAAAATTGCAAAATCGAAGTTTGCTTCTTGGAATTTATATTTGTTTTCAATATTTTCAAGTCACGGATGGTTGAATCTTCAAATAAAGAATCCATGGATATGGATGACCAATTGTAATAGTTTGATATTCATCACACATGATAAACTTTATGTGGATATCACCTCCATCACATAGGAGAATAGGTCATAACATTTGTCTAACTAAACTCATCAATTTCCTCCTTGGATTTAATCTCCAATTTAGTAAACCTGAAATGCAGAAACATTACCTAGAATAGTGAGATGGGCTCTGGCAGTATCTTTATCAAGCTCAGTGCTGGCAACACAGGTGTAGTATCCTTGATCTTTTTCTGACACTCCATATATTGTTAGGCCATCTTCTTCTTTCTTTATCCTTTCAGAGAGAGAACATTTGAAATAAAAAGATCCTGGGAAATCTCTCTCTGACCCCTGGCTACATAGTTTGCTGAAGCCAGTGGCAGGTCCAACACTAATGAGTACAATAATGCAGATGATAAATTAAACAACGTTTCACAGTTGCATTGATGAATTTTGTAGTATACGTAATTAATAAATGTGCTTTCAGTTCCACTACAATATATTCTTCCCTAATTGCTAATATTTGTCTATTTCTGTCCCCACCAGTTGTTTATATGTTAATTCCTAAACCCATCCCATCCCATTTACAAATCAATCTGTATTTCTTTTTTAAAAATTATGAGAGTATACATTTTAATCCAGCACATTAAAGAGGGTCTTCAACCCTTTACCAAAAGAAAAAAGAAAAAAAAAGTAAGATCCTCCTTCAGCAGGTTATTTGTTTGTTTCACCAAATTATTTATTTGTTTCACCAAATAAAAATTTTGAGCCAAGATCTTCCTCTTCCATTGCAATCACCCATGCATTCCAAAAACTGTTCCAGGAGGCCAGAAACTCACCACAACCAGTGGGTTTCTAAGATATGTCAAAGTAAACAGGGGAGAGGCAAGGAGAAGGTTTTGTTGTACTGGCACTGCAACTTCAGAATGACACTGTATCCCCTACTGGAGGAGGATTTTACTTTTTTTTGTAAAGGGTTGGGGAGCATCTTTAATGTACTGGATTAAACTGCTGAGATTAAACTGAGATTAGCAGCAACTGGCAGGATGGTTGGAATTTTACCTTTAGTATATTATAGTTTTTAAAATTGCTTTGTCCTTGATTATATATGTTTGGTGTTCCACCCTTTGACAAAAAGGGTATTATAAATAAATGTGGTTTTGGGTGTTTTTTTTTTTTTACTACTACTACTACTATTACTATATTGGATTTAGGCCTTTTTATATTTGAAAATAAAGTGGTCATTTTGGGCCACAGTTCATCCTAAATTATACATACGGTATGCATTTTAACCTAAAATGTGCATTTTATATGCATTTTATTATTTTTCCAAGTCCAGAACTATAACATAACATTTGCAAAAGTGCAAAAACTGAAATACAGCTAAGATCCAATTGTCTTATTAGTCTGGGTAGTATGAATAAAGCTGGGTTTCTTAAAAAATGAAAACAGAATAAAATCAAACCAGGATAATATTTGAAGTTCCTTGTAGACTTGGGACACACTTTAGAAATTAACATGATCTCTCTCTCTCTCTCTCTCTCTCTCTTTCTCACAACTCTACTTTTTCCCCCCAATAGATAATTATATTCCTCTGTGTACAAGTACCCAGAATATTACAGACAGTAATACATGAAAACTGATTCTACTGAAAAAATAAGCACACCTAGTTAACACCTTTCCCTAAATATGTTTTATTAGCTGGGAATATTGTTTTGAAGGAGGAGCAGATGGGCAGCAAGGAGTGGCGTCTGGCTGCTGCAGCCACGATTGGGCTGTGATCAGCCTGAGACTATGGTAACCACATGGTTTGTCACTGTGGTGCCAAATGGACCACCAGCAGGAGTGGGTTTTACACTCCTTTTTTTTTTTGGTGGCTTTGGGCCACCTTTGGCTTCCTCAGAGTGGTTTCCGGGCACTTCAGGGGCATGCATCATCTGGATGCCATGCCCCGAAGTGATTTCTTTTGGTCTGTCTGTTTTGGGCCTTAGTCTCATAAGCAACACCCACAGAGGAAACCTCTATAACTGGGAAAGGAGATTTCACTTTCACCACAACAGTGGACAACTCTTTTGTCTGAAAAATTACTGGAACTGACAGCTGAGCTTAAAAACATATTTGACTGGTCTGGACAGGAAAAGATCCATTCTGCATTTAAATAACATTGATAAAATGTGTTTAAATCCTACTACATAGGACTCTTTCAAACGGGAGGAATTTCTCCCAATTCCGAATGGAGCCAATGCGGATTCATGTAAATTCGCTTGTTTAGCGAATTTACCTGAACCCCTGCTCCGTTCGGAAGGCATTCGGAATTACTTCCCATTACCCGAAAATACCCCCCCTTGCCCGAAATCACGTGAGAAGCTTAAATTCGCAATAACGTTAAACCCATGATTTCATTCGGAGTGACTTCCCTTTTGCCCGAATTTGCGTGAGAAGAATTAATTCGCAATAACGTGAAACCCCAGGATTGCGCTTGGATTGCCCTTGGATTATACTTCCAATTTCCCATGTCTGAAAGAGTCCATAGTGTCTTTTAAACACATCACTTCATAAAATAAATTACATGTTCATAGCCACAGAGAAACTATTTTTCAAAGTGAAAGTAATGTTAAAAAGGTCTGTCTGTTACTTCTGGTGATGATCCCTTTCCCTGAAAATATTTTAAGTTTTTATTTCCACCAACGGATAACAAATAGTACCAGTGCTATCTTTCCTCCATCTATTACTTTGGCTATACCAGAGTAAGTAATTTAAGTGTTCTGCCATTTCTTATTTTCTATGAACAATATGTCAACAATTTCCATATCAAGTTTATTTCTACCTCAGGACTTAAATTTTATGAAAATGTTGTAAAATATATGTATTCAAATGGTGGAAGAGGATCCTACTGACTTTCAAATATTAGGTAACATATACTAGGTAAATCTATTACTCCATTATGTCTCATATAGAAAACGAGTGGACTTAGGAGGCCTTCTGTGTGCCACCTGACTTCTGCTTCTGGGAAATTTAAGGCACTTGCTCAGCTAGTGTGAAACTGTATGCATCAGAATATATGGGAAGGAAGGAAGGAAGACCAGTGTCAATCTAGGCCTCTCCTGTCATCCTGTCATCCTCAACCAACTCATCACTGCATGCAGAATGTGAATCTAGTAATGCTGTTAACTCTGACTAGCAGCACCTTCCCCACACCATGTGATTCTTTTAAACTGAAATGCCAGGAACAGAATTTGGCACATTCTGCATGCAGAGCATGAGCTTTACCACTGAAATATGGTTTGCTCCCATTGTTCACCTAGTCCTCTTTAAGACGGGTAACAGGTATTAGTACAGGCTATCAAGATGGAAAAAAATTAATTATTTTTATGCAATGGAGATGCATAAAAGCTTTGAGAAACAGAATACCTAAGAAAATAAAGATGTCACAGACCTGCTTCCTAAGTACAGAGGAACATCGTCCTTGAGCCAGGATACTGTAAGTCTTAGAGTGGGATCATGTCTTATCCGACACACTAAATGAACTGTGGAACCTTTCTTTGGTACAGCATCTTTCGGTCCATCTACTATCCTAGTTGGATCTGCAAAAGTTACAAAGTTATCAGTCCTAAGGATATTATTATGTAGACTACACAACCTTAGCAGGGACCTCAATCACCATTTTTGTTAAAGAAAATCACTATCATTTTGTGCAACCAGAACTTCTCAGAAGTGTCCATTTTCTGAATTGTTCCAGTTTTCTAGCCATAATGCTATCCAGTACTTACAGCTGTATGCTGAATAATCATAAACTCTGATGCTACATTTTAATGCACATTGTGGTATCTGAGAACTGTATTTTTATGCTAAGATCAATGAAATAGTTTGTAGTGTAAATACAGAAGTCTTACGAAGAATTTATGAGGCAAGAACTAACTGAATTTAGATAAGCATAGGATACATTTCCTGCTCCATTATGATGTTCCTTCAGTGTTCTCAGCATTGACTTCTCATGAGGCAGTAAAGCCCTATTAGACTATTTGACTATTCACCTCTCTCCTTTTATATCTATTCTCTCTCTCTCTCTCTCTCTTTTCCTGTCATCTATTTCATTCTTTGTTGTACTTTCCTGCTCAATCCATCCTTACTGCTTCACTCCAGTTTTTCTTTATTCTGCCCTTTTCATGCTGCAGTTGAGAACAAAAGAATGTAGGAAGAGCCAAGGTGGATCAGGCCAAACACCTAACTAGTGCACTATTTCTTCACACATTGATCAACCAAACTACTATGGATGACCTACAAGCAGGACAGGAATGTAATGGTGCCTCCTGATAATCTTGCCCATCAACTGGTACTAAAAGAGTAATTCCTCTTATAGGGGTCAATATATAGCCACCACGAAGTAGCAGTAGCCATTGATAGTGTCATTCTCCATTTGTATAATACCTTTTGAAAGCTTTCCATTACTATATTGTGAGGAATCAGTTTCATTGTGTAAGTAAGTACAGTCAGCTCTCCACATTTGTGGCTTTGACACTCGAGATTTTGATTATTTGCAAAGTCAAGGCCATGTGCACACACACACTCCTCCTCCTTCCTGGGCTTATCCCCTTGGGAGGGAAAAAGCCCCAAAGGGAGAAAGTAGCTGGCAAGGGTGTGCATGCCAACCCCGTGCCTTTCTCGGTAGGGTAGCCACCTTACGAAGGCAGTTGTCCTTCCTAGAAAAGGGGAGGGGAGGATTAAACCCCCATCTGTTTCCCAGTGGGGTAGCTTCCTGGAAATGACAGCTATTGCACAAGGAAAGGGGAGGGAGCTAGTTAAAGGGATGGGAAGGTGGGGGAAGAAAAGGAGCACACGAGCCTGCTCCTCTTCCCCTACCCACCCATCCCTTTAACTGGCTTCCATGGGGTGGGGTATTCATGTTTTTTCCACATTCATGGGGTTCCTGCAAATGCAGAGATCTGACTACATTTCCTTTTTTATCTGTTCTGAATCATTCACTGTTTTAACACGTAACCCCAGAATCCAGTATTGCAGGAGAAAGATTTTCAACACTGAGCATAATACTTTACATCTATTTCATGTAACCTCTTACTTGCCTTTTTTAATGCCAAAGAACACCACATGTTGACATTCTCCATAAGGGAATTGTTCAAGTCCCCTCTACAATATCATTTTTGAAGAGTGGAAATCAGGACAGTACATAGTTTTTCAAAAAACTGCATCACAAATTTGTATGTAGGCATTATGACACTGTCACTTCTATTTTAGAGGCTCTAGCAATCCTTACAAGGATTGACTAATTAGGTGGTGAAACAAACCAAATGACAGATTCTTCCTTCTGATGCAAAAGGTCCAAGATCTCAGATGCCATAGTATTTCTATTTCTATTTCTATTTCACAAGGTGAAATACCCTCTGTAGTTTCCCATAATGAGAGAAATAAGTAGGATGGGAAGTAATGCATTTTGGAAGTCTGTTCTTTATTGCTGGGTTGGAATCAGGAAATGACAGTGATCCAGAATTATGCCAAAAGTAACTTTAGCCTCATTGTAACATTTGTTGCTTTCTGTTCTGGTCATATGTTTGAGGGAGTATAGCTTCTTAACTTTGGATGCCCAAGCATAGACCTGCTGCCTTGGAAAGCAACATCCAGATACAGAAGTTTCCACTATCTGGAGGATATTTGCTTTGGTTAAACAAAAGACATCTTACCTTTTATTTCCAAGCGAACCTGGTTTTGCGCTTTGCCCAGAAGATTGGTGGCCACACAGGTGTACGTTCCCTGATCTTCCTTTCGAGCCCTGATAATTTCCAAAGTCCCATTCTCATGTGCTTTATAGTTGCCACCATGCAGTGTACTTCCCTGGCCATTCTTAAACCTCACAACAACACAAGAAAAAGATTGTAAGAGGGAAGTAGAAAAACAGGCAGATAACTTAAAAATGTATCTGTATATCAAAAACTAGAACCCAAATTGATTCAATCTCTTTATCCATATCTCCCTCTCTCATTTGCCACACACTCCTTTCCAACAAGATACAGCAATTAATAAGAACTAATAAAATGCAAATTGAACATTGTATAAACATTATATAATCTCTGACAGCATATTCTTATGCATATTTACTCAGAAGTGCTGAGTTCAGTGGGGCATATCCACATGGAAGTGTGTATAGGACTGCAGTGTAAAGTGCTTACATGATAATCATCAAACAAATATAATCCACTCTAGCTGTATTCTCTCTTAATTTTACTTACTGGGAGATCTAGGTAAGTAAATAATCCAGTCCCTTGCCTACTTCCACCTCAGATTTTATTCAAAAATTTGGCTATGCTTGGATTGATGGGACATTTCTACTTAGCAGAAAGCATTGGTTTTGTTGAGTAACATATGATTGATTAGATGCATTTTTAACCCATCCATTGACTTATTTATGCATCCTTGTAAGGTTATGCCAGATATCACAGTGAGTTTATCTTAACCACAATTTATAAAATGATATAACCAATAAGTGTCCAAAACTCTTATAATACATGAATATTCCCACCGTATATGTCTATAGTCTGCTATGTCCTTGTCACCTCTTCTATCACTTAAATAATTTGAATGATATATCTTTTGTAGCCTCTCAGATGTTAACTGGCACAGTGATGTTTTACAAAAGTTTTTGGTAATAGTTAGAGAAAATGATATAACTGGAATTGATATGAAAACAAAGTTTCATTTATATATTTTTGAAAATGGTCTTGGGAGCTATATGCCACTCACTGAAGTAGATGGATTCTAAATTGCTAACATCTAAGGTTATCACAGATCATTATTTCAGTGGATCGACTCTAAAAATATTAATCTTGATCCAACTAACTGGTTTATATAACAGCATCCTTGTATTTTAAGGTATCTTAATTTATAATTACTTGCCAAGAATTCCATTTGATCGAATAAGGTGATTTCATTTCAGAACTTCTATCTCTGTCAAAAAGATGCTATGGTTTAACAATAAAAATCTTACCATCGTAATGTAGGAATTGGAGATCCAAAGAATGGACAGTTAAGGAGAGTACGGTTGTTGAGAATAACTTTGATCAGCTGGTTGCGAGGGGCTAGGATCCGAGGAGTAACATCTGAAAAAGACAGTATTATTGCCTGTAAGCTAATCAGAACTTTCATTTTAGTGTAGAGAAAATTGCAACCTTGTTTTCATTTCTCCATTTTTGGTTGCTTAGCATTTGCTCTTGGTTTTATACTACATGTGTCTCCTAAAGAAATGAAGCAGTATTAAAAACATCTGGAACAGGTTCTAAAAATAGGACCTACATGGTATTTAATTTTCATGGATCACAATTTATTGAAGCAATTGCTATTCCTTGCTGGATCCTGCTTGTTGGACAAAACATTATAAGTGTTACTCAATATGTTTTGTATATTGCTTTACTGTTAATTACTTATTTTCTAAATAAAACTTCAGAAATTAATGGCCTGAAATTTCTGTCCTTTCTCTGTCCTGCACATCATCATATGAAACTTTCTTTTTTGTTGTAGCTATTTGTCATGTTGGCTTTTGACTTATGGTGACCCTATGAATAAGAGGTCTCCAGGAGTCCATCATCAACAGTTCTGCTCAGGTCTTGCAAACTAATGGTCATTGCTCGAAATCAATCTCTATTTTCTATTTAAAATTCATCTCATTCCTACTTTGAGAAAGACAATGTCTTTCTAACTGAGCATACTCACCATGGAATACTTTTTGATTTCTATTGCATTTCATTTTACTTAAGCCTTCCTTATCCTTCTGCCTTATCCTTATTATCAGCTGAACATGTATTTTCATCATGCATATATTACATCTTGATCACATGTTACCTAAAGATGTGCTGGAGTACAACTCCCATCATCTTCACCTTGAGAATGGCCAAAGATTGCTTACTGAGAGCATGCTTTTTTTTTTTATAAAAAAACCAAAAAAACATAGTTTACTTTCTCAGTGTAGGGTTTTATATCCTTGCCTGTTCATCCTCACATGTGAGGATAGTGGTTATGGTTGTTTTCTCCTCATACTGGAAAAAACAAATATTCCTTCACAGTGTTCTCCCTGCAGCTGAATGTCCTGGGGTGTTATGGGGGAATTATTATGTGGTGAAAAGCTCATGGGGTGTTTGTTGTTGTTTTTAAGAGAAGTCTGTTTAATGCACAAAAAACAGGTTTCCTAGCCGGGAAATAATATTTTTGATTGAGGAATCCCATTTTTCTGCACAGAACAATTACTCCTCAATACTTTGGGATGTTCAAATATCAGGAAAAAAACTGCACAGAATCCTCACTGGTCTACTTCATGGGATTTCCTGAGTATTAGGAAACCTGCTTTTCAACCTGGTAATGAATAATTATAAATAGTCTATCCATCCCTACCTCAATGAATTTGCATTTATTCCTTTCTAAAATATGTTCAGGGAAGAGAAAGCAACTACAGATCTCCCCATAACATGGAGAGACTTCTAAAACCAATTAAGTATATCTAAAGATATCTGAGGAGACAATGTCATGTAGTGATTTAAGCACTGGACTATGACTCTGGAGACCAGAGTTGAAATCCCATCTTGGCCATGAGACCTCACTGAGTTAACTTGGACAAGTCACACTCTCTTAGCTTCAGAGGATGGTAAAACCCCTCTGAAGAAATTTGTCAAGAAAACCCATGATAGGGTCTCCATAAGTTGGAAATGACTTGAAGCACTCAACAACAACAACAACAACAAGGGATATCTGAAGATGAATTAATTCTAACACCTTTCTAAGAACTGAAATAGATTTCAAACAATGTCTAAGAGTACACATGCTACCAATAGTTTTCTGTAGTGCTTCGAATTAGGCATATGGCATAGTTCTCCATGAGAGTCTCCCATTTCATATTTGCATGAATTGCATCTTTTGAAATGGGAGACTCTCATGGACAACTGTACCATATGCCTAATTTGAAGCACTACAGAAAAATACATGGATTAAATGTCACAAATGGTGAAAGGACAACATTTGAGGGAGAGGGTGAATGCTTCTCAGACAAGTAATACTTCACATAAATTTAACAGAGTCACAAGAAGGACTGTACCACATGCAGATATGTGAAATTCTCTCAGTGCTTTTCTTTTTGACTGGAATCATAAGGTTATTTTCTGCTCCAAGCAAAAGTATATCCAAATAAGCATTTTTGAGATTTTAGTCAAACAAAACAAACAAAACAAACAGCTTCATTTATATACTGCTTCATACCCTTAAGGAGTGTCTAAGCGGTTTACAATTGTAAGCTATTTGCCCCCCAACAATCTGGGTACTCATTTTAGCAACCTCGGAAGGATGCAAGCCTGAGTTGAGCTTCAGCTCTTTGCTGGTCTTGAACTCGCCACCTTATGGTTTTGAGTGAGTGGCTGCAGTACAGGCATTTAACCACTGCGCCACCAGGTTTATTGAATTTAAAAACATACATATAAAACTGTAAAAGAAACATACATATATCAATTATAAACAAAGCATACAAATCAAACATACCCTAATGAAACAAGCCTCAAAGGAAGAGTACTCCCTAGTTGTTAGCCTTCATATTTCCATTGTTTTAGCCCTTTCCTCTCCAAATATTTCTTCCTTTACCCTTCTGTTTCCTCAAAACCTTCACCTCCTTCTCCTACTTTATTCTCCTTCCCTCTCTCTACCTTCCCAAAATTCCTTCTAACCCCCTTTAATAACTTCTCCCAACAAACTCACTTTCACTTTTCTTCCTAACCTCTAACCTTCATCCACTTTCTCTAACCATCTTTTCAACATTCTTTCTACTTTCTAATAACCAGCAAAAGTATATCTTAATTTTCTCTCATTCTTTGTGAAACTGAATATTTGTTAATATTTCTCCATGTTTTTCCCAGTTTTCCAATTCCAAATTATGACCAATATTTCTAGCCCATTTAATCATCTTTGACCACTTTGACCATTTCTCTTTCCGTTCTTTCCTTCAGCAAATTCTTATAAACAAACAAACAAACAGTTTCATTTATATACCGCTTCAAACCACCTAAGGAGTGTCTAAGCGGTTTACAACTGTAAGCTACTTGCCCCCAACAATCTGGGTACTCATTTTAGCGACCTCGGAAGGATGCAAGCCTGAGTTGAGCTTGAGCCCTTTTGATGGTCTTGAACTTGCAACCTTATGGTTTTGAGGGAGTGTCTGCAGTACAGGCATTTAACCACTGTGCCACCATTATAAATTTTCCCAATTAATCCCTTTGTTTTTGATAATTTCAGATCATCTTAAAGTTTCTTCAAGATGGTTGGTATGTACAGATGTCAGGAGCTCAATTATCCTATTCAATGCTTACCCAAAACACTGACAAAGGCATTGGCTAACAGGTACCCATGCTCATTGGAAGCGTTGCACTGATACACAGCACTACTACCACTTTGGATGTCTCGAAACATAACAGTGTCTCCAGTTACTTCACGACTTGGGTTGGGAGCAGAACCTTTGAGACAGATAAACAGATGTAAGAGACAGTGAAGTTTTTATCATTGCCAATAAATCCTATGTGCAATGGAAACTTCATAGATAAAAATGTTTCCTCTATGTGGATTTCTACATAAACATTAGATTTGTAAAGACAAAACCCATCATTTTGAAGTAGTATTTGTAGCACAATTGGTCCAACTATAGACAAACATCATCTTGTTTCACAGTAACTTCTTTTGTTTCAACTCTATTTTGACAGCTTTCTTATTTCTGTATATGTTGCTGAGGCTATATGTTTAAGAAATAAAAAGTCACCATTTACCTTGAGAGTATAAGAAATAATGGTGAAGTTGCAAAATGTAAATGTCTACAGTTGTGAAGGGGGCATGCTACATGACAAGGAAAGTAACTATGATTGCCTTCCCTTCAGTTACAAAATGGCTTGTGTCTGGTTTAACCTCCTTGTCAAACTAGAAAACTGGAGAAAGGGGAAGAAAGCCTGACTGCATACTTAGTAATGGGCTAGGTCAATGGTCTGGTTTTGTTTACTGGTACTGTATATTCAAGGACGATAAAAATGCTTCCTTTTGGTTTACTCAGAATAAAGCCTAGGCAACTGAATGGAATTTTCTTGAAAACGTGTTTAGGATTGTTGCTTCCAATTAGCAAAATTCTTCCTGAGTATTGTGGCTTGGAAGTAGGGATGGTGTGTGTGTGTGTGTTTACATGTGTACACTAGCTCCTGCTTCTTCAAGCTTTTCTTGATCTGCTTATCTCTACTATTTCATTGGAGTTTATCAGACGGGAGGAATTCCTCTTTATTTTGAATGGAGCCAATTGTAGCCAATTGGAATTCACGTAAATTGTGCTCGGAATGCATTCAGAATGACTTCCCATCGCCTGAAAATGACTGCCCATTGCCTGAAATTGCGTGAGATGCTTTAATACAAAATAACATAAAACTCATGATTGTGTCCGGAATGATTTTCCTTTTGCCCGAAACTGCGTGAGATACTTTAATATGCAATAACGTGAAACCCCATGATTGTGTTCAGATTGCCATTAGATTATACTTCCAATTTCTGTCATCTGATAAACTCCATTGTAAAGGCTGCCAGTTTTCATGGTCTTTTCATTATTTTTACCTGCTAAATCTGGGAATAAAATATTTAAAAAATCAAGATAAAGGGCCTATCAAATGCCCATTGCTGCTCTGGGGAACCAGGGAGGAAGGAAGTATCAGGGGTTCTTTTCCATTAAAAAATGGGATAAAACTGGGCAGTGAAGAATACAAAATCCAGGTAAAATACTTGAAGTGGAAACATCCATGGATACATTAAAAGGTAAAGGTATTGCCCATTGACAGAGTTGTCAAATTGTGTCTGACCATAGAGGACACAATAGGCTCATCTCCATTACTAAACCAAAGAGACAGAGTTGTCAGAGAGTACTCTGTGATCATGTGGCCAGCATGATTGCACAGAATGCTGTTTACCTTCTCAGTGGAGTGATGCCTATTTACTTACTTGAAAATGAAATGAAATCTTTATTTATATTTCCCACCTCTCCCTATGGATCGAGGCAGGAGTACAACAGGTCAATAAAAATAATATACAATAACAATATACAATATATAATAATTAATCTTATAAAAACAATCATGAAAATGATCAATGTCACTGCCAACCGATATTTGTCTAATCCGGGGGGAAGGAGGGTTCCTAAAGACAACCTAAGGTGGGTCAAATGGGTTGGCTGCCAGAAGAGATCCATCTTGAGAGCCTTTTTAAAGGCGTCAAGAGTGTTAATGAGATGGCAGGCCCGTAGCTAGGGCTGTAGGGGCCCTGGGGCAGAAAGTACATTGGGGCCCCTATATTTTTTAATGTCCCGAGTCCTACTGTGAGCCGTGGGTGCCATCTTGGTGCACTGTTGTTGACGAGAGTCAAACCTTGAGCTCTGAATCCCACAACATACTCCAACTCCCAGAATTCCAAAGCCTTGAGACAGAAAAGAGTCAAGCCTTGAGCTCTGGGGCCCCACAACACACTCCAACTCCCAGAATTCCATAGCCTTGAGACAGAAAAGAGTTAAAGCAGGGCCAAACCTGGTTATTTCTGCAATTGATTGAGTGGCTCAAGTAGCCCTCATGCCATTGCCATCCCTCTCCTCCTCAGAGTCTGCTCCCTTTTCCCCACGTGGAGCCTCGTGGTGCCTCCCCCTCAGGCCCCACAAACGTCTCTCTCTCTCTCTCTCTCTCTCTCTCTCTCTCAGTCTTCTTCCCTCGCCTGGCCTCCCTCCCTTCCCCAACAACAGGCCTGGAAGTCACAGGAGGGAAGGAGAAGGAAAGCTAGGCCAAGGAGGGAAGAAGAAGAAGACTGAGAGAGAGAGAGAGAGAGACATTTGCCAGGATCACGGCACGGGCCCCCCCTTTTGGCTTGGGGCCCCGGGGCTTTGCCCCGTTTGCCCTATTGATGCTACGGGCCTGTGAGATGGATCTCTTCCGGAAGGCCATTCCAAAGTCTGGGGGCAGCTGTAGTAAAAGCTTTCCAACTCCTAGGCTGGCAGAAATAATATAATGGATACATTATAAACATGCAAATAGCAAGTAGAGGTCTTCATCAGGGACATCTAAATATACTCTGTCACAAACAGGAACTGAACCCAGTCTTCTTGAACTCACTGTTATGAACAAATCTATTCTTTAAACTGTGGTTAGGAATCCTGCACTCTAACACTGGGCTACTCCTGAGACCACTGACCTCCACCATTTGTACTCCAGCTACAAAAGGAATTTTTGGATTTAAAAAAGTTCACCCCTCCCCTAAGTGTGGGTTTTGAAGCACTTTTATTTTCATGGGGGGAGGGGGAGGTGCAGCCAGTGATAGATCCTGGGAGCTAAAAACTGGCTTTTGAAATTCTGGAGTTTGCCACACCTGCTTTAAAAGTTTTACTCAGAAATAACCAGTATTTCCCTCATCACAATCATGAAGAATACGCACTGTTATCTTCTATTCACAAAAGAAGTGCTTACTTTCAATAGGTTCTCCATTCACCAGCCACTGGATTAAAGGCTTGGGGTTACCATTGGCTCGGCAAACCAGTCTCCCATCTTCACCAGGAGCTAAAATTAGGTTCTCTGGTTCATCCAACCAGAAAGGAGCAGCTTTAGAACAAGAGTAACAGACAACAAAGGACATTATAATTATTTCAACCAAACCATGATGTTTTCCCCAGTATACGTTATTTCAATTAATGCTCATTCTGTCAAAATTTATGTGGCAGAGAAGAAAATATTATACGTATATTAACAAACAGAAGTGACATTAAACAAATGTATTATCAAATTTGGTTCTAATTTTTTTTCCATTTAAAACATGCACAATGAATCACACCTGAATATGACCAGCATAAATATATACAAGAGAGCTTAAAGCATTAAAAAAAACCTTTTCAGTCTGATCTGTACTTCTCCTACTCTAGGAGCTTCAAATCTCTAGCGGAATCAAATTGTTCTTGTAGAGGAGACAAAGTATGGTAGCCAACTTCAGAGAGAAGTTTTCAGTCTAGCTAGAGATAATGTTCTGTTCTGTGTGCCACACAATCTAATTCTTCTTTTGAATAACTATGCATGGGCTCTCCAGAGAAGATGTAAGTAATATTTTGCTTAGGGGCTGCTGATTTCTAAATATGCTGAGGCCAAGCAAGGCTCTGAATACCCACTTGACACCTCTGAGCAGTAGGGTCCAGTCACCATAATGCTTTCCTTCGCTTCTCGGTATATAGCAAAAGTGAGCAGCCATATAAATTATCCACAATGTCCCACAACAAGATTAGGTTAAATATCTGGGAAATCTAAACGAGCATCTACTATTGCGACTTCCACTTAAATCCATGGCTAGATTATTCCTGATAAGGAGGAAGCCAATGCCTGGATACTTTGTCAAAGGCCCCCTCAAACATTAATATGGTTCTTGAAAAGGCAACTTTGATATAATAACCAACAACTTAAATTTGCCCCACAGGCATCCAGGAGCACTAGATCAAAACAGAATAAGGGGAACGTTGAGAGTAATAATTACTGAGTGCCAAGAGGTGGTATTACAGCTGGAATATATGAGGCAATTTGAATTCTTCTTTGAGAAGAAAGGGGAGGATGCACATTCCTGGTAGCAGCTGACTAGACAAGAGCAAAAAAAGATTTTCTGTATCCTTACAAGTAAGAGGTCTCTTGCATTTTTTTCTGAAGGTAGTTTTTTTTAAATATGAACATGCTACATAATTTTATGTTTTACATGCACAAATTGGGTAAACCTGGCTCAAGGAAATATGATTTAATTACTGGATACAGCATGTAATAGGTGTTCTTCCTACTGATGAAGGAATGTGTTAAATATGAATGCTTCTTTAGGAAATTAAATAAATATTCCTATATGGAGAAAACAAGCAAGCCAAAGACAAAACAATGCTATAGCCCATTTCCTTGACATCTAGGTTTCTGCATGCTGGATGTGCAATCTTTTTTCTTAATTATTTGTGAGAGCATTCAGTAACAAAATCTCTCACTTGTATTCTATCTAAGGTGCTACAGTTAGTTCAAGAACAGTTCCGCCTGCTATTTGTATTAATAAGTTGCTATTCTAATGAGTCACAGTTCCACATATAAATCATCTTCTCAAATGCACTTTGATTTTTCCTAAGCTTCTGCATGCAAAACTACAAAAAAATTGGGATGTGGATGTTAATGTTTGCACATCCAGGAGTCATTTTGGCAATCTGTGGCCTTTGTATTGGAGATGGAATGGATTCACATTCATTAATTTCTTAGGTATACCAGTACACACAATCCACAATTCAAAACAATCAAGCCATCTTCAGGCTATGTGCAGTTGCAGTCAAAGACTTTTTGTACTGTTCCAAACAAGCAAGCAAGTAATGACAGGTTTTATGTTTTCGCCACTACACAGAATAAAAATGTGTAGGCAACAGACCACACAGGACAAATCAGCCATCAAGATATGTAGAACAGAAGATTGCTTCTCTTCAGTATAGTAGAAGAGTTCTCAGACTGGTGTGTTCCAATCACACACACTTCCCTGTCCTCCTCAAACCCATTGGAATTGTCTTTGATTTCCTAGTGGCTATATAAAGGTTAAGAATGGTATAGTAAATAGAACATACCCTTCACTCTCACCAAGATTGTGTGGCGGTTACTGCCCACTTTATTGGATGCTAAACAGAAGTATTCTCCAGAATCTTCCTCAGAAACATTGGCAATATGAAGAGCCTTATTGAAGTTTTCCAGTTTGGTCCTGCCTGCAGGGAGATCACCTCCTTTTTTGTGCCACACAATGTCTGGTGTTGGGCTATACCAAGAGAGAGAGAGAGAGAGAGAGAGAGAGAGAGAATGGAATGTGTGATTTTGATGCAAAAACTCTTCAAACAGAGATGTGCCCTATAAAGGAATTCCCTACAATTCTGTTTCATAATCTCAGTAACAGGTGGGGATATGTTTAGCAATGGGAGTCCGTAATGTAATAGTTGCAGACATACATATACAAGACTCCCCTGAATATGGAGTAACATATTTAGATAGCAGTTTCAGTGAAAGACCATCATCTGACAATGGCTCTCCATATGCTGTTGAACTGCAAGTCCCAGCAACCTTAGCAATCATAGTCAATTATTAGGAATGCTAGGAACTGTTGCATAAGAATACCAGGAGAGCTACATGGTCTGAAACCCTTGAGAGAGCCATTACTACTCAAAAGTAGATAACATTGAATCTGAAGAATTAGTTACTTGATAGGCCATGCAAGCTGGTCATGTTCCACTATTGGCCACAACAACACTGCAGGTACAGGGATTAAAAATGGTGATATAGAAATCAACATTGGGAAACCATAGGACCTCTTCATGCTTTGAACCATCTTCTAGAATTTCCAGTCTAGGCACAGCCACTGGTAAGTAATTATGGAAATTATAGTCCAAAACACACCTGGCAAGCCAAACACTCCCTGCTCCTGGATTAGTGAGTGATATTAATAGCTCTATTGATTAGGATTGTGCTACTGCCATCCAACTGCTCTTGAAATGCTCTTTTAATCACATAAGTGAAATTAATGAGCAATGCCATGATTCACTGAAATTCACAGCCTCAAACTTCCCATTTGAGTAGTATTATTTCATATACCAAGGGGGCCACCTTTTTATTTACCAGGCCTGTCATCAAGAGGAGAGAGTAGTTGATTTTCATTTTGCCCCCTTTAAAATCTGCAGGAAAAATAAACGATCTTTCAGAAGCCCAGAGCTTGGACGAGCAAGGCAGAGAAAGGATTGACACACCATGGCTCCCTCGATCCCAAGTGGTACGTACACTCCTGAGGCAATGCATTCCAGCAAGAGGTCCTCCCCTCTCAGCACCATCTGACTGCTTAAGGTCCCAATGGGGTACATGAAGCTGGGGGGCCTTTCTGTGATACCTCGGGCTGAAATTAGGACATAAGGGAGAGAAAATGCACATTTTAAATCCTCCTTCTCACCAGAGCAATTAGAAATGGAGCAGTTGGAAATGAAAGACAGAATGCAAACATCTCACAAGGCACAGCAACCGGGAATGTCTTTCCAACACTCAGGACCTGTGGAACTCTTTAAAGAGGTTGGTGAACAATGCTGAAATGATACAGGGCTTAAATGAAAAAAGAAAAGAAAAGAAAAACAGACAAAGGCAGGAAGTGATATGAAATAAAAGAAATAATGATGTGAGACAAACCACTTTATTTACAGTGAGAACAGACTGATTTTTGTAACCAGTTGTATGTGTTGACTTTGAAAGGGTGTATTTAATTTATGAAATTCTAGATTTCCTAATTTCTTACATATTCTAACCCTTGTGTTCATGAAAGGATGATGCTACATATTCTTTCTTGAAGTTAAACATTCTCTATCTTTCATTCAACTACATCTGGCATGTTTTACCAAAACAGCACCTAAAAATTTCTTCATGCAAAATATGGAGGCTTCTCTTGAGAGATTCAATGTTCTCCGCCTAACAAAGTGGGCTGTGACCCCACAAAAGACATTTTGAATCTCAGAAGTACCTTTTTGTATTGCTAAAGGAATTCAAATTTTATCTGCTGAACTCTGGAAAGCTTTGTCCCCAGGCTCACATGACCAGAAGGATGTGGAGCCTTCTTGTATAGATATTCCTTCACAAAACAACACAACAACCCCTTGAGAAAATCTAGTCCTGTGGATATCATAGACATTTTATATTCCCCTCCTCCTGTATAATGTTTTAAATAATTTTGCCTGATAAAGAAGCTAATGGAGCTGTGAAAGCTTGCATCATGTACTATATTTTATGCATTTTGGTTGGCTGCATAAAGGTATCACTGTTTTGTGGATTTTGGACGTTATTGTACTTTTGAAAGCATGCAAATGCAAGTGATAAATAGGTACCACTTCAGTGGGAAGGTACACAGCATTCTGTCCAATCATGATGGCCACATGATCACAGAATAGTCTCTGACAATGCTGGCTCTTCGGCTTAGTAACGAAGATGAGCACTGCTCCCTGTGGTTGGACACGACTTGACAACATTATCAACGGGGAATATCTTTACCTTTTTAAAGAAATAAGGTATTTGCATTGTATACAACAACAGTTCAACAATTCAGGTTAAACAAACTGGGTATATATTTGAGATCCAGCTTCACACTAAGCATATAATGGCCCCATGTTGAACAGCTCTGCATATAAATCAAAATTTTGCACCCAAACCTCAATTACCTCACTGCTTCTTCACTGTTGTGAACTAAAATGCCATATAGAAAATGTTCAGTCTGTTGATGCTAAAGATAGGATTTTAATTGTTCAGAAAAAAAGAGCAAGGCAAAAAGTTATCTCAAACAGGATTTCCTTCATTCCTTCAGTATATGGAACAGTTCCAGGTACAGAGTTCTTTGTGTGGATGAAGCTAAACACCCAATACTGCAGCTAGTAGTGAAACTGTTCCATAACCAAGAGTTACATGTGCATATGGAAACATGAGGAAGACAACTTGCCCTCTCGATCCGGGACCATCTTGGCTGGTCGTCCAGGGAGGGGATGCATTGAGGGTATTCCTTTGGGACACAATCAATGTGTCCCTTAGGGAAGGTATTATACCACTCTGTCTGAAGGAGGCGGCTGTGAAGCCTCTCCTGAAGAACCCTTCCCTTGACCCCCTGGACAGGAACAACTACAGACCAGTTTCCTTGATCCCGTTTTTAAGCAAGGTGATCAAGAGAGCTGTTGCCTCCCAACTCCAAGCTGTCTTGGATGAAACCGATTATCTCGATCCATTTCAAACCGGCTTCAGGACAGGATGAGGAGTGGAGACTGCCATGGTGGCGCTGACCGACAAGCTCCGCTTCAGCATCGACAGGGGTAGTATGACCCTGCTGGTAATCTTGAATCTATCAGCAGCTTTTAACACAATAGACCACTCCATCCTTTTGGATCAGCTGAGAGAGTTGGGAATTGGAGGCACTGCGCTCTGATGGTTCCATTCCTTTCTCTCCGGCAGATCCCAAACGGTGAGGCTCGGGGACAGTTGCTCTTCCAAGATTGAGCTTAACTGTGGCATCCCTCAGGGCGCCATCCTGTCCCCAATGCTATTTAACATCTATATGAAGCCGCTGGGTGAGATCATTTGGAGGCATGGAGCTCAGTGTCATCAGTACGCTGATGACACTCAGATATACTTCTCCATGACCAAATCGTCGGCTCAGACTTCAGATGGCGTCTCTCCTCTCAATGACTGTCTTGCGGCGGTAGTGGATTAGATGAGGAAAAAAAGACTGAAGCTAAATCCAGACAAAACGGAGGTACTGACAGTTACAGGCCCGAAACCAGGTCTGGGAATACAACTTCCAGTCCTAGATGGAGTCACACCCTCCTTGAAGGACTCTGTTTGCAGTCTGGGGGGTACTTCTAGATTCGTCGCTTCACATGACTTGTCAGGTGAATGTGACGGTTAGGAGAGCCTGTTATCAGCTTCAGCTGATGCGCCAGCTGTGCCCTTTCCTGGACATGAAGGATCTGGAAACTGTGGTACATGCTCTGGTAAACTCACGTTTGGACTACTGCAACACGCTCTACATGGGGCTAGCCTTGTGCTTAACCCGGAAACTTCAACTGGTTCAAAATATGGCAGCCAGGCTTGTTACCGGAACATCTAGGAGACAGCACATAACACCAGTGCTCAAGTCTCTCCACTGGCTGCCAATCAGTTTCCGGGCACAGTACAAGGTGTTGGTTTTAACCTTTAAAGCCCTACATGGCTTGGGTCCATCTTATCTTAGGGATCACCTCTCCCTATATGATCCCCCCTTGCACACTCTGGTCCTCTGGGAGGAACCCGCTTCAGCCCATGAAGACCAGGCTGCCTTAGACCTCCCAGAGGGCCTTTTCTGTTACCACCCCAAGGCCATGGAACTGCCTGCCGGATGAGATAGTCTCATTACGACTCTAGACGGATTCAAGAAAGCCGTGAAGGCGTATCTTTTCTGGCAAGCCTTCCCGGATAATGGCTAACTGTCCCGGCTCCCTAAGCCACAGCCATATTTTAAGTTTCTCCAGCTTCCCCCATCTATATTTAGATGCCATTACCATACACCAAAGAATAGTTGGTTTTAGATTTGTATTATTGTATTATTATATTGTCATTGCTTTTAATCTGTGCTAATTTAATTTTATTTTAGGAGGTGGGAGGAGGGAGTGGGCATTAATAGTTTTTAAATTGTAACTGTTTTAACTTGTTGTACCCCACTCTGATTGTTCGCTCAGAGGGGTGGGTTATAAATTAAAATTACTACTACTACTACTACTACTACTACTACTACTATATCGGAGAGCATATAAAGCTTCTGACTGGATCAATTATCTGTATCCCCAATGTAAGCATCTCCAACAGGTCAAAAGGGTATTAAAATCTCTTTGAAATCTGCTTTAGGAATGTAGCACTCAAAACAGATGGTTTAACAATACGAAAACAGATTAACACCAATTTTAAAACTTGTTTTCAATGTATCATTAACTGAATCTGTAGTTCATTTAGGCAGGGATCCAAAGAAGCGACCAACCAGTTCCACATGCCATTGTAGGCTTTTACAGTGATTCCCAAACTTTGGTCCTCCAGATGTTTTGGACTTCAGCTCCCAGAATTCCTGACTCTTAACTAAGCTTGGCTGGGGTTTCTGAAGTGAAAGTCCAAAACACTTGGATGACTGACATTTGGGAATCCTTGGATTAGGCCTTTTTGAATGGCAGTCTGTTTGGAGATTATCATGTGGAGACAGGATAGGGACATGATCTCCCCCCTATCCTTATCCTATTCTTGACAGCATGAATGACAGCTGGAACGAAAGGCTTTCATACTGGCAGCGCCGATGATATCATTAAAGTGTCACTGCGATAACAGGACATTCCGTTAATACAAAATGCTGGCTAATGTTGCTTTAATGACAGATTAATGATGGGTTATTGACAGGATTGGCACAACTTCATGTGAAAGCCTTTGGTGCCATTGCTTCCATTTGCGCTTCCCAGATGGGACAAGCATGAATGAAATGTGAATGTCCTACCCACATGGGAAGGATAGGACAGGACAATGATGAGAGAGGGAAGGGACATCCGTTGTCTGATGATCTCCTTTGTTAGTTAGCAAATCCTTCAGAAACTGAATGAGGTTTCAACAGCAGATTTGGAGATATGACTGCTATTCAACATGAAATCTTTTATTTTGTTGTTATAATATGCCTTCAAGTCAACTCTTTCTTAGGTTGGCCCAATCACAGGATTTCTTTCCAAAAACTGTTTGGTGGAAGTTTGCCATTGCCTTCCTTTAAGACTGAGAGGGTGTGACTTGCGCAAGATAACCTCTGGCAAATTTCCATGGAATAGTATGGATTTGAACCCTGGTTTTCCAGTGTGCTTGTCCAACACTAAAACAATTATACCATGCTAGCTCCTGTAACAGAATATATGAAAACATGATAGACAATTGACCATTATGAAAACATAAGCCACATAGTATACCTGAATGCTTAATTATAGAGAACACCAAAATGTCTCTATAAGGAAGACAACTTCTGATGTGAAATTATCAGACTCAACTATGCAATCATAAAGACAGAACAAAGTGAAGGAGAAAGCATGGAGTAAACAAAATAGTGTTTTCTTGGGAACGGAATATGCTTTCACGTATCGTGCTTAGTTTTAGCAATCAACAATTGCAATCCAGCTCTGAAGCCTCGAACTACTTAAAAACATTCAATCTGCTTTGCAAATCTTGCTTTTGTATACATATGGTACACAACCAGTGTCTACAAATGAAATGAAAGTGGATCATAAGATCACAGTTACTAATTTGATGTGAACAATTAAAACCCAATGTATTTATTTTTAAGTCAATACAGATAAGATTAAAGCCTGCCAAGAGAGATTTTTTAAAGCAGAGAAGGAGCTTGTATGAGGTAAAAAAACAAACAAAACCACTCTTCAAGACTGAGACATGTATTGTACCAGCTGAGCAGTGGTGGTATACAAAAGTGTCTCTGGGCATTTAATTAAAAATTAATACAGTAGGATGATCACATTAGAATTTGCATGACTGAATGGTGTTACAGAGCATATTAATGATGAAGCAATTATTCCATGCTGCTTGATGTGGACTATCACTTCACTGAACAGGAGATTACCACTGAGAGTGATCTTCCTCATAAAACAATAACACAAGGAAAGTAACATATAAGACAAGACAACCAATGAATTTATATAAAGATTGTGGAAACATTATGACACAGATTCTAGCAGAGAAAATAAGTGCAATTGTTTCCAAAGATAAACAGAAGGAAGAAATGAATTAACCACCACAAATAAAACATACTGATGATTAGGCATTACATGTTCAATGCAGCAGGAGTGTGTATGTGTGTGTGTGTGTGTGGGGGGGAATTATAGTCTACAGACAGCACATCATATTTGCGCCTTTGACTTTTGTAGCTTTGATTATTCATGGATTTGATTAATATGCTCTCTCTAGGACTCTCTAAGTGCTCCAGCTTGACTCTATGGGCAACGTCTACAGAAATCACATTGGATGACCTAGAGATTCCTAGAGATACCACTTCTCTAGGCATCTGGAGGTTGGCCACCACAGTTCTATGGACAATTTCTGGAAGATGTTGATCACAGAGTTGTATTGGAGGATCTAGAAATGCTTACAAAAGTGTTCTCTCAGGTAAAAAAAATAGTTTTTTTATTTGCGTTTTGTTCACTTTCATGGGGTTCTTGTGCCCCTAACACCAGCGAATGTGGAAGTCCCACTATAATACAGTGCACCCTTGCTTACGTGGGAGATCCATTCTGGACCCCCCATTTAAGGCAAATTCCGCATATCCTTGAGCCCCATTGAAAATAATGGGGCTCGTATATGTGGCGTGTGCACCATTTCCTGTTTGTCATGCAGCTTTCAGCATAAGCTGGAAGCCATGTATAGTGTTCCTGTGTATGACGTGGGCACACTGTATTTGATTTGATAAGGCTATGTAACAAAGGAATTAACTGGGGTAAATATCTGTCATTAAGTAGGAGATAATTGAGGCTAAAAGAAGAAAATTTTAATATATAATCCATATACAGGCAGTCGTTCACTATGAAGCTGCACTCTATTTAAGAGTATGGATACTGAGGTTGTCTTTTATGTCATATGTCTATGCAGAAAAGGAAGGCAGAATTAAGAAAACACTAAGCTAATTCTTTTTAGGTCCCTTAGACAAACTGTGTTTGTTAGGAAAATCAACAAACTTCTGGACTTGTTCATAAGCTATGGGGGTAATATGTGGGAGACTAATGCATCTGCAAATGTGTAGTTCATCAATTATGGGTTAATACATCACCACTGTACTTATAAACTGTTGATAGCATCTATTAGGCAATATTACTTTGGTGAGCCAGAGCTCAGGATATACAGTAAACTTTCCAAGCTGAAGGTCCCAGTTTCATTATGTGATAATGTAAGGTAGGAAAGATTCTGGTTTGAAATCCTGGGACAACATGGTCAACTTGTGTAGACACCACCGGACCAAAGATCTGACCTGATAAAAGGCATAATTGCTGACAGGCTTCTTCCAGTTTTGAATGAAGCATCCTAATAGGAAGATTTGCCATCACATACTAAAGATAAATTACATGATACAACCATAAACACCTCAGACACAAACATCTTTGACTGAACTTGGATCTAACATGTTAAAGCTATCAACACTGTAACATGCTACTTTTGAGTGATGAGGGGCAACATTTGTTTTTAATTTTAAGAAGACCAATATAAAACATTACAATTTTTGCATAATGAATTATTTTTGGGAGGATTTGAAGGAGCTGGCCATTATTAGTGATTTTTTTTTTAAAAAAATAAATCTTTAACATGACACTAGCAGTTAATAATACATCACATACCTAAAGAGTAAGATTGCCAGATTGAGAACTGCAGAGGGCCCATGTGCCTGTAACAATTGTCGAGAAGTAGTAATTTCATTGGATGTTGCTTGTCACACAACTAGGTAACAACCTGCTGAAATTCTTTCTTTTGCACCACAATTACAGATACTGCTGCCCTCTACAGTGTTCATTATGGCAATACAAAAAATAAAAAAAAAGAAGAAAAGAAAAAGAAGGAAGGAAGGAAGGAAGGAAGGAATTTGCCCTCATACAATGCTTACCCACTCTTACTTTATAGAGTGTGCTGTAAAGCAAGAAAAGTTTTGGAATATGATATATGACCAAGTGACCAAAATATTAAATATCAAAGGGCAGGCAGATCCTAGAATGTATCTGCTAAGCATGGTAACAGATGCAGAAACTTAACAAGAGTATGGAAAATTATTATTTTATATCATCTTTTGCTTGCTTGCCATCCACTCATTCTTTCCCCCCTTCCTCCCTCTCTCATCTTAATCTCTTCCCTTCCTGATGAAGAATGAAAAAAGGGGTAGTTGAAGTTCAACTGTAAAGGCAGGCTTCTAGGATTGTGGCACTTTCTTGAGGCTTGGTGTTTTGCTTCTTCCTGTTTTTCCCCCCTTGTTTCCTCCCACTTTTCAATCTCTCCCCTGTTATAAGCCTTCAATGTAGAAAGGTCCATGTGAACACTTTGCAAACACCCAACATGTCACTTCAGTAGGCATGCACTATCACAAAAGGGTGGTCTGATCCCATGTGTGAGGGTGGTCTGGTGAGGAAGAAACGTCTGTATCTTCTCTCCCACTTTCTGTGTGGAGGAGGATGTGACAATGTTTAGAAATTTGATTTCAGGGTGTAGGAGTAATTCAGGTGGTGGTGGTGATGGTAGGGAAGAGGAGTCATGAGAGAACAGTAACTGCCAGAACCTAAGGCTGGAGACATGAAGAGATTTTGTTGGTGGCCTCACTGTTTGGAGAGAGAGTTTGGAAGAACGCATGGGGTGGGGGTGGGGTGGCGGGCTTGTATCTCCTCAGGTCCTTGTTTTAGATGTCCTATCTTTCTTCTGGAAAGGGAGGGAGGGAGAGGGAAAGTGAGAAAAAAAGAGAAAGAGAGAGAATGAGAGAAGGGCAAAGGCTGGCTGGCTGGCAACTCCAGTGTTGCTCAGCTGCTCAGCTAGTCCCGTCCCTCCAGCAGAGTGACCATGTGGCAGGAGCAAATGCAGGTTGGCTTGCTGGGCCTGTGCATTGCTGTTCAATCAACTCCAACCACAAACTGGCTGGAAACAGCAAGAGAAAAGTCTTCCCTCCTCTTTTGGCACCTCTGAGGGAAAGTTTAACAGATGACATAAGTGTTAATGGTTCAGTGTGCAAGTATTATTATTATATGGTTTTTATATCTTGAGTTAATTCAGGGGGAATCCATGGTAACAACAAATATTTAAAGGGGTTCCCTGGTGAAGAAAAGATTAAGAAACACTGTTCTAGCAGCTCAATTTTGAATTAAAATTAAATTAGGAACTCTGGTTCTTGTTACTACTGATACTTTCGTTTTCATTCTTCAGGCTTTCTTGCAGAACAACCTTGCGCAAAAGAATTCAGCAGGTTGTGAATATCTTATTAAGCCAACATATAAAATTTAGTAATGTATAATCTCTTTCCATTACAAATTTGTAAATCCAATTAAAAGGATTTATGCGGAATGTGCAACTCTGTACCCTCCTGCATCTGGCTAAGTCTCAGCAAGTCTAGCATCTTTCAGTAAACAAGGTGGCTGTAAAGAAAAGGCTTAGCGGTACATTAAATGTACAGATTAGGAGGGAGAAACTTGGATTATACAGTTGTGCATGCACACACTCTATCATAAGCATGAGCCTGCATTATAGTGCTATCCACTGGCCATGACTGAACCAAAGGCATGATTTCCTAACAGATGTATTCCCTAGAAAGCCAAGTTCTTTAGATAATTTCAAAACCTGGGAAATTAGGTTCTATATTCAGAGCCTATATGAGGAGAAAAGGCTCCAGAGGTTTTCAATGTAATGGGGCAAGAATGAGCTTTTGTCTTCTGTCAAAGACCACATGCCCTTGGTGTAGTCTGTCTGGTGAGCCCGTGTGGGATAGTGGTTTGATTGCTGGACTAGGACTCCAGTAGACCAGGATTCAATCCACCACTCAGCCAAGGAAACCCAGTTAGGGAGCCTGGATCATCCACATTTTCCCACCTCAGAGGAAGGCAGTGGCAAACCTCCTCCAAAAAAAGTTGTAAAGAAAACCTAATGAGATGGCCACAATAAACCAAAGGCATATAACAAAAACCAAACCAAACAAAAATATGTCATGCCCACATTAATGTTAGTAGTGCTAGTGCCAGAAGTGGATGATTTAAAAGTGAATAATAGGTGAGATCTTCCCATTACTTCCCCTCTCCTTCTGTACTTAGTAGGGAATGAACAGGTTATTTTTGCAGAGACCTGAACTGATTTCCTAGAAATCAGAGCTGAACATTTCACCTTAGTATGAGAATGATGGCAGGTCATGGGCTGCTTGTTCCCAGTCACATACCATAGTAAAGAGTGACAGGGACAGAAAAGGAAAATGAGGCTACTGTACCCATTCCAGCTCTTCAATCTCATATACTGATTCTACACAGGAGGCCTGAATAAGGCTAACAATGGTCAGGAATCCCTTCTACAATGTGGAACAGGTGAGGTTACTCTTGCTCTTAGGCATGCCATCTTTGCACTTGCCCCGTCAGTCACCACTCAGGGATGGAACTGTGCTTTCTGAGGAATGGTGATGCTTAGGATTCCTTGATAATCGTTACAGAGGCTGCATTAAGGTATATTGGTGCAACGTTACTCCCATGATGGATCTGCAAACACTGGCAGAGGGAAGAGAGGATCAATGCTGTGCAGGATCTCATGATCCAATGAGCATAGAATAATGGAGTAATCTATCAAAGTGGCTTAATTCTCAAGGCAACTTTGGTTTTTCTTGCAACATGCTATCATTCTCTGAGTATCACTGTTCCAGACATTTCAGTTCTTAGGAGACACCAATAACATTTCCCACTATGTAGTGTGCAACCAGATTCATACAGAGGATGAACATTTCCACCTCTTCTGAATCAGATGTTAAGGATCTTCATATATTTTTGATACAATTGGATAAATATAAAAATCACTACACAGGATCATTTGATCAATACATAGCTCTCTCTTCTGGTCATCCAATGAAACTGGCTGGCATGAGATTCAGCAATGACAAAACAAAGTTATTTCTGCAATTCACTGCAACGGGATGGTCATCAGTTTAGATGGCTTTAAAGGGGGTATCTATAGGCAAAGAGGCCGTCCCTTTCTCCCCTGGATGGAAGTTGCAGCCAACAAACGTGAGGCCTAAAAAGAACCTGCTCCAAGTTCTTTTTGTGTTGCGCATGGGACACCATTAGCATGCTTGCATGGAATGATGATCTCCACATGGCACAGCGCTGTTTTGGCGTGGCGCCACATGGATGTCATCATTGTGCGCCCTGTATGGATGGGTGCACACAATCATGGCACCTGTGCACTGATTGCAGAGCTGGGCACATGTGGATGCCCAAACCTACGAAACCCAAATTTCGGCCTCAGATCAGTCTATCAGTCATGATGGGTATATGCAGCCTTCAGAATTAAAGGCTGTGTACTCCCAAACAACAAGAGAGGGTTTTATCTTCTTGCTTCTTATGGGCTTTGGAAAAGTAGCTGATTGACAACTTTAAGAAACAGGATGCTGGACTGAACGGATTTTTAATTTGATCATGCAGGGCTCTTCTCATATGAAATATGCTTAGAAATGAAGTTCTTTTGGACAATTATTATAGCTAGAGAAGTTAATATAAGACTAACAAAAATTTTCATAAAGGCTCAATTACTGTGCTAACTCTAACATATACTTTTTCTCTTTTAGTCCTACTATAGGAGTACTTGGGTCTCTTTTATATAAGGATCACTACTGTAGTGATATGCCTGTATCTAATCTTATTTGTGACCTCCATTTTAACAGCTGTCTTCTATAAGCATCTCAAGAGTATCCGCCATTCTAATTAAAGGAGCATTTCTTATCATACTGTCACTTACACAGAACATGGCATGCTCCTGGCACTTGGGAGGGGTGGTGGTGGTGGTGGGAGATTACAAGACCAAGTTATAAACACATGTGCTTGATTTCAATTAATCTTGCTTTGAAGCTTCAAAAGTAACCCCACTAATGAGTTCCCATGGCAGTGTTTGTCAACCCTGCTGTGACACTATCATATTCATGCTTGATGTGGCATTTATGATGCAAGGAAAATTTAAATTCTAAAATATTCCTCACTTTAAATCATTATGATTTTGCAGTACATAATGAATGCCTAGCATTTTTATACCCCAACTAAGTGTATCCTGAACTGGTCGTTCTACATCTAGATAGGTCAACTAAAAGAGAAATAAACACTTTTAATAATGTCAGTGGAAAGAACAGCTGAGAGCTTCATCAAGAGGCACATAATTATGGCTCCATATACAAACCTCCCATCCACCTTTTCAATGTGACAGACCACTTCCTCAAGATGGCATTCCTCTACCAGTGGAGAATGGGGGAAACAGCAGAGAATCATCTGGCTATTTTATTTTAGCTGGATAAGCTGCAACAGACATCCTCAAGGACCTCCTGGAGGCTCTTGGGAGATCCCTGAGGATAAGGATGTACATCTTTACATATCTTCTCAAAGGTAGCAACAAATCATTTTAGCAATTTTATTTTCACTGTGAGAAATGCTTTGAAAATTACAGATTTCAAAGGCTAATTACAATTTGAAATTTATTTAGAGCAAAATCTGCACAGAAAACAGCATTTTCTATGTAAGAAGAAATATTTTCTATGGGGAAAATAATATTTCAGTGTATAAATATTAATTTGTGTGCAGAAAATGCTGTTTTCTGCATGGGAAATGTTGTTTTGTATGCAAATCAACCATGCACTAATTTTACACAGAATAAATCCTGAATTGCAAGTCTAGGATTCAAGGTTTTGTGACACTCAAAAATTTTTTTCAATCATTTCCCAATTTTTTAATTATTCTTTCCATCCCTGCTTGAAGATGACATTATTGCTATTTGTCTAGATAAAGAAGAAAAAAACCCTGAGCACATCTTTGCTACTCTCATACTGCAGACACATTGCAGCCAATGTAAGTTACTTACATATGTTATTCCTCAAAAATGGAACAGAATAAGAAATGCCCTCCCCTCACCAAAAAAAATAAAAAATAAAAATAAAAATAAAAAAAAAATTCCTGGTGGGAAAAAATAGACAAATTATGATGAGATTATAACATTGTGATTCCAACCTATGGAATCCTGATATTTGCAGTTTAGAGAGAGAGCCAGAGAGATCTAGTACCTCATCCTACTATGAACCTCATGAATCTACGAGGGGGCATCGTAAAGTTTTAATTATCATCTTTTTAAAAAATTGACAGAAAGTTTGTTTTGATTTGTAGTTGTTAACCTATCTCTCTGTAGTCACCACACAGATTTACACATTTTCCCCAGCGTTTCTTGACCCTCCAAATACCATTATTGTAGAAGCCTGCAGATTGCGCCAGATGAGGATTTTACACTTTAGTCACTTCTGGCACAGCCCATCACAAAAATAAAGGACACAATGAGCTGATTTTCTCAGTAAAGTGCCCTTGGGGACAAATGATGACACTGACAAAATTTCATCAATATGCCATTATAACTTCCGAGTGATAATTATTACTTTACAATACCCCCTCATAAGGCGCAATCTGCAGACTTCTACAATATCAGGTGTTTGGAGGATCAAGATACATTGGGGAAAATATATAAATATAGATAGTGACTACATAGAGATAAATTAACAACTACAAATCAAAACACACTTTCTGACAGTTTTTTAAAAAGGTGATCATTAAAACTTTACAAAACCGCCTCATTTACTGCAGCCATGTAAGTTAAACTGGAATTATAGCACTATACAGTGTGCCCTTGCCTTAGGTAGGGGATACGTTCCAGACCCCCCTATATAAGGCAAATTGCGCATATGCTTGAGCCTCACTGAAACTAATGGGGCTCGTACATGACACGCAGCACAGCACATTCATTGTGGGTGCATGTGCCACTGTTCTTCCCGTCACGTGACTTTCAGCATAAGCTGAAAGCTGTACAGAGGCGCCCACGTATGACATGGGCACACTGTAATTGTGTGGTGTGAGAGGCCCCCAGTTCCCAGCTTGAATCTGTGTACCGAAGGTCCTTGAATCATGGGCCCTTGAATGAAGACCTCCAGAATCCATACTCTAATTATCTTGCATCTTCCTTCTTTAACTGGGGGGCTGTACAGATGAGAAGAAAGAGGCAGCCAGAGACCACCCCTTTTCCTCCAGATCATTGCCACAGCAACTGCACAGGCGCAGCAATAATCTGCTCCAAAAAGGAGCTGTGAAATGCAGCTCCTTTCCATGCCACTGCCAAGGCACCATTAGCACCCTGGAGTGGTGCTGTGACATCTCTCATGCGCTACACCATTTGGACGTGGCGCATGAGCCATGTCATCGATGTGTGCACCACCTGAAGGTGTGCACACCAAAATGGTGCCAGGAGAGTGTGGTAGGGCTCATTAGCGTTGTACGCTCCACTCTCCCAAGCCCTTAAATCGGCCCCAGGCTGACTCATAGTGCCAATCTATACTGGGCTTGACTTCCTCAGTATTTCCAAGAACTGAAAAAAGAAGTCAAACTAAGCTAGAGAAAACAAAGCAATTTATAAAATGGTGGTACAGTGCTGGAAGAAACACCTTACCCTGGGTTTTGAAAAAAAAAATACAGCTAGATAATGCTGACACAGCAGAGGCATGCATTTCCAATATTCCCCCCCCCCCCCGAACATTTACAGAAAATTATTTGGAACTTCTCATACAAAAAATGACAGCAAATAAGAAAAAGATCTCCAAAATACAAAAGTCTGAGTCCTGAAGAAAAGTGAGGTATTTTTCTAACTGAAACACAGCACTGAGCTGTTGCGTGTGCACTGTATGTACAATAAAACTACTATGCCATGCATATAATTTTTCATTCATTGTGCAAGGATCTCAAATATATAAAAATTCCCTGCATTTGATTGTCTGATCACACATCCCAACAAGAATGAAACAGTACTGTGTTTCTATTTTCAGCAACCCCTCCCCAACCAATATGAAGAAATAAATTCCCCCACAATTGTTTACATTACCACACCATTTGCACATCACTTTTAAGCTGCTAAAGAAGAACGGTTGGGCCTCAGGGGAGCCTATCAGAAATGCAATTTATAATTCACGTTCCTCTCCATATAGTATCTCCAGAGGACTTTCTTTCCATGTAAAGGAGGAAAAAGAGGTTTTTCTGAAGCATTCCAATATAATGTGGAACATCCCTAGTAAGACTATGGGGCTTTCTAGGCCTGATCTAGATTGGCAAAAAGAAGTGTGTTCATGGCTGCATGAAAGTCTAGCCTTTAGATGAGAAAAAGGGAAAGTGTGCCATGAAAACGCTTTTTTTTGCGTTTTAGGGGAGAAGAAGTGCCTTTAAAAAGGTGCTGGTTTTCCCAGCTTCTTTTTTAAAAACTGCGGAACAGCGCAGCTCCATCTAAAGGCTGTGGTGCAGCTGTTAAGCATTAAGGAAAAGGCAACTTCATGTCACACTTTACTGCCAATCTAGAAAGCCCCCTAGATTGGCAGGAAAGTGTGACATGAAGTTGCCTTTTCCTTAATGCTTAGCAGCTGCACCACAGCCTTTAGATGGAGCTGCACTGTTCCGCAGTTTTAAAAAAAGAAGCTGGGAAAACCAGCACATTTTTAAAGGCGCTTCTTCTCCCCTAAAACGCAAAAAAAGCGTTTTCATGGCACACTTTCCCTTTTTCTCATCTAAAGGCTAGAGTTTCATGCAGCCATGAACACACTTCTTTTTGGCAATCTAGAAAGCCCCAATATATCATGAACTTTGGAATTATAATTATTTTTTCTTAGACAAAAGGTGATATAACATTCAGATATTTTAATCTTTATAGCAGAGGATCTCATTGTGCCAGCTTTGCACAAAACAGTAAGCCATATTACAGTTTTGTTCAATTCTGGATTATTGCTGTTTTGAAACCCACCCTCTCAAAGAAACCATTGTTTGTGAACCAGCTCCAAAGCACAATTAGAAACCACAGTTTGTCGTTGGCTTATGAACTATGGATTTTTGTTACACTGAACCCAGAGACATGGTTTGTTCCTGGCTTGCTTCCACAGTTTCCCACTCATGAGGTGATAAAAGGGGCAGAAAAGAGGAACTAAACTATCATCTTGGCAATCTGCATGAAAATTAAAAGCAATAAACTATGGCTAACATAACCAAAATTTAGTGCAATGTGCAAACTTAGCCATTGCCTATAATTATTCAATAAAGTCTGGTAGAATTTTGCCTTGGCCACTGGGTGGTGCTAAGATTCATGCTATTCAGGTAAAAGGATTATGATTATATTAAATAACCTGGCTACTGCATGACACATAAAAAAAAAAAAAAACCACTCACAGGAAAGATAGGTTGAATGTTGTTATATATACTATAATTTTTTAAAAAAACCCTGCTCAAAACTGCTTGAATAAAGTGCATCTTCCCAAATATGAACTGTTTTGAGGACCTTAATTCAACCACTATTCCTGGCAACCTATGCCATTACAAGGAGACACACCATAAGTTTGGAAGACTAAGCTAGTACAATTTTATGAGGTCTAAGATGAAAATATACAGGATATGTGTACGCAAGAATTTAATATATCTAAGAAATTGCCTTGCTGTTCTCACTGACTGACCAACAAGTGATGTTAACACAATAGTAAGTCAGGTTAGGCACAGAAGAATTAGAACATGAAGTTCTCCCGAGGTCAGTGTCGACTCACCACTGTATATGTCAGTGTGATTTCGAAAGGACGTTTCATTATGGGGATGCTCTGCAATAAACAAAAGAATGTGAGCGCACCAAAGGCAACAAAGCATGCACTGAGTAACAAAAAGCCCGATGGAAGGGAGGGGTACAAAAGGGAAATAAAACATTTAGCAAAAAATTGAACAAAATAAAATAAAATAGAAGCAGAAAAGAAAGAACGAGAGCTTACACAGAACATCTAAAAACTCATAAATATAATTTGAAAATAAACATGAAAACACACAGCAAAAAAAAGACAGCAATTAAAGAAGATTGCCTTATTTCTAGTGAGTTGAAGCCAATGTTGTGTGGTGGTTACACCAGAACGTTCTTCCTTTCCACTACTCTATTAACTTGAGAGCTCTTCACACCATCAGAAGAACAGCTCTGGAGAGTGTCTCATACCGTTCAGAATCAGCTTGAGGGAGTATAGAGGGAGTATAGTGGGGCATGGGTGGCAAGCACCTTCTTCCCTGTTTTGTGGGAATCTGCTGTACCCACCAATTCAATTCTGCCCTATGTATTTCCCCCCAAAATAACACAAACACATAAATAAAAACAACTCAGACATTTTCAAAAACACTAGATTTGTTGGTTGCACTACTAATATCAAGAAATTATCAACAGATTTGTTAACATTCAATGTTTTTAGAAGAACAATTATTTTTTCACTAGGGTTGCTCAAATACATTGCGGTGGGGGAATCCAGCTACAACGTCTCTAGAATAAAGGATGGGTCACACTCAGCCAAGTGACAGTTTTAACACTGAAGAAAGAGGTTATAGGGCAGGGCATATAATGTAAAATATTAGAATCAACTGAATTTCATTTTGTAATGTGCATCTTTCCTGGTAATTATTACCTTAATTGGCAAGAGATTCTAAAACTACAAGTAGCAAGCTGATCAGTGAGAAACAGCCCCAAAATAACAAGAAAGCATTGTAAATAACTGCAGAAAAATGCCTCATGTGCATTATTTGTTAGTATCTTAAGAAAATAGCAATTTGTAGTTCCATGCCAACCATGGAAGAGAACACACGCACACACCAGCCAAACTATTAAGCACAACCTACTAGCATAATAGGCTGGGAAAAATATAATACCTCCTGTCAATTCTTTATTCATATCTCATGTTTTTAATGCCACCCATGGAAACTAAATGGATTGCTGGAGAAGGGACAGAATGACCTGTTCCTCATTTGGTAGCTGACTCACTTGCCTGAATAGCATTCCCTGATGCCTGTGGAGACTGATGAATAGTTAACTATAAGAAGGAAGAAGGATAAGACTTTTTTAAAAAGTTCAAACCAGGTAAAATTTCAGAGTTTGTTTTCTTTCCCCCCAAGCTGGATGTTAAACAAGACAAGCAACAATAATAACGGAAATAAAATCAGTAACAGAGAGAGGGAAATCCTGAAGTCTGTGGTTCTGAACAATCTAAAGATGGGAGTGAAATGCATCAGCCATTGTTTCTTTGCAACAATAGTCCTTTGTGGAAACTGGAAATGACAATTAGGTATTTTACCATGATACCATCATTCTCTGTAATGGTAGGACGGCATCCTTCTGGAAAGTTATCTTTCCTCACTACAGGAAAATCTTTTTATACTAAACTTAATCTAATTAAGTTTTTTTGTACATGCAAATCATCACCATAAGCTGCAGGTGTCTGGACTTCAGCATCATGCTCAACTTCTTCCTTCCCCTTTTTGTTTTGCTTAACATCTAGTATGAATTTTTTGGTAGAACTTAAAAACTGGCCCACTGTTTTATGATATTTTAGATATCATTTATATATATATATTTTAGATTTTTATATATATTTTAGATTAATTACTATTTTAGATAGTAATTAATGCTATTACCCTAACATTCCTTTTTAACAAAAGTTGTAGTCTGTACATTAAAAATCTCAACGCTGTGAACATTGTTGGCAAAGAGATTGTGAGAGAGGTGCTCTGGAAAAGTAACTTTTCCACTCGGTGTTAGTGGATAACAGACCAAAAGGAAAACAAAAACAAAAACCCAAACCTCATGGGTTTCATCTTCAGCAGAAGTTCTAGCCCACAGTATTTTATCCATACATCTCCTCCTCCTCCTCCTCCTCCTCCTCCTCCTCCTCCTCCTCTTTCTCTGTCACTGTCACTGTCTTTATCTCTGGCTGCATTCACACTACAGAAATAATCCAGTTTGACATCACTTTAAATGTCATTGCTCCATGCTATGGAGTTCTTGGAACTGTAGTTTTGTGAGCCTTCTCCAGGGTTGTCTGCCCAGGCTAAAAGGTCTGTGTCTCCCAGCCTCATGTCATCCAGTTTAGCTCCTTTCCAACATCTGCCAGTGAAGACCTGGCTGAGTGTTTGTTTGCCCTCCTTCCACCTGGGCTCCTCCCATGCCTTGGCTCCTGGACTTAAGGGGGAGGAGTGGCCCTCTTTCCTTCCCTTCCAACATCTGCCAGTGAAGACCCAGCTGAGTGAGTGTTTGTTTGCCCTCCTTCCACCTGGGCTCCTCCCATGCCTTGGCTCCTGGACTTAAGGGGAAGGAGTGGCCTTCTTTCCCTCCTTTCCAACATCTGCTAGTGAAGACCGGCTGAGAGAGTGTCTGTTTCCCTCCTTCTACCTGGGCTCCTCCCATGCCTTGGCTCCTGGACTTAAGGGGGAGACTTGTCTCCCCCACCTTTTTTTTTAAGATTGTGTATAGTTCACATTGTTTCTAGGATTTGGACGGGGGGTTGAGAATGGGGATTGTTTTCTTTTTACTTGTTTTGGTATGTTAACTGTTATGTATTTTGCTTTGTTAATTTTCTTTTATTTATTTTTTTGGTTATTTTTTGTTATAATTACTGTATATTTTATTGTTGTTGCTATGAGTGCTATATATTTTTGCTTTGTTCATTGTTATGTATTTTGCTTTGCTAATTTTTCTGTTACTAAAATTACTATGTATTTTTGTTGCTATGTATTTGTTAGTTATTGTTATTGTTAATTGCTATAGGATTTTATTGTTATAGCTTAATACACTGCCATTTGTTTTTTAATTCATGTATATTGTTATTGTGTGTATAATTCCCTCTGTTGTAACCCGACCCGATTGCTTGCTCAGAGGGGTGGGCTAAAAATAAAAATTATTATTATTATTATTAGAAGATGCAGGTCAGAAACTTGATGGTGTCATCTATCTTAACCAGCTTTATCACTTTCAGTTTACATCTGAGATTGGTTAAAGTATTAAAGGATATAACATCACACTTAATTAGTTTATAGAGCAGTGTCTGGAATCATGCAGACCTTCAGATATGATTAGACTGCAATTTGCAGAAGCCCTAACAAACATAGACAATGTTGAGGATGCCATTCAGCAACATATGGATGGCCACATAACTCCACTGTTGATGTAGTACGTATGCTTTCAAGTCATCTGTCAACTTATGTTTCCCCATGAATTTTATGCTAGAGAAACAAATCTAAGAAACTTAGAAAAGCAAGGTATGTTCATCATAATCAAGTATTTGTTTTAAGAAAAAAAATTAAGAAAAGTAATCTGCTCGAATCATTAAGGCAATACATATGTTATTAAGTATTATGGCAACGTAGGTGTGTCTTGCCTCAAAGAGGTTAGGTATGACATGGAATGTGTTGCTCTGCCTTTCCAATGTAGACAAAAGCTCCGACCTCTGTACATTTGAAATAAAAACACTGATTTTAACTTCTGTTGTTTCCAGGTTAGTGAATGTAGTGTTACTACATGGATGTTAAGGTTCCCTTTCACATGACATAATTAATCATACATAACAATAAAGGAATAACTTCTGTAGGGTGAACCAATTTGCAATATAAAACATTGGATAGCTCCCCCAGTTTAAGAAACAGATCAGTGAATAATTTACAAACATATAAAGGCATTTCAGCTCCCTTGGATATAGGACAACGGAATCTATTTAGCATACAGCCCCTTTATAATTTGAATCATCACTTCCACAATGTCTTCAAGGTGACATAAGCCAGACCTTAACTATATCTTCTCCTTATAGATCATTGTAAGATAAGAATAAAAATGTTTGAATACAGCACATCCATTTAATACAGGGATGGAAACCATACAGAGATAAATTAACCCCTCAATGGAGTTTACAGAGAATGCCGTGGAGGTTGTGTTGTCCTTGAACCTTGAGGGTATAATTTATTATTGGCTCCTTCAAAGTTTTTATTGTTTGAGGGTTGCCTTCTCTCAACCTGGATTTCTTTTCTAGGTACAGTGCTCAGATACAGTGGAAAATGTCAGGTTACGAAAGATTATGCTAAAGCATAGAGTGTTCAGTTAAGTTTTCCCACTGATCTGCTTTTCTCTTCTTTTTTATCCACCTCTCCTTGGCAATGAACCTTTCAAATTTGTTAAAAGTCATAAACAGTGGTGTTAAATATTAGGGAAAAATGATGTCTTTCAATTAGAGAATACTAACCCATTGCCAATGCAATAATAAGTGGCTGACTGCAAAGATCAGTCAGTGAATCTAGAGTGGAAAATTCTTAATAAAAAATGTTTGTCTTACTTGGAAACTGAACTGCTTTGGGCATACACAGAGGGTTATTATTTATTTATTTATTTATTTGCACAGCTGAATCACTCCTTCCTCTGTGCCTCCCCACTTCCAGTTAAGGAGCATGATCTGCAAACATCAATGGTATAATGTTTTGTATGGCAGAGTCTAAGATCCCAGGTTTAATTCATGGGATCTAAGAACAGGTATCCACCAAGGCCTATTCTCTGTGCTCATCTGACCTTAATACTTGTTTGTTTAAATTTCTTAATCTGACTTGAAGACTAATGAAATAAAGTGATGTTTGCACTCATTCATTTTGTTGTTGTTGTTGTTGTGTATTTCTTATGACATGTGAAATATTTGCAACAAAGGATAAGGAAAGTAGCCCAAACTGGTGATAGCAATCCATACTATTACTCTGACAGCCTGGCTGAGTCCTAAAACCTGCTTTCTCCCCTCGTCACCCAAGATGACATAGCCAAGGGCCCAACCTATCCTATCACTTCTATGTCATCACAAGATTCATGCAGACAAATTGAGTGGAAATGTTGGGTGAAGTTCTCTTGTGCAAATAGATGGGAGAATTATGTCTGCAGTATCAGGCTTTTTCTCTGGTTTAGGGAGTCATCTCTGAGTGACAGGGAGATAAAATCCAAGTATGTGAAGCCTCCTGATCCAGATTGGCATCTTCAGATATGGGCAGAAGAGGTATTTGAATCAAAAAGGGCTCCCCCACCCCCAAATTTCAGCACCTGGGAGGTTGGGGCAACTCACGAAAGTAAATGGCTGGGGGAAAGCAAGTTGAAACCTCCCCTGTCTTTATCAGGGATCCTGATAAAGAAAGGGATCCTGGATATTTAAAGAAAAGTGCTTAGCTGCTTTCTGTTTTAAGTAGCATGTAGTTTTTCACCATTCAAAGGCTTTAAAATAGGCTTAGACAAATTCAGTAACAATAAAGCTAGCTATCATCATGGGTATGTATTACCTCCAGTATCAGATGTATTACAAGTTACTGGGAAACAACAGCAGAAGAGCTATTGTTCTGCTTGTGGGTTTCCCATAGGTAGCTGGCCACAGCAGAAACAGGGAACTGGATTATACAGTTTTGAACCAGCAGAGTCCTTCTAATGTTCTTATTGTCTGACTCCACCTAGCTATAATAAACTTTTAAAATTGATTATGATATTTAGAGTTATTCAGGCCCCAACCCTCACCCATTTTGAACAAATGCTCAGAAATTCTGCACAAATGCTCAGAAATATTTTAACACTATAGTAGTTGCATTTAACACGAGAGATGGAAATGATGCAGCACTCCAGATGGAGGCTTCCTTTTGACCACCCCCTGCTGAAAGTCTTTGTTCAGCTGCTAGCTCTAAAAGCTAGAGTGTTTAGATATTCCTTCAAAGGAAGGTATAGACATCAGAGATCTTTTTTTTTTCTATCTGGCAAAAAGGCCTCTTCACTTCCTGAGGCCTTCCTTTTAAATAGAATCTGGCAGACCTAAAATAATAATTCATTAAAAGTGTAGGATTAACTTGTATTAATCAAGGACTCTATAGAGCTCAGACACATAAGGGGCAAAATCTAATGAATTAATTATTTAGAGAGTTAATTAACATTTTCTCCCAAGCTCTCTCTGTCTATCTTCCACTTTTCTGTTTTTTAAAACCCATTAATCTTTTGTTTCTTTTTCTAGAAACAAACAAGTTCCACAGGGAAACACACATCTGTTCTTCCTAGAATTTCTCAAACAAATGAGTCAATTCCTTTTCTTATGTTTCAGTTATCACAAACTATTTGAGATCTACAATGATTAGAGCAGAATTTTAACATGGTATGGCCCTATTAAAAATCTATTCCTGTAATCAGAAGCATTCAATAATCTCCTCCTTTTTGTTCTCAAGACTGCACTTGACAATAATAATAATAATAATAATAATAATAATAATAATAATAATTTATATTTCCTGCCTCTCCCTGTGGATCAAGGTGGGATTGCAGCATAAAAAATTACAAAAACACAATAAAAAGTTACATTTACCCTCCATTAAAATTAAAAATTCAACAATTAAAATACTTACATCAGTAACTTGATATGCAATAATCAAAATGGAATGGACTGTTAAAGGTTGATGTGGCTATCTTTTTTCAGGAGGTCAATCTGGGAAGGCCTGTCAGAAGATATCTGTTTTGACAGCCTTCTTGAAGGCAGCTAAGGTGGTGATAAGATGAATCTCCTCTGGCAGGTCACTCTACAGTTTTGGGCCAGCAGAAAAGAAAGTCCTCTGGGAAGTTACAGCTAATCTGGTCCTCTGTGGCTGGAGTAGATTCTTCCCAGAGGATCTGAGAGTGCGGGGTGGATTATATAGGGGAGGCATTCCCACAAGTAACCTAGACCCAAACCATGTATGGCTTTAAAGGTGATAATTAACACCTTGTACTGCACCCAGAAGCTGATTGGCAGCCAGTGAAGGGTTTCTATGTGTTTTATGGTCGAACCTGGATTTGCAAGCAACCAGTCTGGCTGCCATGTTTTAGACAAATTGAAGGGTAGGGTGTCTGCAAAGTTCACTTCACCCAATAAACTAAAACAAAACAAAACAAAACAAAAATAAATAAAGTAACAGTGCATTTCTACATGAAATTAATCAGCCTGTAGGTGCATTCCATCAGCAAGGTAGCACCTTTGATATTTTTCCAAGTATTAGTCTTCTGCCAATCTAGCAGTTTGAAAGAATGTAAAAGTGCAAATAGATAAATAGGTACTACTTTGGTGGGAAGGTAACAGTGGCCCTGTACACAATGCCAGGATGTGACGTCCTGGCAGCAATTTTAGGGCAAGATAGGGCTGGGCACCCAAAAGTGCCCAGCTCTAAAGACGTCGCAGCTACATCACAGCCGCGATGGACCACCCACACAGTGGACATTGCAGCTGCGCAGGGGTGCTCAGATGGCTCTGCACAGAAGTGACATCATCACAAAAAGGAGCTGCTCTAGGCAGCTCCTTTTTTGGTGCGCAACAGTGTAGCTCCATTTAGTTGCTGTTGCGCCACTGCGCAGCAAAGAGGGAAGGCTGCAGACCGCCCTTTTCAGGTGGTCTGTATTGTCCCAGTGTTCCATGTGCCTCAGCATTTAGTCATGCTGACCACATGACCAAGGAGTAATCTTTTACAACACTGGTTCTTTGGCTTAGTAACGGAGAACAGCCCCTACAGTCAGACACGATTAGACAATCTTGCAATAAGGAAACCTTTACCTTTATATTAGGGATTAGTAATCTGCCATTTCTCTTCCTTGTCTCTTTTATATATGTCAGACTTAAGACAGAAAATACACATGTTCAAAACCCAAACAAGGAGCGTTCAACCTACAAATATTGTTGCAGAAATAGATGTGACAGACAACAAAAGGTTAAGAAGCAGCATTTAGTCTGTAGATTATCAAGTCTCCATTCTCCCCTTGGGAGAAACCTCTGATTAAAGCAGCAAGACCAAATTCTAATCTTATTCCCTCTCTTTTCTAGAAGATGTTCTTTGCTGGGTTGAAACTGAGGTCATCTGCAAGAAGGCATAAGATGCCAATGCAGTTGCTTCCGCTCTGCAGAGCATTCTTCCCATGGAGATTGCTGGGAGAGGCTTGTTGTTTATCAATAATTTAGCCCTCTTCAGCATGCCTTTCAGATTAACTGTGGGTACAGCACACACTGCTGGTTGGTGCCCTCTTCTCAAGGACTTCTTTCCTTCCTAGTCCATGTGATGTAAAAAGCCTAAATAATTCAGACATTATTTTGAACAGAAAGAAGTATTCGCTCAAAAAAAATTCCCAACACTTGGAGAGGCAATAAAAGAAATAGAGAAAGAAGAGAAAACATTAAACTGCAAATTGCTCATATATTAAGATAGAGAACCAGCATCTGATTTATTTTTCCCCCAGCCTAAGCAAGGGTTGGCAATCTGTGTCCCTCCAGAGGTTTTGACTACAACTCTCACACTTCCCAGACAGCACAGCCAACCATCAGGAAAAATTGTAGTTTTAGTCTAAATCATGTGAAGGGCCACTGTTTGCCCACCTTCTTAGTAAAGTCATGAATATACAGCTTAGTGGTCATCTAAGTATCAGAAATAAGCAAATAAACAATGAGGATGCTTCCTTCTTGCACAGGTTTAAGCCTCGCTTATAGACATTTGATGACAAACAGATAGATACTGAATACCCTGTTATTACCCCATGGCAATATTCACAGATATGCCCAATGCCCTTTATCCTCAAGCCCATGTCCATGGTCCAGAAAGTTCTAGGTCCTAGAAAAAAGCGCTAGACACAGTAAGTAACTGAGATGATCACATTTAAGCTAAATACAAGAATCTGCATTCATAAAGTATACACTTCTTTTTATAAAATGCTATACATACAATAATTGACAAAATGAAAAACACAGGAAATGATGTTCAACTGGCTGAAATGAAAACATAAAATAAACAAACATCTAAAGAATAATGTGATATACCTTTTCACCAAACCAAATCAGAGTAGAAGCTGCTTTAAGATTTCTGATAAGATCAGTCACTTCTATGAAAAATCCAGTTAAAACCACTGACCCAAACAATATTTTGAGAGTACTGTGAAATACAATCCTCAAGAACAGAGCAAAAAGAAAACTGAGGAATTCAAAATGTAAGAACTGATGAGAATACCATGAAATTTTACATTTTTACAATTTATTTTTGGACTTTTCATCGGATTTTTCTGAGATAAATATCCAGGCAACCAATCTATTATTCTTTCAAAAATGAGCTCTAGCAAAGATGGCCAACCATTAGTAGCACAATTTGAGTGCTGCTCCTAGCTTTGTCATGTTTATTATTATATTTAAACATATATGGAAGGATTCCACAAGGGCAGAAATGCAGTCTCCCAGATAATCCCACAGCCCAAGAGTGGGCTAGGAAAATGTCTGATAGAGACATGTGCCCTGGAAACTACAGCATTTCCCAATGCAAAGCTGAAGGATCACAAGAGATTCATGAAGGCCAGCCAGAGAGATGCTTCTCCAAACAAAGATTTACAATATTATCAAGGGACCTTGGATGGCCCAACTGACCAGAAGTAGAGAACCCCCCCCCCCCTCAGCTGAGTGTACAAACACTAAAATGAGTACAAACAATCTGCAATGTAAATATTTGAAGTGCAGTCTTTATTTAGAAGTATTTGAAAGTGAAACTAAGAACTGAGAGAGACTGATAACAGAGTGCTCAAAAACTGAAGATTAAACTAAATGGCAACTTGGGCTGGAAATAAGAAACAGAAATGGTGTTTCCATGACTTAAAACAATTTAGAGGTCTATATATGGAAGCCATATTTTAGAAAAGGGGAAATAAATATTGCTTCCCGATACCAGGATTTAAACAGACAGTTATTTACACAACATCAAAAACATGGCCACCAAAAAAGTGTCCAGACCTGAGCTAGACAAAACTGCTCCTGTGCACATTAAATTTCAAGCCCTAAAATCTAAAATGTGTAACCAGATTTTAGATTTGAAAAACATGTAATAGAAATTAAGAGGAATTTAGAGAAGAAACTGGACTCATGAAAGTAAATAATTTTAAAGAGCTTGCTGAAAACCAAACTAAAGCAATCACAGTGTCAGTTCAGAATTGCACAACAATTACATACGAACATGAACAGGAGATTTCTGATAACGGGAATGGATATTTTATGTCAGGATCTGGGAAAGGCACAGGATAGAATTATAACAGTGGAGTAAAAATTAAAGGAAACACAGGGCTGATACAGATGGCCACGAAGTGCCGTCCTGGCGGCGATACTAGGGTTAGGGACCGCGCACCAACTATATGATCCCTAACCCTAGCACATACGGATGGTGGCGTCATGATGGCCTCCCATCTACACAGGGGCCGCCATGACACTGCTACGACTGAGCACCCAAACGTGGCACACAGGAAGTGGCATCATAACAGTACCACCTCCTGGCTGTGAGGCCACAAAAAAGGAGCTGTTCTAGGCAGCTCCTTTTTGTTGTGCAGCACTGCACGCTTTGTTCCCTCAGCAACTACATTGCCGCAGGAACAAAGCCATGGGAAAAAGGGGCCAAGCAGCACCTTTCTCCCATCGCTATGGCTTTTGGGATGTCCGGGGACATGAAGCCCCAAGGACACCCCTTTCCAGGCTATGGAGAAGGGGCAATTTGCTGCTTCTCTGTGGCCTGGAAAAGCACTGGATTGGGGCCTCTGGGTGAGGCTGCCCTGGCCCAAATTCTCCTTAAAAAGGGGCAGGTGCAGGCTGCCTCTGAAGGGGCAGTCTGTATAGCCCTACAGATTAGGTTAAGAGTCATTCCAGAAGATGTGATTCAGTATTAAATGCTTTGGTAGAGCTTATAAACAGATCTGATGAAGAATCTGATATGAAGATAGAAGCAACAAACCTACACAACTCTGCTTATGCACGCAGAGAGGAAAAAAAACTTCCAAGAAATGTGACAATCTCACACATAAAAGTGGCAGAGATTAATAACTGAGAGTACACTTTAAGAAATAATTAAAATAAATGAGTATGAAATAATTTAAAAAATTCCCAAAAGATTGTTGAAAAAATACAAAGAATAGAAATCTTTCAGAAAAAAATGGTATAACATTTTGCTGGATAGTCCCAGAGGATTTGATAGGCATGGTGAAAAGTCTAAGATTTGTAAGTTAATTCAAAAATTCTAAAGGTATATTTGGTGATGTTACCAAAAATGTCTCTGCTGGATCTGTAATGGTCAAATAATTTTTTTTCTCCTTTTAATTTTTCCTTTCATTACAGTCAGGACTGAGAAGTTAGAGCCCTACTATGTATTAGTTGCATGTCTTTTTTTCTTTTCTTTTCTGTTCTTTTTCTTTTCTTCTTCTCTTTTTCTTCCTTCTGTTTTTTAACTTTGATTGTATGTTATTTAGATTATAATTTACATTGTTCATACTAAAAACGAGTAAAAATTGATTTCAAAAAAATGAACCCTTTAAAAATATGTGGACTGTTGAGATAAAAGCAGCCAATCGCCCTCTTTATAATAGTGACAAACATATGGGAAATGGCCAGTTTAGATTTGTTATCTGGATCTAGTTGCCTCTGATGGTTTCCCTCTTCATTGACAATATTATCTGCATACTCAGGTCTAAAACACACTGCAAAAATAATCCAGTCTGAGATCTCTTTAACTGTCCTGGCTCAATGCTAAGGAATTCCGGGAGCTGTAGTTTTATGAGACATGGCAGGGGTTGGACTGGATGGCCCTTGTGGTCTCTTCCAACTCTGATTCTATGATTCTGTGATTTAGCCTTTTCTGTCAGAGAGTTCTGGTGCCACAATAAACTACAATTCCCAGGATATTCTTGCACTGAGCCAGGGTAGTTAAAGTGGTCTCAAACTGGATTATTTCTGCAGTCTGTTTTGGACCTTAGTAGAGCTGCCTTTAAAATGGATTCTGAGCACCCTGTTCCCAAATCCACATTATATTATCTTGATTTATTTCAAGGCAGGGCAGAATGCCAGTTTGAGAATACATTTTCAATCTTTGCAAACACAAAATTAACATACATAATATGTCAGGCACTGTAACAAAGAGTAAAAACAATAATAACACTACTTCCAGGTTTGTATGGAGGTGGTTTCTCTGAGCTTTGTCAGCAAACAAGTGTACAAGGGATCTTCCTCACACAATTCAAATCTAACTATTCATGTAAATACTTACTGGTCAGGACCTTGAGGGTATAAGGATTTTTCTGCTGGATAGTGTGGGTGAAGGCAAAGCGAGCATTGCAGCTGTAGTCAGTCTGGGCATCCTCTTGCAGGACATTGGAGAAATACAAGTCACCATTCTGTCCTTGGGAGACACGCTTGTCTTGGTGGATTGGCTCCATGGCTGTAAGAAAAAACAAGATTCTTGTTCAGACTTCTGGCTATATACCTCTGCACTGAAACTGATGGCAACTGTCTACTAGCTCTAACAATTTGGAAATGGCATATACCATATATACTCAACCATAAGTCAACCTCATGTATAAGTTGAAGGCAGGTTTTGGGGGCAAAATTATGAATTTTGATATGATCCTTGGATAAGTTGAGAGTAAAATTTAGGGACATGCAACAAATGATCTAAATAATGAAGCAAAGGAAAACAATGCAAAAAAACAAAAACAAAAACAAACCCTACATAATTATGGCAAGCATAACTGGAGAGTAGAGGGGAGAGTAGAGGGGAGAGTAGAGGGAGGTCATTTCTTCCAGGACAGATTGCTCTTTTGCCTTTCACCAGGGAATGGTTCCCTTTTTAATAAGAGTTAAAGTATAGTATTTACATCGACACATGGATAAGTCGACCTAGGTTTTTGGGGTCAATTTTTTGACTAAAATTTCTAGACGTATACATGAGTATATACAGTACTCATTAATTCCAGGTTGCACAGGGAAACAGCTCTATTCAAGACATACTTAAGAACCAAAAGCCAGTTATTACTGCTTCTGCTATAGGCAAAAGAAACCCATTTTATTTAGTGTGTTCAGACTTATATGCCAGCTCTTCAGTCTGAATGTTTTCATAACAGGATAATCATAGAATCAAAATGTTCATAGAATCAAAACCATTAGGTCCAACCCTTTGCTCAATGCAAGATATCTCCAGCAAGAGCATCACTAGCAGGTAGCTGTCCAGTCTCTTTTTGGAAGATATCTAGAGAAGGAGACCTCACCGCCCCTCTAGGCATTGGTTCCATAGCCAAATCACTCTCACTGTCAAGAAGATCCTACTAAGGTACAATCTCCTGTAAATTAAAAACATTAGACCTAGTTCTACCCTCTAAGGCAGCAGAGAACAAGCCTGCACCCCCCTCTTTGTGACAGCCCTTGAGATCTCTTTGCCAAGCTGAACCTGTCCAGTTCCTTCAAACTCTCCTCATATGCCTCTTATTTTCTATGCATCTTATCATCCATTTTCCCTTCTCTTAATTTGTCTCAACCTGTCTAAATCCTTTTAAATAAATATAATATAATAAAAATAATAAAATCTATCTCATTATGACAAATGAAAAAAATTCACATAGCTTGTTGTGAGATTAACATCAGGAGTACAAGCATATAGGGCATGTGCATTCTGTTTTTAAATGTTGTGGTTTTGGATGATTCTATCTTGTTTTTAAATCTGTGAGCCACCTTGAGTCCCATGTTAGCAGAAAGATGGCACGTAACTGGAAATGGAATAAACATATATGCTATCAACTCACACTACCAGTTTCCCCCATGTACATCCAAACTATGTGAAAAAGGCAAGATCTGAGAATGCAAATCTTCAGTCTGTTAAGTGGACTAGCTCTTGCTGATGGCTGCAGCCAGGGCTAGCCCAAGTACAGAGTGATCTAAGTGACTGCTTGGGACAGCATTTTTAATGTGCAACAAGGAAGTGGTAGGTAACCTAAGAAGTGCAGAATTTTCTTTGACACTTAGAGAAATCTGAAACAGTATAGTGCAGCTGCCTAGCATAGAACAAAATGCTTCCAGCCAGTTCTGTTGCAGCTCCATTTTCATTTATCTGATATGCAAGCAGCAATTATTTACCTTATCATACAAATATTTTCATCTTTCTAGCATTACAGTGTAAGCATGTGAGACAGATGTGGGATAAACTAGTTACTCTCCTCCAGAAAATTGCAATTTATGTATACTTTGTAGATCTCCACACATCTCAGCCTAGTAAGGTAGCCCCTTTGAATGAAGAGGTTGACAGAAAGTCATAGAATCACAGAGTTGGAAGAGATCACAAGGGCCATCCAGTCCAACCCTCTGCCATGCAGGAACTCTCCATCAAAGCATCCCTGACAGATGGCCATCCAGCCTCTGCTTAAAGACCTCCAAGGAGGGAGACTCCACTATGCTCTGAGGGAGTGTGTTCCACTGTTGAACAGCCCTTACTGTCAGGAAGTTTCTCCTAATGTTGAGGTGGAATCTCCTTTCCTGCAGTTTGCATCCATTGTTCCAAATTCTAGTCTCCGGACCAGCAGAAAACAAGCTTGCTCCCTCCTCAATATGACACCCCTTCAAAAACTTAAAGAGGGCTATCATATCACCTCTTAATCTTTTCTTCTCCAGGATAAACAACCCCAGCTCCCTAAGTCGCTCCTCATAAGGCATGGTTTCCAGACCCTTCACCACCTTATTTCCTCTCCTTTGGTCATGCTCCAGTTTCTCCACATCATTTTTGAATTGTGGTGCCCAGAACTGGACACAGTATTCCAGGTGGGGCCTGACCAAAGCAGAATAGAGTGGCACTATTATTTCTCTGGATCTAGAAACAATACTTCTATTGATGCAGCCTAAAATTGCATTGGCCTTTTTAGCTGCCACATTGCACGGTTGACTCATGTTCAACTTATGGTCTACTTGGACTCCTAGATCCCTTTCACATGTGGTCTCATTCAGCCAGATGTCCCCCATCCTATATCTGTGCATTTCATTTTTCCATCCTAAGTGCAGAACCTTACATTTCTCCGTTTTGAATTTCGTTTTTTTAACTTTGGCCCAGCTTTCTAGTCTATTCAGGTCACTTTGAATTTTGAGCCTGTCCTCTGGGGTATTAGCTACTCCTCCAAGTTTAGTGTCATCTTCAAATTTGATAAGTATCCCCCCCCCCCAATTCTGTCATCCAAGTCATTAATAAGAATGTTGAATAGCACTGGGCCCAGGACAGAGCCCTATGGGACCCCACTGGTCACTTCTATCCAGGTTGAAAAGGATCCACTGTCTAACATTTCATAAATGAAAACTGGGATACATGTGGCCAGGCAACATCACAGTGTAGTCCAGATACCAAAAGTTTATAATGAGGAAAAACACACAAGGTAGGAAATGCTTCAGCACTTTGCTCTTCCCTGAATCTACAGGGAAGGATAAGCAACTGAAGTAAGCTGAAATCATAGTGGAAGGAGAAGAGCGAAACTGGGGCATTTTAGAAGCAGCTGAAAAAGTGGAACAAAAGAGAATTAGCACTGAATAGCACTGAACCTTACATTTCTCCGTGTTGAATTTCATTTTGTTAGATTTGGCCCAGCTTTCTAGTCTATTCTGGACATTTTGAATTTTGATCCTGTCCTCTGGAGTATTAGCTACTCCTCCTAGTTGAGTGTCGTCCGCAAATTTGATAAGTATGCTCCCAATTCTGTTATCCAAGTGATTGATAAAGATGTTGAATAACACTGGGCCCAGGACAGAGCCCTGTTGGATCCCACTTCTCTCCAGGATGAAAATGAACGATTGTTGAGCACCCTTTGGGTGCGGCCGGTCAACCAATTACAAATCCATTTAACAGTTGCCTTGTCTAGCCCACATTCTACAAGCTTGTTTGCAAGAATGTCATGGGGAACTTTGTCAAAGGCCTTATTAAAATCAAGATATACTATACCCACAGCATTCCCTTCATCTACCAAGTTGGTAATTTTATCAAAAGAAGAGATCAGGTTTGTCTGGCACGACTTGTTTCTCTGAAACCCATGTTGACTTTTTGTGATTATGGCATTGCCTTCTAGATGTTCACAGACTCCCTGTTTAATGATCTGCTCTAGAATCTTTCCTGGAATTGATGTCAGACTAACTGGACGATAATTGTTGCAATCCTCTTTTTTCCCCTTTTTGAAGAGGACAACATTTGCCCTCCTCCAGTCTGCTGGGACTTCTCCTGTTCTCCTGGAGTTCTCAAAGATTATTGCCAATGGTTCTGATATTACATTTGCCAGTTCTTTTAGTACCCTTGGTTGTAGTTCATCTGGTCCTGGAGACTTATAATTATTTAAATTAACCAGATATTCCTATACTATCTCTTTACTTATTCTGTGCTGAATTTCCCCTATTCTGTATTCTGCTCCATTATCCTCAGCTTCATCACCCTTTGCCCTTTCTGAGAAGACTGAAGCAAAGAAGGTGTTGAGTAATTCTGCCTTTTCTCTGTCCCCTGTTAGCATTTTGCCATCTTCTGCATGCAGTTGCCCTATCGTTTCTTTCTTTCTTTTGCTGTGTACATACCCCAAAAAAGCCCTTTTTATTGTTCTTAACCTCTCTAGCAAGCCTGAGTTCATTCTGCGCTTTAGCTTTTCTGATTTTACCCCTACAAGTGCTTCCTATTTGTTTGAATTCTGCTTTAGTGATTTCCCAATTTTTCTATTTCTTTTACATGTCCCGTCTAAAACTTAGCTCAGTTGAAAGTTCTTTAGTCATCCATCCTGGCTTCTTGAGATATCTTCCATTTTTCTTCCTCATTGGAACTGTTTGAAATTGTGCCTTCAGTATCTCCTTTTTGAGAAACTCCCATCCATCTTGAACTTCCTTCTCTTTTAGTATTCCTGAGCATGGCATCACCTCCAATATTTCTCTAAGTTTATTGAAATCATCTCTCCTAAAGTCTAGAATTCGTGTCTGACTATGCCTGGCTTCTCCTTTCCACTGTATAACAAACTCCAGGAGAACATGGTCACTTCCACCTAAGGATCCAACCACTTGCACTCCATCAACTAGGTCTTCCCTGTTGGTTAGGATCAGATCTAAAATAGCTGACTTCCTTGTTGTCTCTTCCACCTTTTGGACAATGAAATTGTCCTCCAGGCAAGTGAGAAATTTGCTAGACCTTGAGGATTTGGCTGAGTTTGACTTCCAGCAAATATCTGGATAGTTGAAGTCTCCCATCACTACTACATCTCTCTTTTCTGGTGTGTGGTCATCTGTTCTAGAAAAGCATCATCCAATTCCTCTGTCTCACTTGGGGTTCTGTAGTAGACTCCCACAGTAACATCCCTGTTGCTTCCCTCCCCTTTAATTTATATCCAGATGCTGTCCACTTGGCTTCCAATATTGATGTCCTGGATCTCTTCACTGGTGTAAATGTCCCTAATATATAATGCTATTCCTCCTCCTTTCCTGACTGGCCTGTTTCTCTTAAAAAGCTTATACCCCTTTATTTCTATATTCCAATCATGAGACCAGGTTTCAGCGATGCCTATTATATCATATTTCCCTTGTTGTGCTAGGAGTTCAAGTTCATCCTGTTTATTTCCCATGCTCTGTGCATTAGTGTAGAGACATTGAAGACATTTTACTTACTGCCTGTGCAAAAATTTTTGCCCCCTACTGTTGGGTCCTTGCACTGTTTGCCTTTTTCCCTCTATGTCAGTTTGACTATTCTCTCCAGCCCCTTTGCCTTCCAGAATGCCATCTCCCTTCCCCACATAACTCAGTTTAAAGCCCTCCTGATCAGATTCTTCAGACTGTTGGCAAAAACGTTTCTTCCAACTGATGTGAAATGCAGCCCATCCCTTGCCAGAAGTCCCTCCTCATGGAACTGCAGCCCATGATCCAAGAATTCAAACCGTTCTTGGCAGCACCATCTATGGAGCCAGTTGTTTACATCTGCTATTTTCTTCTCCCTTCCTGGATCATGCCCTTCAACTGGGAGAAGAGATGAGATGACAACCTGTATATCCATCTCTTTCAGCTTCCTACCCAGAGCCTCGTAATCCCACATGATATTCTGAAGGCTGTGCCTTGTAGTATCATTCATTCCTACATGATCCAAAAGAAAGGGGTAACAAGTCTTGTAAGCCTCTCCGTCACATCACAGATCTTTGCCCCAGGGAGACAACACACCTCCTGAGACATCTTGTCAGGCCCACAAACCACTGCTTTGGTACCCCTCTGCAAGGAATCCCCCACCACCACCACACGCCTCCTCTGAGGCTTAACAGAGGCTGTTCTCTTTGGTGCTATTCACTTCCTCTGTGTGTTTCCCATCCAAGACATTCTGGTCTGTTCTGTTTAGGAGAACCTCCTGCTCCCTAAGATGCTGAAGTGCAGATACCTGGGCCTCCAGCTGCCGGACTTTCTCTTCCAAGAGGGGTACCAGCTTGCACTTGGTGCAGATGAAGTTCCCCATATCCCTAGGCAAGAAGACAAACATCCTACAAATGTTGCAGGTGACTGCAACAGGGCCTTCAATTTCCATACTAAGAAGTCTTAAGGAGGCACTGAAACAGGACTGTGGGCTTCCCCTGCTAAACTTGGCCTTTGTCCACAAGCTCTGTCATTGAGTTCAAGTCACAGGGCCTATAGTTATGTAGAGAGCTCCTGGCTACTAGCTCCTTCCAGGGGCAAGTCTCTGACTCACTTCCTCTGAGTAAAAGACCCCACTAGCCCCTTAAGGAAAGAAAGGTGGAAAATTTAAAGAGCCCCCCTCCAACAATGTTTCAGGCCAGCTTCTCTCTGATTCTCCCAAAACCTCCTGGATTAGATAAGAAAAAGTGCATGCCTCTGCTAGCTTTGCATAGAATTAGAGTTCCCAGTCACTCCAAGTGACTCCCAGAATACAATAGCTCAAGTTTAAGTTTAGATCTCACCCAAGCACCTGGACAAGAGATTAAGGTATTCTTAGGTATTATTCCCAAGACATGGACAAGGTATTATTCTCAAGACATGGACAAGAGACTCAGGTATTCTACCAAACATGCTATTCACCAAACTACAATCCATGAAGTACAAATCACTCCAGTGAAATATCAAGTTTTGGCAAGGTAGTTCTCTTGAACAGCTGGATATCTAGGGGGTCAATGTCACATTTCAGTGGTGCAAACAAATAGGACTGGTGATCCTATAGAGATATAGAGAATATCTATAGTGTGAGTGACTGTTCCCTGCCTTGCTGACTTCTAAAACAAGTTGCTGTGTATTAAAAGCCTATGGCCCATGTCAAGTGAAAAGTGAGACAAAGGGTCCATGCACAGGCAGGATACAATAAGACAACCCTGTGGTATCCTGCCACTCCCAGGCCAGCATGATGATGGGTAGGCGTTCATCCACCCACCACTACACCATGGAGCCCTTACCTGCTTCCACCACTGCATTCCCTCTGAAGGCCCCTGCCATGGCCCATGAGGGCAGATATGGGGCACCTGACTTCACCCATGTGACCAAGTGCATCCTTCTAATGTCATAGGCCATGACTGCAAAGAGAATGTGGTGGCAGTGGCAAGTAAGGTGTGCATGGCTGAGAAGTCTGCTGGCTGTTGTGGAGGAGTTTTCAGGAAACTCTGTTGCAAACTGTTCATCTTTTTAGACCATGCTAATGGTCTTTTGGGCCAGGGTTAGAAACAAAGGATTCTGGCCCAGGGCTATTGGCAAGCTTCTCATCTCTGAAAACAAGTACATGTACTCAAGCCAATGGATACCTATTCTAGACTACTTCTCTACCAAACATGCTATTCACCAAACCACAATCAAAGGTCTAGATTAGCTAATAAAACAAAGAGGGGTCCCTGATGAGATCCAATCAGTGGGATGCACTTAAGTGAAGTATAAATCCAGTAGAGGGCTGAGGCCTGGGGAATATGATAGGTATTTCACATCCCACACTACCCATAATCACTCCTAATAAGTGATAGCTTATGCTCCAAACCACATACTACATGAATGGTCAATGTAACATAGGGAATTATTATTTCTTCGTTTTCAGGTAATTCAATGTAGCTGACTAATGTGCAAGTTACAGTGGAGAATTTGTGAAAAATTCCCTCTGTCATTTTGTTTTTCAAAAAAAGTGCATCCTGCATTTGCTGGACCAATACAAAAATAGGAACAAATTGTTATGGCAAATCCATATACTTCTGGGCTTGAAATATGCTCCATGATATCATTATGTTTGACAACATGAGCATATTTGAGGGGGTGTAACCACTGCATACATTTTTAAAATGTCACAAGCATACTTTAGTCAAAAGAATCATGCATTTATTAATACAACCATTTGAACAACACCTACAAAAATGTATATAGATTTTTCCTGGTAAAATAATAATCCAAACATGGAACAGACTTGAGGGTGGAAAAAAGGAGGGATAGATTTGAGGGACAGAAGGATGCAGCGGCTCAGCAATTAAGACACTGACTCTGATGATAGCAAGGAAGATTTTCACACTTGCCTGAATCACTGGTAAATCATTTCCCATTTTTTTTCCAAAAGGTTGCTGAAAGAGCAAAGAAGCCTCTGTGTGTGAAGGCTAGAAGTGCTCCTTAATTGCCATGGAAATGGATCTGGCTGTAGCGTTATTCAAACGTTGCAAGAGAAGCAGGAAAGGAAGCAGATTCCTATTAATTCAAATTTAGCGTTAAGAGGGGGAAAAAGAATCTGTCTCCTTTCCTGCTTCTCTTGCAATGTTTGAATAATGCTGCAGCCAGATCTGTTTCCATGACGATTGAGGAGCGCTTCCAGCCTTCACACACAGAAGCTTCTTTGCCCTTTCAGCAACCTTTGGAGGACGTTTGGGAAAAGATTTACCAGTGATTCAGGCAAGTGTGAACATCTTCAAGATCAGAAGGTTGGCAGTTCTAGGCCCAAGTGCCATGTGATGGGGTGAGCTCTCATCACAAGTCCTAGCTTCTGCCAACCTAGCAGTTCAAAAGCATCTAAAAGTGCAAGGAGATAAGTAGGTACAACTTTAGTGGGAAGGTAAATGGCGTTCTGTGCTGTCATGCTGGCCACATGTTCACAGAATCATCTTTGACAACGCTGGCTCTTTGGCTTAGTAACTAAGATGAGCACTGTTCCCTACAATTGAACACGACTAGACAATCTTGTCAAGTGACAACTTTTACCTTTACCTTTAGATTTCACAGATGTAGTCATCCCTACTTACAGCTGCTCATCCAGAAGATAGCAGGAGGTGGCAGTCCAGGAGGAGGATTGCATGCCAAGATAAGCTGAGCACCTTCATGAACCTCTTGAATGTCCAAGTTTTCCTTTGGCCACAAAGGAGACTCTGCAATTAAAGATAATTGAAGAAATTAAATTTATTCATAAGATATAAATTGGGCTTATACATAAGGGTAGAGGATGATAATTTTTCAAACTGTTTCAGAGGGCCCTCTATATACTGACCAATATCCCATACTTACTCTTGATGTGCACCAACAGCAGCCATGCTGGTTTGTGCATTTTATCTGGATCTATGGCATCCCTATTCCTGTAACTCTCATTCTTCCTTCTGTGGTATGACATTTCTTCACCCTCTTCTTCATTTTCCTATCTCTTTCCCCTCTTCCTCTCCCAGCTGAAAACGGTGGCTCACTCAACTACTTCATTCATACTGAAGGTCAGTGAGCAAAGCCTTTGTGGTTGGGAGATACAATCCATAAAGTAGCTCTTCAGCAGCCTCTTAAGGGCTGGCTGTTCAATTCCCCAAAAGGTGAAAAGTGCAACACATGATAGAGAGGCACATATTTTTAGTTGAAACATGAACACTAGTTTCACTTTCTGAAAGGTTTTCAAATTATAATATGGCATACAGTGAAAGACTAAATAATCAGTTCAGAAGAGTAACAGCTAACCTTTCAATGTTAGGGACACTATACATTTACTTGTTGTGTGCAAAATTACAAAAGGGGTAGCTTTTAAAGCCTCACCACCACTTTAATAATGTCATATCATTCCTTGATTAAATACTAGTGCAGACATTTATAGAAAAGCAAGTTCGACAAAGCTGCCTTCTTTCATGAATGACTCAGAAATCATTTCTCTAGTTTTAAAATGTCCTCTATAGTTAAATGAAAAACACAAACAATAGATGCACATTCCCTTCAGTATCAAAAGCAGTATATTTCTGTGTTTCAGTTGCTGGGGAGTATCAGAAGGTGCTGTTACCTCATGCCTTGCTTGTGGGCTTCCTAGAAGCAAATGGTTAGTCACTGTGAACAAAATGCTAGATTAGATACACACTCTTGGTCTGATTGAGAATCCCACTTCTTCTGTTTTTAAATATAAATACATTCAACTTAAAAGAAAATATGGGTTACCAAATTTTAAAGTCATCATTTAGAAAAATTTCAGCAATGACCACATTTCTTTCTTTAGTTTCTAACTACAGAAGAAACTTTCATACTTGCATTTCCTTAATAATTCCAAAAATAACACACAAATGGATCATTCCCATTCACTCAGTGCTATACTGTGCATGCCTTTGGGTTTATATCCATTCATACTATTCAATTATGTTGCCTATCCATCAAGATCAAAATGTATTCTCCACTTTCTCTTATTTTATCTTCCATAATTCTGGTCTGTAATCCCATTCAAGTCCACCTGGTTTAGATTATTTAACTGTTGTCACTGGCCAGCTACACATAAGCATAAACTTCTACATAACATAAAACTTCAGATTTTAAAAGCCACAGCCTTTCTTAAGGCTCTCTTTCAGAAAAACAATTGTGCAATAATTTCAATTTTGAACTTTTCAAAAACATTTGGTAAGAAATATGTCAGGAGCCAAGGATAACACATCAACTCCTTTAGTATCCAACAGGAGGTCCTCTTCAGAAACTCATATGTATTCTACCTTTAGCTAGGCTTTTGGCAATAAAACCCAATAAACTATACACAACCAATTATCCTATGCAAAAATCACAAATGCATAGTGTATATGACTACACACAAATCTTGTTATACTCACTCGAAACCTGTAGGAATATTTTATTGGAGATGGCTGTCCCAAAATCATTCCGGGCAAAACATTGATATTCCCCTTCATAGTCCTCTGGCCTACCACCACTGCGGAAGTCAACAGCCAGTGTACCTGACCAATGTCTCATGCTTACTCTTGGGTCCTTTGCAACATTGAAGAACTTCCCATTGCGTGTCCATGAAAATCTGCAAACACAATTGAAGATAATAGGTTACACATAATTTGGAATGAATAAATTCCCCTTGCACTAACAAGTGTAAACATATTAGTATATAGGAATTTATTCTTTGTGGTATCAGACTAAAGGACAATGGCAGAGGAAATAAAAGGATCAAAGTATCCCCCCCTCCCCTGAATAAACATCCCATGGTATTTCAAAATTATACTACAATTAAGTTTTGCAGGACATTTGATTTAAGGGACTACATTAGAATGTTAGTGATAAAAAGACAGCAAACTGTTTCCAAGAGTATTTGGTAATAGTAAGGCACTGGGAGCCCTGTTTGTAGACTGCTCTAAACTCCATGAAGAAGGATGGTATACAGCATAAAACAATAAATTAAAACTGCACTCACGTAGGAATGGGGTTGCCTTTTGCTTCACATTCAATGAATATGTTATCTCTTGGGTCAACAATATAATTCTTCACAGACTGCTTTGTAATTGTGGGGGGCTGATGTACTAGAAAACATATGAAGGAGGGGTTGGGAGAGGAAAAAATGAAAAATTAAAATGACAGGAAAATTAAGACAAGAAATAACTGGAAAATTCCCACAAACCAGCATTTGAAATCATGCAAGTTTCAGTGTAGGGACTCTTTTTTGGACATTATCCATAACTTTCATTTATTCTCTTAATTATGTAAAGCAGAAGAACCCTCCACAAAGAAAACTGTAAACTCACAATCTACACATTCACAAGAAATTCAAGACTGTTACCTTGTTTGAGTTATATCATCAGTTGTTCATAAGCTGTTTTTGCCTTTGTGTTAATGAGTGGCAAGGGCACAAACCATTGCAAAGTTCTACAGCAGAGACACTGTTGCTTATGAGCTGCAGGAGATTTAGATTTTTTATCCCCAGTCCCAAGGCAGCTGTTAACCTTGGGAGAACCAATTAAGCCAAAACTAAGAGCATTTGTACTGTAAGGACCGTTTTTTCTAGGAGGAAGGGTTCAGCAAATAAATATATTTTCTGACTAATTTTTGGGACAATGGTATTAAGTACTATTTGCTCTAACCCTAAAACTGTGGTTTAACTCTGGTTAAAGTATTTTATACCTTCTGTATATTAGCTGTATATGAACCTAGGTGTGAAGTTTAAGTTACCAAAGTACAAGCTTTAATAAAACAACAGAACCACTTTAATGTCCAGTGCCATGAACCATGAAAGCAACGTTATTCCAGCAGCCTCATTTGCTTTGAGATTTTTAGCTTCTTTACAAGATTGCTGGTATGTACATATTTTTGCGTTCTTTTTCAGAAACAGAGACAACTATCTCAGAGAAAAAGAAGCAAGTAGCAGGACTTACATGATTCTTGAATACTTGCTGTTAATTCGAAGGTGTAAGCATATTAAAAAAGAAAGAGAGAGAAAGAAAAACAGATAGGATTAATCTAAAACATTTATATCTATATTAAATATAGGGTTAAATATATTAAAGGGTAAAATAAAACACACCATTTAACAGTTTTTAATATCATTAGCTTCAATGATCTGCACTCCTGTAAACACGTTAGAGAAAATAAGAACCAAAAAAGTGGGGTAAAGAAAGATTATTAAAATGTTAACAGTTCACAAGTACTATTCTCACAAAGCTATTTGAGATCTTTAAGATAGGTTTTTTCCAATGTACATACACAGAGACGTCTCGAAGACAGAAGGAACAAACTCTAAAAAAGGATAAGTTAGCATATTTCAAATGTATCAGTGTATATGAACCTATGGAATAGCTCTCTGGAGAATCTGCAGAAAAGTCTACTTTTCCCAGGTATGGTGACAGTACAGCCTACAGTATGTTGGCTTTTTTTGTCAACCTTTTTTTGGGAAATGCAAAACATCAATTCTTTGCAAACTGGGTGAAAAACCAAAAGGAGCTCCGATGGCGCAGTGCTTAAATGTCTGTATTGTAGCCATTCACTCACAAACCACAAGGCAATTAAGGGAGAGATTTTTTATCAGATATCAAGACAAAGGGAATTCAGCCTGGATATGCTTAATTTGAAGATATTTTAAGTTCTGACAATCCCCACAAAATTGCCCTGTTCTATAAATGTTTATTAGAGTTTGAGTTGGAAGAAGAGACAATAAAAGAACGAATGGTTAAATGGTCTCAGGATTTAAAACAGAACATAATGTTAGATCAGTGGGAGAGAACATGGAACAAGCAATTAAGGTTTGGCCAATGAATTAAAAGAAAATTTCTATAAAATGCAATTTAGGTGGTATTTGTCCCCGGCAAGGATGGCCAGAATGTTTAAAGGTTTTTCCAACAAATGTTGGAAATGTAAACAAGAGATGGGGACATTCTTCCATATATGGTGGAGCTGTAAGCAAGTCAATAAATTTTGCAAAATGATTCATAGAAATGTAAAGGAGATATTACAACTTAATGTAATCTTAGACCCGAAGTTTTAACTGTTAAGCATGTGTGACAATGAAGAATAGGAGTGTAAATATGGGAAATTATTGTTTCACATCACAACAAGCGCTAGAATAGTTTTTGCTAGCAAATGGAAAATGAATGGCTGGTCAAGCTAATACCAGCCAGGGGCTCGGAGACGACTCAGCCTGGCATGCTTCTGTAGGTCACTAAAATCAGTAACCAGCTTATTAGGTGCAATAAGCTTACACTTTGTAAACCTGCTTAGTACACTGGTAAGCAGTATAGAAATGTACTTGCTACTGCTATTGCTAAAAACTATCCCCAATATTGGCTGAAGTGGTGTTTTCAGCCCCTCTCCTGGTCCATCAATCCCCTGAAACCTGATTTTAGGCTTTCACTGAGTCTGCATCTGCACTGCAGAAATAATCAAGTTTGACATCACTTTAACTGCATGGCTCGATGTTATGGATTTCTGGGAACTGTAGTTTGCTGTGGCACCAGAGCTCTCTGACAGAGAAGGACAAATGTCTCACATAACTATGGCCTGATACAGGTGGCCCAAAAGGGCCGTCCGTGGGGCATGTTCTAAGATCTCCCTAGGTTCACTCAAACTCCAAAACGCAGGATGATTACAGCTACAGTCACATTTACTTAGGCAATGGGGTTAGTTTCACCTCTGCCATTACTTTGACTTAAAAGCCTCCCTGTATCAGAATGATGGACACAGGTCCCAGATTCTGTCTGTCCATTCACATACACATGGGGTCTATTATATTCTAGCTATTCTGTAACTTAAGCTACCTTTCTGTATTACAACAAAAATTCAATTGACAACCAGAACTAGTCCTCATATAGCTCTCTAGGGCACTGCTAGCCAAAGAGGTCTATGCACCAAACCTGGCTGATATGCCATCAGTTGCTGGTCCCTAGCGTGTTTCCAGAAAAGAAAGAAATAATTATGCCAGTGGGTACAAATATGACACCAGTCCCTTGTACATTTATTTTGAAAAACTGAAAATTTACACCTGTTCTGTTTCTTGTCCTTTAAGCAATTACCAATCCAGCTGCTCTCTTACTGTATGACAGCTAAGTTTTCTTAGTGTCTGGTTTTCCAAATGTATACTTAAGTACTTTTATACTTAATATGTGCATTATACCTATCAGGCTGCTCCTATGGCACTGTTTCATAATAGTTTAAAAGTGGTAAAATTTCATTTTGCAGAAAACACACTGATTTTGGATACTATCTTTACTGCCCTTCCCATAAACCAATCCCACTTTTCATTTTTCTGTTTAGACTGTTATCACCAGTCTCTATTTTGATTAAATACACACATTACTCTAAAGACCTGTTTAAAACATTAGCAGCTGTGTTCCTAAGATGAAAGGGAAGTTTGGTGGCTCAACAATGCCGTGTTTAGATCTGATAACCTGATTTTATTTGTTGAAATTTGCTCTCACATTCTGGCACCTGTAGAAAACTAATCTCCATGAAGGAGGGCGGGCATGGGGGCCTGCAGTTCAGAAGAAGAGAGTTCATTTGCCTAGGGAGTCAGAAATTTGCACACTTATCATAAACCCAGAGCAGCTGTAGCTATTTATGCACCACCTGCTCAACTTAGTAAAACCTGAAGCCTTTCAAGTTTGCAAATAGGAGTGATGAATTAATTAGCTGAGTCCCTGCCTTAACAATGGACAGACACCAGAGGGCTCAGGGAAACTGCATGCTTTCTGTGTTAAATAAAAGGAAGATTAAAAATCCAATTCTCTGGCAGATTGTATGAAGGGGAAGGGGATTCAAGAGTCTGACATCTCTGCGAGCAAAGCAGGGGCAAGGGGAGAAACCCTTTGAAATGGGTCCAACTGGTGAGGCAGATGTTTACAAGATCCCTCGATGCTCTTCATAGATTTGGGACACCCCAGTTTTCTGGTTCATTGTTAACAACACCTTATGAAGAGTAACAATGTACTGAAATATGTAACACTCAACAATGTTTTCCAGAACACCTAAAAACTGGGATTTAATCCATCCTGGTATCTTATTGATAGTATGTTTATTCCACTGTCCAGAAATTACACTGTAGTGAGTTGTATATGACTCCTCACCTTTTTTTCAGCCTCCCTATGCTCCCCAGGATTGTTTTTTTTTAAAATGCACAGTAGCTTGTGGCTGAATCATTAAGCACTATGGTCTACAGGACTACATCTTTATAGGCAGTATAACAGTCAATGAACCTCTTTCAGTTCAGTATCAAAAGTCAATATAATAATAATAATCATAGTCAGTTTAAGCACATTTAATATTCATTTATACAAAAACATATATCTAATAATTATTAATCAAGTTTGGATGGGTGATGGAATTTTAATAACTTTAGTAATATTTTAAGGAATTAGATATTAATTAATGTCAGCTAATTACACATCTGTATCTAATTTGAAGGTATTTCCAATTATAAGAATACCTAAAAACAAAAACAAAAAGTATAACTGTTGAGTACCTAGGCAGCAAAAAAGAAAAAGAAAAAATGGCCCCGGGTCCTGAGCAGTTGATGACTCCTTATGGTGCACTCCTTAGGATTTCACTACATCAGTTCCAGGAGTAGATACCACTAAGTGCAAAGAGGCTAATTCTGAAGCATTTTAAAGACCGTAGCTTTGGACTTGGAAATATTTCAGCAGATCGTCTAGTGATACTAGTGATACTTAACAAAAGGGAAAGACTCCTATTTATTTACAGTGTAGTCTACAGTACAACAGATCTGTTGCATATCACATGTACTGGAGCTCTGGTTGATGGTCCACACATACAACATTTTATTACCAAAAGTATAAACCTCAGCAAGCAACATACAACTCTGAAGTTTCTTGACTTGCAACAATGGGCAAATCACATCCACTTTCCACTGCAGTCAGAGAATTATGAGAATTAGATGGTGAGAGTGAAATACTTAAGCTCTTGATAAAAGTTGCTTTAGAAACAGAAAGTGTGATTTAAAAAGCAATGGAGCCTTTAGTGTAACATCATATTGTACAAGTACTGAGTGTCCTATTATTTAGTTATCTAAGTTTGTATTACACTTGGTAAGACAAAATGATTCATTCTTCCATTCAAAAGGAGGAAAACTCTTGCTAACAGGAGGCTCTTCTTCTGGAAGTCATTTGTGCTGACTTCATTGATCCTGCTTGAAGCTCACATATCAGGCCAAGAACTGAGCTCTTGATATAGTGGAACTAGAAGCATTCAAACCCTATGCTTAGAGTAAAATTACAGGTGTGCCTGTCATGAAACTCAGTATTGAGTTTCAGTCATGAAACTCAATATTAGGTAGATTAGTGGCGAGCATGATCTACAAATTGAGAGAACACTTTTCAGATTGGGCATGGTAGACAGGTATTTTTATGAGGGGTGCACCTGTTTTCATGTACTTTTTTCTTCATTGAGATATATCAAAATAGTTGTATATTTTTTAAAACCAATGGTAGTCCAATATGTTAGCTTAATTGTGTTTCAACCTTATTATAAAATGTAGTCAGCCCTCTGTATCCACAGATTTTTTTTTTTTTTATCCACGGACTGAAGCATCCATGGTTTGAAAATATTTTTAAAATATATAAATTTCAAAAAGCAAATTTTGATTTTGCGATTTTATAGAAGGAACAACATATACATATGCCACTGTATGAAATGGGACTTGAGCATCCAGATCTTGGTATCCATGGAGTCCTGGAACCAAACCCCAGTGGATACCAAGGGCCAACTGTAAAGGGAAGGGGTGGAGACTGCAGACTTTTTAAAATAAAAAAAGAAGAAGATAAAAAACAGGCTCCTTTTCTATTTATGCTATTGTCGTGTATTTAATTTTAATTACTACCATAATAACATTCCTTTCACTCATTAGTAATAAAGAAATCTACTTGTACATGATTAATTAGTATTTGGAAAGGTTTCATTTCATTATTAACAAAATTCTCCCTCATTCATGATTAATAAATAAAATCTTCCCACTCTTACTTGATTAATTATTATACAATATTTATATTTCTGCATAAATGAAACTTAAACTCACATTGATTTTAATATGATATTGACTATCGGACTGATATTGATTATATCTACCCCATCAAACTATAGTCAGTGAGATAGTCAATATCACAATGAATAACCTTCCTTTCTCCACTGAAAAGCGTGCATTTAGTTGTTTGCTGCCACATTTCTGTGTCAAACCATAATGTCAAATATTTTTGTGGAAAAAATTCTGGCAAGCACAGGTTTGCATGTGACTTATTACTTGTATTCTTCCCATTCCTGAATTAAATTATAGCAAATGTACAATAAAATTCACATCATATCAAATGAAAAGAAGAGTAAAAGTGCAAGCTTATGCATTTTAACTCAGAGGCAAATTTCATTATGGTCAGTTCCTAGTTAAACATAATTTACAGCTTATATGTCTTCATTCTGTTGAAGATCCCAATGGTTAAAACTGTGCAATGGATCTTGATCCAATATTAGTATTAAAGCTCCACCAGTCCATGAAGCATTAACATCCACCCCCTACATCTCTTTTTTGGATGTTTGCTTAGTTCTGGTTGAACTGAGCTTAATCTCCAGGATTTGAAGCCCTCTCCCAACTAATTGTGAATTAATTTTAAATTCTGGAAGAATTAATTTCTCTGGGCTTGCAAGTTCTCTAACAAAATACTCATGACTAATTACTAAATGTCATATTAAACTGAAGGAAGTTTGATTATCACTATTTAGAATTCAGTCTTCTTTCTTGATGCTTAAACCAAGGGGCAAACAGATAAGCACGAAAAAGTGGTTCCAAGCTGCCTTTTCTAAAGTCACACTGAAACTTCACCAACCGCACCACTGGCTCCCAAGGTAGCTGGAGTGCTCGTGTCATGACCACATGATATGGCTTCAAGCCAGGAAGAAGCAGAAAAAAAGCTGTTTCTTTTTGAAATGGTTTTTCTCTGCATAAGGCGCCTAGAGGGCACTTTCCTGCTGGCTTCAAGGCATGTATCATCTAAATGCCATGCCTTCAAACCAACCTGAAAGCACCTCTTTTTGCTTGTCTGTTTAGCCCGTCAGTTTCTTTAACCCTGTTTCTGCTGGAATGAATATAATGCAGCTACCTTGCTGCTGTTATGCATATCTTTCAGTAGCACATGGTTAAAAATGTATCTCTGGCTGGGACTGCTATGTGAATAAACAAGGAAAGCAGTGAGGCTGAGACATAGTGACTAGAATGAACCCTATACATTGCAAAGTCTAGATCTGTTCCACTCACTTTTCTGGTTTTCTACCTTGACATTGCATTGATGACAGGCTTTCAAACTGCAATCCATTATGCAGAAGCCAACTAAAATAGCTTCTGTTTAGCATCATATCTACTTTGAAAATATAATACATGTGGAGCTTGTCTGATGGATTCAACTGAAAGCTTATTATTTATTATGACATACAACCAGTACAAAGATAGAATACAATACAATAATGATCAAATATCCATGTATACACAATACGATCATGATTGTTGTTTTACTCTGTACTTTTTAACTTTTCTGTACCCCTCTCCGATTATTTTGCTAGAGGAGTGGGTTATAAATAAGCATTATTATTATCATTATTATTATTACGATCATGATGACCATACATATCATCAAGAGATATAAAATGGCATAAAACTCTCTGCCATGTGCCAATTTACAAGGAAATTTAGAGAAAATATAGGAATGTTACAGGGTATTTCTTTGGCATAGGCTTTTGAGTATCAATTATCAAAAGTATCCATCCATTTGGGAGTGTTTATTCAAGCAACAATATAATATTAAAAATTTAAAAATTAAAAGGAAATAGTAAAAGGCATATCCCATCCATATACATGTAGACTAACGTCGTCAATTTGTAGAAACGGATAAAATTTCATGCAAGAAGTAACATAATATCTGCAGAAATAGTATCAACTATAAGCATTTTTTCAAGGTTTATTGTATCTGTTTCAAATATCTTATACGGAGAGTAATAGCAGCTGCAAGGAATTTAGCAACCCTACTGGTTATGTATTCATTGCAGTCTGCTAAAAGATATTTGACATAAAATTTCTTTTGACTTCCGGGTAGCTGTTTAATAATAGGAGTTATATAAAAAAACATGGGTCTCTATATAAAGGCGGCAGCAAAGAAGGACGTGGCTGATTGATTCGACTTCCTCGAGGCCAAGCTTTCCATATCACCATTGTTGGTTGCCTGGATTCTCAAGAGGAGGCATGAAAAGTTTCCACATGATGAAGGGGATCCAAAAGCCTACAACATGAAAAAGCTTAACTTCTGAAAAATTGTTTCAGTCTGTCTCTTCATGCTGGTTTAATGGGTAGATTGATTAACTCCTGATAGCTTTTTGTGACATTCAAAGCCAAGTATTTGTTCTAAACAAATCCAATTGTAGTGGCCAGGGGTTTTACTTGGTGGCTGAAGGATGCATTAGGTGGCCTCCTAAACATTTGCTTTTGGGCAGAAATGAGTTGTAGCATTTGTCTGCATTCCTTTAAAATACTGGAGTTCAGTGGAAGAGATGACATGAGTGCGGCAAGGCTCAGTGGGAGGAGAAAGGAGGGGCCTCACTATATAGATAGATAGATAGATAGATTTAACATTTATTTTTAAATTTTATTCTTTTAATTTTTAAAAAAAACATGAGATCTTATGACTTTTAACTTTTCACATCTTTTCACTTTAACCACATGAAACTGTGTACATGTAAATATATTTAGGCTGTGCATATGATATTGTAATTTAAAGGTATAATTTTAATTTTGCTAGTTATTTATGTTGCAACTATTACCATTACATTCAGAAATATAAAGGAATTAGGATTTATAATTATGATTTATGAATAATATTAGTACAAAAAACATTATTAAGGATTTTGTACAGTGGTCCTATAGGTGGAGGTCAATGGGAGGTGACACCATGAACTACTACTGCACTGGATCATGCCAATTCTAGTGACACAACTTGTAGTGGCCTTATTTAAAATCAAATCGTTCCACATCAGATGGAATAAACAAAGATTTAGTGATGTCAACAGAACCATTTTTGAGTAAATGCACATAGAACATAGATTTCTATTAAATATCAATCATAAATGTCCAAAGATACTCTACAGCATATCCCACCAATGGTGGTTTTATATGCAGGGATTATGCAAATTCCCCTTCAAACGAATGAATAATTCCTCAATTAACTTTATCTCCAGGAAAGACCTGGAATGGATGAAGGAAGTTATTCTTTTGTATAGATTCTGTTGATGTCATCAGATCCAACTTTTAGGAACAGAATTATTAATATTGACAAGATATGATAATCAGTGAATAAGCAGTTATACATCTACATGTCTAGCATTTAGATGGAGAACTAGTCCATACACAATTCAGCAAAAAATGTTTTTCTCTCTCAAAATATGGTGATAAATGAAAATAATGAATGACTGTGTGTGTATGTGTGTGTGTATGTATATATATATATATATATATATAGAGAGAGAGAGAGAGAGAGAGAGAGTGTAATGGGAAGGAATTACTTTTTACAAGTAACATTTACTTTTAAAAGCTCTGGCTCTGGCTCATCTCATCCTGAAAATAAAATGAACTGAAAGAAGCTGTGCTTTGTTACAGTGCCTATGTAAATAATGCCACCAGTAATGGATTCTGCTTCATCTATACACCAAATAATTTCTGCAGAAACTGGCTTTAAAAATACTGTATGTTAATAGGCAAATTTGCTCACAATAACCATAGTCCTCTTATCGACTATTTTATACTGGTTCTTTAGCAAAACATTTACAAATACTTATTGCAGTATGTTTAGTGTTTGTTCCATTAGGGCTATCTAGAAAAGCATTTCTTTATTTGATTTGTGAACATTCCCTTGCACACAAATGGAATTCAAAATATGTCGCTTGTAGTAGATGAAAGCAATTTGTTTTAGTGCACTGCTTCATTATGCATAAAGAAATATACTGTGAAGGTCAGTATTATGAGAAGTTAACCCAGGGCCGGAACATACCAGCCCAAAGGGGCGGTGTGGTGCCACCTCTGAAAGAGCTAGGTGAGTGCTGCGGCAACCACATGCAATGGCCCCAATCTGGAAAGCCTCTCCCCCAAATAGGAGTGGGAAAAACCTCTCCTAATTGGGGCAGAAAAAAGCCAGTTCTGGAGCAAGTGATGTGTAAACACCACGCCCTGAAGCTGAACAGAAACTGGCCAGTGTGTAATTGCCAGCACAGCTCTGTCTGGTGCATCTAAATGCCATGCTCCCAAGTGAGCATAGAGTTGGACTTTCAGGGCCATCTGTTTTGCCCCTTAGACAGATTACATCCTCTGGAATATGAATACCTATCAGATAATTGACCTTTTGAAAAGGCATGATTGTTCTGCAACTTGTTTTGCCGCACACCTTTTCAATAATAAACTAGTATTATTTTCACTTGGAATCAATATCTATATGTTTCTTAACTATCAATCTACCTGGAAAAAAATGTTACTGAATCTCTCTTGTCCACCAAGGAGATTCTTTTATACAGTCTCTATACTATAGAGAAAAGAGACTCACCTTTAAGGGAAGCCAGTTAAGTTGAAAGTATGTTTTTGTTACTAAGTGGACTAGGGCCTAAATACCCTAAAGGGATAAGATTCTGTCTGATCTTGGAAGCTAAGCAGGGACAGTTCTGATCAGTACTTGGATAGGAGACAGCTAATGAATATCAAGTACTGTGGGCTATATTTCAGAACTGGCAAAACCACCTCGGAATATTTCTTGGCCAAGAAAACCCTGTGAAATTCATGAGGGTGCCGTAAATCAACAGGAGACCTGAAGGCACACAAACATACATACATACCCACACAATGTAGAATACATAGCACTTTATAACATTATGGAGAACTGGAGATAATGTGCATTCATTCCCTCAGCAGTAACTTGTTGGGGGACACATGCTGGTGGTGATTAGGAATGCTGCTAAGAGTGAATGGGACCAATCTTTTCCTCTCTCCTCCTTTTCTATCTAACACCCCATTTTAATTTCTCTCTGCACCTTCTGCCTTTTTTTTTTCTTTATTCCTATACCTGTCTGAAATAAAGCTGAGAGAAGCATGAAATAAGTCTAAGGGCCACTAATTGGCATAATGCATTCACTGTATAATGCCAATTAGTCCATGCTGGATAAGAGGCTTTGTAGACGTATGCTGCTATGTATATCTAAGATTAAGCCGAAAGCTGAAATCCTTAAAGAATACTTACAACAGAGTAAGCCCCACTGAACAAAATGGGACTTGCTTCTGTATGAACACACACAGGATAGTACTGTCCATGTACTCCTATACATGCTTACATGAGCCAGTTAAAACACAATGCAACTCAGTTCTGACTAATGAGTCTTGTTGTTCAGGTAGGGATGAATATGTTCGCTTAAGAGCAGTTCTTAGATATGCATTTTAACTAACTGAAAGGGAACAAAGCTGGCACTAGCAAGCATGGAAACATTTGTCTTGACAGCACATAAGCTTTCCATCAACAATCAAGAAATCTCTTGACAGTTTATGGCTCTTGTTTAGTGATTACATAAAGTAATGAAAAACTGTATTTTAGCATTGATTTTAATAATAGTTTTGGTAGCATCTGCTAAACATATAGACCAGAGAGGACTTCCATTAGTTAGTGAACTTCAGTGACTTGAACAGCGTTCAGTCACCAAGATTTAGAGATCCTTACCCCAGGGTTATTTCAAAAGTTAACAAATAAGGACTGGAAGTAATTCAGTAGTAAATCCATGTTTACTGTCTTGGTTTGTACATAAGTTCAAATTTTAAATGCTACATTAGTATGTACATTACTATGAACTCTTCCCACCAGAGTAGAAATTATGCACATTTACATTACAGCTGTAGAGACAAATGAACCCTATTTACCAGTTCCCTATTTTTAATAATTTCTGGTCATTTCCATGAATTTCCTGAAATGAAATTTTTCTTCATAAGAAGCAGTATGTAATTTTTCTTCATGGAAAGTACAACAGCCTTCCAATCTGTCTCATAACATCTAATAATGCAAAGTAACAGAGACTAAAGATTAGGTTGCAAATGTTGTTGGCACTCATGCTGAACTTATTCTGAAGTTACTTTGTCTTTTCTGGCGCCACCTCAATGCTGAAGTTGAATGACAGAAAAAAATCCAGTCATTTTACACTTGCTAGTAAAACCCAACAAAACATTCAGTTCACATGACTAAGATTATCCTGCTTTTGCTGTATGTTACAGCTGGTCAATCAGCTGTCAGATGTCTTGCATTATGGACAACCATTAACACATAATGGGCAAAATATAAAAAAATATTACAGTACTTACAAGACATGGAAAATTGATTGGGCCACAGGACAAATTGCCCTTGGTAAATCTGAGAGGATCTTCACACTTATAAACTGGTGCAATTGAATATAGTTCAGGTTACCTTTTTGTACAGTTACAAGGATGGTGACTCTGAAAACCTAGGTGACTATTTCAAAGGCTCATAAAACAATTCAGTCCTTCTGCTAACCTTTAAATGACAATAATACAAAAATACAAACTGAGATAGAATGGGGAAAAATGGACTTACGATCCCTTGGGACTTCAATGGCTTTGATGAGGTGAAGAAGGTTTAAAGTGAGCACCACTCCAGTATAGGTTAGGAGATACCTTTGCATTACCATTTTGAATATTTGGCTAAGATCCTATGTCCCCAGTTTCCTCCAACAAGGCAAAGTGGTGACTTTACTACTGTAGTGCAGCAGAATACTTTGATTTCCTGCAAAAATACAAAAACCAAAAACAAAACAGGAAAAATTAATGCTCTCAAATCAAGATTCATATCTGCCACACACACCAGCATCTTTGTAAGAAGACAGCAAGGGCGGGAAAGGCCACACATATTCTCATCAGTGCAAGCTCCAGGCTTTGGATAGTCCTTAAGTAATACATCTTCAATGGGTACATCTCCTTCAGCAAATATAGCATCTTACCACCACCATAAGTGTCATGACAACATGTCATGGAATCCTGGGATTTGCAGGATTAGAAAGGATATTTAGGATTCTCAGCTAGAGAGCTCATGTGTCTCACCCAAATTATACACACCAAGATTCCATAGGATGCATCCATGGCAAAATGGAATGATAGTCTTCTCACAAGAAGGCTACTCAGTTCTTATATGTTGGGCAAATTTCACAAAGCATCCTTCTATATTATTCTATTTCAGTCTTCTTCTACCTGTTATACAACTAGCATAACTCCTATCCAGAATAATCAATAGTCGAGCATTATAGCAATAGCAAATACATTATGGAAGCGATAGTTTAAAATTCTGGAAGGCAGCAGGTTGTGGGTAGCTGAACCTACTGTTTATAAGTTACACCTTAATTGTACAAGTTCAAATCTTCAAAATAAAGTGATTTGATGTACTTTATAACCTGTTATGCTAGAATAGTCCTACTGTAATAAATTTCTTTCAAATTATTTTTATTTATTAAAATGTTTGTATCTCATCCTGTATCATGAGATACAAAGTAAAATATTTTACTGTAATTATAAAATAATTATATCTCATCCTATATCTCAGATCTATATCATAAGATCTCAGGGCGACATATCAGGAAAATCAGTATAACTGATAAAACAATTTAAAATATAAGATATGAAAATAATTCAAAGAGATTAAAATCATATTAAATAATGTTACAAGATAAAACATCTTTAAAAAATTAAAAACATGTGCAGGTACACATTGGAGGATATAAGTGAGGCTCCAAAGGCTTTAATAAAAAGTCATACTTCAACTTAGTGTCAGAAGGGAGCCAACACTGGCACTAATGAAGCTTCTACTGAGAGGACATCACGCAAAGAGGTTGGCAGAACTGAGATGGATCTCTCTCATGGCCTCCCACTGTGTATTTCTACCACTGGAGGAAAGAGAGGATGGTTCCTCCAGCAGACTTCAGTCTTTCTGCTAGCGTATATAGGGAGAGGTGTTCCTTCAAGTATGGAGATCCCAAGTTGGAAGCTGAAAATAGATCACAGAATCATAGAAGTGGGAGACCACAAGTGCCATTCAGTGCAACCTCCTGCCATGAAGGAACTCAAAATCAAAAGCATCCCTGCAGGGATGTGGCCAGGATTTTGGGAAGGGGGGGGGTCCAGACTAAGTGCTACCATTTTTGGGGTGGGTGGGGGTAAACACATTGCAAATACATCCAGATATTAAAGTAATAAACACAATATTTGTGAGTACAGTATTTTTACATTTAAATTACTCTTGGAAAAATAAAACTTTCTCAGGTTTAGGGGAAGACAGCGGCAAAAAAATAATCCCCTCTGAAAGCCCCATGATACATTCCCCTCAAGGTCGCCATAAGTTGGAAATGGAGGCACACAACTACAACAACAACAACATGGCCTCCTCTCCTCCTCCTCCCCCACCATTCTCTCCCTTCCTCCTTCTTCCTCCTTTGTTCTTTCTCTGCCTTCCTTCCACCCCCATCTTCACTGCTCTTCTGCCCCAGAGTTTGCTCCCTCCTCTCTCTCTATCTCTCTCTCTCACACACACACATACAAGCTCAAGCCCCACTTTTCTTTACCTTTTCCCTCCGCTACCTTCTTTGTGCTCCCCTCTGGAAATCATCTTACTGTTCCCCCATCACAGAGACAGCAGCACTGGAAGCTGAGAGCAAAGCTCTTGGCCATCTCCCGCTGTGAGAGTAAACTACTGTAATGATTCTTAAACCATAACTACATGATTTACTTTTAATGTTTTTCATGATAACTAGATCCACTGGGGGAAACATATTTTGTGATTAGATAAGGTTGGTTTATATTATTTTTAACATAAATTTATGTCGGGGCGGGGGGGGGGGGGGGCTCTGGACCCCACAGACTTCCCTTGACTATGTCCCTGATCCCTGATAAATGGCCATCCAGACTCTGTTTAAAGACCTCCAAGGAAGTAAACTCCACCACCGTCTGAACTAGCTCAGTTCCTTTAAGAATAGTGTTAATGCAGAGGGTTTCAAAGACCCTCAGACCCTGAGATTTCAGTGTGAATGGGTCCTGGTGATATTATACCCTCCGACTGTTTGAATTTGGCAGGGATAATTCCAATTAATTCTATAATTGTTTCAGCTGCTTTTAAAATGCCACGGTTTCTGTTTCCTCCTGCTGCTTTCACCCTTTGTCTTTCACTTACTTCACTTTCTGCACATGGAGTTCAAAGTGCAAAAGTAGCTCACAGTCACTTAATTCAGCTGGAGGGAGAGAAAGGGAGGGGGAAGAATCTTGTTCTTCCCAGAAGATGCAGGCAAGAAATCCAAACTGCTGCAGCCTTTGCTAGCTTATGTATTTTTCCTCTTTAACTACATAACCTCCAAGTTGTCTCAATTTATCAGTACAGTCCCAGTTAATTCTCTTTTGTTCCACTTTTTCAGCTGCTTCTAAAATGCCCCAGTTTCGCTCTTCTCCTTCCACTATGACCTCACCTTACTTCAGTTGCTGCAAGCAGTTTGCATGCAATTAACTCAGGAAGTGCAAAAGGAAAGGAAGAGGCAGAATCTTATCCTTCCCTGTAGATTCAGGGAAGAGCAAAGTGCTGAAGCATTTCCTACCTTGTGTGTTCTTCCTCATTAAAAACTTTTGCCATCTGGACTACACTGTGATGTTGCCTGGCCACATGTATCCCAGTTTTCATTTATGAAATGTTAGACAGTGGCTCCTTTACAACCTGGATAGAATTGACCAGTGGGGTCCCACAGGGCTCTGTCCTGGGCCCAGTGCTATTCAACATTTTTATTAATGACTTGGATGACAGAATTGGGGGCATACTTATCAAATTTGCAGATCACACTAAATTAGGGGGAGTAGCTAATACTCCAGAGGACAGGATCAAAATTCAAAATGACCTGAATAGACTAGAAAGCTGGGCCAAAGCAAACAAAATGAAATTCAGTACGGAGAAATGTAAGGTACTGCACTTAGGGCGGGAAAATGAAATGCACAGATAGAGGATGGGGGATACCTGGCTGAATGAAACTACGTGTGAAAGGGATCTAGGAGTCCAAGTAGACCATAAGCTGAACATGAGTCAACCGTGCAATGTGGCAGCTAAAAAGGCCAATGCAATTTTAGGCTGCATCAATAGAAGTATAGTGACTAGATCAAGGGAAGTAATAGTGCCACTCTATTCTGCTTTGGTCAGGTCCCACCTGGAATACTGTGTCCAGTTCTGGGCACCACAATTCAAAAAGGATGTGGAGAAACTGGAGCGTGTCCAAAGTAGGGCAACTAAGATGGTGAAGGTTCTGGAAATTGTCCCTATGAGGAACGCTTTAGGGAGCTGGGGATGTTTAGCATGGAGAAGAGAAGGTTAAGAGGTGATCTGATAGCCCTGTTTAAATATTTGAAGGGATGTCATATTGAGGAGGGAGCAAGCTTGTTTTCTGCTGCTCCAGAGACTAGAATGCGGAACAATGGATGCAAACTGCAGGAAAAGTGATCCCACCTGGACATTAGGAGGAACTTCCTGACAGTAAGGGCTGTTTGACACTGGAACACACTCCCTTGGATTGTGGTGGAGTCTCCTTCCTTAGAGGTCTTAAAGCAGAGGCTGGATGACCATCTGTCAGGGATGCTTTGATTGGGAGTTCCTGCATGGCAGGGGGTTGGACTGGATGGCCGTTGTGATCTCTAGGATTCTATGACTCTACAGTATGTGATATTGCAACAAGCAACCTCTGCTGATGTCATCAGATATGATATATTAAGCATCAATCACACCTATGCTGAATACAGCATTCAAACATAATACAGGAAGACTAACAAACTATAAACACATACACATGTGAAGGCAGCATGCATACTGTAAGATTCATCTTCTTCACCCCAAACACCAGAGTAAAGGGACAGCTCTTGTCAGGGAAAACTAGCATGGTGGGGCGGTGGCAAAACTCTTACTCAAGACCGGGAACCTATGGAGATTCCTTCCTTATCTGATCCCACCACTGCCACGCATTTTGTGATGAGGCAAACCCTACCACACGATTTTTCTCAGATGCCAGCACAATGGGTCTTTTAAATCTCAACCGCTTGGCACCACTTATATGATGGTCTGGCAACTGCCTCATCAGCTGCGCCAATTATGTAGAGACCACTGTTAACATTTCACTAGCTGCCACCAACTAATATATGGCAGCTATCCCACCACTAACTGAAGTGTCTTTAATAACAGTTGTTCTCATTATTTTTGGTAGCTTTCTAATTACATTTGGTACTGTGGAAGATGTTATTTGTAAGCACACTTCAGGTAACTACTTGCTGAAACAAAGGAATGAATTTTATTTACAAGCAAGGTTGAATACAGTATCTTTCATGTAGGATGTTATTCAGACTTGATTCACTATATAAATGGTTCCAGCAGATACAAAGTTTAATAGTTTCATTCACCTGACTTTATAAATGTTCCCTTATATTCTTAGTTTCCACAGAATCTAGCCTCTTTATCTCTTAAACCTTCTGGTTATCTATTACACCAACAACCACTCTAAACTTCCTCAGTTTCCTAATATTTATTTCATCTGCTCTTTAGATGACATCCCACAGGATATTAACACAAATAGTTTGACTCCAGATTCCTTTAGTCCCTAACTTGGGTAACTAAACCCCTTCTAACTGCATTTCACAGCAGCATTGTAGCTACAATGGGGAACCATGAAGTGTAGCCTGTGGACTGGTACTTCAATCAAGTTAAAAAAAAAACTTCTTTAATTTGGATTGAATTCACATGTTTTACCTCTACATCACCAAAATGATGTAAAAGCACAGAGACTTCTTGAGGAATCCATTGTTCTCTACCTACAAAGAGGCCTGTGACCTCACTGGAATGCAAAAGAAGGGTTCCTGGACTTTAAAAATCTCCCTATTGTTGCATGGCCAGAAGGAGGAGTAGCCTGCCTGCCTGCAAAAGATATCCTCCACATCATAACATCTTAATAAGGACTGAAACAACATTCAGGCATCTGACTAACATTTCCAATTGTGTTTTTTTCCTCCTGTTTGATTTGTAACATCTTGTCTGATGAAGAAGCCCATGGAGTTTTGAAAGCTTGGAACAAGTATATTGGACATTTCAGTTGGCCAATAACGGTATTACTGATGGATTTTTGTTTGTATTTGTTAAATGGCCAACACAGCTACCCATGAATGTGTTGAGGCAGAGCAAGATGTGACACAAAAAACCTATGTTTCTATTTGTTGTCATGAAGTTGAAATTAAAAATTCCCTTACTCTTTTGATATCTAGCTACAAGGCTGTCTTTTAATACTTGAGAACAAATAGGCAAATACAAATATACATCAGACATATTCAGATGACCAAAACCAGTAATAGCAATAGCAAGTACATTTCTATACAGCTTATTAGTGCACTTAAGCACTCCCTAAGTAGTTTACAATGTGTATCCTAATTGCCCCCAACATTTTAGTGACCTAGAGAAGGATATAAGGCTGAGTTGACCCTGGAGCCTTGGCTGGTATTGAACTCACAACCCTGTGGTTTGTGAGTGAATGGCTGCCAGAACCACTGCACTACCAAGGCTCCAGGGTATTTTTATGTTTAAATGGCACTGATACCATTTGTAACTGATACAGGGGGCGTATACTGCGTAGCTGTAAAACCTATTATAAAAAGAGACCCCAACAAAATGTGAAAGTAATCTTTGCTTTTTATTTTAAGTCCTGTTAGTCAACTAAGTATGAAATATATATACACCAATCAAACTCTAAGTTTGATTGGTATAAATATATAAAATTCAGCTTGTTTCTTTGTTGCTGCTTTCAAACATTTCAGAGAAACATGATGAACTAACAAATATTTAGATGAAGCAGGCTTGAAATAAACAAACAAAAATATTCAAACAGTACTGTTTAGAGTTTCTGCCCATCAGCTAGGCATGCCTGCTTTCAGAAAATTACATGCAATTATACATGATCGTGGAAGGTATTCCACTTTTCACCCCTTTAGTTTTTCCTGTTACCCTTCTGATTGATATCCACCATTCCAAGGCTACTGAACATACACAGTCCTTAATGAACTATTCTGAGAATCATCTGCCCCAATGTGTATTTGTGTGAACACTGGGTTTTCCCTAAACATACTTATATGTCTCTCAAAAACAGTTTTGTGAGCTCAATATCTGACTTTTCTATTAGCGAGAATGACAAAAGAAAAGTTTTCTGACTTTGCAGGTATGTAAAGCTGGTTATACAGCTTCAAATGTACATCCCAAACTGATTATGTACTGTACCTTTTAGTCAGGTGACAGTACAATTCTCCACAATGACTCAAACACTGTGCATTAAGCAAAAGGATACCAGATCAGTTAGATATTGTCAATCACTTATTTTCTGAGAAATATTCTGACATAGCAAATCTTGCTGAGGAGGTTTTCTGCTAACTCATTATTCCAGATAGACTGAGATTGGAAAAGTCAAACATATTTTTGGGGGGAATACAGCGAAACAGTTAGAGGGTTGGACTGAAAGTACAAAATCATCTTTTTCTACTTAGTAGTGAAATTAATTCACAAGTGGCTTCTGAGACCCAAAAGCACACAATGAGTTAATTCTAGGAGTCAAATAGGACACATGAATTAAGCTGGTTCACAAACTGAAGGTAATATAGACTTTCTCACTCTGAGAATTCACACAGGTCCCTTGTATGCTTTTAGTCCTAATTGTTTACTAATTATACAAATAATTTGACTGTATCCATGGTAGTCTACATATCATGTATTAATAGAATCTACCACTTTTTTGAATTGATAGTGTCAGTGATGTCTTTGGCAATGTCCAGTGTCAGTGATGTCTATGATAATTAGACTATAGAAGAATCATCCAGTGCAGTAGATATGAACCACACACACAATTTTGATCTTCCCAGAATCTCTGCAAAAATGGAGAAGTGCTATTATTAGCACCACGAAGAAGCTACAAGAACCGGAGATGGGAATAATGGCTTGGAATATTTTGCAGGCATGCAACTATTCTTAAGCAATGGTGAATATGATAGGACATTTTACACCTGAAATGCTTTCAAATGAATTATAAAGGGAAGGAGAATTTGAAAGTAAAAAGATATTTGCTTCAGCTTCTCGGCCCCAGAACAAAATTTTAAGTAGGCTTCAATCAGGATTTCAACCAAAGATTCATGAGTACAGTACAATATTTGCAAATCCCAGGGTAAGCCTTCCAGATGTGGCCACACTACAGGACCCATACCACTAGTTATGTTGTCGAAGGCAGATGGAGCTTGTTAAAGACTGGGTATATCCAATTGCCAACTTTTTGGCCTGCTCATATAACTTTAAAGGATGGAATTTAATCAAACATCACCTACAGAGTGTTAGATAAATGGCATAAGATTTAATTTGAGCAATCAGATTTGTGAGGGTGTGGCAATATCATTCAGAATCATTACAGAAGTGGTTTAAGTCTGGGAAAAATGCCAGATATTCAGTGGAATGTAAACAAAGATGAGGAATAGAAGCTGACCAAGGATAACCCTATGAGTCAGTACATCAGATGACATTTTTCACACAGGCAATGAAAAGATTTCTAAGCGTACCCTGAACAGCAGGTTAAGACTCCTCTAGTGTAAATGGCATCTAGATAAAAATCTGTATTTTGATTAGACGGCTGATAAGTTGAGTGGGTGTAAGGAGAGAATAAAAATAAACCATAAAATAACTCTTAACAAACTGATTTCAGCAGTCTCCAATACAGAAGATGTTGTTTAAAAAACAGCAATGACCATTCCTAACATTTCTGACATGTGCCCTAAAATGCTGATTTATGCTGATGCTGGACAGGCTATACTAAGAATAAAAGTACCCCTGTAATGAATGTTGTTAAGATTTAACCAGGAGAATAAACTTTGAATGCATGTGGAGTCACAGATGCCTCTTTAAGAGATACACAATTATAGGCTAAGTTGTATTAGTAGGATGGTAAAGGATGATACAACGGACAGAATTCTGTACACGTTAAAGGGTTTAAATGATTACTTATTATCAAGCCTTCTTCAGGGTCACCCCATAAGAATGTAATATAAAGCTGGAGTGGAGCAGCCCCCCTCTACTCATTTTCCCTCTCCCTCATTCTCCAGAACATGTGCACACAATTATAAATGCCAAATAGAATTTTCTCTCCCTTAAAGGGACTGTTAATGAAAAATGTTTGGCTTTATATGTGCGTATTAGCAACCTTGTACTAGTTGGTACAAAACATGGCAGCCAGATTGATTACGGGAACTTCTAGGAATGATCATATAACACCGGTCTTGAAATCCCTACACTGGCTGCCTATTAGTTTCTGGGCAAAGTACAAGGTGTTAGTGATTACCTTTAAAGCCCTACGTGGCTTGGGCCCAGAATACTTGAGGGAATGCATTTTTCACTCTCGTCTGTCCCACACTCTACGGTCCTCTGGAAGAAATTTATTACAGCCAAAACAAAAACAAAAACATAACAAAACAAAACAAAACAAAAAACCTAGGCTAACATCAGTTTCCCAGAGGGCCATTTCTACTACTGCTCCAAAATTACGGAATGACCTGCCGGAGGAGATCTGACACATCTCCACTCTGACAGCTTTTAAGAAAGCACTTAAGACGGATCTCTTCCAGCAGGCCTTTCCAACGTAGCAACCCTCCCCAGATATAGAGGTATCTACCCCCTTATCCGCCTATTCTTCCCCGCTTGTTTCTCTGTCTTTGTGGAATGCTTTAAATGCTTTTAATGTTTTGTACTACAGTATTACCGTTTAATTCATTTTAGTACTGGGAATGGGGGGCAGGGGAGGTTTAGGGTTTGATTTTATTGTAACTTTGGTGTATTTTATTGTTGTAACCCACCTGGATTCTTCGTGATTGGGTGGGCTAGAAATAAATCATCATCATCATCATCATCATCATCATCATCATCATCATCATCATATTGTATGCCAAAAGAAAATTAAGAACTCCCAAGATGGGCAGCACACAGGAGAGATTTTTGGGCTGCAACTCCCATCCACATCACATCATCATTATTTAAAATCCAGGTTGACAATCCTTTAACTGCCACGGCTCAATGCTTGCCCCTCAAGCCTCCTTTGCCACCTTGCTTTCTCCTGGGAAAGAGACTGGTAGTGGAGAAGGAGGAAGAGTGAATGTTTGTCCCTCAAGTGGAAAGTTGAAAAGTGAGTTGCTAAAAACTTATCTGCGGCCTGAAGAAGTGTAGCCTATTTTAATTTTGGCCCTTACCTATTGCCAAGTTGTGCTGGTTAGCTTTAGGGTCATCATAAAGCAGAAAGATTTGAAAGAACATAATTGTAAATGGATGCAATAGGTGGTGTTACAGTCAATGTCCAAAATTAAACATCAGCATTCATATATGAATACTGATAAGCTCAGAAGACTTTTGTGAGTGGCCCAAATTAGTTCCATTTTTCTTCATTTTGTGGACATCCACAAACAAAACTGACAATCACAATGGTGGTTATCACTATTCATCTGTATCTCTCTGAAGTTTCTAACATTCAACGAATTTGTGAGTCATTGTTAATATTTGGATATGAATGTTGATGTTCATCAAATTCAGAAATTCACTGTAATACCAAGTAAGAAAGAATGTTGGAAGTGTCAAGAGAAAACAGGAACTTTCTTCCACATGTGGTGGAAATGTTCTGCGGCTCAAAAATATTGGAAAATAATATATAAACACATGATGAAATTTTTTGGAAGGGTTTTTTTCACTGAGTTCAGAATTGTTCCTGTTGGATATATTCCTCAGGTCTGAAAAAAGGATTTGAAAAGAAAAACTGGAGATTGATTTTATATAAGGTGACAGTGGTGAGGATATTATATACATCAAAATGAAAAGATAAAGAATCATCAACATATAAAGACTGGCTGCTACAATTAGCAGGAATAAAATCACTCATTATTTGAAAAATAAATCATCAGAAAATGTTGAGGAAGAATTGTCCCAGGTCAGAAAATACTGGAAGATAATATGGTTGAACATTTTAATAATTAATTGATAGGACACATTTCAGTTACCAAGAAAAAGAGAAATAAGGGAAGAAACATTGGGGAGAAAAAAGGAACAGGAAGTATAAATAAAGATTACAAAATAATATCAAAATCATAATTTATGCTATGTATTTCATATAACTTAAAAGCAATGTCAACAAGGTTAGATGAGAAGTACAAAGATAAGTCAGCAACACAGATGGACATGGGAAAATATCATACCATACCATCTTAGAAGACAGGCTATGATTTATGTATTTGTTTATGTTATTTGTGTCATTATGTAGATAAGTGTTGTTTATGTACTGTTTAGTATTGTCTTGCATTGAATGGATATAAAAATTCTGTGTGATTTTATGTAATAAAATGTCTTGCTTTTTTAAAAAAAAATAAATTCACTGTAATATGCAGAAAGTTATAGGTATGTATTATATGGCAGAGTGGGCAATTGGTATCCTTCAGATGTGTTTAGCCCACAGCTCCCATCAACCTTAGGTGAGGAATTGTGGAAAGTGCAATCCCAAAACATCTGTAAAGCCACAGTCATATAGACTACCCCATATGAGAATATTTTTAAAAAACTTTAGTACTGTATGTTGTATATTTTTAAAAACTGTAGATGTTTAAACTACTGTAAGCTGCCTTGGTCCTAAACCGGGGAGAAAGTGGGATATAAATAATGAAATAATTAGATAACTTATGTACCCACAAGCTTAGATTTAATGTAGACTTTAATGTATTATAAATCTTTTCAGCAAATGATCTTAAATTTTATAATCTGCTTTTATTATGAGGAAAGAGGCTTGTTCCTTATATGTGGGGGATCCTAGCTTTCATATAACTCTTCCTTATCTTCCAATACAAGACAGTTATCTTCATCTCATGAGCTGCCTGGTTACAAAACAGCATAACAAATTCATGCTGAGAAACATTTCAACAACTCCCAGTGGGTTTTAAAAAAACTAATAGCATGGATTAAAAGGCAATACAAATGAGGATAAATCACCCAGCCTCAAAATACCAAAAACCTGCTTAACAGAGCTTCTACCATAACTCATCCATGCTTGCCTCATCCCCAACTTAAAGCCTCTCTTTAATAGAGCTATAAATATCCAGTATCCGGTTAGATGTGCAGACAGATCTCTTTGCTCATATCTAAAATAAAAACAGAGCTATACAAGGGAAGCATCCCCATACTCATTTCTTTAGCCTGTGTCCTTGTCATAGTTTGCTGCTATTACACGTTAAGCGTGAGACAGTGGGAAGCTATCTGACAAGGCAAGGAAACACCAGTTTCATAAAATATAAATAAGGAACTGCAGCTCCATCTCCCACTGAAGTCTCATAAATGCCCTCTGCAAACAGCAATAACCAATTTATATAGATACACAAATATAAAATGATATTGTCCAGGTAACAATTCACCAAAAGAGCTAATTGTTCAAGGATGTCCTGGGAAGATAGCAATGTATATATACTGGCCCAAGGACTCGGAATAATTATTTATATATATTTGAAGAGAATGACAGTTGCTATATTTCTCCGTGTAGATGCACTTAATTTCTATAAGAAGGCAAATTACATTCTAAAAAGTGGCAGATGCAGCTCTTCTTTCATCTGTAAAATGACCCATCGGTTAATCCATTACTCTCCTGCTCTGCATTTCACAATCCATAGAGAGGGGCCAGGAAAAAACATGTTTTATCAAACCTAGGTGATCCTGTCTACATCTTCAGGTCATCCTACATGTTAAAGATTAGGAATCTAGCAAGAGAGGAACACTGTTTTTCTAGGGTAATAGGAGTGATATCAGTAATTTACTAGCCTAATGACAGACAAGATTACCAGCACATGGCTCTATCACATTTTAATTCAAAGACAGCATATAGCCTATGGAAAAATAGAAGGAGCAGCTAAAAGCCTTGTTCCTGGGGGACTACTGAGCATCTATTAGTTGTTTATAATCAGGGGAAAATATGGGCTCAATTGTCAATGAGTACACAGTAAAAAAAAAAAAAACTACATTTGTAAACACAAATGAGTCTGCATCTCTATTTCATATCAATAAATATTTAAAAAGAATGACTCAGCAAGTCAAACTGAATCATGTACAGCCTTATCTGCCATTTTGCTTGCAAACTATGGATGCTTAGAGCATTATGTGAGGAATGACTTTTCAAGGACCTCACCAGCTCATCCTGTACTAATTTCTACAGCTGAAGATCAACTCACCACCAAAAAAAAAAAAAAAAGCGCTCAGTTGTTACATATTAGTAACAGATGTCTATGTCCACACTGGGATGTGCATATCATGAGCATTTCTAATCCTCATAAAAAGGGCTCTTTTTAAAAAATAAAAATAAAAAATCCACACCTCTTTGAGAAAAGGTACAAAATTTTTCACAAGGGGCAAATAATGGGCAGAAGATCACAACATGGTATTTAAGCTAATGGTCAACTGAGTGCACACAACTGTTTGGAGGTAACCATGGATTGGAATGTACTTTGACCATATTTCCTTAACCATAGAGTTTTCTATGGTTAAGGAAACATGATTGTGAACCTTTCATATCACAGGTAAAAGTTTATGCAAAACTGGAATATTATTACTCAACCTTGGCCAGGTTTGCAGGCTTGACCAAACTCTAAGCCTCAGACATGGGAGTTCTTGGGAGACAATGCCTCAAGAAATTTATATTTGCCATATGGCTTAAATTTGTCTTTCCACACAGTTTGTTTAAGCTATATTTTTTTCCTTCATCAATTCTATGATAAATTCTGTATCTTGTGCTGGGGATACTACTCTGCACACATCAGTAAATCCTGTCTGTGTGTCCCAATTCCACAGTCAGATTAGAGATTAAAAGAATTATTTTAGCTTGTGATTTTGGGTTGTTTTGAAGAATTTTTAAAAACCCAGCTGCTGATTTAAAAAAAAATACATAGCAGTGCAAATAATCATTAGGCTAGGCTAGAAAATAAAGATTCTTCCAAGAAACTTTGACTTCTAGTTCACATTTGAAGTTTTCATTTATATAATACAGAGTTCATTTTAAATGTGAAAATGACATGAATTGAATTCTCCAAATCTTTAACACACTGTATTGTCATGATGTAAAATTACAGGCGAGCTTCCTCAACTTACTGTTTGCATTAGGTTGGGGTCAAACAAGCCATATTATATCAGTGCAGACATAGCCTTACTTTACTCCCAGAAAAGTGGGTATGGGATGACATCCTTAGCTGCTTTCAAGATTACAGGCCATGGTCAAAGTTTCTAAACTGAGATGACATCAGATCACCTCCCTGGAATAGTCTTAACTTGGTAGTTGCAAGTCCTGCCTTACTACAAGTAACAGAGAACTGAAAGTTTTTGAATTTTAAATAGTGAGAGAAGAAACTAGATAAACTGGCATACCTATTTCATATTCCATTGTCTGTTTTATTATGCAAGCGGCATTGTTATTTCTGGCAGCCATCAGTGTCAATTGACATTCTCTTCACATTATATTTCCCTGAGACATATTTCACATTGTTTGAGCAGAGAATAGCTGTGTTGTTTCATTTTCTCCTAATGCTCCTCTAAAAAATACTAATATCTCATGTGTATTGTGCAGAAAGCAGTGGCTGTCATTGGGTGCTATGAGAAGCACAACATGGCTAACAGTTAAAGAAATACAAAATAATCTTATAGCACTTTTGAGACGAAAGAAGAAAAATACATTTCTAATGCAAGCTGTTGTAGACTCCAGTCCACTCCAGCAGATGCAACTGGAGTTCACCAGTTGCTAAAAAGTGTCTTCCCCCATTCGTTTCAAAGGTGCACCAGGATTCCTTTGCATTCCTTAGCCAATGGACTAGCATGGTTATATCTTGGAATACTACTACAATGTCTAGGAGTTACTTTGGCACTTCTCCCCAAATGTTGCCTCTCTCCAAATTGCTCATTTCATGGCTTGACAATGGCATCAGTATTCCGACAAATGTTGCAATGGACTATGGTTACAGTGCATTTCTTACAGTCTGAAATTCAGTTATTAGTGTAGATTGTGGAAGCAGCTGTATCTCACTTTGCCACATATTCATATTGCTTAAATTAGAAGCCAGACATAGATTAAGCTGCAGAAACAGCTTGCCAATAAGATATGATTATTTGCTAAATGAAGTTGCCTGCTGGTTTCTGATGAAGCCTTTGCTTGGGAAAACTGGCAGCCACTTCTGCAGAGCAATCAAGGAAGTAGGAAAATGTTGGGAGGCGGAGGTGAAGGCAGGAGGGAGGCAGGCAGCAACTATTCACTTGCAAAATTCTGGTTGAGGTATCATCTGCCTCCACTATTGCCTTTCAGGATAGCCCTACCATTAGGCAGAGTGAGACAGACGCATCAGGCAGATGTTAAGCACATGCTAAGAGGTAGCAGCAAATCATTGCAGAGAGCTATGCAAAATGAGGTCAGCTTTGTATCCCAAAACTAGCTCTCCCTTCAGGAACCATGACAGGTGCTTAAAACTGCTTTAGTTCCATCCTATGGAATCATGAGATTCACTGTTTAGGAAGGAGTATGTAGAATTCTCATTTAAAGAGTTCTAGTGCCTCACCAAACTACAAATCCCAGGATTCCACAAGATGTTGCCATAGCAGTTAAAGTAGAATCACAATGTTATAATTAGGTCATGTAAAAGGGTCCCTAGTTTAAAAACTGTTAGGAGATCAATTGCAGCAGAGAAAGGGATGCTCTGGCCCTCCAGATACTTTACGTTATGACTCCCATGGTCCCTCATGCTGGTTACAGTCCATAACAAATGGAGGACTGGATGTTCCCTGCCACTGACTTACAAGTTCCCACCATAAATGTGTATTTTAATTAGGCTTTTGGAAGAGCAATACAGGATTATGGGGATAAATGCATTGCTAATGTACTGAAATGGGTGTACCTGTACATACCAGTTTTAAAGGAACAAATCAAGTTGGGGGGGGGGATATATTAAAATTAAAATGGAATCCTCTCCTTGGTGTTTGATATGTACATTCACAAAGGTGAATATTCATAAGACATTCCATACAGAAACAACATAGCTGAGGGCCAATAACCAGTGGAAAAATATCTAAGAGGGAAAATTATATACTCCTCCTGCTACCCCCCCCCCCCCCCAATTTCCAAAGTTATTTTGTTCCCATAAATGGTGCCACAATACTGTTACATACTTAAGCATGTGCTTAGCTTTCAAAAGTCAGAACACTGATATTTTAAGAAGAGCTTTAGTGGCATATGGGGTAATAAATAATAACCTGCATGTTTCTTGGAGACTGGAAGTACAGTAAAAATGCACTTGAAACTTGGAATGTGTGGAATTAGCAGTCTCAAGCAAATGAAGGACAGAACACACAAACTGACCAAAAATATCATTCATGTTTTTGGAGATGTATTGACAGAACAAAGAAAGTCCAAACACAGATGCTCTGAATCTGAGAAATCTCAATGTCTGATATCCCCACTGACAACCTTTTACAGGGAGGCCACTCATCGGTTTCCTAGAAGCTATTTGCTGCCATGCTTCTGCAAGTGGGTGGCTTGTAGTTAGGAGACACACACAGTGCTGTTTGCCTACGTCTGTACATCAGATCAGAACAAGGCCCACGCTGTCCTGACCTTTTCTCTCCCTGAGACTGAAATTCCACCCACACTCTTACTAATGCAAAAAACAAAAATAAAAAGGGTAGTGTTTAACAGAAAGGAGGGGAAAAAACACAGAGAGATGCTGACAGCAGTACAACTGTGATTTTTCCAACCCTTAGCTAAAAACCCACACAGGTTAATCACTAAAAAGAACCTTCTTTGTTGTCATTGATATTGTGAATAACAAGTGGTACTGTGCATAAAAGAATGGCACATCTCTGCAGGTACACTCTCCTGATAAAGGTTTGATGGGAAGTTATATGCATGCTTCAAATGGGAAAATAAGAGAAATACTAAGAAGTGTATTAAATATAATGTGGATAAACAGCATTTGGAAACACACCATCTTTCTCTCTTGGTTCTCAGAATTCAGAGGAAAAGAGTAACATTCTCCACAAATGTAGACCCTTTCACAGTACAGTACAGTTATGGCACTATGATTCCATTATCAATGCCATGCAATGGAACACCTGTGATTTTTATTTTTATGAGCCACTAGAGCTGTCTGGCTGAGAATTCTAAATATGCCTCCCTAAACTGCAAGTCCTAGGTTTTCAGAGGATGGAACCATAATGATTAAAGTGGAATCAAAATAGTATCATAGCAGTCTAGTGGGTCTGCTGTCCCTAGATGTTGCTGTGCCCAGCAATGTGCTTTTTTTTAAAAAAAAAATATTGTTGTTAATTTCAACATAAGAGGATTGTGTTAACAAATTATATCTCCTGAAACATCGCACCAATGGCAGAATGACATTTGTACATCAAAAATACCTTAACCAGGACCCGTGAATTCCTCTGCATTTTTCATTAAGTGCCTAACCTGCCTAACCTGGCTGTCCAAAAATGTAGATGTTTTCATAGAATATGGTAGGGAAAGACAGAAGATAGATCTCAGTCTACTGGAAGGTAGGCCAGTGATCTTCAGCAGATCAACAAGTATTTCTGACTCCTAATTGTTTAACAAGGAGAGCAACAATGGGGAGAAACAGATGGGCAGGAAAAAGTGGCCTGAAGCTGCCTTTTCTGAAGCCACATTGGGGCGATACAGACCGCCCAAAAAGGGAGGTCTGGTGTCACCTTTTTTTGCTGTGGATCATCACCGCAGCAGCTAGATGCAGCAGTTAAGCTGCGCAGCAAAAAAGGAGCGGGCAAACCTTGCTCTTTTTTAGCACCACAGATGCGGCACAATTAAAAGAAAAGGTGCCATTTGGTGCCTTTACTTTGCTGCAACTGCGCAGCTACATCTAGCAGCTGCACAGCTGCAGCGGTGTGCTTATGCATGCCATCTAGAGGCTGCATCATCACGTACTAGGGTTAAGGAGTGTGCAAATGCTGCGTGCTCCCTAACCCTAATGGCGCCGCCCAGGCATCCCATAGTGCTGGTCTGTATCAGGCCATTGAAACTTCACCAACTGCACCACCAGCTCCCAAGGCAGCTGGAGTGCTCATGTCATGACCACATGCCATGGCTTCAAGCCAGGAAGAAGCAGAAAAAACTGCTTCTTTTTGAAATGGCTTTTCTCTGCATAAGGACACTTTTCTGCTGGCTTCAAGGCATGTGTCATCTAAACACCACACCTTCAAGCCAGCCTGAAAGCAGCTCTTTTTGCCTGTCTGTTTAGCCCCAATATTACCATCACCCTGCACCCAACTGTACTGATGAAATAAGAAGAGCTAGAGCAACCAAGAGTTATTTTTGTGTAGTAAAATTGTAAACTCTTTTTAATTTTTCAATTCAAACCTAATTCCTGACTGCAACTCTCTTTTATTCTATATGTGTGTGATATGAGCCAGGTTTCAGCTGGTGGATAAAGGGTATTCCCATCTTTGGTATATGTCTGCCCCAGGACACAGTGAGCATATTGAGTTCCCAAACTGACTTTTCCATCTTAATATTCTCTCCAATATTATTTTTTTGTCTTTTAAATATCCAGAACCCATCTTAAGAGACCTAGTTGTTCACATTCACATATACCTCTTTTTTAAAGATATCAAAGTCAAGGTACATTCACCACATTTACTGTTGCCAGGTTAAGTTGCCACCTTCATAGTGCCCCATGAGAGTGTCAGTGAGAAACAAAGAACGGGCAATTTCACCCAGCAGGCAAGCAAGCTGCTAAAAGAAAATGTGGTGGATGTAGAGCAGATACAGAAACAAAACTCAGCCAGAAATTTCATTGTGATTTTTTATGCCTTGTGAAAGATCCACATTACATGCTTCTTTGCATTTAGATTGCATATTGCAATGCTTAATAGCATGTAATACTGCTGGATGAGAATTCAATCTTACATCTATGTTTGATTGAAAAGGACAGATAAAAAAGGATTAAGTATTGCCCATCAACAGCACTGCCAAAATAAAAAGAGTGTGTATAACTGTGTACTTGTATCTCAAGAATATAACCAACCAGATTGGACTGATAAAACATATACATTATGGGGCACATGTTGACTTCTTTTAACACATCTCAGAATTATATATTTTATTTTTTTTCTTCCACAATCATATGCCTTACTACTACTACTACTACTATTATTACTGTTACCACTGCTACCACAACCACCACCAAGTTCTTGACTTCATTTACCTCTCCAAAAAAGAACTCACTTGACATAGTATAAAGTTCAGAATAAGAAGTTTCACTACTAGATCATACTACTTTATGGCTGTATGAATGGCACCTCTAGACAAAACACGGAGTCTTCCTCTGCAAAAATCCACTATGAATACAGAAAGCTTTGGACAGGCTGTTTCCTTCATTACTGAGTCTAATCGGTAGTGTACATTACAAGACCATCAGATTTAACTAACTCAGTAGGCCTTCTCCATTTCCTTGTTTCACTAAAAAGAGCAGAGTAAGAAGCTAGGTATCTTATGCAAGCAAACCTCTGCACACCAGTCTTCAATTATGTTAGTAAAAATATAAATGTGGCTACAAAATGAGGCAATGCCATGCCAGCCATAATGCCATTTATTTCTGGATGATAATGCATTCTAGTTATGTCCATTCTGTGGGCACTGCTTCCTATCAGCAGTAAGAGGATTTCAATCAAATCACCATTTGTCTAGAACTGAGCACTTCTTATAGTGCCAGACAAAATAAAGGCAGAAAACACTTATTTATGTGTCTGAAGAGTGAACTTAACAAGGGAAAACAAAGGACTCTTTTGAGAAAGTTTAATGCTTAGGTACCAAAATCATTTGTTAGAATAGTTTTTTGTGAGGTTTTCAGGCTATGTGGCCATATTCTAGAAGAGTTCCTTTCTGACCTTTCGCTAGCATCTGTGGCTGGCATCTTCAGAAAAATCAATCCCACATTTGTTAGAATCTTTATTTTTTTTAATTTATTTTAAGAACTGCTCCTTCTGATGCAAACTTGTTGAACAAAAACTTAAGATCTTATGGCACAAAACTAGGCATTAAATGTGAGCAATCCTTTCTCTCCCCCCCCCTCTCTCTCCATCTCTCTCTCCCTCCCTCCCTCCCTCTCTCCCTCTACTCTTTCTCTCACAAACAGAACACAGGGGTGGGATTTCCACATACTCAAGACTGATAAAGGCAATCTCTCTCTTAGCACTGGACAGGAAAACAGGTATGATTTCAATTTGATGAAATGTTAGAAAAAGTTTTTCTGCTCACACGGAATGGGGTAGGAAAATGGAAGAAATGGGGAGGGGGGAAGGAAAATGGAAGAAATGCTGGGGCCTAAGAAAGATGCCAGACGCCAGAAAAAAAAAGTTTTGTGAGCCACCACTGGTTTGAGGTTCATGGTTGCTACACGTTTTCTCAGAAGTAAGTCTCATTATGTTCAGCAGCTCCATATGCACCTGACTGCAGCATATGTTTTTCCTAGGAATTTGGAACTACATCCTTCATGAAATTTTAAACAATCATCTTGCTTTTGCAGCTCAAATATTATCATACATAGGAGTACTGCAGCAAAGGGATATTGTAGCACCTTTGAGAATGAGTGAAAAATAGCTTTAGTAGACTTGAGTCCATTTCTTCAGACTTCTTCTGAAGTCTACAAAAGCTTATACCACCAACTTCTTTCTTTCAGTTAGTCTGAAGGTGCTATAATACCTCTTTGCTACAATACCCATGTTCATATTGATCTGGACTAACACAGCTATGTCTTTGAATTCTACCAAATATTGCTACATTATGCTAATAAATCAGGGATAAGCAGCCAAATAGTGGTTCCTTTTACTACTTCTTGCCTGGTTAGCCTTCAAAAATAGAAGTAAGGCCTGAATTTTAAACAAGTCTGCTTCTTCTCTTAATTCAGTTGTATAACTACCTCCCCCCAAAAGGCCAAGATTCTAGATCACCTTCTTATTTATGTACTGTATACTTAAATAAGTCAAAGTGCCTACTTAACTAAGTAACATCTCATGGTCTGATCCTCCCAAGCCTGAATTACCAGGCAGCAGCTGTTGCATGCAATAGAGATCTGTTCTCTTGCCAATCAGATGGCAGCAGACTGATATTTCCACATCCCTCCCCCACAAGTGATCTCTGATGTAACAGTCAGAAGCATGATCTCTGACACTGTTCCTCCTTTCACCCAGAGACTGATTGTGGGAGGGGATGGAACTATCAGTCTGCTGACTGCTATTGTTTGCAATGATTGATGCCCAGTAAATCAGGATTAGGGAACTTTTATAATCCCCACATATTCCCCACACTATTGAATACATAGGAATCATGAATGAGAATCAGTTATGAATGTGTGCTTCTAGGTTATGCAGTCATCATTGTGATTATGAATTTCAGCAAATATAATTACCTTTGCACACTACTACTCACAACAAATATTGTCTTGTGTTTGCTTCTGAAATGATAAATCATTTTTCTCTTATTTTTTAAAATAAAAAACATTAACTTCTCTTTGTAATTATAAAACGTTATCCCTAAATTGTTCTGTGCACTACTTTCTAAAGAAGACATTTGTTGTTGTGTGCCTTCACTATAAAGCACAAGTTAAAAATGTTTCGTGGATTTATTAAATTAAATTGTTTGCTTAAGAACGTCATGTGGATTTAATGATGCTCCATCAGGGAAAGTTACACCTTTCTTCAAGTCTTTCAAAAATTCTTAATTTCAGTCAATTCACTGGTAATAACATCTTCTTCTTTCGCTATTGCTCTCAGCTTTACTGAGCATTTTCCCCTGTATGCTGTAAATCCAGACATACAGTAATTCAAGCTGTAGCAGGAACTGGGTGTTTTCTCTCACTTCCATAGCCAAAAGTGATTTGTTTCCACTTATCCCTGGCTCTGGGGTGTGATATTACTTGATCAGCCAGGTTTCACTTGTATGCTAGAGCCATTTCCCTTGTGGTGTTCACATGAACAACTGACCCAGAAACAATTCCTTGCCTTTCTTGCCTCTCTGTCATCACAAGATTCCATTCCATGACACCACAATGACCTGCCTTATGAGATCACAAGATCCTGCTCTCTGATCATGTTCATGAAATCTCAGGGAACAGATGTCATTGATCTGGCAACTCTACAGTTATGTATATGTAACATCAAACCCTCCCTAAAATTAGGTAAAGTGAAGCAACCTCTCAAACAATACATACTTTGGGAGGGAGCAGTGGTACCATCCCCTTAGATGTTTCTGCTGAGCTTCCCAGCTATTCTTTCTGCTGGAGGATACAGCCATGCATGTCCCACAACTTGTCCAAGGTGCTTGAAGATTAGCCTGCTATGGCAGATGTGGTGGAAGATATTATCCCATTCTCACTGTTCAAGTAACAATCAGCTGCTCATGCAGTAAAAGGCTATAGGTAAAGTGGGAAAAGATGCTATCATAGGGCCTGTACAAACTGGCAGAAAGGGGTCTAGGAAAGATGCCACCCCTTTCTCCCCCGGATCATGGCCACACCAACCAAATGGCATGGCCATGATGCAGCTGGAAAAGGGAGCTGTGAAACACAGCTCCTTTCTGTACCACTGCCAAGGCGCTGCTAGCATCCTGGAGTGGCGCGGTGATGTCTCTTGTGTGCATACCATTTGGATGCAGCACACAAGACACATGATCAGTGCATGCGCCGTTTGGACATGCACATGCCAAAATGGCACCAAGAGAGCATGAAGCATGTGGACACTGCTCTCCCAAGCCCTAATTTCAGTCCCAGGCTTTGTACTGGTCTATACTGAGCCATAGACTTCACCTCAGTCACCAAAATGTCTAACGTGCCATAGGTAGCATAAACAATACAGTACCTCCACCTTGATGTGAAGAGAAGTATTGACCTGTTGTGAAGGCACCAGGACACAGCATCCTGGGTGCTGTCATGGGTGCAAACTGATTATGATGTGAACAATCCTGAAAAGAAACATATGGTTCATCTTGTGAACCATCCTGAAAGGAAACATTCTGGTCCACATCTTGTTTGAAAAAGTCAAGCACCAATGAACTTTCATTTTAAAACAGGTGTATTCTTTGTGTCAACTGAAGTGCAAACCTTCCCACTATCTGTGCCCCCAAGACAAAGTTAGAGTATGCTGAACACAATAATAATAATAATAATAATAATAATAATAATAATTTATTTATATTCCACATTTTCCCAAAGGAATCAAGGTGGATTACAACACAAATATAACAATAAAATATCATAAGAATAAAAAAAAAATCACAATTGTAAACAATCCCATATCCCAGTCCCCCATTGTAAAAACATTAACCGAAGAAGAAGAAGAAGAACATCAACATCATCAACAACAACAACAAGATAAATTAAACATTTCAAAAACAGATTTGCTAAAATTATTGGTAGATTTGAGGTGAGACAAGTATCTTCTTCTGGGGGTGGGGGTGGGGAACAGGGCCAATGATGTCAGTGATGGTGAGGGGGAGACAAATCTGAAAGGGCTAATCTGGAAAGGCCTGCAGGAAGAGATCCATCTTAATGGCCATTTTAAAGGCTTCTAAACTGGTAATATGACGGATCTCATCTGGCAAGTCGTTCCATAGCCTAGGTGTGGCAAATTGATGTTTTTAGGCAGAAAATAATTAAAATAATACAATCTAGACTTATACAAGCAGAAAAGAACCTTATACTTTTCCATGTTATTTTCTTCTGTCAACACTGAAAAAAACAAAACAGTATCTTATCCACCTTATGGCAAGCCTTAAATTAGCTGCAAAATAATTCATTTCCAGAATCTGTGTGAATAATTACTGTGTTATGCTGATGAGAATCTAAAAGTAAACGTCATATGGTTTCAGTACTAATTTTAGTCACAAAGAAAAACCACACTGTCCTAGACTGCAGTGAGCAAAAATAGCCCCAATTATCCTTTATTACACCAGTTGAAAGAATATGTGGCTTTTTAAATGCAGATGGCCAAGCTGGGGAGTTCAACTGGATTTCTTAGTGATCATTATAATCAGGGCTTTCTCAACTTAGATCAAACATAATAGGCTAGATCTACGCATAGTCCCATCTGTATTCCAAGAGGATTAACTCCCATATTTGATTGCAGTTCTAAGTAGTGTTATTGTAGGCCCCTTCATCACCATACCAACTCTCCTTTCACTGCAACAATTTCTCTTTCCTTGCATAAGTCTTGCATATTTCCTTTGCAGATGCACCAGGTGGCCTCTGGCAATGTTATATGATATATACCAGACTTTGCCAACCTGGTGTCCCACACATGTTTGGGAACGCAGCTGCCATCATCCCAGCCAGCATGTCCAAAACATCTGGTCAGCATCAAATTGGGTAAGATGGTTACAGTGGTCCCCCGCCTTACGAATTCCCCAGGTTGCGAAAACCCCGGGATCCGAAAGGCGGCGGACCGGCTTCCTATCCCTCGGGATACGAAAGATCCCCCAGGATACGAAGCGAAAAAAGCCGCGCGGCCCCTTTAAATGGCTGCGTGGTCCGTTGATTTTAGCGGTCCCCCGGGAAACGAAAGCTTCCGGGTTACGGAACGGATTACCTTCGTAACCCGGGGGACCACTGTATATCCATAGTATAATGCCTTGGATCAATTTACTTTACTTTATAAGAGTGCATATGCTACCTAGAATTGTTTGACAGAACAGGAAGGTAACTGTCAGTGAACAACATACAAATATTCAGATCTCAGTTCAATTGGTTTCCATGGAATTCACTCCCAATTAAGTGAACAAAGGATAATTCTTCACTATCATAATTTTCCCCATCTGATCTTGCTTACTTATCTGTTAGATTTAAAACCTGCTTTCCCCTCCCATGAGTTCAAAGTGCCACAAATGGCCCTCCTAATTTAATCTCTCAACAATACTGTGAAGTAGGGACAGCTTTAAAGAGAATGTCTGGTCCAAGGAAACCTACTGAATTTCATTACCTACATAGGAATTTGAATGTGGATCTTCCAATTAGGCACCCAAGAGGCTAAACCCCTAATGGTGAACCTATGACATGTGTGTCAGCACTGACATGCATAGCCATTTTTGATGACATGCAGCAGCTAAGGCAGCCGTTTGCTGAGAAGGATGTTTCATCCTTGGCTCCTGCATGGCCAAGTGCAGTAGCTGAGGATGAATAAGACTCTCACAAATGTGGAGGATGAAACATTTGCTGCTCCTGAGGATGAAACAAATGTTCCATCCTCCCCCATTAGACACTCTGTGCCGGAGGTCTGTAGGCCAAAACAAACAGGAGTCCATCACAGAGCGTCTAGTTCTGGGACTTCCAGTTAAGCCGGGATCTTTGCCCTCACTTCCGCCGGCAGAGCAGGGAGCAGCAGAATGCAGCGGGGGACACATCTCTGGGGCCCCTGCCATTATCAGTAACCAACAGTTAACCATAGCAACCATTATCTACTGTTCAGAGATGTCATGGATTTCTAATCCATCATTACTGAGATAAGTGATTTAAACTATAAATATATAAACTATAAAAATAAGTGATTTGAACTATAAATATCTCAAAATAATGTTTTTTCCTCAAAGTGACACACCACCCAAGTTATGCTCAGTTTTTTGACAAAGTTTGACACATCAAGCTCAAAAGGTTGCTCATCACTGGTCTAAACCCTTGACCAAACTGGGTTTTTTTTACATGTAAAAGAAGAAGAAAAACCATGATTATTGGGTTAGCATTGTCTCAGAAGACTAGAGAAAGAGGGCAAGGTGTCACAGAAAGGTACTGTATTTCAGAGTTTAGCATGTGGAATACACTCTTATTTTAATGGGGTTTCTATTCTGTGTATTGCTGTGTAAAGTTGCATACTTCTTAATGAATTATAAATAATATATATTGTCCTTGCTCTTACTTGAAATATAGTAGGGACTGGGAAAAGGGACTATTTCTATGATAGATGGCCCAGTTCACACATACAAAGATCTCCCCACTAATCCCCAAATGAAAACAGAGTGTTGAAGCCCCTTCATAAAGATTTCTCTGGCTGAGAAGTAAACATATGATTTGGGAGGAAATGACAATGGCCCAGAGGGAGTATCCTGGATATGGATGTATCAATCTACAAACAGTAGAATTGTATCACAGTTTTGAAAAACTATTTGGATAAAGGTTCCATTACACAAACAAAAAGCAAATGCAGTTCTTCCAAGGAAATAAGGAAGTATTAGCAAGCTTGGAAAGTTCAAAGATTTGCAGACATAAAAACATTTCCATGGAAAAAACAAAGGGGGGGGGGGACAATATTCCTCCTGCAAATAGCCCAAAGAGGATTGAATATGGCCAGTGGGTGCATTACTGAATAGGACAGGATGGGATGGGATGGAACAATATGTGTTGAAAGAGGGCATTACAGGAGTAGCTGACACAGTAACATTTTATTGAAGATTTTATATGTTGTGTCTATTTCTCTGATAGAAAATTTAAAGAAATAGGTATCCAGCAAACTGGCAAATTACAGAAGGAGAAAATAAATGTTCCACTAGAAAAAAAATGCACACTACATTACATGCTTTGGACAGTCCCATCAGTAAACTGTCTGTCAGTAGCTGAATATAATGTAATATTGCATAAGCACTCCCTGCCCTACTGCATCCTCCAGACTATTCTCAAACTAGCTGACAGGAGTTAGTTTTCCATCTGTCATAAAAGGAAACACATTTCTTGGCTGGATTCTATTCATATAGGGATACAAAGCTAAGAGGGGAGAGTTGAAATATCCCATTGTTAGGTGATCTGATGAAAGGAAAGCTGAAGAGCTCAAGTCCTGGTGGATACATAGCAGTAATTAATAGAGTAAGAACACACTAATCTTAGGTCACAGTTTTCTCTCAACCAACCTGTTCACGTCCAGCTCTTTTGTACAAGACAGAACCTAGGAAGAGAGCATGATCAGAACTACCCTTGCCATTCCTTTGATTGCTATAGGCACAGAGTTCTATGAAATGAAAATGAGCACTTGGCCCAGCATGAACAACATTGTCTGGTTTGCTTCAGGGCAACCCTTCAACGCTTGAGTAGAGGCAGGAGAAGAAGTTACGAGGAAGGGACATGATTTCAGTAAAACATCAGCTCTCAGAAATAATGAAGATTAAACTGCAAGGAGTAATTAGTGATTTTAGGAGCATTTGTTTAACAAAGGGGGTAGGAAACCTGTGGCTATTTGGAACACCCCATGGAGTTCTTCTGGCTCAGTATGCTATGAATCTGAGAGAGAGAGAGAGAGAGAGAGAGAGAGAGAGAGATTTATAGAGATCACTTCCCCAGAACCTAATTCCCAAGCTTTAAAATGGGAATTATTGGTTAGAGAAAACAGCAAAAGAAAATGCTGGGTGGATGGGAAACTCCCATGGGCCTCACCACCGAGACCCATTACTCTTATCTAGTAGGAACCTTCTTATGTTCTTATGTTAATTATGTTGTGTGAATGGCTTGCTTCTTTATTATCATCTCAGTAGGGCTGGGATATAGTAAGTCCTGATTCAAGTTAAAGGTAGAAAATAAAAGTAAAAAAGTGGTCAAAACATCTATGAAACAATTACAAGAATGGGGGGGGGGGGGGAGAGAGAGCACTAATGAAAAGTAATCAGAGGAAGAGGAGACATCAGAGAAAATGAAGACAGAATTCCCTTGACAAGATTAAACAAATGAAATATTTAATAGCTGAGAACATTTTAATCTTCCTTTCAGAATCGTCAGGGTGTCCATTAAGCATTTAATCTTTATTTACAATATACGGAACAAACAGTAAAATGCCAGTTGTGAATGTTCCCAAGAAGACATTTTGTGTTCCTGCTTTATGGTGTTTATAACATAATTACAAGTCATTCACTTACAAACATGTTCCTACAGGGATTTCTGCATCACACTTCTAATAAGACAGTGACTTGTTAATGGCTTATACTATAAAGTAAATGAAAGATTTAAAGGGACATTTAACAGACTATTTGTGTGTCCTGACTCAAATCATTGTCTAAATCTTTAATTTGATTTTTATTTTGAATATTTTTTTTAAAAAGATCACTTATGTTTTGTTCCATTCATAAAACAAAGGCAATTTATAAGAAGAAACAGATTAGGATCTGCTTATGATTTACTGTCTTCCTTTCCTCCTTTCCCTCTGTATTATGTAGACATGATGCCATCTTAGAACAAAAAAGTATTTTTATTTATTTTTATTTTTTTGCTTTTTGGCTAGTTCTTGAATTATACAAATTTCATGAAATATAAGATTTACTTCTGGGTTGTGGGAGAGAAAACATTCATCAAATGCATATAAGAATTTAGATCCTGTACTGTACTATCAGATTTCATCTCCTATATAGTGCTGTGACAATTCCCCTAATCTGTCCTGAATTGCCCTCATTTTATGAATGGAACAAAATATAAGTGATCCTTTTTTTTAAAAAAAAAATCAAAATAAAAATCAAATCATTGAGTCAGACAATGATTGGAGTCAGGACACATTAATAGTCTGTTCATTAACATAAAGACAGACAAAATTATTTTACACTGAAAGCTATTAAGTGTTTTATCTCTAATACGTGGGCTATGAATGAAATATGTTCTGTTGTACCAGGAGCCTAGCAACATGTATTCCATGTTTTTTTTTTCATATGCCCTACCAGCGTGCCAGTCTCTTAGAGTAAACTGTTAATTGAACTCACTGAAATTCCATACTTCAACTGTCTTCCTCCCTTCTCCATCCCTTCCTTACTGTCTTCTATCCATATATTTGCCTGACCAAACTAAAGGATCCAAAGCAGCCAATCCCTCAACCCATCTCCAAGGTGGGAAGATTTCCAATCAATAGTTACTTCAGAAAACCTTACAATACACAGCCCTGCATAACCCACAGACTGTTTTTGTTTTCCTTCCTGCAAGGCTCCCCATCTGCTTCATTGTGGGAAGTGCCTCCTACAGTAATCCACATGTTATAGCTGTCCATCAAAAATCTGACCAAATCAAGAAATTGGAGGAAGAGAAGATTCAGCAAGTTACTGGTCAAACAAAGACTTTAACTTCCATTCACTTACTATGTGAAAGGAAGACTATGGCATGATCTCCATAACCTTCTATTAAGCTTCTGCATGTTCGTCTAATGTTGTGACTGATTTGGATAGGAGACAGATACTGCTCCTATTCAGCTTCCTTTGCTCTATCTACCAGGATTGCCCAAAGGAAAGAATCATAGAGGCTGTCCTAATTTGTGTGGTGCCTCAATGATAACTTGCCCTTTCTCTCCAACCCTTCATTGATGTTAACAAGAATGCCTCAAGGTAGGAATGATCCTCCTATCAGTGATGGACAGTGCTCAACATGAAAAGAAGTACAATTCTTTAAGAGGGATTATAGACATTATATCTGCTTCTTTAGCCTTTCCAAAATGTAATGTCTCATAAAGGAAATATGAAATCAATTTGTTCAGCTGTGGCATATAATATTCTGTATTTAAGTCACAAAACTGGGATGAGAGCCAAACAGAAAATATATGCAGAGTTTGGAAATCTTTTCTCTTTACAAAGATCCCTTTGTAAAGATTGCTGGCAGACTTTGTTCGGCACAGGGCCCTAACATCTCTGCTAATTGGAAAAGCAATCTAAGTCAACATTAACTTCAGTTGAAACATAGACTTCAGTTGAAACATAGTGCAGTGGATGAACATTGGGCTGCTCTGAAGCTTTGCTGTCAACCAGAGATACTGGTTGAACAGTACTCCGGGAGATACCCTGCACCAAGATACCAAGGTGCTCAGTGGGATATTGCATCAAAGTCCTCTTACTTTGTGATTGCAGGTCACACTTAGTAGGTTTGTCCATTTTGCTCAGGAATGGGTAATATGTGAAACTCCATATGTTGTTGAACTCTAAATCCCCTTTGAAATATCTGTAAGACCACATACTACTTACCTTTAGTTCACCAGCACCTCTTAAAATATTCCTCATCTTTAAAATTATCATCAAGACCCATTTAACAAAATTCAAAATCCTTCATGCATGCTGTAGTGGTTTCAGTGTTGAATCAGGACTCTGAAAAACCAAAGATCAAATCCCTGCTCTGCCACAGAAACCCACTGGATGACATAGAATCATAGAATCATAGAATCGTAGAGTTGGAAGAGACCACTAGGGCCATCCAGTCCAACCCCCTGCTATGCAGGAAATCCAAATCAAAGCACCCCTGACAGATGGCCATCCAGCCTCTGTTTAAAGACCTCCAAGGAAGGAGACTCCACCACCCACATAGGGCAAACCAAATTCTTTCTGTCTCCAAGGAAAGAAATGGCACCCCCCCCCCCCCCCGAACAAATCTTGCCAAGAAAACCCTGTGATAGGTTTGCCTTAGGGTCATTTTATATCAAAAACAACTTGAAGGTGCACAGGCACAACAACAATATGCAAAATATAAATCTGTTCTAATTCTGTTTCCACAGAAACCATGAGGCCCAGTGTTTAGCTTGAGTTTCTCTGGTCCAGCTTGAGCCTGTTACCTTACAAGTAAAGTGACTATGATGATACACAGAATGAGGAGCACAGCAATTAAAAAACTAAATAAATAAATGAGGCATGCTTTTCATTGCAATTTAAATGAAAAAGGGGGTGAGAAATTTGCCATGCCATTTCCTTTAACTGTTCTCCCCACCAATTAAAAAAAAACCCCTTCAAGGGGAAGACAACTATTTTTCAGTCACTGATTCCATATGCTGCTGCTATTTTCACAGTATACTGCATCCTTCCCAATCCTTCCCATTCTCTAAATCTTGCCTTATGAGCTACAGATGAATAGCCACTGGGAGGTTTCTCTGAGTAGTTCACACCCTCTGGCTGTATGAATAATAATAATAAAAAACCCAGTGACCCTAAAATGAATGTTACCAAAAAGCATTATTATTAAATGGCTGGTTCCTAAAATTGTCCACAAACCAAACAGTGAGAAATAAAGGGAACAAGACACATCATCTATTATGAAACCAACTAGGGGGCAGGGGGTGGATGATAGCATAAGCTGGCCAGTTTCCAAAGGTCATCTTCAAGGATAGCAAATTGTTAAAGTCTGTGGGTGAAGGTTTTGTTTGTTTGCTTTTGCAATGCCACCCATTTGCTTTAGGAACAAGTCTGTTAGCCAGATCTTTGCATGTCATTTCCCTTCTCTCCTTTCAGAATAAGCAAAGGTCATTGCACATAAAAGTACAAACCACTCCCCCCCCCATTTTTTTTGGCTATAGCCACAAAAAAGACAGGAAACAGTGCAAGAACTGTGACTGCCTAAAAACCAGTTCTTTGAATCTCAATTTTGTAGAATGCAATGATGTTACACACACTATTTTGATGGTGGGAAAGAGGCCATATGTTTCAGAAGTGGGAGGCAAAAGCCTATTGGTTGACTTGTGTCAGAATCCTTGTAGTTTTCTTCCAGATATAGGTTTGTAGTGGTAGTTGGGGATGATAGGTATGTAGTTAGTTGCTAGATAGAAGGGAGGAGTGCATAACGGTGCCAGGAGGACTTATCAGTTGACCTTGGAACTGCTCAGCTCTAGGCTTGGTATGCAACAGTTTCTGGTGGGAAGTGTACAGCTAAGGGGGAGCCAGGGGGAAAATGAAACTGGTGGAAAATAACTGGAATGTGTTATTTTGCGGCCTTTTGTGTGAAGGGGAGAGGTGTGATCCTTGTGGGATGTATGGGGTGCTGGGCGGAAACTGGTCAGTCTCAGCTAAGAAGCTGAATGGTGTGGTATTGCTGATCCTGGAGCATCAATAAAGTTCTGTTTATTCTACTTAAAAAGGACTGGTTGATTGTCTGGGATTCTGGACCCCTGTTCTGACAACTTGATTTGAATCAATTAATTGAAATCATGATTTAAATCATTTCTCTGAAGAACTCACTTTTATTTACCAAAGGAGCTCTACAGCCTGCCCCTAGGGCTGGATCAGGGCCGTGGCAACCTCACACCACAGCCCCAATCCAGCCTTTGGAGGATGCAAAAAGGAGCTGCAAAAATTAGTGATCCGTTGTCTGCTGAGAAATCCCCTATTCATTTGGAGGTTGTGTTTCCTAATCAGTTTCCCTATTCCAGTGATGGGCAACCTTTTGAGCTTGGTGAGTCAAACTTTGCCAAAAACTGAGCATAACTTGGGTGGTGTGTCACTTTGAGGAAAAAACATTATTTTGCGATATTTATAGTTTAAATCGCTTATTAAATCGCTCCATCTTACTTCTCAGGTGGATGCGATGGTCAGGAGCACCTGCTTTCAGCTTCGGCTGATACGCCAGCTGCGTCCCTACCTGGACCGGAGGGACCTTGAAACTATAGTACATGCTCTGGTAACCTCTCGATTAGATTTCTGCAATGCGCTCTACATGGGGCAGCCTTTGTATCACACTCGGAAGCTGCAATTAGTGCAGAATATGGCAGCACGGGTGGTCACTGGTGCTCCCAGGGCCTCCCATATAACCCCGATATTGAAAGATCTTCATTGGCTGCCTATTCGCTTCCGGGCTCAGTACAAAGTGCTGGTTATTACCTATAAAGCCCTAAATGGCTTGGGCCCAGAGTACCTGAAGGACCGCCTCTCCCCACATAATCCGCCCCGCACACTTAGATCCTCTGGGCAACAATTACTTAGAGTTCCAAAGGCAAAATTATCAACTACTATGAAGAGGGCGTTTTCAGTCTCGGCCCCTAGCCTTTGGAACTCGTTGCCCACTGAGCTCCGTCTGGCTGCCTCCCTTACCTTGTTCAAGAAGGGGTTAAAAACATACTTATTTGAACAAGCATACCCCTGATTTCCATCCCCCCCCCCACTGTGATCCCTCCCTCCCCCCCCTCTCCCCGTATTGCAAGCTGCCCTGGTATATTTTTATATGTCATTGTTTTATTGATATTTAACTTTGCTTTATTTTTATACTGTTTTATTTTTGTTTTTATTGGAATGTTTTAACCATTTGTGTGTTGTATATGTTGTGCACCGCCCTGATCGTTGGAAGGGCGGTATATAAATAAAGTTTTATTATTTTATTATTATTTTTATAGTTTATATATTTATAGTTTAAATCACTTATCTCAGTAATGATGGATTAGAAATCCATGACACCTCTGAACAGTAGATAATGGTTGCTGTGGTTAACTGTTGGTTACTGGTAATGGCAGGGCCCCAGAGATGTGTCCCCCACTACGTTTCGCTGCTCCCTGCTCTGCCGGCAGAAGTGAGGGCAAAGATCCTGGCTTAACCGGAAGTCCCAGAACTAGATGCTCTGTGATGGACTTCTGTGGTTTTGGCCGACAGACCTCCGGCACGGAGTGTCTAATAGGGAAGGATAAAACATTTGCTGCTCCTGAGGATGAAACAAGTCGCAAATGTTTCATTCTCCCCTATTAGACACTCTGTGCCGGAGGTCTGTAGGCCAAAACAAACAGGAGTCCATCACAGAGCTTCTAGTTCTGGGATTTCCGGTTAAGCCGGGATCTTTGCCCTCACTTCCACCGGCAAAATAGGGAGCAGCGGAACGCAGAACGGCCAAGTGCAGCAGCCGAGGATGAAACATTTGCGACTAGAGTGTTATTCATCCTCAGCTACTGCACTTGGACATGCAGGAGCCGAGGATGAAACATCCATGTCGGCATGTGGCCGCCTCAGCTGCCGTGTGTCATCAGAAATGGCTATGTGTGTCAGTGCTGACACATGTGTCATAGGTTCAGGGCTCTATTCTATCTGTGACTCCTTTGATGTATGGTAAAAATACTTTCCCTTTGGGTGGTTTTTTTTCTGGGTTTCCCAACAGGCAATGGATCACTAATTAAATAGACACAAATCCTCCTCCCACCCTGAGGCCTTGCCATTCTCCATCGGACCAATACAGAGATTAACATGTAAATAATTTCTTTCTCAATCAAAGGTCACATAGTATATATACCCCACACATGTCCATGCCACCATTCTTTGAAGATGCCACCACAGATGCAGGTGAAATGTCAGGAATAAATTCTTCTACATAGCCTGAAGAGCCCACAAAAAACTATAAATGCTGGCCGTGAAAGCCTTCGACTTCACATAGGAGTCAGGCTATCTCCCATTTCTGTAAACTGCTGTAAACATATTCATAGAATAAAATTAGAAGCAGTATAGTTAGGACTGATGATGATATCTTTGACCTAGGCTTCATCTGCTTTGTAGGAATAATACAGTTTGACAACACATTAACTAAAGCGTCTCAGTGCTATGGAGTTCTGCAATTTGTAGCCTGTTGTGTCACTAGAGCTCTCTGACAGAGAAATATTTCACAAAACCACAAATCTCTGAGTTCCACTGCACTGAGTCATGGCAGTTAAAGTACAGTCAAAGTGCATTATATCTGTGCAGTCTCTTTTGTAAATGTTTTAAGAATATTTTGAAATACAATTAACAGCTTTATTTAAAAACTTTTAAAAAATACCCTGATTTTTTATCAGTCCTGACAGTGAGTTAGAGGGAAGGAGATTTCTGCCCTTCCCTAATAACAGCTGTCCTATAGAGGGCTGCACATGGAGGAATTCAATGACCTATTCCATTTCCCTATCTTTAGGCTGGAGTAATGGATTGAGAGAAATGATAGTGAAGACCAAAATTTGGAGGAAAAAAAATCCCTTTTTTAAAGTACAACTTCCAGAATCTTTCAATGGTATTATTTGCTGTTGGAATATGGGACTGGCTGTTGAAAAATAATTTTTCCAAGCTCCAGTCAAGACATAGCCCATTAATTTTGCAACTACAGTGGGTCCTTGATATCTGCTAGGGGTTGGTTCCAGGACTCCCTGTGGATAACAAAACCAGTGGATGTTCAAGTCCTATTAAATATAATGGCATAGTGAAATGGTGGCCCTTATACAAAATGACAAAATCAAAGTTTGCTATTTGGAATTTTAAAAAATATTTTCAAGCCATGGATGTTTGAATCCATGGATAATGAATCCATAGAAATGAGGGTCAACTGTAATCATACTTCAAATGGGTAACCTGCATCACATTTAACAATCCCATACATAAAAGAACTTATATTTGTAATTAAAGAAAACATTAGAGAAATCTCTGAAGTACAATACTAGGACTCTCCTGTATGGAAGATGATCAGGAGACTTCAAAGTGCCATGTAAGCCCAGAGTTAGTATTTAGCAAGCAGAAGAGATAACTTCCCCTCCTTTTGGATGAAAACATCTCCTATAATACTTGTTTTGACTCTGCTGACAGAAGTGATAAAACAGGGATTATACCAATTTAAAAAAATGCCAGTTAATACAGCAACTTGAAACAGAAACTAAAATCAGTTCTGCCTGCTATATAAAGTTGACATTAAGGAAAGCCACAGAAAACGACCAATGATTTGTGGCGATTACAACCTGGAGCTCATTCACACTATACCGTTACATGCCATTATTCTATTTTATCTGTCATGGTTCCATCCAATGGAATCCTGAGGTCTGTAGTCTGTCAAGCCACTGGAGTTGTCTGGCTGGGAATTCTAAGTGCCCCTCTCTAAACTACAAATCCATATGATGGAACCATGGCAAAGTGGAATAACAGCACCATCGTTATATACTGTTAATGAACCCTGAGTTTGTTGAAAGCTGATTCATGGACCTCTAAATTGCTCATGATCAAAACCAGACAGGATTACAGAAATGGATGTCTGATAATTTAGGCACTATGAAAAAACATCACTGTTTATTAAGGACTTTGGGACTCATTGATTTATTTCGAATGTTTTAAAAATCTGTGGTGACTTGTTAATGGTTAATATATTTTAAGTTTATTTAAATTATTATTTTTAAATAGTTTACCCTGTCTGCATTTATTGTATTTGTACACTGCCCTGCAATCTTTGGATACAGGGTGGCACAGAAATATTTTGATGAATAAATAAACAAATAAAATAATCCTTGGAAGAATCATCTGAAAATTGCAGCATTCCCATCTCTCCATGGGTTGACACAGGATCTGATGCAATAAAGAATTTTATCCAGAGCAGGAGAAATAAAGGCCAAATGTTCAGCAGACTTAATCCAGCAGACATACAACACAAATCAACAGAGGTAAACTGCACAGAAGACAGCCTGTACACATGAAGTTGCTACATGTGCAGAAAACACCCTTCATCGTCTCTCCCTGGAGGCAGCAACATCTGTTATTTTTAAAATTAGCAGATTACCAATCTATAAATTCACATAGCAATAGCTACAGGAAAGCCTAGGTTTCTCTGTCCTGATCACATGCTATCTGCCTTCCATCTGTTCTGCAAACTCTCTCGCTCAAGAAAGGTTCATGGGGGTTATAGAATTTAATAGTGGATTTTCCACCTCTTCACTGTGTGTGTGTTTACAACAAATCTGCATCCAAGGAAAAAAGAAAAAGAGAGGCTGTAATTTTAATTCATCTCCTACACAAACAAGAGACTCACAGTTTGGGATGAATGGTTCCCATTTATACCTCAGAATATCACAGGGTCAGTTGAGAATATTGACTCTTTATAGTGCTATATAAAAGAAACAGCTTACATCCCCCCTTCCCCCCTATCTTTCCTTTGAGGATGGGAGAATCTGTCAGTTTTGATTTATCCCCATTCAGATTTTTCAACTTATTTTTCCCTATCCTGAATATGAAGAAAATTGTGAATTTTGGCAACTTCTTTTTTTTTTTTAAAGGAATAGAATTGAAATTCTCCCCCATTTGCACCAGTGGGATACAATAGGTAAAGCTATGCATGTGACTCTCCCAGCCTTAAAAGAAGGCCATGAAACCCTAAGACAGAGTTCACATAAGTCAGAATTTATTTGAATTTACACAACAACAATGATTAATTATATAAAGATACAAATTAACACAAACCTTTAAGAGTTAGACACTTAAAGACTTTGGGCGTACATAAAAAAGTATCCCAATTTCAGCTTCATTCAGCTTCACTTTTAAAAACAAGTTTTTCCATCCTGAATATGATGATTTTTGTAGATTTTTGGTATGGTATATTATTATTTTTAAAAAATGAACTGACATTAAATACTTACCCACCCTACTATACTTTATATACAATGGTGCCAGAAATCTAACCAATACACTTATTATTATTATTATTATTATTATTAAACCTTTATTTATATAGCACTGTAAATTTACATAGTGATGTACATACAATCTTATAATTAGACAGTTCCCTGCCCTCAGGCTTACAATCTAAAAGAGACAACACAAAAAGAATATTAATCTGAATATTCAGGAGGATAAGGAAACAACATGCTATAACAGACTCTGCTTCTACGAATGTTTATGTAGGAATAGGCCCAAGTGAACACTGTAGGATTTACTTGCAAATAAATATGCACATACTTGTCTTTTGAGTTATTTTAACCTTGCTGCATTTAAACCCATCAAAATGGTAGTGAAGAAATAACATCCCCCCCCCCGACTTCATAGCCTTAGGTCCAAAACACACTGCAGAAATAATCCACTTTGAGGCCACTTTAACTGCCTTGCCTCAATATTAGGGAATTCTGGGGTGTGTAGTTCTGTGAGACATTTAGCCTTCTTTGTCAGAGAGGTCTGGTGCCACAATAAACTACAATTCCCAGGATTCTATAACACTGAGCCAGGACAGTTAAAGCAGTCGCAAACTGGATTATTTCTGCAGTGTGTTTTGGACTTTCATTGATGCAAAATATGAGGACTTTACTTTCCTCCACACCATTCAATGGAACAGTCAAGCAAAGAAACTTCACCAATCTGAGAGGGTGCCAAACATTTCTCTATGCATTATACATAACTGGTATATGAAATCTCATAAAACAAATGGTTTATTTTAGTACATTAAAAGATGGGCAAGTATGCTGCTTCTGTAGAAAGCATGTAAATAGCAGATACTAATTTTGGAAGGGGGTCATCATGGATCCTAATCCTCCTACTAAGAAAGTATCTGGTTCAGAATTCAAGATACAATGTTTTAAGACAAAAGAGCTCAAACACCAACTGTATGAGCAAGGACAAAGATGGACCAAAGATTATAATGACTTGTCTCGACACATATTCTGCTACCAATCTGTTTTACCATTATAACAACACAGCCCACTATGTCTCAATCTCCTCTCTCTCTCTCTGCACATTGTGTGTGTGTGTGAGAGAGAGAGAGAAAGAAAGAGAGAGAGAGAGATTGGGTTAGTGTCACTAGTGAGCTTCATGGTTATGTAAGAATTTAAATTTGAATTTCTGTGCCAATAGTCTGTGGCTCTTTGTTTTCCATGACATGAAAGTAAAAATTGGCTCCAGCAAAATTAAACATGATCCTTTTGCATTAGTATGGAGCAAGCATGATGTAGTGGTTTAAGCACTGGACTATGACTCTGGAGACTAGGGTTCAAATCACCATTTGGCCATGGAAACCTACTGGGTGACCCTGGGCAAGTCATACATTCAGCCTCAGAGGCAAAGGCAAAGGCAAAGCAATAGCAAGTACATTTCTATACCGCTTATCAGTACACTTAAGCACTCCCTAAGTGGTTTACAATGTGTAAGCTAATCGCCCCCAACAAGCTGGGTACTCATTTTAGTGATCTTGGAAGGATGCCAGGCTGAGTTGACCTTGAGCCACTGGCTGGTATTGAACTCACACTCTTAGGAGTGGCTGCAGTACAAGCATTTGACCACTACACCACCAGGGCTCTTGTCTTTGCTTCAAATAAATTTTTCCAAGAAAAAAAACCATGATACAGTGGTCCCCCGGGTTACGAAAGTAATCTGTTCCGGGATTACTTTCGTAACCCGGAAGTCTTCGTAACCCGGGGGACCGCTTTTTTTGCCGGACCGCGCGGCAAATTTAAAGGGGGCCGCGCGGTGTTTTTTTTTGTACCCCGGGGTTCTTTTCGTAAGCCGGGGCCATTTTTGCGGCCCCGGCTCTTTCGTACCCTGGGGTTTTCGTACCCCGGGGGATTTGTAACCCGGGGTACCACTGTAGGTTCATAATAAGTTGGAAACAACTTGAAAGCACACAAAAATAACAATAGTATTTTATAGAATTTCTATGCCTTTAGGAGTTCTGTAGAACAAATAGTTTCAGAAGTTTCTGATTCTTGTACTGCAGGTACAAATGCTAGATGAGGCTGCATATATGAACACTCTTCCTCTTTGATAAAAATCATACACTGTATCATGTTTGGTATCAAATGATACATGCAGCCCAGAAGGCAGCAACACTCAATAGCTTCCATGTCTTCGGGATAGTAAATCTTGACTTAGCCTGGACTTTAAAAGAACCATCCAAGATGTTGAAGCCTATTTCTCAGTAGGTTCAGGACACTAGATAATTTCGGGGCTCTACAGAATGCCCCTAAAGGGGTGGCGGGAGGCTGTCCTTTTCCTGGCCAGATCAGAGCTGCAGCAAACTCACACCACAGCCCCAATCTAGCCTCTAGAGGGCGCCAAAAAGGAGCTGCAAAAAGCAGCTCCTTTTTGTGCCCCTCCAAAGGGCGCCATAGCCCTCTGGAATGGCATGTAGCATCATGGCATCCTGAGGGTTGGGTCAGGATGTCCATCATCAGGACGCTGGCCTCTGACTCTGCCCACAGGCTGGCCTTTCAAAGCGGGTCCTTTTTGTGCCCCTCCAAAGGGCGGCAAGCTGTCTAGAATGGTGTGTGGCATCATGGCATCCTGAGGGTAGAGTCAGGATGTCCATCATCAGGATGCTTGCCCCTGATTCCACCCACAGGCTGGCCTTTCAGACCAGTCTGTATAGGGCCTTCCTTAAAGCTCAGAATAAAGCCTGGAACAGATTCACCATCCCACTGACACTGGAGCCACCAGAAACCACTGCCAGCAGCTTCACCTAAAATTCTCATTGATGATCTGCTTCACTTTGATAATACTTTCAGAACTGATCTGATTTGGCTTGCTGTTCTTAAATGCTTGAGGCTTTTGCATTTTTCTTGGTGCTCGGTCATCCTTCCAGACTCATCTGCTTGAAGATGCTGAGCACATGGAACCCTGTCTAAGGTTAACATATGCAAACAAAACACTGTCCCTGAAAGGATGCAGATGGAATACACTCTAGTGTCCATTTGGCTGAATCCAACAAAAGTAACTGGGCCAGTCTTTTCTCTTCTGTTTGTGATGCTAAATAATGATGACCTGAGCACAGGCTACATTTCAGTTTGTCTCAGCTGCACAGCACAGGAGCAGACAAGGCAGGAACCCAGCCAGAGCTGTGAACAAATTCAGTATCTTAGACACATGTGGCTGTCTGCAACAAATCCCTACAGCCAAATATGCTCTGAGGCAGCAGAGGACAGACTCTCACAAAGCCCCATAACCTTTCTCAGTTCCAATTAGATATCGGAAAGATTAAAAAGCCTGCTGCCATGGATCATGCAGACCGTCAGAAAGAGACTGGTGAAGATGAGGATATCTAAGGACATAAACTGTCCTCATTCATTAAACCCAGGAGCAAAATCTACAAATTGTAATCAATTGGTTAGAGGAGGGAAGAGAAGGAGGAAATATTGTGCTAAGTTACTTCTTATCTATAGCTTTTGAAATTCAAAGTGTGAAATGTCTCTCTCTATTATAATTTGGGAACAGAAACTAGTCCCTTCCAAAATGAGGAGCAATGTGGAATTAAAGGAGAACTGCAAAACAACAAAGAAAGGTGACTGTGAAACTCAAATGTGAGCATGATCAGTCTCTTGAACAGAAGACCACTGGGACACTGATTAAAAAATATGATACAGAGGTGGAGGGGGAATTTAAAGCAGACTAAAAGACTGGTGAGAATTTCAGTTCAGATAAGGATGGATGAGAATTTCAATTCATTTAGGAAAACTGACCAAAATTAGCACAAATTGAGGTTAAGAATAATTGGAAGGATACCTAAATGAATTAAAAAAAAAAACACACAACAAAAACTGATACATTTGTCAATTTAGCCCAAGAGCTTTAAGTACCTAACTTTTAAATTCTGCATGCGAATCCCTATGCACTTAAGTGTTTAGCACAGTGCTAAATTAGGACTGCTTCCTCTCACAAAAAAGCCCCTTGAACTTGAGCACCTAAACAGCAAGGAGATACAATATGTTTCTCCAGGAACAGCTGTACCTATTAAATCTGGCCAGTGTAAATGGGAAGAGAATTCTGGTTCATTTCAGTCCAGCTTTGAAGAATTTGTGAAATTTATAACAATCCCCTACCTAGACCTCTAACTATGTTTGCAGATCTGCTGAAGGAGGAAAACACCACCTTGGGAAAAGGAGAAGGGGCAACAGGAAGCATATGTGAAGTCGAAGGCTTTCACGGCTGGAATCTTTAGTTTTTTGTGGGGTTTTCGAGCTACATGGCCATGGCCATGTTCTGGAAGAGTTTATTCCTGACATTTTGCCAGCATCTGTGGCTGGCATCTTCAGAGAATGCATTCTCTGAAGATGCCAGCCACAGATGCTAGTGAAACATCAGGAATAAACTCTTTCAGAACACAGCCACATTGCCCAAAAAGCCCACAAAAAACTAAGGAAGCATATGGTTCTAAAGAAGCTGGGAACATCACTGGTTAACAAAAATCATGGGGATTTTGTATGACCATCATCATGAGCAAACTTCTAGTGATCACTATACTAGATTTCAGTAAATGAATTCCATTTTAAATAAGCATCTTAGAAAGGCCCAGAAGTGGTAGCACACCAGCTGAAAATATTAAACTACTGTTGTAGTAGTGATACAACATGTTTCAGTTTTGTTTCCAATCTTCTGTTAAAATGATTTCATTTACTTAGAACAATAATTATATTGTTGTCTAATGTATGTTTAATTTAGTATTTCCCATCTTCTCCAGGCATAAAATGATGGAGCATGCTCACATACAAGTCCTGGACATTACATGGCAAAGACATCTGAATAGAGCAGCAAGTCATATTTCATCAGTTGAAGCACATCTCTCCCACCTCCCTCATCTACTACAAAGTGAGTATACAATTCAATCTCCCTTCAAAATAGGGAACAACTTCTCAAGAAAATTGTTTCTGAAATGCGGATGTACAGAGACTTTGATCTGAGTGATCATTTATCTAAGATATTAGTTCTTCACTTTTTTTTTTTACCAGAGATCTTTAAATATATTTTGTTGCCACAGATCCCTCTCAAGGCATGAGATTTGCTTTTGTTGTTGTTATTGTTATTATGTGAAAACTGAACCATTAATAATCACATCATGTTAAACCTTTAAAAAGGAAGACTTTTCTCCTGCTTCTTCCTGCCAGTGTGTGGTTGAAACAGATTGAATGGCAATATGCAGGCCCAGCCAGCCACCCAGAAAAGCTAACAAACATAAACAAATATCTTATTTAAATCCTCCAAAGCCGGAAAACTGAAAAGCCTGACTTCACTTAGAATTCCTTTGAAATAACATGCCAAAGAGCTGCCATGACCATCATTTTCCTGCCCATTAATTCAAAAAGATCAGAAATGGCACCATGGAAGAGAGCCTAGAAGGGTAGATGCTTCTTTTAAGTGCTCCTAGGACAGATTAAACTCTTGCCTTTCTCTACTCCAGTCTAATAAAAGAAGGGGATGGCTCCCTTTAAAAAAAAAGAGTTAAAGTACAGTAAGTACACTGACCCATGGATAAGTCGAGCTAGGTTTTTTGTGTCATTTTAAAACTAACATGTCTACATTTATACATGAATACATACAGTAATTGGGGATGTACTACATACACAATATCTTCCAGAGAGGCATGAAGTAGTACATCAGAGATGTACAACAAAAGTTGTCAAGCAGGGGTTTCAAGAAAAGCTCTCTTCCAAATCTCTTCCAAAAGAGATCTCTTCCAAATCAAACAATTCTACAGTGGTCCCCCGGCTTACGAATCCCCCGGGTTACGAAAACCCCGGGATCCGAAACCAGCGGGACCGCGATTGTATCCCCTGGGATCCGAAGGATCCCCCGGGATACGGAAAAAAAAGCGCCTCGGAGGAGAAGGGACGGCCTTCCCGCGGGTTCGCTGGAAGGCCATCCCTTCTCCTCCGCCGGCGCCCAGGCCTCCCCTGGGTTACGAAAATTTTCGGGTTACAAAAGGTAACCCGGGGGACCACTGTATATACCTCTGTCCTAATTAATGTACAGTATTCTTATGATAGAAATTGCCTGTAAGGAATATATTGTCTTACCTTAATATTATGGTTCCGGGTGTTTATCTTAATATTCTTGTTTTAGTCCCGGTTTAATACTGAGCAGCCTGTAGAAGAAATAGAGAAAAAGCAAGAAAAAGAGTAAATAATCTGTTTGAAAAATTATATTTAAAATGTAGATTTCAGGATCAGGTATGTTGCAATGACTTCAGGATTAATTGCTGAAATCTGCAAGGCATTCATACTGGATGCAAACAGTATTATTGTTCTCCCCTTCTAGATGCTTGACTATGAAACAGAGCAGTGGAATCCTGAAGCCATTCAGAAGTTGCTCCACTTAGGCTAGACTAAAGGTTCCTAGCCAGCATAAGCAATAAATGGGCTATGCTGGGAACTGAAGTCCAATAATATTTGAAGGACTGAAATAGTAGCATCCTTTCCTTAAAAAAAATTGCTGGCTGATGCTAGAAACTAAAGACTGAAGGAAGAAAGCACATGTTCACACAACTACTTATCAACCAGAGCTTGGAAAGTTACTTTTGCCATTACTGGTTTAAGAATCCCAACAGAAATTAATTGCATTTACAATTATAAATATTAGAAGTAAGATCACACCACAAAAACCATAAAGGTGCCCCCCCCCCCTTGTTAGGTTAAATGTTGTCTGCCAATATAGTAATGTGCTAGAAGAAATGCTCTGCTGGCTAAGATCTGCTGGCATAGGAGCCACAAAAGGGGTGAGAAAAGGATAGGGTGAAGGAGGAGCTGATTTATCCTAGATCCAAACTTCCTCTATCCTTGGGACACAGTAACAATCCTGCAAAAATTTAGGGCAGTAAAAGTAGTCCTGCGTAATTTTTGACACCTCTAGGCTAAGAGAGGTTTGGATTCAGCACAGCCTGAATGGGCCTAATGTCTTCTCAGCTAGCCTTTGGCCATTTGGGCTGGTCAGGATTGCACCGTTAGCTATTTCTACTGAAAGACTAGTTGTTTGACAATGCCCAAATTATTGTAAGTCATGACATATATCTTATCCAAGAAAAGAAATAAATACCAGAAGAGACAGAAGACAACCCATTATTTTTCCTGAGTTTCAGGCCATAAGAACGTTGATTTCAATGTCAATTTAGAATTTTAATGCTTGGTTTCATCTCTGTTGCAAAGCCGAGATGAGGCTGTGTCAGCAGATGATATTGTTTTGCACAGTATTTTTCCTATGTATGAGTAATAAATAAGTAATAAATGAGTAATAAATAAATAAGTAATAAATAATAAATAAAAAACAGACTCAGCCTGAATCCAGAGAAAACGGAAGTACTGGCGATAGGTTCTCCCGGTCCAGGGATGGAGGTGGTTCCACCTGTCCTGAACGGGGTCACGCTCCCCGTGAAGGACACAGTACGCAGTCTGGGGGTGCTCCTTGATTCGTCGCTCCATCTGACTTCTCAGGTGGACGCGACGGTCAGGAGCACCTGTTATCAGCTTCGGCTGATTCGCCAGCTGCGTCCCTACCTGGACCGGAGGGACCTTGAAACCGTAGTACACGCTCTGGTAACCTCTCGGTTGGACTTCTGCAATGCGCTCTACATGGGGCAGCCTTTGTATCACACTCGGAAGCTACAACTGGTCCAAAATATGGCAGCGCGGGTGGTCACTGGTGCTCCCAGGGCCGCCCATATAACACCAATTCTGAGAGACCTTCACTGGCTGCCGATTCGCTTCCGGGCTCAGTACAAAGTGCTGGTTATTACCTATAAAGCCCTATATGGCTTGGGTCCAGGGTACCTGAAGGACCGTCTCTCCCCATACAATCCGCCCCGCACACTTAGGTCATCTGGTCAGCGGTTACTGAGAGTTCCGGAGACTAGATTGGCGAGTACGACGAAGAGGGCATATTCCATCTCTGCCCCCTGTCTCTGGAACTCTCTACCTATCGATCTCCGCTTGTCCCCCTCTCTTGCTCAATTTAAAAAGGACTTAAAGACCTATTTATTTAACCAGGCTTACCGCTGAATGGACTTTTATTTACCTGCCTGTTGTAATGCCACCCACTGTTCTGCTGCGGCATATGCACTAGCACTTATATGGAGAATTGTGATTTTATTGTGATTTTATTGTCTTACTGGTTTTACTGCTTTTATTGTTTTATTGTTACCGGCTTGTTTTAATGGTTTTTATGTCCTACTGTTTTTTATATGCTGTACACCGCCCTGATCTATGGAAGGGCGGTATAGAAATAAATCATATTATTATTATTATTATTATTATTATTAACCTTATAAGTTCCTTACAGGCTGGATGACCAGCCTTGTCAAGATCCCTAAGGATTCTCTTGTTTCCTGTGAAATATGTCTACCAAAGATAAAAGTCTCTCAGCTCAGACATCAGAAATAGAAGATTTCTAAGTCACAAATCTTTGATAAATTCACATCATTCACAAAGTAAAGCTATCATGTTTTAGTAATACAGGTCTTCTATCCAATGAATAACAGTTGACAACAGGACAGTATTATTTCCATCATAAGTGATCTATACTTTAAAAAAGTGATCTATTTTCTCAGATCCTGATATATCAGCAAGTTGGTAATGTCTGGTCACTGACTTCAAGGAAGACTCACTTATCTGAGCGGAAAGACTCAATTAGGAGAAGAAACAGTAACCCTGGGTAAATTCAATATGGCTATCAACAATGGCTAGATAACAAGCATGTACATCATAGTGCCATTCAGTAGTAATAGTCTATTAAATGTGTTACTCATCCGTTTGACCAAAAAGATTAAATGTACACATTTAAGTTGCCCTCGTCTCCCAAAGTCCATCTTCAAGCACATCTGGTTTCCATGTGCTGCAAAAATGCCTTTGACATTTCATTACAAACCTCAGGCTTTTCAAACTGCAGTGACAGACTAAAGGAGCATTGAATCTGACATTCTATCCTTCAGCTATCTGATGTGCAACCTTTAGATAACATTGCAATGTACAGAAAGTGGGTGTGGAGAAAATGAAACAATTATGTGAAAACCAGAGGAAACAGGCAGATCTGGATGAGAAGGCTTAAAGAACTGGATCATCTATCTGTTTACTTGGAAAGCACAAGCTTGTTTCTCAAGCTAACATCCACTTCCATTCCTTTCAGTTTTCTTCTTAGGTCTGCATGCTTAAGACTTGGCAGAACAACAGTAAAACAATTTCTGCATTCCAGTGTGTTAACCTATTTGTTAATCCTACTTGTTCAACTTGCCAGTGAGATGGTAACATTATCCACAAGGTTGTCATCTTAATAGACCAAAGCCAGGTAGTACTACAGAAGATAGTTGAAATATATGCTGCCTAGCATAACAGACCCCTCTGTGATTGATTATACTGAGAATACCCCTATGTAACCCTGGGGTGGAGAATTGGTGGCCCTCCAGATTTTGCTGGATAATTGCCATCAGCCATGATGTGAGCTAGACTCTGACAATATTTTGGGGAAAACAGGACATGAGGTCCCATGTTTTTTTGTCATCCCAGGGTGGGGGTGGTTCAGAATGGGATCCCTGTGAATACGAAGGGCCAACAGTATATACTGGACATTTTTTTATATATTACAGAAGCATTTCCTCTGCACAGACAACTTTAATGTGGTTCTTCCCTATCTCTAAAATGGCAAAACAGAATTCTGTTGTGATGAATTATGAAAATGATTGATCCTAAAGTTTCAAAAGGAAAACAGAATACAGTTTTTTTTAATGATCATGTTAAATCTGCTTTTGCAAGAAATAATTTCTGAACAGTTTCTAAAGAGCAGCTTTGGTCTCAGATCTGTCAACTGTATAATCCATTTTTCTCTGCATAAAGTAAGTCCCACTAAGTTCAATTTTATATAATTCTGTATATACTTGGCTATAAGTCAACCTCATGGATAAGTCGAGGGCAAGTTTGGGGGCCAAAATTGTGGATTATGATATGACCCGTGAATAAGTTGAGGGTACTCTCTCTCCCAGCCTCAGTAGCTGTTTAAAGATCTCTGGCTATGAGGGAAGGCTGAGGTAGAAGACACACACAGAGAGAGAGAGAGAGAGAGAGAGAGAGAGAGAGAGAGATGGGGAGGGGGTAGAGGGAGACAGACAGACAGACAGAAAGACAGAAGAGCCCGTGCGAAGACTCAGACAGGGAGGTAAGCTCTCTCTCTCTCTCTCTCCTTCTCCCTCCTTCCCTTGCCTCAGTAGCTGTTTAAAGATCACTGGCTACGAATGAAGGGTGGGAACTTCTTTTAGGAGCTTTATAAGCAATATCATCATATTGCCCTGTATATAAGTCAG